>OZ020489.1:43492333-44885963 GCA_963971405.1 Psococerastis gibbosa | reverse complement strand
GCCATGCTCAACATGGACAAAATGTGCATAAACATAGCATAGTCGTATGAATGACATTACCAAGTCAAAACTGAAACCCATGAACGACCTTGGTCTACTAGGCAAGCCACAGCTACCCCGATGCCTTGTAGCCATTGCATCCGTGGTCGTCCCACTACTACCTATTCCTTCTCCCTAGGACTTATCACCCTTTTGACTGGCATATTAATTGAATTGAAACAGCCCACAACCGAGCAATATCGGACTCTTCTTTTGCTAGCTTTCGGCATTTTTCTACTAAAACTAAAATCTAAAATATAATAGTGCCCAGTTGAAAATGTAAACAAAACAATGTCAGTGACAGTAATGGCTTTTGGCTGGTAGGCTGGATGGCGTGCGTCCTTCAGTCCTTGATTTTGGACTAACTTTTTGAAAATATGTTTCAAATTGAGATTTTAGTGATAGTTTTAGAATTTGTAAAAAAATCATTACAATTTTTAAAATACATTTTATTCCCATGAATATTTAATTTGATATTTAAATATTTACAAAAGAATTTAACTGAGCTCTGTTGTTCAAGGAAAGTGGACGGAGAAAAAATTTCCGCTGCGCGGCGTGGCGCTGCTATCGCGAACTGAATCCCTATCCCGGTGACGAGTCTAGTTATCTGTTGTCTATGATCCCGGGGCTGTCCCGTAAGGTCTATTATGGAGAGGGCCGTTACCCATATGAAACTTATAGGCGACACCAAGATGTAAAAAAAAAATCAAAATCAACAATATGGCAGCTGCAACGTTTGTTGTGTCGGTGGCTATCTAAAGTATTTTCATGTTTGAATTATTCTGTCTTAACTTTGAAGTTTCTTTATTAAATAACCACCATGTGGAAGGAGTGCAAGATGTGGGATGTAAAAATACGAAATGCCCGAGCCATGCTTGTTTTTTCCGGTAAGTAAAATGCAATTTGCCATATTTGCGCCAACCTGTTAGGGTTAGGCCAAGCATGTTCGCAAAGCTTTTATTTTTAATGTATCCAGTTAAACTATATCTTATGTTATTAATACCGATTTAATGAAACCTCTTATAAAAATACAATTATGAAGATTCTTGACCATCCAGAGTCGAATCGACAGTTGCATAAGTTGCAGTGAGATTCAAAGTAATACAAATAGCCACCCAAGAAGATTGCAGGGGTGCTGCTACAATAACGCGATTTGTAAACTCTCTACCCTAACTCCTGAAGGTAAACTTAATCAGCCTGTGCAAAGGTGTGTCAGTAAGACCGCCCTTACAAATGCTTGACTCATTGTATCACGGTTAAGGCCAAGCCCAGCTTATAAATGGAAAACTGGTCAAAAAGGAACGGAAAGGATTGACTAGACGTACGATATTTATTAAGTACAGTATATGCAAGTTAACTCATTATAAATTCCTTTCCTTGACGTCAATAACATTACTGCTGATTAAAGACTATTAAAAACTGCATTGGTACATACCGGAACCTAAGCCTTATGTCCCTGGGAATTGGTAACAAGTCGGCTTGTAGTTTATGAATTTGTTATAATGTTTACACATTTACTTTGCTTTCTACAGGATTCCAAATATGGGAACAAAACGGAGAGTCAGCTATGTATGCTCCCGCCACGTAGAGCCAAATTAGTTAATGTAGTTAGGAAATCGACGATATTTAGTGGTACGTACCTACTAAATTGTGGACTGTTCTGATATTGGTATTACAGCTATTTTGGGCTGTTAATGCCAGTATATTAAATTAAATAAGTGCATAATATCAGGCTAAACTAATTGTCTTCGATTATAGTTACACCTATCATGTCCTACAGTAACCCACCATGTTTCGTTCACCATTTCCATGAGAGTCCATATTCTAAATTAAAATTAAAGAAACAAAACAATAACTAATTCATGCAGATACCTGTAGGTACAAAGTAAAAGTAAAATATTAATAAATGCGTGGCCTTTTCAAAACCGAACCAGCACTTAGTAGTTTAAGTAGAAGCTTACTCCTAAACGCCCTCAAAACAATTTTCTTGTAGGACTATCAACAAATTACTGCACTTTGTACCTTTACCAGCATAACGTGCTTCAACTCTTATTTCAGAAGCAAGGAGTCAAGAGGTTTTTCTGTGTATAGTATGTTATGCAGAACTTATTGCTCCTAAGTGTATAACTACTAAAAATGGCGAGGAGAAATCGTTCAAGGTGCAAAGCAGAAGCATCCAACTCTCTGCTGGACTGCATAGAACTCCGAAAGGAGCAAGACTGCCAGAGCCATCAAATCGAACAAAAGAGACGCATTCAAAGACTTCTTGGGAAAACTTGATTTTAGAAAAGACGTAAGTAAAGCAACCCGTTTTGTATCGAGTCTGAATAATAATAATAAGCAACAACAGCTACCACTCCGAGGAAGAAATAAAGATTAACGTCTCACAAGCAAATCGCAGAAGCCTTATGCAAGCAATTTCAAAATTGACAGAAGGGCAAAAGCCAAACTAGTTAAGAGCCCCCTGCCTCAGTGCCTCGACTGAAAAATGACGTGCATCTGTCTAGAAAATTTTACATTTTTGGAGGTAGAAGCAGCCTTTGCTCAAACCAAGAAAAATAAGGCTGCAGGCATCGACGGCATTTTCCCTGAAATGGTTATTAATCTGGGCTATAGTGCTAAGGCAACATTACTAGAGTTTATAAACCTGACGTGGAATTCCAGAATTCTCAGCTAATGGAGAAAGAGTGAAGTGATCCTACCTCTCTGAAGAAGGGAAAGGACCCATGGAGGCTAGACAGCCATCTACCCATTTCGCTCACCAGCTCCTTATGCAAGGTCGCAGAGAGAATGGTATTAAGCAGGCTGCTCCTTCCATTCATTTACCTCGGCGGCCTAGACAATGCACAAGCTGGATTCAGAAAACACAGGAACACTATGGACCAGGTAGTGGACTTCACGCAACACGTTAAGGACGCTTTTCACCGAAAAATGTCCACTGTCTCAGTCTTGGTGGACCTAAAAGCAGCTTGTGACACCGTATGGAGAGTATCCTGCTCAAGATGGCCATAAATGGATTCTTCTTCTTCTTCCCCCTTAGTGCCGCGTGCGCACCGTGGGGGGTCGCCTCGAACCCATTTCCTGAAATCGCCCTGGTCGGACGTTAACACCTTGAGCTCGGCCATTGCTTTCCCTCTTGCTCAAGCGAGTTGTTCAATCCTTTCCTCGAGAGTTGTCCTCGGTCTGCCGATGGGTCTTCTTCCTTGCGGCCTTGCTTCCGCCAACCTCCGGGTGGTCCTGTTTTCGTCCATCCTTTGGACGTGGCCGAACCATTGCATCTGCTTGTTCTTGTCCATAAATGGCATCTCTAGTAAAATCTTCTACTGGATAAATTCTTTCTTGATAATGGCACTGAAGAGTACTTTTCCTTAGCAAAACATCAAAGCTCCGCTTGCAGCGGCAAGGACTAGCCAAGGGGCTGTCATCAGTTGTCAACTCTTCAACTTGATGGTAAATGACGTTCTGAACACCATCCGAGCTATGCCAGGAGTTGAAGCTTTGGTATATGCTGATGACTTACTCATCTGGGCATCCAGCAGCAACCTGAAAAGCCAGGAATCTGTCCTAAATTAAATATTGAGAACCTCGCGAAAGGGGCTACAAGCAACTCTGTCTCACCGTTAGCTCCGATAAAACGGTCAGCCAGGTACTCAGCCTGTCAACGAAACAGCCTGAAGTCAAACTTACCCTCTAAGACGCGGAACTGGAGCAGCAGGATGCAACGAAATATCTGTCGATTGACAAGAAAATGACGTGGAAATCCATAGCTGACAAAGCCTGATAGCGGTGCTGTCTATTTAGACGTCCAACAGCTACAAAATAGGGTGCCACTCAAGACGTGCTGACATCCACGTACAAAACCTATATTCGCCCCATACTCGAGCACGGTAGTGAAGCCACTGTAACAGCGAGTGCCAATACTACGCTAAAACTGCATGTTGCCCAAAATGCGTCAATGCGAATTATCACTGGTGCCCCAAAATCTACACCTAAGCTGCCACGGAAGTCCAGACCGGAATAGAACCCATGCAATGCCACAGAGAAAAAGCCGCACTTAACTTTTGAGAAAGACAAAAACGCTTACTGCCCCTAAAAAGGACCCAATATACAAAAGCTGCTTCCCGGCTGAAAAGAAACTCAAGTTACTGATCATGGCAGACTCCATCAGAAAAAAAATACGACATACTACTGGGTGAAGCAGCGCCTTCCCCCTGCCAACAACAAGCCTTTCTCTCGCTTCCAGCTGCTGAGCTGCACCTAGTCAATCACGATCTGCTAAAACACGTATCCACTGATGTTGCTCTGCTTTAGAGACCATTCATACTAGATACGCAGCAAAAGAATGGCTCCACATATACTGCAATGGCCCCTCCATCCTTTATCTGGAAAAAAAGAGCAGGTTTTTTGTCCGAAGCTTTCCAAGACGCAGTGCCTGTAGGTGCACCTCTGAGCTCTGACCAAATACGACGGAGATATTGCAGCAGCATGAGTCCGCTAAAAAATTGTAAGAAACAAGAGACAATAAAAATAAAGTAGTGTTCCTGATTGATTCTTGCTCTGAGTAGCAACCGTGCCACGGTTGCGAAATAGCAATAAACTGCCGCACGCTGCTATCAAATTTGCTAGAGGGTGGATGGCACATCGTAATTGTAAGAAACAAGAGACAATAAAAATAAAGTAGTGTTCCTGATTGATTCTTGCTCTGAGTAGCAACCGTGCCACGGTTGCGAAATAGCAATAAACTGCCGCACGCTGCTATCAAATTTGCTAGAGGGTGGATGGCACATCGTTCTGCAGAGGATTCTCAGCCATGTAGGAATCGGCGGCAACGAAAAGGCAGACGAGCTGGCCAAAATTGGAGTAGCCGGCCAGTACACTGTCATACACCTCCGCTAAATCCATCATAGCCAGAGCTGTAAGGGCATGGGTCAGAAACCGCCACAGACATACAAGCGCAGGAAAAAACTGGGCCACCCTTATAGACTTGCCAATACTCCGGTTCCTGCCTAGGGCATTGAGCGTTGCTGTTTTCAGGACCACCACCGGCCACGACTACCTTCCTTCCCCCTGCATCGCATCGGGGTCTTTGCTTCGGACGTCTGTCCCCTGTGTAAAGGTGAAATGAACGCAAAACATCGACCCGAGTGCCCAGCCCTGTCCTAATGCTGTGTCGTCGTATATTCTATATAGCATAAATATAGTACTTCCTTTTTCATATCGGTATTCTCTGAAACTAGAGGTGGGGAATTTTTGCTTACTTTGCTTTTTGTTTCAGTCAGAGGTTACAAAATAATCTACTACGGCCAAGCCGGCAACAGTTCAAGCAGAGTTGGAGTCATTGTTGAAGGAAGCCTGTAAAATTCAGTAGTTGAGGTGACCAGGAAGAGCGACCGGGTGATGCATTGTAAGTTTCTATTTACTGACGAAGCAGTAGTGCTGAACGTGATAAGTGGATACGTGTAGCAACGAGAAGAAAATCCTAGTCAACCTGAACTTCGATGAGCTTATGATGACTCTACCGGATATTGAAATGGTTTTTTAAGAGCCGACTTAAATAGGCATGTTGGTCACGAGAGAACTGGCTACTCCACAGTACATGGTGGGGAAGGTTTCGGAGCGAGAAACACGGAAGGCGAGAGGATCCTGGAATGGGCTGAGACGCAGTAACTAAATATATGTAACACCATGTTCAAGGAGAGACAAGAGCACTTAATCACCTATAAGAGCGGAACGCACCAGGCGCAGATGCTGAGGCGCAGAGATAGACCTGCATGCATGAACTGTAAAGTGATTCCAGGGAACTGCGTCTTTCCGCAGCAGTGGACAGAAGAATCCGGGCTTATAAATAGGCAGTGATCGATTTGAAAGTATGCTTCCCAACGTTTCGTCAACAACTGTAGTCAACATCTTCAGTGACACTACGTACACTTATACTACTAAGATTGTATCGCGGAGTTACCGTAGCAAATGATTGAGTTGGTGCAGGTATGGTTTGTTGCGCATACGTTCTCGTTTCTGATTGCTGTGATTGGCCCATTGGCGTCATTCTCGTTGTTGTTGTTTTGTTGAGGGCTGGATACCATATTCTATTTACTTTTAATCCTTCTTCCTTTCTGTTAAAGTTTTGCGGATGTTTGTAAATTTCTATGGCCTCCCTGTATAGTCGGGGGTAGTACGAAGCCGTGGTAGAGAGTATTGTAGCCTGCCCAAAACGTACAGTATAGGCTGTATGGTCTGTTTGTGTTAACGCATGCTCTGCAATTGCAGACCTCTCTGGCTGAAGAAGGCGACAGTTACGTTTGGGTTCATCTATCCTTGTTTTCAAGCTTCTTTTTGTGGTCCCTGGCATCTTTGGCCGATCTGAGTAAGCTGTTTAGTTGTATAGGTTTGAATATTGTTTTCACATTGTGACGTCGAAAGAGTTTACCTATGCGATCCGTCACATTTTAATGAAAGGAAGTTGGACCAATCCCATCGTGGCTGCTGGTTCCTGCCGGTCGGTTGTATTACATGGTGGCCGTATTGCGTGTTTTATTTCTCGCTCTGAGTACCCATTCGATTGTTGTCGATCCAATCAAGGAAACATTGGAATTGATAAAAGAAAAATTCACTGACGATATCACCCAATGGTTCCACCATGTGCTGACGAAGACGTATTTCCAATGGAATTTGGCCTTATATGAACAATTGGACGGAATGGCAATGGGTAGTAATATAAGTCCGGTAGTGGCTAATTTCTATATGGAATTCTTCGAAAAAACGGCATTGAACTCAGCTCCTCTGCAACCGAAATGCTGGTTTCGATATGTGGATGATACTTTTGTGATATGGAGTCATGGCCAAGAAAACTTAATCAATTTCCTGAATCATATGAACCTGATTCACCCGAAAATACAATTCATGATGGAAAAGAGATTAATTGTGATTTGTCGTTTCTTGACGTGTTGGTAATAAAGATGGCGGAACTCTAGGGCATACAGTATACCGTAAACCAGCACATACTGATAGGTACCTAAATAAGAACTCCAACGACCATCCGAGCCAAAAGCGCCATGATAAAGACGATTATTCACCGCGCCAATAGAATCTGTGAACACCGGGCACTAAAAGAAGAACTAAACCACTTAGACATTGCACTACAATCGAATGGGTACTCAGAGGGAGAAATAAAAAGCACGATACGGCCACCGCGTAATGCAACCGATCGGCAGGAACCAGCAGCCACGATGGGATTGGTCCAACTTCCTTTCAATAAAAATGTGACGGATCGCATAGGTAAACTTTTTCGACGTCACAATTTGAAAACAATATTCAAACCTACACAACAACTAAACAGCTTACTCAGATAGGCCAAAGATGCCAGGGACCCACTGAAATCAGCAGGCGTATACAGAATTCTACATAGGTAGGTACCACAAAAATAAGCTTGAAAACAAGGATAGATGAACACAAACGTAACTGTGGCCTTCTTCAGCCAGAGAGGTCAGCAATTACAGAGCATGTGCTAACACAAACAGGCCATAGGTACTCTACGTTTTGAGCAGGCTACAATACTCTCTACCACGGCTTCGTACTAGCCCCGACTACACAGGGAGGTCATAGAAATTTACAAACATCCGAAAACCTATAAAAGAAAGGAAAAAGGATTAAAAGTAAATAGAATATGGTATCCAGCCCTCAACAAAACAACTACATTTTCTGGCCATGCTTCGAAGGGCATGTAAAGCAGGCGGTCCCGGGCCTTCCTAGTTGAGTGTAAGAGAGGGCTAACTCCGCTAGTTTGGCTTAGTACTAGAACAAAAAGTCCTTATTATTTATTTACAAAGAGAATGCGTCAGTGGGCCAATCACAGCAATCAGAAACGAGAACTCCTGCTCAACAAACCATACCTACACCAACTCAATCAGTTGCTATGGTACCTCCACGATACGATTTTACCAGTATAAGTGTACGTAGTGTCACTGAAGATGTCGACCGCAGTTGTTGACGAAACGTTTGGAAGCCTACTTTCAAATCGACCACGGCCTATTAGCCCGGATCCTTCTGTTCATTTAAAAGCCCTTGAGCTTAAGATAAGGTGGTTTGACCTGTCCAGAGATGGTATACGTGACTCCTTCAGCCAGGAAGGCACGAGGAAACTGCCAACTTTGAACGACCAATAGGAGGCGTTAACTATCAAGAAGCTATGGCAAAACATTGAGGCAGCTCTACTGTCCTCAGGGTCGGATGTGCTGGGAAAGACTAAAGGTGGCCAGCTAGTTCAGAAAGATACGTGGTGGTGGAACGAAGATGTGCAAAGCAAACTGACAGATAAAAAGAAGTCATACAAGGAATGGCAAAAGTCAAAATCAAGGGCCGACCATGAGTGCTACACGGTCACTAGACGAAGAGCGAAAAGAGCAGGAGCAGAAGCCAGAGACACAGCCACTGAGGAGTGACTGAATACCCGAGACGGAGATCAGAAAATATTCAAGAGCTAAGAAAAGGCTGAGCGATAAACAGGACATTGCCCAGACAGTTATATGTATTAAAGACAAGCAAGGAAGAGCCCTTACCCAAAGGGAGGCCATTAACTAGGTAATGGATGGAGTACTTTAGTGGAATTATGAATGTTGGAAACCCAAGAACCCAGGTCCTAAATGCTGAGGAACGTAATAATGAAACAATACCACAGAGGCAGAAGTGAAAGAAGCACTAAAGAGCATGGCAAATGGCAAAACCACGGGCCTGACAGCTACCCCATTGAAGCTTTCAAGGCACTTGGGGCAACAGGAGTAACTATAATGACCAAATTCATCAACAAAATCCTCTACGACCCGCAAATTCCAAATCAATGAAGAAAAGAAAGGGGGACGTGCAATCCTGCGGAAAATATCGACCCATAAAACTGATTAGCCATGCGATGAAGTGGACTGCGCGAGTAAGATCCAAACTGGAGAAGGACATAACAGAAAACCAACTTGGCTTCATTGCAGGGCAAGGGACCACCGATCACCTCAGGACCATGCAGGATAAAAAGGAACCACTCCACCTAGCCTTCATTGACCATGAAAAAAAAAATTGACCGCAAAAAAACTAAGTACATGGAAAGTGGAGGGATACTTGATGAGCACACTGTTGAAATAGAAGGCGCTCAGCTCGAAAAAATGAACAATTTTAAATACTTATGGTCCACCCTAAAAATGGGAGGTGGGTGTGAAAAGGACGCTTGCAGTCGAATCTCGATAGGCTGGCTGAAGTGGCGAGACATGAGTGGTATCCTAACAGACAGGAAAATGCCCAAAAACTAAAAGGGCTACTCTACAAGCAAGTGGTTAGAACTACCTTGATTTATGGCTCAGAGTGCTGGGCCTTGAGAAAGGCCGAAGAACAAAGACTGCATGTGGCCGAGATGCGGATGCTGCGACGGTCCGTGGGCTTCACACTAGCTGATAGACGCCAAAACGAAGAAATAAGAGCTGAAATGAAGACCGCAAACATAGTCGCATAAAGCGCGGGAACGGCGACTATCATGGTGGGCCCACGTTGAAAGAAGGTGGCCAGATAAGCTTATCAGACGGATAAAACGTATCGAAGCCGAGGGAAAGAGAAGACGAGGACGGCCCAGGCCGACGGTAAAAGCGAAAGCCCGCCAAGACCTCAGAACTGTAGGAGCAATCGCAGTCGAAGCCCAGAATCGCAGAGTGGAAAAAAACATGCCGTTTCGCTGACCCCTCCTAGGGATAAAAGCGAGGAAAAAATAAAAAAAAGTCTGAGGTCGCTCAGCCGCGCCGCTGTCAGATATTCTCACCACTGTCCCGTTATCACAAGTGATAAAAGTTCGAGTTCAGGTACTGGCAATATTTTAACTTTTAAAACAGGAATCAATAGCAACCACACACAAGATCACAAGATGCATGTACTGTATATCTTATGAAATATATTACTCTAAATTTTTGTGTACAATATGATTAGCCACAGTTATTGAACTAGAAAATTGTAAAAAGAAAAATTCTGTCGGTGAGAATGTCTGGTCGAAAGAGCTCAAAAATTGTGCAAATCGGAGCTGGTTACGGCATATAATACGGCTTAAAATTGTAGATAGAATTAGGCGGAACTGATCCACAATAACATATGTTAACAGTGACCGGTTTCGGTAAGATACCATCATCAGACATAAACAAACAAATGAAACACGTCATTATGTACATACCAAGGGGGTGGGGGATACAATATTAATTGGTAGGAGGTGGGCGGGGTTGGGAACATGACCTTACGAGTGGGGAGCAATTTTCCAACATTTTCCCAAATTGCTCCCCACATGTTATGTTCCCAACCCCGCCCACCTCTTGGTATGTATATAATGGCGTGTTTAATTTGTTTGTTTATGCCTGATGATAGTATCTTACCGAAACCGACCACTGTTAATATATTTTATTGTGGGTCAGTTGCGTCTCATTCTTTCTACAATTT
The DNA here is from genome assembly GCA_963971405.1 of Psococerastis gibbosa. Lineage (NCBI taxonomy): Eukaryota > Metazoa > Arthropoda > Insecta > Psocodea > Psocidae > Psococerastis > Psococerastis gibbosa. The sequence continues at coordinate 44,875,472 of OZ020489.1, read as the reverse complement.
TAAGTTTGATGAAGTTCCACGAAATCACTTTGGAGAATCTCACTATGATATAATACGGCTTTGAATGTATAAAACTGTTTTTCTGGGGGTGTCCGAACGACTCTTAAGTTTTCATCTATTGTTTCAGCAAGAGATTGCGCAGCTGTCGGACGGCGCCATTAATGCCACTTTGACCTACTCAAACGAAGGGAGCCGATGAACCAATGGAGGAGCAACGTAAATTATATTTTTATGAAGCGCCAGTAGAATCCGGGCTGATGGGCCGTGGTCGAAATGAAAGTGAACTTACAAACGTTTCGTCAACATCTGCGGTCGACATCTTCGAAGGTTGTAGCTCGGTGCCTCCGTAGCGAGTGACTGGGTAGGGGGCTGCGCACTGATCTTTATACCTGGACGTTGTTGTTGTGTTGAGAGCGGGATTTGCTCGCTCTCAGGACATGTAGAGTAGTGGAACGGACTCCAACCTTCACCCGAAAGGTGTTAGTTCGAGTCCCACACTTCCTACATTTTCTGGCCATGCTTCGGAGGGCATGTAAAGCAGGCGGTCCCGGGCTTTCCTAGGTGGGTGTAAGAGAGGGCTTATAGCCCTAACTCCGTTAGGTTAGCTTAGTAATAGAACAACAAAAGTCGATATTTATTTTATTTAACATGTTCCTCTGGGGACTTTCCACCATTACCTTGTTTTTAACAATTGACCGACGTCATCCTTTTTGTTGTGGTATTGTTCAGCCCGGATACCAGAGTTTGCTCACCTTAAGCCGTCAACCGCAGATGTTGACGAAACGTTTGTAAGTTCACTTTCATTTCAACCACGGCCAATCAGCCCAGATTCTACTGGGTCTTCATTCGACTCCGGCATTGAAAGCCTCTGTAGTTACATCAATTTTCATGAGATTTCTCTATAACTTGCACTGTCGGGGTTTAAGTTCTAAAAATTATAAGTATGTCGCCACTGTTTCTGTATTACGCATTTACATGTCGATATTTTTGCTTCAACGAGAAGTGTTAATTATTCTTATTAGCCTACATATTACCATGAAAATTAAGGGGACAGAAGAATCCGGGCTAATAGGCCGTAGTCGATTTGAAAGTAGGCTTCCAAACGTTTCGGTTGTATCGCGGAGGTGCCGTAGTGACTGACGGACAGGGATGCAGGAATGGTTGGTTCGGTGCGCAGGTGCTCTCGTTTCTGATCGTACTACCCCCGACTACACAGGGAGGTCATAGAAATTTATAAACATCCGCAAAACTTTTAACAGAAAGGAAGAAGGATTAAAAGTAAATATGGTATCCAGCCCTCAACAAAACAGCAATAAAGAGAATGACGCCAACCAGAAACGAAAGCGCCTACCCACCACACCTGCACCGGTCTTTCTGTCAGTTGCTACGGTACCCCCGCGATACATCCTTAGAAGTGTACGTGCACGTAGTGCCACTGAAGATGTCGACCGCAGTTGTTGATGGAACGTCTGGAAGCCTACTTTCAAATCGACCACGGCCTATTAGCCCGGATTCTTCAGTCCCCTTGTTAGACTCCGGCCGTGAAAGCCTTCGTTAATACACCATGAGAATTGTTTTCGTTACTTACCTACTGGTTTTTTCTTACATTGACATAACATTGCCGAAACCGGTTGGGTTTTTTCTATGATATAACGTAAAACTTAACAAAGTAATTTATTTATAATGAGAAAGGGTAGAGTATTATAATAGAGTCAAAAGTTTAGAGATTAATCATATAATAAATTATTTTACCTTACTCAGTGGCGCTACAGCCTGGTTAGGGTCTTGACTTGTTCTCTATTGGTAAAGGTTGATGGCAATGGTGTAATACTATTTAACAAAGGGCTAGTTGGACTTACATTGCCTGTCTGTTAATAGTCATTAGAGGATAGTCATCGAATAGTTAGAGCGGAGCCCATTGTCAGGGGAAGGGGGTGAAGATTTGAAAGTGGGTGCTACTCCCATCATCATCCTTAGTAGGACTGGTTGGGTTTCTGACCAACGGACTCCTTGCTCTTGTATTCTACTCTGAATTATTGAGTAAATCCCATCCCCTCGAGAATTCAAACTACCGTTCTCCCGATCGAAATGCAAGTTCTCTAACCACTCGACCACGGCGCTCGGCGAGGAAAATCCTCAAGGGGGTCGGATTTACTTAATAATTCATAGTAGAATACAAGAGCAATTGAAACCATCAGGACTTAGCCTGATGCTGGGAGTAGCACCCACTCCCGAAATGTCACCCCCTCCCGCTGACAATGGCCTCTACCCTAATTATTCCATGACTATGAGAGCCATGTCTCATACTCATGACTATTAACACTACAGACAACGTAAGGCTACCTGCCTTTGTTAAATTGACTTGTTTTAAAAGGTTGAAACTGGTCTTATTCTTATGCTGCCTTCGTTTGAAATGTGGTAATCCCAATGTTAGGCTGGCTGGAAAATGCCGAGAAAGACTTCATCCACCTCGTCGCACGTAATTGCGTGACTGGCATCCAGAATGGGCTTGGCGGGACATCGCGCGCCTAAAACAATAACCAAACATTCTATTGGAACTACCAAATGAATAGTTCTCGTCGGCAAACCGAAATTCTATTATCAGTATGCTATAGTAAATATTTCTATGATTGTCTCAAATAACTGTTGTTAAATGTTTGATATGTGAGATTATTACTTAGTTCCCTGAACTCGTCCAAGCTGTAGAGTGGACATTCCTTCCTTCTCCTTGAAAACTCAATTAGTAAGGCTGATGGGCAGGGCATTGTAGTACCTAATTGCCGAGTTTGCTTAAGATGCGACAACCGACTCAGCCTGCATTTGGGGTAGGCGTTTCATAGCCTGAACTTTATATACATTCGCGTGTCCATGAAAACGAGTATTTAAGTGGGTTGTCCAAAATCGAGCAGCTTGGACGGCTTTGACGTTTGCTTCATACAGATCGTCTGTTTCGACCTCTCTATAGCAGCAAATTACAGCTATTGGGTACATCTTGCTCATCGGTGTAGGTTTGAGACATCCCGTTATGATTCGCACCGTTTCGTTTACATCCACCTCTTTCGGCATGAACCGAGTTGTGCGCGCAGGAACTGCGTATTATCCCTCTGAGAAGCAAAGCCCAAGTGCAGAGGTTCTCAGTGTTCTTGTCTCTGTCAGACTGCTTATTGCGGAGATGAAAATAGATGGATTTGATTTCAGTAAGTTGTTCTTATAATACTTACAAGCTAGGGTACCAAGGGCCAGTCCCAACTCGTGCTGAACCACCTCGAACGTTTTGTCTTGTGCTGCAACAGCTGCGTCATCGGCATGTACAAAGTGTTTAGTGAACCCTGTCGTGGGATGATCGTTAGTGTCGATAAGAGCTAATATCCCATCCTGGGGAGGCTGTTCTTTTGGGTTCTCCACCGACTCTTTCTGAACAAGATAGTTTTCTCAAATAAAAAACTGAAACAAATTTGAAACATTAATTAATGTTACGTTTAATAAATGGAAATGATGTTAACTTGTACATACCCTACCTACACGAGAATTATAAAATATAGGTTATGATAACAATGTATTCAAGTAGAGTATAGGTACTTTATGTCCGAGGCTGGCAGACAGCAACCCATTATGGATTCAGCGTTAGACCTAATTAAATGCATTGGTAGAGTTGCCATTGATATAATTATTGTAACAGTAAAATATGTTAAACCCCACTTCATAATATTATAGGCTAGTTTCCAGTTGAGCAATGTTTAACTGCATAGTTATATAAGTACTTCAGGTGGCGGGTAGAAGTGAAATGTTAAAATGAAATTAGCATAGGCTAGCTATGATTTCCCTCATTCATGTTTGCCTTCGCATCAGGCTGATTATGATTATTAAGTTATTGTACTGGAATGCATGTTTGCATTAAACAAAACAGTAAGGTATACAGGTTGTGCAATGCGTAGGCTGATTGCTGAAGATATTTCACGCCAATAGATATTTGCACTATGTTTACAAATCACTACTACAATAAAAACAACAATAAATTGGTGAAGTGGTTAGGTTAAGTTTAGAAACTACAGACGATGACGCATTATAGGGCCAATACTAGTAAAATAAGGTACTTACAAGTATTATCTGGCAACTGAGTTACATTCAATACCATTTTTATTTGCTTCGGCAGCAAATTACTTAAAAGAAACATCGTTAAAAAAAGCCCGCATTGGCAGTACAGCGGGCATTTTATTTTTATGTTTTGTTTACACGTCAAGGTCTCCAGGAATGCTTGAAAACTAGGATGCTATGCTTAGCTTTTAAAGTGCGCAATAGTCTCCACAAGCTGAACACTAAATTTTAATGTTTCTCTTGTGGAGACTATTTCGTCTGCTAGAGCTCCGCCCCTTCCGCCATTTGATAACGGTTAATTTCCAATCTAGGGAATATAGATCGTTTGGTGGAGTACTAATCTCAGGCCCGTTCAGGTCAGGCCAGGCCAGGCCGGGGCATTATGACGTCATTATCATTGGCGTCGACTGCGGGGAGATAAGTCGTGGAATCACAACTTATAGCTTGTGCCGGTGACTCAGCGGTGAGGCGCGATCTATTATCAATAACATTTTAACTTATTATCTTTTTATATACTGCAGAACACTTCGTGCCTGTTGATTCTGACTGTCAATATAGTTTTTTTTTTTCATCTTTCATCTTAGTATTTATTAATTAACAACATAAGCCTACTATATAGCCTGTAGACTATACCAAATCTACATTACTTAGCCCTTAGGTTAAAAGCTGTCGAAGCCTAAACCATCTCTACGAAGACTGAAACTTAATAGTTAAAGACCTAAATCAATTATTACATTACACTCCAACGGTCAATAATCCGTCATTTGAGCATTAAAAAATTGATAAGATATTTGTTTTAAGGAGATCATTATGTAGACACTTAACTAATCTATTATAAATTAAGTTATAATATGTAGAGATATCAATAAAAAGTCTCCACCATATTTTAACTTAAAATATAATTGATAGGTTAAGTAGGCCTATCTACATAATAGTCTCCTTAAAACAAACATCTCATCAATTTCTAATGCACAAATGACGGATTATTAACAGATGGAATAGCCGCCTAATACTAATTAATTATTCAATTAATAATAAAAGCTACTGGAAGGCTGACACAAAACTAGTCTCTCCCCACGTTATGCGCCAATGAAACCTACCCAAAATTTATTATTTATTGAGATGGTGAACAAAAATGTTACGTGTAGTTTTATCGTGTCATTATAATATAATTAAGTGATATTATATTAAAAACGTAATGTTTATTCAATAAATAAACATTTAAAACTGAAATAAATAAATTTGTATTTTTCTTTTGTCTGTGGTCTAAATATAAGGCCGGCCTGGCCTGGCCATCCCGGGGCTGTCCCGTAAGGTCTATTATGGAGAGGGCCGTTACCCATATGTAACTTATAGGCGACACCAAGATGTAAAAAAAAAATCAAAATCAACAATATGGCAGCTGCAACGTTTGTTGTGTCGGTGGCTATCTAAAGTATTTTCATGTTTGAATTATTCTGTCTTAACTTTGAAGTTTCTTTAATAAATAACCACCATGTGGAAGGAGTGCAAGATGTGGGATATAAAAATACGAAATGCCCGAGCCATACTTATTTTTTTCGGTGAGTAAAATGCAATTTGCCAGTTTTGTGCCAACCTGTTAGGGTTAGGCCAAGCATGTTCGCAAAGGTTTTATTTTTAATATATCCAGTTAAACTATATCTTATGTTATTAATACCGATTTAATGAAACCCCTTATAAAAATACAATGATGAAGATTCTTGACCATCCAGAGTCGAATCGACAGTTGCACAAGTTGCAGTGAGATTCAAAGTAATACAAATAGCCACCCAAGAAGATTGCAGGGGTGCTGCTATAATAACGCGATATGAAAACTATCTACCCTAATTCCTGAAGGTAAACTTAATCAGGCTGTACAAAGGTGTGTCAGTAAGACCGCCCTTACAAATGCTTGACTCATTGTATCACGGTTAAGGCCAAGCCCAGCTTATATCAATCAATCAATCAATCAATCAGTCTTTGTCCATGACCCACCAAGGTGGGATAGACGGCGTCCAAAACAAAAGAAATCTAGAACAGAAACAAAAACAAACAAAAAATTTCATGCGGAAGCATACGTTAGATGGAGGGAGGGGGGGGGGGGTTATGTTTGAGCATCCCAGCTTATTTCCCTGAACTCGTCCAAGCTGTACAGTGGACATTCTTTAATTTTCCTTGTCACCACGGCCTTGTATCCTGAAAAATCCTTATTAGTAAGGCTGATGGGTAGGGCGTTGTAGTATCTCATTGCCGAGTTTGGGAATGATGCGATGGACCTACTCAGCCTGCATCCGGGCAGATCCAAACGGTGAGCATTTCTTGTGTTATGCAGATGGACAGTATTTCTTTCAGGGAACAGTTCTATGTTGGCTTTAATGTGCAGTAAGCATGAAAGAATATACTGGCTGTAAACCGTTGGAATGCCCATAGATGCAAACAGAGGTCGGCAGTGGTCTCTCCACCCGCTGTAAGCCACAATCCTGACAGTCTGACGCCTATAAATGTAAAACTGGTCAAAAAGGAACGGAAAGGATTGACTAGACGTAGGATATTTATTAAGTACAGTATATGCAAGTTAACTTGTTATAAATTCCTTTCCTTGACGTCAATAACATTACTGCTGATTAAAGGCTATTAAAAACTGCATTGGTACATACCGGAACCTAAGCCTTATGTCCCTGGGAATTGGTAACAAGTCGGCTTGTAGTTTATGAATTTGTTATAATGTTTACACATTTACTTTGCTTTCTACAGGATTCCAAATATGGGAACAAAACGGAGAGTCAGCTATGTATGCTCCCGCCACGTAGAGCCAAATTAGTTAATGGAGTTAGGAAATCGACGATATTTAGTGGTGCGTACCTACTACATTCTGGACTGTTCTGATATTGGTATTACAGCTATTTTGGGCTGTTATTGCCAGTAGATTAAATTAAATAAGTGCATAATATCAGGCTAAACTAATTGTCTTCGATTAAAGTTACACCTATCATGTCCTACAATAACCCACCATGTTTCGTTCACCATTTCCATGAGAGTCCATATTCTAAATTAAAATTAAAGAAACAAAACAATAACCAATTCATGCAGAAACCTGTAGGTACAAGGTAAAAGTAAAATATTAATAAATGCGTGGCCTTTTCAAAACCGAACCAGTACTTAGTAGTTTAAGTAGAAGCTTACTCCTAAACGCCCTCAAAACAATTTTCTTGTAGGACTATCAACAAATTAATGCACTTAGTACCTTTACCAGCATAACGTGCTTCAACTCTTTTCAGAAGCAAGGAGTCAAGAGGTTTTTCTGTTTATAGTATGTTGTGCAGAACTTATTGCTCCTAAGTGTATAACTACTAAAAATGGCGACGAGAAATCGTTCAAGGCGCAAAGCAGAAGTATCCAAATCTCTGCTGGACTGCATAGAACTCCGAAAGGAGCAAGCCTGCCAGAGCCATCAAATCAAAAATCAAATCAAAACATCGACCCGAGTGCCCAGCCCTGTCCTAATGCTGTGTCGTCGTATATGCTATATAGCATAAATATAGTACTTCCTTTTTCATATCGGTATTCTCTGAAACTAGAGGTGGGGAATTTTTGGTTACTTTGCTTTTTGTTTCAGTCAGAGGTTACAAAATAATCTACGGCCAAGCCGGCAACAGTTCAAATAGAGTTGGAGTCATTGTTGAAGAAAGCCTGTAAAATTCAGTAGTTGAGGTGACCAGGAAGAGCGACCGGGTGATGCATTGTAAGTTTCTATTTACTGACGAAGCAGTAGTGCTGAACGTGATAAGTGGATACGTGTAGCGACGAGAAGAAAATCCTAGTCTACTTGAACTTCGATGAGCTTATAATGACTCTACCGGATATTGAAATGGTTTTTTAAGAGCCGACATAAATAGGCATGTTGGTCACGAGAGAACTGGCTACTCCACAGTACATGGTGGGGAAGGTTTCGGAGCGAGAAACAAGGAAGGCGAGAGGATCCTGGAATGGGTTGAGACGCAGTAACTAAATATATGTAACACCATGTTCAAGGAGAGACAAGAGCACTTAATCACCTATAAGAGCGGAACGCACCAGGCGCAGATGCTGAGGCGCAGAGATAGACCTGCATGCATGAACTGTAAAGTGATTCCAGGGAACTGCGTCTTTCCGCAGCAGTGGACAGAAGAATCCGGGCTTATAAATAGGCCGTGGTTGATTTGAAAGTATGCTTCCAAACGTTTCGTCATCAACTGTGGTCAACATCTTCAGTGACACTAGTTATACTACTAAGATTATATCGCGGAGGTACCGTAGCAAATGATTGAGTTGGTGCAGGTATGGTTTGTTGCGCATACGTTCTCGTTTCTGATTGCTGTGATTGGCCCATTGGCGTCATTCTTTTGGTTGTTGTTTTGTTGAGGGCTGGATACCATATTCTATTTACTTTTAATCCTTCTTCCTTTCTGTTAAAGTTTTGCGGATGTTTGTAAATTTCTATGGCCTCCCTGTATAGTCGGGGGAAGTACGAAGCCGTGGTAGAGAGTATTGTAGCCTGCCCAAAACGTACAGTATAGGCTGTATGGCCTGTTTGTGTTAACGCATGCTCTGCAATTGCAGACCTCTCTGGCTGAAGAAGGCGACAGTTACGTTTGTGTTCATCTATCCTTGTTTTCAAGCCTCTTTTTGTGGTCCCTGGCATCTTTGGCCGATCTGAGTAAGCTGTTTAGTTGTTGTGTAGGTTTGAATATTGTTTTCACATTGTGACGTCGAAAGAGTTTATCTATGCGATCCGTCACATTTTAATGAAAGGAAGTTGGACCAATCCCATCGTGGCTGCTGGTTCCTGCCGGTCGGTTGTATCACGTGGTAGCCGTATTGCGTGTTTTTTTCTCGCTCTGAGTACCCATTCGATTGTTGTCGATCCAATCAAGGAAACATTGGAATTGATAAAAGAAAAATTCACTGACGATATCACCCAAGGGTTCCACCATGTGCTGACGAAGACGTATTTCCAATGGAATTTGGCCTTATATTAACAATTGGACGGAATGGCAATGGTTAGTAATATAAGTCCGGTAGTGGCTAATTTCTAAATGGAATTCTTCGAAAAAACGGTATTGAACTCAGCTCCTCTGCAACCGAAATGCTGGTTTCGATATGTGGATGATACTTTTGTGATATGGAGTCATGGCCAAGAAAACTTAATCAATTTCCTGAATCATATCAACCTGATTCACCCGAAAATACAATTCACGATGGAAAAAGAGATTAATGGTCAGCTGTCGTTTCTTGACTTGTTGGTAATAAAGAAAGAAGGCGGAACTCTAGGGCATACAGTATACCGTAAACCAGCACATACTGATAGGTACCTAAACAAGAACTCCAACCACCATCCGAGCCAAAAGGGCGCCATGATAGAGACGGTTATTCACCGTGCCAATAGAATCTGTGAACACCGGGCACTAAAAGAAGAACTAAACCACTTAGACATTGCACTACAATCGAATGGGTACTCAGAGGGAGAAATAAAAAGCACGAAACGGCCACCGCGTAATGCAACCGATCGTCAGGAACCAGCAGCCATGATGGGATTGGTCCAACTTCCTTTCAATAAAAATGTGACGGATCGCATAGGTAAACTTTTTTGACGTCACAATTTGAAAACAATATTCAAACCTACACAACAACTAAACAGCTTACTCAGATCGGCCAAAGACGCCAGGGACCTACTGACATCAGCAGGCGTATACAGAATTCCGTGTACATGGGGTGAAGTCTACATAGGTAGGTACCACAAAAAGAAGCTTGAAAACAAGGATAGATGAACACAAACGTAGCTGTCGCCTTCTTCAGCCAGAGAGGTCAGCAATTGCCGAGCATGTGCTAACACAAACAGGCCATAGGTACTGTACGTTTTGAGCAGGCTACAATACTCTCTACCACGGCTTCGTACTAGCCCCGACTACACAGGGAGGCCATAGAAATTTACAAACACCCGAAAACCTTTAAAAGAAAGGAAAAAGGATTAAAAGTAAATAGAATATGGTATCCAGCCCTCAACAAAACAACTACATTTTCTGGCCATGCTTCGAAGGGCATGTAAAGCAGGTGGTCCCGGGCCTTCCTAGTTGAGTGTAAGAGAGGGCTTTAGAACCCTAACTCCGCTAGTTTGGCTTAGTAATAGAACAAAAAGTCCTTATTATTTATTTACAAAGAGAATACGCCAATGGGCCAATCACAGCAATCAGAAACGAGAACGCCTGCTCAACAAACCATACCTACACCAACTCAATCAGTTGCTACGGTACCTCCACGATACGATTTTAGCAGTATAAGTGTACGTAGTGTCACTGAAGATGTCGACCGCAGTTGTTGACGAAACGTTTGGAAGCCTACTTTCAAATCGACCACGGCCTATTAGCCCGGATCCTTCTGTTCATTTAAAGCCCTTGAGCCTAAGATAAGGTGGTTTGACCTATCCAGAGATGGTATACGTGACTCCTTCAGCCAGGAAGGCACGAGGAAACTGCCAACTTTGAACGACCAATAGGAGGCGTTAACTATCAAGAAGCTATGGCAAAACATTGAGGCTGCTCTACTGTCCTCAGGGTCGGATGTGCTGGGAAAGACTAAAGGAAGCTAGTTCAGAAAGATACGTGGTGGTGGAACGAAGATGTGCAAAGCAAACTGACAGATAAAAAGAAGTCATACAAGGAATGGCAAAAGTCGAAATCAAGGGCCGACCATGAGTGCTACACGGTCACTAGACGAAGAGCGAAAAGAGCAGGAGCAGAAGCCAGAGACTGAATACCCGAGACGGAGGTCAAAAAATATTCAAGAGCTAAGAAAAGGCTGAGCGATAAACAGGACATTGCCCAGACAATTATATGTATTAAAGACAAGCAAGGAAGAGCCCTTACCCAAAGGGAGGCCATTAACTAGTAATGGATGGAGTACTTTAGTGAAATTATGAATGTTGGAAACCCAAGAACCCAGGTCCTAAATGCTGAGGAACGTAACAATGAAACAATACCACAGAGGCAGAAGTGAAAGAAGCACTAAAGAGCATGGCAAATGGCAAAACCACGGGACCTGACAGCTACCCCATTGAAGCTTTCAAGGCACTTGGGGCAACAGGAGCAACTATAATGATCAAATTCATCAACAAAATCCTTTACGACCCGCAAATTCCAGATCAATGATGAAAAGAAAGGGGGACGTGTAATCCTGCGGAAAATATCGACCCATAAAACTGATTAGCGATGAAATGGACTGCGCGAGTAAGATCCAAACTGGAGAAGGACATAACAGAAAACCAACTTGGCTTCATTGAAGGGCAAGGGACCACCGATCACCTCAGGACCATGCAGGGTAAAAAGGAACCACTCCACCTAGCCTTCATTGACCGCAAAAAAACTAAGTACATGGAAAGTGGAGGGGTACTTGATGAGCACACTGTTGAAATAGAAGGCGCTCAGCTCGAAAAAATGAACAATTTTAAATACTTAGGGTCCACCCTAAAAACGGGAGGTGGGTGTGAAAAGGACGCTTGCAGTCGAATCTCGATAGGCTGGCTGAAGTGGCGAGACATGAGTGGTTTCCTAACAGACAGGAAAATGCCCAAAAACTAAAAGGGCTACTCTACAAGCAAGTGGTTAGAACTACCTTGATTTATGGCTCAGAGTGCTGGGCCTTGAGAAAGGCCGAAGAACAAAGACTGCATGTGGCCGAGATGCGGATGCTGCGACGGTCCGTGGGCTTCACACTAGCTGATAGACGCCAAAACGAAGAAATAAGAGCTGAAATGAAGACCGCAAACATAGTCGCATAAAGCGCGGGAACGGCGACTATCATGGTGGGCCCACGTTGAAAGAAGGCGGCCAGATAAGCTTATCAGACGGATAAAACGTATCGAAGCCGAGGGAAAGAGAAGACGAGGACGGCCCAGGCTGACGGTAAAAGCGAAAGCCCGCCAAGACCTCAGAACTGTAGGAGCAATCGCAGTCGAAGCCCAGAATCGCAGAGTGGAAAAGAACATGCCGTTTCGCTGACCCCTCCTAGGGATAAAAGCGAGGAAAAAATAAAAAAAAAGTCTGAGGTCGCTCAGCCGCGCCGCTGTGAGATATTCTCACCACTGTCCCGTTATCACAAGTGATAAAAGTTCAAGTTCAGGTACTGGCAATATTTTAACTTTTAAAACAGGAATCAATAGCAACCACACACAAGATCACAAGATGCATGTACTGTATATCTTATGAAATATATTACTCTAAATTTTTGTGTACAATATGATCAGCCACAGTTATTGAACTAGAAAATTGTAAAAAGAAAAATACTGCCGGTGAGGATGTCTGGTCGAAAGAGTTCAAAATTTGTGCAAATCGGAGCTGGTTACGGCATATAATACGGCTTAAAATTGTAGAAAGAATGAGACGGAACTGATCCACAATAACATATATTAACAGTGACCGGTTTCGGTAAGATACCATCATCAGACATAAACAAACAAATGAAACACGCCATTATATACATACCATGGGGGGTGGGGGATACAATATTAATTGGTATGCATATAATGGCGTGTTTAATTTGTTTGTTTATGTCTGATGAGGGTATCTTACCGAAACCGGTCACTGTTAATATATTTTATTGTGGATCAGTTGCGTGTCATTCTTTCTACAATTTTAAGTTTGATGAAGTTCCACGAAGTCACACGAGAATCTCACTATGATATAATACGGCTTTGAATGTATGAAACTGTTTTTCTGGGGGTGTCCGAACGACCGAAGTGTTCATCTATTGATTCAGCAAGGGATCGCGCAGCTGTCAGACGGCGCCATTAATGCCACTTTGACCTACTCAAACAAAGGGAGCCGATGAACCAATGGAGGAGCAATGTAAATTCAATTTTTATGAAGAGCCAGTAGAATCCGGGCTGAAGGGCCGTGGTCGAAATGAAAGTGAACTTCCAAACGTTTCGTCAACATCTGCGGTCGACATCTTCAGTGGCGCTGCTTAGACTTCGAAGGTTGTAGCTCGGTGCCTCCGTAGCGAGTGACTGGGTAGGGGGCTGCGCACTGACCTTTATACCGGGACGTTGTTGTTGTGTTGAGAGCTTTAAGTTCTAAAATTTATAAGTATGTCGCCACTGTTGCTGTATTACGCATTTACGTGTCAATATTTTTGCTTCAACGAGAAGTGTTCAATTATTCTTATTAGCCTACTTATTACCATGAAAATTAAGGAGACAGAAGAATCCGGGCTAATAGGCCGTAGTCGATTTGAAAGTAGACTTCCAAACGTTTCGTCAACTGCGGTCGACATCTTCAATGGCACTACGTACACGTACACTTCTAAGGTTGTATCGCGGAGGTGCCGTAGTGACTGACGGACAGACCGGTGCAGGTATGGTTGGTTCGGTGCGTAGGTGCTCTAGTTTCTGATCGTACCACCCCCGACTACACAGGGAGGCCATAGAAATTTATAAACATCCGCAAAACTTTTAACAGAAAGGAAGAAGGATTAAAAGTAAATATGGTATCCAGCCCTCAACAAAACAGCAACAAAGAGAATGACGCCAACCAGAAACGAGAGCGCCTGCCCACCACACCTGCACCGGTCTATCTGTCAGTTGCTACGGTACCTCCGCGATTAGATTAGATTAGATTAGTAATGGGGCGATGCTGCTACTTGAGCTTGGCTCACTTTGACCTTAAAGATCTATTGTGAATCCCCGTACTTTTAGTCCTGGTCAGTCAGCAGGTCCCGTAAAAACCTGCACAACTGCCCAGGGGCCAACTGGCAAGCCTCCCTTGGTGATAGAAACCAAGAGGACGTTGCTAGCAGTCGTCTGTTCTTTACTGCCGGACACGAGCAGATGATATGCTCAGCAGTCTCAGCCTTTTCTTTGCAGAATCGGCAGGTGTCATTCAAGACTTTACCCATGTTCTTTAAATGGTAGTTCACGTGGCAGTGTCCTGTGAGTGCACCTGTAAGTACCTTAAGTTCAGGCTTGCTGAGGTTCAGTGCTTTGGCGGTATAGCTCTTAGAGTGAGTGAGGAATATTTTGGATTGGCTGTGGCCTGTGACAGACTTCCAGTATGCTTCCTTTCTCTTTTCTTCCCATAGGCCAATCTCTAGGGTTTGGCGGTTTCTCGGGAAGGCGCAGAAGGGTTCAGGCCCAATGAAGGGTAGCGCGCTCCCTTCTCTCGCCAAGGCGTCGGCATTTTCATTGCCTTTGATCCCGGCGTGTCCTGGAACCCACATGAGGGTGACTTTATTCATCACCCCCAATGCGTTGAGTGCAAGCACACATTCCCACACCTGCTTGGACTCGTAGCAATTCGAGTCCAGCGCAAGTAGGGAAGCCATGCTGTCGGAGATAATGAATATCTTGCTGTGGCGGTAAGCACGTTTAATGCAGTGCGCCGCACATGCGCGTATGGCATGTATTTCGGCTTGGAAGACTGTGGGTTGGGATCCCATGGGGATGACTAAGTTGAGTCGTGGCCCATAAACCCCCGCCCCTGTACCTCCGTTTTCTATTTTTGACCCATCAGTATAAAATCTTAATGAGCCGTATGGAAAGACTACCTCTCCGTCAGTCCATACCTCCGCGATACATCCTTAAAGTGTACGTGCACGTAGTGCTACTGAAGATGTCGACCGCAGTTGTTGATGGAACGTTTGGAAGCCTACTTTCAAATCGACCACAGCCTATTAGCCCGGATTCTTCTGTCCCCTTGTTAGACTCCGGCCGTGAAAGTCTTCGTTAATACACCATGAGAATTGTTTTCGTTACTTACCTACTGTTTTGTTTTATTACCTTTGGAAAATTTAATGCAGTCTTATTCATATTTATAATAAAGAGTCAATAGTTTAGAGATTTATCATATAATAAATTATTTTACCTTAATCAGTGGCGCTACAGCCTGGTTAGGGTCTTGACTTGGTAAAGGTTAATGGCAATGGTGTAATACTATTTAACATAGGGTTAGTTGGACTTACATTGCCTGTTTGTTAATAGTCATTAAAGAATAGTCATCGAATAGTTAGAGCGGAGCCCATTGTCAGGGGAAGGGGGTGAAGATTTGAAAGTGGGTGCTACTCCCATCATCATCCTTAGTAGGACTGGTTAGGTTTCTGACCAACTGACTCATTGCTCCTGTATTCTACTCTGAATTAAAAAAAGAATAAAAAAAAATTATTGAGTAAATCCCATCCCCTCGAGGATTCAAACTAAATTTTACCGTTCTCCCGATCGAAATGCAAGTTCTCGACCACGGCCCTCGGCGAGGAAAATCCTGAAGGGGATCGGATTGACTTAATAAATCATAGTAGAATACAAGAGCAATTGAAACCATCAGGACTTAGCCTGATGCTGGGAGTAGCACCCACTCCCGAAACGTCACCCCCTTCCGCTGACAATGGGCTCTACCCTAATTATTTCATGACTATGAGAGCCATGTCGCATACTCATGACTATTAACACTACAGACAACGTAAGGCTACCTGCCTTTGTTCAATTGACTTGTTATAAAAGGCTTGAAATTGGTCTTGCTCTTATGCTGCCTTCGTTTGAAATGTGGAAATCCCAATGCTAGGCTGGTTGGAAAACGCTGAGAAATACTTCATGCACCTCGTCGCACGTAACTGCGTAACTGGCATCCAGAATGGGCTTGGTGCGACAGCGCGCGCCTAAAACAATAACCAAACATTCTATTGGAACTACCAAATGAATAGTTCTCGTCGGCAAACCGAAATTCTATTATCAGTATGCTATAGTAAATATTTCTATGATTGTCTCAAATAACTGTTGTTAAATGTTTGATATGTGAGATTATTACTTAGTTCCCTGAACTCGTCCAAGCTGTAGAGTGGACATTCCTTCCTTCTCCTTAAAAACTCTTTATTAGTAAGGCTGATGGGCAGGGCATTGTAGTACCTAATTGCCGAGTTTGCTAATGATGCGACAACTGACTCAGCCTGCATTTGGGGTAGGCGTTTCATAGTCTGAACTTTATATATATTCGCGTGTCCATGAAAACGAGTATATAAGTGGGTTGTCCAAAATCGAGCAGCTTGGACGGCTTTGACGTTTGCTTCATACAGATCGTCTGTTTCAACCTCTCTATAGCAGCAGCAGCAGCAGCTGTGGCTCGTCTGATTGTTGGGGGAGCAAATTACAGCTATTGGGTACATCTTGCTCAGCGGTGTAGGTTTGAGACAGCCCGTTATGATTCGCACCGTTTCGTTTAAAGCAACATCCACCTCTTTTGGCATGAACCGAGTTGTGCGCGCAGGAACTGCGTATTCTCCCGCTGAGAAGCAAAACCCAAGTGCAGAGATTCTCAGTGTTCTTGTCTCTGTCAGACTGCTTATTGCGGAGATGAAAATAGATGGATTTGATTTCAGTAAGTTGTTCTTATAATACTTACAAGCTAGGGTACCAAGGGCCAGTTCCAACTCGTGCTGAACCGCCTCGAACGTTTTGTCTTGTGCTGCAACAGCTGTTGTGATCAGGGGGCTGTCAACGCTGTATAAAATGGAATTTTGCCTTTCTTCCACTAAGAACCGTCTTCTGCTAAGTGGACGGAGATTATTTTTTCCGCACCGCGGCGCTTGCAGCGTTCCCACTTAAATTCAAATTTTGGTCTGTAACATTTTAGTTGCCATATTCCAATGGAGATTAATATTATTTTTTTTATATTCCATTATAATGACAGTTGACTGTATTACAACGCTTATATTATGTAATGTGCCATTGGCAGTGTAAAGTCTAATAAACTTACGCATGATAAGTAGATAAGTATCGGTAATACAGTAAGCAGCGTTAGTCAATTGCAGTTCAAACGTTAAATTTCCACATTTCAATTTTATTCATATACTTTTATACTGTACTGAACATTCCCATTAATACGGTAGTTTATTTTTACTCTTTGGCGCTACAGTCTAGAGCCCGTAATGTCCTAAAAAACTTTTTCATAGCCCGTACGTAGCACATTGTTTATTACTCTAGATTATTATTAGTAACCCATTCGTCCTATGTCGAATGCCTAATACCAACGACCAAAATTGATTGTTTTTTCCATTAGCAATCCGTTAAACGTCTTCGATGTCAACTTATGCTATCTACTATACGAGGGATAATGGACACGATGAGAGAATGAGCCATGCTCAACATGGACAAAATGTGCATAAACATAGCATAGTCGTATGAATGACTTTACCAAGTCAAAACTGAAACCCATGAACGACCTTGGTCTACTAGGCAAGCCACAGCTACCCCGATGCCTTGTAGCCATTGCATCCGTGGTCGTCCCACTACTACCTATTCCTTCTCCCTAGGACTTATCACCCTTTTGACTGGCATATTAATTGAATTGAAACAGCCCACAACCGAGCAATATCGGACTCTTCTTTTGCTAGCTTTCGGCATTTTTCTACTAAAACTAAAATCTAAAATATAATAGTGCCCAGTTGAAAATGTAAACAAAACAATGTCAGTGACAGTAATGGCTTTTGGCTGGTAGGCTGGATGGCGTGCGTCCTTCAGTCCTTGATTTTGGACTATCTTTTTGAAAATATGTTTCAAATTGAGATTTTAGTGATAGTTTTAGAATTTGTAAAAAAATCATTACAATTTTTAAAATACATTTTATTCCCATGAATATTTAATTTGATATTTAAATATTTACAAAAGAATTTAACTTGAGCTCTGTTGTTCAAGGAAAGTGGACGGAGAAAAAATTTCCGCTGCGCGGCGTGGCGCTGCTATCGCGAACTGAATCCCTATCCCGGTGACGAGTCTAGTTATCTGTTGTCTATGAATTAAACAATCTAAAATTAAAAAAATGGCGTCATGTGATATGAGAAGTACAACTATTTTAATTGATTTCTCTAAAAAGAAAGCATTTCTGTATAGAAATTATAATAAGGATTAAATAATAAGGCGACGAAGAAAACAAATACAATTTCAAGAAACAAATTTCAAAAATTTAGCGCATACGCTTCAATTGAAAATTGTCAATTTTTGAAAAACATATGGAATGGCCCCCATCAATGAGAAATTGAAATGTCCTTCAATTTCATAATTTCATTGACGTTGTACGTACTACGTATGTGGAATGGGCGCCTAAGGAAAGTTGAGGCAACCGATATTAACCCCAGGGCAATGGTTTACCATGGAACTACAATACTTATATATACTTTTGTACTATTATTTATACTATTGTAGCTAGACGAAGGACGATGCAATTGAATAGGCAGTGCGGACTTGAATTGGTTTGTATTGCAGTGCGTGTTAGAGTAATTTAACACACAGTGGTTACAATATGAGCTGTGAGACGAGAACGATACATGCTTACAATTAATATTGAATTTGATCCAGCCTGCTTCCATATAGAAAAACAAACTCTGTGTCCACAGCTAAAGGAGCTAATGAGACACAGAGGGTAGATTAAAGATATTATTGAATAAGAGAAATAAATGCGTAAAAGGAAGATTGAGGAATATTGAATTATCTGAAT
Organism: Psococerastis gibbosa; assembly: GCA_963971405.1. Lineage (NCBI taxonomy): Eukaryota > Metazoa > Arthropoda > Insecta > Psocodea > Psocidae > Psococerastis > Psococerastis gibbosa. Next base: position 44,856,867 of record OZ020489.1, on the reverse strand, counting down.
GTGAACAGCGCCATCTACCGGGAAAAAGGTGAAGCTGGAAGCAGACTGGTTATTACACATGTGGGACTAAGTGGTCCCCACACTATTGTACTTTAATTTTATTTTTTATGTACGGATGAAGGAAGTAAATACATTTATTTATTTATATTATCAATCTCGGTACCTATGCTAACACTACCGGATCCAGCTTTTTGAATTTTGGGCAAATGGCCGCCAGTTTTCCCGGCATTTCTCGTATTTTTCATGTCGATGTTGTCCATGGACTAGGGCTCTATATTAGACAGGTATTGTCATCCGCCATTTTTTATCCTATATTAGCCTGCTGCATAAGTCAAGCATTGGGTGTTTACCTATTTATCATTAGAAATTTATCGTTGTTTATTTATTTTTATTTAAAAAACGTTCTACCAATTAGGGGAGTGTTTAATAAAAAATACTAAAACGTGTTATCGTTTTTTTTCAATCTTTTACTTTTCTTAAAAAATAATTACAATACTTACCATACAGGAAATGTGGGATAAAAAATGGCGGATGACAATACCCGGGTATATAGTGCCTTACCATGGACTATGTCTATGATGTTGCATAAAGATACATTTGGGGGGTATTCCATATACGTACAACGTCAACGAAAAATTGAAAAATGACGTTTTAGCAGACATTAAAGACATACTAAAAATTCTGCTACCACGTCAATTTACGTCATTTTGACGTCATTTTTCAATTTTTCGTTGACGTTGTACGTATGTGGAATGGGCACCTTAACTGGAGCGGCGGGAGCCATTATATGCCTTACGAGGCACCCGTTAACAATAAGCCAACTATCAGAGATGTTCAATGATCAGAGAAGTTCCAACTCAAAAAATATCGAAGTCTTACACATTGCAACATAGCAGAACGGATAGCTGGACCAGGTCAAAAACTCTGTACTTAGCTCTGGCAGGCTACACTTATCACTGGTTTCCCCGCCAAATTGCGTACTTCTCTTGTGCAGGCTACACTAGCAGCCATATTGATAACGGTCTCCAACCACGGGATGGATGTTGTCAGCTCCAATTATATATAGATCAATGGCTCCAAATCTAGAATGGCCGCCATGGTGTCAGCGTATTGGACGTTATAACTGTAGTTCTTCTTAGCTAAGCAAAGCATGTAATTTTAAAAATATTTTGTTTTAAAAAATTGATTACACGGTTTTGATATTGTTCTGCTAGTTATTTTTTTGCTGCATTTTAGCATCCTTCAGCATTTGGCAAATCGAGAAATATTTAAATAAAATTGCATTATTTTTTCGACATGAAGTAAGTTTTAACCAATACTTTAAAATTTAGTTTGCAAAATAAAACCATTATTGTATTTTGCGTTACGTAATGACAATTAGTGAGAAAGTTAGGGGAGAAAGTGTCAAAAGTACGTCACTTCTGTCTTCTAATTCGAGCTATTTTGTAATCGTCTCACTTCCTTGTCGAGCAGCTGTGTAAGATTCTTTGTTTATTAAAATTACTTTGCCTCGTCAAAAATCCCTTGCAAGTTATATATGATTTTCTACTATCATACCATAGGGCGGAAGAATAGGAATAAAGATAAATATACTTCACAATTTCAAGGTTAAAAGCTCCTTTGTATGACAACATAAATTTATCGAAAAAACTGCTTTTGCCTTGCTCTACATTCACTGAATTTATTGTTGCATAGTATTATTGATATATATTTATTTGTTACGCTTCTTGGCTATGGTTACTGCAGCTCAAGGTTGGGTATTTATAAATTAATTGCTAACAGGATTCCATAGACAAGTCTAAAAAACATGACGTCTGTTCTATCCTTTTACGTACTAGCCTTTAAGCCTCTCTGTCTTATCATTAAGAACACATTAGTAGCTTCAAGGAGCCCTGACAGCATCAGAATTAATGCATACCATTGGAATTCAAATTTATTCCGTGATTTGTCATACGGTGACCTTCATTTCTGTTAAAAACATCGTGTTATAATAGGTGACCATGGAGGACGAAAAGGAAACACTTGCTCACGATCCGGAAATGGACATTCCACTGGCGCATCTGGCAGACTTTAATCCAGACGGCAACCCGAAGCTTGTCCACACCGAGTGGGCCCAGAAAATGGAAGAAGGAAAGTTGGAAATTGTCGATTTTAAGGAACATTGGCGCAAGTTTGTGCCCAAGTACTACTCTCTCGATCCTGGATCGAACGAATGGAGTTTAGAGGCTGATAAATCGAATGAAGTATTGATTGAAGTGCTGGAGAGGTTCATTGCTGCCGGGGATTTTGAAGAGGAAGTAAAGAAGCTGAAGGAGAGAGATCGGCCGCCGTCTGTTTGTGGCAGAGTTTTTAAGGTTGGTAATGCTACTTTGCGATAAAATTGTTATAAAGATTTGGTCGCCAGCTGCTTCCTTATCAACTGGATTAGAACTAAATGTTGACGTTGATGAATCATCGATACGCTTACTGAGTTACTGACAAACTGTCTCTCTCAACAAAAAAGTGTGCTCCCAGAAAGTCTTATAGTCAAAGAAACCCTTTATTGTTAGTAAAAAAAAAACTAATAGTGCAGCTACGCCCTTTCCACGATATGAGACTTGCTCATCTCAAATCAAGCAACTAGTTTTAATGAATCCCTTATTCCCTGCTGATGCTCCTTTATTAAGATATTTGTTTTAGATGGGAGAGCCAACATATTCTTGCCGGGAGTGTGGAATGGATTCGACCTGTGTGCTCTGTGTTGGCTGCTTCAAGCAGTCGCCCCATCGAAACCACAACTACAAGATGGGCACCTCGGCGGGTGGGGGGTTCTGTGACTGCGGTGACGTCGAGGCCTGGAAGACAGGCCCCTACTGTGACACACATCTCGCAGGCACTCAGGTTGGTTGAAGATATAGCTTTATCGTAATGCCGAACTGGAAACATTCAACCAGAACCAACCCATTATTCATGACATAAAAGTTAGCCATCCATAACAGTCCATAACTTGTTCATTGCAGACCCCTATTTAAGGCCGCTGGAGTTCTAGCTGTAAATGGCCAGTGCATATTTAATAGCCTCATGTCAGTAATGTTGAAATTTGGTCTACCATATAAGAGCACTGTACACTCCTGTAATACAAGCTCGGCAGGACATTTTGATTTACCTAAGTGTCGCTGGCATAAAATCAGTGACTCTTTTCCGATACCAACTGTACAAACAGCTGCCCCCAAATGTGAGACAATTAGTTGCGGCAAGTTTCACAGCCGCGTTGATTTGGACCCCAGGAATTAGACGGTATAAGTGGACTATTCTACAACACCCTTTCGGGCCAACTGCAACTTGTGACACCGTCTCTGGCTGTTAATATTTATATTCTCAGATGGCTGCGTCGAAAGATGAGTGGCGGAATGATGTGGCCAAGGCTCTATACAGATTATAAAGTAAAATGATAATTAATAGTGTTTGCATAAAGAAATTGTGTCGGTTGTCCTTTGCTAGGTAACGGAGGACCGACCGTCAGTGATGCCGGTTGAGATGGCGGCGCGGTGCAGCGTTGCGTTTACTGCCATCCTACGGTACGCGTACCAAATTCTGACACTGAAGCACAGCCCGCGGCTGCCGCACGATCTCCGCAGTGACGAGAAGCTGGGGATGGACTCGGACGTCTATTGCACCGTCCTCTACAACGACGAGATACATACTTTTGAACAGGTGACATTTCTTGGCGATTACGGTAGTTTCGAGAGATATGTCAAGAACAACCTATAGCGTATACAAATTTAATTGTAAATCATTCATGTTATTTTTTGAATAAATGAGCCAGGTTGGAAAGGTGAGGAAGTAGTGGGTAGGTATACGAGGAAGCGGAAGACCATGGAAGAGGCACAGATGCCAGATTGAAGACGATTTCAGGCGCTGCATTGTCCAAAAAGGAAAGGATGCCCCGGCTAGGCATAGATCGTGGTTTACATGGCAGTATTATATGCTGTACATAACACTAACATTAAATTAACTTTGGTTGAAGAGGTAGCCTCTATCTTATAACCGAAATTAGAGGATATGGAAAAAACTGGATTTGGCGGGATTCAAACCCACGATCTATGCGTAGATTCCAAGTCCAGTTATTTCTTGGTTCTTTAATTTCGGTTATAACGAGGAGGTTGTATCTTCAACCCAAGTGAATTTAATTAATAGATAATTGAAGGAGGCTTATAGGTCACACCCTGGATACACACAGCGCCATGGGGTTGGCCCAGGAGGGGATGTCAGTGGTTTCTTAGTCAAACTGGATAAATCTCAATTGGCGCCTCATGAAGGACTATGGCGATTAGCAATAACTTATTCCTGGGGTAAAATGTAAACAAAATAATTTTGAATGGCACTTTCCATTGTAAAATTATCTTGTTTACATTTTTAATCCCAGGTTAAGATTAAAAATAATCGCCATAATAGACTCACTCGAAGTTACTTGTAACTACGAAGTTCAGTTGGGGACCCAGTTGCTCGGTGTGTAGCTGGCACCGCAGACTGGGGTTACGGGTGAAGAGTAACAGGCAACTGTTTTGAAAAGCGGATTAGCGTTTGGCTAATGGCGGGGAAGTCGGAAGACCTGTGTTCCTTTATATAGAGACTTACCCTGTGTGGGACCTCTGTATTGGGGTTAGAGCAACGCAGCTCTAAGGCTAAGGGGACAAACCCTAACAGACCCTAAAAGGTGGTGGTAGACGCAGACGACCTGCCAGCCTTACAAAAATATCGCTTTCAACAGAATAAGGAGCAGTTGATTGATGATGACGACTATCCACTTACTTTTGTGCTATTTCTTGGAAGAAGGGTTTTAATAGACCCATTGACCCTTGCCCTGCTGACGGTTTTTGGACATTACTGGTATCATTTCCGAATGATTTTCTAGCGATTGGCAAACTCGTTCACTCCTCGATGTCAACCCAGATCGACTACAAGTGCTCATGGGCAAGCGCTGACATGTTCATATCGTATGGTTTCAGGTGATTGGCGTTCTAACGAAAATAGTCAAGTGCTCGCAGAAGGACTCGATGGAGTACGTGACCAACATAGACCGGGAAGGGCGCGCTGTGGTGAGGTGTGCCATGTTCCAGCAGTGCCAGACGCTCAAGGCGGACATTGAGCGGTTTACCACGCGGCACGGCGGCCAGTCGCTGCGTGTCGACGTCGTACACACGCATGTCATTGCGCACCAGGTGTTTGCTATGAGACTTCTGCGCTGGCTACAGCTGGTCATGATGCATTCCGAGTCTTTCCGGAATATTTTCACTGAGGTACGTCGATGTTGTTCTACTATTTTATGTCTAAAGTGGTTCGGACGCTGTTCACACACATGCAATAGTGCACCAAGTGTTTGCCATGAGACTTCTGCTCTGGCTACAGCTTGTCAAGTTGCAATATGAGACTTTCTGGAATATTTTCACTCATACTCGTGAGTTGAAGGGAATCATCCTTGAGTTCAGGGGCACCTACTCCAATGAAAATGACCGATGGACATGGCAATGTGACGAATCAGTAGAATCCGGGATGATAGGCCTTAGTTGCTCTGAAAGCGTACTTCAAACGTTTCGTCAACATCTGCGGTTGACATCTTTAGTGGAACTGCGTAGACTTCTAAGATTGTATCTCCCTGCCCAAACAGTTACTGCTGAGCCTCCGAGATACAATTTTAGAAGCCTACGCAGTTCCACTGAAGATTTCGACCGTAGATGTTGACGAAACGTTTGGAAGTACGCTTTCATTCCGGATTTTACTGTTCCATCATAGCAATAGTTGCTTAACATTATCCCTTTCAACCAAGCATTTCCTAGGCTTAGACAGGCTACCTACCGGCTACGAGTGCGACTTGGCGAATCGATTGCTTTGGAGTATGGGATTCTGCCTTTCCTCCATTCAATGACCTTGATGACCTAAAGTTAACTAAAGTATATTACCGGTTACGATATTGTAAATGTTATTATTATTGTTTGCAGGTAGCCCTAAAAATTCCTCACCCTGAGACATCCATCATGGAGGGGATTCTGTTGAGGGACTCGAGTTTGTGGAAGTCGGCCCGCACTCACTGGCACAGACTTTTCATCTCGGGAATGTTGATGGAGTACTCAAGTAAAAAGGCTCTGGCTAAGGTACGTAACTGTCTTTTGGAGTGTGTTTGAAACCCACTTATAAAAAGTCTACTGAGAAATCGTCATTGCGTCGGTCGTGATCATCAGATTTGCTGCTGTTATAGGCGGAATTTACCTCTCAGCTAAGGAGGTACTGTTGGACCACCAATTGAAGTGAACATTTATTTTATTGCAATAATTCCAATAGCATGTATTAATAAAATCGAACAAACTCGGTGTTAAATCTCGTTCATTTCAATTGCTTTCAAATCACATCGTAACAGCTTATGGTTGCAGGATTTGTCAGACTCCAAGCAATTTGTTAACCGTCCCGTTTTTTGCAGGTTTTCACGAAGAATTATGGGACAGTATTGAAGGACTTTATCCGGGACGATCACGACCATTCATTTTCCATCGCCAGTCTGTCCGTGCAGATCTTTACAGTGCCTACACTTGCACTACACCTTATAGCCCATGAGGAAGTCTTGTTTGTCCTGCTCAACACCTTCTTGTCCGAGTGCACTAGCAAACTCAACAAGGTCTGTTTATCTTAACTAATGTTAGAGAAATGTATTCGTAGGGAACTATGAACTAGAAGGTCGAGGTTTGTGACTCGACGTTAGAGGAAAAAATGTTGTGTCTATCCAATCCCACTGGTTGGAAACAACGGGACTGCTGGCCATATTGCTGACCCTAACGTCCCAAAATAGAGCATTGTTCAAGAGTGTAATCTACAAGTCCTCATGCTTAAACCGTTAATGTGTTGCCATGCTGTGCTGGAAAAGGTTTACATAAGGTAAGGAATTTTTCTCAACTTTTCAAGAGTTTCAAAAGCTGGCCAAGTTGTTATTTTTTAATTTTTTTATGCGAAGAAGTGAAGCTTATGGATTACGTCTCAGTTTGCACCAGTAAATTATGACACAGGCTTAGCAACGAAACAATCGTTAATTCCGATGAAAACTTCACGAAAATCGTATATCATCATCCATAGGGTGGAGCGGAGCGATTATCAAGGGAAGGGGGCGACGTTTCGGGAGTGGGTGCTACTCCCATTAGGTCTGGCGAGCGCCGTGGTCGAGTGGTTAGGGAGCTTGCATTTCAATCGGGAGAACGGTAGTTCGAATCTTCAAGGGGATCGGATTTACTTAATAATTTAGAGTAGAATACAAGAGCGATGAGTCAATCGACCAAAACCATCAGTCCTTATCAGGACTAAGCCTGATGATGGGAGTAGCACCCACTCCTGAAACGTCGCCCCCTTCCCCTGACAATGGGCTCCGCCCGAATTGTTCGATGACCATGAGGCCCACGCCTCTAATGACTATTAACACAACAGGATGTAAGTCAAACTAACCCTTTGTTAAATAGTATTACACCATTGCCAATAACCTTTACGAACAGATCGGGTGTGATGTGTGAGCTTCCTCCGCTCCTGCCTCTCCTCTTCTGATAATTCAACACTTCCTTTCTTCTGATATCGACCTCAATCTGGTTTCTGTATCTCTAATGTATTTCTAAGTCTCCCTCTTCTTCCTGTTTCTTCTATTTCTTCATTCAGCCATTTCCCCCTGGTAAACAAACAAAAACAAAAACTTGTGATTATCAAGTTTTGCTAAAACACTAAGTTTTTGTTATGGTTTGTTTATTAAATTGAAATACCACGAAATAACGATTAATTGAATTTTTTCTATTCCCCCTAGTGTTTTCCGTTTGTTTTACGTGTCCAAACTATAGCTGCCTCCTTCCCACCCAAACTGTCTTCACATCACTTCATTTCATCACATCAAATCTTATTTTATAAAGTAATTATGTTTATTTTGGCAAAAATATGATGTGTTGTTTGTTTATGATAGGACAACAAACTGCAATTTGAGCGGAACGGGGCGAGCAGTGCATTTAAACGTTCGCAGTACATACTGTACGACCTACGGTACCTTCTGAGCACAGTTCCTACGCAGGAGCAGTGGACGGACGCGTTACGACGCGGCTTTCTGCAGGGGCTCCAGCTATTTATCCAACTGATGGGGTATATGGAGGGTATGGACGCTGCCCTTCGCCAAACCGCTCAGGTATCCTAAATATTTATGCTGGCTTTGGCTACAATTTATTAATGTCTACTGACTATTTACGTTTAAACTTGTAATAATATGAAACACTACCCTTTCGTAAACACTGGGATAAACTGTCCTCTAACGTTTCTCTATTGATAAATATTTTTACGATTTTCATCTTGTCCGCGCTCAAATTATTCTCTCTACAAATAGCACATGGAGTTCGAGCCAGAGTGGGAATCGGCGTTCAATCTTCACATCAAACTGGCACATGTGATAACTATGCTGGTGGAGTGGTGTGGATCCGACAAGGTAGTGCTGGTTAAGGCGTTCCGAAGCGCGCTTCGAGATCTCGCTAATATTGATAAGACCATCAACTACCAGCTTCGAGAGTTGGCCGATCACAGTGCTTCTTGTGTCATGTGAGTTATTGTTACTGAAGGGAAATAGTCCTACTTGTAGTTGCCCATTGAACCGTGCCCTGCCAACGACCCCATCGGGTTTCGGACATTATTAGTATTGTTTCCGAATGAATTTCTAACCATTGACAAACTGGTTCACGTCCTCGATATCAACCCACACCGACTACAAGTGTCAAATAGGCAAGCTCAGATATGCTTGCCATGGACATTGTAACCGTTGTTAGCTCGACTTAGCCAAGTATGGGAACGAGTCGCTTTTGATGTCAATGTAGTACTGTATTTCGAATAAAGGAGACACCAGTGACTCGTATTGGGCAATCAAAAATGCCGATGATACCGTCCGTTAAATAGCATCAAACTTAATGCACTGTAATAGAAGATTCCCAGCAGCAGTCTGATCGAGGCGTTTATAATACCGGGGTTAAATAAATACCCTAGGATTATAACTGTAAACAAACAAATTTTGAATGTCACTTTCCATTATAAAATTATCTTGTTTACCAGTGGATTAAATAAATAAATACCGGTATTATAAACGCCCCGATCAGGCTGCTGATGATCGATCTGAAAACGTTTCGTCAACATATGTGGTCGGCATCTTCAATGGTACATCAACGATTGACGATTGTGTCTCAGGCTCAGTAGCAACATAAATACAATCACAGAAGTCTACGTAGTACCATTGAAGATGTCGACCGCAGATGTTGACGAAACATTTGTAAGTACGCTCTACGACCACGCCCGATCAGCCCAGATTCCACTGTTTCATCATTAACTAATCGATGTTTCAGATATGATGTTGCCACGCAACCCGTGTCGATCCACCTGCCTTTGTCCCGGTTCTTCGCCGGGCTGTACCTCCACCTCGACAAATACGGGCTTACATTCGACTCGCCCGAGTTTCTGGCTGCTCAGAAGCCGACTGCTGTTCAAATTATGGAAACCGTGCTGAGAACACAGGTAACGTGCATTAGATATGTGAGGGTTGGTAATTCTAAAGCTTGTCTAGAAGGTAGGTGGGATCCAATACACCTGCCACTGTCCTGTTTCTTCGCCGTGCAGTGCCTCCACCTCGACAAATACGGGCTTACCTTCAATAATTCAGTAGCCATTCCCAGAAGGTTTGTGGATCTAAATCGCCGTTAATTGCCTAAATTTCCAGAGCCACCTTTTATACCGACTACGATTGTGCCCAGATTTGATTGATTCAAACAAGTTCAATACCTGGACTGGGCAATGATTCAGCTGTGCAATATTGCAAGTCTAGGCGGCTGTTTTTGTATTGAAATGTGCGGTGGCGCAGTGACATTTCAGTGATGTTGTGACGGTGCCGTCTCTCATATAGAGCCTCTTTTACTTTTACAGTCGATAGCCAAGTTCACTCGGGGATGACTACTCCATTCTAAACTAGCTGTATTTCTACCAGAATGTACGGGGTCGGAGTGAAATGTTGAAATAAAGACGTTGTGATGATGCAGATTGGCTCGTGTCTTATGAAAAGTCTCTATTACAGGTGATGATTGGGCAAGTACACGCGGGTATGTGGCGTCGCAATGGTTACTCCATTCTAAACCAGCTGTATTTCTACCAGAATGTGCGGTGCCGCAGTGAAATGTTGGACAGAGACGTTGTGATGATGCAGATTGGCGCGTCTCTCATAGAGAGTGACGCGTTCCTCATACATGTTATCAACAAGTACGGGCTTATGGCCTGGGCGGATCCGAACTATGAGGTAAGTAACTTGAGGAGAAAGTAGCATCCAATAAAGAGGGAGGGAACTAGATGGTGGGATCAGATTTAGAAATAAAACGACATGGGAGGAGTAGGGAAAATACCGAAAATAAGGTCGTATGGGATAGCAACACTTTCCTTAGAGCCCCAGGAATACGCAATTGCACTCATATTAAATCTTTCTTAAAACTTATACCTCCTGCGTGCAGGCGCTGTAAAATTCTGCGAATCTTCGGGCCGACTATTTTTTCTTAATTTCATTTGTCTGACAATGAGCCGGTTTTTTTTATTGCACCCACCCAATCTGAGTTAATTGTCTTTTGTCTGTATCCTTTGTCCAGTCCAAGAAGACAACCTTAATTTTGCACCGAATGTAAGTTTATAAGAACCGGTCCTAGTTTACTCGAACATGCTTTCCAATGTATCAATTAGTAGTTAGATTTCGGAACCCTCGAGGGGGGGGGGGGGGGTCCGGACCCCCTGGACTCCCCTCTGGCTACGGCCCCTATCCCGAAGCTCTGAATTAATCGATGGAATTTTATATTATAGGACGGGCAGACCTGTACATTACCACACAGTATTAATGCCGCGGCATTTTATATAATTTCTTCAAATAGTAATTTTTTGCATAAAACTAAATACTTTTTTTGTTTGGTTTTGTTACTCTATTCAACACCTAAAACATACCTGAAGATAGAAATCATCGATAGAAAGGTTCCGCAGAAAAATTATTTTTTATTCATTTTTCATGAAAATTGACTAATTTTTTTACCCCTAGAAGAAAACTATCAAGGGGCAAGTGACCCACCGCATTTTGTTAACATTAATAACGACTACAATATATGTGAATTAAAAAAAGATAGAGCCGTTTTTGAGAAATAATTTTTTTGTACTTTTTTTTTAGTTTTTTTTTTTAATAAAACCCCCCAAAATTGAGTTAGCCCAAAAAAAAAAAAAAATGTCCCGAAGTATGATTTTTGTGAACCAACAGTACATGCCAAATTTCATCAAAATCGACCGAGTGGTTTGCCCGGAAATCGATGAACAGACAGAGTGACAGACAGACATTTCGTAATAACCACCTTTTTTGGTTCCTGGGACCTCAAAACGTGTAAATCCGTTGAAATCTGGGAGTCGAAAATTTTGACCATCACAAAGCTTTCCTTATGCTACGTTTAAATTGGAAAGGAAAATTGACCATGCGATGGGCAACCAGTAAGGACTGTAGCTGTCATAATTCAATAGCGGACCGAGTGCACTGGATTTTAGGATTGTAAGCTGCTGATACTGTCGTGTTTAATGGTTGGCGGAAATGTGGTCTTATTTTAATTCAGCTTTGGTGCAAAGTAAGCCTTTTGTTCCCTATTGCTAGATCGAAGGTATAAACTTTACTTCAGCCGTTTGCTTATTGTAACGCGGCCCGCTTCCGTTATCAAAGGTCTGTGGGTGTTGTTATGAAATCCGAGCGCATCTCTAGCCTCTTGCACTAGGATCATATTTCTCGTTGACGAGAATAGGTGCAAGTTAAAAAGAGCAGTTCTGGTTTTCAGGATAATGCAGAAGAGGAAGGCATGCGGCAAACCATTTCTCTGGTAGAAGAAATGCTGGGGCTGCTGGTTAACTTAATGGGTGAAAGATTTACACCTGGTGTCGGTGCTATCACACCAGACCAGAAGATCGAAAAAGAAATCATGCAGCAGCTGTGTATTAGACCGTTGAGTCATTCTGAGCTCAACAAGACGTTGCCGGATGACGCGAATCATGAGACTGGACTCGAGCGAGTTATCGAAAAGGTGGCTGTGTTTAAAAAGCCAGAAAATGGCGGCAAGGTATGTAAAACATCGCGTAGGCAATGGTCGCTATAGTGGGCCTAGAATTCTATATAGGGGAGCGTTGGGCCCCTGTCAAGTATATTTCTTGATGATTGTTTTTTTTTTTTTAATACTTTGCCCTCTGCTCTATTTTATATTTCTTTATATTTCTGGAGTAAGCTAACCTAATTGGCCTTCATCATCATCACGGCCACCAAAAAAGTAGAATTATTGTTATTCTGAATTAAACGTCAACATACAGTGTACCCAGTTTGATATCCTCGACATGTAATGCTCAAACGCTGTCATTATTGTCTGAAAATCAGTGGAGTTGTTGGCGTAGGGAAACTTTCATTCATCCACAGAATCGAAATTAATCGAATACTAGCCTTTATTTTTTTGTATTTTAGGGAGTATATGAACTGAAGGCTGAGCTGTACGAGCAATACAACGTATTCTACTACCACTACACAAGAGAAGAACTGAGCAAGTCTGAAGAGGCGCAACGAAAAAGGAGGAAGGCTGCTGGACAGCTCGAGTGCTGCCCGGCCCCGCAACTGCCGCAGCTGGCGCCTCCTTTCGAGTCTCTGCCGAACCTGCTTCAATGTGATGTCATGATGCATATACTCCAGGTATACAACATGATGAATTAATATTATTTTTCGTTATACGTTGTACCCATTCAGGGTGAGAGCAGGTGGGCGCGTATCACGCTTTGGCGACTGAACCTGATTATTGATGATGGTGATTTTTATTTTTAATAATATATGACAGCTAGTATCTTGCTATGACGCTATGGTAAGCAAGTAGAAGCACAAGCACTATCTGACAGGTAAGCCTTGCGGACAAATGGTCCGCTGCCGATGATTCGTGATAGGATAAAATGTACCAGTAGACACGCTTCTTCTTGAGGCTCTAAATTCAGGCAGTTGTTTGGATCTTAAGTTTGGCACTCTGAAGTGTTTCGAGTTATTACAATGTAATAATTTCTGGACTTACAGACTGTGTTAAGCAGAGCTGCCAACCTGCGGGCTCGCAGCTACTCGGAGCACCAACTACAAAAAGCTCTACATCTAATTGGGTACGGACTAAACGAAGAGCAGTCGCAGAGATATCCGTACCTGAGGTTTGCCGAAAAATCGGAGAAGTGGAACATTGAAAAGTTGGTGGTGCAATTGTCTACCAGTCAGCGCGTAGAGTCCCACAAGGACATGCTACTCTGGGTCTTGGAGCGATTTAAGGTATGGGATAGTTGACCGAAGTCTGTGGAGAAGTGGGGCATGGGGAAGTTGGTGGTGCAACATTCTACTACTATTGTTATTAGTAATATTAGCGTGTAAAATCTCACAAAGACGTGCTGCTCTGAGTCTTACTTGGGTTGGTGGTGAAACTACATGGCAACCTGAGGAGTCGCCCAAGGGCATGTTGGTCGTAGAGCAGTTCCTGGTAGTGAATAATAATATTTACTTAAACAGTAATGAATAATGGGATAAAAGTTAGAACTATATTAGTTATAAAGGAGTGCAAAATAGCAAAGGCTCGCACACATACGTAATTATATCAAATTATGCCTCAATCTTAAGATTGGGTTATACTTTTGTTTCCTGTCTACTCCATATAAAATTGATGCCAGCGTCAGAGCAATATGTAAACTAATATCCGATTTCCGAGGCTCCCTGACGTTTCAAACACTGTATGGATATACAGTATATCAAATCGTCTCCCATGTAACATTGTAAATTAAAATAACTTAGTAAATATTATTTTAATAAAGTTATTACTTTAATTGAGTAATATTTACTATGTTGTCGTACTTATGCTTAGAATCTGCATTATTACCTAATGGTAATTAACTATTTTACACCAGATAAGTTTTCATTTGATCACATCACATTTATACCGCTCTATTTGCTTTTTAATTAGTCTTCCATCGTCACTATAGACTTTGACATTTTTTAAAACTTTTAAAAATAATGCGTTGAAATATCCAGACCTCTTACCTGCATAGTACCGTGATAATATTGAAAATAACAAATCGCATTATTCCAGTTATTCCAATAAACGATAGCCGTAAGAATACACTCACAGAATATTCTACTTAGTGCTCCGTTTAGTTAAGGATATTCGGTCCTATGCTTTACTTTCGCTTTGTTTTCGCCTGTAAAATACCCTCCATTCTTAACGATATTGATATGCAAAAATGTGCAAAACGTTTGTTACAGAGAACAAAAGCAGAAACTGCAAGCCCCGTCTCAGCGCCTGTGGCCAATAATGACGCGTTCAAAGAGTGGCGCGCCAAAATGGCGGCGGAAAAGCGGGCGAAAATCATGGCCCAGATGACGGCTATGCAGAAGAGCTTCATGGTTGGCAACGCGCACCTGCTTGGGGCCATGGAGTGTGAGGGCTCGACTTCGACGGAAATGGAGGAGCCGGAAGTGCCGCCCGTGACGCACACGTGTATCCTGTGTCAGCAGGAAACTGCTGTCACTCCGGACGGGGTGGCGTTGGTGCTCTGTGCCCTGGTGCAAAGGTCTACTGTGCATGTGACTCCGGGGGGAAAGGCGGATAAAGCCGATGAGGTAAGTAGTTATTAATTAAATAGATGAAATTGAGGGACTGGAAGTGACGTACACGTGTATCCTGTGCCAACAGGAAAATTGCTACACCCTGTACGACTCATAGTGATATAGCAGAGCAGACTCTCCTAAATTAATTTTAGTAATAGCACTAAGAAAACGGAAATTAACGAAAACTGTGAGCGTGAAAAGCTGTTTTACTGGTAGAATTTTACCTCTGTCGGTTCCCTATGTATTCCTAAGCATTGCTCTTGTTCACAGGTGTTCAGTAAGCCGCTCTTCAGACCGACGCAGCTCCGCCCGCAGCTGCACACGAGCACATGTGGCCACGTGATGCACAGCACCTGCTGGCAGACGTATTTCGACAACGTTCTGGCGAGGGAAAACAGGCGTCCTTACCGCGTGCGGCCCCCCACGAGCTTCGATGTCGAGCGGCAGGAATTCCTCTGTCCCCTGTGCGAGTGTCTCGGCAACGTGGTCATCCCCATGCTCCCGCCTATGGCATCCGCCCATACACCCGCCGTACAGTTGTCGGTGGATGGCTTCCTGGAGGCACTGCGATTGGTAATCAAGATGAAAACAAGGAATGCTGAGGATGCGACTACTTTTCATGTGCCTCCTCTTGAAGAGGTATTTTATTAGGGCAGTAGTTTAGGCTGGCCTCGAGCAGATGGCAGATGGCAGGATTCCAGATGGTACCCGCTTTCAGTAATAATAATTCTGAGGTTTTAGTTTGAATTTACCGCCAATGGTAAATTGTATATCCTGTCAATGGTGGTTTGTTATTACAGTGGCATGCGTTGCTCAGAGTAAGACGTTTTTTAAATCTCCAGAGCATTTAGGGGCAAAGCTCATTAATTTAACACCCGCACCCGCCAAACTGTTGTCTTTGGGTTTGCTTTGGCTGGGTAAACTTAAAGGGAGCTTGCATTGGAGAAAGCGAGGAACGACAGCATGACTCGAATCCGAGTCTCCACCTTGCCGGGGTTGTGTGCTAACCTCTAAATTCAAGTCTTGACGTGTGTCCATAACTAAATACAAATCGGAATGAGTACTAGACAAACCACGGTTGGCTGTTACGACAAACACCTCACGTTTAACCCGTCTAGTCTATGGTTTTCCTTCACCAACTGGTTCCCATGCCTTCAATCCTTGAGCTGGTAACGTGTTGAAGTAGCGTCTGCGCCGCCAACACGGTCCTCCTTTTTAACCGAACTGGTCAGCCACTTCGTGGACCTTGCATTGACGCGCTGCCTCAACGTCAACGACCCTCTAGTTCCTTGTCCTCCTTCACTGACTAGTTTTCACATTGTGTTTTCAGTTCCGCGGTGTGGCTAGTCCTGCAACGGCCGACCTCTTCAACCCGGTAACGGCTCCCACACTGTCCTCCTCTTTAACAGACATGGTGAGCCACTTCGCGGACTCTGCGTACACGCGCGGCCTCAACGTCAACCCCGGCTACAACCCGTTCACGCCGATGGTTGCATGGAGCACTGTTTACTACACGATACACTCGACGGTCGCCATGTTGGAGGACCAGGGGAAAGGTCTGCTGGGCCCATTGCCGTTGCGCGATTCCACCTGTCTGGAAGGACTGACAAGGTTTGGAGGTGGGTTGCTTACCTAGTATTGCATTTAAAAAGAGTCTCTAAGTGTCTGCTGTCGCAATTCATCTTACCCTGACGCATTTGATAATTTTGATTAGGCTGTAAATAAATAAATAATTTTGCTCTGTGACTATGACTGGTCGTTTGAGGGCTCTCCCTCTCCTACACTCAAATCAAATCAAATCAAATATATTTATTCCAATTTTTCCAACAAGACAAGTATACATAAAATGACAAAATTAAAATTAACTTTAAATACACTAAATTAAATTAAGTTATATTACATTCAATACTTTACAAGGAATTATAACCATCCCAGCTGTGTTTCCACGTGCTAGTGCCGGTACAGCATTTCAGTTTAACTTTAACGACAGTGTGCAGGTATGTGTTACGTATATGTAAAAGTGTATATGTTAGAAATGAGTTAATAGAAAATATAAGTTTTGTTCTACATGGAATAGTAAGTTTTCTAAATCTGTTTTTTTCTCATGAAGCCATAAGTTTAGTAGGTGTTTAAAAGAAGTTTTCATTGTACAACTTTTTATGTCTACGGGGAACAGGTTAAATATTTTTGGTGCCAGGTATGTGTAGCTACGTTTTGCCAAGCTGAGGTTTAGTTTTGGTAGTAGGAGTGCGTCTCTTTGCCGAGTGTCGTGACAGTGGTCTCTCTTTTGTGCTGCGTCTTTGAGGTTTTTGAAGCGTATGAGTAGAGTTTTAGCGTATAACTGCCTTAGGTCCAGAATACGCGCCTCCTCAAAAAGTACGTCCGATGGGTAGCGGCGAGGTTTCCGCAGCATAAACTTTAGTATTAGTTTTTGTGTCTTTTCTAGTGGATTCAGTGCAACTTTTCGAGCAGAGCCCCATGCAATTATACCATAAGAAAGAATTGACTGTACGATTGCAAAATAGACTGTTTTTAATGTGGCAATTGGTAATATGTCACGGAGAATTTTGAATAAATTAACAGTTTTCTTAGTCCGTGTGATAAGGTTCTAATGTGTTCCGTCCATTTAAGGTAGGGATCGATTTTCACACCAAGATAGGTTGTTTCATTAGCTTTTTGGACTCCACAATTACAGATAACGTTTGTGCATTCGTGTATTGTCAGCTCCTCGATATTTATGTTTGGGCCTTTTTTGTCTTTGACGGCTAGAACACCAGCTTGGAGCCCATTTAAACAAAGATATTTTTTAAACGACAGAAACATAAGATAAACTTGGTCTTTGTATTGTATGTATACAGAGGGTGTAGTGTCTTTTTACAAGAATTCTAAATTCTGACCTGCTATGCAAGCACAGAACAATAGTTCTATTAGTTTTTGTCGCTGGAAAAATCGCTGTGTGTCAATGGTCTCTTAGATACCACTCGAAGCTTCGCGAAAGCTTTAACGCATTAAAGCTGAAACTTTTTTGTTCTAGCTTGGTTACCGACCGTGTGGACTGACGCCCAGGACGTGAGCGATCAGGCACTGTACTTACTTATGATGCTGCTGGACAGCTGTTCTGGATCTCCCTGCCTGCTCGACTGGGACAATTTTGGATTGTTGGTACCCCTGGCGTTGTCGTTAGAGTCTCTGTTTGGCCCCACGCTCCCTACTGACGGCCCCATTCAACGCCACCTCACACTAATCATGTTCTATGCCGACATAACCAGGGTAGGTTGGTTGCAGAATTGTAGAACCACACAGGAAGTCTAGATACCGGTTTCGTGTAAGGACAATTTGGGACTACAACGGCAGTTGTGTGGAGATGGAATAAAGTAAAAATATTTAATTTGTTGCCTCAATGTGTTTTGAATAGAATAGAATAGAATTTATTGATCCATTAAGACACAGACAGTCCTTTCGGCAATCGTCAATAATTAACACACAAAACCATTTAGAAAATTTTGTCATCAAACATAGATGGCACATCCAATATATATGGATAATTATATAATGTCAGATGTGATCACAAGAAAAAAATATGGTCAATCAAAATCAATAATAATTCATGTGTATTATAAGTAGAAAAGTTTTTAGATATTTTAGAAACTCTCTTGTTTTTCTCTCATAAATTCTTAGGTAGGGAGTTGAAAAATTTGCAGCCAGCATAAAAATCATTTTTCTCTAAATTGCTCGTTTTAATGTATAGGTAATCTAAAAGTGTTATTACTGTTTCTGGTGCATCTATGTTCATCGGTTAAGTATTCAAATTATGACTCATTAAGCATATATTTTTATACTTTCAAAAATATAAATGCATGGGAACGTTAACATATTTAGTTCTTTGAAAGTTAGTCTGCAAGATGGTGGCCTACCAAGTTTCATCAAATTCCCTACCATTGACAATTCTAATGGCTTTTTTGACATTTGAAAACATCCTCCCGATTGGTACCTTGCCCCCAAGCTGTGCAGCCATATGTTATTAAAGAAAAGATTTTTCCATAATATGCTAATAACAGTGTTGTTTTGCTAACTATTTCCCGTGTCTATAACTTAAGTTAAAAAGGCATTAGGAATGTCTCGGTAAGGAATACTTTAGAACTTTCGTCCTGTTTCTTTTGTTGGATCACCTGTGAGTAAACTCAAGTTATATGCTCCCTGCTTAAATTACGCACATTCTCACTAATAGCTAATTCTTGCAGGCCTTTCTTACGCAAACCGGGTCCATCGATACAGAAATGGAAACAGAAGAAGTCGAGGCTGACAGTGTATTGGAGACAATGACCCTGCTCAGCAGTAAGTGCGGCTGTGAGCTGCAAGATGGCAGCACCCGCGTCTGGAACAACATCAAGCGCAGTTGTCTGCCCTTCCTGCGTCGGGCTGCCCTGTTTTATCACTATCTACACAATAGAAGCAGCGGCGGCGAGCTTGAGGAACCTGGAGGGGATACTTTCGAGAATTTATGCCGGTATGTAGTTTTCTTAGGCTGTGGGCTGAATTGTTGAAGTATTATTTTTCGAACGTGATTGGGTCCCATGAAAAAAAAATGGTTTTTACGCAATGCCTGTCTGTAACTCGGTTGGGGGTCAAACTACTCTATAGAATTTGATGAAATTGGGCATATAGGTTCACAAAAATATTGTCAGTGGTATCTTTTTTAATTTTTTGGATAACTTCATTTTGGGGTCTATACCCCAATAATCCCCATAAAACTACTAAAAAAATGTTTTTTCAAAAACAGCTCCGACCATTTTTTCTAAATTCCCACATATTGTATTCATATACAAGAAATAATAATAATCATGTAATCAGGACCAGATTATCCGTTAGGCCTAAGGCTGCGAAATCTGCTCCATTGACCACTGCAAAGGTTGCAGACTTATTTAGTACAGGAGGGCAGGAGCGTTTCGTAATTAATTGAATAAGTTAATACTAACGGTATAGTAGGCCCGCTGAAACCTAAGTCCCGGTACACGTGGACGAGTCTGCAGGCGCAAGTTGCCGACGTTTTTCTTCCAATGTAGCAAATTGGTGTCGATTTCTCAGATTTATGAGACTGGCGTGAAGCCGACCGCACGAAAGTGCACGGTTTCCCCTCGACTTAAATCGTCTTAAATAGACTCGGTGGTTTTGCACCAACCATTCACCAAGTTTTAATGGATAAAACGTTTGCAATTTTCATTTTATTGGACAATGTTCCGTTTGCAAATAAATGGATCTTTATTCATTCATGACAAAAGTGAGTTGAGGGATCATACGGCATATTTAGGGGTTGTTCAAACGTTAAAACGTAATTAATTATTTGCCCACAGGTACCTTAGACTGCCTAGTTCACCTGACGAGCTTCTGCGAGCGCCCGAATTTGTGGAGCTTGCGTCCACGTGGGCGAGCCACTCGCGCGTGCCAGGCTACATCACATGCGGTGGGGTTCGACCCAGGACAACCCTCTCCCTCGTGCCCTTGCCCGTGGACTACAGCGAGCTCATCAACATGGTCTCGACGTTTACGTGTCCCAACAGTGAGAGAGACGACTCTAGGAACCCGACCATGTGCCTGGTGTGTGGCGAAATACTCTGCTCCCAGAGCTACTGTTGTCAGCAGGTGGGTCATGGGTCCATTGAGGGTGAGTCAGACTACCCGTACCAGGCGTTTCCCTCATCCACATCTATAATAATCTGCTCAAGTTGCCCGGATGAGATACGTGAGCCTTCTCCATTCCCTCCAGTTTCTCCACTTCTGATTATTAAACACTTCCTTTAGTATTATTCCCATTCTCCTGAGGTCGTCCAAACAGTGTTTCTCTATCTCTTCCTTGGGACTCGTCCCCATACTTTGTTAAGTTGAGGTAGCACCTTTTACAAATATCTTACCTTGCCCATTGGCACTTGTAGTCGGTGTGGACTGACATCGAAGAGCGAACCAGTTTGCCAATAGCTAGAAATTAATGTGGAGGCAATACCATACCTATAATGTCTGAAACCCGATGAGGCCGTTGGCAGGGCAAGGTTGGCCGTTTTTTTGTTTTTGTTTTTTTAATATGGCCACTTGGCTAAGCCAATAGCAGACCGAGGTACAGCACAAATTTAGTTACTCCTAAATCATCCAACTCCCTTGTAAGGCATTGCAGGACCGATGATACCATTGGGTGATTCTACGAACATCGGAAGGATTTAATTAAATTAAATTTTTTTTTTCAATTTCAAAATTTAATTTTGTTTTTACTTGAGATTAAAAAAATACATTAGTAAATAACTTGCAGCTGGTCAGCAGCGATAAATAAGCAGTATTTGTTGCATATTTTTAATTTTCTATTCTTCGCGTTCACGGATTGGACACTGGTATTCTATGAAGTCGAATTAACCTTGGCTGTATCTGGGTTTAGTGAAAAAACACATTGCAGAGGAATCATTGAGTATTTTATAAAAAAATGTATATAAATCAAAAAGAAAACAGCCTCCTAGTTCCCACAAGGATAGGAGCGAATATTTTTGAATTAGGTCCTCAAGATAATAATTGGGCACTTTTGGTTGCTTAGACCAACGAAACCGACTTGCGTTTATAGATGCATACTCTATCTGCAGTCCTCTCTAGCCCGTCAGCCCTAGTCCTTTTCCGTGACCTGCCTTCGAATAGTTTCAACTGGCTCGCTTTGCTTGGATAAATTTCTTCAGAACTTCATTCCAAACGTAGAAGAAGAATGTCTTATTCCGGTATTGTTTGCCTGGTCCGTCGCTCAAAACATGAACTTCCTCAACTGTGTCACAAGTTTCTTCTCTTCCCTTATGTCCGCTCCGTAGATCAATGGAGTCTATGGAGGTGCCGCTTTACGAACAATGCAATTTAAGACCTCTTCCCGCTAATGGAATGCGTCACCCGTAGCCTATATTTGCTTCTGACCAATACAATCTTGCCCTTTTCTCATTATAAGCTACTTTTTGTGACCTTGATTTAGTGCTAAATCTATTCTATGGAGTTGACATGGAATTAAGGTACGCTATCTTGCAGAAGTCAAAAAGTCTATAAATTGTCGTCCACGAATCCCGCCAGAATAAAACAACAGTGCCATTACAGAATTAAAATTGTCCTGGATGTAAAATCACCGAAACCACGTCCCGCGCGTTTTTTTAAATGTACCATATCTTCATTAACTTTAATACATCTACGGAGCGGAAAAAACCAATGTCCAAATTTTATTATTATTTTCTGGGTTAAAGGCCGCGCAAAAATATTTTGATTATTTAAATTATGGAAATGTTCGTGTGCTATTAGCTAACTTCAATACTTTTCTACACTACTCAAATCACAATAAAACTTAATCTTCTGCTCATGGAAGCGTTCCGGACATCTATGGAGCGGACAATTTGGGTATACAAAATGGAATTTGTATTTAATTTATCATGAATGTAACAATTTATACCAATGGAATCTTTTGAAAAAATAAAATTAGATAATATTGATGGATTAGGAAATATATTTTTTTTCAATATTTAAGGAGTTTTGTACTTCGGACATGAATCCTTCCGATGTTCGTAGAATCACCCCCTAGTTCAAGTAACATCGCCATAATGCCCCTTACTTCCGTGACCGAGTACCCCAAACCTTGACGAATGACAACTGTGAGTCTATCCCTCGCGGCTAGTTGGCCATTAATTATAATTATAAAAATCTCTTCCTTGGTCGTCGTCTTCTTTGTGTTCCCGCTATTTCTTCCTCTTGCCATTTCCTTTCCATTCGTTTTACGTGTCCGAACCACTGCAGTCTCATTCTCGCTGTCTTCACCTGTGGTTCTTCCACCCTGAAGTCCCTTCTCATCACTTCTTTTCATTTCTAATCTTGTCCTCTGACGGGCTATATGGAGCTGTGCGAGCTGCTGGTTGCAACTTTTAATTGCGGTTGACGCAGGCGGGTAAGATGTGCAGCTGCAGCGCATGCAATGAAGCGGCAAATGGTTGTGACCGTGATAAAGCTTGGTTGGTCTGGCCATAAGCTAAATCCAGGCAAAATAAAGATGTTAAGATTCCCAGAGGAGCAAGGTCAAGTGTGCAAAACTTACTGCGCTGTAATTCTGTTGCCAGCCCTGCCTGTTGAATTTTTAATTGTTTGTTTGTTTTTCAATTGGCGCTATTTTCTTATTTATGTTGGAACCCAACAAACATTTCCTTTGACCACCTTACCCATTTCTGCCTAAGTTTCCCCGCTAACGGCTTTGCCTAGCTTATGGTTAAGAGCCATCCCTTCTATTATCTTTGGGCTGACGACAAAGACTTTGTTTACCCTAATTCGTAGGGTCCAAGTTTCCTACTGTTAGTTTTACCTGTACCTGGTGCCTGTACTATGAACTGGAAGGTCTAGGTTCGAGGCTCAACATAATTAAGGTTTTATTATCCGGCGGACCAGGGGCCACTCAACCCTACTGTGGGGACCTTACCGCGGCTGTTGATCTGTTTACTGCAGGTTTGCACAATTCTAAGGTACATCTCTGGTTTCTTATTTTGATATTAGTTTCCATAGAAAGTAATGTCGTTATTTCAATATTCCAGGAGCTGAATAAGCAGTCAGTAGGTGCATGCACGTATCATGCACACAGGTGTGGCGCTGGAGTCGGAATCTTTCTGCGCGTGCGCGAGTGCGAAATCCTCATGTTGGCCACGCAAAGTCGCGGCTGCTTTACGACTGCGCCGTACCTTGACAGGTAATTCCACCTGCAGGTTTTTTACAAGTAATAAATGGCTCTGTGAAGAAACTGTGAGGATACATTTGCCACGATCGATATATCCTGGGAAAAAATACTTTTTTTTTTAAGAAAACGGCGGTAGTCTTATACCGCGGTAGTTGCTCTTAATATTGAATAATCCTGATAATACTTAGTAGTAATATACAATACAGTAATATAATATTATACTATATAATAATTTACAGCATTATAACATGTCAACAGCATATTTCAATAATTGGTGGTAGGGGGACCCAAAAGGATTAACCCGTGCTGGAGCCCCCTATTAATTTATAACAGTTTAGAATGTTGGAATAATACAATGCATAAAAAATGGCTGTAAAATTTTTAAAAAATAAGAGAAAATAATATAAACGTCTTATATTTACGGGGCGGGGCTTAAGACTAGAAAGTCTTTTTCTGTCTAACAAAAAAATCAATACC
This sequence comes from Psococerastis gibbosa, assembly GCA_963971405.1. Taxonomy (NCBI): domain Eukaryota; kingdom Metazoa; phylum Arthropoda; class Insecta; order Psocodea; family Psocidae; genus Psococerastis; species Psococerastis gibbosa. The sequence goes on along the minus strand of OZ020489.1, from coordinate 44,832,979 downwards.
ATTTCCAAAATACAGTACATAGTCAGAAAAACAAAAACAAAAAGTTAGCTTAACTTAAATACTCTCATTCTCTCATTCTAAGCGTATTTGTAAATAATACAGACATAAAGATATACCGACATAAATGGTATTCTAAAACTAAGAGCATGCAGAAAACAACTGAAATGTATTAATTTGTTTTGATCTAAGAATCTAATCATACGAAGATAATATTCATTTATGTTGAAGGTATGGTGAAACAGATCAACTCCTTCGAAGAGGCAACCCCCTAACCTTATGTCAGGATAAGTACGAGCGTTTGAAGCGAGGGTGGTTGGGTCACCACCTCTATGAAGAAATTGCTCGGGCTGTAGAAGGCAGCACAAGTCTTATGTCCACCCCGTGGCAGCACTTATAAACTTTGTATGTAGTAGTACTAGACTCACAGCGTTTAAACACCAACTATTATATTGTAGCTATATCGTGACACTTGAAAGATGTGAAATTTCCGTTTGTTTTCATTCTGATATGAGGCAGATTTGTAGCAGGTGATGGAGGTACTCACATGCATGCAGCCCTAACACAAAACCAAACGAATAACCAACCCGAGGAATTATTTAAACCGTTTGAATACGGGAGTTAACTCAGCATACGATATTCATTTTGTTTTTCCCATGTTGGCATTGCTGAGTCCAGAAAAAGGTTAATCTTATGCAAAAAGGAACAGCAATTAATATCTGCTATTTTTTAAAAAAATATTTAAATTAATTATCCACTGTTATTCTTGTGAATGAATTTACATTCATTGGGGTTTATTTAGAAGAAATTAATCTTATTTCCGGATGAGTTCTTCTTTCCATCTTGTGCGAGGACTACTCTAGTGAAGTGAAAAAAGTCGGAGAAGAATAGTACATACATGAACATGAAATAAAAGGGAAATTTTGTTTATTTATTTACTCTTATTGCAATTCCTAATTTTTTTTCACTTTACCACAGGTTTGTGAGTACCCCAGCAAATTCTAAAAGTTATGCTCTAAAAATTGAACAATGGATTAGTACCGTATATAAGCCAGTTTCACACTGTTTTGTGGTCTCTCCTACACTATTTTGGCACACATTTTGAAGGAAGTTTACCGTTGACATTGGCCTCCCCTAAATCACTCCAATATGGGACGGTTTATATTATTTATTAATTATTAATAATTATTATTAAGTTGATACTTAACTTATTCAGATTTGGTAGAGGAATAATTTTTTTTTTCCCGTGAATTTGATAATTCGCTAAATGTCTGTCGCTTATCAGTTTCATGGACGCCAAAACTAGAAAATTTCTCGCAGTACTATGTATGAAGCAGTGCTCTACTTATTGAAGAGACAAAATCGTCATAACTTAAGCACCGTATTAAATTAAATAGAAAATATAATCGAACCTATTTGCCATGGAAGGCCAATGTCAACGGTCACCTTCCTCTTAATAGTCAATGGAAATTGTTTGTTTGTTTTTAAATCTAATTGTTAAATACTGCTCGCGTCTCTTTCAAGGGTTACTTACTCCAATTTAAATCACCATTTGTCAAATAGTTTGCTCAGCAGATTTGTTACTAAAATTTGATGTTGTGCTAACGTGATAAAATTATTAGGATATTGTTATTTTTACCTTTGATGAATTGTAATATATTTAGTAGGCAGTGACGCACTAAATACTGAATGAGTTAACTAGTGCTCTGTGAGCAAACAATAAAATATAAGCGTTTTGTTAAAACGTATTACTGCAACTAGAGTTAGTGACAATATTGCATGTTATCATTTAACATCTATAGTATAAAGCATCTACAGGCAGGGGAAATAGAGACGGTTTAGGTGCTTGGGTTAGTATACCACCGCGGCACTGTGTAAACTCGGATTCGAAGCCCGTTTAAGTCCATTTTTCCATGTCTTTCTTTCTGTAATAGAGTTAGTCAAACTCACATAGACATTTAACAATTTATTAGCTTTGTCTAAGAAACCTACTAATAGTAGTCAGAATGGCGTAGAGATAACGACTCGGACTATCATCCAGAAGGTGACTGGTTCGAGTCCCACCCGAATGCCAAAATTTTCTAGTGGTACAATTATTTATCTTCTGACTACCATGCTTCGGAGGGCATGTAAAGCCGGCGGTCCCGGCAGTCTTCCCTGACTGTCGATAGGTTAAACAGGAGGCTGTTTATGCAACCTGAAAACTCCTGTACCACGAGTAGTACCACCCCGACACGAATTTACTTTACCTACTAATATTAGAAAATAACATTGAGCACAAGAACTGCTATCTACAGAGGGAACCTGCTAACACAATTACGCCTTATTAACGGTTTGACACTTGGTCAACCCGATTTTTCACAATCATCCCCTCGTAGATTTAGTCAGCAAATAGGGAATAGGTAACTCAATTTTCAAAGTGGCAAAAAAATATTTTTCTGCCGAACCGTTCTATCAATGCTTTCCAACTTCAGGTTTGTTTTAAGTGCTAAATAGAGTAACAAGCCGAACTGGTTGCTTTTCCAAGCAAAGTTTTGGTTTTGAACAAAAGTCATCTTTATGAGAAATAATGCTTTACTATGGAACTATTTTTATTATCTTACTCGGTACCTATACTAATTCATAAATTTAAAAAATGAAAGCATGTACCGGTTCTTTAACGTTTATTTGGGCTTACACAACAAGTTTTAATAATGCTTATTTATTGTTTGTTCATTAAAATAAATTACCGCGAAGTCACTAGTATCTCGTCTATTATGCTCTGTGTCTGACTAATGGCCTTCATTCACAATTAGCTGAGTCAGAGGGACAAGACAAAAAACCAAACCACTATCAATAATAAGCTGCAGTCGCCCAAGTGTGACGCGTGAGATTTTTTTTCAGGTGTTCCTTTGACTACAGTGTTGTGGAGAGGACGGCCAACATATCGCACCATCGCTTTCTCACTCCGCCAGGACTTATTACTTGTAATAAATTTAACTAGATGCTCTCTTGGCGCCACTGTGAAGGCAATGTCGTATGATTCCTCAGATTCAGAGGTCAGGGTGAATCTGAGGTACCATATAACATTTACTTTATGTCGTAAAAGGAACTTACCCTACGAATGAGAAGACATGAGTTGATCGTTTCTCAGGAGATATATTTGGGACAACAGGTACAGGCCAGAATCTCCGCCCTCCGGATTGGCGTGGCCCTCCGGGCCTGATGTCGTCCTTCCTGTCCTGACTCCCCGCTGTACAATACTAACCAACTAGGTTCTCATTGTCAGCAGGTTCAACACACCAGGCCCAAAGTATGTCAAGCCATCCAGAGGCGTACCACTGCCATCGGCGTACACTTCATGCCAATATGAGTGTTGCATATTTTTTATTTATATTAATTTATACTACAGCCATTGAATATCCCGACGTGCGCCATGTTGCGACATTTCGTTCGGTTGTCAACGCAACTAAAAATAATTTTTTTATGCTTTTACTCGCAGTAATAACACCAAGTAGTGCCTCAGCGTATTATTTCCACAGTTTACATAACTATAAATTTCGTTTTACGCCTAACAAGACAAATGTCTAAAGATCCGAGATTCTATAATAGATATTCAATTTCATGTTCAAATCCAAAATGTCTGCTCCACATTGAGCCTTTTTTGAGATAGCGCCACAGTTCTATGTATTTCAATTGTCTGGCTAGTAAAGAAGTAATAATTTTCGAATTTGTTGGCATCCACTTAGGCCCGGCTCCACCATCACTTGAAGCGTGTCCGTAAGACATACGGGACAGCACCGCTAACCATCAATGTCTGCCGGTGCCGTGCAGAATTCCTTACCGAGACTTTAAGTGATGGTAGATAGGTAGAAGAAATTTGCAATACGAAAAGAAGCTGTCCATAGGTTGGAGCCGCAGGCATGGGCCCCAAGGGACTTGACAGACCCGTTTCTAATGGACATTTTCATTACGTAAGTTTTTTGCGGCCAACAAATCAAATTTGAAGTCGTTTGTCTACGGATTTCTATACTGTACGAAAGTAGTCCATTTGGCTTGTCTCACTGATCCGTGAATGATGGCTCTTGTGGATATCGTAGTTTGCAAAATAACTTCTGGTGTTAAAAAGGTAAACAAAACAATTTGGAGTAGCATTTTCCATTCTAAAAATGTATTGTTTTCATTTTTACGTCTGGTTTTTTTATTGTGGGAATTAGTGAATGGTTGGTGCGAACTTATGCGAGTCTACGTTAGAAGATTTCTATGAGCTGACGTGTCTAAGGGAACTTTCATGCTGTTATGTTACCCAATGCCACAATAAAAAAAACGTCGGCAACAGGAACCGTCGTTGTATAACGGGCCCACATTTGCCTGGTCCTAACATCGTCCTCAATTTCGTTTCTGTACTTGTTGGCGTTCCTCTCCTTCCTTCCTGTACCTTCTATTTCTATGTTATCCATCCTGTTTATGTGCCTCAGGCCAAAGAGATAATTTTGAAAACCTTTGTGTGTAAAATACACACTTTTATCATTTTTAGCTTGTGTATTTCAACAAAGCCTAGAAAATTAACATTTTTTTAAGTTTGATAGCTATAAAATGTGAAATATTCCTTTCCTATATATTGAGATATTATTTCAACTGCATAGCCTAAAGACAATTAAACACTTAATAGCATTGTAAATCGTATTGTGTTGAAGTACATTCTCACGCCCTATGTGAAACCTAACCCTAATGTCAGGTGGCATTTAATAATTTAATAGGAACTTAATAGTATTGTGATGGGCCTTGGAAATTAGGCGTTCCCTGACGAGGGGATAGCCTACTAACTACTCTATGCTACACCTTATGGACCACTTTCACCCCAGAAAAAAAAATATGGGCTCTCTCTTAGGAAGTAGGCTATAATGGTATAACCCTGGTGCTCCTTGTGTTTTTTGTTTCGACTTGCGTGTTACAGTTGATTTGTGTACATGTTTTACGCCTCCAAATAGAACTATATTATTTTAATCTATAAATAAATATTTACAAACTTATAATTTGGCCATTTTGTTTTCTACTACCTACCTATTACCTTATATACCTAAACTCTTCTATTACAAAGTTTCTAGGCCTCGGCCTAGGCCTAGATACCCCTTTTAATACGTCATGTAGGTACCAGTTTTTAATGATATTTATAATTTCTAGCCATTTTATAAGTAAAGTGTGGACCGACTATTGAGTCTAAACGAAAGTTGTGTTATTATTTTAGTTTTAAGCGGCGGACATGTTACGTAGAACATTAACACCCCAGAATTGGTTGTTTTTATTGGCTTTATATTTTTTTTAAGCTGATTAAAGATACGGCTCATGTAAGTTGTAGAAGACTAGGTATGCATCATATAATAGGAAATGTTAAATGTTTGGTACCGTACCATAGTTCCTTCATAATTTATATTGGGACTAAAATTTCGTGTAAAATAGAAATTTTGAAAAAACTACAAAACCGAAAAGAAAAAATACCCGATTATCTGATACCGTACACGAAGTAGTCTTCAACAACTTAAATGAGCCAATTTGTTTATAACTTGCTGAAATAAAAAATAAAAAGTAAATTTACTTAATTTTAGGGTGCCAATTTTATTCGTAATATTGCTCATTGCTGCCTATTGACATTTCATTGTTTTTCCCCGGATCTTTCATATTCGTGTAAGGCGTGTATTCCACTGGTCAATATTCCGTCATTTGTGATTAAAGAAAAGGTTGAGATTTTTGTTTTAAGGAGACTATTATAATAGATAAGTTAAGTATCTACACAGTAGAGGGAAATAACCGAAGAGGACGGCCGAGGAAGGAATTCATGGATCAAGTAAAAGAAGACGCAGGAGCAATATCATATCAAGAACTGAAGAGGAAGATCGAGGACCGAGTAAACTGGAGGACGATATGCAGGGAGTTGCTGCCAACCAATCGCTAAGATTGTAACCCTAAGAAGAAGAAGTATCTAGGGTAAACCGCCCAGTAATGGGCACCCTTAACGAATTTTTTACTTCATTAATTTATTTCCAGCAACTGTTAATTGTTTGGAGTAACTACACGTTTGTAGGTTGAAGCTATGGGTATGGACTAGTTACTCTACTGAATGTTTACTGACTGTTGCATAAACTTTTTTTTTAAAAAATTAACATACATATTTCTGCAAAAAAATGCCAGTAACGGGCACCGTAGTCCTAGCATTGGGCACCCCAGTTTTGGTCATGGTAAGGAATAATAAAAACTGCAATTTATTCTCAAGTTTGACTGCCTGAGGCAATCCTTTATATTAGTAAAGGAATAGCCTAGTACAACACAAATTCCCTCAAATTTCATATTCCTCTAAATAAGTTGGTCTTTGATAAGGCATTCGTGACCTTGCCATTGACTGATTGAGTACCTATTATCTTCTTCCTCTTTGTCATCCTCACTAACAAAATTACTATCCGAGGACTCATCGTGCAATGATATAGCTTAATCACCCTCGTCATCATAGCTTCGTCGTATGTGAGGCATATTTCAAACTTCTTTTTCGTGGCTTTTCTCCCTTTCCTGGTTGCATTTTCGCCTACTTCTCCTCCATTCCTCGGGACCTTTTCGCTTTCTTTTCTGCAATCTCTCTTTCCCCTTTCTCTTTCTCTTTTGCAGTCTCACGGTCCTTCTTCTCCCTATTAGTAGCTACATTCTCTTCATCCCTTTTTAATAACATTATGTTCCTCACTCATCGACATTCCCTGCTGCACTGCAGCATAGCATTCTCCGTGTATGAAAAAAATGCTTTTTTCTTGTTTGGGCTCATTTTAATTACGTGGAACTGACAAAATGCACGAACAATTAACAGCAAATCAAATTACTAGAGATTGCTTATGAGTGCCCATTTATAGCTTCTGTACACTTCCAATAATGGGCACCCAGGTGCCCATTACTGGCAGGTTTGCTAAAATAAGATTCCAGTAATGGTCACCCCCCCCCCCCTTAAACACTTAAATTGTATAAACTTGACCTTTAAGTTATGGATAAGTTAAAATTAACATATTAGTGACTATGGCGAATGACTTGCAATGCAAAAAAAATTAAACGTTTTCTGGTAGAAGAAGGATAAAAATTTTACTTACCTTAACGTCGTGTAAGACTTGGCAAACTTTTTACGCGCCAGTCGCCATGTTTGTTCCCGCCCCTTCAGAGATGCCAACATAATTATCTAATTTGGCGCAAAATTCAAAAGAAAAGATCGAAAAATAAAGATTTTATGACGTTACTCGTGTGAAAGTGCCCATTACTGGACGGGTGCCCATTACTGGGCGGCTTACCCTACATAATAGTCTCCTTAAAACAAAAATCTCAATTTTTTTTATAATCACAAATGACGGAATATTGACCAGTGGAATGCACGCCTAACTGGCTTTTTAAATTAGGCATGTCTAATCTAAGGCGAGGATTCCACCAACGTCAATAGTGATAGTAAATGTTTGTAACGTGGTAGGAGACATTTTTAGACAGTCTAAAAATGTCTGCTACCACGTGAGAAAACATTTACTATCACTATTGACGTTGATGGAATCCCGCCTAAGGCGGCTATTCCGCTTGTCAATATCCCCTCATTTTTGCATCAATAATAATAAGTATCTACCATATTATAACTTAATTTATAATAGATCAGTTAAATATCTACATAATAGTTTCCTGAAAACAAAAGTCTCATCAATTTTTTATGCACAAATGAGATATAGCATTTAAATAACTGGCGGGGTTTCCACATACGGCGGGGATTCCATCAACGTCAATAGTTTTGTTGTTGTTGTCTTGAGGTGTTTTCAGGCGTCGACTTTTCAGTCTTTACTCTGATACCTTGTATTTCTACAAAAGAAATTAATTTATAGTTCGGGTCTTTGATACCACTTTTTAAATAGACATAAAATGATTAAATGAGCATAAAATGTTTAAATGATGAAATGATCATAATAAATTTACTTGAAAGTTTAAAATTTTTAAAAAATTTCAAAATAATCCTCTTGGGGTGTTCTCTTGAGTTCTCCAACTCTTAGTAGGCCCCAGCGTTTCCACTTTGAGGGAAATTTCCCTTTTTAGGGAAAATCCGGGTTTATTCACTGCTGAAAAAAATTTAAAAAAACTAATTTAGGTTCAGACTATGCATCTTATTCAAAAGTCCGCAGCGAGTTAAAAATAGAAATTAAGCAAGTTTTACGGACTTATAATGGTCAACAAGAAAAAAATATAGTGGAAAATCCAGTGGATTTTTGGAAATTTATTAAAAGTAAAAAGTCAAATTCAAATGGTGATCAAGTGTTGTTAAATAATGGAAACATTTTACTACACGATAAAGAAAAAACACAAGCATTTGCCAGCTACTTTAAATCAGTGTACGCGCAGCATCCACCCAGCTTTGATTTACAGGCCATTATTTCAGAACCAATACCTGTAGGAGTTAATATGGTAAAAATTGGTTGTCTTCAAAGGAGTGATATCATTGAAGCATTTAAAAAATTAATGCCTAAAAAATCGAAAGGAAGAGATGGAATACCACAATTCTTTTATAAATTATATTCAACCTTTCTCATTGATCCAATGTGGTATATTTGCAACTTGTCACTTAAAAATAACAAGTTTCCTACCGTATGGAAAAACTCCATTGTATGCCCTATACCTAAAACGCCGATGGCGAAACAGATTAATCAATATAGGCCAATTTCACTTTTGAGCACTCCAAGTAAAATATTAGAATCTATTCTGTATAAAAAAATTATTCAACAAGTGAAATCACTAATTTCTGAGCATCAGTACGGTTTCATAAGTAAGCGGTCAACAGTGACAAATCTAGTGAACTTTGAAGAAGAAATTATTTTAAGCTTCAATAATAGGCTTCAATTTGACGTTGTGTACACAGACTATCGCAAAGCCTTCGATCTAGTGGATTTCGAAGTCCTACTAAGGAAATTAAGACAATTTGGATTTTCTGATGAACTGATAGAACTCTTTCACTCTTACTTATGTGGTAGGACACAAACAGTATTATATAATGGTAGTTACTCGGAAACCTATTCAATTAACTCATCGGTACCGCAAGGATCAAATCTAGGACCGTTATGTTTCCTATTAATAATAAATGATCTACCAGAGGTAATAAGAAGTTGCAGTTGTTATCTATTTGCAGATGATTTTAAACTGTGTAAAAAAATTACTGACAGAAATGACTGTAAATTACTCCAAAGGGACATAGAAAGAGTGGTAGAATGGTGTGAAAGAAATAAGCTTCAACTAAATGTAGAAAAATGCTTTATCATAACATATACGTTAAAACATGATATAATATTGAATGAGTACACACTGTTAGATAGACCTTTAGAGAGAAAGGAAGAGACAAAGGATCTGGGCGTTATCTTTGACTCTAAACTAACGTTCGAAAACCACATAAGTAAAAAAGTTAATGAGGCCTATCGTATGTTAGGATTCATCAAAAGATGCTCAGTTTATTTCCTGGAATGGAAAACGATTATGGTATTATTCAACTCATTTGTTCGAAGCAAGCTTGAATATGGTAGTGTGGTGTGGAATCCTTACCACCAAACCAAAATAAAACAAATTGAAAAAGTGCAAAAAAAGTTCTTAAAATATTTGACGAGAAAGTTTGATAAAATTGATCCCACATATATACCATATTCTACTCTGTTAGAAAAATATGAGGCGAAGAGTCTGTGCGCACGACGTAAAATTGCTGATGCCATATATATCTATAAAGTATTAAATGGCCTAGAAGACAATCAAAATTTCTTGAGCAAACTAAATTTTATTGTACCCCAGTTTCCAACAAGAAATTTTAACTTATTTTACCAGCCGCAAAACAGGATTGACGTAGCCATAAATTCTCCAGTAAACAGGCTCACTCATTTACTAAATGATCATGACACCTTAGATCCGTTTATGCAAAGCTTAGAATTATACAGAGGAACTTGTAACCAAATTATATTGTAAGAATGGTAGTTAGGATATATTTATATATTACGTTGTTCTTTGGTAGTTAGGTAGGTTTTTTTTTATATAAATTTAAATTATTTAATAAGAAGTTACAATAGGCTATAAACAGTAGGAATTTTTGTTGTTGTTTTTTCGCTTTATATTATGTAATATTTATACACATAAGGGCTACGGCTGTGTGATGTAATAAAAATTTTTTCTATTCTATTCTATTCTATTCTATACTAAAGGGACATTGGAGGGAAAAGGGAATTTTGAGGGAAATTTGAAGAAATAAGAGAGATATTGAGGGAAATTTGAGGGAAAACTGGTGGACAAGCCAATGATTAAAATCAACTAGCTGAAAATGGAAAAAGTTACAATATATAATAAAAACACATAAAATTTGATAAATATGAATAAATAATGGTTTCAAATTTTAGCGCGAATGTTATGAATTCTTAATTCTGATGCCACTACTGATGGCTTGGTGGGAATTTTAAAAACAGGAGTACATCAGTGCTTTGCTTAGATATGATGATTTGTGTAGTTGTAGCAGCACAACTACACGACAACACGAGGTAAAGGCACAGGCACGTGTTTTGGGTCCTCCCCCGGAAATATTTGCAGCGCACACTAGATAGAATGGAGTTTTAAATATACAGTAGAATCCGGTTATAATGACATCGAAGGGAATTGACAAACATGGATGTCATACAAGATGTATAGTATACAATATACCTAGGTATATATAATGAAAACCAAACTATCTTCGTAATTCGTCATAATAGGCGGTTGGTCAATGTTCAATATAGACTGAGTCTTAATATTTACTTCTACTGTATTGAGGTTACACCAATTTTAGGTAAACTCGTTGAAAGAGCGATGGAAAATCATAGGCGTAAATATAGGGGGGTCCTCCCCAGGATTTCTGGTGACAAATGGAGGCTAAAGGCGTAGTATCCCCAATAACGAAAGGGAAATTAATTCTTGGTGTGCATATTTCACCTGAAAGACTTAACAAAAATAAACATATTGACCAAGTACTTTCACAAAAAAAAAATATTACTCAAAAAGCTTAAAACCCCAATACTTCAGACCTATTTTTTCAGAACTTTTCTCCGGGGAGACCCCCGGGCCCCCCACAGTGATAGGTTTATTTGTCGGTAAAATCTCAACTTTACTGCTTGCAAAATGCGTAAAACCTCAGGAATTTGGGCCTATTTATAAAACTTTTTCCACCAGGGGAGACCCCCGGACCCCCCCCCCCCTTTTCCAGGGTATAACATGCGCAAAAACCTCACTGATTTGGGACCATTTATCAATTTTTTCTCCGGGGAGACCCCCTTTCCTCCAGTGTATAATATGCGTAAAACCTCACTAATTTGGGCCTATTAATTATCAGTTTTTTCTCCGGGGGAGACCCCCGGGCCCCCCTGCCTCCAGGGTATGACATGTGTATTGGTCACTTATACCCTACTTGAAAGATGAATGTATGGGCCGCGTCTGGTACCACCATTTAAAGCAGGTTCAGCAATTTGGCCGTCATGCATATTATATAGTAGAATAAGACGACTAGGTCACTGGGCGTTCCAGAAACAAAAGTTTACTTTTTATTTTTTTTGTCTTGCTGAACTTAGTTTAATTTGTATAACGTATTTCATACTCATTAAAAAACAATAAAATTTAGATAATAAAAAGTCATGTATTTTGATAGGCAGTCCCCCCCCCCCCAGAAATTTTGAAAATATAGGAATATTAGCGAATTGGGCGAGCGAGGGAAAAGAGGGAAATTTTAAGTTCCCGCTGAGGGAAATGTGATAAATCGCAAGTGGAAACGCTGGTAGGCCCAGTGCCGTTGGTAACGCTCCGTTGTGATTATTGCAGGAGACTTTAACACTCGTGCCGTGTCTTGTCCTAGAGAATTTACGTAGGGGTTATCCGATGCTGCTGCTCTTACGTATAGTTTTAGCGCTTTGTCAATGATGTATTATTTTATTATTATTGTGCGACGAACCGAAGATGGATGCTGCCCACCTACCAAACTGTCCAGCCCTGGCAACCGATTCACCACCTGAGAACGAGCTCGCGGAGACATCCCGATTATACTGGTCAGCGCGTCACCTAATGGCTAACCTGCCAAGGGTGGGCGTTGGCTAGTAAGTAAGTAAGTTGTTTTATTGGGAGAACTTCTACATCGCGGGCAATGATTGAGTTACGGACGTAGTATGGGGCTTCGGTGATTTGCCTCATTACTTTGTTTTGGGCCGTCTGCAGTCCTTTTAGTATAGCGTTTGAGAGGCTGCTCCCCACACTTCGCTACCATATAGCATAGATGGTCTTGTGGCTGGTCGAAGGACGATGCAATTGAATAGGCAGTGTAGACTTGAATTGGTTTGTATTGCAGTGCTTCGACTCAAGTTAGAGTAATTTAACACACAGTGGTTACAATATGAGCCGTGAGACGAGAACGATACATGCTTACAATTAATATTGAATTTGATCCAGCCTGCTTCCATATAGAAAAACCAACTCTGTGTCCACAGCTAAAGGAGCTGATGAGACACAGAGGGTAGATTAAAGATATTATTGAATAAGAGAAATAAATACGTAAAAGGAGATTGAGGAAAGGAGAAATTGAGGTGCCATTGTGCACTCAAGAATCCGGTCACGTGTTGCTGAATTGATGGTGGCCATCCTGTCGGCGAGGTTCGCGACGTCACCTAGTGACAGGTGATCATGACCGATGATTGCCCATTGTATAGCGTGCGGGAGGCGAGACGTCCAAATGGTGCGTAAAGCCGAGTCTGATATGGCTTTCTCTGCGAGGGCCCGCAGTCTCCGGAGAAAAGAGCTGGGAGTTTTGTCCCCTATGTCTTCCGACATTAGTAGCTGAATGCGACTGCTTGCTGGAAGACTCATTCGTTGGATTAATTGCGTTTTTAGCTCAGTGTATGGGTTTACTGGTACTGGGGCAGCTAACAAATCTGAGATCTCGCTGAGGGTACTTTGGTCGAGCGCTGAAAGGACGTGGTCATATTTCGTCGTTTCCATTGTGACCCCAGCAAGTGCGAACTGAGCCTCCGCTTGAGTGAACCACAGTGCCGGTGACAGGTTGGCCGACTGTGTCCAGAAGGGTGGAAGCTTGACCGAGACTGCCATCGTACTAGCAGGGCCTGTCATCTTGGTTGTAGCCGTGGGTGTCGGTGTTGTGGCTGTAGCAGTTGTAGCTGTAGCGGTTGTAGCTGTAGCGGTCGTAGCTGTAGCGGTCGTAGCTGTAGCGGTTGTAGCTGTAGCGGTTGTAGCTGTAGCGGTTGTAGCTGCAATGGTTGTGGCTGTGGTCTGCGGCATCTTGCAGGTTGTGGCTGTGCTGCTGCGGTGAATGTAGCTGCTCCGGGGTGGTTTCCACCGCCTATGGCCGGATAAGACGTTCTGGAGGCTGGAACTGGAACTGGAACTGGAACTGGCTGGAAGCTGGAACTGGCTGGAAGCTGGAACTGGAACTGGCTGGAAGCTGGAACTGGAACTGGCTGGAAGCTGGAACTGGAACTGGCTGGAACTGGAAGGCTGCTTGTTCCGTTGTCGAAGGACGATGCAATTGAATAGGCAGTGTAGACTTGAATTGGTTTGTATTGCAGTGCTTCGACTCAAGTTAGAGTAATTAAACACACAGTGGTTACAATATGAGCTGTGAGACGAGAACGATACATGCTTACAATTAATATTGAATTTGATCCAGCCTGCTTCCATATAGAAAAACCAACTCTGTGTCCACAGCTAAAGGAGCTGATGAGACACAGAGGGTAGATTAAAGATATTATTGAATAAGAGAAATAAATACGTAAAAGGAAGATTGAGGAATATTGAATTATCTGAATGTGAACAGCGCCATCTACCGGGAAAAAGGTGAAGCTGGAAGCAGACTGGTTATTACACATGTGGGACTAAGTGGTCCCCACAGTCTGATAAAGGATTCGTAAATTATTTTCTTATTCCTCAAAGACAGATTTGATTTGTTTCCTAGCAGCGAAGATAATTGGGGCTGCGCCGCAGTTGCTTTTTTTGTTGCACTATTAATTTGAGTTGTCCATTTGAGTTTTGAGTCCAGCACAATACCTAGGTATTTCGCCTCGTTGAACCATTTTATGTTTACATCATTTAGCAGTTGGTCAGGTGGAGTAACATTTCTTCTATTTGAGAACAGAACACCTTTGGATTTTTCCGCGTTTAGTTTTATGCGCCAACGATTAGTCCATTCTTCGAGCTCATCTAGATACAACTGCATATTCAACTGTAGAGTTGCTATGTCTTCCGCCGCGCCCACAACTGCGGTGTCATCTGCATAGACGCTTGACTGGATGTTGTCCTTTCGGGGAATATCTGCAGTGTGTAGTGCATACAGTTTTTGAGATGATAATCCTCCTTGAGGAACACCGGCTCGAGTGAGTTTCTTGACTGATAGTTCTTCCCCAACTTTACACTGAAAGGTTCTGTCATCTGGAAATGAAGCTGTTAGGTGCTGTAGGCCATCTGGTAAGATATCTCGCAATTTATAGAGAAGACCTTCTCTCCAAACTGAGTCGAACGCGGCTTGTACGTCCATTAGGATGCCTGTCATTATTAGCTTGTTTGATAGTCCTTCTGCAATTTTTTCGACCACACGAATAACTTGCATAATGGGTTCATGATTTTTACGGAAGCCGAACTGCTCGTTTGGTAGATTTGCTTCTATACGATGCTCCATTTTCTCTAAGAATAATGCCTCCATGACTTTACCCAATGACTCCAGCAAACTTATAGGCCTATAGCCGTCAGGTCTATGATGGGACTTGCCCGGTTTTGGTATAGCGATGACTATGGCGTTTTTCCACTGCTTGGGAAAGTAGTGCAGTTTTAGGCATGAGTTGTATATGTTGGTCAAGTAGGAGACTTGGTTTTCGTTTAACAGTTGCAGAACTTTATTGCTTATGCCATCTGGGCCGGGAGCTTTTCTTGGTTTTAAAGTTTTTAGGATTTCTTTCACTCTTACACCAGTTACTGGTTCAATAGGTGTCGACGGTGGCGTATTTAAGAATTCTTTGACTGTTTGTTCCACTCAATTTGCAAAGGTAGGCATTTCCACCGGATTAGGGGTAAATTGTTTTTCGAGAAAGTTTGCTAAGGTGTCTGATTTTTCTTTGTCTGTGGTAGCAATTTTATTTTCATACTTTAATAGAGGCATTGAAAATTCAGTTCCTCGAATTCTTTTTGCCAATTTCCACATGGAGTTGTCATTTAGAGCTATGTTTTCCGTGGTTACCGCCCATTTTTCATCTTTGTCTTCCTGAATAACTTGCTTTATTGTACGCTGAATATGGTTTATTTCTGATTTAAGACCGGGATCCCATGAGATGCGATATAACTTTCTTAGCCTGTTTCGGCGCTTGATTAAGTCGGAGGCCAGTTCTGGTACCTATGCTGTTGCCGTATGTTCTTATTCTCGTGTTTGTAACAATCTTGTATTTGAGCCTGGATGCGACTGGTAAATTCCTTTATGCTAGCGTCGATGTCTGGCACTGTTTCTAGATTTGCAGGTTCCCATGTTAAGCCTTCGAGCTTTCTTTGTAGAGTGGTCCAGTTTAATGACTTCATGATGCTTGCTTCTCTTATGATATTAGTTCTAATATTAACTAGCACCGGCAGATGATCAGAGTATAGTTTGTTGAGCGTGTACTGCTCCACTGGAGGTGGGAAGTTTTTCATGATGCATACATCTAAGATATCAGGTTCGTGGTCTCTTTCTCTAGGAATATGAGTTGCTTCCCTTGGAGTGAAGATAATCCAGCTTTCTTTATCTAGGAGAGTTCGCAGAATTTTCCCGTTTGGATTTGTTTTCTTGCATCCCCAGTCCGTGTGTTTACAATTTAAGTCCCCGATTATGATTGTAGGAGTGTCATATTCCATTATGGTTTTAAGCTCATTTGGGTCGAGCCGTCGGTTTGGGCTTTTATATACCGCTATGATGCGAAAACTGGCGTTCGTAGTCTTGATCTCGATGCCCGTTGCCTCTATGTTTATTGGATTTGGTAGTAGAACTTGGTGATGTTTTATATTTTGCTTAATTATAATAGCCGTACCTCCTGCAGCATGTCTTTGATAGGCTCGGTCCGTTCTGTAGGTTTTGTAGCCCTTTATTGCCAGCTTTCTCTTGCTTGTCAGGTGGGTTTCACTGATTGCCGCTATGTCAATTTTCTTCCTGGACAGAAGCTCTACTAGTTCGTCAAGGTGGTTAGGCAAGCCTTCAGCGTTCCAATGTATTGCCCTTATGTTGTTAAATGCCATTTTGGAGCAACGATTTGCAAATGTGCTGAAGGCATTCTGTAGCCTTTATCAAATCTTACTCTTGTAGAAACATCAATTCAATAGTGATAGTAAATAAGTAAATGTTTTTTGACGTGGTAGCAGACATTTTTAGACATACGTCAAAACCACATTTACCATTGACCATTGCTGTATGTGGAAACCCCGCCTATTTAATAAATAATTTAACCAAACAATGGAATTGAAAGCAAAATATAATAAAATATTTTTAAAAAAGGTTAATTTAACATTTTTTTACTTTATTACAAAAGAATAACTTCCCCACTCATATGCTCTGTGACATTTTTTTAAAAAATTGTTTACTTTTTCAGAAAAATTAAAATATTTGACCTAAGGGCTAAGGTTTTAAATTTAAATTTTATGAATTAAATAATTAATGTTTAGCTTTAAAACAGTAAAGTCATGCTTAGCTAAGGCAGTAGGTATAGCTGCCTGTGTTGTACAGTATGGTTGTATAGCTCACTGTACATTAGAATATGTGGGTGATTTTGTTTTGGTAAGTGTTTGTTTGCTTTTCTACTGGTTCTACTCTGGTAACATTAGAAGTTCTTTGGTTATACTTGGAAGTAAATAGTGAAGATATATTATGTTAATTTAGATGCAAACTTCCCTCTGTTATCAATCAATCAATCTTTGTCCATGACCCACCAAGGTGGGATAGACGGCGTCCAAAACAAAAAAATCTAAAACAGAAACAAAAAATTTCACGCGGATGCATACGTTAGATGGGGGGAGGGTAGGGGGGTTTATGTTTGGGCTTCCCAGCTTATTTCCCTGAACTTGCCCAAGCTGTACAGTGGACATTCTTTAATTTTCCTTGTCACCACGGCCTTGTATCCTGAAAAATCCTTATTAGTAAGGCTGATGGGTAGGGCGTTGTAGTACCTCATTGCCGAGTTTGGGAATGATGCGATGGACCTACTCAGCCTGCATCCGGGCAGATCCAAACGGTGAGCATTTCTTGTGTTATGCAGATGGACAGTATTTATCTCAGGGAACAGTTCTATGTTGGCTTTAATGTGCAGTAAGCATGAAAGAATGTACACCGTTGGGATGCCCATAGATGCAAACAGAGGTCGGCAGTGGTCTCTCCAACCGCTGGACGCCACAATCCTGACAGCCTTTTTCTGCAGCAAAAGAACATCGGCCACCCCTCCAGAGTGACCCCATAAGAGTATGCCGTAGTTGATGTGGCTGTGGAAAAGAGCGTAATATGTCATTAGCAAATATTGTTTGGTGACCATGTTCTTTAGTTTTCTTAACAGAAATATTACTTTAGAGAGTTTTTTTACAAAGCTGCTCAGAGTGGGCAGTCCAATTTAACTTAGAGTCCACAGTGAAGCCCAACAGCTGAACACAATCCCTCTCCGTGTTCGGGGTTCCGGTCTGGATAGAACAGGTCATCTTTTGCGTCTTTCCTTCGTTAAGTATAAGCTTGTTGTCCTCGAACCACTGGGCTGCCGCCGCTAGCAAGGCGTCTGCCATCATTCGAGCTTCGGCGAGTGAGGGGCCCCTACAGTATATAGTTGCATCGTCAGCAAATAGCAAGGTCTGCAAGCCTAAATCATTCACCATTATGAAGAACAGTAAGGGACCTATGACAGATCCCTGAGGGACTCCGTACCTGACAGTCAACCATTTAGAAATTGCTCCCTGAATGGACACACACTGCCGCCTGTTTGAGAGGTAGGAGATGAAGGTCTGAAGAACCACCCCATCTATTCCATATTTCTTTAGTTTCTCAAGCAACACCGCATGGTTAACACAATCGAAAGCTTTGCTGAGATCACACAGGGTGAGTGATAGAGACTGGCCATTATCAAATGCCCCCAGTATCTCCTTAGCCAAAGAAAGAAGTGCGCTGGTTGTAGATCTACCTTTCCTAAGCCCGTGCTGGTTTCCGTTAAATAATAAAAAAATAATATCGCGGTTAATGTGGCACAAGTCTAGGAAAGGACTGTTAATTCGGATTTTAGAATACTGCAGTAAGTCCAGTGTCCATATAACTTCATCTAAGCGCGGCCTGTAATACATACAATACCCGCTATACAGACTCTACTATATTTTTTATTCCTTCCCTCAACCCGCTTTGCTGAGAAAAAGATGTCACAGCCCCCAAAGCGCAACTCCATAGCGACGGAGTCTCCGAAGTAGAACCTTCGAAGTCTACGCAGCGCCACCGAAGATGTCGACCGCAGACGTTGACGAAATGTTTGGAACTTCACTTTCAATTCGACCACGGCCCATCAGCCCGGATTCTACTGGTTCTTCATTTGACTCCGGCCGTGAAAGCCTTTGCAGTTACATTGAAATTATAGACTTTATAGTGCTCATTTAGGCTATATAGTTTTTTTTATTATGACTAATACACATGATTTGCATTTGCAGTGCACGGGCCCCAGCATGGAGCCGACCATATACTCCAACAACGTAATCCTAACTGAGCATATCAGCCCGCGCCTTCGCAGGTTCCGTCGTGGTGACATCGTCATTGCCAAGTCGCCCACAAACCCCAACCAAAATGTCTGCAAGCGTGTCACTGCCTTGCCCGGAGACCGTATCAAGGGATTCTTCGGGGACGTTGTAAGTAACACAGACATGTGCCATAGGCTAACTATAAATCTTACCTTTGATAATGTCAATGGCTGGTGCACTTCCTTAACTAAGCCTGGCTCACGTGTGTTATTATTTTGAAAGGCTTTAATGGACTAATAAGTGGTCCATAACTAAGAACCTCATTGATTTTTCGGACATTATTGGTGTTGTTCCTGTATGGATTTTAGCCATTGGCATACTGGTACACGTCCTCGACACCGGCTACAAGCTGAGCCATGCTTACCAAGTTCGAGTACGAGTCCGGCTCACGCCTGTTATGTTAATCGACTTCGATGGCCAGGTGGTAGCGTGCTTGTACATGTGCAATTCTGTACACGCCATGCGATCGGAGACGTGTCTATACTCGACACAAGTACCTATTAGGTAACTTAGTGAGGCACTGAAGTGGTCAATCGGATACATTCATTGAATTGTTTGCATGGGATTAACCTTTTTACAAAAAAAAAAGTGATAATCTCAACTTGTCTATTGTTTCCGGTGTAGGTTGACATCGAGGTCATATACTTTCTTTCCAACGTGGTCGTTGAAATTGAGCATTGAGATTATCGAGCCTACATCCATAAAAACGAATTTATATTATATTATCTTATATAACCCTGACAATATTCAATTTCCCATGAGATTTAAGCTCATAGAATTTTATATTCACCAAAGACCACGCAATGACATTGATTTCTAAGTTTGCTTCAAAAATCAGGGGGGTCGTTTGCATAGGGCAAGGATTTCTTTGCCTACGACAATAAAAAAATAAAAATAACCTGGAAAATTCAACTAGTACTCAATTTCCTATTGGGCCTAAGGTAGGACTTCTCAAATCACCAAAGACCACTGAACAACTTTGCTTTCCTTTCTGTTTCGCTCCTTTCGCTTTAAGACCTAAGCCTATCAAAAATTGAGTTATGATTTAATATGATTTGATTTGATTCATTAGCGGTCTTCAATATGAATACTTGATAGAGAAATTAGAGACAGGATGTACAATGTAAATGCACTGTGCTGGTCACGTGTAGTCCTTTTGTAGGGCACTGAGTTTTGAACCGAAGGGGCGAGGATCGACATAAAGGGAAACCTGAGTGTAACCAATACGATTGAGTGATAAACGGAGGGGGAAATGCCCTAAAGATCTATAAAACTAAATATTGATTGTACAGCTGTCAAAAATATCAGCATACCTTAGAAGAAATACTCCTCAGCTATTTTATGTATGGTGTGTGCTTGTTTCTAACACCGATTGGCCATAACTGTTGAAGTTGATTTGGCAAATTTCACGGTTAGTGCAGGTATTGGTTGGAAAGAGGTCAACTATTGTAGCCAATCGGTGTTATTGACGGCTACATCTAATATCTAAAAATTTATATGAGTAGGAGAGTTTCTTCTAAGGGATGTGAGATTTTTGATAGCACTACGTTCCTTTTGAAATTATATTTTGTTTTAAAGAAAATGGATCTGGTGATTGGGGGACTCCGACTTGCTCCTAAGTAACTCACTGTCCTGAGGTTAGTAAATTAAATTGAAGTACTACTTCTTTTTCTTTATTTTTTTATTATGTAGGTTCCGAGGGGCCATGTGTGGCTGGAAGGAGACAACCGGCACAACTCTTCAGACAGCCGGAGCTACGGCCCTGTGCCTCAAGGACTCATTCGGGGCCGGGCCGTCTGCCGGGTCTGGCCTCTACCGGACGTCAAGGTGTTTCGCGAAAAAGACTACGTTAAAAGATAGTCATAAGTAATAACTGTACCCGTAACAAGTCCTCCCCTGAAGTAGCGTCCAAATAACCTGGAGACAGTTCAATGCCGGAGACTAACGTTTTCCGATCGTTATGAGGCAACTGGACCCCCCACAGTACGCTCTTTGAAGAAAAGAGATGTCAAAACGTAGAAGAAATTTTCCTCTACATTTTGATGTGTAGTATGTGACTGTCACGAACGAAGACACAGTTTTGGAACTCGTGCAACCTCACGTCCTGATCCGTAATGAAACAGTAGAATCCTGGATGATAGGTCGATCTGAAAGTGAGTTTCCATGTACGCTATGGAAGTACGGAAGTATGCCTTCAGATTGGCCACGGCCTATCATCTCAGATTCTACTGCTTCATCACGGCGACTGTGGATGTCTGGTCGCAGGAGTTCCGTAAAAGTTTTTGTAATTAAATCCTCAGTGACCGTTTTTTTCATCAAACAAGTTCAATAATTAGCTGATCGGTGATAGCGACGTCACATAATGTACATCAAAATGTATAGGAACATGTCTTCTACTTTATGACATCAATAAAATTATATTTTCTAAACCCGCAGGTTTCCCCCCTCCGGTTGTCTCTTAATTATTGTTATTCATAGGAATTGTATTACATTATGCCGCAGTAATATTTATGTGTACTGCATTAAGCTGATTGAATTGCTTATCTTAATGATTTTCATCGACAGAATGTTTAACTAGTCACTCAATTAAAATTATTACCTGTCAAGGCCACAATATATTTTAATCCCTATGTATCGTCACCCTAAAGTCAGAAGGGCGTAAATAACATTTTTGGGGAAATTGAGTTATGATCATAGTTAATGGCCTTGTCATTAGCTTTGCATCCAGCGAAAAATTTAATCTTGAACAGTAAGACTGAAATTTTGGATTAGGAGGGCATATTTGACTGTTTGTAGCAAACTAGGTTACACAGACACATAAACGCAAATATCTTGAAATGTTGTCTTTGATCGTACGCCCTTCTGACTTTAGGGTGATGATATTCTAATGACATTATCCTGTAAAATTTGGGTGCAACTACTACTATTTTTCATAACAAAATGTCAACTGTGATTCCAAAAAAAAGAAGTATAAATTGGCATTAGGCATATTGAAAAACAATTTTAGGAAGAGATATTAACTAGCATATCTTTATTGCATATACCTGTAGGAATTGTAAGAAAATAAGCATGCGTGAGCCCTTTGGAGGTCGGTTTGGGTTATCCTACGACTGTTAGATTCATGTTTCCAGGAATCCTGAACGAGAGCCATGCGGCACTGTCTGCTCTGCAATAAAGTCCATGTTAACCAACATCTATATTAGCGTTAGCCGAAATAGTACTTCATTATTAATAGTAATTCAATAGTGCAAACATGATGTTAAAAGAAATAAATGTGGAACTTGGTGGGTATAATTATACAGCATAATTAATAAATATATTTACCTTAGACCTGACTGTTTACGGAAATCCTGCCGGACACATAAAGCTGGAGATGCAAGTCCAAGGGAAAAGTCAAAGTAATGTGTAAAATTACAACTTTAAATTTATAAATATACATCAGTCTGATGATGGTGTTATCACTGCAACAGCTGTAACTTTTTATTTTTAATTAGGCCTATAATTTACAAATCATGTTTCGTTTCTACGAAGTCACGAGAGAAATCCTACATTGGAACGTCAAAGTATATCAAAAAAGTAAGTAAGCCTAGTTGCTTCAGTTGTAAAAGGAACGTATAGTACCTTACGTCCGAAGTGCATTCTAGTTTTGAATGCATAGGTAATTAATTATTCTTCGTATAGGGTCGATAGCTCAAGTAATTTACCCAACTTAGCTACCTAACTTCCACGTTGTCAGTCTGTTCATCAGAAAACCTAATTAATTCAATGCCGAATACTTATCCACTATTTGTAAGTTTGACCTTTTTAATGATGCAGAAAATTTTCAAAATATTTGAATTGAAGAGGGTTTCATTGTTGTATTATGTCTACGTGTGAATTTGCATAATACTACCAATTGTAATATTGGAAAACCTGTACTATAACAGTGATAATTTAATTTAAGACATACAGCCAAGTCATAAATTGCAAAAATTCAAATTTCAGCGCCAAACCTGTGTACACGGCAGGTGCTGCCACCTAGTGAACATTAATGTATACACTGTCACCTGCCTTAACAAAAGAATGCTTTGTAGCTAAGCTAAACATAGCTGTATAATTCATCTTACAGAGAAGCACTTCATCCTATGGAAGTCAGGATCGAAGAAATGGAGGGTGCAGATTTGTGTTGGTGCGGTGAGGGGTGTGCCGCAGTTTTTATTTAATTTGTGTGAAATATGTATAAGCCTACGTGTGTAAAATGTGGAGCTAGCAACTAGAGTATATCTGCTTATAAGGTAAACTGCACCGGTTTATTTACACTTATCCTATTACCTAGAATTCTATTTTAAAATATTGCATCCCCTGCACACTGATTTGTGTTTGCATTCTGTAATTCCTGATTGTACGGACTGTGCAATTTAACTGTCAATTAAAATGTGTGTTTTATGTAATTTTGCCCACATTGACAATGTTTATACAGGTAGTGGGTGGATAGGTTAAGGTATCACATTAAATTTGATGTTGGCTTTGTCAAATTGTTGATCACTAATGAAAGGGCGGTTTCCATGCCATTAGCACAGGTTTATTAACTAGATAATTAGGCTAGGTGGACACCTGGTGACTGGGAAACATGGCAGGTGTCGTTTTTTGACAGGTTTAGGCTAGGTAAAGTAGCCTATGTTTACAATTGCGTCCCCATACACGAATTTTTTATGTGCGCTCTGATGGGGTGACCCAACTTTCAAATGTGATCCGAGTCAAATCAGAATAGGATTTTTGGTTCTGTCCCGTTGCTATCGGCTATTTAGACTTTTGTTGTACTAAAAAAATTGGTTGCCTGTTAGTCGGTTTACAACGGTGACAACGCATAAATTAACTTAAACTTAATTAACTTAAATAATATACTGTATGGCTGGAAAGAGAAAGAAACGTGGAAAATCCCTTAAAAGACCTTCAGTAGTTTGATTTTTTTTTATATAGATAGGCCTAATAACGCGGCCGAAAGAGGCCTATTTTTGTTGAAAATCGTGCGCACC
This sequence comes from Psococerastis gibbosa, assembly GCA_963971405.1. Lineage (NCBI taxonomy): Eukaryota > Metazoa > Arthropoda > Insecta > Psocodea > Psocidae > Psococerastis > Psococerastis gibbosa. The sequence continues at coordinate 44,809,172 of OZ020489.1, read as the reverse complement.
CCCTGACGTTTCACATCCCCAAAGCCAAAACCCTTGCTTGATCACCAGAAATATAGCATGGCCTGAAAGAGGAAGAATAGACGAAGACATGGGTATAATTTAAATAGGCCTTCCACATCAGCCCAAAAAATTGCTTTAAACCCGCCCATGCAATTGCTGGATTGCTGGAAATGCGTCTCAGTTTACTAATTTTGTGTTCCACTCGTGTTTAAGGGGTGAAGGGGTAAATTTGAAACTATGTATTTATACTCGTTTGAAACCTGAATTCATACTGCTTCTAATGAGACATTAAAAAATTATTTCGGTTGAAAATTGCAAGCTGTGGAATTTTTTTTACTCTATGCATGTAAATTTAAAAGTACCCTTTGAACCTGCTTTCCACCGAAACACGGATGGCTTATACACTCACCTGACCCTGAACGAAGAGGCGGATAGTAAAACTGAATATATGTCTGGAAAGCGTACGAAAGGTGGAAAAGAACTAAAGTAGTTTGAAGTTTTCAAATTGATATTAACACCCCCAAAAACGCGGCTGAAAAGGGCCTATTTTCTATTAAAATAGTCAAATAGGGCGCACCTCCTCACGTTTCACACCTATCACGACATACTGTATATAGTAGTATGGCCAGAAAGAGGAAGAATAGATCAAGGCATGGAGATAATTTAAATTGAGATAGTCCTTAACCTGCTTTAAACCCGCGTTACAGACCCGCGTTACGGATGAACATCACCAACCAACATCACCTACGAACATCACGCATGGCGTCACACTTTTCGTACATGCACCTAGTATTCCAGCCAGTGCTCATCGATTTATTAGACGTTGTCACGTCAAAAACTGTATTGTCATAACGCTATCATTTTTAAACTCTTGTTGTTGGTTCAAATTCAATCCCCTAAGACTACTTCATGCATAATAATATTGTATAATAAGGTACCCTATTTTTAGTTTTCGAATTAGCAGGTTTTTTTTTATAAAATCGATTTTACGTCAAAAGTTATTGTTTATAAAATATCATGCCTATATCATGTTTATGAAAAAATTACAATTTCGAAAATTAAAAATATCTTATATGATGCATGAAGTAGTCTTCTACAACTTTAATGAGCCAAATCTTTAATAACATGCTTAGTTAATTAAATAAAAAATAAAAAGTTTTACATTTTGGGCTGCCAATTTCCTACGGGCTGTACGCTCTTAAAGAAAAAAAAAAAAAAAAAAAAAAAAAAAAAAAACAGATTTTGGTGTATTCCCGGGAGTGAGCAGTGGTAAATATCATTAACCAGCATCCTCTTGGGATAAATACTGAATGTGTGTTTTATTTCCTTTCCATTGTTTCTATTAGTTTTGCCCCCACGCTATGCTGGAGTGTGAGTCGGATGTTCCCCAACAAGTGGTCGATGATTAACTGTTTGATAGAAAATTATCATAAGTTGCCAGTTGAGCTGTAGCCTGCAACCAGATACTGTATTAGTCATGTCATAGGATGATAATACCAAACACGCATATACATGTCATATAATACCAACATACGGCGCAACTTTATATCAGTACGTTGAATTCCTCCATCCAAATTGAATACTATCCGTCTATCCGGTGTCCAACGTATAAGTCATGCATAGGATGATAATACCAAACATGATATACCAACATACGGCGCACGTAACTTTATATCAGTACCTTGAATCCTTCCATCTAAATTGAAAACTATCCGGTGTCCAACGTATTCATGCATAGGATGATAATACCAAACACGCATATCCATGTATGCATGTACCAACATACAGCGCACGTAACTTTATAGCAGGACCTTGAATTCTTCCTTCTAAATTGAACGCTATCCGGTGTCCAACAGGTCGGATCTCGTTTGCGAGTTGTCCACAGAGTTCATCATGGGCTGCCAGATGTCCGGTTTTCCCCCGGACAATCAGGTTTATCAATGGTTTGTCCGGCTGAAAATTTGTTAACAAACCGGACAAACCATTGTCCGGGTTTTTAGGGGTTACCCAAAAAATAATAAAATTTATTACTAAATTAGTGAGTAATTAATTATCGCATAATAGAAAATAAGGTCTTTCAATTTTTCAATAACTTCGCAATTTTGAATTTAGCGCCAAATTTATTAAAAATTAAATTTCTATATTTTACAGAAAATTCAAATGATACTAAACTTGGTAAAATTGGAGTTTGAGAAAAAAAAATGACACTGGGTAAAATTACTTTTTGCATCTTGTCCGTTTTTGAACTTGGCTGGATTGGATCTGGCAGCCCTGACTGGGGCCGACTTGGCAACAATTGTGGGGCATTGGACATTACTATTGTATTATAGCTGTCCTATAATGCGGCATCGGATTTTGACGAGACTATTAAGTTGGTTTGCTTGCCATACCATTTGCCATACGATCATGTTTCACACAAGTGAATGTTTTCGTGAGGAATTGCATTGGAACATGCCTTACTGTACAACCATAAACACAGTAAAGAATTCGGTTAGCATTATGTTCCAATGCATAATGGTGCGCTAGTAGGCCTATTCCTCACGAAAGCCTTCCAAGTGTGGTAAGATGGACGGTTGCAGGCTGAGGACCCAATAATTATTCCTACTTGTGAGAATCTCCCACTATCGCTTGAAACGTATCGTTAAGTGATACATGGCGGTGCCGATCAGTATTACAAGGTGGGATTGACGGTCTCCATTGTATTGTTGTAAGTTTTGAAGGACTTTTTATGGACCCAGGCCTTCCTATAGTGTCCCTTAGGTCCCTTGTCTAATACCAACAACCCCATGGATTTCGGACATTATTTGTATTGTTGCTTTCCAATTTATACGTAGTATAAGGAAAGCTTTGTGACGGTCGAAATTTTCGATTCCGAGATTTCAACGGATTTACACGTTTTGAGGTACCAGGAACCCAAAAAAGTGGTTTTTACGAAATGTCTGTCTCTCGCTCTGTCTGTCTTTTCATCGATTTCCGGGCAAACTACTCAGTCGATTTTGATGAAATTCTGCATGTAGGTTCACAAAAATCATACCTCGGAACCATTTATTTTTATTTTGGGCTATCTCAATTTGGGGGGTTTTATATTAAAAAAACTCCAAAAAAACGTCTAAAAAAATTATTTATCCAAAACGGCTCCAACGATTTCTTTTAAATTCACATATATTATAGTCGTTATTAATGTTGACAAAATGCAGGGGGTCGCTTGCCCCTTGATAGTTTGCTTCTCGGGGTAAAAAAAAAAAATAACTAAATTTTAATGAAAAATGACTAAACAATAATTTTTCTGTGAAACCATTCCATCGATGATTTCTGCCTTCAGGCATGTTTTAGGTGTTAAATTGCGTAACGATACTGGACAGATTGCTTTCCCAAGAAACTATTTGGTTTTGTGCAAAAAAATGTTTTTGAAAAAATGATTGAAAATTCACGGTCAAATGCATTGCGTGCCCTGCCCCCCCCCCCCCACCCCCCCCCCCCCGAGATATCGGAAATTTAACCATAGGAAAATGATTTTCCATGAAATTATTCATTCTCTCTAGCTACTACATGATAAATTGGAAAGCATGTTCGAGTAAACTCGGACCGGTTCTTTCCTTATGTATTTTTGGCCATTGGCAATCTGGTATACGTTCTCGATGTCAACCTACACCAGTTGACAAGCTTACCATTGACCCAATGGAACAGGCGAAAGCATGACTTAACCAAGTGCGAGTCTCGACGGTCTCCAAAGTTAAGTTCAAACTAAAAGAAGACAATGTATGCAAATAATAGCAAATAATAGTGTCACTAGTCGAAGACGTGCACGATAACAATGGACGATGGTTGCAAGGGCGGATCCAGCGGAAAATTTAGGGGGGGGGGGGGTTACAAGTGTTTTTGTAAGTTTAAAAGGCAATTTTGTTGTTGTTGAAAAGTAGAGTTTTATAAATAAATAAAAATATATATATAGATACATCTTATATGAATTTACTCATATAGGGGGGTGATGACCCCCCTCCCCCCTGCGGATCCGCCACTGGATGGTTGATGATCAGGAACACGTTGCCGAACTGGAAGAGGGACGCGGCGTGGTCAGATGTATCCGGACAACTTTCCTCTAGAAATAAATAAGAAAACAATGTGGAAAAATGTCCTCCTCTGATTGGTGGGCCAATTCCCAATAATTTTTTATTTCTTTTCATTCATTTTAACAAGAAATAGCAGTTGACTTTGTTGTTCATTTGAATTGTATTGAAGTACACTTTGAAATTAATATTTGCTATTGGACTATGTATATCATTTGGGTGTTCTAGATTATTATTAATCACTAAAGTTGTTGTAAATTAAAAAAAAAAAATTATAGCGGGAAAGAATACTCCACCTTGCCAACAAATGAACAATTAGAACGAGGTTTCTCCATAAATAAATCATTGGCGTTATAATTGGGAATTTACTGACAGCAAGTAATTCTATAGGAACGTTGTCCATTTTACGAACTATTATCGTTGCTGCTGTCAGGGTTGCTGATGGACTGTAGTGCCACGATGATTTCGTCGCCTTAGTATTTAATAATTGTGTTGACGCTTAATATATTTCCATTGTTTATTTGATAGTATTATCTATGTTCGCCTCAAATCCGAGTAAGATTTCCTACGCTTATCACTTCGACCACCTTGACTGTAATTGTAGTGTTACGATTCACAGGTAGGTTTACTTTTGTACTGTGTCTCTTAATTCATTCCCTGTGTTAAGGGTCTAGTTGAGCCCCTCCCCTCCACTGTTGCCACATACCTTCGAATAAACGTTCATATACATTTACATGTACATAAAGCCATCAATTCACACTTGTAATTGTCACTCCTAAGTATTTGTACGAGTCAGTCTTTGCTATTGTATGTTGGTTTATTGTTATCGTTAGGTTGTCAGGTTGTCCAGCTGAGTTGGGGCTGAACGTCATAAATTCGGTTTAAAGTACATTAAGAGTGAGTCTGTTTTGCTGTAGCCATTTTTGTACCTTTTTCAATGCTAGGTTTGTCTTATTTTGCACATCATTCCATGTCTCTCCATTAATATGTAGGGCGGTTTCGTCAGCAAAGCCAATCAAACTACCGTCAATATCTAGTTTCAAAAGTTCATTAATGTAGATAAGAAACAAGAAAGAGTAAACTGTTTTTTACGTTACTATTTTTGCAGAAATCCCTATGAATATTTGACCATATAATTAGAGTCAATAATAGAATTTCAAGTTGGGCATTACACATATACGAATTCCGCGGTACAAATGCTTGCAATCTATTTAAATTCGCGTTGTTTATAAGCGCTGAAGCTTTTAGCTGCTAGCCAAAAAGTCTACTTGTACAGTGTTTGACATTGATTTGGGTGAAATGGCTCAAATAAGAATGGCTTGGTAATTTTAACGTGCGAACGCCAGCCGAGGTCAATTCTAATGTTTTCACTGTCATTCTTAGATTTTGGGCTCCGTTAACAAGCTCAATCAACTTTAATTGACTTCAGAAAAACAGGCCTTCAACATTTTAACATTTAGATTGCCATGCATACCATTTAAAATTCCATGGAGCTAATAAAATTTACTTTTATTTGCGTTTATGTAAAATTGAGTTGTAAACTGATGTATAAGTAAAATGGTTTTGCTGGCAGCCTTGGAATGCGATATGGGCACCGAAATTTCAATAAAATACCTATCAAGCTCTATTTATAGCCGGAGACCGTACAAATGTTGATGGTAAACATATACGTCACGGGCGATATAACATAATATTATTTACAAATTCATTAATTCATGGTTAATGGTTAATTAATCTTTCCACTTTTCTTTGGGGTTAAACAAAACGCGACAGGAGACAAATTTAAATTCCTTCTCGTAGTTGGTCGAAGCTGTCCTTAATTTCATAGATGGTAAAGTTTCTGCTTGACGCCATTCGGTCTCCTTCAACAAAATAAAATGGTCAGAACTTCTTTGTTTTTTGTGGACTCAATATTGCCAACCCGCACGCTTTATCTAAACTCGACTGTTTACGTAGCGGGCGCCATCATGGAAAACTTGTTTGTCCGATTTATTGTCGAACGAGGGCGAAACCACCCTCTGCCGCCTCCACCAATGTGTACTGTCTATTGCCAGTTATTTGCCAATTCTTGCACAACCGGAAGATTGTTGCACAGGGATGAATGTAGAAAACCATTATTCTTCTAAGTTATGGCACAATGCGAGTTATTTGCCAATTCTAGCCAAGCCGGAAGACTGGAGCAGGGGGTAGCTGTTCTAAGTCAATTTATAACGTTATAATTTAATCGATATCGATACGAAATAACTTTATTCTATTTTGATATTTTTGACTCACCACTACCCCCCGCTGGATGATCCTTCCTTGACTCGAACTCTGTGTCCTTAGGTATACATGTCCTGACGTCATTTCACAGGGAATGTCCATTGTACAGCTATGATATCATTCACTTGAGGAATTAGTAAAAAAGAAGAAATGTACCTCTTCATTTTGATTTGTAGTGTAGCATGTTCTCGGCAATAACACCGATTAGCAACAGTGACGATATGGAACTCCTTCCATAACTGCACTACAAGTTTTCATACTAATTTATACATACTGTAAGTTTTCCTCTGCACTTGTTTTTTTACTGATCCCTTGACTCGTTGACGAACTTGGTTAAATCGAGCTAACGTCTGTTACAATGTCAATGGTAAACATAATGTCTCGGCTTGCCCATTGCCACTAGTCGTCAGTGTGGGTTGATGTTGAGTTTGCAAACGGTCAACAATTATTGTGGAAATGACGGAAAGACCGATGGGGTCGTTGGCGAGGCACAGTTCAATAAATCTACTGCGTCCATAAAAAGTCGAGTAATGCTGTACACGAGATGCTAGGCCAAGTCCGGCTACAACGCCTTGTATTGATTGTTGGTCCCTCCACCACTCCATTGCCACTGCCCTACGACCATCCGTGCAGGCCTTACAGGCATCCGCGACGGAGCCTGCTATCGCCGTCACCGCCAGGTGTTTAGGGACCGAAAAGGCTTCTTTCTTACCGAGTTTATGCCGAAAGGGACCACAATAAATTCGGACAGGTACTGTGAGACGTTGATGAAACTCAAAAGAGCCGGAGAGGATGACTGACCAAAGGCGTTAGGCTGCACCACGACAACGTAACGCGCGCCCGAATGTGACAGACCACCACCCTACTGGATAAATTCGGCTGGAAATTGCTTAATCGTGGTCCCCACAGCCCTTATCTTGCTCCCAGCGACTTCCACTATAGTTTCCTAAAGTGATGCAACACTTGGGTGGACAACGCTTCAGTGCAGACTACAGATGATGAGGTGAAGGAAGCGGTCACCAAGTTCGTCGGCGGCCTGGCGGCGGAGTTCTTCGAAGCGGATTTTCAGAAGTGCATAACTCGCCAGAAAAAAGCGTAGAAAAATCTGGCGACTATGTAGAAAAATAGTACAAGCTTTCTGATGCTATACTTATTTATTACAATAACAATTGCCTTACACTTGAAAAAAAATGTGGAAACTTTATTTTTTACATTCTCCTCGTAATCAGTAGCAGGGGACCCTTTAGGACGAGCCTTTTACTATAGCTAATATCGATAACTAAAACTAAAAACTAAAATATAGGGCTATAATGCATAAAAGACATTGTAAAAAACCAAGATGACTGGAGGAGGGCCAAAGCCCATCAAGGGCTGTACAGCCAGAAGAAGAAGACAATTATACTGTATATTTTAGATATTTATCTATAATTTTCAAATAGCTATAAATTTAAAAATTAATCTCCTTTTTATTTATTAGCAATCTTATAACCGAATCGTCATTATTTTTACTGGTAGGGGGATGCATTTTGGAAAATTGCTTGTCTCGTATTTATTGTGAAATTAGGGGTAACATTTTCCGCTGAGCGGTCGTTAGACATTTTGTTGGAGGTTAGCAATTTACAAAGTACATCACTTTGCTGGGTCATTGTGGGACTTAATGGACTAATCAATACCTATATTTTCCTCAGCGCTCTTTCATTATTAGTGTGATGCGTGAACGTATACAGCCTGAAATGTAGTGATGGTTTTATTAAGAGACTAACTGGCTCTTCACTGCAAATATTGAAGTTGAGGAAATTTCCTTCTAAATTTTGTTTCATGTATTATGTGTTCATGGACAAAGTAGAGATAATGAAAATCTCATGCCTTTTAATTAATTATGGCCAATCGGTGTTGGCGGGGGTATCAAAATGTAGAGTAACATTTCTAGTATGTCATCTGTCCAGTTCATGAATGAGATCGGTCGAAAGTGGTCGGAAAGTAGACAAACCGTTTGAGACGGTCCCAGGTCCAGTGTCCATTGCGCTCCTGATAGCAGTTCTTCTGCTGAGGTCACAATCTCAACGATTGGTTGGCAGCCACTCCCTGCATATCATCCTCCAGCTCTCTCGGTCCTACGCCTTCCTCTTCAGGTCTTGGTTCGTTCGAGCTCTTGCGTCCTCCTTCAGTTGATCCATGAATTCCTTCTTCGGCCGCCCTCTTCTATTGGTTCCTTCCACTATGGCAAGTTGACCTTACCAAATAATCGTATTGAACAGGCTAAACAAAAAAATCTCGTTGGTTATTCCACGATCAGTCATAAATGGGCTCTGCAGTCTCTGAAATACAATGTAGCGTAGCGCCGTTAAAGCTACAGACGAAACGTTTGAAAGTGAGCTTTCAGATTGACCGCTACTGCCTATTGGCCCGGGCTATACTGTTGCACCACACGATGGGCGGTATACAGGTATCGGGAACTGTTGATTTTTCTTTGGCCCTGAGTACAAAGACAGATTCTACGCAGCGGTGTGGTGCGAGATTTGTCATTGGAGCAAATGGGTTGGTGCACAAAACCGAAATCTACCTAAGCTACCTGCTGCGTAGAATCTGCCTTGGTGCATTAGGCCTTAGGTAATAATTTACCAGTTGATAGAGCGTCAGTTTTCATGAGATAATGCAATTTCCGCTTGCCTCTCTGCATTATGACCCTATGCTGATGAGTGTGTGTTTGAGGTACAGTATGGGAGCTAAAAATGCGGAGGGAAGGCCTGCAAATGATATTGAATTGAGAACGCTAGATAGCTGTTATCAGTTACATTTTAAATTGTTGATAAGCCGCATGATACCGTTAATTGGTTTTAGCTGTTACTCACCGATACGTCACGGGAGGCGTACTATTTTTTTTAGCGTGGGGGACATCAAAGAATTATTTATTAAAAAGTGCTAGAAGCAGTTCTGGAAATTTCTCCCTTCAGCCTTATGCGCCATGGGTTTGAATTAAGGAATTATCGAATATCGGATTTTTTCAATATTTAATTTAGCATGAAATATTGATCGATAAGCCATCAGTGAGATGAAATTATTCTTTCTTCTTTAAATGCCTCTTCTCTCGAAGATTGGCTATTCGGTCATTGGAGACTGCTCCTGAGAAAGGGGAAGTCGTGCTGTTGCCAAACCAGGATGTTGTTCTGCCTGTCGTTTCATCTTCCCTTTTCGTTGCCCCTCGTATGACCGAAGTCAGCAGGAATTCGGCTTCTGTATTCGCCTCATGACCTCAAAATTAGGGACATAAGAAATGCTCACCTGCATTTTTATGCAGAATATGTGATAACACATTGGCCACAGTCCCAGTTGATAACTATCCAAGCGGCGTTTAATGACCGCCGCCGCCACATACACTTAATCAAAATGCAGGGGAGAATTACTTCTATAAAATTTACATTACTATTTATCAAAATGAAAAGCAATACTGTTCCTAAATTACGACATCTCATTTATGGGTCTACGATATATTTTGTATATAGCGTCAGATAAACTTCTCCATTTCGCGTCCATATTATTGCTTTCATGATGCTACTTAAAAATTGTGTTATACCCCCGCTGCCATTTTCAATCACAGCTTGGCTGCTATCGTTAGCCACTTTCCTTCTGTACATGTACTGTGTGTACAGTGTGTGTGCTATATGACTAGCATCCAGTTTTCCGCGAAGAATTATGTTGGTGTGTGACTGCATCGGTTTTCACGTCCCTACGGAGCTATACATTCATTTATTTAACAGCAGCTCCCCACACGTTATTAAACTTCCTATTTAGTAAATCTGAAGGTAATATTTGAGTAAGTATTTTGAGTTGCTTCGGAGGCAGGACCTTAGAAAGTTGCTTCAAGTTGATTTAAAGTTGGTTTGTCGACAGAGGTCTTAGTATGTGTATGGGAGTTTGAGCATAATGGTCAGTAGTCGTCCTTGCTGTGGATAATTGTGTTATTTATGATTGTTATTACGTGCTGTACCTGTACGGATGGTTAATAGTGGCTTGTGTCACTGATTTTCCTTGTATATCGCAAATACACCCCGTTATAGTTGTCTTGTTTAACTGTAAGGACCTGGGAGGTGTTATCACGGAAAAAAATAAAGTTTATATATAAGTGAAAAATAATAAAATATAATGGAACTCAATGCAATCATCAAGCAAGGTCTAGGATGTCTGAGGCGAGATAGATGACAATAACTGAGCAAAATATAGTCGGCCTTCTGCCATTTGACGCCCGGTTTGAAAACGGGTGATACAAACAATTGACAGTAAATTAGAAGCCATAGAAATGAAGTTTGGGCTGTCAGAGGACAACAGGGGAACAAATGGAGAATGGATAACAGCTTGTTCGCGAAGAAGTGGCTGGAAGGTGCGCGAAGGAGAGAATAGCGAGAAGGGGACTGCAATGGCTTGGGAACAAATGGACAATGGAAAACTGTTTGTGGTTGCTGAAGGGGGAGTTAGGAGGTCCTCGAAGGGGTGGAAGACCAAGAGACACAGATGGAAATGGAATCAAAGGACGTGTTAAATGGTCACAAGTGGAGGCAGGGACGGGTCAGGGGTGGAGGAGGCTCACGTGACCCACATAAGTTATTTAAAAAAAAGCGAAGTGTCTAAGCGGATATACATGTAACTTTAGGATGGGGGTTAGACGTGGTAGCAGACTAATTTTCCCGCCAGATTGAATCTTCTGAGTCACCCTTATTGCAAATATGAGTTATCGGCCATTTTGTTTGTGGGTGATTAGAGTTGTCGGGGGCTTGTTGATCCCTGTTGACACCGTCAAGTGGAGTGGCCTGCTGCCAACTTTGCCGGCCCTGACACCTGACCATTCCAGTGAACTGGGTCACTTTATTATTGTCTCTGCCAGAGAGGGGTCATTCACTCTTGTCACACTACTCCGAAACGGCCCAAGTAATTGGTTTTTAAGAACCCGAATATTACATTGGTGTCAATGGGTTTCCTATCACCTCCGTGGCATAACACCATTCCAGTCAACTGAGTCACATTATTATTGTCTGCCAGGGGGTTCATTCACTCTTGTCACACCCCACTCCAAAACGGCCTAAGTAATTTATTTTGGAAAAGCCAAATATTGCATTTAGACTCGTATCACCTTGGACGCTGGACCATTGGTCAATTGAATTGGTTTACTTTAGTCAGAGGGTCATTCACCGCGGTCCCTCCTCATCTTCCACTCCCAGACGGGCCAACACATTGTTTTTTTAGCAGCCGAATATTACAATTACATTGGGTTGGTGTCACCTCCGTGACCCCTGCCTAATGCACTGTGTCGCTTTAAAACTATTGGCTCTATCAGAGGGGGGGGGGGGCATTCACCTACGTTCTCTTATCACACTCCACTCTATAGGTAAAATGGCCGTAGTCGTTGGTTTTGAAGAAGCCAAATATTTAATATTGTGTTGGTTTTCCTATCACCTCCGTGACATGTGACCACTCCAGTTGACTGGGTCACTTTATAATTGTCTCTGACAGAGGTAAGTGGAAGCCTTCAACTTTGGTTTATTTTTGCATTCCACTCCAGAAAGACCAAAATCATTGGTTTTAGGGAAGCCGAAAATGGGAAGCAATTTTGGGTAATGGGGACCTGTTTGCACGCAGGTAGAGTGTAGCCAGGCAGGCAAAATGGAATAGCTGTTAGCAAAACAACTAACGATTGGTTTGCAGCAAATCTTTCCACCTCCTTCTCCACTCTTCCCTGTCTCATGATAATCTATACAATAGCAGCAACTACGTATAGTACTATAGAAGCAAATGCGCATTAAATGCATCATCAATTTGGGGATAATAATCAGCACATAGCAATAATTATCGGGGAAAACATGACAACAATTTGCATGATAACACCCCACACCGTACATTGTATGGCACGGAAGTGGTGGGAGGGAGCTCAACCCCTTATTAGGGCTGGTTCATGGGAACATGCTGCCTGGGAACAATTGGTGTTGACTTTTGGTTAATGGGTAGAAGACTGGCGTCTCATATATTAATATGAATATGTCATATATATATATCATATGAACCCAGGCCAACGACCCCAAGGATTTACAACATTATTGCTTTCCAATTTATGCGTAGTATAAGGAAAGCTTTGTGAAGGTCGAAATTTTCGATTCCGAGATTTCAATGGATTTACACGTTTTGAGGTCCCAGGAACCCAAAAAAGTGGTTTTTACGAAATGTCTGTCTGTCTGTCTGTGCGTCGATTTCCGGGCAAACTACTCAGTCGATTTTGATGAAATTCGGCATGTAGGTTCACAAAAATCATACCTCGGAATAATTTTTCTATTTGGGGCCAATTTAAATTGGGGGGGGGGGGGGGTTTATTCTCAAAAACGGCCCCAACGATTTCTTTTAAATTCGCATATATTGTAGTCGTTTTTAATGTCAACGAAATGCGGGGGGTAGCTTGCCCCTTAATAGCTTGCTTCTGGGGGTAAAAAAATATTAATAACTAAATTTTAATGAAAAATGCGAAACCTTTCTATCGATGATTTCTACCTTCAGGTATGTTTTAGGTGTTAAATTGAGTAACAAAACCGGACAGGTTGCTTTCCAAGAAAAGTATTTGGTTTTGTAAAAAAAAAATATTTTTTTGAAAAAATGTTAGAAAATTCACGCTCAAATGCATTGCGTGCCCTGCCAGTATTCCTGTGTGGTAATGTGTTGGTCTGACCTATCTAGAATTTACCTCACCTCCAGTGACGTAAGGTGGACAACCCCCCCCCCCCCCCCCCCCCCCGAGATATCGGAAATTTAACCATAGGAAAATTATTTACCATGAAATTACTCATTTTCTCTATCTACTAATTTTGATAAATTGGAAAGCATGTTCGAGTAAACTTGGAGTTTTTCTCATATACTACTATTGCTGTATCATCCGCAAACATAAATACTGTTGATTTGTCCGTAGTTAGTCCGTCAGGTAAATTGTTTGTATATATTAAGTACAACAAAGGTGCAAGGACTGACCCTTGTGCAATGGCTGTTGTCGTGATTTGTTCACTACTGATTTTATTTTTATATTTAACTATGTATTTTCTGTTTGTCATGAAATTTTGGAACCATTTTAGGATTTTTCCCTCAATCCCTATTTTTTTTAGCTGTTGTATCATTATTTTACAATCGAGTAAGTCAAATGCCTTGGAGTAGTCTATAAATGTTACTAGTACATGTTCTTGTTTGTTTAGACGGTTATTTATGAGATCTGAAAATTCTGTTAGAAGTGTTTCTGTGCTTCTGCCTTTTTGGAATCCATATTGATGTTTGGTGATTATTTCATGGTCAGTGAGATATTTTCTTAGTCTATCAGCTATGTAAGTTTCTATTATTTTGTCTATGGCTGTTAAGTTGGCTATTTGTCTGTAGTTATTGTAGTCTAAGTAAGTTCCTATCTTGTGAATCGGTCTATGTATGGTAATTTTTAGCATTTGTGGAATGTGTTCTGTTTGTATTGATACGTTTATTAGGTGAGCTATGACCGGGCTGATGTTTGTTTTTATTGTTTTTATATCATTTATTCTTATTCCGTCTAGTCCGGGTGATTTGTTTGTTTTTAGTCTATCAATTATTTCTTGTATAACCGTTGGTTGGGCTTTAGGTAAGTAAGTACATTTGTCTGTCGCATGTGTAATTCAATACTGTGGTATTTGTTATTATATCACAGTCGTGTTTAATTTTATAAACATTTTCAAGGTATGATTTTGCGAATTGATTTACAATCGTATCATCTGAGTATTTTTGTCCTAAATGTTTTTCAATGATTGTGTCTATATTATTTACTGTTCTTCCCAGTATTTTGCTAACCAAATTCCAAGTTTCTCTCATGTTTCCTTGGTGTGTTTTAAATTTGGTTTTATAGTAATTGTTTTTTGAGTTTTTTATATATTTGTTCAGTTTATTTCCATATCTATTGTATTCTTGCCTATACGCAGGATTTTTTGGATTATGTTTATGCTTTCTGAATAGTAAGTCCTGCTTTATTATTCCAATTTTTTTTTCTTCCGTTATCCAGTCTTTATTAGGTCTGATTTTTTAATCTTTATTGACGTTGTACATTGTGTTTGTATACTGGTAATATTGTCTCTTATTGTATTATAAATAGAATCTGCATTATCTAGATTCATTGCATCCTTCCATTTTATTTCGTTAAGTAATCGTGTCATTTTTGATTCGTCTATTTTGTTTATAGTTTTATTATTTAGTTGATTTATTTGGTTCTTCTCTATTTTAAAATTAATCACTATCATGTAATGGTCAGAGATTTTATGTTTTTTAACTCCACTTCTGTTTTTTGCTTCATTCCCTCTAGTGTACATTAGGTCAATGCAAGATTGCGTTAGTTTTTCATTTCTTACTTCTTCTCTAGTGTAATCTTTAATTTCTTGTATTAGTCGGTAGTTACATGTCATATTTGCGAGTCTTGTTTTATAAATATTTTTAGATTTCATATCTATGTTGAAATCTCCTAAAACCAGCATAGGCGTTTTATTGTTAATATTTGTTCTTATTTGTGTTTCCAATTCTATTATGAAGTTATTTTTGTCAGTGTTAGGTGGTCTGTATATGCTTATAATGTCTATAATTTTTGTTTTATTTAGTAATTTTATGTGTATTTGCTCGTAAGTTTGTCTTTCTTCTGTATCTATGCATTGTACTGTTAGTGTATTTTTACTATATATTAAAATTCCTCCCCCTCTTCTGTTTTTTCGGTTGTAAAAATGTTGTTCGTATCCATCTAATGTATATAGACTCATGTTCTCTGTTATTGTATTTGTTTCTGTTAGTACTAGTATATCAAATGTGTACCCTTCTTTTCCCTTAACTTTAGTATTTTCGTCTTTTCTCACGAGCACTTTGTTGTTTTGAAACCATACAAATTTATAGTTCATTTGCTTTGCTTTGACACGCGCTTTCCAGGCCAAATCTCTGTAGTAAGGACTCATGTTTTCGGATATATATATTCTGCCATTTCCATTTCCTGTAAGTTGTTGGTTTGTAACAATTTTCTTTCTTTGTGCCAGCATCTCATTCCTCTTCTTTGTTGATTGAAATTGAACAATTATACTTGGTATTTTCCCCTGTTTATTTGGAATACGGTGGCAAGCTTCTATGTCCGATTTTTCCAGCGTGATTTCCAATTCCTTTGCCACTTTCAATACAATTTCTTCTGCATTTTCTCCTTTAGTTACTTCCACTTCTTTAATTTCTAGGTTTCGGTTTCTCCCGTATTGTTCCAACGATATCAATCTGTTTTGTAGTTGTTCCGCTTCTTTATCCCGTTTGTTAAGTGCATCTTTTAGAGTCTCTACTTCTTTTTTCAAGCTCGAAATCTCGTTAAGACGCTCTACGATATCATCATACTGTTTACTGATAAAGACTTGACTATCTTGAAGGCTGGTTAGAGTATCTTTCATGTCTTTAAACATGTTTCCAATAAATATTTTGAGCCTTTCTTCAGATTCAGTTGTTGAGGCGCAGCCTGCACACTTCCACTGTTTTATATCGCCTGATTGTTTCATATCAGTGAATTCCTCGCCAGTAATTTTTACACATTTTGTGTGATACAACTGGTTGCATTCCTTCATACTGCACTGCACTGTGTCGTCATAGCGACTTATTTTACCGTCACAATTCTTACAAGTCGACATTGCTATGAAAATTTTATCTTCGCACTGAATAGACGTGCTGTACTACTGCGATCAAGTCTGTACTTGTAACCTAATTCGTGTCTCTCAGCTTGTACTCAAGTTCTTTAATTATCCTTTTCTTCACTAAAAAAACAGTATTTCACTATATTTTTCCGTAATAAGTTCGGCTTTACTTGATGTCACTTATATTCACTCCACAATACTTCAAAAGATTAGCTTTCACTGTGTTTTTCAATTTTTTTTCGAGAGCGTGTTTCACTAGACTTGTTCATACCACGACGTTTCCTCGTTGACTCCCTACAAGCGGTAATGGAGAAGCTGAGGCATTGCCGCAATGAAACATGCGAAGGCATGACTTAACCAAGTACACATACGAGTCAGTCTCATATTAAGTGCATAACAAGAAGTTGATAGCTACACTATAGCTAAGGCTGTAGCCATAACCTAACATAACATTGGTCTTGCCGCTCCCTCTACCAAATATTATACGGTATATACGCCACTGGTTTCAGCTGTCCAATGAACAATCGGTGCTGTCCTTAAGAAAAACTTGGGGGTGTAAAAAATCAATTTTAACAAGAAATATGCGGACCGTAAAGCCATAAATTAGATGTCATAAGGTACGTCAAATGCTCTTCTACATTTTGATGAATGTACAATATTATGTAGCTTTCTTGAATTTCGTTTGGATACTGTTGATGCTATGTCCAAGTATTTCCTCAACTATGGCTAATTGGCGTTAGTGACGGCCACATACTATAAACCCAAATGTTTAGGACCATTTCTTCAAGTACATGACGTCATGACTGTCATTATTTCCTGTGAAATTGGATTTTTCATAAAAAAAATATAAAAAAAAAACTAGTGGTGGTGTCGCTTATTAAAGTCGCGATGTGAAGAACCTTATACAGTCAAAGTCACGCAATATCACAATATAGCAATGTACCGTATTCTACCTAGGGACAGGGACGGATTTGGCTTTTACGCAGATACAGGCACTGCCCTTGTCGCAATTATTGTATGTATAGAGGGGGGGGGGGGTTGTTCACTAAGAAAACACTATTTTTTATGTTTATAATCAGAATAACCTACTTTCTTACAAATAACTAAAATGTTATACATATTGTAATTATTTTTTAAAAATTTACATAATATGCACAATAAAAATTTTAAGTCCTACGCGGGCGCGGGCGGATAATGTAGGCATTTGCCTCAGTTGCCTACTGGTAAATCCGCTACTGCCTAGGTATATGAACAGTGCCGGATTAACCCCTGGGGGGGCCGGGGGTGCAAACCAGAGGCTGACGAGGCGGTCCCAGACCTCATAAAAGGGGGAGGCACTTGTCAGTGGCGTAACGATAGGTTTTCGAAGGTGTATAATTTTGCGCCTCTCCACCCATTTTCATAAAAGTAGCTCAGGAGACAGAGGGCTGAAATAGTGGGGTTTTCCATATTTTGAGAGCAATAAGGCTTACACTTTACAAAGAATCAATATAATTATGGACAAGGGAAATTCTATGAAAAATAGGGCTGAAATGGTAAAGTTTTACGCATTTTGAGAGCAATAAGGGATACATATTACAATGAATCTGTATAAATGTGGGCCTCCCCCGCGAGAAATGTTTTGAAAAATAGGGCTAAAATGGTGAGGTTTTACGCATTTTGAGAGCAATAAGGGATACATATTACAATGAATCTGTATAAATGTGGGGGCCTCCCCCGCGAGAAATGTTTTGAAAAATAGGGCTAAAATGGTGAGGTTTTACGCATTTTGAGGGCAATAAGGCTTATATAGTATATTAGAATGAATCAATATAATTGTGGAGAAAAGTTTTGAAAAATAGGGCTGGAATAGTGACAGCTTTTAAATTAAAAAGTAAAAACCATAGTTCGGTTCGGAGGATATGAAGGGGGCCCGGGGGTCTCCCACGCGGGAGAAATTTAGCGAAAACAGACCTGAAATAGTTTGATTTTACACATTTTAATAGCAGTAACTGGAATTTAACCGAAATTTTACAGGCAATTAATATAATTGCTAACAAGGGGGTCTTGCCCGGTTGAAAATTTTTGAAAAATAAGGCTGAAATATTGAGGTTTTACACATTTTGAAAGCAATAATTTTAAGGTTTATATATTATAGGGAATTAATATAATTGTGAACTAGTGGGGCCCGGAGGTCTCCTTCGGGTAAAAGTTTTTGAAAAATAGGTCTGCAATATTGGGATTCTACGCATTTTGAGCGGAATAAGGTGTATAAATTACAAGCAATTAATATAATTGGGAACAAGGGGGCCTGGGGTCTCCCCCGGGAAAAAAATGTTTGAAAATTGGGCTGAAATAGTCTGATTTTACGCATTTTGAGTGCAGTAACACTTAGATTTTAGAGGCAAAGAATATATCTGCCTTCCAAAGGCAGGAGGGGGCAATAGCAGGTGCTACCGCCTCTAAAATTCATAAATCTGCCTACCAGCATTGCAGCAAAAAAAAAAAAAAAAACACTATTTCCCGCCAATTTCAAAACTTTTAATTTTCTATTTTTTTTATATTTTTATCTAAAAATATCTCATTTTGGGGGGGCCGGAATTTTAGGCATTTCTGGGGGGCCGGGGGCCTGTGCCCCAAGTGCCCATAGGTTAATCCGGCACTGTATATGAATTTCAATAGAAAACCTCCCTTGGTTTGAAATTAATGATATCATGAATTAGTAAACTGATCCCTGAAAAGGAAATATAATAGTCTTTGTTTGTTTGTTCCCGTACGAATTTCAAAGCTGTCCTGTACACAATGTTGGCCCATTGTTCAATGTATTCAATGACTTATAACTTTGACTGTTGTTATATTACGAGAGACTTGACGGAACCCTTTATTAATATATTATTCAGGGACCAAGTTTTATTATGAAAGTTTGTCAGTTTCCCTACGATCATAAGTTATAGCGATAAAAGTTTATACAGAGGGAAGGCATGTTGTTTAATAAGTTGCGTATTCGCTGAAAATCGTGACACATCGTAAGAGAGGAAACAGTGTAAAAGCTTAGGGTTAGTAGTTTTGCCAAATGAATTTCGGTTTTATTTATTTATTGTATCTGCATTTTTATCCTGTGAAGCATCTTGTTACTTATGATACCCTCGCTAGAACATAGTCACTTTTTTATTGTATGTTTTTAATACATTAACCTCTGCTGGGAGGGGGTGGGGCGGTAAAATAGTAAATAATACGAAAATAAATGATAAATTCTATTAGCAACACTGGACTCATCATCAGCCACCTTGTAATAGTTAGAAGTTCTCGCTGAAATTGTGTGAGTAACTCTCGCCCCGTTTTAGTGTTTTTCTCTGAAAAAAAAAAAAAAATCATTACTTTAATATATTTTTATTGATAATTACTAAGTGCGATACCTATATATACGTTGTTATCTCCTATGTTTTGGTTCCGGTTAGTAGTTACTATTTGTAACCGTTGTTGGGTGAAAGCCACACTAATTGTTGGAGGACGGGGTCAGAGTGCGAACCAATTACACACACAATTAGTCCATGATGTATTCTATTCATAGTACTGCAGTATATTACTCAGTAATGTCTTGATGAGACCATTGAGTCTCGCTAATGTTTTTAAACTTATTGCACTTACGTATATCTGTAGCGTCTTTCGATGCCTTCATCTACTAATCGTAGCTGCGGTCATACCACCCTTCTGCTCTGAGTTGCCATGTGCATGACTCTCCTCGCATACTCACATACGCACACACGTAATTACATTTGTAAGTTTGTTGTTGCAGGCAGACGTTGCCGGTGAATGTGGTGATGGACCATGCTCTCCAGCCGGACCAAACATGTCCTGCACTGCCTACTCCTCTTTCACGTGATCGCCGCCTTCGAGGCCTTCACCGGGGGCCTGCACATCCTCGGCCACGGCCCGCCCGACATCGACCCATGGGCCTGCTACGGCTCCGCTGGGACCATCCTTCTCTACGCGCTGCGCTTCCTCACATTCCTCACCCTGCCCCAGGTTCTCTTCAACTTCATCGGCCTGACCTTCTTCAACGCATTCCCCGACAAAGTCACACTCCAGGGCTCACCGCTCCTCGCTCCCCTGATCTGCATCCGGGTGGTAACCCGCGGCGACTACCCCGAGCTGGTCCGTGCCAATGTGCAACGAAATATTGCGACGTGCTTACGTGTCGGGTTGGAGAATTTTATTGTGGAAGTGGTGACGGACAAGGCAATTGGTTTAGATGCGATCCGCAGGGTGCGTGAGATTGTGGTGCCGACGAGTTACACGCCCAAGTCGGGTGCTATGTTCAAGGCGCGTGCGTTGCAGTACTGTCTCGAGCCGGGCGTTAACTATCTGGCCGACTCGGATTGGATTGTGCATCTGGACGAGGAAACGCTACTGACGGACAATTCGGTGCGGGGGGTGTTGAACTTTGTGCTCGATGGGAAGCACAGCTTCGGGCAGGGGCTGATTACGTACGCGAGCGAGGATGTTGTCAACTGGGTAACGACGCTGGCAGATAGCTTCCGTGTCGCGGACGACATGGGTAAACTTCGGTTGCAATTCCGGCTCTTCCATAAGCCTCTCTTTAGTTGGAAAGGCAGCTACGTTGTAACGCAGGTCAGTGTATTATTTTATGTTATCCAATGCCACCAGGTGATCAGTGCCTTTTGCCAACGAGTTAGATGATAATCCAACATGGCGGGCGTTCTCCTCTCTAAGATTACTTATGTTATAGTGGCAGCACTTGAGCCAAGTTCCCTCACAATCATGGAGAATGTGCTTAAACAAGCATTTGGTCTTCATTCCACTTACCATATGAAAGCCCCGTACCGACAATATCTTGTGGTCTCACAGTTTTTGTGAATTAATATTATGGTGGCTTGTGAATCAACTATTAAGGCCTTTTTATATAGGTAGGTGTCCTCTTGGGGCCGTGTCCTAATAGCTATGGCTCTGTAAACAATTGGCCGGCACCCCCTTGTTCCAATGAAATAGCGGTGCTTTCCAAGTGTTTGTGGGACCGGGCCTCAACTGCCCACAAAGCTTAACAATTATTGTGATTTGTATATGTCACTTGCTTCATTGGTAAATTGGTTGAGTTATAAATAGCCCATCAAGACAATAAGGATTCGAGTGGGTTCTTCCGCTTCTTAAATTGATTCGTATTCATACATACTCTCTATATATATAGTTATCTGCGTCACTTAGTTAATTGGGAAATAACTTCTAGTAGAAGTTGTGGCGTCTTGTGACGCACATGTCTTAAATTAATTGGTGCAATTTGAATACTGTGTGTAACTTAGTTCTTTTATAAAAACCATTGGGGACTAAAATTTCGCGCAAAATGGAAATTTTGAAAAGCATACAAAACTGACAAGTAAAAATACCCCAATACATTATTATTATCCAGTTGAGTGTAAGAAAGGGCCCGAGGGCCCTAACTCCGCTAGGGGACGTTAGTACAATAAAGTAACTATTATTAAATTATGCACGAAGTAGTCTTCTAAGTGAGCGGACTTAAAGTTAATGAAATAAAACATGAAAAGTATGTAATTTTGGGGTGTAGCACATCCTCCTAACTTACGCTGTTAAGGCTGTTTCATGCGTCACTTGGGCTAATTGGGTTGCTGGCGCTGTTATAAATAACACTATGTACGGCAACGAGGGGGTGGGGGAGGAACGTTAATTAACGTTGTAGTGAGAAGACCGTGCAATTTTACTCCAAGGCCAAGTTTGTTGCACGTAATAGTAGTGGAAAACCGACTAGATGTAACTCGCAGGCATTCATCACATAACATAGAAATACTTTGATGTGTTTTTAACTTTTCTTCCGGCCCAATCGAACTCCCTCGGACTTTGAAATTTTAGAAAAAAACTAGTGGCGTTGGCTATTTGCTCATAATTCGTGTAGCTTTTGTCCGTGCAGTGACTCATGAGAGCAGGGTCATTTAGTGTGACAATGGCCAGCTAAATAGGCCCAATTAACAGCAATGTACTAATGCAATTGCAGGCAATGTGTGTAGGTGCTTTGCTATAATAATACTGGATTTTAACTCCTGTAGCAATGCAGTCTGGAATGGTCCAACTACGAAACGAAAGGACGACGTCCGGGACTCGTAATCAATACAAAGAAGAATAAAACTTTAAATATTATAAAATATACTTAAAATAAACTTCCAAAATAAATCCATTAACATTTTGGATACCTGCCTTTATATTTTTTTATTCCAAAACTAATTTAAATTTGAACATGTTTCCTCCTTACCCGGGTCTACCCTACCCTACTACCTTACCTTCATCGGTAGTGCATAGTCGAGCATATTGCTGACCGCAACATTCCCAATGGAGCAGTGGTCAAGTGAGGGGCTCCGCCAGGCCGGGACCCTGTTGCGATGTCGTACCATTGTGTTTTTTGTTGTGTCTTTTTTTAATAATGCAGTTCAGTTGGTAAAGAACTGGACTATGGAACAGAAGGTCGATATTTGGGACTTGGTTTGAAAGGAAAGGTCAGAAAGGGGGGAAACGCGGCATGTTGGCATGTTGCTGACCATAATATCCCACATATGGCTAAGCATTACCGGATTTTCGAATGAGCCCTTGAAAGGCTGGGCTAATGGGCTGGCTTCTAACACTGTAGGGGTTGCCATTGTATTGGGGTCGATCTCAGCTATGGTAATGGGTGGGGTCTCAATTTCGTGTGTCCTTGTCAAGTCTACGAATGGAGTTTGCTGTTGTGTTGTTACAGCAGTCAGTTGTATTAACGATTTTATATTATGATGAAGTAGAAAGGAGGATGGGAAACTATGTCGTCAAATGAATATTGCGAAAGCCGTTTATGCCATTTTTGCATAATGTGTGCTCACTATCTTGGGGTGGCAAATAAGAGTCAGTTCCCATCTTGGTTAAGTTGGCCTCCCACCTGTTACATAGTGTCAATTGTAGGCATGACTTATAGTCGGTGTGGGTTGACATGGTGTCTGCCAGTTTGCCCCAAGCCATAACATTTAATATCTTGAATTTGGAAACGGAATCGTCTGTTATTAAAGTGGGAATGACAGTTTGCAGAGAAGGGTAAGAAAAATAATGTTTTTCACCCTTGAGGGAATAGAAATGAAATGCAATAAAAATGGCGCCAAATGTCAGACTGTCTCCCTCCCTCACCCCTATATCCCGCTTTGCCAAAGATATTCAAACTTCTGCAGCACCGACATTAAATAAACCCCCTCCCTTCAGTCCCTTCCTCATAGAGAGAAAAAAGAAGTCAGTTTTAACTCTGACAGAAAAACTTTGGATAAAAATAACGTGATATACTGTATAGGAGTTTTGAGGGAATTTCTGAGGCTGCGGATTTGTCAGTGTAATATCCTACTTGCAGGGGTATTGTGTACGGTAGTCTAGCTGGTAGAGGCCTGGCTTATGAGCCGATAGGTCGAGGTTTGAGACTCAAGACTAGACTTACCTTTGGATACAAGGAGACATTTCCGCGTGGTCTGGGTCCGTCGAACCCTAACGTGTACCTTAACCTCACCAGTTGGGCAAAAACGCGGCTACCGGGAACATTACTCACTAAAACTTTCCAAATGTCTTGCCAATGTTTGTTACCTTTTTAAAAACTATGAAGCCCTACATACAAGAAAGGGGCTGACAGGAAAATTTGTCATTGGAGCAAATGGGTTGCTGATTGGTTGGTGTAAAAAAAAAGTCTATATCTTCTGAACGTACTTCTGAAAAGAGGGGGAAAATGTGCGCATACGTGTAGTCAGTGACAAGCCAGCGACGGAATAGCATATTATGTGACTGAAAGCCCGTACTATTATCTGCGATAATGGTAATAAACACTTTCTACGATAAATCAACGATTTCAAGGCGTTCAGTCAAAATGAAAATAATTTGATACGTCTTAAGAGTGTAGGAAAGTGGCAGCCCGAAATTTAATAATTTTTATTTTTTATTTAAATAACTAAGCATGTTATTAAAGATTTGGCTCATCAAAGTTGTAGAAGACTACTTCATGCATCATATTATAAGATATTTTTAATTTTCGAAATTGTAGTTTTTTCATAAACATGCAAATATTTTATAAACAGTAACTTTCAAATATTTGCATGTTTATAAAAAAAACTGCAATTTCGAAAACTAAAAATACCTTATTATATGATGCGTGAAGTAGTCTTCTACAACTTTGATGAGCCAAATCTTTAATAACATGCTTAGTTAATTAAATAAAAAATAAAAAGTATTAAATTTCGGGCTGCCACTTTTCTACGGGCTGTACACTCTTAACCAAAGTTCATAGTCTTGTACAGTGTGTTTCGAAATTTATACAGGCGTGTTTTGCTTCTTGATGAAAAGAATGGAGTCAGCATTGGGCGTAATTTTCATGCAGAAAAAATAAGAATTTTTAATTAGCCTACATACATAGCGTAGCATAGAGGAAAAGCGAGGTCGGCGCTAGCACGAAATCTCCCTACACCTGCAGCCTGATCATGGCGATTATAATACCGGTATTTATTTAATCCCCTTGTATTAAAAATGTATACAAGATAATTTTATAATGGAAAGTGCTATTCAAAATTTGTTTGTTTACATTTTTAATACCAGGGGATTAAATAAATACCGGTATTATAATCGCCATGATCAGGCTGCTGATCGGCCAGACCCGAAAGGGATGTTTATTTTATTACATTCATATTGTACGACGAAATAGCAGTTGAATTTGCTAATCATTTGATTAATAATAAAACAGGCTTTAAAATTAATAGCTGTTTTTGGACAATTAGCCTATCATTTCGGTCTAGATGATCAGCTAAAGTTGCTGTCAATTCAGAAATTATTTATGCTCTACCCAAGTCAAGCGATCCACTATCAGAGCGAGGATTCTCCATAAGTTAATCATGGGCGCTATAATTGGGAATTGATCCCCAGTTACGACGGGTAATTAATTGTATTGGAAAGTTGTCCATTGACACGATTATCTCATAATTAATATACTTGTAAGAAAATATAGTGTACAAATTAAAGTTACACGCTTGACTTCACAGGGAGTACATTATTCTTAGCAAATTATTTGATTGATTGCACCAAATTATCCAACAGTCGCTTCTTTCATAGAGTTTGGCAGTGAGATATCACAGCATTGCCAATAGCCGTAACTGTGGCATCTTGTTTATATTAAAATGTTGGTGTTAAATGTTTATCCCTAGTTAAGTGTGTTAAGTCAAGTTAAGTTAACACCCGTGGAAACGAAAAACTAAGCTAACCTGCGGTTGCGGTAAACGCGGGGTTATTAATACGAGTTAAACTGCTAAAGCGGCGCTGCCATAATTGAAGGGACTGTTAGTCGCCGTCATATTTGCTTATGTTTGTCACCCTGCAACACCCTGGGATGTGTGGTAACTTGGATAACACTTTTTACTAGATAACTTCACTACTTCAACATTGTGAATGCCGTTATTACACCCTATAGCGTTGATAATTAGATTGACTTACATTCAGACATGTTAAGTTAGTTAAAGTTTCCATTATTATTGTGAAGCCATGTAGTTTTAACTTACTAGATGCTTAAATCGCCGCTAACCAACCAGCAAATAACCAAGTCGACACGCATTTTATAACATATAGATTTTAAATAAGGTTTATGTCATAGACTCATATCACTCATAGCCTATAATAGCCGTTCGGTAATAAAATTGTAATGAGCTGCGTGCAGAAAGGGGCCCGCCGCACTTTTACGTTTTATTTCGCCCACGCGACAGGCTTACGCTTACCCCATCTGCTGAGTGTTATCGTACATGAATATAATGGCCGCCATTAATGTGATTAGTGCAATATAATACTGTAATAGTTTACAGCTCAATAAATCAACATCATTATCGTTTGATACTTAAATAGCTGCACAGTCGCGGCAGAAGGTGGTGGTATGTCGGGTTAGCGAACTTTCATATTTTCTGCGGACATATGCATAAAAAAAACTGGAAGCCTTTGAGTTGTGGTGCTACAGAAGAATTTTGAAAACTCCATGGAAAGACCACATAACCACCGAAGAAGTGCTCCATAGAATAAACGAAAAAAGAGAGCTATTGTGGCCACCATTTCAACAAGAACAGACAAATGGATGGGGCATATTCTGAGCCACGAAGGGCTCTTCAAGAACATCATTGAGGGTATGGTTGAAGGCACCATCTCAAGAGGACGACAGAGGAAGGAGTACCTAGAGGATGTCATGAAGGAACTAGGGTGCGACACCTACAGAGGACTAAAAAGGACCGCACAATACAGACAAGAGTGGAGAAGAAGACATTTATGACATTTATGCGCATAAACATTCGCTGCAAACCATTCAATAGATTGCAACTCAAGAAGAAGAATATGCATCAGCGGGTCTATAGCTGTAACGTTGAAAAGTAACTACCCAGGGTTTCAAATTTAGTTTTGAAGTTTCATTTTTTACAATGGCTGTCATTTGTCATTGGCAGCTGGGGTTAACTTTGGGAGGGGGGATGCATTACGTACGCTAGGTTGGCTTTGTAAATGAATATAAAGTCATTATTTTATATCAATTATTATATTGTGGAAGTGGTTATTCAGCACTAAACCCCTATGTAATTTACCCTTCTTTGCTCGAGTGCTATACGTCTTTTTGTTTTCGTTGAACTGCTCTTAAGGTTAGGTCGTTATCATCGTTGTTAAAGGCTTGGCAAACAAGGAATCCAACGGATACTGCACGCAGCCGCAGTGCATTGGAATTTATGCTAAAACATGGCGACTGCGTGTAGAATGACTTACCTAGACTTCAAACGGTGCGGTGGGGGAAACTAGCCTTAATCACTGTCAGACAGTCGGGTCTTGATCACGTTGACAAAGGATGCATGGGAGGAATGTAAGGGGGGTACTGCCCCCCCTCCCACCATCCCCCCGGGGCTGTAACAGTCGGCGCCTGAATCGATGTGGGGTCGTCTCTCCGTATAGGTCGGGGAGCTCTTTGGAAAATTTGATATTTGTAACCTTGACACCGTTGCAAGCAAAATACAATGCCTATTCTGGTACTACTCATGTAATGCTTAATTTGCATGTTTTATGTGTAAATTCAATATGTCTGCTTTGCAAGCACCAGCCGTTTGGACGTGTCGTGAAATTCCTATGTACGAGTATATATTTTTATATGAACAAGCTACCACTATGCCATCGAAGTCCTTAGCAGTGATGTTGGTGTAATGGACATTGTTCGAACAATCTCTTATTTTACTTTTTGAGTATGTCAGCAGTAGCGTCTATGAACGACAAAGCCAGTTTATAAACAGGCCCTATAATACTGCAAAAAGGGAGAAAAATAATGGTAAATTGAAGTAATGAAAAATAACGTTGGTTACGGATGAAAAATAGTTGGCGGGTTTGCAGATAAAAATACAAACTGATGGCGAAAATAAATGAAAGGGGGCGCTTTGAGAAATGAGCGAGGCAACGACAGTTACGCTGGGTGGGGTCTAGTGATGGCAAATCTGAAACACCCAGCTGCATTGATACACTATGACACACACACCTCGATGTTTCAACACAGCTACATGAAACAGTGTCATTTGTTGATACAATGATGCAGGGTGCTAGTACTGCGCCTTGAAACCCCTACCACGCGCTCTTTGTTCTTGGGAGATGGGTAAGGGTCTCAACTCTCAGGGAGACTGATGCGCACATTAGACATAACAATAGTTTCACTTTCAATATATTTTTTGTTTGTCTGTTATTTTTCAATTTTTGTTGTCTTCTATTTCTAATAGTTAAACATTGCAGTTGAGGCTAGATCTATTGCTTATCATTCAATATATAACTTCATACTGTAGGGATGTGGGTAAACATAACTTTTGGAAGATCCCATAGTTTTACTTTCAAATTCGAAATGACATGATGAATGAAAAAATGCACTTGCTGCATATTTTTGAAAATATTAGTGGAAAGTAGTGGGGTTTTACGTTTAACTGCAGTAAAGTATAGATTTCACTATGGAATGCTTACCTACCTATTCATATTGCCCAGGGGACTCCCGGGGCGAAAAGTTTAGATCAAAAATAGGAGGGTTTACGATTTTAATAGCAGAAACGTTTATAATTTACAGGGGAAGGCATGCGTGATTTATTGAATTCTCAAATTTTTAATAATTTGCTACATCCTTAATAACTACATACCTACTTAATAATAGCCTACCTCACAATACACAGTATGTATATTATATTGCGTTTTATACACTTTCAGTACACGCGAACTGTATTTCTAAAAACTAAATAGGCCTACATCTCTCCTTTGGAAATTGGGTACCGTACTCCAAGATCTGCTGTAAAATTGTTTACAGCTAATAGATCTACTAAGCCTACTAACTTCAAAGGATGCGTTTCATTTACGCATGTTGCAATACAGAGCTATGTCTTTATGTATGCAGCATAGGTTCAGTATGCTGCAAATGAGCCATTATGAGTTGCCAATTGGAACTACAGTGTATAGCTACTTTAATACAGTTGTACAAGATGTACTGTAGCTAACAATATACCAATTAAAATGAAACGTACAGAGGCTAGAATCCTACACACAGTAATTTTTCCCGCTAAGCTAATTGTCATACACCCCACGAATTTATGTAGTTCTCTACACCTCTAACGACTATTTTGATAAAATCCTAGTTGATGTTACTTTCTTCATTCGATTGTTATCGTACTGCTGTTCATAGTACAGTCAAAGTTGTGTCGAATTGGCCTAATATTACACGCTTGCATATTTTTAAAGTTGCAGTGATACTATCTCAACACTGTTTCAGAGATTTACAATTTTAAATTCAAAATTGATTTACTCGAACCACTAAATGTAAAGGCCCCAATACGTCTTTTAACGTTATTATATGCAATCACAGCTTTAAACTAAATTGAGTTAGTCAAACAATACTTTTAAAGCCTGACATGAATCTTTTAAAATAAAACATAATAGTATCGTATACTTCGGGTCCTGTCGGCTATCTTCGAGTGTGTCAACTCATTGTCTCAACACTGTTTCAGAGATTTTAAATTCAAAGTTGATTTACTCAAACCACTAAATGTAAAGGCCCCAATACGTCTTTTAACGTTATTATATGCAATCACAGCTTTAAACTAAATTGAGTTAGTCAAACAATACTTTTAAAGCCTGACATAAATCTTTTAAAAATAAAACATAATAGAATCTTCGAGTGTGTGTGTCGTGTGTCACTATCTCAAGAATCAAGATTCAAGTAAGGCAGTGCGTCACTGCGTCAGTGGCTCAGTGTAGCGCTGGGCCAGGACCGAGTACCGACTTGGCACTGTTTCAGTTTCATGAGATCTGAAAAGGTGTTTCAACACTCTCTGACACAGTTAGATGTTTGACACACTGTATTGAAACGTTTCAAACTCGCCCATCACTAGTGGGGTCCCAGCTGAGCAACGTATTTTTTGTCTCCAGTTGCCATGTATGGGGTTCTGGCATAGATTTAGATTTTAGAATATCAATCTAGCATAGCCATACAACATGTTACCAAAGTTTACTCCACTGTAACTCGAAAAAGTTTTAATCTGTTTTTCTTATGTCGCTTATGTTTATATTGTATGCCTATTAAACTTCATTAAGTTTCATTTCAAAAATCCAAAAAAACTGAGTTATGGGGAACCACAGAGAACAGGGTAGCAGTAATAGCCCATAGCCATAAGTGTGGTTACAGCAAAAGTGCGATCTTCAAGCTCTTGCAGACGCTAGTTGGTTTGCGTATACTAACTAGCGTCAACATATATGTTTGTTTACCGCACCGTGGCGTGGCTAGATACAATGAGACATGCAGAATTGAATGCATACCAAAATCCGGTTGACCTCGCTCAGCTAGAACCCCAAAAATTCATATATAAATCATATATTGGAGCAACCAGACTGTGATGCCAGATGGCTTGTGACATCAAAGCTATCCGTAACCCACATATTGAAAGATGATCTTTTTTTTCTTAAATTTCTCAAATGCCCTTCTTAAGGTACAAAAGAGCAAACGCCATTTTACGATGGCACGCATCTTTACCTTTTTACCGGGAGAAAATCTTTACAATCGAAGAATCTTCGAATAAACTAACTGACAAGGTCTACGCAAGATCATCTCAGGAAACCAAACAATTGTCCGAAGGTTATTCGTGGCCACTATGCTTCTTCAGTGATGGTGTGGTGGCAAGGAGTATGTGAGCTCCATTTCTGCGAGAAAGGGGTAAAGACGGGTGCTTAAGTGTACCAGGAGACAGGTCTTGAGCCTCATGTGAAGACTCTAACCCAAACCATGCTCAATGGCCAACAGTGGGTATTCCAACAATACTCTGCCCCTGGCCACAAAGCCAAAACCACGGCAGAAGAATGGCCCTCTAATAGCTCAGACCTTAACCCACTGGATGGGGATGTAGAATACCTGTACGAGTAGATAGACTGCAAGTTCATTTAGGTGTTTCATCCTTCTTGTAATAAACAATTAAAGAATCTTCTGGTTATTATGTAGTCTTGCTTCAAAGAAGAAAATATATGTATGGGCGACTATAACAAGTCAGTCGTCGTTTTGCCGGGCATTAGGGGTTGATGATTGATAAATATTACAGTAGGTTAACTAATGTAATGAAGTAACAGGGGGATGCGTGACTGGGGATCGATGTGAACAGCAGTAGGGTAGGTTAACCACTGCAGTTTGTTCAACCTTCAGTAGACCATGGCGTGTGGCACCAACGAGGCTGCCGGAGGGTCATTGACGAGGGAGCCCCACCACTGTGCAGGGCCGTCCTATTGTCAGGCTGATGTGAACAGCAGCAGGGTAGGTTACGCATTGCAGTTTGTTCAACCATCAGTAGACCATGGCGTCATTGACGAGGGAGCTCCTCCACTGTACCGGACAGCTAGAGAGTTCTATATAGAAGAGGAGGGACATTCGAGCGCCCAAAAAATATTTTTTGCATCCTGGGCATTTTTTCAGTGGCTGGTCACAGGAGAAATTTAAAATATTATTTTTGTCGGGAAGTGACCATGGCGTGTGGTTGTGGGAGGGCCATGTGTTGTGGGAGCTCCTCTATTTCATAGAACCGCCACATTGTATTGTAAATCTGATGAATCATGTGATATGGCGATGGACAACTGGTATATAGAAATAAAACAAAAGCAATGCGGTGAAATCCCCGTTCTTATTTGTGCTTTCCAATTTATACGTAGTATAAGGAAAGCTTTGTGATGGTCAAAATTTTCGATTCCGAGATTTCAACGGATTTACACATTTTGAGGTCCCAGGAACCCAAAAAAGTAGTTTTTACGAAATTTCTGTCTGGCTGTATGTGAGTAGCAGTAGCTTTGCGGGCAAACTGTTCGGTCAATTTTTATGAAATTTAGCGTGTAGGTTCAAAACAATCATACCTCGTGACCATTTTTTTTATTATGCGGTAACTCAGTTGGGGGGGGGGGGGGGGGGGTTTATTCTCAAAAAACTCCAAAAAACGTCTAAAAAAAATTATTACTAAAAAACGGCCCCAACAATTTCTTTTAAATTCACATATACTGTAGTCGTTATTAATATAAACAAAATACGGTGGGTCGCATGCCCCTTGATAGTTTGCTTCTGGGGTAAAAAAATAAAAACAAGTATATTTTCATGAAAAATGACTAAAAAATAATTTTTCTGCGGAACCTCTCTCGATGATTTCAACCTTCAGGCATGTTTTAGGTGTTCAATAGAGTAACAAAACCAATCAGGTTGATTTCCCCTAAAAATATAAGGTTCTATGCAAAAAAAAGTTTTTGAATAAATTATGGAAAATTCACGCCCCAATACATTGCGTGTCCTGTCATTGTTACTACTGTTACAATGTATTGGTCTGTTCGTTCCGGAATATGCAATGTGTGTTTTAAGGGGTTTTTAATATATTGAGGTGGACCCCCCCCCCCCCCCCGGAAAAAATCCTGGCTACGGCCTTGTTCTCTCGTACTGGGTCTTGCTGTGAAGGTAGGGATGGACACGGATATTGGTAAGAGGCGTCCATGTGCAGCATTATAAAGGTATAGATAACTGATATGACTGCATTTATATACAAATACATTGTTTAGTCTGCTCTCTTGTAATTTATGGTTGTGACGAAGGGCCGTTTGGCGGTGGGGCCTGTGGAGGACGTCCAACTAGAAAACAAATAAACTAGCGTGTTTTTAAAAGCACCAATTATTAACTCATTAAAAACCCCGTGTATAAACTTTACAAAGGTTAACATGTGTCTGCCTTTACTGACAGGTTTATGATGTTCGTTTATAATTGACCCCGTGCTAAATTTATAACAGCATCAGCATATGAACCCCACCATGGTTTATCTTACATGTGCACAAAACTGTTGGCACCATCACAAAAACCTTTCCTTAAATACAGGGTGCGGCAGCATAATTTCCTTTTTTTTTTTTTAAATTGATAAAACCTATTGTATGAACCAGAAACTTTTTAATGGGTTTTTATAATGTAAGTACATACTTAAAGTTTTTTTTATATAGTTTTGAAGATCAAATCATTTAGATGACATCCCCTAATGCCCATATCGATTTTTTGTGTTTTTCATGACTTTTTCAAGCATAGCAGGCGTTATCTTAGCAATTTCATCCTGGATATTGTTCTTTAAATCTTGTAGGCATAAACACGGGATTTCAAAAAACCTCACAGAAAAAATCACAAATCGGGAGATCGGGCCAGCCACTGCAAATCGCCCCTGATTCAGATGAGGCGTTCTGGGAACTGTTCCCTCAAAACAGCCTGACTGCCTCAATGTTCTCACGTGATCTAATGGGCAGAGGGACTCCAGTTCTGAGTTCTTCGTTTTGTCACACTGGCAGTTTGTCTGAACGTAGTGACCCACTAGACAATTGATTTCCAGTCCGGAAACGGGGCTAAATTAAAGTTCTGGGTTGCAATCACAGAAAAACCGCTGGAAAAATAAGCCTCCACGGCAAATGTACGCTGCTCACTGCTCCAACGCATCATGGTGACTGAAGTCAGAACTGTGCTTCAAAAAAACTTTAAAGTGCCTTCTCGTTCTCTTGAACACGACCACAAGCATTCCGCCACCACATCAACTGACCAAATGGCGCGCATTACAAATAAGGAAATTATGCTGCCGCACCCTGTACTACGTATAAATAGGAAAGCAAAAGACAATTTTCATGAAAAATTACTAAAAAATAATTTTTCCTTTCTATCGATCGATGCTATCGATGTTCCAATGTACAGGTATATTCTGCGTATAGTCCAACTATGGTAGGTTTTAGGTGTTAAATAGAGTAAAAAAACCGATCAGGGTACTTACCCAAGAATAGTTTTGGTTTTGGATAAAACATTTTGGAAGAAATTATTGATAATTCATCCCCCAATAGATGAATAGATACCCTATCATTGTTACTGTGTTTTATTGATTTCCAATTTATACGTAGTATAAGAAAAGCTTTGTGAATTTGTGATGGCCAAAATTTTCGATTCCGAGATTTCAACGGATTTACATGTTTCGAGGTCCCAGGAACCCAAAAAGTGGTTTTTACGAAATTTCTGTCTGTCGCTCTGTCTGTCTGTCTGTTCATCGAATTCCGGGCAAACTACTCGGTTGATTTTGATTAAATTTGGCATGTTGATTCAAAAAAATCATGCCTCGAGACCACTTTTTTTATATTTTGGGCTAACTCAACCTGGGGGGGGGGGGGTTTATTCTCAAAAAACTCCCAGAAAACGTCTAAAAAAAATTATTTCTCAAAAACGGCTCCACCTATTTCTTTTAAATGCACATTTATTGTAGTCGTTATCAATGTTAACAAAATGCGGTGGCTCGCTTGCCCCTTGATAGTTTGCTTCTGGGGGTAAAAAAATTAAAATAAATCCATTTTCATGAAAAAAGACTAAAATGGATAATTTTTCTGAGGAACCTTTCTATCGATGATTTCTACCTTCAGGTATGTTTTAGGTGTTAAATTGAGTAACAAATCAGGTTGCTTTCCCAAAAAGTATTTGGTTTTGTGAAAAAATTATTTTTGAAGAAATTATAGAAAATTCACGCTCCAATACATTGCGTGCCGTACACTAGATAGAATGGAGTTTTAAGTATTTATATATATACGAGTATAGAGGCTACCTCACCTCCGGTGACGTCAGATGAACCCCCCCCCCCCTGATCTGATCTGAAATTTATAATTTATCCATAGGGAAATTATTTCCTATGAAGTAACTCATTATCTCTATCTATTAATTGATAAATTGGAAAGCATGTTCGAGTAAACGCGGGCCGGTTCTTATATTAGTTGTTGACTAGGCGATCGTCCCATCAATCAATTCCGTGCTTTGGGGTAGGGAAAGCCAAGGGAACCGAAATTTAACCCTATTTACCATGGAACTACTCATATTATCTGTCTGGGCACCTTTGCTGATTGATAAATATGAAAGCATGTACGGGTTCACTCGTACCGGTTCTTTTATGATGTGAAAGGCTAAAGAGAATTTGTTCTAATTCTAGCATATATGCTGCCATTAATGGGAATCTGCCTTTTAATTGTTATCCGATATACTGTCGTGGGTAATTTTGGGTTATTTGGGATAATTTTCACTCATTACCGGATAACTAAGTATTGTAGTATGGCTGAGGCATGGCAAAATACTAGGGAAATATGGCCTAGTTTAAAATCATAAAATGTAACGTCTGCGTTACGTCATGTAAGAATATCATCATTTACAGCAGCTTTTTGTAATCTTTGTATGGTTTCCCGTAGTGAGGCTACATGCTACATGCTGTATCACTCGGTTTCAGTGTAGTATAACAAATTGTACTGTTGGACCAAGGATTAAAACGAACGAAACACCGAGTTTGTTCGATTTTATTAATGCTTCTGGAAGTTTTGGAATAAACCATTAACCAACGATAATAGAATAGAAAGAAAAAATGAAATGGATAATAAAATAAAATATATGTAGAAATAATTCTCATTATTCCAATTGGCCTAATTTTCATTTTAAAAAACTTTGTATCAGAACATATGACTAGACAAGGTAGAGCTAGAAAAATTCAGGTGACTATAAGGCGGCCTTGGTAGGTTATTATACCCGCGTGACGCCATCCTGCTGGTTCGAAAATCTGTGTCTATTTTATATTTTGTATATAAACTGAGAGTTAAAAATCTTTGGATAGTAGTGTAAATTTGAAAGTTTCCTCTTTTTTTATTTAGAGTCCAATTCAACAATAAATTTTTGTTTGTTTAGAACTCAAGTCTCTATGAATGACGATGCTCCATTTTATTTTTTTATATATAGTTCCATTTGTATTTTATTTTATTTGACTATACATGCATGTTGATTTATTAAGCATTATTTTAATCTGGAAATTATACTGAATTATTTTAGTTTTTGCAACGATGCGAACAGCTCAATTGGCAAAGAGTTCGTAAGTCAATTTACGTTCATGATTTTTTTTTTTAGGAAAATGTGCACTTATTCCCGAATTAGTTAGTATTTTACAGTGAATGGTGCCAGGTCTGCAGCATTGCTCAAACATAAAAGCATACTATCTATGGAAATACGGCCTAGTTTAAAATCATAAAATAAAATGTTAGTTCTGCGCTAAATACGTTATGTACAGTTATTGCTTTCCAATTTATACGTGGTAGGCTATAAGGAAAGCTTTGCGACGGTCAAAAATTTCGACTCCGAGATTTCAACGGATTTACACGTTTTGAGGTCCCAGTAACCCAAAATAGTGATTTTTTACGAAATACCTGTCTGTCCCGCTGTCGCTCTGTCTGTTCATCTACTAAACTACTCAATGGATTTGGATGAAATTTGTCATGTAGGTTCACAACAATCATACCTCAGGACCATTTTTTTATTTTTTATTTGGGGCTAACTCAATTTTGGGGGTTTTGTTTTCAAAAAACTTCAAAAAAACGTCTAAAATAATTATTTATCAAAAACGGCTCCAACGATTTCTTTTAAATTCACATATATTGCAGTCGACATTAATGTGAACTAAACGCGGTGGTCGTTTGTCCCTTGATAGTTTTGTTCTGGGGGGTAAAAAATAAAAATATGTAAAGTTTCATGAAAAATGACTAAAACATAATTTTTCTGTGGAACCGTTCTATCGATGATTTCTACCTTCAGGTATGTTTTAGGTGTTAAATAGAGTAAAAAAACTGATCAGGTTGCTTTCTCAAAAAAGTATTTGATTTTGTGCAAAAAAATACATTTTTTAAAAGAAATTAGGCCTATATAAAATTTACGCTCCAATACATGCCGCCTGCCCGTTTCACAATATGCAATGCCATGTATTAATTCAGTGCTTCGGGATAGGGGCCGTAGCCAGAGGAGGGCGTCTGATGGACACTAAATTTAACCATAGGGAACTTATTTACTATGAAGAAACTCACTATCACTATCTACTAATTGATAAATTGGAAAGCATGTTCGAGTAAACTCGAACCGGTTCTTATGATTTGCAGTAGTTTTTCTATGATGTTAATGTACGGTTTTCCGTGGTGAGGCTGCTGGATAACGTTATAACATAAAATTTTCTACTATTAGAGTTGATAAATATGAAAGCATGAATGGGTTCACTCGTACTAGTTCTTTGAGATTTGAGTTTTGAGAGTTATTTGATGGATTATTAATGGCCTTGCCTCGCCCAAACACATTCCCTCTTAAATCAACATGGGCTTATCATTGACTATGTTATCTGTTCCTTCCGCAAGTGTATCTAGCAAAGGCGGGCCTAATGGTCACATTTGTTTAACTTTTAACGGCTTATTAGAGCAACTGCTAGTAGAATGGATGCTGGATCATTACAATACCATACAATACAATATATATTTACAATACAAGTAAAGTATAAAATAAAATCGTCGAAATCAGCTAGTTCTGTCATTGTCATTGTGCTAGTGCCTCAGTGACAGTGTAGAAAGCTTTTTCTAAGAGATGGTTTCTAAGCAATTTAGGGAAGTTAGAAGCATTTCTCGCCGCTCTCAGTTCAATCGGGAGTTTTCTAAGGCAGGTGAGACCTTGTATAGAATATAGGATCCAGTCGCTCACACTTGGCTG
The DNA here is from genome assembly GCA_963971405.1 of Psococerastis gibbosa. Taxonomy (NCBI): domain Eukaryota; kingdom Metazoa; phylum Arthropoda; class Insecta; order Psocodea; family Psocidae; genus Psococerastis; species Psococerastis gibbosa. The sequence continues at coordinate 44,772,066 of OZ020489.1, read as the reverse complement.
TGGGTGGCGCTGGCCTTACAAGGTCTCCCCGTTGCCTCCTGTTGTAGGTGTGAGTGCCCCCGTTTTGTTTAAACGTCCCCCACACCTCAGGCTTTTAGACATGTAAAATGCATCTGAATATGTACAGACTTGGGGCTGTCATGATTTTTTATGATTTGAAGTGAGAGCGACAACTGTCACGAGGCAGAAATCATCATCCTGGAGTTGATTTTTAAGTTGAACCAGTCTGCACATGGTCCATGAGATTGGTGAGCCTACGAAGCCGGGTTTTTCCTCGTAGGAGGATCCTGGAATTGGGTCCATGAAGCGACTTATCGTTGGCATTGAATATATAACACTAGCGTTAGATATTCAATGTTGTTGGTGGCCCTTTCAAGTGTCTAATAGCCGTCTCTTTCTGCCGCAGGTGGGGGCCGAACGAGCCGTCTCCTTCGACAACGGTCTCGACGGCTCCGTCGCCGAAGATTGTTTCTTTGCGATGCGCGCCTTCCGTGAAGGCTACACCTTCAACTTCATCGAGGGCGAAATGTGGGAGAAGTCGCCCTTCACCCTGTGGGACTTTGTGCAGCAGCGCAAACGCTGGCTGCAGGGCATCATGCTCGTCGTGCACTCCAAGTCCATCCCGCTCCAGTACAAGATTCTGCTCGCTGTGAGCTGCTACTCGTGGGTCACCATGCCGCTCGCCACAAGCAACGTCGTGCTAGCCGCCCTCTGCCCTATCCCCTGTCCCCCCGCCGTCGACTTTCTGTGCGCGTTTATCGGCGCTGTCAATATCTACATGTACATTTTCGGGGTGTGCAAGAGTTTCTCGCTGCTCAGGGTGGGGCCGCTAAGGTTTTGTATGTGTATTTTGGGCGCGCTCTGTACGATACCGTTTAATTTGCTAATTGAGAATCTGGCGGTGATTTGGGGCCTGTTTGGCAAAAAGCACAAGTTTTATGTGGTCAATAAGGACGTGGTTAATCCGACTCTTACGGTTTAGTCAATTTTTTGTTTTTTCTACATTTGTTGTAAATTTGTTGGCTGTGCTCAGAATAAAGGCCCTAACTTTAATAAACAACATAACATCCTGTACAGCTCTATATAGGAGGGATGAAGCTTTCGTTGCCGCTAAAGATAGTTTTCAATGTCCACCCAGGGTTCAGCTGCCAATTACGAATGCCCCATCTCTCCTACATTGAACTCTAATAATAACATAATACTTGAATTTGGCGCCATGAATAAAAAGTGTCTTGTTTTTTGGAATATGCCAAAAAACTTATTTTGAAAATTCGTAATAGTCAGGGCCTTGTTTCTTGACACGTCAGTATTGTGGTGTGGCTCCCTGTTTGCGTGTGTGTTGGCTGGTTGTTGGCACAATATTGGGGTGAGGTATATTTTTAAGCAAAGTATTTTTGACGAAATTAATAAGTTCCCCGTTCCATAGCCGCAAAGATATCAAAATGGTATATGTAAAATTTTTAAAAAGTACAACGTTTATAAAAAAAAATATTTACCCGAGATTTACTGTACGAATTTTCTATATGAAATCTGTTTGATGCACTTTCTCGCATTTTTCTCGAACAACAATATTTCAAGCGCAATAATGCAAATTAACATAGAAATCTTGTACTTTTCATATCTTCGCAGCTGTGGCATGAGGAATAAATGAATAAAATACTTGAGAGTCTGAGCCTTAAAAGATTTTCTTTGTTTTTTGCTTTTTTTCAGTAGTATAAGTGTAAAAAAGACCCTAAAGTCTTGCTAATAAACTTCAATTGTCAATTAGACTTAAAATAAAATGGCCATAGCAATAATAGGAGATGTAGTTCCGTAAACAAACTACATGTGAATGTGAAATAACTGATATTTTGTGTTTCGGCAAGCTTGCAGAGAGGGCTATTATAAATGTTGAAGACTAGTTCATAAACCACTCATAAAATACCTGCTAAAATGCAGTTTTTTTTCGAAACATTCATAAGGGTAACTTTGTACATGCGGGCTTCACTTATGTGAAAGCTATGTTCTTCCTTCAAAAAGGGCTCCCAAAATTGCCAGCAACCATTTTTCTTCTTTTATTAGGAAGCCAATAGAACAATGAGCTAAAATGACTGAGCCACCAAAAACGAAAAATAGATTGCGCTGCTTATCATTTTTGGCTACCATTGGAGCAACTATTTTCTAAAAATTACTTTGTATTAGATTGGAAATACTTTCATTTTATAATATAAAAATAGTTTTCCGACATTTTAAAACATTTTTTTTTACTAAGATACAAATTAGTCATCTGCTATGGACAACATTCCAATAGCAATGCAAAATGGTGGGCCTCGCTGTGATTGGTATTGGTCAATCAGGTGGGATTTCTTTCTTTTAAATTCTGGTCCCACCTGCCACGCCTTCGTTCAGCCAATTAGGACCCGCCTTGAAGTAACGACAGGATTTGTTGTTAGGATGTGTCAAAAGCGTACTCTGATTGGTTGAAGAAGTCTGGCAGGTGGCACCAGCATTTCAAACAATTTCGAATGCTCCATCTCTCCTATTTAGGCCTCTTTATGGGCCGACTACTCTAGTTCCGAGTTTTACAGTAGAATTCGGTATTAAGAGATATGGCCGGGACAATAAGCTGCAAGTTCTCTTTACTAAACGAGCTTCATCCCCATCCGATAGCATCATATGAAGCTTTGTCGGAACAAAAAGATCTTAACTAACCAAGTTTCTTTCTTACCCAAGTATTCACAAACCTAGATTTATTGTACGTAGTTTTTCGGTCTATAAAATGTATTATACCTTACGAAGTCCCCTTAGTGATCTCAATTTCCTTATATATTAGAAACCCTGATTGACTAGCGATCCTGTCCAGGGAGTCACGCCAAAACTGGCCAATATTAATAGGGTTCCCAATGTGGACCCAGCAGGTTTGCTCCAAATGAACTACTTATACTTAGTTTAAATGCGCTTAATTTTCGTAAACATGACGACTTAAATTGCTGAGTATGGAAGGATTATCGCATAAAAGACAAATAATTATTAATAGTGTATAAATATATGATTTAATTTATATTTTATTTTTGTTGCTTCGAATTTAAGGCTGGTTATACAAAAAGCTTTCTGGTGTTATTTAATTAATTATTTTTACGCCGAGTCATCCTAATGCAGTAAAGGGGCTAAATTGTCCCAGCTTCGCTAGGGTGGTCTAATTAATAATCGAACAAAAGTCGTTATTTATTTACCTATATTTAACTTTGAAACTATGGTACCTACTAGATTTAAAACAATACATGACATTGGAAATTAATAATTTGAATCATGTGTATTCAGGCCATTTTTTTGGGGCGCGAAAATATTCTATAAGGTAAAACAGTTTTTTCCGTATTGTTCGGCAACACCTATTGTATAACTAAGATACTATTAATTTTGATGAAGTGTGTAGACGTAGCTTAAAGAATGCAAAAAGCTGTTCATGCTTTAATAATTTAGGCATGAACAGCTGTTTTTAATTTAGGCTAAATTAAGAACAAAGCTTTCCTTATATGGTACTAACTGATAAAAATGAAAGCAATGAATATGACCTGTTGTCAAAAGAGTCTAACCCGCCAAATTAGTCTCTTTTGTCATCCCCGCAGTTATTGAAATGGATTAAATGCAATTAAAAAAGCCGTAGTTCAGCGATCGTCTGAAAAAGGTTAAGTCTGGATCCCGGCCGCCATGTTCGTTTTCAGGTTGCTGATATTACTTAGTTGCAATATTCCCTAATAATGTAAATTGTACATATATATTTTTAATATACGATATCTTAAAAGGATATGCAACGTAGAAAATGAGCACCCCAAAATTTTTTTGTTTTTATTGACATTTTATTTTTTATTTAATTAACAAAGCAAGTCATTAAAGATTTGGCTCGTGGATGTTGTAGAAGACTACTTCATGCATCCTATAATAGGAAATATTAAATTTTTGGTACCGTACCTTAGTTCTTCCATAAATACCAGAACTGACAGGACAGGACTAAAATTTCGCGTATTCTGGGATTTTCGGAAGAACTACAAAACCGAAAGTAAAAATACGGTACCTGATTATATGATGCATGAAGTAGTCTTCTACAACTTACATGAGCCAAATTTTTAATAACTTGCTGAGTTAATTAAGTAAAAAATGAAAAAAAATTTTAATTTTGTGGTGCCACTCTTAACAATTTAAAATCCGCTGTACTACGCCCCTGAGGGTTTATTTGATTATTTCTCGTGTAAAACCGGCGGGAAGGGCTGATCTGGTGAGTTTTAAAAAGTAACTGCCCTTGGCATCAGGTTAAATTAATTTAATTTTGACAAAAATAAACGTGATGAAACAGTAGAATCCGGGAAGATAGGCCGTTGTCGATCTGAAAGCGTGCTTCCAAACTTTTCATTATCTGCGGTCGACATCTTCAGTGGAACTGCTGCAGTTGCTGCTGAGCCTCCAAGATACAATAATAAAAGTCTACGCAGTTCCACTGAAGATGTCGACCCCAGATGTTTTGACGAAACGTTTGGAAGCTTTCAGATCGACCATGTTCTATTATCCCGGATTCTGCTGCTCCGGTCTTTGTAAATATACAAAAATAAGTTCGTAATGTCCCCATGTTGGTTCCTCAAAATCATGACATTTATTGATATTGTCAATTACGTGCTCCTAAACTTAAGGCGGGAAACTGTTCAGTGCTTACGGGCCATTTTCGCGCCCAATAACCAAAGCCCACTCTTACGTTTGTAGAAGTGTGTGTGTTTTATACGAGGTAAAATGACGGCCACGTTTTGCGCTATGGAATCCGGGCCCAAACTGTTGATGTCTATGTGATGACGTGAATATTAATTATTGTATTATTTTGTTAAATTAAATTGTATACCTAGGAGTCACAGCTGGCATCAAATATGTGTTGCATAACTTTACTATTCATCATGTCCAATTTTTGTCTTTAAATTCTGACGACTATTAGGTTAACAAGCCTGCTGCAATTTAATTTTAAAGTTTTAATACTTTTTTAGGCAAATGTAAATAACTATTACGTACTGTATGTAATATTACTTAAACCAATTAAATATTTTCATATGATCTCGTTAGTTAAGCCTGCCTGGCCACGCTGCATTGGGCCTGGGTTGTACATGAAAAAGGAGAAACTGCATGTTTAGCACCAAGCCATGTATTTTAAATTTTATCCATGCGAAACGATAAATTTCGACCATTGACAGCCTTCTGTTTTTCATCTTGGAGGCCCGAAAATTTTTCCGCCTACGTTTAGGATTTGTAACAATGAATTTTTATTAATTATTATAGTTATTATTGTCAACAGAGATTAATTGCTGCTCATTGTTGTTTTAATACCGTATTTATTTATCTTTAGTAACAATTTACCGATTGATTTTCTGCAAGAATTTTCGTCTCCATTAATCTCTGTCCTGGGCAGCTCCTCTTGAGTTGCAAGTTAAACTCCGGGTCTGATATCCTGCTTGGCATCTTCTGCCTGCCTTGGTAGGCCCCCTCAATGTTGCCTTCCACTGTGGTGTTCAGGAGTCCTTGGTTGGTTTGATCAGGTGTCCCACCATCTTGGCTTTTCTCACGGATAACGAGACCTTCCTTCATTTATCCTTTGGAACACCTCATCGTTTGTTTTATTATCTTCCCATGATATTTTTAGCATTCATCTATCACCAACTTCCAACTTCTTTTCCGTATGTGCACCATGTCTCGCATCCATAAATTAGTATGCTCCATACTAGTGTTTTAAGTAGGATTACCTTATTAAATTGGTTATATAATTCCCTGGGCAAGTTATTCATTTCCATAGGTGCTACAGTTGCTGATTTTTGGAAAGTTAAATATACTTTTCCGATGGCTCGAGTCAAATTCGAAACAGTCGCATGGTTTGTCGAGGGATGTGTGGTTAGTCTCCGGTATACAGTACTTCAGTACAACTCTAGATTCCATCAACCTAAAGTCTAAGCAATTGTTAATCAAGGCTTTAACTATATAATAAAGAAAGGTTATCACGGCCGGAGTCAAATGATGAAGCAGTAGAATCTGTCATCTGTCGATCTGAATGGGTACTTCCAAACGTTTCGTCAGTATCTACAGTCGACAACTGAGTCCGCGATACAGTTTTATAAGTCTGCATAGGGCCACTGAAGATGTCGATCGCAGATGTTGACGAAACATTTAGAAGGACGTTTTCAGATTGACCACGGTCCATCTGCCCGGATTCTACTTCATCATCAGAAGGCTTTAACTGTCACTGTACCGACCAAAGTAGTCGGGGTTTCTTTTAAATATTTTAAAAGGGGTGCTTGCATATCGCACGGTAACGTGGGAAGCTGTTACAATGTTAAGTGGAAATGTCCCAATGAATGGCGGTGCATTCCTTACCGAGGCTTCTCAAGGGATAATGAGGCCCATCCCAATTTTTAGATAACTATTACACTTACATGCAATTATGAGTTACTAATTTTTGACAAAGCTATTTTTTTTTATAACTGATGTTGCATACAAAAAATAGGTATAGAAACAAAAAAATCACTTCGTCAAAAATTAAAAACTCCTTATTTATAATACCATTTAGGTACGGTTGGAAATCACTTAGCGAGGCTTATTTTTTAAATGTACAGTAGGTACAGCCTTCTTAACTTCCACATTGTAAGTTGCTGTCATTAAGTGTGGAATTGTACTACTAATGAAATTATTCTTATTCTGAATGACGAAATGTTCTGCGTTAAAAAAAGGAGTGTCGCCAAGTGTCTTCGTATTGTGCTCGGGCAGTAGGTACTTGAGACGTATTGAGTTTTTCAAAACTTCCTTCTTATTGGGCTTCGGTGGCAAGGTAGTAGGTAGCATGCGAGTCTCTACATGGGTACTGTACTAACCCACAGAGCCGACTGAAGAGGGCAATCAGTTATTTATCATTCATTAAATTGTTTGTATCAGATTAATAAAAATAAATAAAGAAAAGAATCGAAAATTTTGGCTGAGTTTCCGATGTGTTCCCATGCGACAAATGAGTCCCTTATCTAAGTACATGTTGCAGGTTCGGAGCTGATTTCTTAATTTTGGGGCCATTTTTGATCGAAATCAGGGTATTGCTAGGCTATTATGTATTGTAGGCCTATTCACGTACTAAATGAGTTGAGGCGGATCACGCCCATTACATATTCACTTTGTAATAATTATTATCATACCAAGGTGTTGTGCTTGGTTTTCCTAGCCAGCGTTTTCTATGGGCTGGTACCATATTTGGCGACAACTATACATGCAGGGGGGGGGGGGGGTTCCTGAAATGGGGAAATGTGAGACGAAATTTAGTAATGGGAGTTGTTTTAATTTGGTAGACCTAATAGATGTTGGTGTCAACAGTGAGCGATAAGTGGTTTGGTTTGTAGAATTGAAGGTCGTCTCAGGCCCCCCACAAATATTTTAAATATACGCCACTGCTGGCATGGGACGCTGTGCGAGGTCATACCAAAAACTTCCTTCACATTTTTTACAGTGTATCTTTAATATGAAGTTATAACCGGCATCTTTTTATTTATTTATAATTATTTATGACGTAAATATTATTTAGAATTTTAATTCATGGTAAATTTACTATAATTCTATATGTTTTCTATTTACACGTCTTAAATCCGAATCCCAATTTGGTGGCTATTCCATCGGTCAATAATCCGTCATTTGTGCATCAAAAATTGATGAGATGTTTGTTTTAAGGCGGGGTTTCCACATACGTCAATCGTCAATGAGACATCTGAAATTGAAGATTTAGCAGACATTAAAGACATACTAAAAATTCTGCTACCACGTCAAAACCATATTTCTCGTTGACGATTGACGTGTGTGGAAACCCCGCCTAAGGAGACTATTATATGCAGATACTTAACTTATCTATTATAAATTAAATTATAATACGGTAGAGGCATAATATTGATGCACAAATGACGGATTATTGACATATGGAATGGCCGCCTTAGAAAGCTCCACACTTTCACCGTATTTTGAACAATATACAATAGGTACTAACTTATATTTTAAAATATAATTTCTCGTTTAAATTGGGTACCCCGCAAATATCCTCTTATAATATGAATAACCTCAATAACATATATATATTCTTAAATCATTATTGACTGATAATTTTGTCTACGGTTTTTTTTATGTTTGCTATATGAAGGTCTTTCGCATAAAAACAAAAATATTATTTCGAAATGGCTCCTATTTGTCCGATTTTTATTTGACTTTTTCCGATTGGCTAATCAAAAGACATTTTCTATGCGAAAGATCACAATTTTGCTATTGCGAAAAAATACAAGATCGGATTTGACGTCATTTGCTTTGCAAGGGCCACATACACCTGGTTTCCACAGTTGGGTGGGGGAGCCAATCGTATAATTTTTTATATAGGGAAGTTGTATCATTCATTTACTTTCGCACCCAATCGTAACGATCCTCAGCAAATGGCGGCAGATCAGATCTTAAACTTTTACCACTATATGACACGTTGTAGTTTGTAGGTATGGATCATGAAAGCAAATGTATTATGAATTTGAATGATACTGCGTCTAGTCACCGTGCTATAGCTACTTTTAGTATCATCTTGTCTTAAATTACAAAACTATATTCCGTTTATTAATGTTTTTTTTTTCATTTAGCTTAAATCCCTTCAGGGCTTCAGTTCTATAGGAAATTTTAGTACCGGTAGCATCATGCCTTTTATTACAAAAAGATATTCTGATATGGAGCGTGGAAATCGGGACAAAACTTAGCTGCTTGATTTGAGAACGAAGTACAGTTTTCGCATATGTGTAACATTATTCATTTGTTTTGGTTTCGTTTAAGTTGTCTACGCTTTAGTTTCGCCTCTATGAACATATGTTTCGACCCGATTAACCCATGCGTCCATTTTCACTCGTTTTTACGGTCACACAAGGTGGGAGTTTCACTTAGTCATCCGCCCTGCATTGGGACAATAATAAACTTGGCGCCTACGACGTTTTGGGTTTCTTCGTCTTAAGGCTCGGGTAAATGAAGGTTAAGGCTAATTGCGGCAGCAATATGGCGGCGTTAATAAGATTCTGGTAGACAATAAAGTTCTGGTGGGCGGATATCCCGTACAGGGTCCAGCATGTAGACATGGAAAGACCGGATATCACCATCGGAAATGGAATGCAGTCCGTGTTTTTGGTACGAAGAATGGTTTTCTTAAAACATAAAATACATATTTTTATTGTTAGAGAAAGTTGTGTTTATGGCGACTAGTATTAACTTATTCTTGGGGTTAAAAATGGAAACAAAACAATTTACAATAAATATCACTTTCCATTCTAAAATTATCTTTTTTACATTTTTAATCTAAGGTTAGCATAAATATGCCTACTATGGAATTTTGGTAATAACTTAATCTGCGATTAAAAATGTAAAAATACATTTTTAGAATGTAAAATGCTACTAAAAAATAGTTCTGTTGACATTTTTACCCCAGCAGGCTGATCATGGCGATTATAATACCGGTATTTATTTAATTCCCTGGTATTAAAAATGTAAACAAGATAATGTTATAATGGAAAGTGCTATTCAAAATTTGTTTGTTTGCATTTTTAATACCAGGGGATTAAATAAATACCGGTATTATAATCGCCATGATCAGGCTGCAGGTAAACCCAGTTATGTACCCTACCGCCTAAAGTTATTACCAAACAGCGCTGTAGACCCGCAGAAGAAGGTAAAATCGCACATGGGACTAAATCATAATATTATTGTACTTGTGTGATTTGTAGCAATGTGTCCTGGAAAATTATATTCTGTAGCCTACCTATTATATTTATTTGCTCTGGAATTGGGTCAGAATTTTCCAAGAATACTATAACATTCATATCGTCAAATAGCATCCAGTTTAATTTTTTTCTTTGTCTTTAAAGTTTTAGTTGGCTGTAAGACATCACTTCGATCAGAGTAGGGAGTAGACTAAATATTTGTTACTCAGTACCTGGCCTCTATAGACATTATTAACAAAAAAAAAAAATTAATCCGCTGTAGCTTATATTAATAAGTTATTTCATTTTACATACACACAATATAAGGTCGTGTTTGTTGTTTTTTATGTAATATTGAGAAAGATGTAATTTATGTACCTATTCAAAATTTTACAAAGTCCAAAGGAGGCGATTTTACTTATTCGAGGCTCGACATCATCAATTTATAAACTGCGCTAGTTGCCCTTCGCGTCTCTTTTATCTATGTACTACTTTTATTTACTTCCGCTTCCAGGAGACGAAGCTCTAGCACTAACGAATATTAATCTTCAACTTACAATCTTGAATAGTGGGCCAGCCATGAGTATCATGAGTGATCCTGTGACGATAGTTCCAAATCTGACCGAGACGACAGCGGGGTCCTCTACGCGGGTGTAGCCAATGAGCACGGCGACCACGCCCAGCCCGATAGCCAGCTGCTTCAGCAAGTTCCCCTTCTCCGCTGGTTTACTCCACAGCAAGTAGAATGTGAGGTAGGTAATGTTGAGGCCGATGCCGAAAAAGTTAACGAAACCGAGGGCTTCATCCTTCAAGAGTTTGCCATGTTGCATGAACAGCAAGGATCTGAAACCAAAGCAAAAAAGGATTCGGTGGAAGAAGGCGTTTTGCTCGTTGTCCTACCACAAGCACTTGGCTAACTCAGGCTCACGAATGTTAAAATGCATCAAATGCTAAGTAAAGCCAGCCACAGCTTGTTCATTTTCGCCTGCAGCCGCTGCAGGTTGACATGGAAAAAACAGAGCAATATCAACAATGTCCGGAAGTTGTATGGGGTCATTGGCATAGGGAAACGTCAATGGGCTTATATGACGAAAGTGCTGGTACTGACAATACTAGTATATAGGTACAGTATTTGTTCACCTTTATGCGTATTTCTAAGGCTCAGTACACACGGACAATTGGAAATTTGTCATTGGAGCGTAAGTAGTAGATACAAAACCACTGAGTCTACTTCCCAACATTTCCCAAAAAAGTCGTGTCGTGGGCAAAACCGTGCGTGAGGACAACGTCCAACCAGCGTCAGAAATCTACAATGTGCTAGGGCTGAGCTAGTGGCGGATAGCGAAAAAGCCACCAGATATGGTGGCTAGCTGTGAATATAACAGCGGCATAATCGGAGGGTGGGCTGGCAAGTCTGGCAACGCACAGCTGCCAGAGGATGATTAATAAGATATAGCAACCATATAATAGGATAAGCAACCACTGCTAGGGCACTCTTTAGTCCTGGGGTTGGGAAACTGGCCCCGAAGACGGAGGAACTCAATCAACAGTCAATGGCATAAGGATGCACAAGGAAACGGAAGATAATAGTTCCCTAGTATAGTCATCATGACTAAGTACATTCGATACTCTACATACTTGAGTTATTTTATTGGGGAGTCCGAAGACGTGTTTACAATTGCCATGATGTTCGCCATTCTTTGATAGAAGAGGAATTCTAAGAAGTAGATATGTTCTGGGCCTTACATCGAACTTGAACATAAATAATGAGATTACTCGTGACTTCGTGGTATTTCATTTTAATAAACAAAAAATAACAAAAACTTAGAGTTTTAGAAAAACTTGTTATAACAACCCGAATTAGTAAAACCCAAATAATCGTTAAGAAATTAACTTTGTCTAAGAAACCCACTTGTGTGGGTTAGTGGGTTTCTTAGACAAAGTTAATTTCTTAACGATTATTTGGGTTTTACTAATTCGGGTTGTTATAACAAGTTTTTCTAAAACTCTAAGTTTTTGTTATTTTTTGTTTATTAGAACTTGAACATATGAGATTTATATTATATAATAATTTCCATATTAGAAAACTATTATAGTATCATTTTAATGTAAACAAAAATTTAGTTAAGCTATTTTCTATGGGCTTAGCCCACAGGGAAAAGAGACAAAAACCGTAAACTGTGTTTCGGAAATGTATTTTGATTTGATATTGATATGACGACGACTGTTGGCTGCCAAAAAAAGGATGACAATATAAGGTTAAGACACATTGTAATAGGTATACTTACATGACTGTCCCTCCAACAAACGGAGTTGGGGGAAAGTTGACGGTCGAACCAGCTTTGTAAATATCTTTGCATACGAACCTTAAATCAGAAATGTAACATGCTAGTTAATTCCACTACACAGATTATAATAACTGTTCATCAACATCAGCTTCACGCTCTTTAGGAAACAAGACTTGTATAATAGGGTATGCAATCTATGGGGCATGCACTATCTATAATTTCTTTAAATAATTATTTTTTAATCCCCCTTTTTTGAAGTTGAATTTTTGAACTAAACATTGTATGGGAAAGCAACCTGTTCGGTTTTTTCACAGAACAACATAATATACTGTATGTACCTACAATTTACAATATGTAAACAGTATTATATATACATGGTTTTGTTATTCTATTTAACACCTAAAGCATATCATGCCGATTCAGTGCCGGATTAACCCATAGGCACGTGGGGCACAGGTGCCCAGGTTTTTTTTTTTTTTTGCTGCAAAACTGGTAGGTTAGGTTGATTTCTGAATTTTAGAGGAGGTTGCAGCACCAGAGGCTTTGGAAGGCAGTTATATTGTTTGCCTCTAAAAATCTAAGTATTAATGCACTAAAAATGCGTAAAACCCCACTATTTCAGCCCTATTTTCCAAACATTTTCTCCCGGGGGAGACCCCCGGCCCCCCTGTTCCCAATTTCATTAATTCCCTGCAATTTATAAACTTTATTCCTCTCAAAATGCGTAGAATCCCAATATTTCAAAAAATTTACCCGAAGGAGACCTCCGGGTCCCACTAGTTCACAATTATATTAATTCCCTGTAATATACAAACCTTAGGCTATTGCTTTCAAAATGTGTAAAACCTCAATATTTCAGCCTGATTTGTCAAAACTTTTCTCCCGGGGGGACCCCCGGGCCCCCCTTGTTAGCAATTATATTATTTGCCAGTAAAATCTCAGCAATCAAAATCAAGTTATTGCTATCAAAATGTGTAAAATCAAAATATTTCAGGTCTGTCTTCGCTAAATTTCTTCCGCGTGGGAGACCCCCGGGTCCCCCTTCATATTCTTCGAACCGAACTAAAGGTCATTAATTTTAAAGCTGCATACGTCCATGAGAGCGGCTTTCCCCATTTTATACACTTTTATCGAAATGGGCTGAGGAGCGCCAAATTATACACCGCCCTCTTCGAAAACCTATCGTTACGCCACTGACAAAGTGCCTACCCCTTTTATGAGGTCTGGGACCGCCTCGTCCGCCTCTGGTTTGCACCCACGCCCCGGCCCGCCCCCCAAGGTGTTAATCCGGCACTGAGCCGATTATAATACCGGGGTTAATATAATACTCAAATTCTTGCTTTCCAATTTATACGTACCCTAGTATAAGGAAAGCTTTGTGATGGTCGAAATTTTCGATTCCGAGTTTTCAACGGATTTACACGTTTTGAGGTCCCAGGAACACCAAAAAAGTGGTTTTTACGAAATGTCTGTCTGTCTGTCTGTCTGTTCGTCGATTTCCGGGCAAACTACTCGGTCGATTTTGATGAAATTCGGCATGTAGGTTCACAAAAATCATACCTCCTTTTTTTTTTTTTTTTTTTTGGCTAACTCAATTTGGGGGGTTTTCATTTTCAAAAAAAACGTCTAAAAAAATTATTTCCCAAAAACGGCTCCAACGATTTCTTTTAAATTCACATATATTGTAGTTGTTGTTAATGTTGATAAAACGCGGGGGGTTAGTTATAGTTTGCTTCTGGGGGTAAAAAAATAAAAATGACTAAATTTTAATGAAAAATGACTGAAAAATAATTTTTCTGCGATACCTTTCTATCGATTTCTACCTTCAGGTATGTTTTAGGTGTTAAATTGAGTAACGAAACCGGATAAGTTGCTTTCCCAAAAAAGTATTTGGTTTTGTAAAAAAAAAATGTTTTTTTTTAAAAAATGATTGAAAATTCACGCTCAAATGCATTGCGTGCCCTGCCAGTATTGCTGTGTGGTAATGTGTTGGTCTGACATCAAATTTACCGCACCACCAGTGACGTCAGGTGGACAACCACCCCCCCCCCCCCCCACCCGAGATATCGGAAATTTAACCATAGGAAAATTATTTACTATGAAATTACTCATTTTCTCTATCTATTAATTTCGATAAATTGGAAAGCATGTTCAAGTAAACTCGGACCGGTTCTTAAAAATGTAAACAAGATAATTTTGCAATGGAAAGTGCTATTCAAAATTTGTTTGTTTACAGTTTTAACCCTATAAGTTAATGCCAATCGTCATAATCGGCCCACTGAAACTAGAAAGGTTCCACAAAAAGGTTATGTTTTAGTAATTTTAAATTGAGTTTTTTTTAACATTAATAAAGACTAGGCAACAATGTAGCCAATGTGAATTTAAAAAAAAATCATGGAGCCGTTTTTTAGGGTAAAAGCCCCAAAATTGAGTTAGTCCAGCAACAAAAAATGGTCTGGAGATTTTCGTGAACCAACATTTCAAACTACATCAAAGTATGCCTACAAACTGACCATCAGACATTTCGTGAAAACCACATTGTTAGGGAGATTCATCTACCTATTGAGACGGCCATCAATGTTCGAATTCCGGAAAATTTCTTCACAACTTTTCATTTCATGACCCCCTGAGCCTAAAACCACCCTCCGTTCAAAATGTTATACATACGCTATAATATATATATATATATATATGTATGTATACGTATGTATTTATGTAGTAGGCCTATATCGATTTTAGGAACCACTCTTACTTCCGTAAATATTATCAGATTTTCATGAAACTTGGCACAAAAATTGATCACACAAATGTCTTGATCGAGTTCGTTAACAAGTCCACTATTTAGTTCCATGATGGCGGCCGATGAAAACCGTACAAAATTCATCTCTGTTAATAGTAGCGTTGCATACGTCGCAGCCAGAGCAAGACCGTCAAACGAATACTTGTAGCGTTTCCAACCACAGAATAACATAACATACCTGGCAGGCATCATCTCCAATCTGACGTGCATGTGGGCCGACTAATGAGACACTTGAGCACATTCTCCTGCAGTTCAGACATAGTATTACGCCATCAGATTAGACACAATAATGGCGGAACTTAACGAGATTCTACCTACTCCAACAATGTGGACACTAGCAGCAAGGACAATTCTGAGACATGAGCCAGCCGGCATCACTTGAGCTGGAAGCCATGTTACTAAAAATTAGATGTAAGTAAATATGGAAATACGCAATGTAACATACTTACACGCCCGAAAAAATTTGTCCAATAGTGACTATTCCTGCAAGACCCGCCAAGAATCCTTTGTATTCCTCCAGCATTTTATTGTTAGGTGATAGAGATGTGCAGTGATGAAAACTACGTCTCCCATTCAATTAGGGCCTGCAAAAATTATTATTAGAAACAAATAAATATATATTCTGTTAAATTATGCAATCAAGTAATGGACAAGGAAGTATAAAGTAAAATCAACAAAATCAGGTTGTTCTGTCATGGTCTTGTGCAAGTGCTTCAGTGACAGTGTCGAAACTTTCTCTAAGAGATGGTATCTAAGCAATTTAGGTAAGATAGTAGCATCTCTCTCCACTCTCAGTACAATCGGCAGTTTTCTAAGGTAGGTAGGTGAAACCTTGTACCGTAGTTTAGGATCCAGTGGAACTTGTCAAAACGAAATTGTGTGGGCAATGGGATAAAGCATAACTGATCACTCTTTACAGAAAATACATAAATTCAACATACCTTTGCGTCGGTTAAATGTAGTCTAGACTGTGATAACGTTTGATGATAAAGGCTACCTATCAAGAGATAAAAAATGCGTAGTTTATCTGACAGAGTGCAATAATACAATATAACTTTGTCATCACCATCATATGAGCATAAGGTTAATTTGATTTCAGTGTTATATATACCATATAATACTACAATGTATTGAATAAAGCATTGCCTTTATGCAATTAAGTAAGCTCACAGACCTGTTCGGATACATAGCTGTGCCAACCTGTCTAGCAACACGAATCATGTCAGAGCATAAGTAGAGGATTTGGCCATTACTGGACTTGTCGGGGCTTGTGGTCCAGCGGTTAAGACGACGCCCCGGTTAGGCGTAGATCGTGGGTTCGAATCCCGCCAAGCCCAGTTTTTTCCATATCCTCTAATTTATTAACATTATAATGAGGAGGTCACCTCTTCAACCAAAGTTCATTTGATGTCAGTGTTATATATACCATATAATACTACAATGTATTAAGTTCATACTGGCTGACCATGATGTGAGCTGTGAAAAAAAGCCAACGACTGCGAAGACAAAGTGGTAGGGTACTTCTGCTGGTCGGAAAATCTATACGCCATGCGATCGGAGACGTGTCGTAACTCAACACGGGTACTAACCTATAGAGGCGACTGAAGAGGTCAATGGGATGCATTCATTAAATTGTTTGTATGCGAATAACCTTTTATTAAAAAAATGTAAATTATTTTAACAATGCAGTCCAACAATTCAGTCTACAAGACAATAAGCAGCCAAGTTATAATAAGTCTTAGATAGGTACGTCAGGAATGCGTACACAACACAGAACTTTCCTACAAGGAAATCCCAACGCCGAGCCGCATCCCCATACTTATCTGTTTGTGATGGCAATGTATCACAACAGAACATAATCGCTTTTGCATAATATGATCCAACACTCTGATTGGTCGGGCGAATTACAATTGGCCAAATAGGGATGCGCCCCACCAATCATTTAGCCGGATTGTTTTATTTTTACAGGAAAAATCTGCATATACACTTATGCTTTTGATGTTTACACTTATTAGGCTTTTCCCCTCCGATTTTCTCTTAACTTAGAGAAACATAAGAAACACAATTAGCTACAACAAAACTATTAATAATTACAGTCTTATAATTAAGTTAAATTTGTAAATTAAATTTCACAGGAAACACTGGTCAAAATGTGTACATGTCGGTATGTACGATCAGGAATTGAAGATGCACAGAACACTTGCGCACAAGAGATTCATTTTAAGAACGATGTTCGATGCAAAACCGGCCACCGACCTTACTACAATAATATATTGTAAGTGGGATGCTGTAGCATACAACAGTAAATCGGTAATAGTAATAATTTGGAATTTTCTGTGAATTGATTATTGTTAGGCTCAGTAGCCTACGTTCTTCTGGATAAATCCACGTAGGCTTATGTCCAATTAAATTTAACGCCGATGCAACCACAAGGAATCCTGAAAATAACAGGCCAGGGTACGACCTGAACCCAACAACTACGCCTTTCCAGTGTTTCGTACTACTTTAGAAAGGCTCAGAATGTGGAATTGTGGATTCGAGTCCCTATTCAATTCAGTTACGTTTTTTCCGAGATCGGACAACTTCTTATAACAACGGAGTACCTATTTAACATTATAGGAAGCCCCTACGGGCAGGGGAATCAGAGAAAGAACAGACGAAATGGCTAATACATAAAAATAATAATAAAAGAATAGGGGGGCCATTATGACGCAACTAATTAGTGGTTTAGTTCCAATTAGTTAAAGATTTCTCCGTAAAAAAAATACATTTCAAGCTTCAATTTACTCTCTTTGACATCTGTTCGTAACACTCAACGGTAGGTTATACTTGGAACAATTGACCAGCTATTCACATTCCACAGAAAAGCCTGGCAGACAACCAGTTCCTGACTGGACAATTCATCACCAGTGCCTGCCCCGCGACGACATGTGGCCGTATAAACTGTTCTAAAGAGAGTCATCGAGGACCACCTAAGTAAATTCTGAAAATTTCTATTAGAGAAAAGCTTAACGGCAGTGCCATCTCGCAGAATGGAGGCATCGTCAACATAGGCATTAGAAATTACCAAAGTGCGTAGCTTCGGCAGAGTAAGACTTCCAATTATCTTCACAGCATGTTCCCGTTGCCCCATAAAATAATAGGCATAAGGCCCCTGAAATATATCAAGATGTACCAGCTGTGTCAATTGGTTCAAGTATGGAAAACTATCCAAAAAATTGACACTAGAGTCAATAATGAGACACTCAAGTTGGCGGTTGTGAGTAGATAGTAACTGCAATGACTTACTAGTCATATAGGTTTGACCGATAATTTTTAAATGTCGTAAATTAGGCAAATTTTGAGCTATCACTGCGACGCCCTCATCTTGAAGAGGTAACCCAGTAACTTGCAAATACACCATTTTTGGCTTAGCTATGGAAAATAAATCAAATATAACCGATGCCCCTTTACCACTAACATCTAAAAACGCCAAGTTTGACAGTCCCTGAAGCGCTGATAAATCTACATTCGAATCAGAACAAATGGAATGGATAGCAACATGAGTTAACTGGCTTGCCAATAATAAATTATTTTGTGCTAACAACGTAGAAAGAGTAACATATAAAGCAATTTCGCGCGAAACAAGTTTTTCATCGACGTCACCTACGAGTGCGAATTGCGCAGTAGCTATTAGTTGCGAGTTCAAGTTGTTCATAGCGTTTAACAAATCAATAATTTTAACAATAGCTGTCAAGTCGACAGTACAGTCCCTCATTAAAAGTAGACCATACCGGCCCATAATCTTTCGGACACAGTTATTTCCAGTAAGCCCCCATCGTTTCAGGCTATTCGGTTTGCCTTTACCAAATAATAAGAACTTGAGTGCATTAGGGAAGTCGCTAGATTGACAAGAAACAGTTACGGTTTCTAAATGAGTAAAATCAGGCTCATAATGTACTATTTTGAAACGGCGTAAGCTCTTGCAATGTGTCACGACGCCTCGCAGAAGACTGTGACGATTTAGATACGAACGAGTATAATTAGTATTTTCAAAAACAAGGGAAATACATCGAATATCTGGGCCATATTTTTTCCAGAATGCCTTTACCGAGTCAGTCTCAGGATTTTGATGCTTAGAAATGGTAAATCTTAGGTTAACAATGAGGGGGACACTGAAAGACAGATATTCGTCCATTTTAATGTAATCCCTAATGACAGTTACGTCGTTTGCGATGAGACATCTATCGTAGTTGAGCTCCCTCCATCGTTTACACACGAGCCTCGTCGTCTTGCGTTCATTGAGGCTCAATCTGGATAGTATTTCGAATATTATGACATCATCCGGGAGGTCTGCAATGGTGACATCGCTTCGTTGGGGTTCAATCTTCCTTTTCTTTCTCACACTCGCTCCGTCATCCAAGTCACGCTGTTCCCTGCCTATAAAAAATACGATACAAGCTTCAGTTAAGTTTTTCGAAAGGGCCTAAAGCATGAGAAGATTTTCCTTCTCTGTATTACGTGATGTAATCGCGGTCATTGCTAAGTAATAGGCTATACGACACAAGTTAAACAAGACATGAAATCGGAATGGAAAGTTTACTTTCTCACTGAAACTAGTAAATAAACTTTCGGTTATCGCCATCGGGAGCTATACAAACACACGAGTGTTTGGGCCGTTCAGCCGTTATTTTAATGTGCCACGTGTGCATGGAGAACTGAATATGGGCTAGAATATAGTCCTTAAAAAAAGAGCTTGGGTTCCTCTTATAATCAAGCAGATCAAGCAGCATAGGGTAATGTTTTAGGGAGATTCATCTACCTATTGAGATGGCGACCAATGTTCAATTTTCAGAATATTTCTTCACAACTTTTCATTTCATGACCCCCTGAGCCTAAAACCACCCTATCCGTTCCAAATGTTATATATACAGGGCCGTGCCGTCCATTGAGGCAATGAGGCAGCCGCTTCAGGCGCCACGCTGCGGGGGGCGCCAAATTGGACAAAAATGTATCCTAAATATACCTTCTAGATTTTCTTTTTATTGAAAACAAAAATTTTAAATATTGACATGAATGCAATATAAAAAAGAATAAAATTTAAAATAATTGTAAAACTCAGAACTAAACAAACTATTTCAAACTTTTTGGCGGCTTTTCAGTCGATACTCGATAGGTAAGTGTTTCTTGTTTACGCGTGTCGCGTGGTATCATGTTTGTTTACAAATGGCGCTTGGTTAATTTTTAAAGGCCCAAATTGGTGTTTTTTTATTTTCTTGCGAAAAATATCTTTGTGTTAAATTTAAATTTAGCTTCCTCCCCTAATACTCTGCCCTTCCCAATGCCCCAGTGACTGGTGAGTGCTTTCCGACCCCGTTGGGCTGACTTAAATACAAAGTACAAATCCTCTATACAGACGCCGTGGGTAGCTTTTGTGAACAATTACCTTACCTAGCTACATACTGTATAAAGTATAACTTATGGTAAGTAAATTTGAGCAGTAGGCTACATATAGTATATGTATTTATTTATGTATGTAGCTATGCTATTGCATATTTCAGTGAAGGAAGGGTAGCGCGTTTGCCTTGTACACTACAATAGCTAATTTATTTACTGTAAGTATTTAGGCATTCATTGCCATGGTTGCCGGTTTCCATTGGCTAGTATCTGTACTGTATGTGTGGGTGTGCATGCACTATGCACGTAGAGCTAAAGCCTAAACTAATGGATGGATTTTGATCAAACTTCACACATATATTAAGGGACACGAGCACAAAACAGAAGGATTGCAAATTTCACTGCCCCCAAAAATCAGGTTTTCAATTTTTTTTCCTAAAAAACGGCTCTAACGATTTTGATTAAATTTTAAGAGATGTTAGTCATAAAAATCAATAAAAATACCAAAGTCACTTCCTCCAGAAAATTTGTGTAATTCAGAAAATAATTTATTTCAGTGCAAGCATGTCAGAAAAACGTGGAAAATTGTCCGGATATCAGAACAAGCTAAAACGACAGAAGAGAGAAGAAGAAAATATAAAGTTGAGTAAAGCTATGAAGGCCTTCACCAGCAACAATAATTCAACCGAAGAATCGCCTGTGATATTGAATTGTCACGCATCCGAGCCGATAAATGATGATACACCATCGGGACCATCCAGTTCTAACGAAGTCTCTGAATTAAGTTCTGACCCAGCCTTATGGGGATTTTCAATTACTTCGGCAATTCGTCAAATATTGGTAGAAAGGGGCCCGCAACAAGTACGACAATTCCAATTTCCAGCCAACAGCTCAAAACGTAGATTTGTAGCATCAAATTATGAGATGGTTTTGCAAAATGGCGAAGTTGTACAAAGAAATTGGCTCATTTATTCTGTTTCAAACGACTCCGTGTTTTGTTTCTGTTGCAAACTTTTTGATCAGTCAGACGTCTCTCAATGGCCAAAAGCAGGCTTTTCCGATTGGCAGAATATTGGCAGAACCCTCAAGTCTCATGAAAAATCGAAATACCACAGGGATGCCTTTCGAAAATGGAAAGAATTTAACTCAAGATTGCGGATGAAAAGAACCATAGACGATGAGTACCAACGACTTACTGAAATGGAGATTCAGCACTGGAGAGGAGTCATTAAAAGAATAATTTCTTTAATTAGGGCGTTGGCAACGCAATGTTTAGCTCTGCGAGGATCAAATGAACATTTGTTTGCCGAAAATAACGGAAACTTTCTTAAATTTATAGAATTTCTTGCAGAGTTTGATCCTGTTATGGAGGAACACATTAGAAGAGTTCAAAGGGCATCAGACAAACCGTCTGTTACTTATTTAAGCAACCGTATACAAGATGAATTGATTCAATTAATGGGGCAAACTGTTTTAGAAAAAATTTTGGAATTAACAAATACAGCTAAGTATTTTTCAGTGATAGCAGATTGTACGCCTGATGTAAGCCATACTGAGCAACTGTCCTTAACAGTAAGAATTGTTACCCTCAACAAAAAAATTAAAAAGTATGAAATTCATGAATTTTTCGTTGGGTTTTTTGAGGCTACCAATTCGACTGGTGAAGCTTTGGCTGAGCTTATTCTGGCGCATTTAAAGAAATTGGGATTCACGTTGAAGTGGTTAAGAGGTCAGGGATACGACAATGGCGCCAACATGAAAGGAGTGAGAAAAGGTGTACAAAGTCGCATCCTTAAAAATTATCCTCGAGCTTTTTATGTGCCATGTGCAAATCATACTTTAAACCTTGTTGTAAATGATGCGGCTTCATGTACCTTGGAAACCACATCATTCTTTTCTACCGTACAAGAACTATATAACTTTTTATCCGCTTCTACAAAGCGTTGGGAGGCCTTAAAAAAACATGTCACTCAGTTGACTATCAAACCCTTGAGTGCTACTAGATGGTCTAGTAGAATCGATGCATTGAAACCACTGAGGTATCAACTAGGCGATGTGTATGACACATTGATAGATATCATGGAAGATGAAAGGACTGACGAAGAGGCTAAAGTAAGAGCTAGAGGGTTGGCTAGAAGCATTAATAATTACAAATTTATCTGTGGGTTAGTTCTGTGGTATAATATTTTATTTGAAGTGAATGTGGTTTCCAAGTTACTTCAATCAATTACAATAAATCTTTCGGACTGCGTAACACTTTTATCAGAGACAATTAACAGGATTCAAGCATTTAGAGAAGCAGGGCTGGAGCATATAAAAATTACAGCCAACGAAATCGCAGACGAAATGGAATGCAATAAGGAATTCCCTAAAGAAATGGAGGTAAGGGCCAGAAAAAAAAAGCGACAATTTGATGAAAAAGCAGAAGATGAACCTTTAAATGAAGAAAAAAAATTTGCTGTAAATTTTTTTTATTATATTTTAGACAAAACCATTACTTCATTGTGTGAGCGATTCCAACTTCTACAAAATCATAGTAAGAATTTCCAATTTTTATATGATATCTATAAAATTAGAGATATTGATGACGAAACTCTTGAAACTTTTTGTAAAGAACTTGGAAATATTTTAACAGCTGACAATGAATCTGATATAAATGGAATTGATTTACAAGATGAGTTGCGTGATGTGGCCCGTTTATTGCCTAAATCCATGAAGCCTTTAGACACTCTCAATTATTTAGTGGAAAACGAGTTGGAACCGTTGTACGCCAACCTAATTGTGGCCTTACGAATACTCCTCACCCTGCCCGTATCTGTTGCGAGTGGGGAGAGGAGCTTTTCAAAACTGAAAATAATTAAAAATTATTTAAGAAATTCTATTAGTCAACTGAAACTGTCCAACTTAGCTGTAATATCGATTGAGTCTGGCTTGGCCGCCACTCTCGACTATACTGATTTGATTGACGAATTTGCCAAATTGAAAGTAAGGAAAGTAAAATTGAAGTAGCCTAATATTGTTAAAATGTACCATTATGCCAGTAATTACTTTCCATTTTATGAGGAGTTTCATGAAGAACTAGGAAAATTCTTTTTTATAACTTCAATGCGTAATAAATAATAAATTTTTCTCGATGAAGATGGTTTTGTTTTTATTTGGGAAATATATTATGTACCTATGGTGCTATACATATATTATATATAGGGCCTATACACTATATACGTATATATAATATATGCATACAAGAGGGCGCCATTTTCGAACCTTGCTTCATGCTTGAAAAATCCACGGCACGGCACTGTATATATATACAGTATATTATATATGTATATCGATTTTAGGAAACACTCTAACTTGATTAAATTGATCATACAATTGTCTTGATCGAGTTCGTTAACCAGCTAGATCCACTATTTAGTTACAAGATGGCTACCGATTGAAACCTTATATAATTCATATCTCAGTTAATATTGGTCGCAGAGGAATGAATTAAAATCTGACTGAAAGCCCGTATTATTATCTACGATAATTCTTATTAACACCTTTTACGATAAATCAGCGATTTCAAGATGACGTCCAGTCAAAGTAAAAATAATTTAATAAGTAAAAGTTCATAGTCGTAATTATTTGGAACACAAAAGTGTTTTGTGTGTTGATGTTGTGGTCGGGAAAATAATGAAGTATTTTTTATTATTTATTACATGCATAGCGTAGGTAGCCAAGGGCGAATTTAAGGGGGGTCCGAGGGTCCGGACCACCCCCCCCCCCAAAAAAAATGAACTTACACTAGATAACAATGAGTTTACAGTCGGAATTAACACTGAACCTGCCCGCTGAACCCCCCCCCCCCCCATAAATTGGAGGCAAAATCCGCCCTTTTAGGTAGCGTAGAGAAAAAGCAGGGTCTGCGGAATCTCCGTACACCTTATCGGCCAGAGCCGAAAGGGATTTTTCATTATTAAGGTTATAAATCCTTCTCTTTCACACTTGGGGTACGTACTTCCTACGCCTTTTTGACCTATTGTGCCACTTGCAGAATACTTGTACTACTATTATAGCTCAGAGGGGATTCTCTTACGGTCTTTTCTTTTCTTGCACTTAGATTTAAACGCATTCGAGGGCAATTTTTTCAAAATCTAAGAGACCTGGAGGATCAGTACACGTACCATAAAATAGAAGGCATCTCAATTTTTTAATGAATTATCATTTTTATGCTATGGCTTATAGAATTGACATACGCCTTTTTTGAAATTTAGTCTTAGTTATTTAGGTAAGAAAACATTCGCCATGATCGGGCTGCAGACTAATATAACCTTACTTACCCTCTTTAATATTACTATGAATAGCTGCCATCATGGACAAGGACGCAGGACTTGACAAGGAAGTTGAATAGATGGCGTCTAACCATAAGCGAAGTATGCCCGATAGCGGGGAAGCGTCAAATCCTCGTGGAGATAATGCGACCAACTAAAGTTAATTTAACAAAATAATTATTACTTGTCAGTACAATGTAGTGAGAATTAGGAACCCCTGCCCTCAGTCACTTCAACAAGTATTTTTATTAAACTACCCGGGGAAATTGTGTCACTCCAACATAAACTTTTTTAAGTCAGAGTAAGGACCATCCTCCAGGATTCATGCCCCTATTCCGTGTCTGAGTTCATTGATTTTTAGGGACAAGTTAGGTGTTCGCCTGCAGCCTGATTGAGGCGATAATAATACTGGTATTTATTTAATCCCCTGGTAATAAAAATGTAAACAAGATAATTTAATAATGGAAAGTGCTATTCAAAATTTGTTTGTTTACACTTATAATCCTAGGGTAGGCCTATTTATTTAACCCCGGTATTACAATCGCCTCGATCAGGCTGCTGGTCCATTATTTTAGGTTTTTTGTACTGCGCGGAGAACAGTAGGCTATAGTGTTTATTGCATTATATGTACATGTATAATTATTATCTTTTGACGAAGCCGTACATCATCATAACTGTACCCTGTTGTAATATTTTGTTGTTTATTAATGGCCTTGTAGGGAAATTTTAAAACAGCGCACGCCTGGCCTAATTAAAAGTAACATCGCAATATACTGCTAGCTTCATAGTAAACATACTTACATGCATACATACATTAGTTTTTTGTCTATGATACTTACCCATATTTTATTCAAGTAATAAGGTTAAGTTAGGCGCCCATTCCATATACGTACAACGTCAATGAAAATTATGAAATTGAAGGTGGTAGCAGACATTAAAGACATACTAAAAATTCTGCTACCACCTTCAATTTCATAATTTTCATTGACGTTGTACGTATGTGGAATACCCCCCGTATACCCGCCTTATAAGGTGCGTTACCCATACAAAATAATTGAATGTTTTTGATTTGTTAATGTGCCCATTCCACATACGTACAACGTCAATGAAAATTATGAAATTGAAGGTGGTAGCAGAACTTTTAGTATGTCTTTAATGTCTGCTACCACCTTCAATTTCATAATTTTCATTGACGTTGTACGTATGTGGAATGGGCACCTATCACGATTTTATGGGTAATTAGGCGGCTAGCCGGGTATTGAGTTCTTGCGTAGTGACGTCACAGTAAGAGGGCGGAGCTAACAGCGCATGCGTGATTGCGAAAATAATGTAAACACAATCAGCTGTTAGGACATTACAGGATATAAAGTGCATTGAGCGCTATTGATTTTTAAAGTTTTTAGTTGTTATTATTCATATTTCTAGCGTTATGGTCAAGCATTGCTGTTGTGGCTTGTGTAATATTGATAGCCTTCTCCAGGACAGAACACATATGAGAGAGGTCCGAATTATAGCGTTCCCCAAGCCACTGGAAAAAAATTAAGAAATGCAAGAGGAGGTTGCATGTTTGTGGCAGAACGAAGTCCACAATATTTAAAGTTACAAATACACATATATATGCATGGCCGCGCCCAGGGGGTGGTCCATGGGGTCCGCACCCCCCCCCCCCCCCGAAATAAATTTCTGCAGGTAAACCTGTATGGTTTGAAGAATTTATCCATTAATTCATTAATAAATTGCGTAAAAAAAATTGGACCCCCCCCCCGGAAACAAAACCTGGGCACGGCCTTGCCTGTGACCCTACGAAAATTAACTGCTTTGGTGCTCAGATACTAAATTGAATTCTAGTGATAGTAGGCCTATTATGGAGAGATAATAACCCTTTTTACGCTACTAATATTTACAAACAACATGATAGGCTAGCGTGTCGGCAGCCCAGCCGACTAGGCTATATTTCATGGTAGTTTTGCAGTCAAGTTGTATGGTTATGGTAATAAATCATTACTAATACATTAATTGTAATATCTATAAGTATAAGGCTCACATCCCCATTTAAAAATTTGTTCAGCCCTCGCGGAAGTATCACAACCAATGAAATAAAATTAGATACACAAGTAAATAATATTTTTCGACAATTATTTGCGGCTACTTTGCCGTAATTTTTTGTCAGTACCCGCGCAAGTATTGAAGGAACATATAAATAACACTAATTTGCCGTATAAAAGCTGCAGTTTCTTAAAATAAAATAAATTTCAGTGGTCAGCCCATACACTACATCCTTGTGAGAGTTTCCTTGGTGAATTCGTGGAACTTGGAGAACATCATGAGTAGAGGAAGAAGAACGCAATGATCCACAGTAAAATACTTTAATAGTGACCGGTTTCGGATAAAATCCATCATCAGACTAACAACACATGAAGAAACGCCAACTTATATACTACGGGAAGGGAGTGGGAGGTGGAGGCGGATAGGTTTTATTCTCAAAAATCAGGTCTCGCGATGGGTTCTCCCCTTTCACCCCTCCTCGCCGACATTCTTATGGATCACATTGAACACAAATTATTTTCTCTTCCCTCCACCCTTCTACGGCAAGTGAACTTCTACTTTCGTTATGTCGACGATATTTTATGTGGTTTTCGTGGTTCCAACAGGCAACTAGAAATGTGTTTAAAAGTTATGAATGACCTCCATCCCAAAATCAAGTTCACCATGGAACTCAAAAGTAATAAGTCGTTAAATTTTCTCGACCTCACTATTACTAGATTAGATACTGCCCTGGCTTTTAATATTTTCAGGAAACCGACTCACAGTGACTGCGTGATACCAGCTTCTTCAAACCACCCTCCATCCCACAAGGCTGCTGCTTTCCACTCCATGGCACATCGGATGTTCAGTATCCCTATGAGCGAAGTCAACTTCAATGCCGAGAGACGTACTATTCTGGAGATAGGAAGAAACAACGGGTACCAGGAAGGCGACACAGAAAGGATCCTAAGGAAACATGAACTCAAGAGCTTAGCACGGATGGTGTACGCAGGACGAGACGTTACCAAGGAGAACAAGCAGTATGCCAAGATCCCGTTCATAGGAGAAGTCAGCATGAAAGTAGGAAGACTAATAACCCGAACCACTAACAAAGTTGTATCCTTTAGCTGCCCGCCCAACTTAGGAAAATTCCTCATCAACTGTAAGGATAAGGTTAATAATAATAGGAAATCAGGGGTTTATAAAATTTCATGTAATGAATGTAGTGCGAGTTACATTGGACAGAGTGGACGCAATTTTAAGTTTCGCTTACGTGAGTATAACAATCCGATCGGTAAAAATGACTGTACCTCAGCTTTTGTGGCCCACCTCTCAAGTAACTCGCACTCATGTAATTTTGAAGATTTTAAAATTCTACATTGTTGTAGTAAAGGTAGACTATTAGACAGGTTAGAAAGCTTAGAGATTAGAAAGGCTATTAGGAATAACGAGATTCTCACGAATGATGTAATGTTTCAAACTGTATCCCCACTACTCGATTTATGTACCCAACCCCCGCCTCCACCTCCCACTCCCTTCCCGTAGTATATAAGTTGGCGTTTTTTCATGTGTTGTTAGTCTGATGATGGATTTTATCCGAAACCGGTCACTATTAAAGTATTTTACTGTGGATCATTGCGTTCTTCTTCCTCTACTCATGATGTCATACACTACATGTTAAAATAGGGGAGTGTTGTCCGAGGATCAGGGGTACCCCCTCCCTTTCCGACTGCCCGCCATCTGTTTTACCTGCGCAAGAACTCTCTTATTAATGATGTCTGCTACCACGTCATACACATGCACATTAGTAATGGCAAATCTGAAACACCTAGTCCCCGATACAACGCGCTCGTTGGTCTTGGGGGAAGGGTCAGGGAGACTGATGCGCACAATAGACATTACAAAATTTCCACTTTCAATATATTTGTTTGTCTTTTTATTACTTTTGTTGCCTTCTATTTTTTTTTTTTTTTTTTTTTACTTAAATTTAGGAGATGAGACTAGATCTATAGCGTATCATAAAACATATTGTAGGAATGTGGGCTAAATAGGTGGCATTGATGGTCTGTAAGGTAGGTATCTACCTATACAAAAGTTTTGGGAGAACCTGTAGTTTCACTTTCAAATTAGAAATGGCATGATGAATCAATCGCACTGCATATCAAGGCTTTTTCAGGGTTGGCTGTGGCGACTGTGATCCTGTATGTTGCGTAATATTTCGCGGAAATGCGGACTATAGGTCTACCGTCTATCTGAGAAAATAAGAGCCTGATATGGGGCACTTTCGACGTTCACATTAGACGTTAGCGCGTGGTGGCACAACATCCCTATTGGCGCAGGGAACCGCAGAGGTGGACTAATACCTGAACGAATTACCGATAATGCGAATGGAGGACCCACTCAAGTGGTGGCTCGATCGTAAAGCGATATACCGCAGATTGTATACATTAGTGCAGAGAAGGTTTTGTATTCCAGCAACGTCGGTACCAAGCGAAAGGATCTTTTCAAAGGGTTGTCAGACGCTTACTGACAGAAGAAACCGATTGTGCAATAAGCGTTTGTCTGAATTATTATTTTTGCTGGCAAATCTGCCTAAAATAGGCACGAGTTGCTGTAGGTAGCTTATACCTACCTATTACAGACAGGTGGACTATCGATGATAGCCTTGTACGGTACTTGTTCCTTATGTATATAGTTGTACCTGTTAATTTTTTTTTTCGTCATGTGTCTTTTTCCTTATTTCTTTTCATCTGCCTCTGTTCAATTGATTGTAGTCTACGGTATATAGTATTTTGTAACAGTATGACATTAGCCTACTGTATTTATAAATGAATAAATAAATATTTCTGTTCTATAGTAAAATGGTCAAAATGAAGTACCTATGTCATTGTGCTAGTGCCTCATTGACAGTGTAGAAAGCTTACTCTAAGAGATGGTCTCTAGGAAATTCAGGGAAATCAGTAGCATTTCCTGCCGCTCTCAGTTAATACTGGAGTTTAAAGAGGCAAGTGAATTGTCAAGGCTACAAGGAAAACAAAATTTGTTAGTAGCTATCGTATAATCGTACAGTGGAAAGTTTTGTCGTATTTGCCAAATTACACGCTTGCATATTTGTAAAGCTGCAGGGATTTGTACCTATACTATCTCAACATTGTCTCAATCTCAGTTTTAAAATTTTAAACACAAAATTGATTTACTCAAACCACTAATGTAAAGGCCAAACATACGTCTTTTAATGTTATTATCTGCAATCACAAACATTACTTTTTAAGCCTCACATGAATCTTTTAACAAACTCTTATACAATTGACTTCGGCTCTTGTCGGCTACCTTCGAGTGTGTCATTCACTAGCTCAAATCTCGTCAAGTCAGGGCCACAGAATACTA
This sequence comes from Psococerastis gibbosa, assembly GCA_963971405.1. Classification (NCBI taxonomy): domain Eukaryota; kingdom Metazoa; phylum Arthropoda; class Insecta; order Psocodea; family Psocidae; genus Psococerastis; species Psococerastis gibbosa. Next base: position 44,742,128 of record OZ020489.1, on the reverse strand, counting down.
TAATATATAGGCCTATATGGACGTCAAGTACTGAAGCGCACGGCAAAACAGAACACCAACTTGGCACTGCTTCAGTTAGTGACACGGTGTCATGATTCATGAAGCTTGAAAAGGTGTTTCAATACTCACTGAAACAGTTAGATGTGTGGCGCACTGCATTGAAACGTTTCAAACTCGGCCATCACTAATGCACATTGAAAAACCAATGAAAAACCGAAAAACGACGTCGGTGTAATAGGCGCCTAAGGCACCCATTCCACCGACCGGCTAGGGCTATTTACAAATACGGTGACGTGGTAGCAGACATTCAAGACTTAGGTGGCGTTTCCACCAACCTCGCATTGCAGAATGCAAATGACATTGACGGAAATTTGAATTTTACTTTTTACAGAAATCTATTAAAATGTTTGTACTTAACATATCCTATGACGCCGTTTTTTCATTTTAGTTTGGTGGTTTGTGATTTTACTGTATGATCATTGATCAATTTTATGCTAATGTTTTTTTAATGCTAAAACTATGGCATAGAGGAAAATATACATTTCCGTCAATTCTGCAATGCGAGGTCGATGGAAACCCCGCCTCAGTCTTGAATGTCTGCTACCACGTCACTGTTTATGAAAATAGCCTTAGCCGGTCGGTGGAATGGGCACCTAACCCTCAAGTCTGACTGTATTAATACTTAGGAATTTTTAAGTTGTAGAAATATGCCCTATGGGCTATGGCCAAATTTCTTAAGTCATAGGCAGCCTGTCGGATAAAATAGAAATTTGACCGGACTGAAATACACCCAACAGTATACAAAAAAGAGGACAGGCCACGAATTACATCAACTGGAAAAGTTTGATATGTGAGATGGTAATTAATAAGTTTGCAAAATTAAAAATATTAACTTTACCTTTCGAGTTCCGCCCTCGTCGGTCCTCGTTCACTGTTCAGCAGCTTAACGATGAATAATTTCAAATATTCAAATATCAAATTCAATTCAATTCATTATTCCAATGGAGTTCTTGCACAGGTAAAGCCAACTTGCCAACAGAGATGCTATGCATGGAGTCAATGTAGACGTCATCGGACAACTATTGGGTGCTGCTTATGTTTTGCTTATGAAACTTTCGGACAAAAACATTGATGACCATGTGACGTCACTAAGCAAGTACTCCATTCATGGGATTATAGAACGTTTCTCCATTCCAATCCATATTCCATCATAGACATAGTAAAACTATAGACTCATCGTAAACATTCGGGTTGAAGCCGCTTGACTTCGGCTATTTCCGTAGTATAGGACCAGATTGAGCCTTTTGCCATTTGATACCATGTTAACATTTTATTTTTTATTTGATTATTTAAAGATTATCTAGAACGGAAAATCATGCCAACTAACCAGCAATATTTTTATGCAGAACTTGGAGTACTTTTAATTTGCATTTTAAACAATATTTTAAGCGAAGTTTTCCCTACTTTTAGATAAAAATAAAAATTTTTAATGCAGATCTTTCAGTACTTTTAATTTAAATTTTAAACAATATATATAATAAATGTAAGTAATAAATATAATAATATATGAAACAACAAAGAAAACTATAAAGAAAACATATAATAAAACTATTAAATTTGAATTTCCCGCCAAAATGCACCTATAAGTAGGCGTGGTCATGGCTTCAGTCTTGCAGCACAGCCGAAATACGACATGGTGGCTCCCATAGTTGTATTAGCTCCATGCATTGAACTATATATATATATAATATATTTTTTTTTTTTTTTTAAAGCGCGGGTCCCTGTTGGGAATTTGCGCTAGGAAATTGGGAATGTTTACCGATTATTTAGTGGTAGAGAGTTATCCGTTCTTTTGTGTAAGTAGTGGGGAGGGGGGAGGGGTGTGGTTAAATGTTGAAGAAGAGACCGGTGGCTCTTAGGAATTGAATGATATTATTTGTGGCTGTTATTGTGTTTCCTAGAGCATCGGAGAGGGAGGAGGGTGCTCGTAGGACGGAGGCTCGTTGGACCGAGTAGGTTGGGCAATCGAGAAGAAGGTGAGCTATTGTGAGGCCCACTCCGCACCTTGTGCATAGGGGGGGGGGGGGCGCCTCATTCCTCATTAGATGTTTGTGAGTGAGGTTTGTATATATATACACACATGTATATCAATGGCTCCATGTATTCCATTCATATACATAGTAAAACTATAGACTCATCGGACCAGATTGAGCCTTTTGCCTTTTGATACCATGTTAACATTTTATTTTTTATTTGATTATTTAAAGATTATTTAGAACGGAAAATCATGCCAGCTAACCAGCAATATTTTTATGCAGAACTTGGAGTATTTTTAATTTACATTTTAAACAATATTTTTAGCAAAGTTTTCCCTACTTTTAGATAAAAATAAATTTTTTTAATGCAGATCTTTCAGTACTTTGAATTTAAATTTTAAACAATATATATAATAAATGTAAATAATAAATATAATTATATATGAAAGAACAAAGAAAACTATAAAGAAAACTTATAATAAAACTATTAAATTTGAATTTCCCGCTAAAATGCACTTATGAGGGGGCGTGGTCGTGGTTTCAGTCCTCCAGCACAGCCGAAATACGACATGGTGACTCCATAGTTTTATTAGCTCCATGATTCCATTGCAGTGTTGCCAGATTACAGATACCAAAATGCGGAGGCCGACGTAAAAAATGCGATACGGTACTCAACTTTAATAAGTTATAACATGGTATGGTATTCTTAATGCAAATAGTTTATTAGGTATTATTGTTAATAATTCAATTTTTGTCCCCCCCCCCCCAAATTATAGACCATTCCAGAATGACTTCACTTCCGGTTCAAACTCCAAAGGCGCCATTACCCCATGTATTTCCATAGGGGGTTTTTGACATATCTTCATTTTTGTGCTTTTAATTAAATTTTGAAACGAATGTGGACTTAAGTTCGTACGGAAGTGAAGTACGGTAAACTTAAGGCCAAACCGGAGGCGGTCACGTGACTGGCCAGGAAAAGACTGCTGGGGGGTTACTAATACACGTTTTAAATCGCAGGGGCATAGTAATAATCGATAGGAAGGACAAGCATATGCGTAGACCGTAGACATGCTTAAGCTATCCAGCCAAACTAAAATTACTATTACTATAGGCCTCAAATTCGTGCACGAAGCATTTAAAAACATACATACTTAGAACATTTTTACGTGCCCCACAGGGAAGAAAAACCTCCAACTTTTGTAACTAAATGCATATGCCTGGAAATATGAACACTTACTTAATTTGACTGTAAAACGCCAGCAATATATAAAACTGCAATTACTTGAAATATTACAGGTGAAATACGGAACAGGTACGCGACGCGGGGCTTTGTTTATAAAATGGATATTCAACCATCCCGTGGCTAGCGACCGTGATCAATATGGCTGCTAGTGTAGCCTGCACAAGATAAGTAGGCCTACTAAACTACAGAGTTTTTGACCGGGTCCAGGTATCCGCTTTGCTATGCTGCAATGTGTAAGACTTCGATATTTTTTGCGTTGGTACTTATCTCTGATAATAAGCTTACGGTTAGCGGGTGCCTTGTAAGGCATATTATGGCTCCCGCCGCTCCAATTCTACTATATTTCTATGTATTCAACACTCAACGTCACAACTCTCCGGCTTGGCCTTTAGGCGCCCATTCCATCGACCGGCTAGGGCTATTTACAAAAACGGTGACGTGGTAGCAGACATTCAAGACTTAGGCGGGGTTTCCATCGACCTCGCATTGCAGAATTGACGGAAATGTTTATTTTCCTCTATGCCATAGTTAAAATTGATCAATGATCATACAGTAAAATCACAATCAAACAAACTAAAATTAAAAAATGGCGTCATGGGATATGTTAATTACAAACATTTTAATAGATTTCTATACAAAGAAAAACAAACATTTCCGTCAATGTCATTTGCATTCTGCAATGCGAGGTCAGTGGAAACGCCACCTAAGTCTTGAATGTCTGCTACCACGTCACCGTTTTTGGAAATTGCCCTAGCCGGTCAATGGAATGGGCACCTAAAGGCAAAATACATCAAAAAATTTCAGATTATCGGCTTTGATCCCATGAAATGGGACGGAAAACCGGGAGAGTGGCCGAAAGTAACAGCCCTCTATACCTATACATACCTAATTCACAATTAAAACTGCTTAAAGGCCTCAAAACCTTCCCTGGCTTGAAATTCCTTCGCTGTGTAAAAGCTGCAGCCGTGAATTAGGTAGGTGTATATAGGTATAAAGGGCCGTTACTTTCGGCCACTCTCCCGGTTTTCCGTCCCAAATCATCGGATCAAAGCCGATAATCTGAAATTTTCTGATGTATTTTGCCTTTACGTTTACCGCTTATTCACTTCCGTATGAACTTAAGTCCATATTCGTTTCAAAATTTAATAAAAAGCACGAAAATGAAGATAAATCAAAAACCCAAAAAATGGAATATCGGCGACTCCGGTTTGCCATTAGACCTTAGTCTTAAAGCCATATTTTCTTCATTTGTGCATGAAAAAATGATGAGATTTTTGTTTTAAGGAGACTATTATGTAGATACTTAACTTTTCTATTATAAATTAAGTTATAAATTATAATATTATGGTAGACTTGTTATTGATGTCTGCTACCATATCATAAAATGTATAATTTTTTAATGCACGAAAAATGAAGAAAATATGACTATTGGAATACACGGGTTCCCTTTAATTATAGCCATAAATTCCATCTTGCACATATCCCACCTCTTCTCTTTTTTTACTCAATTTTCCTAAAACTTAGCTGCCGTAGTACTACAATATTTTCATTTACTTGAAAGAGAGGTCTCAAAATATTGTACAATAAAATGGTTGTCGATACCAAACATTACAATTTTAACTAAAACCGGTGCAAAAAAGGCGTGTTGGGATCATCACACAATAAAATAATTCACTGTATTAGATTATTTATTTGTCACCTAAGCCACCAATCAATCCCATATTTTTTTAGTCAACAAAATACATAGCCGCATATAAACAAAGGGCGAAACGCTTAGCTTAGCCCAATGTTTATTGTTCATAAATAAATATATCTGTTTAAATTTCGATTTCCTACTTTCTATTTTTATTTAGAAAAAGCTATTAATATACATAACAATATACTGCTCATTAATCCTCCTGTTACACATGTTTGTATTACGTCACTCAACCAAATGGTTTTATTAGGGGAAGCCCACTATCTCATTACCTACCGTATGTACTGTATGTGATTTTTTATTCTTATTACTAATTTGTGGCATACAGAGTTATACTTTGATTTTTGATTTGTTATGGTGTTAATTGAATCAAAAATTTCTTTCTTTCTTCTTTCTTTCGATTCGATCTGACCGTCTGTATCGGTATATTCGACTGTTATCGGCCACGATCTGACAGACAACGTTGTCGAACTTAGTTGTACAACGATGTTCGATCGTGTATTTGCAGCTTATATAAACTGGGCAAGTTCAAACTGGCTCACCATGCTGTGACAAACAAAACATCATTTTTCTAAGAATGTTTCATCTGTATTATAGTACAAAAGATTCCAATATTTTCACATATTGCGGAAAGAAGTAAGACAACGATATCGATGGCAAGGTGGTAGTGTGCTTGTATTTGTGCGAGTATCTGCACACCATGCGATCGGAGACGTGTCGTGATACAAGGATAATGATTTTAACATGGCAGTCCAACAATTCACTCTACAAGAAAATAAACAGCCAAGTTATGATACGTAGGCTACTTCAGGAATGCGTACACAATAGAGAACTGTCCTGCAAAGAAATCCAAACGGCGAGGCGCATCCTCATAGGCTACTTATCTAATCGTTGCATATGATCCAACGCTCTACTTGGTCGGGTGAATTGTTATTGGCCATATAGGGATGCGCCCCACCAATCATTTAGTCGAATTGTTTTATTTTTACATGAAAAATCTGCATATACACATATGCTTTTGATTTCATCGTTGGCACACCACAAGACAAATAAACAAAGCTTTCCTTATGCTAACGTTTAGCTAGGAAAGCAATAAAACTTGGGGGAGAATAACCTAATCTGTGTTAGAAAGATGTATCAAAGTTTGTCCTGATTTTTGACTACTTCATGAGATATTTGATGCTTACACTTATAAGGCTTTTCCCCTCCGATTTTTTCTTAACTTACAGAAACATAAGACAATTAGCTACTACATAACTATTAATAATTACAGTCTTTTAATTAAGTTCTATTTGTAAATTGAATTTCACAGGAAACATTGGTAAGAATGTAGAGCTACCGTATGTCGGTATTTACGATCAGGAATTGAAGACGCATGGAACACTTGCCCACGATAGATACAATATTTTTTTAAGAACGATATTCGGTGCATAACGTGCCACCGACCTTATCACAATGGGAGTCAAGTACAAGATGGCCGACTGGAAGTTGTGTTTATGAAATGCTCGTCAGTTTTTAATTTATTTTAAGTTAAATAACACATTATTATATCATTAAACTGTTGGAAAGAGGAAGGAGTGATGGTGTTGTACTATTGCGAGTGATTTTACGTCGAATTGGCAAGTTAAACTGTATTTCTATCATATTGAATAGGCTACATAGCAAGAGGCCTAACAGTTTTTAACGGTCAGTTTGGAAGCTTCTAGAAGTTCCAAAGTTTAATAATTTGACAAGTAGTAGGGGACCCAGTTATCTGTGTTTTCTTTGTGTTTTGCTGGACGGTGGGGAGGACGGTAAGCCCAACATCATAGTATATTTTCATGGAAATTGCAGTTGAAGGATTGTGGTCAATATTGTAGAAACTTGAGCGTATAAAACTGTACCGCTCACCGGAACGTGCTAAGACGTGCAACGGTGCACTAACCAGCTGATCTATACTAGGCTTTTAGTTACTTATTGTAACTGACAAGACCTTTCCTACTGCATCTTTTTTACTACTGCTCAGTATACATTACAAACTGCAAAGTGCACGCATAGTACACGTATCCACTATACATACATCATGATGAATAAATCAATAAGTCTCCTCGATTTAACGAGTTCCCCAGTCCACATTCCTAGAGAGTCTACAGGTGAGGAGACCGCGCCAAAAATTCCGTCACATCTGTCAAACATGGCCAATGTGATGGCCCTAGAAAACCTGGAGGAAGAATGCCAGCGCCTAAGACTGGAAAATTCTGTTTTAAAGCATAGAATAGAGCAGTTGACATCCGGCACGGCTCCCTTCCGCGTACCAAGGAAGCGCAGTGTTAAAGATGCAGCGACATCCACTGACCCCCAGGTGAAGACACCCTCTCAGGGAAAAAATACTTCACAGCCAGTCACCAGTAGCAAGCCAGTCACCAGCCGCAAACCAGCCTCACAACCAGTCACCAGCCACAAGCCAACTTCACAACCAGCCATCAGTCCACTGTGTACCACGACAAGGCAAAAGCCCCCAAGCAAACCAAGCAAGCCACTGCCTGACGATGCTGAAATTCTTATAATAGGAAGCTCCCTCCTTAGGCACACTGATAGGTTTATAAGTCTGAGACAGGCATATGTTGCCGTTAGGCCAGGTGCCACCATACTGTCAATTAAATCTGAAATTGAGTGTCAACCTATCAACAACAAAGTTCGCCTAATTATACTTCATGTCGGTGGAAATAACTTAAAACATGAGACGGGTGACCACGTGGTCGGTGACCTATGGGAACTTGTTGAAATGGCAAAGACCAAATACCCTAAGGCTAACATTGTTGTTGATGGGATTATTATTAGGAAGGGTCTTAGCAGTCACTACGTAAACAGAGTGAATGAAAGTATAAGGTGGATGACCCAGTGTCATAATGTTTCCTTTGCTGACCCAAATATTGTTATTGATGAGAGCCATCTAGGTAACGACGGTGTTCACTTAAACCCCGATGGCATTAGAAAATTTGCTGCGTTTTTAAAAAACTCATTAAGCCTACTGCGCAACAAATCTTGGGACTAGAACGCAATTTAAATCCTAATTCCAAACTAACCCTAGTTTTTTTGAATGTCCAATGCCTTAGAACAAAATTTGATCTGGTAGAAAATTACTTAAGCAACAAAAACCACAATCTGCTGTGTATTAGTGAGCATTGGCTCAAGAGTGAAGAGTGTGATTTCTACCAAACCACTTCAAATCTGCAGCTAATCACTGCATGGTGCAGGAGTGAAAAGGATAGAGGTGGAACGGCCATTTATGCAAGCAGCGACCTATGTGTCAGGAAATTGGACGCCAACCGCTTTTGTTCAGAGCAAAACTTAGAAATGTCAGCCATTGAATTAACCGATTTGTCAACCCTGGTTGTTTCTCTGTATAGGTCACCTAATGGATCTTTTCCAATTTTTTTAAGCAACTTAGACTCATTCCTCTCATCACAAAGTGGTAAGCACAAGACTATAATCCTAGGGGGGGATTTTAACGTACACTTTAACACTTACAGTAGACACGAGATTGATCTCACAAATTTATGCCGAAGTTATAATCTTTTTTTGACGAATCGTGAGCCGACAAGACTGGATAATTGCATAGACAACATTTTTACAAATCATACTGAGTTTACTGTTTCTGTATCTGATCCTACTGTTGCAGACCATAAAGCTGTGGAAATGTCATTAAACTTCTTTAAACCAGAGTTACGCGTTCCTTCTTGGTGTGCCAATTACATATCTACAACCAGGAAAGTAGACGATAATAATTTTCATATTCTTATCTCGCGACTCAATGAAATAAACTGGGATATTGTAATAGAAAATGCTCATCCAACTGCTGTTAGTAAGTTCACTTCTTTTTTCAATGTATTAACCGACATTTTTAATAAAACCTTCCCCCAAAAACACATACACACGCCTCAGTTAGTCACAAAGAAAAATCATAAGCCGCCAAAAAATCCATGGTATACCCAAGACCTCAGAAATATTAAGGAATATCTGCTAACGTTGAACTATAGGTTCAAAGAGACCCTAGATACTGATTCCAAATCAGCGTTATATAGAAAATACCTGCGAGTTAAAAGTATTTATAAATACAAATTAACGCAGGCTAAGAAAAATTATAACGTAGAAACAATAAATAAAGCCGCAAACCCATGTAAAGCCATGTGGGCCCTTGTTAACGCCCAGGCCAAAAAGCGACAGACTCCATTATGTCCTATCAGCCCTGATGAACTAAATAACTATTTCTCTGAGGCGGCAGATAAAATAATAAACAGCCTCCCACCCAGTAATACGGACCCTGTACTTGGAGTTACCAGTACAGATGTATCTTTTTCCACTTGGGCACCTGTAAGTTGTCAGGATGTAACCAAAATAGTAAATGGCCTAAAGACGTCTCAGAGTGCAGACGCATATGGGTTTTCGTCGCTAATACTTAAAAGTATCATTGATACTATTGCCACGCCTCTTACTACTCTATTAAATATCAGTCTGAAAGAGGGAATCTTCCCTGATGAGCTTAAGATTTCCAGAACCGTGCCCATACATAAGAAAGGAGATGTATACTCTCCAGGAAACTATAGACCGATATCAATTGTGCCAGTTATCGGTAAAGTACTAGAAAAAATTATGTGTATCCAACTAGTGAACTACTTTGAAAAAAATGAATTGTTCAATGAAAGTCAACATGGTTTCAGGAGAGGTAAATCCACTTTCAGTGCTGCTTTAGAAATGGTTCAGGAGGCTCTAGACTGCTTCGAGGCAGGCGACTCCTTGGGCCTATCTTTCTGCGACCTAAGCAAAGCATTTGACTGTGTATATCATCCAATATTATTAGGTAAACTACAACGCTATGGTGTACGCAACGTAGTACTAACAATACTGACGTCTTATCTAGAAAACAGAACTCAGTTAGTAACCGTTGCGGGAGCACCTTCCACTCTTAAGTCTGTTAGACATGGGGTTCCTCAGGGCTCTGTCCTGGGTCCTCTACTATTCCTCGTAATGATAAATGATCTTAAAAACAGCACTATACTCTTTGCGGATGACACCACACTGAAGAAAAGAGCCTCGTCCCCTGAAGGTGCTGTTGCTGAAGGACGCCCCCTTCTAGAAAAAACAGCTGATTGGTTCATTAATAATAAGTTCCAACTAAATGCAGACAAAACCCAGCATCTTGTTTTGACACTAAAGGCATATCCAGACAACAACAGAGCGGTTAAGTTCCTGGGCTTTCATTTAGATCCAACTTTAAGTTGGAATATCCATATTGATCAAATATGTAAAAAGTTATGTCGTATTACATACCTCTTCAGAAAGTTGAGGAATCAAGTTACTTCAACTCATCTTCTGAATACATATTATGGATTATTCCACTCCCATATAAATTATGGTATTTTACTCTGGGGGCACGCTCCTGCTGCAAAGGATATACTCCTACTACAGAAGCGTGTGTTGCGAATAATAACTAACAGCAGATCTAGAGAGCCTTGTAGGCCTATTTTTTCCACCCTGGGTATTCTTACAATATATGCACAATATGTACTCAATAGCCTTATATATATAAAGGAAAATCTAATTAACTTCAGCAACAGATGTGATGTTCACAATTACCCCACTAGAACAGCTCATCACCTACAAATCCCTAAGTGCAGATTAACAAAAACAAAGAGTAGTTTCCCAAATTTGGCCATTAAGTTATACAACTCCCTACCGAGGTCAATCCAGACAGAAAATCTGCCCCAATTTGGAAAAACTGTTGAGTACATATTAAAAACACATCCCATATATTCCATAAATGAATTTTATGAACTAGTTTGGAGTTAGGTATAGGCCTATGCACTGATAACGAAACCCTCGTGGTAAATTATTAATGTAATATTTATTATTAATGTAATATTATTGTGATAGTAGTGTAGGCTAATATTATTGTGATAGTAATGTAGGCTAATATTATTGTGATAGTCATTTTTTTTTGTACTTCAATTTTTGACGATGTGAATCCAGCTATGTCCTGGCACTTAAACGGATTATACTGATTCTGATTCTGATTCTGATTCTGATTCAATAATATAATGTATGTGGGAAGCTGTAGAATACAAAAGTTCCTTGGTAATAGCAATAATTTTGAATTTTCGGTTAAATAATTATAGTGAGACGCAGTACGATCTTCTGGATAAATCTACGTAGGCTTCTGTTCAATCAAATTTAACACCGTTGAAGGCAGAGGGAATCTTGAAAAAAAAACAGGCCAGAGTAGTACCTGAACCCGTCAACTAAGCCTATCAGGTACAGAGAACCTATTTGACTTTATAGTAATCCTCTAAGGGCAGAATTCGAGAAAGGAAGACATAGACAAAATGGCTAATACCAAGTCTCAAAAGCAATCATAATGACTATTTTATACTACATTAAGGCAGTCATTTCAAAACATTTTGTAAGCAACGGCGGGTCGATTTGTTACAATTAATTAGTGATTTAGTTCCAATAAGTTAGAAATTTCTCATTAAAAAATACAGTTCAAGCTTAAGGCTGAGTGTTCAAAATGTTTTGTAAACAAGAAATTTTACTGATTTTTTGACGAAAATAATTTATTCCTCATTCCACAGATAGAAAGATAACAAAGTGAACACATAAAAAACTCATAAAAATCCAAGTTATCGCAGGAAGTTTATATTTTCTGAACTGAAATATTATTACCATCAAAAAAATTGGATAAATACCTTAAACCCATTTTGTAGCACAGTTGTAAATCTGTAAGGGAGATAAGACAGCTTTCACAGAAAGCTCGTATTTTTAACGATTTTTTCATCTGTTCCCTTTTATATCTTTGTGGCTGTGGAACGATCAATTAATTAATTTCGTCCAAAAAGTAAGATCATTTCTTGTTTACAAAACATTTTGAACACTCAGCCTTAAACTTAACGTTTTTGGGGTCTGCTCGTAACACTCAACGGTAGGTTATACTTGGAACAATTGACCAGCTATTCAAATTCCACAGGAAAGCCTGGCAGACAACCAGTTCCTGACTGGACAATTCATCACCAGTGCCTGCCCCGCGACGACATGTGGCCGTATAATCTGTTCCCAAGAGAGTCATCGAGGACCGACTAAGTAAATTCTGAAAATTTCTATTAGAGAAAAGCTTAACGACAATGTGATCTCGCAGAATGGAATTATGATCAACATAAGTATTACAAATTACCAAAGTGCGCAGCTTCGGCAGAGCAAGGCATCGGATTACCTTCACAACGTGTTCCCGTCGCCCCATAAAATAAGACGCATAAGGCCCCAGAAATATATCAAGATGTACCAGCTGTGTCAATAGGTTCAAGTAGGGCAAACTATTGAAAAAATTGACACTCTTGGACTCCATAATAAGGCACTCAAGCTGGCGGTTGTGAGTAGATAGTAACTGCAATGACTTACTAGTCATATAGGTTTGACCGATAATTTTTAAATGTCGTAAATTAGGCAAATTTTGGGCTATCACTGCGATGCCCTCATCTTGAAGTGGTAACCCAGTAACTTGCAAATAGACCATTTTTGGCTTAGCTATGGAAAATAAATCAAATATAACCGATGCCCCTTTACCACTAACATCTAAAAACGCCAAGTTTGACAGTCCCTGAAGAGCTGATAAATCTGCTTTAAAATGAAGACAGACGGGATGGATAGCGACATGAGTTAACTGGCTTGCTAGCAATAAATTATTAGTCGAATGTTGTGCTAATAACGTAGAAAGAGTAACATTTAAAGTAATTTCATGTGAATCAATCGAACTCTTTATAAGTTTGCCATGGGTGTCACCTGCGAAATGCGCAGTAGCTATTAGTTGCGAGTTCAAGTTGTTCATAGCGTTTAACAAATCATTAATTTTAACAATAGCTGTCAAGTCGACAGTACAGTCTCTCAATAATTGTTTGTCAAAACAGTTTACAATCTTTCGGACACAGTTACTACCAGTAAGCCCCCATCGTTTCAGGCTATTAGGCTTACCTTTACCAAATAATAAGAACTTGAGTGCACTAGGAAAGTCGCTAGATTGACAAGAAACAGTAACAGTTTCTAAATGAGATAAAGCGTTCCCATTTCCAAATTGTAGTATTTTAAAGCGGCGTAAGCTCGTGCAATGTGTCACGACGCCTCGCAGAAGACTGTGACGATTTAGATACGAACGAGTATAATTAGTATTTTCAAAAACAAGGAAAACACTTCGAATATCTGGGCCATATTTTTTCCAGAATGCCTTTACCGAGTCAATCTCAGCATTTCGACGCTTAGAAATGGTAAATCTTAGGTTAACAATGAGGGGGACACTGAAAGACATATATTCGTCCATTTTATTGTAATCCCTAATGACAGTTACGTCGTTTGCGATGAGACATCTATCGTAGTTGAGCTCCCTCCATCGTTTACACACGAGCCTCGTCGTCTTGCGTTCATTGAGGCTCAATCTGGATAGTATTTCGAATATTATGACATCATCCGGGAGGTCTGCAATGGTGACATCGCTTCGTTGGGGTTCAATCTTCCTTTTCTTTCTCACACTCGCTTCGTCATCCAAGTCACGCTGTTCCCGGCCTATAAAAACACGATGCAATTAATTTCTTCGTAAGGGCCTAAAATATAATAATTTCCTTCCGCATCTTCTGTATTACGTGACGTAATTGCTAAGCAGTAGGCTATACGACCCAAGTTAAACGTGACATGAAATCGGAATGGAAAATTTACTTTCTCAATGAAACTAGTAACTGTCGGCCAAAAATTAGGTGTAGATGTCTTAAATGGTTGACGGATCATGACTTACTTGAACCTTGCCTACCAAAGACCTCCATGAGAGAGTTTCTTCAGTGACTTCGTTCAAGTGATATATGACAAATAAGTATATTATAAGTAAAATTTCACTTAATCCCACAACATAAATGTTTAATAATGACAGCTGTTTCGGTGTAATGATGGTGTTAAACAGAAACAGCTGTCATTATTAAAAATTTATGTTGTAGAACTAAGCGCAATTTTAGTTATAATGCATATGGGCTGGAATATAGTCATTAAGAAAAGAGCTTATTATTATTATTATTACTAAACTATTACTAAACACTTAATAAAAACTATTATTGCTCAAAGGGGATTTTCTTTTTTGCTCTGTGGCACCCAATATGGAATTGCCTAAATTTCCTACGGGCTGTACACTCTTAATGGCTATTCTTTGTTTGCATTTGCATAAACGCATTGGAGGGCAGTTCTTTCAAAATCTAAGAGACATGGAGGATCAGGAGCTGTACCACAAAATTGAAGACATTTAAGTTTTTTAATGAATTATCATTCAAATTAACAAATTATGAGAATACAAGAGAATGGTTGCATTGTTTAATAATTGATTAAAATGTACAGGTAGAATTTTGAAATATAATAAGAATTTTAATTAATGTGTCTACATCTATGGGGGAAATAATTAAAAACTCACCAAATATTAAAATTTATGAATTTGAATTTCCCGCGCATTATGCACTCATTTGCTTAAAACAATTGAATAAACCCCGGTATTGTAATAATATCAAATCGCCATGATCAAGCTGCAGACTAATATAATCTTACTTACCCTCTTTAATATAATTATGAATAGCCGCCATCATGGACAAGGACGCAAGACTGGACTAGGAAGTTGAATAGATGGCGCCGAACAATAAGCGAAGTATGACCGATAGCGGCGAAACGTCAAATCCTCGTGGAGATAATGGGACCAACTAATGTTAATTGAACAAAATAATTATTTCTTATCAGTACAATGTAGTGAGAATTAGGAACCCTTGTCCTCTGACATTTCAACAAGGCATTAGGATTTTTAATAATCTATCCGGGAAAAATTGTGTCGCTCCAATATGAACTTTTTAAAGTTAGAGCAAGGTCCAAGAGGCATGCCCCTATTCCGTGTCTGAGTTCATTGAATTTTTATAGCGCTTTTATTAGTTTCACCTGTATGTTTGTATAGTCCTATGCATTGCATCCAATGCAACAAGGTAACACAAAATGGTGCAAGCAATATTTTTACAGTGTTGCACAGGATCAAAACATTCCATGTCCATACTTTTCTCATTTTGCGTGGACTATCCTAGAGTATATGTTTGTAACCGACTCCTTTGGGCTCGATTTTGCCCTACTTTGAACGATCAGATTTTATTCAAACTCTGCACACCTGTCAAAGACCGATGACAATACAATAATTCAATTACAATGTCCCATTATCCTGATTTAATTCGCTAATAAAAATTAATAAATTTTTTTCCGTATCCGTATCGTATATATACATAATATAGCCTACATTTCTGATTTACACTAAGCATATTCTTAATATTTGTTAAATTTTATTTTCAATTTGTTAGTTGAATTTTCTTTTTTTGTTTTTAGTTTTTTAAATTAATAGGGACCAGTTAGGTGTTCGGCTGTTCCATTATTTTATATTTTTTGTACCGTTGTTTTACATTTTACATGTAAAATTTGCCAGTGGAACTACCAGAATGGGGTTCCTCTCGTGGACTCAGAAGAGAAGAGGAGGATCCACATGCCGTTTTCCAACAGAACAAGGGGTATGGGCGGATAGGGGGGGGGGGGGTGACTGCCCCCTTCCCATAATTTTGTAAATATATTGGAAGTTAATTTATTACTCTCTAATTTAATTGATACTTCAATATTTTTCTGTTTGACCCACAACTAGCCCCCCCCCCCAATGGGAAAATGGGCTGGATCCGTCCCTGACCAGGGGTCCCACGAAGAAGACATTGGAGAAAATGACGCCGAACTCAAAGACGAAGAGACCCTTCCCGCCCCATGGGAGCAAAGAAATTGACTGAAATGGCACTCTATTGTATTTTTTTGACTTTTCAATAGGTTCGATCTTTTTCTTCTTTTCTTTTTGCCCTTTTATCACATGCACAAACAATATGTTCATAGCAACGGATGCATGTTGTTGGGAGCTATTTAGACGTCCGTCCAATACTCATTACGTGTACATACCGGTAATGGTGTATGTATATTTGTTTTGGTATATTGGTTTAACTTTGGAAGGAAAGTATATCAAACAGTAAAGTAATATAAATTATTGAGGGAATTTAATGTTTTACAGCCCCATGGCCTGCATTTATTTTTTGGTTGCATCGATGAAGAGTTATCCTGTCAAAAAGTTCAAAAAAAAGTTAGGAATAAGTGGATTTTTCCAAAATTACTGATTTTCCCGAGCAGATATCTCGAAAACTATGAAAGATATCAAAAAACTTTACTTCATATAAATTGTAGCAAATTTAATCAGCATTAATTTAGTATGGATCAGAAATATCGCTGGGGCGCATAGTTTCCGAAATATAAGCGAAAAACCAAAAAACGGTAGGTACTTTCAAATGGACCACGGTCCAATGCAAAAAACCATTCCACCAATTTACATCTACCAAATTGATTGTTTACTGGTTTAACATGGCAAACATCATACGCTTGGTCTGTAGGGAAGATTTTGTGGCCAAGATCGGAAGTGAGAGTATCAAACTTAAATTCAAATCTGAAGAAGACCACCTAGCAACTTCCAGTTTTCTAGAAGCGGAAGATATTGAATTCCACACCTATCCTCTAGACAAAAATGCGCAGTTGAAAGTAGTCTTAAAAAATCTACCTCGTAGCACAAAACCAGAAACAATTCAAGAAGAACTGCTGAAACTCAGGATTTTTAGTAGTGTCTTTGACGCAACTTAAAGACAAAAACCAAGGAAAATGCACAAGCTGACCCCTAGTTGAGTGTAAGAGAGGGCCTTATAGGCATAACTCCGCTACATAAATAATTAGATTACTCGTGACTTCGTGGTATTTCATTTTAATAAACAAAAAATAACAAAAACTTAGAGTTTTAGAAAAACTTGTTATAACAACCCGAATTAGTAAAACCCAAATAATCGTTAAGAAATTAACTTTGTCTAAGAAACCCACTTGTGTTAGTATAAAACCCTGAGCGCTTTCGGCAAGAACTGCCATCTACAGAGGGAAACCCACTAGCACAGTTACACCTTATCTGCGATTTGAGACTTGCTCAACTCGAGGAGAAGATGCAAATGTGACTAGGGAGAGGAAACCTTGGTTTATATAGGACTGGGAGCGGGGGGAGGAGGGGGTGGGAGGGGGCGTGGCTGGTTACCTATTCCTAACCTACTAGCTAGATCTATTAGAGGGGATGATTGTGTGAATGTTATGTCGTTTGTTAATTTTTCCCTATTGTGTAAAGCTCTTTTGATTTCAACATTTTCAAAAAAATTTAAAGTGTAACTTTTCTTTATTTTGTGTAGGGCTGTCCAATTGTGAGGATCGAATGTGTGGTTTTCCGAGTTAAGGTGTTTCGCGAATGTGCTGTTGGTGTTGGTGTCTCCTATACCTGTTATATGTTCTCTGACCCTAGTTTTAAAGCTTCTGCCTGTTTGGCCTATGTAGAAAGAAATGGAACTTCTCAACAAGGGCCTCAAGTATTGCCCCGATATAGGTCTAAACAAAAACACGTTAACCAACTTAATGTCAGACACTGAATTTAGCCTAAAAAACCACAATAATGAAAAACACATAGCAGCAGATATTCTGAAAAACGTCAAACTTACACACAAAAACGATAACACTAAATCTATAAAAAAGAAACTAGCCCAAGATAACCTTACACTCACCAAGGCGGATAAAGGAAATTCTATTGTCATTTTACCTACCCATGATTATGTTTCTAAAGTCTTAGACCTCATTTCTGATGAATCCACATTCGTAAAACTTAAAGTAGACCCCACAAACAAATTCCAAAAAGCAACCAAAAAAGCCATTAAACAAAGCTCTAACACGATACCCCAAGATATAGCCTATAAATTTACCAACATGAACCCCGTAGCTCCTTCATTTTTTGGTCTGGTTAAACTTCATAAACCCAATCAACCTATCCGCCCAGTAGTTTCGTATAACAGTGCCCCAGCCAGCAAAGTAGCTAGTTTTCTCAACAAACACATTCGCGAGCTATCAAACTTCACACCCCGCCACAGCGTCAAAAACTCATTCGAGTTGGTTTCCCGCCTTAAGCACCTTTCCTTATCCAGCAATGCCAAACTCGTCTCTTTCGATGTCAAAAATCTGTTTACTAATATTCCCGTACCCGAAGTACGTAAATTAGTTGCCCAGTCACTCTATCACAATAACACCTCGAACAGCCTTATCTCTGAGACCCTCCTTCTGTTAGACACATGCACTCATCAAAACTATTTCCGCTTCGAATCCGACTACTACCAACAAAAAATAGGCCTACCTATGGGTTCTTCCCTTTCTCCCCTTCTTGCTGAAATTTTTATGGATAACTTCGAACACAAACTTCTACACAATAAAAATCCCCTAGTTAAATGTATATCTTTCTGGACAAGGTATGTGGATGATATCTTCTGCATTTGGACAGGAAGTAACAGACAACTAGACAATTTCTTAAGTTTTATCAACACAATTCACCCAAAAATCCAATTTACCATGGAAGTAGAAGAAAACAACTCCCTGAACTTCTTAGACCTCACCATCACCAAAAATAATAGTACCCTAGACTTCAAGATATTTCGTAAAGAAACCCATAGCGATAATATAATCCCTGTTGATTCTTCTCACCCATTCCAGCACAAACACGCAGCATTCCATAGTATGATTTTTCGACTCCTTAACATCCCTATGAATCAAACCAACTATAATAATGAATTAAATACAATAAAACAAATTGCCCATAATAACAATTTCAATATCAACCTAATAGACAGAATCCTACAACATCACAAAATAAAACACAACCTCAAACTAATTTACCCCCCAGGGAGCTTAAACCCGGTAACCAATAAATCATATTTCAGGATACAATACATAGAAAAAATCACAGAAAAAATTAGTAACCTCATTTCTTCTACAACAGACAAAACACCAGCCCCGTACAATCGCAACAATTTGGCCAATAAACTCATGAACTGCAAAACCAAACCAGAAAAAGAAAAAGGCAATGGAGTTTACCGTCTAAATTGTAACGATTGTAACGCAATTTACATAGGCCAAACAGGCAGAAGCTTTAAAACTAGGGTCAGAGAACATATAACAGGTATAGGAGACACCAACACCAACAGCACATTCGCGAAACACCTTAACTCGGAAAACCACACATTCGATCCTCACAATTGGACAGCCCTACACAAAATAAAGAAAAGTTACACTTTAAATTTTTTTGAAAATGTTGAAATCAAAAGAGCTTTACACAATAGGGAAAAATTAACAAACGACATAACATTCACACAATCATCCCCTCTAATAGATCTAGCTAGTAGGTTAGGAATAGGTAACCAGCCACGCCCCCTCCCACCCCCTCCTCCCCCCGCTCCCAGTCCTATATAAACCAAGGTTTCCTCTCCCTAGTCACATTTGCATCTTCTCCTCGAGTTGAGCAAGTCTCAAATCGCAGATAAGGTGTAACTGTGCTAGTGGGTTTCCCTCTGTAGATGGCAGTTCTTGCCGAAAGCGCTCAGGGTTTTATACTAACACAAGTGGGTTTCTTAGACAAAGTTAATTTCTTAACGATTATTTGGGTTTTACTAATTCGGGTTGTTATAACAAGTTTTTCTAAAACTCTAAGTTTTTGTTATTTTTTGTTTAATAACTCCGCTAGGGTGGTCTCAGCTACATTAAAGTCATTATTTATTTATTTATTACTCTACAAAAAGAGAATAAAGCCAAAGAAATTTTTGCCCTTCGTTACTTATGCTTCCGTGAGGTGACTGTTGAAAGCTACAAAAAGAAAGGCAATCTTACTCAATTTCATCGCTGCCAACGATATAGTTCCTCAAGCCATACCTGCAACACAAAACCGAAGTGCCTAAAATGCGCTTAAAAACACCGGTATTATAATCGCCTCGATCAGGCTGCTGCACGAAAAATCCGAATACTCAGGCTAAATCCATTAATTGTGGCGGTCCAAATCCGGCCAACTTCAGAGGCTGCGAATATTTCCTACGCATTAAAGAGCAAACACTCGCCCAAATAGTCAAAAACAAGCCCAAACAACACCAGTCTCAAGCAGGTCATCCGAAAAAATACCTGTTCCCAGGACGAAACCCGCTTGGCCGCAATAGAAGGAACCTGCAGCCTGAGGGTCTACCCAACCATTTCGAAGAACTACTCGATCTACTAATTAATAAAAATATAGATGTTGCTGCAATTAGCGAACCCCACCTTTCCAGCAAAAGAATTCTATCTATAAAACAATACTCCTTATATAGAACTGACTGATGTCAGTAAAAGACACCGCAAGCTTACGATCGATCATTATCATTTATCTATTCACGATGGCGCTGGCATGAGTTTGTTCCTAAATTACAGTTGGATTTAATTAACTTTTATAAATATTATTTAGCTATTGGTGAGTCTATATTTATATACTATATCTGCATTAAAAAAAGACTACAGATATCAGCATGAATGAACATTTTTTTAAAGAACTCAGCATGCTGAGAGCTGAAATGATTGATTTTCAAGCTAGGCTGAACAACGCGGGGGAAAATAATGAAGCTACTTTGATAAAGGAACAATTTACCGTGTTTACCAATAAGGTCCTTGAGTTGGTGGGTAAAGTGCAGGAGAATGTTACCGAAACTAATGAAAAATTGGAAAACTGTCTGCAATACTCGCGACGGAATAGTTTGTTAATACACGGAATCCTAGAGGAGGCAAAAGAAAACACAACCATAACGGCTTTGGACTTCTTCCAAAACAAGTTGGGTGTGAAACTTACCGAAGAACATTTTGACAGAACGCATAGAATCGGACCATACCGTCAAAACCAACAGAAGAACAGGCCAATCATTGTTAAATTCATCAGCTACCAAACACGGTCTACCATCTTTTGTAAGAAGATGTTGCTGAAAGTATCTCCATTTACTATCACGGAATCACTTACACCCACCAGGATGGCACTATTGACCACTGCACGATGAAAATGGGGCATAAACAAAGTGTACACTAGAGACGGTCGTATTGTGATAATGGATGGCACCCAGAAATACTTCATAACCAGCGAACTAGAATTGCAAAAGCTTTCACATACAAGACTAGGAGAAACAGAAGGTGAAGGGACAGCTGAAGAACAAAGTACAGAAAAACGACAACTGCGAAGAAGAAAGTAAAATGCATTTCGGTACTGATTCCTATACAACCATTGTATAAAATCCACTAGAATAATGATCACATAGCAGGACTCAGTAGCAGGAAGGCAGCTACAAACATATCTGAAAGTCCCATCAGCTGATTTCTAGTGTAACTGTTCTTTCATCGAATGCCAACTAAACTGTTTGGGTTATATTACTGTTGCACTGTTTTTTAACTTTACTTTTATTTCGGATTCGGAACGTTTCCTAATGAGCTTAACTGCATGTAGGCCTACGTACAAAGTATAGTATTATTAAATTCTCATATTAGGCTACGATGTGGTAATGTCTAAAACGTTATATTAAATTTGTTACACTGTTTATCGGAAAATGTTGCTTCTAGACTACTTTTCATTTTTATTTTATTTTTTTTATTTTCTAGGGTTCAAAACTGTATAAATTGTAATTATTTCATTTTTATTGAGCCTCCAGTGTCAAATCTCATGTTTCTTTTTATGCGCTAATATAATAACAACGCACTTTTAACTGGTAGATGATATACAATAAACAATAGTACTTCCAAACTATAATTTAGGAAAACTGAGAACCTGATCTTGAATGAATAATTTTTTAGGGGATATTGACAGGGATAGTATCAATTTACCTACATATGTATCAGACTCAAATTTTAATTTTAAATATTTTGATGGAACCACTTTAAAAGTATTGCAGATGAATATTAGGAGTATTAATAAAAACTTTGACCGATTTCTGGTATTCTTACAAGGCCTGGGGATAACTTTCGACGTTATAATACTAACCGAAACTCATCACTCTTCTGATTCTAGTTGCACATACCATATCCCACAATATGATTCCTTTTTCAGCTATGGTTATATAAATAAATGTGATGGGGTTGCAATATTTGCCAAGTCTTGTTTAAGTGCCAGTTTTCTAACAGTCCAAATAAAGGGAAGTAATGCATCAACTATTACTTTTGATTACAATCACTGTAAATTTAAAATGTTAGCATTATACAGGTCGCCTTCTGAAGAAATTACTACATTTAATGAGAATCTGGCTAACTTTCTTGAAAACTTCACATCATATCCAAACGAATCATTAATTCTGGTGGGTGATATTAACATTGATATTTTAAACGAAAATCCGCACCTAGATACCATAAATTATTTAAATATTTTAAGTTCCATGGGATTGTACTCGGCAATAAACAACCATACCAGGGTACCAGCTGATCCGACAATTAAAAAATCTTGCATCATGCATCATGTCGAAACATTCTTATTGAGAGCTTCGCTGATTACTCTCCAAAGCTTAATTCCATCTTTCTGGGTTTCGGCAATTTTGCGCTCGAAATAGTTTCTTTTGGCTTTCCGCAGTTCTGCCACAAATTTATTCCTGGCTTGTTTGAAAACTGCCCTAGCATTGATCAGATTTTCATTCTCGGTGTGGTCTCCATTCATAACTATAGCCTTTGTGTTTTTGAAACGAATATAACTTGTAATTTTTTCACGTCTAGCCTTTAGAACGTCTTTATTAAAGTAGTTACAATATTTACCCTTAGGTAGTACAGTACTCCTTTTTCTGGAGGATTCAACCAGTAACTCGATTGTCTCAGCATACTTATCATAATTTGAGGTCAAATTTAGTAGTCTGTGCCCCTCCATTTCAAGTTTTTCCTTTAGGAGATCAAAGTCAATAGCTCCTTGAATGACAGTTTTTGTATTTGCTCCAGTCTCGGACATTAAGTCTTTGTCAATCCCGACAACTTCATGGTCTGATAGTACCACATTCTTCAAGGTAGTGACCATGAGTGCTTCATTAGCAAAGACATGGCCAATGAGAGTCTGACTTACATCCGTCATTCTAGTAGCTTTTTTCACAAGCTGAAACATGCCAAATTCAGCAAATAGTTTTTCCAACTTTCTGGTATCATGGCCAGTTTTGTCAAACCAATCTACATTGCTGTCACCCATGAATAATATACTGACCGCTTTCATGTCGTTCTTGAGTGCATCCCTCAGTAACACAGATAACTTTTCAGTGAATCTAGACATTGGGGCATTTTTTGAACGGTAATACAGTCCTATAGTGTACCGGGCTTGCCCAGTAAAGACACACACAAGTAAGGCCCAAAATTCAAATGGGATACTGGTTTTCGAAATCACTTTAGCCTATATTCAAATTTGTCCTCAATATACAATATAACACCACCCGTATGTTTGGAATTTGATGGAACTATTACGCTGTTAAAAACTTTTAAGGTGTACATGTCAAACTCGCATGCGTCAGTAAGATGAGTCTCCGTTAGTTCAAAAATTTTAGGTCTACAATTACTGAAGAGTAACGCCTTCCAAATTTCATTAATGTCTTTCGAAATCAAGCCTTGTATATTAGCAACCACAATGTCATAAGTGCATCTGATTAGTATTCATAACATGTTCTCTTTTTTATATTATTTTCCACCATTAATCTGCATGGACATTCACGGACATGACATTTCCTGCATATATTAGCTCATTAATTTTATTTAGCGCATTGTATAATTCGTCCGACAATGAGTTTTGACACTTAAGATGAAGCCACACTTTGCACATGTCGCATTCAATCCATTGGTCTCCCACTTCTCCCGGATCTTGGCACTTTGCACAATTAATACTTTCTTTTCTTTTTTCACTTTTTTAACCATCTTACTTAAATTTAATCTGTAAAAAACCTAGTAATAAATAATAATTTTAAAATTTATTAAAAACGAGGCGTTGTTGTGGGTAGTCAGGGCTACCAATGTATGTACTGTATGTACTATGTGCTCTATGTCAATGTGTTTATTTTTATGAGGTGCCCATTCCACATACGTACAACGTCAATGAAAATTATGAAATTGAAGGTGGTGGCAGACATTAAAGACATACTAAAAATTCTGCTACCACCTTCAATTTCATAATTTTCATTGACGTTGTACGTATGTGGAATGGGCGCCTGAGGACATCCTACAAAGTAATTGTTAATGGATATGATTTGATTAATTTAGGCGCCCATTCCACATACGTACAACGTCAATGAAAATTATGAAATTGAAGGACATTTCAATTTTTCATTGATGGGGGCCATTCCATATGTTTATTCAAAAATTGACAATTTTCAATTGATTTGTTTCTTGAAATTGTATTTGTTTTCTTCGTCGCCTTATTATTTAAACCTTATTATAATTTTTATACAGAAATGCTTTCTTTTTAGAGAAATCAATTAAAATAGTTGTACTTGTCATATCCCATGACGCCATTTCTTAATTTTAGATTGTTTGTTTCATTGTTTGTGAGTTTACTCTATGATCTATTGATCATTGTTCAATTTTAACAATGGCATAGTGTAAAATTGAAATGTCCTTCAATTTCATAATTTTCATTGAAGTTGTACGTATGTGGAATGGGCGCCTTAGGAGCATAATAACCTAATAACCTGCATAATAATTAAAAGGTTTTGACTTGTTTTCACGACTTTTATGGATTCCTACGACACATTAGCAACCCGTCGATTCTACTAGATGTGCCGTATTTTGCTACCCATTTGCTTTCAACGTATTTAAAGTCTGACTGTACCGGCTTTTAATACTTAGGAATTTGTAAGTTGTATAAATATGCCCATAGGCTATGGGCTATGGCCAAATTTCCTGTCATAGACAGGCTGTCAGATAAAATGGAATTGTGACCGGACGTAAATACAGCCAACAAATTACAAATTACAAAACTACAACATCAACAGAGGACACGAATCACACCAGCAGGAAAAGTTTGATATATGAGATGGTGATTAATAATTTTGCAAAATTAAAAATATTAACTTTACCTTCCGCCCTCGTGCAGCATCAATTACTCCATTAGGTGCCCATTCCACCGACCGGCTAGGGCTATTTACAAAAACGGTGACGTGGCAGCAGACATTCAAGACTTAGGCGGGGTTTCCATCGATCTCGCATTGCAGAATGCAAATGGCATTGACGGAACTGCTTGTTTTTCTATTTAGGCGGGTATTCCCATTGAATAAATATTTACTATAGAATGCTAGTCGGTATAGGGCCGTCTGTGACTCGAACCTTGCAAATCACAGAATCCAAGTCACAAAATATCCAAGGGCTTCCAAGGAAAATGAAAAATATACACATTCATTCTTGCACGGTGCTGCCTTCAGTGACAGCTATTACTTATTAAAGTGTTGGGCTACCTTATGGTGAATGGAAAGAATGTCATCGACTCAAACTAGCGTACTTCTAACGATGCCGAAACTTTGTGAAAAGCAACGTCAATGAAAGAATAATGGTCTTACGAGGTAAGTTAAGTTACCGGTCCCGCTACCTGGGGTGGATGCTCCGTATTGTAATTGAAAGAAATTCGACACTGTTCACAAATTCATTTATTGAATGTTGCCTTTCAGGTTAACTTTAATTGAAAGCACCGTACAATATGATCAGTAAATCGAAACTGAATATATTTATCAAAAGTAGAAACGTTTTACATTTTTTGTATGGTTAGTTGTTTATATTATATAGGCCTATCCTGACGAAAATGAATAAGTTAACCAAAATTTTGTGAATTGTAGGTAGCCAGGTAGACCTACACTTGTAAATAAAATCCTATGCGCTGTTGCCTGCAGTCTGAATTTTAACCAAATACTTATGAAATATTAGAGAAGCTATATACAATATATAACCTATACTCTTAGGTATACAGTATCTATAAATTCATTTCAATTCTAGGCAAAATAGTCTGCAGAGAAGTTTTAAGCTGCCAATGTGAATGCGCAGTAGGAAGTTCTCCAGTAGCCCACTGCCAACATGTGACAGCGATTCTACTGGGTTTGTGCGACTTCGGTGGTAGCTTGCTTATTGACTTCGGTGGTAGTGCGCTTGTATAGTCCACGCAAAACGAGAAAAGTATGGACATGGAATGTTTTGATCCTGCGCAATACTGTAATACAATTCTGTGTAACCTTGTTGCATTGGATGCACGGAAAAACAAAAATTGTGCAAATAATATTTTTACAGTGTTGCACAGGATCAAAACATTCCATGACCATACTTTTCTCATTTTGCTTGGACTATACATGTGCGAGCATCTACGTCGGACACGTGTTGAATTACGAGTTACTATCAGTTGACTTAGTGAGGCCATTGAATAGGTTAATCGGATACATTCTTTAATTGTTTGTAAGCGATTTAACCTTTTACAAAAGTGAGTAAGTGTGACGCTGTTATTAGCTTGTAACCTGTCATCATAACTATCACAAGCCAGATCCACGCATTTCACCGCCCATTTTTCTTCGAGGTGAAAGCAGAAACCTTGGGATCCGAAATGAAAACAATGTCGGTAACGATGTTACTGAGCCCGGCTTCGCGTCTAGTTCCAAGACATAGTGAAAAAATTATACGGCGCTCACCCAGAGGAATCGCAAAATGGGATTAGGAACTAATCACGATAATGGCACCCGCCAGCATGCGTTCAGTTGATGAGGACCATGATTATTTCGTTTTTATGGAAGAGTGATATTAAAAAATCTCGTAGTAATACAATATTGCCTGCTTGTTACTTCATGACTATACACACAAAAAAAGACACAGATTAATAGTCAGCTTTATTGTTTCAATGTAAATTATAGCAGATGGAAAAGGACTAACTATACCATTGTGTAATTTTTTGATATATATGTATACAAGTGTTTCAGGAGATCGGCTGCCTACAAACTTCTTGGACATATTGCCCGTTCAATTTGGAACAAAATATCCCGCACAATGCACAACTCGGAATGCACCGTTAGCGATCTTGGGGTGGATCAAACGGTAAAATATAATTGAAGACGTCAGGGGAAAAAAGGAAAGGTGCACTTTTGGTCGAAATTGAGATAATGGTGGCATTCTGTTCAGTTTTTAATGTAGTTTTAGATGACCTGACAAACCCGAAGAAAACCAAGTAAGGTTCTGCACAAATTGTGGGGGGGGGGGACAGAATACATGGAAAGAAACGGCTACTTTCAACCTTAAATTCGATTTCAGAAAAATCAACTTCTTTTGATCACCTTACCGGTTTTTCCCCTGTCGTCTTTATTGCATTGAATGGAAACAATTTTATTAAAATACCAAAATGCGAAGAATAAGAATATAAAGTCTTGCTTTCATGCTAACTCTAAAACAGATTATATTATTAAGAGTGTACATCCCGTAGAAAATTGGCAGCTCGAAATTTAATACTTCTTTTTTTTCTATTTAATTAACTAGGCAAGTCATTAAAAATTTGGCCCATTTAAGTTGTAGAAGACTACGTCATCCATCATACGGTATAACAGGCCCGTACCCAGGATTTTTTTTTTTTGGGGGGGGGGGGCAAGAACAATTTTTTTTAAATACATGATGCATCCGTAGTAATTCACCTGTGAGGTTGTAAATATAATGACCATCCGATCATTGGGGGGGGGGGGGGGGGTGGCCCTCTGGGGTACGAGCCTGCGGTATAATAGGGTATATTTAATTTTTGATACCATACCTTTTTCCTATAGATATAAATATTTATAAACAATATTATTTCACGTATAAATGTATAATACAAGATACCCGGTGCCATGAAAAAAATACAAAAACAAAAATTTAAAATACCCTATAGTATAAGATGCATGAAGTAGTCTTCTACAACTTAAATCAGCCAAATCTTAAATGACTTGCTTGGTTAATGAAATAAAACATATGAAGTATTAAATTTCGGGTTGCCAATTTCGGTACAGACGCATTTTAAATTAATCCTAGAAGAAAAAGAAAAAAACGGGAGAGAAAGAGAGGAGAACAAGGATAAAGCATATGCAGAGGGGGGGGGGATCCATTGTTATCACTATTACCAAACCGGAGCAAGTTATCTAAGATATAATTATTGTTTAAATATTTTCTTAAAACTACTGAGTGAATTAGCTGCCCCAACCTCCAACTAATTATGTCTTGTTTTTTATGCATCCTTGGCACAGCTGGTCTATACCCCGATAAAACTGCCTTGAGGCGTAGGACATACTGTATATATAATTATATATAGTATTATGGTGTTCTGTGTACGTAGCATATTTTTATTTATTTATAAGCCTATAAGTTGCAAAGTAGGCCTTCGGGTTATGTGTAGTTTTTATTATAGACTAATAAATAGTATGCAGGCCTATGTATTCTATGAAACTTATAAAGGCAAAGGATTCCTTTTACTACCCGACCACGATAGGGTGACTTTTGGAACATGTATAAAAATCGAATTAACTCGGTGTCTCGCTTATCCCTATGCAAGTTTATAATAAGTAAAATGTTCCAAATGTTATCCTATCTTGGTCGGGTAGTAGAGGGCTATTCATTTTGTTTTATTTGCCAATTACCAGAATGTAGGCCTATGTACCTAAAGAATTTGTACATATTATGTAGGTAGGCTACCCATTCGCCGTTATCAGACTGCCTAACTTGGTTCATATTATATTATTTTATTTATACCCTAATACTGAATTTATTTAAATTTTTAGTAAAGGCTTACCGCTTAATCACAGCGCGGTATCACGTCGGAAATTCCCGCCTTTTTGCTTGGGGACCGAAGTCTACCAATGACAATTGCTATGGGCTAGGAATAGGCTAAAATGTGACAACTAATTCTGTAAATTTGAGCGATTAATGCCTGGCAAATAGCCTAATAGGGAGTTTTGGTCTAGGCCTGCCGGCTATTCCCGATTCATGATGGGCTTCATATGGATGCACATATCACACTATTATTAAATTGACGAACTAAATATTGTATCTTTATATAAATTATCATAACAGCAGAGGCAGGCCCTGTACATACTGTAATTGCATACAATATAAAAATAATTTATTTACCGAATATAGGTTATTAGAATGGAATAGATCATACTAAACAACATTTATGTGAATCATTATTTATATGAATAGGTTCCATACTGCATACGATGTAGGTAACACAAGCATAAATAATAGTATTAAGGATAATTTTTCAGTATGCACATTCGTATTTGTAAAGAATAGAGCTGTGACATTTCAACCATTATACACGCTAATCTATTCATAAGGAAGCGGTTGAGTTAATGTTCCATGAAGTCACTCGCAGGCTGCATGCTGCAGCACAGCAGATTCCGAGTTGGCTAGAAGAACCCATGGCAAATATCGGGTAATCACAACTAATGGAGATATTTGAGACTATCATCGCACTCCTGATGGCGGCATAATAGAAACACAGCTATTGCAATAGCAATAGTCCAGTATTCCCATATACGGTACCTGTAAATACATTATAATAATAATAAATTACAACCCTGGCACATTGAAGTTGGACCACCTTGAATTTTAACAGTGATATTTTTTCAAAAAGTTCTGTTTTAATTAGAAAGAACCGGTCCGAGTTTACTCGAACATGCTTTCCAATTTATAAATTAGTTAATAGGCATTATGTGTAATTTCATAGTAAATAATTTCCTTGTGGTTAAATTCCGGATCCCTGGCGGGGGGGGTCCACCTCAATATATTAAAAACCCCTTAAAACTCGATTGCATATTCTGGAACTACAGACCAATACATTGTAACAGTAGTAACAATATAAATATTTATTCTATGACAGGGCACGCAATGTATTGGAGCGTGAATTTTCCATAATTTATTTGAAAAAAATTTTAATAGACCCAAATATTTTTTTGGGAAATCAACCTGTCAGGTTTTGTTACTCTATTGAACACCTAAAACATACCTGAATGTAGAAATCATCGAGAGAAAGGTTCAGCAGAAAAATTATTTTTTAGTCATTTTTCATGAAAATTGAGTTAATTTTATTTTTGTTACCCCCAGAAGCAAACCATCAAGGGGAAAGTGACCCACCGTATTTTGTTGACATTAATAACAACTACAATATACAGTGTTGCTCATAATAATAGGGACACAGTGAATTTTCCTAAAATCTCCAAAATGGCAAGAGTTTTGGCCTTGATTGTTAGCAGTAAATAACATGGCAAGAAGTTTGATATGTTGTGTAAATTTCATCCCAATTGCCCAAGAACGTGAGAATCTAATGAAGATTTTCAAAAATACGTCGGTCATAATAATAGTGACATTACCTTTACTTCTTTAATAAAATGCAGATAAATTAACAAATTACAATTTAATCATCAATACTTGGTAGATTGTCCCTTGTTATGAAGAACAGCATTGCATCTTGAGTTCATTGAAGTGACCAAATTCTGGCAAACAGACACAGGGATGTTGTACCACGCTTTTTGAACTTCTTGCCAAAGGTGGTCTTTGTTCTTGATTGTATCTTTAGCAATACTCTTCTTAAGTTCATTCCATAAGTTTTCTGTCGGATTCAAGTCTGGTGATTGTGCTGGCACTCCATAACAGATTTTTTTTCCCCCGCGAACCAGTTCTTCACCAACTTCGATGAATGTTTTGGGTCATTATCTTGTTGGAATTGCCACAGCAGTGGCATGTTTTCTTCTGCATAACGAAGCATTTCATTTTCTAATATGTCCCGATAGATTTCCTTAGTCATAATGTCCCTGATGACGTGAATAGGACCAACTCCGTTGAACTAGAAACAACCCCATACCATTATGTTTCCTCCACCGAACTTAACAGTCTTCCTGGTGTACTTAGGATTGAATGCGGCGTTAGTTGGCCGTCTCACGAACTGCTGGCCATCAGACCCAAAGTGATTTATCTTAGTTTCATCGCTCCATACGACGTTCCTCCAATTGACCCGATGGCGGTGTGTATGAGCAAACCTCAAGCGATCCTTTATGTTCTTTTTGGACAACAATGGCACCTTCCTGGGAATCCTGGATGGCAGTCCAGCTTCAAAAAGACGTTGTCGAATTGTACCGGGGCTGATTGACGCACCAACACGTTCCTTTAGCATTCTTGAGGAGGCGAATGGGTCGCGCTTGGATTCGCGGACAAGGAAACGGTCAAAATTTTCGGACGTCTTCCTAGTCCGACCTCTTTTTTCGACTGCAGTTTATTCCTTTAACGCGTTGGCCACCATTGTTTTTGATCGATCGACTAAATCAGCAATTTTTCTGATGCTAAACCCTTTCTTCCGCAAGCCGCAGATAATTCTTCTTTCATCATCAGAGCAATGTTTCATACGGCCCATTTTCTCAAAATATCTTGAGATTTTAAGTGGCAAGAGGCCTTGGGCAGATTTTTAAATTTTCTTTATTTTTGGCTTAAATAAAAACAAAAAATAGACTCGCGTCCTTATTATTATGACCAGCGAAAATTAAGAAAAAATCTTGAACGCTTATAATCTTGATACTTTTTAACCAAACTCACACTAAATATTCAGATAACCAAGCCGTCAACTACTGCTGACTATAATTGTGGTACCTGATTGGGTTTAAAAAAAAAATTGAAAAATTCGAAGTGTCCCTATTATTATGAGCAACACTGTATGTGAATTTAAAAGAAATCGTTGGAGCCTTTTTAGAAAAATAATTTTTATATACGTTTTTTTGGAGTTTTTTGAGAATAAACCCCCCCCCCCCAAACTGACTTACCATAAAATAAAAAATCCCTTTCGGCTATGGCCGATCAGGTGTAGGGCGATTCCACAGACCCTGCTTTTCCTCTACGCTACCCAGAGGCGTAGAGTTTTAGAATGATGGCGGGGGCAAAACTAAAAAAAAAAGTAGACCTTATGACGTCATCAGGCAGGATTGAAGAAAAAATTGATAATATAATAGAAAAATTGTAGAGTTTTACGCATTTTTTAATAGTTGTAAAGTATAGCTGTAGATTTTACAAAGCTAAAAAAAGAATGCTTATATTCATATTGCTGCAAAGGGGACTATGAAGTAAGAACCACGTCTTACAATGCTCGAAGCTGGGGGGGGGGGGGTAATGCCAAAAGGAGCTGGGGGGGCAAGTTGGACCGTGCCCCCCCCCCCCCGCCCAACTTTACGCCGCTGACGCTATGTGTAATAGAAAATAAAAAAATCTTCATTATTTTCCCGATCACAACATCAACACACAAAACACTCTTTTGTTCCAAACTATGACGACTATGAACTTTTACTTATTAAATTATTTTTACTTTGACTGGACGTCATCTTGAAACCGTTAATTTGTCGTAAAAAGTGTTGATTACCATTATCGTAGATAATAATACGATCTTTCAGTCAGATTTTAATTCATTCCTCTGCGACCAATATTGACTGAGATATGAATTATATAAGTTTTCAATCGGCCGCCATCTTATAACTAAATAGCGGATCTAGCTGGTTAACGAACTCGATCAAGGCATTTGTATGATCAATTTTTGTGCCAAGTTTCATCCAAATCGGATAATATTTACGGAAGTTAGAGTGTTTCCTAAAATCGATATGTATATATATATACATACATATATAACATTTTGAACGGAGGGTGGTTTTAGGCTCAGGGGGTCATGAAATGAAAAGTTGTGAAGAAATGAAATTTTCCGAAAGTCGAACATTGGTCGCCATCTCAATAGGTAGATGAATCTCCCTAAAAAACTTATCTCGAGGTTTGATTTTTGTGAACCTACATGCCAAATTTCATCAACATCGACCGAGTAGATTGTCCGCAAATCTACTCACAGACAGACATTTCGTATAAACCACTTTTTTAGGTTCCTGGGACCTCAAAACGTATAAATCCGTTGAAATCTCGGAATCTAAAATTTCGACTATCACAAAGCTTTCCTTATACTACGTATAAATAGGAAAGCAAAAATCTGAATAGATGGGTGATAGAGGCATCATTCCTTTATACAATTTCAGAAGAAAAAAAAAACTAAACTATGTGCCAAAATATTGCCTGGCGAATAAATAAATGAATACTGACTTTTTGTTCTATTACTAAGCCAACCTAGCGGAGTTATGGCTACAAAGCCCTCTCTTACACGCAACTAGGAAGGCCCGGGGCCGCCTGCTTTGTAACTAGTGTAGTACTCGAACCAACAACCTTTCGGGTGAAAGTCAGAGGCCGTTCCACTACTCTAGATATCCTGACTGATTGAATGATGCCTCTATTCACCCATTTACTTCGTTTTTATCTAATTAAATAAGAACTTAATGAAAAAATTATGCTGTTAAAACTCAAGGTGGTCCAACTTCAATGTACCGGGGTTGCAGTTTACTATAATTCGCAATTCTTTCACAAATAATTCTAAACAAAGTTATGAAGTCAAAAATTGTGTTCCAAACAATTCCCTCTATACCTTTCCGTTGCCTGTTCTAAGGCGTGTATTCCACTGGTCAATATTCCGTCATTTGTGATTAAAAAAGTTGAGATTTTTGTTTTAAGGAGACCATTACGAAAATACTTAACTTATCTATTGTAATGGTCTCATTAAAACCAAAATCTCAACTTTTTTTAAACACAAATGACGGAATATTGACCAGTGGAATACCCGCCTTAGAACAGGCAACGGAAAGGTATAGAGGGAATTGTTTGAAACACAATATTTGACTTCATAACTTTGTTTAGATTAAATAGGAGGTGAACATATCAAAAGTCCTACGAGTAGCCCTTGAGCCGGGGGCTATGATGGTACCGTTTTTTTGTTTTTCGCTTATATCTCGGAAACTACGCTCTAGCGATATTTTTGCTGTATACCAAATTAACGCTGATAACATTTGCTACACGTTATATGAAGTGAAGTTTTTCGATATCTTGCAGTTTTGAGATATCCGCTCGGTAAGTAGTAACTTTCCTTCTAAAGTTAAAAAAATTCTAGTGTTGAGAGGCGTCAAACGTATTGGCAGAAATATACACCTTTATGTACACATAGGTAGTGAGTATTGTTGGAATTAAAGATTAAAGATCTATTCATTAAAGATTGAAATGAAATACAATGAAAATGAAATGAAATATCGTCTTTATTTTCAGGCGAGCTTTAGCCCCGAAGAGCTACTCTTCCAGCTAACCTGCACATTTTTTTTTTGTTTACGTTAAATTTTTGAACAAAGATAGTTTTCCTGTAAAAAAAAAGATAGCCTAAACAACATAAGAAAAGAAAAATTCATACACTCACTCATTTACTCGCACACAACATTCCCCAGAAATTGATGGCAGGCTGCCTTAAATCTCCCCAAACTGCGCTCTGTCCTTGTTTCGTCAGTCAGGGAATACCAAAGTTTAGAGGTATTCACACTTAGGCCGACTGTGGGTGCCTTTGCTTTACAAAATTAGTTTCTTTCGGACGTTATTGAATTCACCTCCAATTGTGGCCACAATAAGCAATTAACATTACGTTGGGATATGGAAATAATTTTGGTAATTAGTTGGTAGACCCAAAATAAGTGCATGCATCCAATATGTGTCAAAGAGCAAAACAGGGCTGTCAGGAAGATGACAAAGTCGAATAAAAGCCATTGACAGCATTACCCGAACCCAGTAGAGTCGCATCACATGTTGGCAGGGTGCAACTTAAGAACTTCATACTAGGCATTCACATTGGCAGCTTACAACGTCTCCGCAGTCTTCCAAGACCATATTTACCTAGAATTTAAATGAATTTGTAGTTACCGTATATCTAAAAGTATGGGTTATATTCATATATATATATGGCTACTCTAATATTGAAATTTAAACTTTGACTGAAATGCGGACTGCTGGCAACAGCGCATAGCATTTATTTACAAATCAGTGTAGGCCTACCTACAATACACAAAATTTTGGGTTCCTTGTAAATTTTTCTCAGGATATGGCGGGGATTCCACCAACGTCAATAGTTATATTAAATGTTTTTTGACGTGGTAGCAAACATTTTTAGACAGTCTAAAACTGTGCTCATTTAATCATTTTATGTCTAATTTAAAAGTGGTATCAAAGACCGGAACTATAAATTATTTTATTTTGTAGAAATACAAGATATCAGAGTAAAGACTGAAAAGTCGTCGCTTGAAAACACCTCAAGACAACAACTACCATTGACGTAGGTGGAACCCCGCCTAAACAATATCTCTTTGGATATACAATACAACATAAACAACTAACATATGTAAAATCTAAAACGTTTTTACTTTTGATAAATATGTTCAGTAGGGCCTATAGATTTACTGATCGATGCTTTCAATTAAAGTAATCTGAAATGAAAGGCAACAATCAATACATGAACTTGTGAACAATGTCGAATTCCTTTCAATTCTTAGTTGCACTTTACGGAGCATCCACCCCTGGTAGCGGGTCAGGTAACTTAACTTACCTCGTAAGACCATTATTCTTTCATTTACGTTGCTTTTCACAAAGTTTCGGCATCGTTAGAAGTACGCTAGTTTGAGTCGATGAAATTCTTTCCATTCACCATAAGGTAGCCCAACACTTTAATAAGTAATAGCTGTCACTGAAGGCACCAACGTGCAACAATGAATGTGTATATATTTCATTTTCCTTGGAAGCCCTTGAATTTCCATTGCTGGAGAATTGTCATACGGACAATGGCCGAAGTTACTATTTGAGTGGTATTAAAATAACCTTGCTATTATTTCGCCTTCTCCAACCGTTAATTTGGCATTCACCTTCTTAAGCTCGTTTCTCAAATTCACAACATTTAATTCTCTATACTTCTCCATAATTTTATTAAAAACTATAACACTTAAATTATAGATGATAAGCAACGCTTGTATGAAGCAGACGACTATGTAAAATGCCCGAGCGATGGCGAGAAAGCCCGAAAGGTGAGGAGCCTAAGCAAAATAACGTTTCGTGGTTTATTGTGCAGGAGTTTTATGCGAAACCCGTCCCTCATCTATTTCGAATTTACCTTTACACAGGTAAGTCAGCGTTTGTCTCGGAAACCTAAAATTTAAGATGTTTTTGTGGAAGCCTCAAACAATGCATGTTTTTGTTTTACATGGCCTTATTTTCATTTTAAACTCATTTATGTAGGTTAAGATTACCTGTTGTGCATTTCTTAGTAAGATGCGACTGAATGGTATGTAATGCAAAGAATATTTCTAATCTTGGTCTTGAAATATTTACTCATTGTGCGCCAATAATGACACAATGTTGTTGAGTGTGGGTTGCTATTTCAGTTTCACTTCGAAAGTGTACTTGTCTTTACATGATGATAGGCCTCAGTCCAACTTTAAGTTAATTACAGAATAATGTTGTTTATGTAAGAAAAAGAAGTTGAAGAATTTGGTGGCAATTTCTTTAATTTTATCATAATGCTTCCTGCTTTGCATCCTATTATTTTATGCATTTTTTTTCAGATTTCCTTTAAACAATGAACTGTTAAAGAAATGCTTATTGTCATGCGAAGAGATTTGTACATGCCCACTAAATGGTCTCGAATCTGTGGCCAGCATTTTGAAGGAAATTCCTATTTGGTGCGACCAAATAGTATCAGAAAGCTATTATTATTAAAGTCGGACGCCATGCCTTTATTATTTGACTTCCCCAAGTGACTGCAGCGGAAAGAGTCGACAAAGTCACGAAATTGTTCGACGGGATATATTTACACGAACTTGAACCTGATCATCCAACTCCAAAGGTGTGTAGCATTACTATTTTCAAATGCTTTGATATCTTTGTCCAAAATTAGTCTATCGTTACTCTTGACTTCGTGATATTTCATATTATGTAACAAACAATTTTATTTTCTGACACCTGCTTTCAGCATTTCAGCTTTAAGCAACCCTGTTAGCCTGGTGAGGGGAATGAGTCGGTTTATTATCTCGATGCACCCTAAGGGGAGACTCCTTCACCTCGGGGAGAAGGGGAGTCGACTGACAGGATTGACCTCCTGATTATAGTGGATTCCAAGCCATTTGGAGAAAATATTATAGTAAAGTAAAGTCACACGTTGAAAATGGAGGTGACTAGAACACGCGCAATTAGACTGCAGGGTACAGTCTAAGCGCGTTGTCATTTCCCACCATGTTCCCCTGCCGTCGCTGTAGACACTACCAAGTTTGCCGCAGTTTGAAACACGCTCTGCCCTCGTGGTTTCAACTTGGTTAGCCCCTAAGGGTTATGAAATTGGAAAGATTGTAGTGTCAGCCGCATGGAGAAGCGGGTTCGGTTTCCGTTCACACCCCATTTCTTCCTCTTTTATATTTCCTGATGGGCCTGGTTCTGTAGTTTACCTTCTATAATGTTAATTCATCTTTCCTATAGTGTTTTGGTATATTCTTTCAGTTAATGGATGACGCGAGAAACGACGCCAAACCATGCAAAGGTGCCTCGACCCAGGCGAGCGTGTTGAAAGAAAGCGGAAGTTCAACTGCTGCAGATCAAGTTGGAGGCGTATGCTGAACCAGGGATTATGTTACCTTTTTTACTTATTTGTCTGAGAATAACATTCTCGTCCCTATTTACAAGATCATGGTAGCCTATTGAGATCGATTCTATGAGCATTCGTTCCCAAATATTGTATGACAAGGGCAGAAAGAAAATGGGAGGCTATGTTGATTTGGGAAATTTTGCTGCTTCAGAAATTGGTAAACCCGCAAAAGGGGCCCATGTTTTGCAAGTTGCCTCTCTGTCAAGGTCATTCAAATGCCCGTAAGCGTATTTTCTTATTGAAAAATTAGACGCCTCTATTCTCAGTAGAATATTGATGACAGCTTCATCATATTGGGATTAAAGTCCGCTCATGTGATGGTGTTCACGTAAATATAGCAGCATTACTAGTTTTAGGTTGTGACCTTGTCGCAGGCGAGCATACATTTCTACACCCAGCAGACAAGTATCCTATATTTGTTTAAGTTGACTCGAAATTCATATGCTGAAACTGGACGCTAACTAACACGCTCAGTGGAATTATGAACACCCCTTCTGCATTCACTGCTGGTTTATTATTGATACATGGAAAAATATATATTATAAAAAAATTCAATTTCATAAGTTAATTTGTTGTAAATTATGCCCCTTTTTTTCGTATTCAGCGTTAAGGACATTAGGTACCGCACGGTAGGCTACAAATGGTACTTAGGTGTACGTAGGTGCAGAACTGGATAATTAGGCCTAACTACGAGGTGGGCAAGACAAACTTCAGCAAATAACTTGCAATATTGCTAGTGATTATTAAGTTACCTGTCTGATAAGCATCTTAAATTCATAGTTATCTTCAGTCATAGTAAAGTAGGTATAGGTACCTTATAATCTTATGACAAAATAGCATAATCATTATTATTGTCGTCATCGGAACAGGCGAGCAGCAACTACCATTTAGATAGCTACAATTACTATAAGACCCCACGTATGGTGTCGATCGAGTAACGGACGGACGGTAATAGAACAAAATTAATTTGATGTTAATGTTGAGTAGGTACTATTCGGTGTTGTAAGGTGTGAACAAGTCCTTTGCATCATTTTTTACCGACTTTCCTGCCTACGATGTTTTAATGTGTCCGTGCTTTTATATTTCTGCTCACGCCTGAAGGCCAGTTCTATTATGGAACCCAAACTAAGCCAAGAAAAAGCAATCATAAATGAAAACTCAGCGTTTATCTAGGGGTAGTATCAATATTAAAGAATTTTTCCTATTGCCATTTCAAGCAAAATACTAGTCTTAGAAGATTTATATTTTATGCACGACAAACAAAATTAGTAATATTTTTGATAGCTTGCACCAAATAAGCGTCAAACTAATTATTTTCAATATAGTATCGCCAAAAAAGTATAGGACCTCACATAATAAATTTGAATTTAGGCCACCAATGCAATGGCGGACTGAATTCGCGCCATTTTCATGAAAATGGCGGAGTTGTCATCCCGTTTGTCATCCCCTGATAAAACTTGGACATTCCCTAATCTCAGGCCAGGCCAGGCCGGCCTTATTTTAGACCATAGACAGAAGAAAAATACAAATTTATTTATTTTAGTTTTAAATGTTTATTTATAGAATAAACATTACATTTTTAATATAATATCACTTAATTATATTATAATGATACGATAAAACTACACGTAACATTTTTGTTCACCATCTCAATAAATAATAAATTTTGTGTAGGTTTCATTGGCGCATAACGTGGGGAGAGACTAGTTTTGTGTCAGCCTTCCAGTAATGCTTTTATTATTAATTGAATAATTAATTAGTATTAGGCGACTATTCCATCTGTTAATAATCCGTCATTTGTGCCTTAAAAATTGATGAGTTGTTTGTTTTAAGGAGACTATTATGCAGATACTTAACTTATCAATTATATATTAAGTTAAAATATGGTGGAGACTTTTCATTGATATCTCTACATATTATAACTTAATTTAAAATAGACAAGTTAAGTGTCTACATAATAATCTCCTTAAAACAAATATCTTATCAATTTTTTAATGCACAAATGACGGATTATTGACCGTTGTAATGT
Source organism: Psococerastis gibbosa (assembly GCA_963971405.1). Lineage (NCBI taxonomy): Eukaryota > Metazoa > Arthropoda > Insecta > Psocodea > Psocidae > Psococerastis > Psococerastis gibbosa. Next base: position 44,702,612 of record OZ020489.1, on the reverse strand, counting down.
AATGTAAATGATTTAGGTCTGTAACTATTAATTTTCAGTCTGCGTAGAGATGGTTTAGGCTTCGACAGCTTGTAGCCTAAGGGCTAAGTAATGTAGATTTGGTATAGTCTACAGGCTATATCCTTGTGAGAGTTTCCTTGGTGACTTCGTGGAACTTGGAGAACATCATGATCGAGTAGAGGAAGAAGAACGCAATGATCAACAGTAAAATTTTTACTGTGGATTATTGCGTTCTTCTTCCTCTACTCATGATACAGGCTATATAGTAGGCTTAGCCTATGTTGTTAATTAATAAAAACTAAGATGAAAGATGAAAAAAAAACTATATTGACAGTCAGAATCAACAGGCACGAAGTGTTCTGCAGTATATAAAAAGATAATAAGTTAAAATGTTATTGATAATAGATCGCGCCTCACCGTTGAGTCACCGGCACAAGCTATAAGTTGCGATTCCACGACTTATCTCCCCGCAATCGACGCCAATGATAATGACGTCATAATGTCCCGGCCTGGCCTGAACGGGCCTGAGATTAGTGCTACTCTAAAACTTGGCCCACGATTGGTTGCCTACTTTCAAATTTTCAAATGTCAACATTCGTCATTCGTTTTCACAACAAAGAACAAACACAACTTTCTAGTAAGGCACTATATCCCGGGTATTGTCATCCGCCATTTTTTATCCCTTATTTCCTATATGCTAAGTATTGTAATTATTTTAAAGAAAAGTAAAAGATTGAAAAAAACGAAAACAAGTTTAGTATTTTTTTATGAAACACTTCCCTAATTGGTAGAACGTTTTTTATATAAAAAAATAAATAAACAACGATAAATTTCTAATAATAAATAGGTAAACGCCCAATGCTTGGCTTATACACCAGACTTATAATGGATAAAAAATGGCGGATGACAATACCTGTCTAATATAGAGCCCTAATTTCTAGTTTCTAGAATCTAGATAGCCTAGAAGATAAATAATACAATATTTGATTACTTTATTTAATATGAATATGGTTTATTGTGCTATTGTGGGGTGTGGGTCGAAAACTGGGTGTAAACCTCGGAAGGGTGCGCGCGCAGGGCAGCCCCGGCGGGCTAGAAACTTTTTTAAAAAAAAGCGCCAAATGCTGAGAGACGAAAAGCAGGTGTACCAACACGATTTTTTTTTTTTAAAGTTGGTACGGATTTTCAACGAAATACATTGGATAACTACCACGGCACCTAGCCCACGCTGAACAAATGTCTTCACTTTTGGTCACGTGACACAAGGGGTATTATGGCAAGAAGTGGTTGACTCCATTGCGTTCAATGCGATTTAGACGTATTTCATTGCCTGTTATTTACAATCTATTTACCCATTTATTGAGTTTTTCTTTGGTTTGACATAAATGGTCATATCTTGCTCTGCTTATAAATGCACTAATAGGTTCAAGATATGTCGAGAAACGGGGGAAAATAATACTTTTCACAAGTAAGTGTTCGCATGGTTTGGTCATTAGTTGAGGCAACATTTATGGGTTTATTTCAGTTTTCTTAATCATTATGTTAACAAATTGCTCACTTTCAATTGTCCTCAAGGCCGTAGCCAAGGGGGATCCTTGGGGGCGGAGGGGGCGGTAGCCCCCCCCCCCCCCGAGAGAAATAGCATTATTCTCGTTAGAATGGACTTTTGAAGGGAATTAAGAGAAATTATTACTCAAGTAAGGGAAACGCGATATTTTTTGGGCCACCGCCCCCCCCCCCCCGAAAACATTTTCTGAAACCGTCCCTGCCCCGAAATGAAATGGCTTGACACTAGATAGAATCGGATTTTGAAAGGAAACATACGCAAACCACTATGTAATACCAATGAAATTTTTACCCCCCCCCCCCTAAAAAAAATCCTGGCTACGGCCTTGATTGTCCTGTTTAATTTTAATACTAATTATTATTATTATTATTATTATTATTGTTTCAACCTCAAGACATTTTTTAGTAAGTCAAGTTTAAAATTATTTTAGGAAGCTGATAATTCCAGCAGCCTAAGTAGGCCTAGTCCTGCAGAACCTAAGTTTTGATAGTGAATAAAAATAGCGAAACACTATAAGGAAAATTTACAGAGGAAAAATGTGTTTTTATTTCCCATTTGGGTGAATTTCGTGGCTTTCTTGCAAATCACACGTACTGCATTAGTGACCCTCGACAACGGAACAAGCAGCCTTCCAGATTCCAGCTCCAGTTCCAGCTTCCAGCCAGTTCCAGTTCCAGCCAGTTCCATCTTCCAGCTTCCTGCCAGTTCCAGTTCCAGCTTCCAGCCAGTTCCAGCTTCCAGCCAGTTCCAGTTCCAGCCCGTTCCAGTTCCAGCCTCCAGAACGTCTCATCCGGCCATAGGCGGTGGAAACCACCCCGGAGCAGCTACATTCACCGCAGCAGCACAGCCACAACCGCTACAGCTACAACCGCTACAGCTACAACTGCTACAGCCACAACACCGACACCCACGGCTACAACCAAGATGACAGGCCCTGCTAGTACGATGGCAGTCTCGGTCAAGCTTCCACCCTTCTGGACACAGTCGGCCAACCTGTCACCGGCACTGTGGTTCACTCAAGCGGAGGCTCAGTTCGCACTTGCTGGGGTCACAATGGAAACGACGAAATATTACCACGTCCTTTCAGCGCTCGACCAAAGTACCCTCAGCGAGATCTCAGATTTGTTAGCTGCCCCAGTACCAGTAAACCCATACACTGAGCTAAAAACGCAATTAATCCAACGAATGAGTCTTCCAGCAAGCAGTCGCATTCAGCTACTAATGTCGGAAGACATAGGGGACAAAACTCCCAGCTCTTTTCTCCGGAGACTGCGGGCCCTCGCAGAGAAAGCCATATCAGACTCGGTTTTACGCACCATTTGGACGTCTCGCCTCCCGCACGCTATACAATTGGCAATCATCGGTCATGATCACCTGTCACTAGGTGACGTCGCGAACCTCGCCGACAAGATGGTCACCATCAATTCAGCAACACGTGACCGGATTCTTGAGTGCACAATGGCCCCTGTGGACCTATTGAAGACGTTAACAGAGAACGTCGCGGCTCTACAGGCACAGTTCGCCGACAGATACGGACAACGTGCCACACAGCCACGGTTCCAGCGCCAGTTCCGTTCACCAGCGCCTAAACAAGACCCAACTTGGTGTTTTTACCACCAAACCTATGGGAGGAAGGCCAGAAAGTGCCAGCAGCCATGCAGATTTCCGAAAAACGACGATCGCAGCCAGTAAAGGCAGGGCCTGCCTGCGCCACTACACACCTGCTTAAAACCTCACATCGCCTTCTTATCACGGACCCTTGCACCAAGATACGTTATCTCATTGACACAGGGTCCGACATCTGCGTTTTTCCACGTGCCCGTCTCAACCTACCGCTCCGTCGTACTCAACTCGAGCTGACTGCCGCCAATGGCACAATCATCAATACGTACGGAACAACAGCTCAACAACTGGACCTGGGATTACGACGCAGTTTCCGTTGGAATTTCATCATTGCCGATGTCACGCAACCCATCATCGGTGCAGACTTTCTCGCAGCCTCTAATTTGCTGGTGGATTTCCAGAACTCAAAGCTGATCGACGGGACAACGCATCGCAAGGCGAACCTGTGTCAAAGCCCCTCCAAGCAACCTAGCGTTTCTACCTTAACAATACCGCACAGTACCCCGGCCAGTCTAAAAGTAATAATTGAGGAGTTTAGCGACCTCACGCGGCCGAGACAACCCACAGACCAGGTCAAACACTCCACGGTCCACTACATTAGAACGACAGACGGACCTCCCGTCTCCGCTCGCCCACGCCGGTTGGCCCCGGACAAGTTTATTATCGCCAAAAAGGAGTTCAACGACATGATCCAGACCGGCGTATGTCGTCCGTCCGACAGCCCATGGGCCTCACCATTACACCTAGTACCTAAAAGCGACCATTCATGGCGCCCATGCGGGGACTACAGACGGCTCAATGCTCGAACAATTCCTGACGCGTACCCAGTCCGCCACATCGCAGATTTCAGTGCAGAATTGCGAGGAAAAACCGTATTCAGCAAAATAGACCTGGTCAAAGCATTCACCCAGATACCAGTTTCCAATGGTGACATTCCAAAGACAGCAATAAATACTCCGTTCGGCCTTTTCGAATTCCCATTCATGACATTTGGTCTTCGCAATGCGGCTCAAACCTTCCAACGCTTCATGGATAACATCCTACGCGACCTCCCGTGGGCATATTCATACATCGACGACGTACTGGTTGCATCGAGTGATAAGCAGGAGCACGAATCACACCTACGTCAACTCTTCCAACGATTCCGAGAATATGGCCTGGTCATTAATCCTAGCAAGTGTACCCTCGGCGTTGGGTCAATCAGCTTTCTTGGTTACCTCGTGTCAGCAGAAGGCACACAAGCCCTACCAGACAGGGTAAAGGCACTCACTGAATACCCTCTTCCAAAGACATTCAAAGATCTACGCCGTTTCCTTGGCATGATTAACTACTACCGCCGGTTCCTACCAAATGCAGCCAACGAACAAGCACCACTCAACACGTTGTTATCTGGAGACAAGGTAAAAGGGAACGCTACGATACCATGGACAACAAAGCTTACCGAAGCTTTCAGCTCATGCAAACACAGTCTGGCACGCATCACCCTACTCGCGCATCCAGATCATACGGCTCCGATTGCACTAGTCACAGATGCATCAGACACCAGTATCGGAGCTACAGTCCAACAACGGATCAACGATCATTGGCAGCCATTGGCATTCTTCTCGCAGAAACTTAAAGAAAACCAACGAACATGGTCCGCCTACGATCGCGAATTGCTTGCGGTACACGACGCCATTCGTCATTTCCGATACTTGCTAGAAGCGCGCGCTTTTGTCGTATATACCGATCACAAACCGTTGACGCACGCTTTTCAGAATCCAAAAACAAGTTGCTCACCTCGCCAAATGCGGCAAATGGAATTCGTCTCTCAATTCACCACGGACATCCAATACATCGCTGGGCAGGACAACTTGGCCGCTGATGCATTCTCAAGAATCGAAGCAATCTCTACTCCCGTATCTCCTGAGCAACTTTCTTCTGCTCAGAAAGACGACAGTGAACTCAAAGAGCTTCGGTCCAGTAGAAAGACGTCCCTCATCCTCGTTGATGTTCCCATTCCGGGCTCTGATTCAGTCCTTACGTGCGATTCTAGTCAAGACATACAACGCCCATTTGTGCCCAAGCCATTACGTCGACAACTTTTCGAGCACCTACACAGCCTACATCACCCAGGAATAGCAGCGTCTGCTAACCTGGTTGCCCAACGCTACATATGGCCTTCTATCCGTAAGGATTGCCGCGCCTGGGCTCGTCTGTGTGTCAACTGTCAATTGTCCAAGATACATCGACACACCCTCACTGCGATTGGAACCTTTACTCAGCCTGACCGAAGGTTTCAGCACATACACCTCGACATTGTAGGCCCATTACCACCGTCGGAAGGCTACACGTATTTGCTAACACTCGTTGACCGTTTCACGCGATGGCCGGAAGCCGCTCCTATGGTGAACATCACCGCCGAAAACGTCGCCAGAACCCTCATTTCCTGCTGGATCAGCCGGTTTGGGTGCCCGGAGACAATTTCTACAGATCGCGGCCGACAGTTTGAGAGCCATTTGTTTGCTGACCTGGCCCGATTATGCGGATTTCACCATGCACGGACTACCAGTTACCACCCTGCATCCAACGGCATGGTAGAGCGTATGCACCGCTCACTCAAAGCCTCCATTATGTGTCATGCCAATGACAAATGGACGGAAGCCCTTCCGCTAGTTTTACTGGGCATGCGCGCCACTCTTAAGAAAGATCATCAAGCTTCTCCAGCAGATCTGGTCTATGGTGAACCATTAAAACTACCAGGACAGATGCTGACAACTCCTCCTTCAAATCAGAGTCCGGCGGACTCTCTCATCTCACTTCGAAGGAAATTCGACTCACTACGCCCCACTCGCGTCAAGAGACACGGGGCTCATCATCAAACATTCATCCCACAAGACCTTGCCAAGGCCACGCACGTTTTCGTGAGACAAGACCACGTCCGTGCTTCCCTCGAACGTCCTTATGCGGGACCATTCCCTGTGTTAAGTCGCACCGACAAAACAGTTACGATTTCAAGCCGCGGTCGTGCGGTTACTGTGTCAATGGACAGGGTCAAGCCGGCCTACATTAATGCCAGTACAGACGAACCCTCTCACCAGTCTACGATCAACCCCCCGCATCAGCATCCTGCTCAAGATAAACCTCAGGAGAAGGTCTCCTCACCACTTCCTGCCACTGACGTCGTGCCGACACCACCGACTCGCACCACTCGCTCAGGTCGTCACGTCCACGTTCCACGACATTTCTCCGACTTCCAGTCTTAGGAGGGGGGTAATGTGGGGACCACTTAGTCCCACATGTGTAATAACCAGTCTGCTTCCAGCTTCACCTTTTTCCCGGTAGATGGCGCTGTTCACATTCAGATAATTCAATATTCCTCAATCTTCCTTTTACGTATTTATTTCTCTTATTCAATAATATCTTTAATCTACCCTCTGTGTCTCATCAGCTCCTTTAGCTGTGGACACAGAGTTGGTTTTTCTATATGGAAGCAGGCTGGATCAAATTCAGTATTAATTGTAAGCATGTATCGTTCTCGTCTCACAGCTCATATTGTAACCACTGTGTGTTAAATGACTCTAACTTGAGTCGAAGCACTGCAATACAAACCAATTCAAGTCTACACTGCCTATTCAATTGCATCGTCCTTCGACTAGCTACAGGTGTACTACCTTCAATGAGAAATAAGTAGGCTTGTTTGCAGCTTATGTCCATTGTATATGGGAAAATCTATATGATGCTAAACCCCATTCGCATCGTTCGTAGATAATAGGTACTATTAAAATAGATGCAAATTAGTTACATCCAGGATCAGGTTTACCTAGATCATGAGATGATCGAGAACTAATGTTCATTGGGTAAAATGGTATAGGTACTTATATCTTACCTAGATACTTGCTTATGAAGATATTATACCAAACCCTATTCGTAGATATGCCTCTAGTTCGGAATTTTCGTTCAAATTACAAATATGAATATAAATCATTCATTAATGTAGAGATGGCATCTATTTAAATTAATGCTGACTTAAGTGTTTACATTTTTAGTGGCTAAGATATTTCTCTAGCTCTACAATAAATATTAACTGAAATTCTGCTTTGGTCATGAGAATTTCAAGTTAAACAATTTTCTTCTCTTTCACATCCACATGGGAAGCGATATAACATACTCTGTCAATAATAATATTAATATTAAATAGGAAGGAAGGGTGCGCGCGCAGGGCAGCCCCGGCGGGCTAGAAACTTTTTTAAAAAAAAGCGCCAAATGCTGAGAGACGAAAAGCAGGTGTACCAACACGATTTTTTTTTTAAAGTTGGTACGGATTTTCAACGAAATACATTGGATAACTACCACGGCACCTAGCCCACGCTGAACAAATGTCTTCACTTTTGGTCACGTGACACAAGGGGTATTATGGCAAGAAGTGGTTGACTCCATTGCGTTCAATGCGATTTAGACGTATTTCATTGCCTGTTATTTACAATCTATTTACCCATTTATTGAGTTTTTCTTTGGTTTGACATAAATGGTCATATCTTGCTCTGCTTATAAATGCACTAATAGGTTCAAGATATGTCGAGAAACGGGGGAAAATAATACTTTTCACAAGTAAGTGTTCGCATGGTTTGGTCATTAGTTGAGGCAACATTTATGGGTTTATTTCAGTTTTCTTAATCATTATGTTAACAAATTGCTCACTTTCAATTGTCCTCAAGGCCGTAGCCAAGGGGGATCCTTGGGGGCGGAGGGGGCGGTCGCCCCCCCCCCCCCGAGAGAAATAGCATTATTCTCGTTAGAATGGACTTTTGAAGGGAATTAAGAGAAATTATTACTCAAGTAAGGGAAACGCGATATTTTTTGGGCCACCGCCCCCCCCCCGAAAACATTTTCTGAAACCGTCCCTGCCCCGAAATGAAATGGCTTGACACTAGATAGAATCGGATTTTGAAAGGAAACATACGCAAACCACTATGTAATACCAATGAAATTTTTACCCCCCCCCCCCTAAAAAAAAATCCTGGCTACGGCCTTGATTGTCCTGTTTAATTTTAATACTAATTATTATTATTATTATTATTATTATTGTTTCAACCTCAAGACATTTTTTAGTTAGTCAAGTTTAAAATTATTTTAGGAAGCTGATAATTCCAGCAGCCTAAGTAGGCCTAGTCCTGCAGAACCTAAGTTTTGATAGTGAATAAAAATAGCGAAACACTATAAGGAAAATTTACAGAGGAAAAATGTGTTTTTATTTCCCATTTGGGTGAATTTCGTGGCTTTCTTGCAAATCACACGTACTGCAAAATGTCTAGAAATTATTAGGCTTATTGATATTGACATCCCTAAATCAACAGCATTGGCCTACTACACTGCAATATTTTTTAATCGATGATAGCACATAGAATATTCACATCGTGTAAGCATAATAAGTAGGCTATGAGATTTAAAAATTCGAATGCCGGTGTTGGTGGATCAGGGACGGATCCAGCTCACCATGGGGGAGGGGGGGTAGCTGTGGGTCAAAATAGGAAAAACCTATGTAGCATCGATTAAATCAGAGCGTTATAAAAATTAACTTATAAAATAGGTTTACTGAATTTTTTTTTTTTTTGGGGTCCCGTCCATGGGGTTGTTCTGTGCAGGGGGGGAACCTGCCTCCCTGTATCCGTCCATCCATGGGGTCTAGCCAGAGTGACTACTTATTATTTTTATATTCTGCTTATTCTAGTTGAAGTGTAGTCAAGGACAGATGAAGGGGGGAGCTGCCCCCAAAATCTTATAAGCTAGCCTGTTGTAAGTTGCCTAACTTATTACGTTATAATGTAAAGGATGCTACACATGTTTATTATATTTTGAGCCAAATTCCCCCCCCCCCCCCCAATGGGCTGGATCTACTCCTGGTATAGGTAGGAGCCTAAATTTAGGAAGTTGAACACTTCAAATTTAGTCCCAATGCAATTAAATATACGAATATACCAGCGAATTTGGGATCCCGCTACATTGTTTGATTAATAAAATTACGAGCTATTGTTAACATTTGATACTAATAAAAATCGTTTTGCATTAGAATAGTTTGGCTACATTTTGTTAAATTGCTGCTTGACACAATTTTTCTTAGTAACATATTCCTAGCTAAATATTAATAAATCTTCATAAATGCCGGTGTGTGACCATAGAATATTGTTCTATAATAAATAAAAAAATATTACAAAAGCAGAAAATGTCAATAAATCGTATTAAAAATATTATATAGTTCAATGACGAAATATTAGCATTGACTATTGAGTCAACGTTCTTACTTCTTATATATTATAGTATTCTGTATATATATAATATAATAATATTCTAATATATGGCTAGGGCTGTCGGCAACGGACAAAATCTGATATCTTGGTAATTAGCCTACTAACTTATATAGTTATATACTTACGTGTAAATTTGATGTATTTCAATAATTATTTGAATCCTACGATTAATTGACATTTTTTGCTTTTGTAACATTTTTTATTTATTATAGAACAATATTCTATGGTCACACACCGGCATTTTTGAAGATTTATTAATACAATACAATACAAAAATTAGAGTCCCTGACCAGCCAGAGCCGGATCGACCGTGTCAAAAAAAAAAAAAAATAGCCACCCGAGAGGGTTTTGTACGAAGGAAGGAGGAGGTACTTGAATAGTCCAGCTCCTGGGGTCGTACTCATCCAAATTATATAGTGAGGCGTCAATAAGTCTGCTCTTAATGTAGGGCCTATGTTTTGAAAGTCTGAAACAAGCTGGATCCAACTGACTTACACTAAATATGGTAGCTTATTGTGAAGCCGGTGTGCAAGTAGGCCTATCGGATAAGAATCCCTCGACTTGTTTAGGCGACACCTAGGCCTAGGCATATCAAACCCTTTTGCCGATCGTGTATTATAGGAGTGCACTGTACTCCGAGCTGGCAATCCAGGATCCATCTTTACGGCCATTAGACAATTAAAGACATCCTGGCCATGAACAGTGAGGACTCTAGCGGCTTTAAAAAGGGGTCTGCAGTGAGCAAGATACGAACTTTTTGTGGCAATGCGGATAGCTCGTTTTTGTAGTAAGAGTACCTTGCTTACTCCTGCAGAGTGCCCCCATGCCATATACCATAATTTATATGGGTATGAAACATGAATATTTAGCTAGGAATATGTTACTAAGAAATATTGTGTCAAGCAGCAATTTAACAAAAGATGGACAAACTATTTAGTCCAATCTTACCATGTTTGTCTGTTAAATTGCATTGGGACTAAATTTGAAGTGTTCAACTTCCTAAAATTAGTCTCCTACCTATACCAGGGGTAGATCCAGCCCATGGGGGGGGGGGGGGGGTAATTTGGCTCAAAATATAATAACTATATGTAGTATCCATTACATTATAACGTAATAAGTTAGGCAACTTATAAATGGCTAGCTTATCTGGATCCGTCCCTGACCCACCTACACCTGCATTCTAATTTTTACATCTCATAGCCTACTTCTTATGCTTAGGCTACGAGATGTGAATATTCTGTGTGCTATCATCAATGAAAAAAATATTGCAGTGTAGTAGGCCAATGCTGATGATTTAAGGATGTCAATACCAATAAGCCTAATAATTTCTAGATATTTCGCAGTACGGGTGATTTGCAAGAAAGCCCCAAAATTCGCCAAATGGAAAATATAAACACTTTTTTTCTCTGTCTTAAATTTGCCTTATAGTGTTTCGCTATAAGGCATTCACTATCAAAACTTTTAGGTTCTACAGGACTAGGCCTACTTAGGCTATAGGAATTTTTTAGCTACCTAAGCGATGTCAATTTGTAGGCCAGCTAATGATTTTAAACTTGACTAACTAAATTCTCCAGACCATACAGGTTTACATACAAAAATTTATTTCGGGGGGGGGGGGTTAGGAACCAATGGACCACCCCCCTGGGCACGGCTATGTACAGGAAAATTGAAAGTGTGCAATTTGTTAACATAACGATTAAGAAAACTTAAATAATCCCATAAATGTTGCCTCAAATAATGACCAAACCATGATCATGTGAACACTTACTTGTGAAAAGTAACAATTTCTCGACATTTCTTGAACCTATTACTGCCACTATAAGCAGAGCAAGACATGACCATTATGTCAAACCAAAGAAAAACTCAATAAATGGGTAAATAGATTAAATAACAGGCAAGGAAGTACGTCAAAATCGCTTTGAACCCAATGGAGTCTACCACTTCTTGCCCAAATAAGCCTATTTGTCACGTGACCGAAAGTGAAGACATTGGTTCTGCATGGGCTAGGGGTCGTGGTAGCAATCCTTGTATATCAATGACATTTACTATCACTATTGACGTTGATGGAATACAAGCGCCTTAATGAGTGGGGTAATTGGGCCCTTTTTCCACGTGTAAATTGTAAGCACATCAACATTGAACATGATCAACATCAGCTGTAAGATAACAATATAGCATATATATATTATAGTATTCTGTGCAATATAGTCCATTGACCATTTGCTTCACTCTCCCGGCTTGGCATTGGAAACTGTTTTACACCACGAATTTGTGTATTTCAAAATGAGTTTTCTGTGCTGGTAGGTGTGGAGTAGTATTTCAATTCAACAACTTATTACTGCTGCTTTTGCGTACTTCCCATTAAAAGGATAACTGTGATACACTGACACATTCAGTTTGAAGAAAGATTTCCTCGGCCCTGATTGTAAAGAGGTGTTTGTAACTTACGAAAAGTTATGCGAAGATATAGAAGCCGCTCACTCTATTGTCATGTCTTTCAGTGTGGAAACGTTTAACGTTTAAGACAATGGAAGGTAAGTTCAAGTTGTTATTTAAATGCTAAGTTGCATACTGTGGAGCTAGGGCCTATAATAGGTAAAAACTCAACATAGTCCATAAGGCATAAGCTACCTCAAGAATGTATAGGCCTAATTGATTATCATTTCTCGGTAAAATCAGATCTAGCCAGGGCTATGCAATCAAAGGCATAAAGTAATTACTCTGGCAGTAATTTTCCCTTATTAACATTTTTGGCAACACTAAGAGGAATTTCTTTTTCATTTAGTCAAATACATTCTGATTATATTACGGTTTTGAGCTACAGCCAGATTATGAATTGAATTTTCGATTTTGTACTGTGCTAGGTCCATAAGCGGCAAATCTAGGAACAGCTGCGGGCGTTATCGCTAGACTCGAGCCTATTTAAAGCCATCAGTTATAAGCAATGCTTATTTCGTTTAAAATTTAAGATAGTAGAAATCTTGATGGCTAATTCTTTTTAAGACTTAATTTCACTGATAAAGTCGCCCGCAGATGTTGAACGCTTTCAGAACTACGGCCTGTCATCCCGGATTCTACTAATTCGTCACGTAACTCCGGCCGTGAAGGCCTTTGTAAGTATATAGTTTTGTTGTTATTATCCTATTAATATTTGATACGGTTTTCTACAATTTGCAATTCGAAATTCTTTTCAAGTTTGATGAAGAAAAGGAATTGGTTTTGACTTGGTGACGACCTGCCAAGAGCTTTCTTTCGCTCGTTTGCACAACTGGCCACTGTACCTGCAGGCTCACCTGTTCCACCTAGGTCTGACTGATCCTGCCACAGGTCTGCTGCTCACCTACTAATGAGTCAATCGATCCAGAGCCCAAATGACGACTTGGCTTTACTCTATTTGCAGGTGCGGCACCAGATGGCAGTAACGCCAATACTGGGTGTTGAACAAAGTAAGTCGAGAAATTTTCATTTAGTCCACTTGACAATTTATCCGAGTTCATTGTAATGTACACAAAATATTATAGCTCCATTCGTTTGATTTTTTTACCTTAAGTTAACAAAATAACAGATTTCTTTGTAAAGTGCAGTACAATAGTCGTACATAATCTAAGACTTTTTGGGTTTTTCTACCTTAATACTAGGATAAATGTAGCACAGCACTAATTGCGGTAACATTATAGTGGCGTTTAGGAGGTTCTGGTATACAATAAAGTCCTGGTGGGCGGATATTCCGTATAGGGTCCAGCATGCACACATGGCTAGACCGGATATCACCATCGGAAATGGAATGCAGTCAGTGCTTTTGGTACGAATAATGGTTTTCTGAGGACATAAAAGAAATTGCTATTACTAGCCTATTATAATAGCTGATACTTTAAGCCTGACACAAGGCACACACGGACAATTCGGTCACTAGTCAAATTTTTCATGAAAGCAAACATGGGAAAACCGCAGTCTACTGCAGCTGATTGTAGCTACGATTAGCCTGTAACTAAAATGAGCTTCAGTAGACTGCGGTTCTGCCAGGTTTGCCACCATTACCTATTTGCTTTGGTGCTGAAAACTGCGGTTGCTCCTTCGAATGAGAACGACGAAATGTTACATTGTGTTCTCAACCGTTCTGTACGGTGTGGAGGGATGAACGTTGACCCAAGCTATGGAGAACAAATGCAGTGCATTTGAAACGTAGATATGCTACGTATATCTTGGAGAGATCGTGTCTCTAATGAGGCGAATGGATACAGAAGCCGAATTGCTTGTGAAAAGGAAACTGAAACTAACATTCTACGGCCATGTGATGAGGAAGAAAAAATATCGCCTTTTGAATATTATAACGAGAAGATAGAAGGACTGTGGGCTCCAGGCAGAAAAACATCATGGTTGAAAACCATGCTGGAGTGGTTTGGCAAGAGCACGACTTCCCTATTCAGAGCAGCAGTTGCAAGGTCCCAATTGCCATGATATCGCCAATCTTCTCTAAAATGTGGCCATAATTTTGCCTGCAGACGGTTGAGTATGGTAGATTTCTTGGGTGGCGGAAAGCCCTTGAACTACTATTGGATGGTTTTTGCTTAGTGTCCGGATCCCAGCGAGGAATCCAAGTTTCATCACCAATAACTATACGTCTTCGTTGCAGAGCGCGAACTGAAATTTGAACCCTCCCTTTTTCTGTAAGGGTGTCAGCATTCTTGGCACCCAACGAGCACTGACTTTGGACATCACTTAATGCTGATGAAAAAATTTAACACAGATGTTTCTGATATGCCACATGCTTCAGCTATTTGATTAATTTTTAAGCCAGGTGCACTGGGTTGATAGTTTTTCGCACAAAACAGCAATTTTTGGCATCATAATGGTCACACAACATTGAACTTACAATTTGGAATAGCGGACCCGCAATGAGAAGTACAAGAAACCCGGTAACAATGGTTCCAAATCTGACTGCGACGACAGCGGGGTCCTCTAACTGGGCGTACCCCAACAACACGGCGGCCACGCCCATTCCTATGGCCAGCTGTTTGAGCGCAGTTTTCTTCTCCGCAGACTTACTCCACAACAGGTAGAAGGCAAGGTAGGCAAAGTTAAGCCCGATACCGAAGAAATTGACGAAACCTAGGGCTTCGTCCTTTAGCAGTTTCCCGTGCTGCATGAACAGAAGAGATCTTAAAAACAAAACAAAAATACGATTTTAATGTAGCAGTGAGACTGGTTCAGAAGCATGGTTTAGACGGGGCCTGCTTTTTACAGAGGCAAATGTTTTTTTATTTTTAATTACACCATAGCGTTAGGCTTCCGCCATAAGCTTTCTTGCAGCCCAATGCAACACATAATCTGGTGAACCTCTGCTATTGACGTAAGCCGGGCACGTCTTAATGTGTTTTCTGTCCATCTCTTCCCGGGTGTCGCATAATGAGGCAAATGTAAGCATGTCCATTGTCAGTGTCACTCAAGGAGCAAACTTTCAAAACGGCACTAATCCATTTTCGTAAAATGTTCAGGAAACACGAAATGCAAAATTATTTCGGCTTTATTATAACGGAAATATAAGATTTTAACCCTTCACAAGACTGGGTTAAAATTTTTTTGTTTTTGTTTTGATTAGCAATTCTGATTCAACTCATCTCCAAGATGGAAAATCGATGATAAAATCAATTTTTAATTTTCATGGATTTGTGACGTTTTGAAAGTTAGCTCCTCACTTGTAGTCAGCGTGGGTAGACATCGAGTACCAGTTTATCTCTTTTATTTATCCGGAAACAATACCAGAAAAGAATGAGATCGTTGTCAAGGCAAGGGTCAATGTATGCCTACGTCCATAAAAGCCCTTCAAAATAACATTACTAATACTTTTAGCAACTTTAGTTCTCACATTTATTCGTAAGGATAACTCTCGGATGCCTGGTTGGCAGCAACCTTTTACGGCGATGTCTTCAATACGATACGATACTGGCATGCCCTCTTACCCTCCACATAGGACGTGATCTCCAAGTTTTCAATCACTAGCTGGAGATGTTCTATTGGACGTCCCGGTTTAAGGAGTTAAGATTTTGTTCCAGAAATAACGACAAAAGAACTGCCGGATAATTAAATTTACCTTGTCACGTTTTACTCAATTAATCTATGTAAAAGAACTTTTTTTCCGAAACATGGAGCCACCTATACTTTCAAGGTCGTTAAACAAGAGTACTATATAAGAGTTTCCCACAAAAAATATACATATATATATATATTTAAATAAATTCGCTCGCTCGGATATATTTTGAACGCTTCCAAACAAAAACAAATCCCGCCGTGTCAGCAAGGGGCGCTCTTATTATATTATATATTGTGTCAATTGGCTGAAGCTCAGAAGCACAAAAAATTCAAAAAATATTCTTGACAGGAGCGGAAGTCCCAACTGTGCCAAATAGGCCTCTAGTAAGATCAGTCAGAGTGCGTGTCAAGTAATCGGCTTCTCCCTCGTAACGACTTGGGTTAAAATGATTTTTTAGGCCCTATTATAAAGCAGTTTAAAAAAATACTTACATGACCGTTCCTCCAACGAATGGAGTAGGAGGGAAGTTAACTGTAGAGCCAGCCTTGTAAATGTCTTTGCATAAGAACCTAAAATGAAGAATATATATACAGTCTACTGCTATGAGGAGGAAAAGACCTATAAGTGTAAAAATCAAATATCTAATGAAATATCAATCGTAGAGCTGTCAAAAATATCAGGACAAAAAGAAGAAATTTTTCTGGGCATTTTGATATATGATATAATGTAGCTCTCTTAACACAGATTGACCACAATAATTGTTAGATTTCCTTTGTACAAAAACCGATTGGTGAAGTAGTCCCTGGGAAGGAGTTCAAGAACTGTGACCAATTTGTGTTAGTGCTGGCCAAGATGGCGGATAATCAAAACATGTTTTGATTCTGCTCTTGTCTTATTTTATCAAAAAACTAGTTTTTTTTGAAAGTTTTTTTGATTAAAAGTGCAGTTAAAAGTGAAAGAAAAGTGATTGAAATCTGTGATCAAAAATGGCGAATACGAGAAGGCCTTCGAGGAAGAAAAAAACTAAAGTGGAAATTGACACGTGTGCTTTCTGCAAAGATACCGGAGGTCCGTCGGAGGATGAAAACTGGATTACTTGTGACTATTGTGAAAAGTGGTTCCACACCAAATTTCAGATGGGAAACTTATCGAAAGAAATGTTCGAGTTCCTAACGCAGTACAATGAGATGAAGGAAAAGTTTGGTGAAATTATGAGCCATCTTGAACTTAAATGGAAGTGTGAAGCTTGCCATAAGCACAATGTTATGCAAAAAATCAGTGAAAATGAAATTCTAAGTGATGTCAAAGCTAAAATCGAAAAGTTGAACAAAAAATTTGAGAAATTTGATTGCCTACAAAACAGACCAGATGCACCAAGTTTTGCAAACGCAGTTAAGAATGAAAAGAAAGATTACTTTCCACGACTAGTCATGAAACCTAAGAAAGATACGTCAAAAGCGGATTCTAGTAGTGAGCTTAAGAAAATAGTTACCTCAACAGCAGCTAAAGTTAACAGGGCTTCAGTGATGGAAGATGGAACCATAAAAGTTGATTGCTGGGATGAGGCAACTATGAAAAAAATAAAGAGTGCGGTGAATGTACAGAACTATGTCCTTCAAGAGCCAAAGCTACTAAATCCTCGCATCAAAGTCTACAACTACCGGGAAGATACCAATCACCTGTCAGATGAAGAAATGGCTTCTACTATTCGGAAGCAAAATTGTCTACATAAGGCTGAAATAACTGTGATAAAGCGATTTAAGAATTTTAAAGGTCCTCACACTTCTGTGATACTAGAAATTGACCCGTTTACAAAATGTCAATTAAGAGATGAGAAATTCTTTGTTGGAAGTCAAAGAGTGAACTTTAGTGAATATATTGGAATCAGACGATGTGGGAAGTGCCTAATGTTCTCCCATGGTACCAAGGAATGCAATAAGGTTGGAAAAAAGTGCTCAAACTGTAGTCAAGTGTCGCATCTAAAGGAACAATGCAATCAAGAAAAACACTGTAGCAATTGTGAAGATAGAAACAGAAAATTCAACCAATCGGTTAATGTTAATCATTCAGTCATGGATAAAAGCTGCCCTGTCTACAAAGATCTCATCGCCAGTATTAAAAGACGCATAAAGACATTATGATCAGTTCAAATAGTGAAATTATGTTGGTAAACATTCAAGGACTGAATTCAAAAGACATCCGTGAAGTGTGGCAAGACATTACAACAGCGAAATATTTCCCTATAGTGCTCGGCTTGGTGGAAACACATTTGGACAAAAGTGTTTCATCTAATGACTATTATCTTAAAGGGTTCACCTCTGTTTTAGTTGAATCTAACTCACAACATACTGGAGGAGTGGTCCTGTACATCAATGATGCTATCCCGTATAAAATCCTACAAAAGTTGTCTTATGACTACGAGTTCTGGTCAGTGCTAGTCTCGCTGGAGATAGCACGGAAGAAGTATATCATAGGGTTGTACTATCGTTCTCCGAACTCTCCTGTAGTGCGAAGTCTGTCTTACATGAAGAAATTGATGGCGAAGGCAGAAGAAATGTGTACAAATGACCAAATAATTTTAATGGGAGACATGAATATCGACTTATTGAAACCAAATGAATATGAAGCGAGAAAACTGAATGAAGCTCTGAATGAATTTTTGCTCTACCAAATAGTGGACAAACCAACGAGAGTTACAGCTACATCGCAAACGCTCATTGACCATGTACTCACTAACAAAGTTCCTTTACCAGTCCAAGTTTTGAATGATCTAGTTCTGGCAGACCACAAGGTGGTTACAGTTCATGTACCGCACGAGAATATGAGCAGAGAAACTTCCCCATTGGTCATTCGCGGGGCACTGGATCCTGATGTTCTGGTTGCCATGATTGAAGAAAAGCGTGACGTCATCGAAGAATGTGTTGAAGATTACGACAAATCCTGTGAGGTTATCGGTCAAGTGGTGGAAGACTCTAGGAAAAATAACACTGTCCTGCGTGAAGATAAATATTGCAAGTATTTCAACTCCAAAGTGATTCATGCAAGAAATGAAAAAATCCAAAATTATCGCTTGTTCATGAGGTTGAAAGAGAGGGTGTCTGCTGGGGAGAGTTCGATTATCAATGAAATGAATGCGGCCTGGATTGACTTCAAAATTAAGAGAAATAAGTTTTTAGCAGAAATGAGACGTGCCAAAAGAGAATATTTTGAGAAAAGGATCAATACCGCATTCAATGATGGAAAGAAGCTGTGGCGGGTGCTAAAAGAAGCTCTCAACATTAACAACAGCACCCTTAAAAGAATTAGATCTGACAATGGAGTATTTGATGACAAGGAAGATATGGCCAATGAGATTAATGAATATATTGTTAAGAGTGTTGTTGAGCTAAATGAACGAATACCTACTGTTGATGAAATTGCGATCAGAGAGAGTAGAGGTCCCTACTTAGAAGACTTTATGTTACCCAGTGAAGATGAACTGTACAGCATTGTTAAGGAGCTCAAGGGTAAAGACCAGACACAACCTAGCGTTGAAGTCCTGAAGCTGTGCTGGGATAAGATTGGACCTAGCATCCTGAAAATAGTGCATCTGTCGTTGAGCAGTGCGACTGTTCCCAACCTTCTGAAAGTTGCTGCTGTCACACCTATACCAAAAGTCGCTGGTTCAATTGAGGTTGCAGATATACGTCCCATCAATGTGCTACCTACCATGGAAAAATTGCTTGAAAAAGTAGTGCATAAACAAATTCTACAATTTATTGAAGAAAAGAACATTCTTAGCAGCTGTCAATCGGGCTTTCGTCAACGCCATTCCACGGAATCTGCCTTACAGTTAGTCATTGAAGATTGGAGAAGTGCAGTCGTCGACCAGGACCACGTGATGGCAGTTTTCATCGATCTACGTCGAGCTTTTGAAACAATCGACCGCACAGTGCTCCTAAATAAGCTTTGGCGAATGGGATTCAGAGGTGATGTTCACAAATGGCTAGCTAACTACCTCAACAACAGACAGCAATTTGTTAAAGTTGGTGAAAAAAAGTCAAGGTGCTTAAATGTCGATATAGGTGTGGCCCAAGGCAGCTGTATTGGTCCATTGTTGTTTGTTCTTTTTATCAATGACCTGCCAGATGTCCTACAGCACTGCAGCATACATATGTTCGCTGATGACACGTTGCTGTATTGTCGAGGAGCTGACGTCACACAGTTATCAAGAAAAATGAATGAAGAGCTCCAAGTAGTTGTAAAGTGGTTAGCTGCAAATAAGTTGAGTGTGAATGCTAAAAAGTCTAAAGTTATGATTGTCAGTAAGTCTCAGACATCAATACCACCACCTACAATCACTATGAACGGCGAAGCCCTTGAAATTGTCGACGAATTTAAATACTTGGGAGTCGTCATCGACAAGCAATTGACGTTCGCTCTGCATTTCAAAAGAATTGTCAGCAAGTTGAGGCAAAAACTGGGGCTCCTTAGACGTGTACGGTACGCCCTACCCCGTAAGACCAAAGAGCTGATCTATAAGGCACTTATTAAACCACACATAAACTACTGCAGCACACTGTTGAGCTATGCCCCTTCAAGTACAATCCAAGAAATGCAAGTCGTTCTTAACACGGGCTTGCGAGCTATACTAAATGCACCACAGGACACTCGTGTCACTGACATGTTAAGTGAGCTCAAACTTACGTCAGTACAAGACCAGGTCATATTGGATACTTTGTCGTTCATACACAAAATTCTGATCGGTCATCTCCCAGAGTATCTACGAGACAAAGTTCAATTCTTCAGAGACGTGCATGCATACAACACCAGACAGCATAATAGCATCTACCTGGAGCGGGCTATGTCAGAATTCCAAAGGCGCGGAATCTTCTATTCGTGGTTATCCAGATATAATAATCTACGCCGTGAAATTAAAGACAGTGCGACCGTCAAACAGTTTCGCGAAAGACTAGAATGCTCCCTCCGGCATCATTAGAACTAAGTGCTAGTTTGAAGTGAATCTATCAAGAACAACCATTAGCATTCGTGCTACTACCCATACAACAACAACAACAACATGCCATGTATCGAAATGTAGAGGAGCATTTCTACTAAAAGTCGACTTAGTACGAAAACAACTAGTAGGGGGGGGGGGGGGTGGCTAATCAGATTTAAAAAATAAAACATAAAATTCATACATCTGAGGTTGTATTGTATTTGTAAATAAACTAAATAAATATTGGCTTTTTGTTCTATTACCAAACCAACCTAGCGGAGTTAGGGCTATAAAGCTCTCTCTTACACTCAACTAGGAAGACCCGAGACCGCCTGCTTTACATTTTAAGAAAACCCCACAACCTTACACATGCACAAAATTATACATTTATTGTAGAGTTATAAATTAGCTCACATTGAGCGACGGTGGCCTGACAAACTATCGAGGCGAAATTAGGCAAAAGCATTTAACCAGAGAAAATGAAAATCAGGTTTCCACGTCACTGACCTCCTATAACTTGAAGAAGAAGACCTGGTTGGTAAAAACGAAAAATACTTACACACCAGAAAACATCTGTCCGATGGTCACCATTCCAGCCAGGCCGGCGAAAAATCCCTTATATTCTTCCAACATGATTCTAAGAGTAAATTCCTAGCAATGGAGGAATGTCTTTTGCAATTCTACTGTTCATCAGCTCGGTCCTGAAAAAAAAAAAAAAAAAAAAAAAAAATAGGCGTTTAGTAATCCTTAGGTCAATATGTTAGTGGCGCCCCATTGCCCCGCATTATTAGTGGAACAACCAAAAAGAGAATTGTATTTCTCGTTTCAAATTTAATTTTTTTTGGAAATAGGTAGGCCTAGTGTATCTCACCTAGATGAGTCAAGGAAATTGATTTGATGCAGTGGTGTATCAGCACTTAGCAACGAACTACCGATAGATTAGTCCAGTAAACCGAAACTACAAAAGTAGCCGAGATGGTGAGGTGCCTAGGATGGATGCTAGGAGGAATGGCATAAAGAGCAGCCCTTAAAAAAGCCAATTTAAAGGAAGGAGAACGGTGGCAAGACCTCATGCAGCTGCGGACAGTAGCCTATACGAGTAACACCTGCTATATGGAGAATTTCCGACCAAAATATGAAAACAAGACACCAATGTTGTTTCGATATCCATGTGGAAGGTTTCGTTTCCTGAAAACGACTACCCCTTGGGAGTCCTTTGCGACTCCGTGAGGCATAGTTATTGATTTTTTATCTTATGGGCTTATAGTTTATGTCAACACCAGCAGCAGCTTGATCGAGGCGATTATAATACCGATATTTATTTAATCCCCTGGTAATAAAAATATAAACAAGATAATTTTATAATGGAAAGTGCTATTCAAAATTTGTTTGTTTACAGTTATAATCCTAGGGTATTTATTTAACCCCGGCATTATAATCGCCTCGATCAGGCTGCAGGCACCTTAACCCTATTCTTATTCTGTGCCTTAACCTTCCTAACACAGATTTTTACTCTGCAGTTGTTCCGCTCATGTGAATCTGGTAACAGGAAACAGGCTAAAGGTTCTGAGGTCCTCCCTCACTTTTGTTTCTAATGATATCCCAGGTCTCATCTTAGTGGCCACTGCCCAATGGCCTTTCACCCTCCATCGAATCACAACTGACTCTGCAGGCCTTAATTGCCATGTTGTGTTATTTTAAAAAATACCTTAAGATATTTTTCATACCAAATAAATCCAATTCTCCATAATAGACATAGGCCTACGCTAATTTGGCAAGTCACGTTAGATCGGCTATTCGGAATGTCTGTCAGAAGCCTAGCGACTGGAAGACTCCAGCTTCCATTAGTTCAAGGTCAAGGCGTAACTAGCCTTGAATAACATCAGGGTTATACAAATCGGTAAATAATAAGATAAAAGGTGTCAATAAGTAAAATACTAGGTAATCAGGCTAACCATGCCATAGCATAGGGTTCATTGAAAGAAATATACAAAATTCTACCACAATAATCAATAAAGCTAAAACGAAACGTACGGTAGTTAGCTATTAAACCAACTGTACGGAATGTAGGCACCCTGATTAACAGAGGCACAGCAACAAAAAGTTACACTAAATAAGCCAAAATGTTGTGTGACAACTCAACAAATCTAAGATGCAACATACCGTAAAGCGTGACCAAGACTATGATAAAGTTACAAGGTGAAAATATACTTACAACTATCTTTATCAACCGATAAAAAACTTGTATAACATTGTATAATAATGTACTCTTCCATCATGATTCGTTGTTGACTTGTTTCGTGGTATTAGAAGTTCAACCTTGAACTTTAAGCGGCAATATTTTCTAGTGCCACGATAAATTTAAACAGTTGCAGGCAGTTACATTTTCCCCATTAATGCAGCATTTGACTACACATAACCAGATAATATGAGTATTTGTTGTTGTTGATAGTAGCATGTAATGATAATGATTGCCAATAATCCATCGATCACAGTAAAGTTCCATGATAAATAATAAATTTCGGTTGCATCGGCTTTCCCTATCCCAAAGCACGGCACTGAATCGTCCAAGAGGACGATTGCACTGGCTAGAAAAGGCAGACCAATACAATATTACAACACAGCAATAATTAATTGCAGGGCAATAGGGCATGCAATTCAAGTGGAGGGCAGAAGAAATGTTGGTCGCCCAAAGATCACAGTAGAGTGGAAGATTCGAGCTGACATGGGAGCGTGTGGGATCTCAGCCGCAACAGCTCAAGATAGAAAAGCCTGGAAAATCGCCTGTCGTGTCGCTGACCCCAAACCGGGATAAAGCGAAGAAAAAGAAAAAGAAGGGCATGCAATGTGTTGGAGCTTGAATAAAATTGTCCATTTCTTCAAAAGCAATTTTTTAAATTTAAAACCAAAACTTTGCTTGGGAAAGCGACCAGTTCGATTTTTTTACTCTTAACACCTAAAATACCAGAAGTAAGAAAGCATTGATAGAATGGTTCGGCAGAAAAATTATTCTTTTGTCCCTTTTCATATAAATTGAGTCTTTTTTATATTTTTGCAAAACTTGTCATATACATCTATTATACCCCAATACGGAAATGCAGATCTGGCTCGTGAGCAGGGGGGCAAACTCAACTTAAAATAAAAAATTTTAACTTAGTTGTTTGACAACGTCATATCGCGTCAAACATATGTAGTGTAGATTAGATAAATTTAACTTCCAATATATTTACACAATTTTCGTCTTTTTTGCACCGGGAGAAAATCGTTTTTAGGACATCGTCCGGTGCAGCTCCTAGCTCATTTTGGACTGGGACCAGACAGGGGGTTGCTGCCCTCCCCTCCCTCCCAAAATTGTTTAAATATATTGGAAGTTAATTTATTACTATCGAATTTAATCTACACTACATATGTTTTTTCTGTTTGACTGATGACTGTTTTTGGGAGCTATTTAGATGTCCGTCCAATACTCATTATGTGTACATATTTTGGCCAATGATACGTTTGACGCCTCTCATCATTAGAATTGATTTAACTTTGAAAGGAAAGTACCTAGGTATATCAAACAGTAAAGTAATATAAATTATTGAAGGGAATTTAATGTTCTACAGCCATATGGCCTGCATTTATTTTTTTGGTTGCATCGTTGAAGAGTTATCCAGTCAAAAAGTTCAAAAAATGTTAGGGAAAAATGTATTTTTCCAAAATTACTGATTTTCCCTAGCAGATATCTCGAAAACTATGCAAGATATCGAAAAACATTTCTTTACATAACTTGTAGCAAATTTAATCAGCGTTAATTTGGTATAGACCAGAAATATCGCTAGGTCGCGGAGTTTCCGAGACATAAGCGAAAAACCAAAAAACGGCCCCTTCAAAAGTTTTTTTCATGTTTTGGACGCGTCTGGCAATGTTATAGCCCCGACTAAATCGTCTGGCATCTTTGTTTTTGTATTAAGAGTGTACAGCCCGTAGGAAATTGGCAACCCGAAATTTATTACTTTTAATTTTTTATTTAATTAACTAAGCATGTTATTAAAGATTTGGCTCATCAAAGTTGTAGAAGACTACTTCATGCATCATATAACAAGGTATTTTTAGTTTTCGAAATTGTAGTTTTTTTATAAAATCGCTTTTACGTGAAAAGTTATTGTTTATAAAATATCTGCATGTTTATGAAAAAACTACACTTTCAAAAATTAAAAATATCTTCTAATATGATGCATGAAGTAGTCTTCTACAACTTTGATGAGCCAAATCTTTAATAACATGCTTAGTTAATTAAATAAAAAATAAAAAGGAATAAATTTCGGGTTGCCAATTTCCTACGGGCTGTACACTCTTAATTAAAAACTACACTGCAACATATAAAAAATTCATATTGCCGCCTGCCGGGGGTAAAAAAACTGATTTAAAAAAATGTATAAGTTGATTTTGCCCCCGTGTTCATGACCCAGATCTGCATTACCGTATTGGGCTATAATAGATGTATGTGATTATATTATGTTATATTATTACTTTCTGTAAAATACAAGCAAAAGGGTAGTTACGGCCATTCACATTGTATTCTCTTCAATAAAAAATACAATGCTTTAGGATAGGGAGAGCTCTGAGGAAAATTACAGAATTGCGATGGGAAAATTGAAAAGTCGTTGTCTCGTTGATACTCATGCTGGCATCTCGCCGATTGCTAGCTATGAGCAAAACAAGGACTTTGATGCCCTACAATGCAGGAAAATCATGAGCTGCACCATGGTACTACAATGGATCTCTGGACATGCTGATGTCCATGGAAATGAGGAAGCGGATAGACTCGCCAGAGAGGAAGCTGGTATGGAACAACCTGTCGAACCCATGACTTTAAGTGACTGTAAGAGGCATACCAAAGAATTCTTTCAGGGTAAGTGCGGGACAGCTCACAGGACTGACACCTCTGGAAAAACGTGGGAAAAACTAATGCAGAAGAAAGACAGGCCGCCAAAGAACCTACCCAGATGTGGCGGAATTTGAGTTAACTACGGGTACGACTACCTTCAAAAACGTCTTCACCGCTTAGGTCTAGCAGAGGAGCCTTTCTGCCCTTTAGGCGACACCCGGGAAGAGATGGACGGAAAACAACTTAAGACGTGCCCGGCTCTCGTCAGTAGCAGAGGTTCACCAGATTATGTGTTGTATTGGGCGGCAAGAAAGCTGATGGCGGAAGCCTAATGCTAGGGTGTAATTAAAAAAAAAAGATAGGGAGAGCTCTGGAATCATTTAATTTAACTTCTTTTTCTTCCTAACTGTTTGAACTGAATCCTCTCGCGCATCAATAAGCGCATTTTCATCAGCCACTTCCAAACTTTTTTCAATTCTGCGTTTTTTCGCTTGTACTTTTTTTGAACCTTCTATGTCATCTTCCCCAACCACTACCTCAGTGCATGGACCATCACCTCTCTTCTTCTTTTTCTTCGTCTTAACATTCACATCATTCCGAGCTGTTTCGTCTACATCAACACGATCAGTAGATTCAACTAGTTTTCCATCATTCATCTCAATTGCATTTCTTAATGCAACATCAGCATTGCTGTTTTTCAAATCTACTACTTTCTTCCTTTTACTTCTTTCATTGACCTTTTTGGTGTCGCTATCTTCCCTAACTGCCTCTTCCAAATCAACACGATTAAACAAGGCTCCATCTACACATTCCTCCATAGTTCCACCTACTTTGACATCACTGTCCTTCATGCTCTTGCTCCATTTCTTCTTCTTTTTCCTTATAAGCCTTCTACTATCACCATTTATAACTTCCTCCACACACACCTTAATAGCTCCTTCTTCCTCACTAACTTTGCCATCCCCCACCCGCTTCCTCAACTTCCTCCTCTCCTTCTTCAGTTTCTTACTGTCCTTCACAAACTTCTTCCCACTACTTCCATTCATTTCACTATTCTCCCATTTCATAGGCTCATTAAAAAACTCGGGTATCTCAACACCATCCACTCGTTCAAGAACAGCAATAAAAAATCCAGTGGTCAAATCCCGGGTGGGCGACGCGGTGACACAATGGCGGCCAAACTCATAGCTATCGGAACCACGTGACGGCCAGTCTGGCAAAACTGAGACAACCGTCCAGGGCGCAGGCGCGGGGAAATAGCCCAACACCGCCGCGACAACCGCCTCATTCTCCTCTTCCTGCGTTGAACAAGTGGAGTAGACAACTCGGCGCGCGGCCGGGAACTTGGTGAGCGCGTGGATTAGAAGTTTCTTCTGGAAGGCGGTGAGTTTTCGAAGTTGGCCATTCTTGTCATTGTCATGGGTAAACAGACGGGCTCTTTCCGTCATGCCTGAAACAGTGTTCCCATTTGGCTTAAATTTTTCCCACACCACAGGCTATAAGATATCTAAAATGCATCTAAATACAAAGGTATTTGAATTACAATAAGCAGTACAGCTTAGATGAAACACAATTTTTCTGGGTTTATACTGATGCAATGCCTAATGAGTTACCATGTTTCTGCCCCGCGCGGCGACCAATGAATGAATGAATCAAGTAAACAACCGAAAACAAGCCATTTTCAGCATTACGTCATTATGATCAATTATTGTCCCTATAGTTATAGCTTTGAGGGAACCAGTCACTAATTTTCCCTTTGACCCCTCGTCCAACGCCTATTGCTGAGGTGCCGATTCCACCGACCGGCTAGGGCTAAATACAAAAATGGTGACGTGGTAGCAGACATTCAAGATTAGGTGGGGTTTCCACCGACCTCGCATTGCAGAATGAAAATGACATTGACTGAAATTAGAATTTTTCTTTTTATAGAAATCTATTAAAATGTTTGTACTTACATATCATAACATATCCCATGACGCCATTTTTTAATTTTTGTTTGTTTGTGATCTTACTGTATGATCATTGATCAATTTTAACTACGGAATAGAGGAAAACTAAAATTTCCGTTAATGTCATTTGCATTCAGCAATGCGAGGTCGGTGGAAACCCCGCCTAAGTCTTGATTGTCTGCTACCACGTCACCGTTTTTGTATTTAGCCCTAGCCGGTCGGTGGAATCGGCGCCTAAGCACGAAATAGTATTCAATTAACACACGGAAGGTGTCTCCCGCCAGATTGTTCCTGTCAACCAGTATAAGCTGCACCAAGAGGCATCAAACTAGGTCGAAACTGGTCGCGTTTGGTAGCCCTTGTCTCAGCCGTAGGCTAATTGCAACCACTACTCTGGATGGCCGTGAAGCCCTCACACCCCACCCCCTAGACTATACCGCCCCGTCCACCTGTTGTTGACTACAAAATAGCATAACACTAACCTGTTCCTGAACACGATGGATCCACCAGTATAAACTGCACGTCACTGCACCAAGAGGCGTACTCTACAGACAACTGAAGGGAGTCGCCCTCTATGACCGTGACTCCCTCGCACCCCGCCCCCTGGACAATGCTCTCCAACGTCTTGAACCGCCTGCTGTTGATCTCCATGGCGTAGATGGTGGCTTTGCCGCGAGTCATTGCCGCCAACATGCTGGTCTTCATGCCCGGCGCCGCACACATGTCCAGTACCGTGCTCTTTGGGTCTGGGTTCAGCAAATGTGGCGGCAAACAGCTGGCCTGTGAATGTAACAATATTGTTTCGGTTAATGCTGTTATCAAGGTGATCTTCTTCTAGCGAGGATATGTGACATCATGGGAATTTGGACCTTGGAGACTGCTGCTCTGAAAAGGGAAGTCGTGCTCTTGTTCTTCAACCAGAATCAGTATCAGTAACCAGTATCAATTCGCCTCCGGACCTGGGTATTAGGGACACGATCTCTCCAAGATATGCGCAGCATTTGTCTGTGTATCCACATTTCAAGTGCACTGATTCTGTTCTCCATCTGTTTTCTCATCAAGACCATCATCATCTTGGAACGTAGCAAGTGACGCCATCGATTCTCTTTTACTTCCTTAATCAAGTAGTGTAATTAATTTTTGGCAATTTATTTATTCAGTTCTATGAAAAATAAATAATAATAAAACATAAACCTTCCATCACAGCGAAGTTTGCTCTCTTGCCCTCAACTGGGATGCCAAGCAATCTTATAGATATACGTCAGCACAGTACAATTCCAGCAGTATCTTGTAGTATAAACTAGAGTTCCATGTAAGAGAGATGGGACCAGGGACGGCTTTTCCCGAGAGGCTGTGAACCTGCAGCTTCTCCAAAAATTATTCAAAGACCAAAAATAATAAAACCAACTAATGATATTTAAGATGATATCAGTTAAAATCTAAAATTTCACATCAATCGATCAACTCAAAGCTCGAAAATATAAAAATGCAGCGAATTGAAGCTACGGCATTTCCATTTTCGGCATCATAAACCTTAGTTGCTCTGAAAAGACTACTCACCCTTACATCTTATAGTTTTTAATGTCCTGATTATTTCGTAAGGCTAGCATAGGGCCAGAAACTAACATTATTAACTTCTATAAGATGCAGTTTTCACATCAATACAAGAATGAACGCATTCAACAGAAGTCAGGTAATCGGAGTCACCTCCCCCCGGTCACAAAAAATAAGTATGGTAAGTAGTCAGTCCATTATATATTTCATATAATAAATAAGGGGTCGCCTGCTTTGCAAGCCCTTATAAGATTACCTTATCTTGCAGCAAGATAGTGCCATCCCGGTACATTTCATGCCTGAAAAACTCCGTCCTCGGTGGGAACACGAGGACATTTTTCAAATGGAAATCCCGTATAAACTCGCCCTCTGTCAGGTGCCTCACTGCCTGCAGGAACTGCTCGTAAGTGTCCAGCGGCGGTACGAGCTGCCAACCTTCCGAGCGAAACGCCTTGATGACTTCATCGCATGTTTTCCGCAACGTGTTGACGCGAACGTAGCGGGGCTTCTTTTCATGTTCAGCTGGAAGCAAAACAATCCTTTAAACACCGTTGAATCCATTCGGACCCACTTTTTATTTACCCTAACGGTTTAGCCCTTCAGCGCATATTAAATATATTATACTGTTCGCCCAGAAAAGTTTGCAAATGTCCATGAAAATATCCCTTAATGCTTTACCAAGTCGGGGACAAGGCCCGCCTCTCCATGAAAATTCCCTATGCTGCATTTTCAAATCAGATAGAACTACTTTGCATGTGTTTGTATACACAAAACTTACGGGGGTTCCATTCCAAATTCAATGCATTAAGGTCACAAGTGGACATTGCTTATTTTTTTAGCTAAAATTGTCGATCTGTTGCACTTTTTACGAATTCACGACTCCAATGTCAAAATTAAAATTACAATTTTTTGAATGTTAGTTAATTGTCTTCAACTACTGTAGCAACGTTAGTGGAACGGTTTTAGGATCATCATAGAACAAAATCAAAGCAATATTTATTGTTATAAATATTATTAGTGATGCGTTTCTTGAATTTGAGAAATTTATAAAATTTTCATCTTACCATACTGTGTTATAAAATGGATCAACTTGAAAGTAGACAGTTAATATCGAAGTTAAGGGCATTCAGACCACAGAAACGAGTGTTAAGTCTTACCAAAGGAAGCAGGCCTAGTAAGAGGAAGCAACTGAAGCAACATTTCCGCATGAACCGTTTGGTAAGGCAGCAAATTCACTAGCAGGCATGAATGATGATCTTAAACGTTTGCGAACTATTTAAGGAAGTTGAAAGTTATATTTAAGATATATATTATACATACAGAGTCTAGGAGTCCGTCGAGGTATAAAATCAACAAAAATGTATAGGAAAGAAGACGTCAAAAATACTACAATAATCTCGACGAATGTGATGAAAGTATGATAAGGAACCCCATAATTATGTATATTCATCCTAGGATGATTGCTGACTGTTAAGCTTGGACACCCTGCGACAAGAAATATTAGAGCTTGATGGTCGTTACCAAATGCCCAAGGAGAGCCTCCGCGTATTTATCATTAGGCGTCTTCATTTCAGGTAAAATAAAAAACACAACCAGTCGGTTGAGTAGACTATTATAAATACACGCATCAGAAGTGCAGTAGAAACAAAGAAGTCACAATTTAAATGCTGTGCAGTTTTAAGATGTTTGACAAAATACAACGTCTTGGTCGAGTCGCCACGCACGCTTTCTTGGCGTTATAGGTATTTACAAGGAATCCGAAACGCCAGGTCTGAAGGAAATCGCATTGTATACCTTGACGAGACCCTTATTGGTGCGATACACAAAAACTCTATTCTGTGGCCTGAACGCTCTTAAGTTAACTTTCTACTTTCAAGTTGATCCATTTTATAACACAGTATGGTAAGATGAAAATTTTATAAATTTCTCAAATTCAAGAAACGCATCACTAATAATATTTATAACAATAAATATTGCTTTGATTTTGTTCCATGATGATTCTAAAACCGTTCCACTAACGTTGCTACAGTAGTTGAAGACAATTAACTAACATTCAGAAAATTTTAATTTTAATTTTGACATTGGAGTCGTGAATTGGTAAAGTGTGCAACAGATCGACAATTTTAGCTAAAAAAATAAGCAATGTCCACTTGTGACCTTAATGCATTAAATTTGGAATGGAACCCCCGTAAGTGTTGTGTATACAAACACATGCAAAGTAGTTCTATCTGATTTGAAAATGCAACATAGGGAATTTACATGGAGAGGCGGGGCTTGTCCCCGACTTGGTAAAGCACTAAGGGATATTTTCATGGACATTTGCAAACTTTTCTGGGCGAACTTATATTGAAAATATACAATAGAAAATATCACATCGCAAACATTCATTGTGAATAAAATAACTTTGTACAGTTGGAAGTTGAAACCTAAATTCATTGTCAATGTTCGTATACTTTTATGTTTTGACTGTTTTTTTTACACTTGACGATGTCGTGAGCCAAAACAAGTTGTGTGTTTTATATATCGGTTTGACGTAAAGCTAGCAAGTTATTTTATTCACAATGAGTGACAGTGACCCCCTCTTTTAGTTCCTGCAACCTATTCCATTTTTTTAAATATATTACTAACTCATTTTTTTAATAATATGGTACCGACATCGTCTAGCTGGTTAGTTAATACAGAACTGGGCAATGAAACGGAAGTTCGAGGTTCAAGACTAGGAATAAAAGAAAAAAAGTAACCTCATGGTGCCTTGTCCACCGGGCATATTGCTGACCATAAACTCACAAATACGAAAGTAGTTATGACTGTCAAGAAAAATAATCATGAATTTTGTATTGATTTATTGACTTACCTTATTTCTGAATTACTGTAGATTTCAAACCGTTTAATTAAGAATTGTAAACCTAACAGAAGCCTTGTGGTGGACTAACGTGGATTGCTAAAGTATAAAATGATTTTCTGAACTGAACAATACATAGGTACTTTACGATTATACTAATTGTAATGGGAATCACGTTATAGTAAATGCTACAGGTCAAGTTAAAAACAGAAAGATGAGCCAACGTATGGAAT
This sequence comes from Psococerastis gibbosa, assembly GCA_963971405.1. Taxonomy (NCBI): domain Eukaryota; kingdom Metazoa; phylum Arthropoda; class Insecta; order Psocodea; family Psocidae; genus Psococerastis; species Psococerastis gibbosa. Next base: position 44,670,675 of record OZ020489.1, on the reverse strand, counting down.
GACAATTGGTCAGTCATCCTTCTTCTCCTGTTCGGTCTGTATATCAGCGAGCTCGTGTTTGTAGGCGTAATAGGCGTACACCATAATGATCAGGTTGACCACTACCACTGCCGCAACCACCGCCCTGGAACAAAACCAATTTGAATTGGCAATACAAGTCAGTAAAATTGAATTCCCCTTAGCACAAGACACAGGGACTAAATAAATAGGAAGGTATGCCGTCTAACATTAAACCTGAACACTCTTCAAGTAATGGGGGCTAAGTCCTTCAACTGCTTTCCTACTAGTATCAGAACTTTTCTGCCGTACTAATGTAGAACACCCTAAATTGACGGTTTTTTGAAATTATTATTTTTTCCTATGAGGTAGACGTATAAGAAGAATAAATGTATTTACTGGGATATTATGCAATTTGGGTTTGCTCTAACTTGAATTTTACGCATTATATTGATATATAAAAAACATTGTAATGACTAAAAAAACGATTTCCCCACATCAAACGTCCTCTCAAGTACTTGATGGAGAAAAAAGGTTTTTCTCATTTCCTGTTTTTTTTTTTTTAATTTTAAGTTACTGTAGAGCATTTATTATACAATTATAGGAACAGCTTGCTCAGTGCAAGGGTTTTACACTTTTACAGCCGCTAAGGCATTCTACACCAATCCCAGTTATCTTTGTCATAGCCACATAGGTAACATCATAAATCTCTACATAGATATAAGACCCAGGACAAGTGAATCCTTACTTGCCTTTCTATTTATTAATTGGTAGAGGTACCGTAATAGTTCCATGGCAAATAATTGTCGAATGGTTAAATGGCGGCCGCCTATAGATTTCCCTAGAAGTACTGGATTGTTCGTTTGGACAATTGCATGGAATAAAATGGGCAGGCCAATTATATACCTAGTACTACACGATATTAATTTTATTGTATGGTATGCATTGCATTGGAGCTTGGATTATCCATTATATATCTTCAAAAAATAATGTTTTCTTCGAAACCAAAACCTTGCTTTGGAAAGCACCCTGTTATGTTTCTTTTTTTTTGTTACTCTAACAGTGCCTCATTTGGACAGCAATTAATATTAATGTACTAATAACAAAAATGGCTGACTTACCATGCAGTGGCTGGAAATCCGATGATTCCGAAGTCCTTTTGTAGAATATCGCGTACCGCGAAGAACGTTACAAACGGCAGAGTAAACATGGCGAATGTGCACAGCAGAAACACCATTAACGTCGAGCCTTCACTCATTTTCACAGATTAAAGTTTTAAAGTTCAAGATGCTCAATTTAATTAAAACTAATCTATAAAATGGTTGAGGCATGTCACAACATTAAGAACTGCTACACACAAATGTTTTAGATTTAGAGTTTGGTAGTAAATAATTAGAAATACAGATCGAATAAGACACAAACTGAATTTACAGGAACAGGATTCGAACCCGAGACTCCACCATACCAAGAGTGGTCCCTCTGAACTTGGCACTAGTAATTGTGGTTACATAATGATTTTCTTTGGAGTCGTCAGTTCCGGTTGCTCTACCGTTTACTTGTAATCAGCCATATAAATTAAGACATATTGGTCTGGGGAGGGACCGCCGTAGGAAATATGGACGCTGTACTCAGGCTCCAAAAGAGGGGAGTCCGCTACATGCTAAAACTGGGACGTTGTGACAGCGTTATAGCACGGCACGGCTCTACTCGTATTTTAGCTTGTTCCTCATTTAATTCCTACTGGCCACCCACCTGGATAGTTTTCTTCTGCATTCAGACGACAATTTTCAAGAGCAGCTTGCAAGGCATCACTAAAACTAAGTACAGTCTGCACCGGCTTGCAGTCACTTTGTAACGCGCCCTTTCCGAACAGGAGTTCCGCTATCAAAACTTTCGCTAGCCATGGATCTAGTCTCGGATTGTCTGTCAAAATTTTCGACTTCTTTATGATTATTTCCAAATCAGCGTTGCGCTCGATAGTTTTGGTTATTAACGCATACGCGGCTTTAAGATTCTGAAAGCAAATGAATCAGTTGATATAACTGCGCTAAGGATCTACTAAAGAAAGCTATACTCCGAGTGGCAGATAAGGATGTATAACTGTTTAATAGATAAGAATGCTGCAAGGTATTTGTGAGACGCGTGCTTTAAATTGTTACCCGTGAACTGGGCACGGCGAAATTTTATATAGCAAGCTGGAAACCAACTTACATGCTTATCGCAACTCTGTGCGCCATGCTGTTGCGTCAGAATGCAGAAGAAATCGTGAGCTAATAACATAATACGGTTAACAAATTGGTATCACAAACAAATATTTTCCAAACTCTGCGATCCAGCATTATAATGCTCTGCCCAGAAGCCTTCCTAATACGGATTTTACAATAGTCGATGCCGTAGTTACGCAGATGCAGGAATCTATATTTTACAGTATGGACGAATTCAGAGAAATATGTAAATAAATACCTAAATTGATTGATAGCTACCTAGTGCTGTTGAACCAAAGCAGTAAGCGGAAGTAGGCAACTTTGCGCACAGGACACTCTGGTTATCTACTTTTACGGTTTTAATTGTAACTTGGCGCATCTTTTGACTGATGATAAATATGTGGGCTGTTTTGCATTATTCATAAATTATATGATTATTATATTTTTTTATGAAGAAATATAACTGGCCTATAGCCTAGGCCCTAGATACCAGTGAACACCATAATACATTGGGCTATACTAGTATTACTAAGCCAACAGGAGGCCAGTAGGGCACCTAGATCAAATCCAATTATTATATCTTGGCACCCATGAGGTTAAGCACCAACACAGCATTTAGAATATTTCATATGCCTGTCTTGCTGGGATAGGTCAAGTTACAAAAATGGCAACATTTAAAAAGGATCTGGCGTATGGTAAACAATGCTAGGGCAGAATCTTACCGCTCGCACAGTTGTGTATAGCAACTCTTTTAAACTACCACCTTCAACCAAAATAGTTTTTACTATTTTAGATGACACTTTATACAGTTGTGGAACTTTAACAGAATGTAAAAAACTAGTTTTAGACATATTGCAACCAAAAGCACATGACTTTATTAATGAGATCGGCAGCCATTTTTATTTTCTTTATTATTATTTAATTATTTTTGCGACAATAGGTTTTTGTCTATGCACTTGATCTTGATGGCTTATTAAAAACAAGTAAATGAAACACACAATTCAAAATATAATAAAAAAACAAATCAATAAGTTATATATATTATATGTATCACAGAAGTATTTTGAAAATTTAAGCTTTTCCAAAATTTATCATTTGAGTACAGACTGCTCTATCGTCTAATGTCTAGTGGGTTTCATTTTCCTTTATTATTGTTATTAAACAAATTTGAATTTGAAATTTAAAGTATAAACAAATTTAATAGCTGCATTTTTATTTAATAAATAAATTATGTCTGCAGCTGCAGAATTTGGGCCGGATTCAGGGGGGCGAATTAAGGTTTGTGACTTCATTAAGTATAATTTTATGACTTATGACTTTCATTTTACGGCCACCAGTCATGACTTCAATCTTACTTTTGCCTATGGATACATTAGGCAGTAAGCTGCATACAATGGATAAATTAACTGTTTTTGTTGTTGTTGTAGCCAGCAGTCGACATACTATATTACTATGGTGATTATTTTTAGTCCTATCCTAGGATTAAACCTTTGAACAAGATTATTTTATAATTGAAAGAGCTATTCAAAACTGTTTTGTTTAGATTTTTCCCTCAAGAATAAGCTAATACCAAACGGCATAGTAGGCCGCTGGCCTTTGAAGTATGGAGGCTGCTTTCTGATTCTCCATGGGGAAAAATACTAGTTTACGTGGGAGTACAATTTTTACATAACATATAAACCTGTATGTAGCTATTATTTTATAGATTACTTTTACTAGGAGTAAATAATTTTGCAGGGTTTGACTATAGTGAAGCCCTTGGTGTATGGGAACGTGTCCCGTTATTTTGGCAAGAAGAGGGACGAAGATGGGCACACCCACCAGTGGACAGTCTACCTGCGCCCCTTCGACAACGAAGACATGTCCTGCTACGTCAAAAAGGTCCAGTTCAAACTGCACGAGAGTTACGCCAACCAGACCCGAATAGTTACTAAGCCGCCATTTGAAGTCACCGAAACAGGCTGGGGTGAATTCGAAATTATCATTAAAATTTTCTTTCACTGTCCCAATGAAAAGCCGGTAAGCATGAAAAGTGGAATTTAATCGTACGATAGATACGTTTATTTAATTTATTGTTCCAAGGTGACGTTGTTGTTTGGGTCTTGTGTCTCGTTCAGATGATTGAGAATGTACGGGGTAGCTCACGCGATTCAATTTAGAGCGTTCCGGTTCTTACTATACAATGAATCCTTGCATTAAAATTTTACAATAACTGCATAAATACAACCTAACACGCATCCTTAATGGAGTGGATTTCAAAATATGTGTTCAAACAAGAAATGGTCGTGTATTTTTGACGTAATTAATTAATTGCCTTAGACCGTAATGACCGTAAATTCCTCCATCAAGCCGTTCTTTTGGACAAAATTCTGTATCAGGTGGCCGTATGTATATTACCCCTACTGATTTACCTCTATTCCATAAAATTAATTTCATGCACTTTATCGGGTTTTTCTGATGTAATAATCTTTCAGGTGAGAAAATGTATATTTTTTGCAAAAGCTTGTATTATTCATGGATTTTCAACTAACTACTCGTACTTTCAAATCTTTGCGGCTGTGGAACAAGAAATTAATTAACTTAAATTATAAAAATATTTTGAAATCTGTCCCTTAAACTTCTGTAATCTTGTTCCATTTTCCAACATCCTAAACCAGTATCAATTTAATATACTATATCTGAAACCAATTTGCATAGAACTTGTGGATTGTAGATAGGAAATGATGACGTGTATTTCACCCTTTTATTTATGGAATATAATGAGGTTTTAAGTACCGAGTGGTTCAAAAAGTAAGTAAATAAGTAGAATGAATAAGTCACTAACTAGTGAGCTTTGTGTAGATACCATTGCTGCTCATGTTTTCATGTCACCTACCGATGTTGCTTAAATTAAACTATGTGTTGCAGGTCACCCTTTACCACATTCTGAAACTGTTCCAAAGTGGTCCAGATGTTATGGTATCTAAGAAGCCGCTAGTTTGCGAGTTCTACGAAGAACTCATATTCCAAGAGCCCACCCAGCTGATGAAGCATTTGCTGACCAATGTTCGTCCAATTACAGTCATTCCATACAAACACGACACCGACTGTGAGTAAACCGACGATAATAAAATAAAATAAAATAGATCGCGCCAAACCATAAGCTAACTATGGCCAATAGTGATGAGATATAGGCCTACATAATTAAATAGGTGGCATTAGACAAAATCGTCGTGGAGTGTGACTGGATTGCCAAAATACCAAATATTAAATATTTATTTATTGAAAATTGTCCATGTGTTCGGTTTTTCGCGCCACTTCAAAATCATGCAATAAATTGATAACAAAACCATAGAATTGTGCTCTGTAATGCGCAAAAAAAGCAGAAAGTAATATAAATCTCCGTTTTCGTCGTACGTAAATGCAGGTCAATCGTGATAATTCCAGTATAAGTTATTTTTAATATGGCTATGCCTACCACTTTATAAATACTCACCTATACCTATACTCCCAACTACTCGACCACTCATTTCAGAGTATATAAAAAGGAAATTTCATACTCTATGGTTCATAAGTTAAGTGCTTCATTAAACATCCAGACACCAAAAGTGCCAAGAGTCTGGTGGAATTAGATAGAAGACGCGTGAGTCGGGTGGTATCCCTGCTCACTGGTCACGTCACCATCACCAGACATCACCTCGCCCGGATTGGTGAGCAAGTGGACAATCTGTGCCGGTAATGTGCGATGGGGACAGAAAAAGGTTTGGAGGTTCTTGCTGTGAGATGTGATCTGGCGCCCAAGTCTTGAGCATCTACGGTGCGCTGTTGCTAATGATGGATGGGTTCCAGTAGTCCAACCTGCTGCCATAGCGAGATTCGCGGAATCAATAAAATTTGAAGAGAACAAATGGGGGGCGTCCCAATTCCATGATCATTCATACTATAATTATATCATCCCCTCTAACAGATCTAGCTGGTAGGTTAGGAATAGGTAACCAGCCACGCCCCCTTCCACCCCCTCCTCCCCCCGCTCCCAGTCCTATATAAACCAAGGTTTCCTCTCCCTAGTCACATTCGCATCTTCTCCTCGAGTTGAGCAAGTCTCAAATCGCAGATAAGGTGTAACTGTGCTAGTGGGTTTCCCTCTGTAGATGGCAGTTCTTGCCGAAAGCGCTCAGGGTTTTATACTAACACAAGTGGGTTTCTTAGACAAAGTTAATTATTAACGATTATTATATTATATATATATATATATATATTATATATATATATATTATAATAACGATTATTTGGGCTGGGTTTATAGTCCTGAACTCGCCCCGGTCGGACGTTAATGCCTTGAACTCGTCATTGCATCTTGCTCCGGCAAGTTGTTCAATCCTTTCCTCGAGGGTTGTCCTCGGTCTGCCGATGGGTCTTCTTCCTCGTGGCCTTGCTTCCGTCAACCTCCGGGTGGTCCTGCTCTCGTCCATCCTTCCTTAACTCAATTGAAAACATTAATTATTTATACATTAAAATATTATCTATGAGTTAATAAATTAATCGTTATCATAATGATTGTTTATTGCAGTTGAGGATAAAAAGGAGCGAACTTTGCAGAACATTTTAAACGCCAAAACCAAAGTGCGGGGTGAAGTGAGTGATCTAAGGGACCGACTGCAGTTAGCGCGCGAAACAATTACCAAATTCAAGTCGGAAATAGCCAGGAAACAAGGACAGCCGCTTACGTTGTAACCAGTAACAGTTGACGTGTATAATAATTTTTTTTACTAATAATCTTAAATTATTTTTGCTAATAATAATAGGCCTAAAGTCATTATTGAAAAAAATATATATATGTAGCTATACAGCGAAATTAGGGCCTATGGCCCTCTCTTACACATAACTGTGTATGTGTGCATGGGTGTGAATGTGTGCATGAAACTTCAATACATGGTAAGTTATATTTAATGTTATAATAGTTTTAATCAATTTCCCTTGTCGGTAAGTTTTTAAAGATGTCACCTCTTCTCAGGGAAGAGAAATAACGCAATCTACAGTAAAATAATTATTCATATGGCCGGTTTCAGACACAATCCATCATCAGATTTTAATTCGTCACGTTATTTCTCTTCCCCATTATGTCGCCCAAGTTCTACGAATGTCTGCAGAGAGGTGGGCCAGAGCCCAAAGCTCACCCCGAGCTGTACTGCCGAGGAAGAAGGCAGAGTTCTATGTCGGAGAGACTCAAGTGGGGACATTAGCTACAAGACCAAAGACCTGGATGTCTGGAGAGAAGTGGGCCAGAGCCCAAAGCTCACCCCGAGCTGTAGCGCTGAGGAAGAAGAAGAAGAAGGTAGAGTTCTGGATGATGTCTGGAGAGAAGTGGGCCAGAGCTCAAAGCTCACCCCGAGCTGTACTGCCGAGGAAGAAGAAGAAGGTAGAGTTCTATGTAGGAGAGACTCAAGTGGAGACATTAGCTTCAAGACCAAAGACCTGGATGTCTGGAGAGAAGTGGGCCAGAGCCCAAAGCTCACCGCGAGCTGTAGCGCTGAGGAAGAAGAAGAAGGTAGAGTTCTATGTAGGAGAGATTCAAGTGGAGACATTAGCTACTGCAAGGGATACCTTTTGAATTTCTGGTGCCACCTGCCGCGTATTCTTCGGCCAATCAGAGTACGCCTTGAACGCTTCCTAACAGCTACAAATCTTTATGGTGGGCTCTGATTGGACAAAAGAAGACTTTTAATTTGCTAAGCTGTCGCAGAAGTTCAGAAAATATCCTTAGTGGAAGCCAATGTCCCATCTCTCGGATAAATAAAATAATACAACACAGTAGTAATGACGGGGTATGCAATGTATTGGGCATGAATTTTCCATAATTTCTTCTAAAAATATTTTTTTTATTCAAAACCAAAACTTTGCTTATTGAAAGTAACCTATTCGGTTGGGTTACTCATTTATCACCTAAAACATACCTGAAGTTAGAAAGCATCGATAGAAAAGTTCCACAGAAAAATATTGTTTTTGTGAACTTCTGCATGCCTAATTTCAACAAAATCCACCGAATAGTTTTCCCCCAAACCGGCAAACGGACAGACAGACATTTCTTAAACAACATTGTTATGGGTTCCTGCAGGCTGATCATGGCGATTATAATACCGGTATTTATTTAATCCCCTGATATTAAATAAGTACCGGTATTATAATCGCCAGGATCAGCCTGCTGGTACCTAAAAACAAGTAAATGTTGTCAAATCCTTGAACCGAAAATTTCGACCATCACAAAGCTTACTAACAAATTAACAAATAAATAGGAAACGATAAGAGTAATAATTGAATAATAGTAAGTGTCGCTCACACAGTCCATCTCTTACGTTACTCATTAGCTTATAACAGGCGCTGTAAATGCTTAAGAGGAAATCGTAGTACTCCACAACGTGTTTTTTACAAACTTGATTTTCAAAAGAAATTTGGATCATACAGCCTCAAAAATATACGATAAATGAGCGGAAATTACATTTCGATGTATCGTCGTGGTTACTGCAAGTTGTCGTAGGGTATGTCGAAATTTTGCAGTAACCACTAACACCAATTGGCCGCAGTTCGTCAACTCCTTCCTCGGGACTACCACACCAATCGTTTGTTCCTCAAAACAAACTCAATAATTGGGGCCAATCCTATAGAAATGCTTAGAATAATGTCTTCTGTTTGTCCTGACATATTAGACAACTCTACGATTGATATTTCATAAGATATTTAATTTTTGCACCTGCAGGCTTTTCACCCTCTGATTGCCTCTTTATACAAAAGCTTATGTATACTATTGTAATATGGCGCTCATCAATTTGGTAACGCTCTATGGACTCCCCCCCCCCCCCCCCCATGCAGCTTTTACATTCGGCGATATCAACCCACGCGACCAGCAAGGCACTGAAGTTGCCATGGATACTGCTCGGCTTCAAAACAATGGATGGGTTCGTATGGCTTTTATTATCTCTTGCCGATTCGCGATTTTAATTTAGGTCTATATGTACTGTGACAGTCTAGTCTAGCTGGTTGATAACATGGCTTTTATTTGCAAAGTTGCGGGTTCGATACTTGGATACAGACAAATTTAAATTTTTTTTACTATAAATAGAGTCGGCCATATATATATGCAGTATGCCGCTACACTAATATGCACTTACAATTACTGGGATCAGTAATCAGTTCATTATACATAGGCCTACTGTAAATTATACATTCTTATCTTTTCTCTGGTGAATTGGGTTTTCTTTATCAATTATTAAATTTTTCATCTGGACTATGGCAGCAACTCGCTACTATATTTAGCTTATATGTTACACAGCATTCACGGACAGCGCGAAACTCGACATAACAGGAAAAAGTTGTCTTAGTTGACGCAACCTTAATACGTACGGTATCTTACCTTGACTGTTAATGGTAACCCGTGGCTGCCGGACATGGTGCTGACCTCTAACTCCCATGAAGAGCATGGACCACTCTTTTTATTAGTTCTCCAATGATGGTGTTTTGCAAGTTCATGTGCTATACGGTCTAAGGCCAAGCTATTTTACAAAATCCGCACATCTACATTGTTGCAAAATATAGATGCATTCATTTACGTTAAAATCTTTGGATTGTGTTGTTTAGATGTCTCACGTAATTCCTACTGTATTTACGTTTCAGGCAGAAACGATGGCTAGAAGTGCAAGCAGATACTGGCACATGTGTCTATACCATAAGCCGCTGCCTTACACTGGCGGACCTTCAGGCGGATGGAGACTACAAATTAGTTACAGCGGATATTGGAGGGCCGCAGTATCAACTAAAGGTAACAATAATAAACAAGAGAGGAAAGTAACCAAAAAAATGTAGAGGATTTGTACTTGAGTGGTCTAGTGGTTAAGTCGAAGTCCCGGCAAGGCATAGGCCTAGAACGTGGGTTCGAATCCCGCTAAGTACAATACAGACATCATTGCAGCGACATTACATTAACACAAGACACCGCCTAGCCAATAAAGGCCGGATCAAAAAGTTATATATATGAGCTTGCACTTAACTTTTTAGAATTAGTGGAGTGCAATTAGACAAAAAAATGGTTAAACCTCGGAATCCAGGGACAGTTCATGAATATTTTTGAAAATGTGTTGTTAATAGTAACTTATATAGAAAATGGTTTAAATTTTTTTTGTCCGCTCTCAATTTTTGACTACAGGGTGTGGCAGCATAACTTCCTCTTTTTGTAATGCGCGCCATTCGGTCGGTTGATGTCGTAGCGGAGTTTTAGTGGTCTTGTTTTTCTGTTTTTCTATGTACTAAAAACTAAAAACACATTTTCGAAGTTTTTATAAATATTCATGGAATGTCCCTGAATTCCGAGGCTTCTCCATTTTTTTGTGTTACGGCGCTCCATTAATACTCAATGTATCGAGAATGGGGGCGTGATCTAAATGTTTTGATCTTCGAAACTATGTAGGCCTGTGACAAAAGTGTATAGTCCCGCTTCCCGAACGAGACCACTAACACTCCGCTACGACATCAACCGACCGAATGGCGCGCATTACAAAAAGAGGAAGTCATGCTGCCACACCCTGTAGTTCAAAATTGAGAGCGGGCAAATTTTTTTTTTAACCTTTTTCTATATACTACTAACAACACATTTTCAAAGTTTTTACAAATATTCATGGACTGTCCCTGGATTCCGAGGTATAAAGCTTACGGCACTCCACTAATGGAAGATGTTTAATGCCATGTCCTAAATATAACCTTTCATAGCGTCAGATGGGCGATCACCTCATTCCAGCCGAATAAGGCCCCAGGACCGGACAAAATATTCCCGAGGCAGTTGCAAGAGGGCCTGGAAATTTTGACACCGATCCTAACAACATTATTCACAGCCAGCTTGGCAGTTGGATATGTACCTAAAGCATGGACAAAGGCGAATGTGGTATTTATACCAAAACCTGGCAAAGAGACTTATACTTTAGCTAGTTCGTTCCGTCCTATATGCCTTAGTTCCTTCCTCCTAAAGGCGCTAGAGAAAATCCTAGATAAAGAAATTAGAAGGAAACTAAAAGAGGAAAACTCCCTCCATGAAAATCAATTTGCCTTCAGGCCGGGCAGGTCAACTGAAACAGCATTACATATGCTAGTTAGCAAACTGGAGCAAAGCCTGGAGAACAAAGAGATTGCACTATGCACCTTTCTAGATGTTGAAGGTGCTTTCAATAACACCACCTACGAATCTATGCTTACAACGGTAAAAGTAGCTGGAGTTAAAAACACAGTCTGCAGATGGCTATCGCACATGCTTCATAGCAGACTCATAACTGCAACATTATTTCAGGAAACAGTTGAGATGAGAGCCACCAGGGGCTGTGCGCAGGGTGGAGTCACCTCACCACTGTTGTGGTGCCTGGTGGTAAATCGACTGCTGTACAACCTGAATAATGCAGGAATCTATGCACAAGGATATGCTGATGACATTGTCCTAGTTGTGCAAGGCTCTCTCCCCTCTACCATTATCCAGCTGACACAAGCGGCACTAAAAAAGGTAGAGAACTGGTGTCTGGAAGAAAAACTTAGGGTGAATCCAGACAAAACAAAACTTGTCCTCTACACCCGCAGACGTGGGGTAACGCAGGAACAACCGCCCAAACTATTTGGGACTCCCCTCTCCTGGTCGAGTGAGGCCAAGTATCTGGGAGTCACCCTTGACAAAACACTTACCTGGAACACTCACCTGGAGAATAAAATAACACAGTCAAAGAACTGCCTATTTGCATGCAGACGAGCTGTGGGCAAAACATGGGGCCTAAACCCAAAAATAACTATGTGGCTCTACACAGCAGTTATTAGGCCTATCATAACATATGCAGCTGTAATATGGTGGACGAAAGTCAACCAATGCACTGCAAAACGCAGGTTAGACAGTGTGCAGAGACTGGCATGCATTTGCATAACTGGAGCCATGTCTAGCACACCCACCGATGCTCTAAACACCCTTCTGGACCTTCCAGCACTGAGTGTGTTCATTAAAGGACAAGCCAGAATATCCGCTTATAGACTGGAGCAGACAGGACACTGGAAACATATCCAAAGAGGTCACTCCAAAATAAGCTCACTTATCAATAACAACTTAATGCTAATGCCGTCGGACTTCATCATACCTGAGTTGAACTTCCGACGGTCCTTCCAGACCATAGTCCCCTCCAGGACAGAATGGTCGGAGGAAGGTGCCAAAGTTAAACAGGGAGACATAGTGTTTTACACAGATGGCTCCAAGACTGCCAATGGCACAGGTGCGGGAATAGTCGAGATAAACTCTGACAGATCCACAAGCATAAGCCTAGGAAGACACTGCACAGTCTACCAGGCTGAGGTATGTGCCATATCGCAGTGCGCCCTTGAAAATATAGCGGCAGGGAATTCCAACCGCAACATTTATATTTTCACAGATAGCCAAGCTGCATTGAAAGCACTGGAATCATCTCGTACGAAATCAAAAATCCTACGAGAATGCAAACTCAACCTGCAAAGGCTGGCCAAGCACAACAACGTAACAGTCGCTTGGGTGCCGGGTCATTCAGGCCATGCAGGGAATGAAAAAGCAGACGAACTAGCCCGAAAGGGCTCAGAGACACCCCTGACAGGACCAGAACCAGCATGCGGTATAGCCTACGGAAGCATCCGCACGGAAGTTGGTACATGGGTACAGAAACAAAAACTGGAAGAATGGAGAACCATGCCAGAACATCGCAACTTACAGAAGTTGGGAATAAAACCTAGCAGGAAGACTACCTTAAACCTGTTATCGTTAAAGAGACAGATGATGAGGAAAGTCATTGGTTTGCTGACAGGACATTGCCAACTTCGAGCCCATCTCCACAAGATCGGAATTATACAAGAAAACCGACTGTGCCGATGGTGCGTGATGGAGGATGAAACAGCAGAGCACGTCCTTCTTGAATGTGAGGCGCTGGCACGAAAACGCCTTCAGACCCTGGGCTTCCCAGGAGAAGAAGCGTTAACCATCAGAAACGACCCCATAGGCACCATCAGAAAATTTATTGGACTGGTGGGTGTATCAAAATGGGAAGACTGAGATAACCACGGTGGCAAAAGACCTATTAAAGGTCGACGCCATTCAGGCCGAAAGGCCCCGTGATTTAAAAAAAAAAAAAAAAAAAAAAAAAAAAAAAAAAAATGCCATGTCAGTAGAAATCATAATATTGAAAAGCAATGAAAAAATATGAAAGGCAGCAGTAAAAAAGCACATAGGCTAACCAACTTTTCTGGTAAACAGCTACTATACTTGCCATATTGTTTTTGTTTTTAATTAACACTCTATTAACCTTTTTTTTAAATATTATTACACTTTATTATTCTATGAACTATTCTAGGCTAGTAGGCTACTTCTATGAATGAGTATGACTGAATAATTTGTTTTGATATTTTATTTTATCGTATATTGTAATCGTATCGCGGCAACACAAGCCCTATTATGGAACTTATTAGGGTTGGGATTACTAAGTGTATTTAATTAGTGTATGTTTTTGCAAATATTAAAAAAAAGTGCAGATTTTTCTAGATCCTTGACTTATGACCATTGGGCATTGCTGGGCTTATTTTAATACAGATTTGTTGCAGGTCTTGAAGGGAATGACAGTTGTCAGTGAAATCACTTTACCAGAGCTGCCGGTGGGCGTTATTTCGGTTTACAATGACACCAGATCTCCTAGGATTCCACTGACCCTAGTAGCTTCTGGCCCTAGTGTCTATGCCTATAGAAACCTGAAGCCCTACTACAAGTTCTCCCTACCCCTGCTACAGGTTAATGCTCTCGAAATGGACCTATGGATTCAGGTATAACCTTTACAAAGTTATGTATTATTTACACCAGCTAGTCTCCGAGGGTACGGCTGTTCCTAGTGAGCAATACGGGACAGCTACTGTGTTTCTATAAGGAAAATTCTGTATTTAACTTGAAGCTGAAACTCTCACTTAGACCTATAGGACTACATACATATACATACTGAATTATACTCATTTCAGGAGCGAGACAAAGGGATGTAGACCAAAACGTTCTCTAAGAAATGCTAGTGCTGACCAGAAAAACTGTCATTATATGCATAGCCGCTTTTTAAAGTGGATGCTGGATGTCTAGTCCATATATAGGCCTATTGTATGTATGTATCTATGATCGTACTCATTTCAGGCCCGGGACAAAGAGATGGAGCCCAAAGCGCTGTACGAAATGCTAGTGAGTATCCAGCAAGAGTTGGGATTCGCTCGGCTCAGCCAGCAAAGCCAGCGTCTGCTGACAGTGCCACTAGACCGTGAAGCTGAGATCCGCGCCCTTGTGTCCGCAGGTGTGGACCAACCCCTGACTAGAAGAACAGTGATCACGTGTATGGCCGCATTGAAGCGAAGCTCGTCTGACGCGGATGCCGTGTCCTGCCTGGTGCTTGGCTCGGAAGATGGCGGGATAACTCTTGTCGATGTAGAGGCGTTTACCGTACTCGACAGTGTATGTATTCCAGCATTGAATATAACTGCATTACTGCATTCCTGTATTGTTGAAAGCATGATACACTACAACATAGAATTTTGTGAAATCGTTCGAACCAAAATGTAAAAACACCACCCGTATATGTGAACACTGAAAACATACTTTCTAGTAATTTTAATATTGATAAATTTGCCAAACGGGTAAGATGAGCTTCCCCGTGTTTTCACATTTTGGTTCGGCCAATTTCCTTCAATTCTAAGTTTTAATGTAGGCTATAATAGGGGTATTCACTCTGTTTGGTTTACCCTGAGGGAAATTAGGAAACTGAGGGAAAATAGAAAAATATAACTCAAATTTTTCTACGTAAAAAATAATGCCTTAAAAAACGTGTTTCTCTAGTTTCCCACTTTAACCAGCCGGTAGGTTGGGGAATCGAAAACGGCCATATTTGTAGTTGTTTATTTTTTGAATTTTTTTTAATTTAATTTAAAAAATGAGCTCTGCGACAGATATAAATTAATAAAAAAAAAACAAAAGGAAGCATGTGGCAAGAGGTGGACTACAGCAGAGGTTCATAAGTTAATGGCAAAAAAACATTGCAGGTAAGCTAGGTTAGGTAGGTTTTTCTATTTATATGGTTGGAGGAGGTATCCTCACGCTGAGCTATATGTCACTATTTTCTAATTTTCCCTATTTCCCTTTTCTATTAACACAGTAATGAATACTGTAGTTTGAAATGATGTAACTGAATATCGCTTTTGTCGGTTTTCTATTATGCTTGAACTTTTCACTGGTTAATGAAAGATGTTTTTCTGCAGTGCGTTTCTCATTTTATTTCCAGTTTCAACAATGTGAAGTTCACGGGATCCGGACCGTACCTGTTAGTCTGTACACTTCTGGTCTGTGGGACGTTGAATTCCGCATTGTCGTCAACAATAGGGATGGAAAAGTCACGCTGTTGCGCCGCGGATGGAAACAGACTAAGGTACGTCAGTGGGGTGTTAGAGGAAGGAAAACAAAAAATAAACGAGAATGGGACTCGTTCTCGGGCATCTGCCATCCTGGATGGGACCGGGGACATAACTAAGGGGCCGTCCATTAATCACATGATGTTTTTTTTAACATTTTTTAACCCCCCCCCCCTCCCCCTTGGCTTGGGGTGATACGTGGTGAGGTTTAAGACTACCTCCCACCCAAAATCACGTATCACGTGTATTTTTTTGTGAATCTTAAAATTTTTATAATATTATTTTTAAATACAGGTATAGTATAAGTATAATCTAATTTTATTCTATTGCAGAAAATTAAGGACCATGATAAAAATGTCTAGACAGAAAGGTTGCAGGTTGTTTTTGACTGGCATAAAACAATATTGAAGGAAGGTTTAATCATGAACTTATTTAAAGTACATTGTCCTCCGACCACGGACTATCAAGACTTTCTTCAGCACTAACAACTGGATAAGCATCTTGCAAGTCAGTTGTTGACACTGTGCTTTGTTGAAGATTTTCGGTTTAGAAATAACGTGTTTGACGAAAAATTAATACACGTGATATCTTACTATACCCCATCCCCCTTGTGATATTTTGTGATTTTTGCTGAACCTCCCCCCCCCCTTTCGAACCTCACGTGATTATTAGACTCCCCCTAACATTTATATGAGTCTCTTTCCTTTCAATCCTATAGGGCCCGCCCTCGTGTAATATTTCTTGTCTTATATTCCATAATTTCATCATCCTTTTATTGCAATTTTCTCTGTAATAGCTTATTTTAACCTACGGTTTCTGTCTTGCTTACAGTTGCTGATTCAGCTCTCCGTTCAACCAGTGGATATGGTACTTTTAGAAACTGGCAATTTAATTATTGCCAACAGATCTTCATTTGAATGCTATTCGAAAAAGGTACCGTATGTAACTGAGCAACATATTTACAAGCCCACTTACTTCTCGGAAAAAATAATAAGTTATATGCAGGAGTCACACCATAATCATCTCCAATTTCTGGGTGTCAAATATGAACCTCCTCCTCTTCTTCCTTCCTGTTCTTCCACATCTGAACAATGAGCTCATTCACCTGGGTTATCTGCAGCCTGATCATGGCGATTTGGGATTATTATAATACTAGGGTTTATTCAATGGTTTTTTTTAACAAATGAGTGCAAAATGCGCGGGAAATTCTAATTGATAAATTAATATTTTTGGTGAGTTTTCAATTTTTTCTCCCTTAGATGTTGGCACATTAATTGAAATTCTTATAATATTTCAAAACTCTACCTATACATTTTAATGGTTACTAGTTATCCCTTCAATTATTAAACAGTGCAACCATTCTCTTGTATTCTAATAATTTATTAATTTGAATTTCCCGTGCACACCGTCACTTGACGCCTTACTGCTGCGATGTTAAAAAATAAACCCCAGTATTATAATTATACAAAATCGCCATGATCGGGCTCCTGGTGGTGATACTTATCACAGCAATATGGTGATCTTTTTCTCTGTTGTCAGGGCCGACGCCTTTGGGAGGAGCCTCTCCCTTCTCCCCCTCTGAATTTAGCGACGCTTTTTTTGGAGCACCAGGGTGTTTCTCTGACAGCAGTGGCTTTATCTGGCGGAGATGTTTATCTCTACAACGGCCGTAACTTGGTGGACTCCATTACTGCACCCGACAGCGTCTCCGCTCTCACGTTTGGTCGGTTTGGTCAGGAAGATCATTGCCTTATCCTCGTCACGGCAAGTAAGTATTAGATCCAACCCAAAACACTCCGTGTAAAAAATACCAAGTTCCTTTGGCCCATCAAAGTTGTGATATCCAGATGGGCCAAGTTCCTTTTTTCTGCCTATGTATGTTGTGATATCAGGATGGGCCAAGTTCTTGTAATTTTTCTCTTTGAATATTTTCTCTAAAAGATTAATTTAATTTTTTTTTTTCAGAACTTGGGTGCTTCCCTTGCAAAACTCTTCGTAGTTTCCTATCGTTTATTAGAGGCATACCTACGTAACAACACTGTGGCCGCAGTTGCAAATTTGTCATTTAGCCATATCTTGGCCAATTACAGCAAGTGTCAGTGTCAAGGTACATAAGCATGAAGAAGCACCAAGTTCTGAAAAATATTTAAATTAATCTTTTAGAGAAAATATTCTAAGAGAAAAATTACAAGAACTTGGCCCATCGTGATATCACAACATACATAGGCAGAAAAAAGGAACTTGGCCCATCTGGATATCACAACTTTGATGGGCCAAAGGAACTTGGTATTTTTTACACGGAGTGTTTTGGGTTGGATATCATATCTTTTTGTACAAATAACCAATAACTTGACAAGTATGCATGGACTGTTAAAAAAATTGAAAGACAGGGGAAGAATTTGCCATCTATTCACCAAACATGGCTGTAGGCTACTATGTATGGTGAAAAATGCTGGAACCGGAACAGCCATGTTGGAAGATCGAGAATAAATTTGAAAAGTGAAGATTCGAGAATTTTCGGGAAGAGTCTAGCTAGCACCAGAGTAACTAGAAGACTGACAAGTTATTGATAGCCCATATGAAAGAAAGAACAATATACAACATGCGAATTGCGAACCACTATATATAGATATACCTACCTACCTACGTAGGAATTGGGCACATCTAGAAGCTAGCTTTCGTTAAGTGACTACGTTACGAAATCTATTTTCTGAATAAAGTGGAAAAAATGGGAAATGGCAAGAATGAACCCAGCAATCCCAAATTTCAGTTGTCCTGAACACGTGGATGGGATGAGCGTGCCATAGGTATGCTCGGCCGTAAGTTAAGTACGTAAAATTCATTACGTGATTGCTAAGTTATCATAAAACTTTTTCGGGTTTTTTGATTTATTCTGGGGGTTTGATGGTAAGAAGAGACTAATTCCTGAGTTTCACATCTCCAGCACATCTGGAAGTGGGCTATTTCGTTAAGTGACGTTAAGTTATGTAATCAATTTTCTGAATAAAGTGGAAAAAATGGGAAATGGCAAGAATGAACCCAATCCCAAATTTCAGTTGTTCTGCACACGTGGATGGGATGAGCGTGCCATAGGTATGCTCGGCCGTAAGCTAAGTACGTAAAATTCATTACGTGATTGCTAAGTTATCATAAAACTTTTTCGGGTTTTTTGATTTATTCTGGGGGTTTGATGGTAAGAAGAGACTAATTCCTGAGTTTCACATCTCCAGCACATCTGGAAGTGGTCTATAATTTGTGTCAGTCACGCGAAAAGCGTGGTTTTGGGGTATATGGATTTCAGCAACCAATCATGCTAGAGTGCTGAATTTTCAAATTGGGATTCTGTGCTGTATTTAAAGCCTGAATGCAAAATTAGAGGTCAATCGGACAACTGGGTGAGCTACAGTGATGGTTGGAAAGTGGCTAAAATGCCGTAAACTCGCCGTGGAGATATACTTGCTAGGCAGCTCATCGGGGGTGTATATGGAACTTGGTCGCGCGCTGCCGTGCGCGTTGATAGCAAGACATTTAGATTGATATTATGTGAATTGTTTTGTTGCGATACCGTGTACAGTCTCATGCTGTGTTTTATAGGTGGTGGGCTGCAAGTTCAAATCCTAAAGAGAACGGCGCAGTTTCCGAATACGTGTTCAAAGGCGTCTCAACAAATAATTCCAAAGCTCTCACTGCCGAAGAGGACGCGGTTGCTGGTTGAGCAAGTTGCGTATGAAAGGGAGAATGCCATCGGTAATTCTACTAATTGCATTGTGTAGTGTACATACAATTAGATAATAGGGATAATATGCCCTAATCTCGCTGTATCTGGATTTATTTATTTTTCAATAAAGACTTATTATTATTATATTACTATTAGTATAGTATAGGCTTATTTCCAGATTAAAAGAATACAATGGTTGTTATAATCATCATCTATCTCAAGGCGACCCCGTGTCCGATTTCTACATCTGGCTAAGGGCTAAAAAATAATATTTAATTTTGTTTCAGAAATCCATCAAAGCTTTCAAAGAGGTCTATTTAAGTTGAGACTGGACGCAGCCAGACAATTGTCCGAGTCTCTGGAAACTTCCTCCAACATCATATCCGGTGACCCGCAGCTTCCGCTCAAAATGTCTGCCCAAGTAAGATTATTTCACTTTGTTGATAGCGCAGTGTATAGCACGTATGCTGACAGGAGTCAGGAGGAGGCATTAAGGAGACCTAGTAAATCGGAACAACCCTGCTTGGCTTAGCTCATATATAGCAAAACATTTTCAAGTGAATGGTCCATGACGATGACACGCCCATTTCCTTTGGTCAAGGTGATGGATAAAATAAACATTTAGCTAGTTGCTCGTTGGTTCCGTTTGCGGAAATGATTTCTTCTTTTAAATAGCCAACAGTTGTGTAACTACTAGTAGAATATTGAAGGAATCCATGTTTATAATTTTGGTATTTTGTCATGCAGGTATTCGGGCTGGGGCCAACGTTCAAGGTACGCATCAGTATAGACAACATGGCGCCCTCCCTAAACACGAAAACCCTGCAGGCTCCGTGCATGCGCCTTGTGTTCCACTACAATCACCAGCTGTACCAAGTGCTGAAACCCGTACAAGAGGTCCCGTTCCTAGTGCCTGGCCTAGTATACACTATGGACACTATAGTGACAACACTAGGAGAAGTACTGGTCTCTGAAGACCTGCTTGTGTTTTTGGTGTCTGCGGACTCTGCTAAACCGTTGTTGGCTACAACGGTCCATATACCGGTCTGTGATTTGTTGCCTATTGAAATTTAACGCTAAGGCCAACGGTGGCATGGTTGGTGGGAGCCTAGCTCGTACTTGTATGAGTCTCACACACTCAACGCAGATATTACCTGCAGAGGTGACTTATTCATGAGATTGCTCTGATTTTAGCTGAATTATCACCAAGGGTTCAAGGTTAGGTGCTCAGAATTTCTCCACCTGCGATTCTATTGCCAACCCTGCGTGTTGAATTGTTAATTTGTTTGTCATTTTCCAATATTTTCTTATTTTTTTGTAGCAACCCTTTACAACTCAGTTACATTTCCCTCAGGTTTCGCCGCTATCGGTCATATTAATTTTAGCTTAGGGTTTTGTGCCTTCTATTCTATTTGGTTAACTTTGGTTACATTATAGCCATTTTAATTTATTAAAATAGAAATAAATATAACAATGGGAATATTTTTGGTTATTTTTTAAATTAATATGTACGGTAATAGATATGTCTGCTAAAAGAATGAGTAGCGTTTTTATTCAGCCCCTCATAAATTAAAAATAGGGTAACTTTAGTCTATAGACTAAAGTTATATAAGTTATATATAATGTTATATAAGATATATATATATATATTATATAAGTAAATATATGTACTTACTATTTACTTACTATATTATAGTAATCTAATAGGCGCGGCACCAGTAGGTGGTAGTAGAGTGGGCGTTGGATAAAGTAAAGTAGTCTATAGTTAAACTCATAGAATAGTTAAACTATACTACCTAATTATTATTATGGAAGGGCTTTCAATGGACGCAGGCCTGCTTGTAGTGTGGCCCTTTCAACTTTACCAAGCCAATTGCCAACAACGCCATCGGTTTGTGGTCATTGTTATTTATTATTATTACTTATGTTACAACAGGACAAGGACATTGCCTCTTAGATGTAATACAAACATATATATATATATAGTCTAAGTCAATACCTACGATAAAAAGTAAAAAAAAATCTTATAAACTATAAGCACAGAAGAATTAATTAAAAATTGTTTTACAAATAGGCTAGGTCACAACATAGCCTACATAGTCTATATAGTTGACAACGTAAAATTAAATAAGAAATAAATAAATAGTAAGCATACGGTTAACTACTCAGGTGTTATAAGAAGCAGCGCGCGGATGAGACGTTTATATGAGGGTTAGCTATTTCGATTGATGTCAATTGTTAGGTCCAACTGTGATATAACGTATTGTAGAGACTATAGGCTGTCGACGGAGTATGGAATTGCACCTTTAATTTGTAGTGGATAACGGAACATGCGGAAGAGGCTGTTTCGACCATGATTTCGAGAAGTTGGTACATAGAGCTGGAAATTTGCATAAAATTCTGGACAGTCTATATATGATGTCTGAAAATTTTGAAGAGAAAAAGCAAGTCAAGGAATTTCCCCCTTTTTGAAGCGAAATGTTTAAGTTTTGAAAGGAAAATTTTGATTTTGATTAGACTACCTATTGGACGTTTCCGAATTCACTTCTCTCAATTCCGAGTTCACTCATCGTTGTCAACCTACACCGACTACAAATTAAGTGATGCGAATGGGCAAGCTCAGACAAGCTTAGCATTGTCATTGTAACAAACGTTAGTTCGACTTAAACACATTTAATTGTACCTAACCATCATATTCTTCAACTGATGGAAGGAACCTACAATTAAGTGTTGAGAAGTATGGGCATGGATCCAATAATATAAAATTCATTAGAATATTATAAATGAAGGAACATTATAATTTTATTAAATAATTTAGAATAATGAATATTTTATAAATAAAATCGGCATAAATATTTAACTGTATTTAGAGACGAGTTCATTGGCGCGGGCAATGTAGGCTTCCTTGGCTTCGTCTTGCGACTTTCCTTTGACTTTGTTCCAGGCCTCCCACTTGGCTTTTCCCTTCAGATCCAGCATTCCTGGTTTAGCTGCAACAACATTACAAGAAAACGCAAATGAAAAAGTTAGCATAATTTCAAAAGTATAATAAAACTAATAATTTTAATGATTATGTTAGGTTTAGCACTTTTGTGCCGTCAATATTTTTTTCTTTTTTAATAAAAGATTAATCGCATACAAACAATTTAATGAATGTATCTGATTGACCTCTCCAGTCGCCTTTCACGCTTCCGATCGCATGGCGTGTAAAGACTCGCACAGGTGCAACCACGTTACCACCAGGCCATCGAAGTCGATGTTATAAGGCGGGGATTCCACCGACCGGCTCGGGCTAAATACAAAAACGGTGACGTGGTAGCAGACATTCAAGACTTAGGCGGGGTTTCCATCGACCTCGCATTGCAGAATTGACGAAAATGTTTATTTTCCTCTATGCCATACTTAAAATTGATCAATGATCATGCAGTAAAATCACAAACAAACAAACTAAAATTAAAAAATGGCGTCATGGGATATGTTAAGTACAAACTTTTTAATAGATTTCTATATAAAGAAAAATTCTAATTTCCGTCAATGTCATTTGCATTCTGCAATGTGAGGTCGGTGGAAACCCCGCCTATAAGTCTTGAATTACTGCTACCACGTTACCGTTTTTGTATTTAGTCCTGGCCGGTCGGTGGAATCGTGGCCTTAACGCCGAGTACAATAGTTTCCTCATTATGACATGGAGACATTGATCATCGCCTCTATGGACGAGTTTTGTCTTTGTAACAAATGGATCGGAAGTTGCTGGCTGTACGGTTTTCCAACTACCTACGTATTTGTTCAATGATAAAAATCGTCAGTGACTCCCGCATGCCGAATCGTCTGTGTACTGGGGCAAAAACAATTTTGTCCGACACGCCGCGGGGCAATAGAGAAAAAAGAAATTACTCGTGACTTCGTGGTATTTAATTTTAATAAACAAACAAGAACCAAAACTTAACGGAGCAAATGGGTTGATGCAAAACCACCAAGTCTGTTACAGAAGATTTCTCTCGCTGCTGAGTCAATGTTTCCACCGGGTTTCCAAAAACGAATATTACAGCGTATCGCCCAGTCGCGACATGATCGTTAGTGCACCAGGCCATATTTAGGATAGGAAAGTCCGCGCCCGGTTAGATCGAAGTCAATTTCAGGATCAAATTATAATTATTTTCCAGTTTGGATTTTCAAGTATTCGTTCAAAGCACAAAACAGGTGATCAAATTAAACTTCTAATTTGAAATGTAAGCCTTCCCGCCAAAGTTGCCATTTTGAAATTTGTGAGTTGCGACACACCATTTTGAGTAATTGTTAAGTAAGCAAGTAAACAAAGTAGGCACAATGTTTTAAAAATATTTTTTTAATTTTAGTTCTGGTGAACGGTGATCGGTGTAGCTGTATAGCGTCTAGTTACAGGTTTGATATCTCTCATATTTTACTTTCATTACTTTTAAAAGATAAATATGATGAGAATAAGCCAATTTCCGATATTAAAACAGTACTTCTCGTGGAAAGAGAGGTTAGGTGCAGCTCAACAAGTTCACATTCAATATGGTTTTGAAGGTTTTGAAGTCATGGAAGCCGACTGCCGAGAAACTTTGGATTGCGCCACTATACTGTAACCAATACCGTATTTTTGCTACATATTCACTGGGTAAGTACCAAATTTAAGAAACCCACTAAAAACATCCCCGGGGAAGGCCCGGGTCCCCATGTTAACAATTTTGTCCGCAAAATCTAAACAATACGTAAAACCCCGTTTTTTTTAACGTTGCTACAGGCCTATAACTTGGACCAAACCGTTTGCCTTGCAAACCTTTGTGGCCGTAACAATGCCACAATGTCAGTAATGTCAACAATGTCAGTAAGTATATATGCTTGAGGGACCTGTGACCTATGGGCCACTAGGCCTATTTGAAGCAGGCCTGGGTCCATAAGGGCCCCCGCAGACTGCAGACTTTTTATCGGCCGATAGGTTAGTCGGGTTGGGCTGAAACTACTGAAACTAAACAGTTTGGTTGGTGAACAGGCCGCAGACTATCCAACAGCCGGCCGACTATTCTCGAACTAGTTTGTAACTGACTGTTGAAGCGGTCGCACAATGAAAATATTGTCCAGAAAAATTATTGCTCTCATCATACTCCGGAGGAGGAAAATCAAGAAGAGATTCTGAGAACTGCGCTATCGGCCGACTAAACAATCGTCATGTATGCACAGGCGTGTATGCGCCAATACTGATTGAACAGTCGGCCGATAGTTGGCCGACAGATTAGTTTGAATGTAATCGGGTAGCCCATCAAACTTTTTTATCGGCCGATACTGAATCGCTGTGGTGTGCGCATGTGTATTCCTCTCCATACTGATTAAGAAGCCGACCAAACTATCGGCCGATAAAATGTCAGCAGTCTGCGGGGGCCCTAAAATGCCCTTGGATAATAATACAAACACATAATAATAATTATACGTTATATGTTTATGCTGAAAGCAACTAAATATGGCCTTGAAGCTGAATTCCAGCATGTGATAGCATAAGTTTATACAGAAGAAGATGCTAACGCCTCGCCTCATGTTTCGATTTGTGGTTAATAATGGGGCAGAAAAATAACTATTCAAACTGACTTACATGTGTTATTGTCACCGACTGTGGACTGCTTGAAGAGGGCGTATAATTCTAGGAGCTCATCATCTGATGGCCTCTTGGTCAGAGCCTTTACCTTCTCGGCAGCCTCATTAAATCTCTGTAATCAGAAACAAAACTAGATATTATGACCAAGGCCGTAGCCAGAATTTTTTTTCGGGAGGGGCCATCTGAAGTCATAGGATGTGAGGTAACCTCAATATAAAACTACATTCTACTAGTGTACACTGCAAATATTTCGTGAGGGGCCCGGACCCCTGGACCCCCCCTCTGGCTACGGCCTTGATTATGACAAAACGTGAACATTATTAATTATGAGAGAATTGAGTGAAGCATGAAAAGCCTGAGCATTGTATCATGAATGGTAATGTGGAATGGTTCAAATCAAATTATATTATTCATAAAACAATTACAGTATAGGATGTCATACAAATACACATATTAAATAGCCCTATTGCCTATGAATGGGAAGAGTGCTCCATGAATTCCTGTAGTGAGAAAAATGCACTGTCCATCAAATATATTTTTAGTGCGTTCTTAAATTGGCTGACACATGTTAATCCCTCATAGAAAGAGGTAACTTGTTAAATAGAGTTTTTCCTCGGTTTTTCCTCGATAGAAAACGTCATTTTCATAAAGTTCTAGACTCTTACACTATTTGGTATGTAATGGCCAGGAACAATGCCATTGCCAGACATGATAGTACTAGGCTAGGCTATAGTATTTGAAGAGACTTTTATGGATATAGGCCTGCTTTAGTGATACGAAATGGTCCAAATGGTTGCTAAGGCCAAAAGGGTACTTTGAACATTCGGTCATTATTGGCATCGTTTTCCGTATAGGTATGAATTTTGGCGGGAAACTAGCCCTCGATGTCAACTCACATCAGCTATACAAGCTAACATATGCTTAGGCGCCCATTCCACCGACCGGCTAGGGCTATTTACAAAAACGGTGACGTGGTAGCAGACATTCAAGACTTAGGTGGCGTTTCCACCGACTTCGCATTGCAGAATACAAATGACATTGACGGAAATTAGAATTTTTCTTTTTATAGAAATCTATTAAAATGTTTGTACTTAACATATCCCATGACGCAATTTTTTTAATTTTAGCTTATTTGTTTGTGTATGATCATTGATCAATTTTAACTATGGCATAGAGGAAAATAAACATTTCCGTCAATTCTGCAATGCGGGGTCGGTGGAAACCCCGCCTAAGTCTTGAATGTCTACTACCACGTCACCGTTTTTGTAAATAGCCCTAGCCGGTCGGTGGAATGGTCGCCTTACCAATTACCATTGACCCAACGTAGCAGGTGTGAGCGCTTGACTTAACCAATTCGAGTACAAGTCAGCCCAGCATGATACATTTATATATATATATACTGTATTTTGGGATGACATTCATGAGGATGGGCCGTGACCCCGAATAAAAAATAATAATAATCAATAGATGACTGCTTGGTAACTAGTGCAGCCCATTGTTGACTTTCAATGCAATTTAATCAATTTTAAGTTATTCATTGGTTTCATAGCGAATTCTCTTAGTGTCATACATTCAATAAAACTCGTACAATGTGTCTTTCACGTCAGATGGACGCAGTCAAGTGCCACTCCATATGAATTATGATAGCGCGAGAGTGGAACCAATCACATCAACCGTGTCATCCTAACGGAACAATATGCCAACCATATTTCCTCTGCAGGATTATGTACGAGTATTTCTGTTGGCAGCAGTGTAGAGTTCTATACAGAACAAATGGGCCATTCGAGCTCGCCAAAAATATTTGTTTGAATCCTGACTCTGGAGTACACCTTTCTGGATTTGATATGAAACTTAATTGGTGCCATTCCATGCAGCATGATATCGATTCCATACCTTATGATATTCTGTGGTCCTTACTGGTTGGTTTGAATGGAACGTGCTGCCTAGCTATTTGCCTGCTCCTTTACGGAACCTGGATAATAGTACCAACAATGCTGGTCACGTATTTACTCAGGCTTTTGTATACCGTCTGTATAGGTATATTTGCATAAAAATCCCATGTGTCCATGCAAATGTGGTCCGTGTGAGTATGCGACTGTATTCATGCGGCACTTTATTGGGAAAATATTGTTTGACGTCTTCACAAGGCAGCCATTATTGTTGTTATCAGAGGCATTGGCTGGTTATGTCCAGTATTCACGCTTATTGCTTTCCTAGTTAAATAAATGTAAATGCCAAAATCCAATTATTCTGTTGTTGGCATATTTCATTTGCGTAAATAGGGGGGTCCTGGGGGGGCTTAGCCTCCCCCAGGTTCACCCGTAGCCCCCCCCCCCAGGATTTTTGGTGACGAAGACGTTATGGAGGCTAAAGGCATAGTATTCACAATAACGAAAGGGAAACTAATTCTTGGTATGCTTATTTCTCATGATAGACATCATGAAAAAATCAACATATTGACCTATCCCCCTTTCTCCAAGGTATAATATGCGTAAAACCTCACTAATTTGGGCCTATTCATCAATTTTTGTTCTCCGGGGGAGACCCCCGGGCCCCCCCTTTCTCCAGGGTATAATATGCGTAAAACCTCACTAATTTGGGCCCATTTATCGATTTTTTATTCTCCGGGGATCAAAGTCTTGGGGTCCTAAAGCCCCCCCCCCCCAGAAATTTTGGGAATTTATGCCAATGACATATTATAAATTAAACGTTATTTATTTATTTATTTTACTTAGTATTGAGAAAGCTTTGTGATAGTCCTGGGGCCACTTGCCACGTTTTTTCAATGACTGGTCATAGGAGACGAAGCATCATCTCTCTTTTATAGAACTCTAAGTTAACGGCGCTTTTTGGTGTGTAGACGCTGTAATGGGTGGATGAGTCTGTGGTTTGGCGAACTACTATCCAGAGCACATTACGCAACGAAGTTACACAAGGACCGTCTAAAAATGTTTGCTGTTGCTTGCATTGAGACGGTTTTTTTAAAATGGATTTCTGTGTAAGTGCAATGTGTAATTAATTGTGTGTTTCTGTGGTTGCCCTCAGGGCAACGGGTTACCCAAGGACCGTCCAAAACAGTTTGCCATTGCTTGTTAGCTACATTGCCAGTTAACTGCATGAACTGGCAAATGTAGGACCATTCCGTAGCTGATTGATTCGTAGCGCAAATCTCTTAAGTTGTCACGAAGTGAGAAACCAAAGTACTTATCTTTGATGGAATTTTGCGGGACAATGGGTCGGTGTGTTGTTTAAATAAAAATATCTCTGGAGCGGCGGTTGATTAGTCATGGCTATTAGGGAGAAATGCTCTGGAGAACCGTGCTGGAGAAATGGGGTCAGTCAGGGTCATTGCCTCCCGGGAACATAATTTTTGTCTGGAAGCATCTTTAGCTTCCCAAAGTTCTCAGGAAATATTGGTTGTAGAACTATCTTTGAGCACGCATGTGGATAAAAGGCATTTCCTCTACACTTTGTTATCTTCGCCAGTGTAGAAGACGTTATAGGTTATAACCACGTGTCTCAAATTGGTGTAGGGTTTTCGTCTACATTTCGACATGTGTCGTATATTGTAGTATGTGGCTATTGCTCACAGGTGCAATCCTACACTGCGTAGACTGCCTCGTCTGTACAATGATATATCTGAGTTGACCTTAGCAATGGATATTAATGTAGACAGTTTATCCCCCTACAAACTTCTCATCCACAATCTGCTTATTGTGATAATACCTATGTAATAGTTAACCACCATACCATATTTTTGATTTGTTAATTATGTATGTATAACTTATTTGCATTGCAATTTAATTTAATTTTTAAGTTTTAAGCAGTTTTTATTAACATTGACTTTGACATGGTATTAATGTATTACATCTAAGGGACAATGTCCTTGTCCTGTAGTAATATAATATAATAATAATAATAATAATAATAATGGTTTCTATTAAAATCATTAATTCCTATAACTGCGGGGCCAATCAGAGTTACTGCGGCCGTCGGGTACAAGCTATACATCTGTATACATTAGTTTAAGGAAAAAGTCTCAAATTCGCTAATTTCTCTGTGGAAGATAGCTCTACATATTACAATGGATATTTCCCGATAAATTTTAATTTTTCACAGCTAAAAGGGATTTTTGTTTGTTTTTTAAAAGACAAACAATTCAATGACTGTATCGGAATAACCTCTTCAGCTGCCTCTGTAGGTAATACCTGTGTTGAGTTACGACAGGTTTCCGATCGCATGACGTGTAGAGACTCGGACAAGTACGAACAAGCTACCACTATGCCATCGAAAGCATTAGTTCCCCTCCTGTTATACGATATGTTAATTCTGGTACGTCTTAGTCTTCATATCAGCATAGAAAACTACCTAATTTTCCGGTTATTACTAATATATCCAAGGGAATTTGAAGATCCATTAGTTTGTTCAAGGAAAATCCAAGTTAAGTATTGCCATTTAGTACGTAGCCTACATGCAATCGGTACCAAGGTAATACCTGTCATATATTTCCTTTTTGCTGCAATACGCGTATTAGTTATTTAAGTACACATGTTTGGATTAAATTGGTTTGGTTTCAATTAATGGCCTGTGAATTCAGGCTACCGTGGAGCCAAAAATAATATATTTCCTACTATCATTAGCCCAAGATTATAATGTACCATATACTGGGCATCACACCACCCGTTCACCCCTTTTCGTGTATCTGTATCTGTCATAGAATAATATTTACTATAGAATGCTAGTCGGTATAGGGCCGTCTGTGATTCGCTCCAAATAGGAAAATCACATGAGCCGAGTCACAAAATATTTGCGTCCCAGTTTTAACCAATCAAATTAATTTATTAAGAAACAATTGTGAGTGTATTCGAACGTTCTATAAAACTTGGCCTACTATTGGCTGCCTGTTTTGAAGTCAACATTCATTTTCAAAACAATAACAACGCAGCAGAAATGAGTGGGTTTTTGATAAACAAAAATGATAAAAATTATTTATTGATTCAATCTCTACAGCAATACCTACTTTACTAATAAAATAAGTTCGGTTGTTGGATTGAAAACTGCAAACTATGCTACACATTATGCAAAGTACAGTATGCCTACAATTAATACATCTAAAAGGTAAGTGAGAAATTTATATTCAACCCACAATAGCTTTAATTCTTCTTAAAGTGTTGCATTGTTGCCGCCTTGTAGCCAAATTAAGTCACTTAGCACACTCCCCAAACACACCGAGTGCAACAAGTTACTGTACAACCTACGAGAAGCATTTTTAAGCCTTTGCATGCATGGGGTTTGCGAAGTAATAATTTGTGACAGTGACTTCCCTCTATGGGTCTACTACATTAACTAAAACAAAATAGGTTGTCTTATTTTAATTGGCATGTATCGGTAGACTAATATTAATTGGCATTTTTAGGGCAACAGATATCGAGGAACAGTAGCAGAGTAGGCGTCTCGTCCCGCCACAGAAAATGTTGAAGCAAGGAAATTCGAGTGGAAACTTTAAGTTAATGCAAGACAATTTCTACCAGAAGGAAAAAAACTCAAAAATATTAGTTGTGTTCCTTCCTCTTCACTGTAAATTACTGTATATTTGTTATTACATTAATGTTATTGCATTATGCTGTATTATTAAAGGCCTTTTCCATGGAACTCACCTTGAGTTTTCACTTGTCACCCATGGCTTACAGAATCAAAAGGAAGGCAACATGGTGGGTGTCACCGTTAGTGAGGAACTACCTGTCTGAATAAATAGGAGTTGTGAAAATGTCCAATACATGGTCTACTGTGACAGTATGCTAACACGACGCAAAGACTTTTTTTTGCCACTTTCCCCATACAGGGTTTTGGTTTAAAATGTTCAACCCCCAGTGACCTGTACGAAAAGGCCCTAATGAATGCTTGCCGTAACGTAAAGTACAGTAGGTACTCTTTCTAAACTCATGTTGGAACATATTTTGAAGTATTGTATGTAATACTTCCATACATTAATACATACTGCGTAGGATACACGAGCATTTTTTTCTTTAATATTCATTGACCATTGTACTGTAGATAGGCCTAGGTGTGCGAATGATACAATAAACTAGTTGGTTTCATTAAATTTGGGACATTATAGATTTATTAATATGAAATGACTCATTAAATTGATATTGACTACTACATTTCAATTTTTAAATTTGTGCGGGAAACACCCAAGCGCTACCAAGTGGCCAAAATCCGAAAGTGGGACGCAAATATTTTGTAACTTCAATCCTGTGATTTCATGAAAAAAATCACAAAGCCCTGAAATACTGCATAGGAATGCCAGTCTGCTTATTTCGATTGGCAGGCTATGGTATCTGTGTACTTGGTTAAGTCATACTTTCACTTGTTTCATTGCGTCAATGGTAAGTTTGTCTCAGATACTCCATTATCGTTTGCAGCAGGTGTAGGTTAACATCGAGACCGTGCACCAGTTTGCCAATGTTTGAATGAATGAATGAAAAACGACTTTATTTCATCAAATAAACAAAAGGCGAACAAGAAGTCTTGTTTTCATGCTAACCTTAAAAACTAAAACATTGATGAATGGTTCAAATTAAATAGAGAAGAAAAAAAGAGAGGAAGAGTGAAAAAAGAAGGATAAAATGTATAGGGGGGGGGGGGTCCATTGTCATCGCCATTACAGGACCGGAGGGAGTCTCAAGCGTTATCTAAGATATATTGTTTAATTATTTTCTTAATGGTACTGAGTGAACTAATCGGCAATGGCCAAAAATGCTTACGGAAACAATACAAATAATGCCCGAAATCCATGGGGTCGTTGGCATTGGACGAGGGACCTATGGACCACTACAAGTAGGCCTAGATCCATAAAAAGTCCTTCAAACAAATTACAATTGCCCGACTCGGCGGAGTCTCAGGTTCAAATATGGCGATTTTCTTTACTTCTCCATATCTTATATTTATCTGGGAAATAGTACATTTTATTTGCATTTCTAAGTTGCAATGCATACAACAAATTACTTTATTTTATCAACATTGCGCTAAGCCATAAAGACTGCAATCTACAAGTAAATATTAAAATATTAACCCCATAAATTAAATAAAGGTGCAGCGTATCTATAACATGCACACATGCGCGCGATAAGGCCTCATATTAGCTTAATTATTAGCTGATAGCGGAGACTTTAAGGCTCCGAACGGCAAACAATATACTGTAAGATACTGTCTGTTATCAGCTTATTAAAGAGTTTTAGGGAGATTCATCTACCTATTGAGACGGCGACCAATGTTCAAAATTTCTTCACAACTTTTCATTTCATGACCCCCTGAGCCTAAAAAACCACCCTCCGTTCAAAATGTTACATATATATTTATATATATATATATTGTACAATGTATGTATGTATATCGATTTTAGGAAACACTCTAACTCCCGTAGCCTAGATATTATCATACGTAAATCGAGTTGATCGAGTTCGTTAACCAGCTTGATCCGCCATTTTGTTTCAATATGGCGACCATTTAAAGTGAAATCGATCAGATAGGTTTTATGGAATCTCCGTACACCTGATCGGCCAGAGCCGAAAGGGATTTTTTATTTTCATTTAGGTGGAAATTTATTCGATTCAAGTTTTCACACGCGAATAGTATGCCAACGAATACTCAATGACCCAATTAAAAGTAGGTGTTGTCCTCTGGTGTTGATGGAAAGTTCCCGGTACGGTATGTAGACTATAGGAAATTGGACCGAAAAGATAATTCCTGCGAGAATGACCAGGGCACCAAGAAACCGCGACCGTTTACCGGAAGAAGATTTGCGTGCGTTGAAAATTAATAATAATTGTAATTTTTAAACATAACATAGCAATAATGTACTTTAATGTAATATAGGAAATATGACGTATCATATCAAAGGCGTATTGAGCCATTCGCTCCAACTAAAAGTAAAGCTAAGTAAATTAGCCTAGGGTAGATAATTTTTTTTAAGACATTAAATTATAGTAGAATGAAACCCATTGGAAATGGAAGATAATATGACAGACATTGAAGGAAAAAGGGAGGCAGGTAGGGGTTGTTTTTAAGGGTGAAATACGGTACATCTTCATTTCCGGCAAAACTACAAGTCCTATGGAAAAACGTCACATAGCAATAAGGTAGATAATAACAAGAAGTACAACTTTAGTGATTACACTTTTTTCCCATAACCTCAAATTGTATGAGAAAAATGCCAAAAACCAGGGTTTTGGTTTTTTATTTTTAACTTTCTAAATATAAAAAATAAAATAAAAATCGTGGAAATTGGCGAAAACTTACTTTTGTATGTTCTAAATACACTGTAATTTTTTTGATTTAAAATATTAATTTTTTCCAACTAATTTAGACTATATATGAAAAAAGCACCCTAATTTTCAATCGAAAAATCTCACGTGTTTAACGTTAAACATACTATTTAAGAACGAAAATATTGCAATTTTTATTTTAGAGCTGATTGACACAGATATAAATAAATATAGGGCTTAGGTAGACTAAATTGACCGGACTATGTTCTAAATATTAGAGGCATCATTTTTCGATTTAGTTTTTTGCATTTTTTAAGAAAATTTTGCACAGTAGTGTATTGTATATTGTTCTTTATACCATCGGAAGGTAGAGATTTCAAGCTCACCTAATTTTAAAAAAACCGACATTTTGACGTGAGATTTTTCGATTGAAAATTAGGGTGCTTTTACCATATAAAGTCAAAATTAGTTGGAAAAAATTAAATATTTTAAATCAAAAAAAATACAGTGTATTTAGAACATACAAAAGCAAGTTTTCCCTAATTTTCAAGATTTTGTTTTTGTTAAATTTAAAAATAAAAAACCAAAACCCTGGTTTTTGGCATTTTTCTCATAAAATTTGAGGTTAAGTGAAAAAAGTGTAATTCACTAAAGTTGTACATCTCCTTATTATCTACATTTTTGCTATTTGACGTTTTTCCATAGGACTTGTAGTTTTGTCGGAAACGAAGATGTACCGTATTTCACCCTTAAAAACCACACCTACCTGCTTCCCGAACTCAGATCGCCCGTAATTTATTTTTCCTTCACTGTCTGTCATATTATCTTCCATTTCCAATGGGTTTCATTCTACTATAATTTAATGTTTTTTTTTCCACAATTTTTCAGGGGATCTACCCTGGGCTAAATGTATTTCAAAAATTTTCCTTCGTAACACATTAATAAACATATGGGGCCCGTTAGGCTAGGCCCGTGATGGGCCCCTAAACTGTCATTATGACAACAGTGTCGTATCTAGTATTTATGATACGGGGAAATCATTATTGTATTATGTTTTGGGGGTCATTGATGAGGTGCAAAGACCTGAATTTCACTCCAAAAACATGATTTAAAAATCATAGAAAAAATAAAAATATTAGTGAGAAGCTAGAAGGAAAAAAGAAAAAATAATAATGGTAGGTTATTATTAATAAGTAGATACGGTAGCTTAACTCAAATTCATAGCTTGAGCAAAAACTGATCTACCTATCTACTAGGCCTATACAGCTACTTATCTACCTATAATGTATCATCCCCTAATCTATCGAACCCTTTGTCCTTTTGTGATGGGAACAATGTTTTCTTTATCCAGGCTCTTGACGTTTTTCTCCATCTCCAGATACCACGTTCGTTCGTTCACTTTCCTTGCCGGCACATGTTCATTTATACACTCAAGCGGGCTACCCTTCTTTCTAAATTGCTGATTCTAGTCCACTGCATGTGACGTGCAAAACCATTGACCTAAAGTCTAAATTGTACTCGTCATGACGCATAAGTCCTGCACTGTTCCGATATATTAGCATAAAGTCGGACTCACCTCGTCCAAGGACATGACTGAAACTGGTTGGGTACTTCCTCGACAATGTCTAACTCTCGACTGAACAACACCGCTTGAGCCAACCACACTTAGCGGGATAGTACACGTATACCGTCGTTAGATAGTACACGTATACCGTCGTTATGGCAACAGTGTCGTATCTAGCATATTTTGCCGATATGGGGAATCATCGTTGAATTGCGGTTTGGGACTGCTGGGGAGTTTTTGAAGAGCCTGCATTTCACTCTGAATGGCCTAATGTTGGGGCTTGGGAACCACACATGTCCACGGCCAGTGCTGGGTTAAGCCCTGGGGGGGGGGGGGGTAGGTGCAAACCAGAGAGAGGCGGTCCCAGACCTCATTAAAGGGGGAGGCACTTGTCAGTGGCGTAACGATAGGTTTTCGAAGGGGGCGGTGTACACTTTGGTGCCTCTCCTCCCATTTTCATAGAAATGTATAAAATGGGGAAAGCCGTTCTCATGGACGTATTTTTAAATAATTAATTACCTTAGCTCGGTTCGGAGGATATGGCGGGGGGGGGGGGGGGTCTCTCCTACGGGGGAGAAGTCTCGCGAAAACAGCTGAAATAGTTTGATTTTACGCATTTTGATAGCAGTAACTTTGAAATTTGACAGACAATTAATATAATTGCGAAGAGGGGGGGGGTGATTTTTTTTTTTTTTTTGAAAAATAGGGCTGAAATATTGAGGTTTTACGCATTTTGAGAGCTATAAGGTTTATATATTACAGGGAATTAATGTAATTAATTGTGAACCCGGAGGTCTCCCCCGGGCTGACAAAACTGTAGGTTATTATTTATTTAAAAATGGGTACCTGTTCTCTAACATTAAATTGATATATTGAATTTTTATATTTTTAACCAGTGATTGAGCCCGCGGTCCATCTGGAAACATACATACTTCCAAATGTAACACATAATATAGGCATTCGATATACAACCTTAGAAGTGTATATAGCGCTACTGAAGATGTTTACCAGGCTGTAGAAACGGAATAACTAACAAGGACAGTAGGCTAGACAATAATATGAGATATAAGTGTCATCATTGACGAGGCGCAAATGCCGTTAGGTACCTTTACAATAGATACGAAGGCTTCAATTCAGTAGCTGATAGGCTTATGTAGGCTTAACTTTAAACTTTTTCGATTTTGCTAAATCTTCTTATGAGGTAACTTCTATGCGTCTATGTAGCGTCTATATGATTATTGTAAAATATATGAATATTATTGTTTCACAGCTTATCAAATGGGCCTTGTGTAGCCTAAATATATGAAAAGTTTCCCAATCGCACTTTATCCAGTCATTGAATATATAACACCATATACATACTGTATATCGTATTCAATGATGCATTACAGAAAAAACGTGGCTGCCGACCCTAATGCTAGCTAAATTACGACATCAACCCGGAAAGTGGAAACCCGAATTAGTCTATTAGTCTATTAGGTAGAGATCTGGACTATGAATCTTGAGGTCGAGGTTCGAGACATAATATGAAATCAAACATTTTCTGCCCGGTCTAATAATGGGCACTGTGGATCTTCATCGGCAGGGGAAAAACTCGGCTTTTCGGACAATTTAAGCATTTTTAGCTATAGAATTTCAGCTATCTTTAATTCCGAAAATCCCGGGATAGAAATGATTTTGGGATCATTGGATTTTATTTTCTAGACAAGGCTCATAGGTACAACATCTAATGGCCAATTTTGTTGACCATTCACTTATATTTAACAGCAGTACCTGTCAATCAGGTACCGTAGGGACATGAGGCGTATCCATACTAATTAATTTGTAATGCTCTGTTTGTGCCTAGTTACAACTGTGTCATTATAGAGTCTTAGGGGCATTTGACACATTATTGACTCAACGTTTTATTCCCCATAACGTTTTACCCTATTGCTGATTGGATGTACAGTATGTATGACCTTGGGGTCGGGACCCAAGCCACAATTTGGACTAATAGGTCCCCCAGTTGTTCCAGTCGAATTCTATAGCTTCTGCGAATCTCGCTATGCCGCTATATTAATAATTTTCTTAAAGCTACTGAGTGGACTAGCTGCCCTAACCTCCAATGGTAGGCGGTTCCAGTGGCGAATAGCGTATATTACTGTAGATTGCCGTGTCTTGTGGTCTTATGTAGTGGTATTTCGTATGTTGTGCCATTGCGTTCTGATTGTAATTTTGTATATTTTTTATGCGCTTGAGTGGGTTACTTTATACATTAGCATCAGTGCGTGGTATTGTGTTTTTTGGTCGGTGGTTTGGAAATATAGTACTTTTCACTGTGGGCTGATATGGTCGCGGCGCTTTGTATTAGAAATAAATCGTATGCAATAGTTCATTGCCCGGTGCTAACGACGAGACAGATAATCCGTGCAACTGGATGACAGTACAATACAATAATCAAACAGTGGGGTAATAAGCGTAAAAACAATATTTTTCTTTATATTAATTGGTAAAAAGTTTCTAATTTTGTTCAAGGGCTATAAACATTTATAAATTTTGCTACAGGTTTTATTTACATGGAGTGAACAGTTGAGTTGTGGGTCTAAATACACTCCTAGATTTTCACACCATCTTGTTTAAAGGGTATTACTTCACCGTTGATAATAATGGTTGACCTTAAAGTATTTTGTAATTTTACTACAGTATTGTGGCTGTGTACCTAAGGGCAGGCTTCTTCAACTCGGGGGAAAGGGGAGTTGACTGACAGGGTGGACCTCCTGATTATAGTGGATTCCGAACCTATTGGGGAACATGGTGAAGTCACGCGATTAAATCGGAGGCGACCTGGACTCGACACGCACGTAGATTGACTGGTAAGTCTCAGCGCGTTATCATGTCCCACCATGTTCCCCTACCAACGTTGTGCTCACTACCAAGTGTATCCAGTTATCTTTTTTATCCCAAACATACTGTGTATATATATATAGCCTTTATTGTGCATTCTTAATGGAATCATCATTATATGAGGAAGGGTCATTCTCACACTAAGTATGCGTTCATGTTCTTTGAATTCACGCACCAGCTGCATTCAAGAGCGAAGCTAGGGTAAAGACACATTATTAGTTGACCCCAGCACTATTCTACAAGGGACTTGGTTAGGTATTAAATGCTACCATCGCACGCCACTGGCATGAGGAGGCACTTCAGCTTTTGTTCACTGATGTTAAAAAGAAAAAAGTAATAGGTGTTTTTTTTTTTCAAATTGTAACCAAAGTTCAAGAGATTGATTAAACTGAATTACAATGACATTGTATCTGGTATAGTTCTTAATCTGAAGCGATAGACAGATCAAGTAGCTTTTTATTGAGGATGTGGCTCACTATCTTGTGGGCTAACACTGAGCAGGCGTATATACCTGCTGTAAGTACATCCTCAACACTTACAGTAGATAATATAACTGCAAAATCAATAAACATTTTCTATTATAGGCTATAGCCCAGTAGCATAATATTGTAGTTGCACCCAGATATAGTTTACTATAGTATAGTTAGGGGCAACTGCATTGGTTCCCTGTTATCGGGTGCATATGAGTGCAGAGCTATAGTTAGACATTGCGGGTGGGGCGTGGCCAGAAATAGAGCTGGAGCCCCACGCCCAGCCAAATCCTCAAGCTCCAGGCAATTAGTCCTGTACTTGTCAACCGCCTTGCACATGTTAGTTTTGGACTTGTGGTGTACCTATGTGGTTGGAGCATTGTGTTTGGACAGTCTTACACACAAGAAGTCAGTAGACTCTTCTGCACTGTAAGTTTTCAATGGCATTGCCTAGACCAGGGGTCGGCAACCATTTTAGCTTTTATTCAATATATTAGAGTATTACATGGTGTATAACATTGATATTAAATTAAGTTAGGTTGAAGAGATAACCTCCTCGTTATAACCGAAATGAGAGTACAGTTTTTTCTAAATCCTCTAATTTCGGTAATAACTTATGTTTAGCAGCTGGGCCAAATTCCGAAATAATCAGATTTAAATCTGTTTTAGAAGTGGGCACACATCCCAAACGAAAAAGGAAAACAACAAAATTGATTGCAATCAACTTTGTAAGAAATGCCTTACATGTTATTAGGTGGATATCTTTATATAATTTATAGAAAATAGGTGGAGCCATTTATGATTTTATTTTTGTTTTTTTATTAGTTTTTGAAGGGTAAAACCCCCCAAAATTGTGTAGCAATAAAAAAAATCCTGAGATATGATATTTGTGAACCTACTTGCCTATGTAATCAAACTCGCCAGAGTAGTTTGCCCACAAATCGACGAACCGACCTACAGACAGACAGACATTTCGTGAAAACTTTTTGGGCTCCTGCTCCTGGGATCTCAAAACGTGTGAATCTACTGAAATCTGTAAATGGAAAATTTTGACCTCTCAAAGCTTTCCTTATACTGACGTAATAAATAGGGAAGCAACAAACGTCATACTCATACCTGGGGAACTCCTCTGACGAACATCCAGTGCCTTCCCTATTGCAGACTATACATCGATGCCTGTTAGGACGCTGACAAATACTGTAGGTCATTACCAAAAAACCAGTAGAATCCGGGCTGATGGGCCGTGGTCGATATGAAAGTGAACTTCCAACGTTCCGTCAACATCTGCGGTCGACATTTTCAGTGGTGCTATGTGGACTTCGAAGGTTGTACCTCGGTGGCTCCATAGCGGACCGAGGTACAACCTTCGAAAACGTCGACCGTTCGACCACGGCCCATCAGCCCGGATTCTACTGGTTCACCATGTGACTCCGGCTGTGAAAGCCTTTGCAGTTACATCATTACCAATTTTAAGCTAATTAATATGGTCAGTGGCGGATTTACCAGTAGGCAACTGAGGCAAATGCCTATATCCGCGCGCGCGGAGTGTCCGCGCCCGCGTAATTTAAAAATGTTTTTTGTGCATATTATGTAATAAAAATTAAAATAATTATGTATAACATTTTAGTTAAGGGAAGAAATGTTATTTTGATTATAAACATTTAATAATAAATCTAGTTCGGTAACATGAAGATGTCTTCCTCAGTAAATTATAAACTTTACTGGTGTTAAAATCGTACAATCTCATGATTTCGGACCTATTTTTTCAAAAATTTCCCCCCGAGGCCTGGGGGAGACCCCCGGTCCCCCTGTTTGGAGCAATATGAATATGCATACCTATGCAAGCGTTCCTGCTGTAAAACACAACTGTATTGCACTTACATATTCAAATTTTCCCCCGTCGGAGACCCCCGAACCCCCCTCTTCGGGATAATGCAATGTTATTTTTATGAATAAGCATTCTTTTGTAAACTTTGTAAAATAGATACCTACTTTACTGCTGTTAAAATTTGTAAAATCCCACTATTTTGCACTTATACTTTCAAATTTTTCTGCCGGGGGTGACCCCCGGGCCCCCCTCTTCGGGTTAACTGCAATATTATTTCTATACTTTCTAAACCGTTGTAATGATAACATTACGATTTAGTCCACATATCCGCAAATTTTACAAGCCTGTTTTCGCACCGAAACTAAATTCTCCAATAAATTGACGTTTGATGTGCCTGTGCTTCTTCTTCTGTAGTTGCAATCTAGCGATTGGTTTGCAGCAAATCTTTCCACCTCCTTCTTCACTCCTCCCTCTCCCTGTCTTGGGCCGTTCTCTTGAGTTCCAAGTATAGGTTCCGCATCTCATATCTTTCTTGAGGTCTTCTGCGTACGCCTTCCTTGGTCGCCCTCTTGCATTGGCGCCTGTGCTATCATACGTATATACGAGTAACACCATAACCTCTGAAGAATACACTAGATACAATTGAATTCTCAAGAAATACATTTACACTAGATAGGATCACTGTCACCACAGCCACCCCCGAAAAAAATCCTGGCTACGGGCTTGCCCCCCCCCCCCACTATACATACAATAATAATTAATGTCCGCGACAAAGGCATTGCCTATATCCGCGCAAAAGCCGAATCAGCCCCTGAATATGGTTGACTGTTCAATAGCAGTTTCCGTTTCGCATGAAATACAGGTCTTCTTCTTTAGTCGCAATGTATCGATTGGTTTGCTGCTAATATTTTCATCTTCTCTGTCATTCTTCTCTGTCCTAGGCCGTTCTCTTGCGTTCCAAATAGGTTCCACATCTCATATCTTGTACGCCCCTGGCTTCTATTATAAAATAGGGTGTCAAGTAGGAGAAAAACAGGCACTGTGTAAAATTGAACAAGCGGTACTTGCAACTGTACAAACTAAAGTTGTACATTATGACGTCACACAACTTGATATAAGTTCAAGGACGTGTTGATACGAGTTCTGTACCTAATACAATCATGCATATTGGATTTAATTGAATATTATACTAGTAGGCAAATAAAGCCTATGTTTTGGCCGAAAATTAAACAAGATGGAATTGAGCACCACATTTTAGCAAATTTCACATTAAATATAAATCAGCCTAGGCCTGACTAATTCAGACCAATGCCTGTCTCAGCCCACCTTCTAACGTGTCCATCATTCCACAGCCCTAACAATGACATCTCATCACTGTACTGGCAGGCGCGGCACCAGATGGCGGTAACGCCATTAGTGGGCGTTGGGTAAAGTAAAGAAAGAAAGAAGAAAGAAAATTGCCTTTCTGCCCACTCTTCCAATTAAAAATAGCAGGTCAGGGAGCTTTATAATTTAGAAGAAATGTTCCTCTACATTTTGATACAGAGCATGAGGTCGTCACTAACACCCATTTATACAATACTAACGTATTATTGCAGGGCATGTGGTTACTTGCAATGCAAGCCTAGATTCCGAAGAATTACGATTATAAACTTTTTGTCATAATCATAATCATAATCATAATTAATTGTATCTTTTTAATATATTATTATTATATTTTTTCGTTGTTTGCTAAGGCCCATTGTTTGAATAGTAACCGTAATGAACACGATCAACGGTGCCGCCATTATACCAATGTATGGCATATTCCTTACCGAGTTTTCAAACGATGATGGGAACCACCCAATGTAATCAGACAATCCTTCGGACTTCGGAGATGTAATTTACAGTCAACAATGAAGGAGAATTCAGAGGAAATTGAACCCCACTGCAAACAAGTCGTAGAATTATTGAAATATCGATTGTAGAGCCACATTATTGAGCAGAAGCATTAATCCTCTACCTTTTGATGTGCTTGATGATAACTCACACTCATCGGCCACCGAAATAGAACATTTCGGCCATCACGAAGCTTTCCTCACAGTAACGTATAAAATATAGGAAAGCAATAACAACCTAATAATCCAATATCGGCTACGTTCCTAATCCTCTTAAGGCCAAACCGGAGGGGGTCGCGTGACTGGCCTGGAAATGTCTTTGCAGAGGGTTCGTAATGTATGTTTTAAACCGCAGTGGTATAGTAAAAATGGATAGAAGGGTATAGTATACGCGTAGACATGCTTACACTATTGACTAAATCAAAAATTACAATTACATTAGGTCTAAAATTTCTGCATGAAGCAATTAAAAACATACCTTTTAGAACATTTTTACGTGCCCCACAGGGAAGAAAAACTTCCAACTTTTGTAATGAAATGCACTTTAGTCAGAAGCTCAACACTAATTTGACAGTAAAGCGCCAGAAATAGGTAAAACTGCAATTATTTGAAATAATACAAGTCAAATACGGAACAGGTACGAGACGCGGGGCTTTGTTTATAAAATGGATATGCAACGATCCCGTGGCTGGAGACCGTTATCAATATGGCTGCTAGTATAGCCTGCACAAGATAAGTACGCAATTTGGCGGGGAAATAGCCTGCACCAGCTAACTACTAAACTACAGAGTTTTTGACCGGGTCCAGGTATCCGCTTTGCTATGCTGCAGTGTGTAAGATATATTTTGCGTTGGTATTTATCTCTGATAGTTGGCTTATGGTTAACGGGTGCCTCGTAAGGCATATTAACTCCCGCCGCTCCAGTTCTATTATATTTCTATGTATTCAACGGTCAAGGCCACAACCCTCCGGTTTGGCCTTAATGTAAGGAAAGCCCAATAGTTGGCATTCCCCTTGGTAGGCTGGACCATGGCTCTACGATCTATATTTCATAAGAAATTTGACCGTGCAAACAGCGGCAAATGGGCAATTTTCTTTGAGATTACCACGATTTCTACAACATGGTTGCATATACATTGTTTTGCAGGAATTTTTCACAGAACGGGACTACAGTGGACTAAATAATATAGACAATCGGACTACCACACTGTCACTTTCTTTGATCTACGTCCCATTTTAAATAAAATATCGGTTGCAAAAAATGTCTCGTGCCTTGGAGAAAATGTTATGCATTATGATGTTGAGTTCATCACTAACAGCAATTGGCCACAGTTTTTTTCGAAAGGCCCACGGCAATACAAAGTTGACTCCATCAGAACTGAGCCTGTTCAAAACTGCAGCAAACTTGGTAGTGTGTCCAGTGTTCCCAGGGGAACATGTGTGGGACATGATAACGCGCTGAGACTTTCCAATAAGTGCCCGTCGAGTCCTGGTCACCTCCGAATTAATCGTGTGACTTTCTTATGTCCCCCAAGTGGTTTGGAATCCACAATAAAGAAGAAGTGACCCTGGGGTGAAGGAGTCTGCCCCTAGGGTGCCTCAAGTTAATAAACAGACTCACTCCCCCCTGCCAGGCTGAGAAGGGTTCCTAATTAAAGCCGAAATACTGAAAGCAGGCGTTGGAAAAAACACAATAATCTTGAGACAAGTTATTTTTGAAAATACATGCCGAATTTCATCAAAATTTACGGAGTAGTTGGCCCACAAATCGATGAACAGACAGACCGACCGAAATTGTTGATAATTCAAGCCTCAATACCATGTCTTATTACTGTGTTGTAGTATAATATTACCTATTGTATATACTGACCTGGCCGTTCTAGACTATGCAATCGTCACATTTATCACTTCATTGCTTTGGGATGGGGAAACTTAAGGCAACTGAAATTTAATCATAGGAAAATTATTTACCATGGAACAACTCATATATTGATTTAAAAAATAAGGATATAGGAAATATAGGAAATAGGACTAAAGATATGTAGCAATACATGGGTTGACGTGACGAAGCAGTTGAATCCGGGATGATACGCCGTGGTCGATCTGAAAGCGTACTTCCAAACGTTTCGTCAAGATGTCGTCGACATGTAGAGTAGTGGAACAGACTCCGACTTTCACCCGAATGGTTGTTGTTTCGAGTCACACACTTCCTACATTTTCTGGCCATGCTTCGGAGGGCATGTAAAGCAGGCAGTCCCAGGCTTTCCTAGTTGAGTGTTAGAGAGGGCTTATAGCCCTAACTCCGCAAGGTTGGCTAAGTAATAGAACAAGAACCGGTCCGAGTTTACTCGAACTTGCTTTCCCATTTATCAAAATTAGCAGATAGAGA
Organism: Psococerastis gibbosa; assembly: GCA_963971405.1. NCBI lineage: Eukaryota > Metazoa > Arthropoda > Insecta > Psocodea > Psocidae > Psococerastis > Psococerastis gibbosa. Next base: position 44,626,427 of record OZ020489.1, on the reverse strand, counting down.
GATAGAGAAAATGAATAATTTCATGGTAAATAATTTTCCCATGGTTAAATTTCCGATATTTCGGGGGGGGGGGGGGTTGTCCACCTGATGTCACTGGAGATGAGTTAAATTGTAGATAGGTCAGACCAACACAATACCACACAGCAATAATGGCAGGGCACGCAATGCATTTAAGCCTGAATTTTCTATAATTTTTTCAAAAAACAAAATTTTTGCACAAAACCAAATGGTTTTTTGGGAAAGCAACCTGTCCGGTTTCGTTACTCAATTTAACGCCTAAAACATGCCTGAAGGTAGAAATAATTGGATAGAAAGGTTTCGCAGAAAAATTATGAATGAATTTTACGTACTTAGCTTACGGCCGAGCATACATATGGCACGCTCATCCCATCCACGTGTGCAGGACAACTGAAATTTGGGATTGGGTTCATTCTTGCCATTTCCCATTTTTTCCACTTTATTCAGAAAATTGATTACATAACTTAACGTAGTCACTTAACGAAATAGCCCACTTCCAGCTCATCGGGGGTGTGTACGGAACTTGGTCGCGCGCTGCCGCGCGCGTTGATACTACGTATAGACTAAATTGGAAAGCAAAAAAGTCAACATTTAGGCATTTATTTATTATTATCCATGATGGTGTCCATACTAATTGATAAATAGGAAAGCATGTACGGGTTGACTCGTACCTGTTGTTTATAGCTGCGTGCACACACGCTATTACGTCATTGTCGGTTGCAATTGTTGCTGGGGAGACGAGCGGAATTCCACAGCGTAACGGCAACATTATTTCATACTGGCAGAGGCCTTGATCGCCGGTAAGGTAAACACTGCAAGTTGCCACACTCTATATTATCCACTTTCTCTCACTGCCTTGCATTTGAACGGCTGGGCTGGAACTTGGTCTGGTCCAGCGGACTGCCGCATGAGCGTACGGCCAAGGGGGAAACTGTTCCAGCAAGGACTAACACCCATTTTAAGACAATACAGTACATTAATTGATTAAAAAGTAATCGTTCTGTAAACTAACTCACTCTTTATAATGAATAATTATATAAATAATGACTTTTTGTTGTATTACCAAGCTAACCTAGCGGAGTTAGGGCTTTAAAGCAGCTAAGGGCTTTACAGTCAACTTATTCGAACACCCGAGGTCTTGATTGGAGTTCAATTGCAGGTCCCCTTTACTTTTTTTATGCATCGAGTCAAATGTGTCTTTTTTATCCTAAATATACCTAATATATAAAAATATACCTAATATACCTCTCACAATTAGAAGGAGCTTCCCAGTGCGCGTTTTTTTTTTTTTTTTTTTTTTTTAGAAGACAGGTAGGCGTGGGCCCTTTGGGACACAATGAATTTTCCTACAATATTTCATTAAGTATTCCTTATATTCCCTATCCTCCATGTCAATTCAATACGATGATCATGATACAGGACTTGTATGTAGAGTAGTGGTGCGGATTCCGATTTTCGCCAAAAAGTCTTCGGAAGGCATATGTATAGCAGGCAGTCCCGGCCGTTCCTAGTGGAATGTAAGAGAGGGCTTTATAGCTCTAACTCCGCTAGGCTGGCTTAGTAATAGAACTTAAGTTCATTGCTAGAAATGACTGAAGAATACCTGAATCGACTATAATAAAAATAATTGTGTATTGACCAGAAATTTGACAAATAAAATATAAATTTAAGATAAAATAAATAAATTTCCGACAGTATAACTGTATATATAGCGAATAAGGCTGAATTACATTGTTTTCTTTAAGACTCACCTTGATTCGGTAGCCTACATGCTTGTACGCCAATGTCGCCACAGTTTTAGCCGGTCTAGTGCCGAAGAAGCAAGGTATGCAGGTACGAGTGCAGTAGGTACCGAGTATCCGCGAGTGAGGGTCAGTAGCCATTGGTTCGCGGGTAGCTTTCATTGGTGGTCGTATGTCAATAGGAAAGTAGGCTGGCGTGTGTTACGCGTGTTTTTTACATCCCCAGCCTTGTATAATAGGCCTACCTACTTCGACAAGCGAACGTGGATTACTTTCTATTTAACAACCTACCTAATGCTGTAAGTATAACTTATAGTACAGACAGTACAGCCAGTCCCACCGAAATGTACTTGATAGGTTGTCGGAGCATGTGTTAAAGTTGTTTGTTCAACCTGTAGAACGCTATCACACGCAAACCTACATCGACAAGCGAACTTGGATTGCTTTATATTTAACAACCTTCCTAATGCAACCTTTTGTTGTAGGGGGCGCAATAGGCCCAATAGGCTTAAGTGCACATAGGTAACACCTGTACCCCAATTAAAAAAAAATCAACCTACTTATAGCACAGCCAGTCCTACCAATATGTACTTGATAAGTTGTCAGAGCATGTGTTAAAGTTGTTGGGTTGACCCGTAAAACACCATAGGCTATTATAGGTATACCTACATCGACAAGCTAAAGTGGATTACTTTATATTTAACGAACAATCTTCCCAAGGCTGTGTGTCTAAATTTATAGTACAACCATTTCCACAAAAAAGTGTTTGACTCCTTGTCAGAACATGTGGCGTAGTTTGAAGAGTGCTTCGTATTCACGAAGTCCAATTGCAGTTGCTATAGTTCAAATATTACCCTTGACTTGAAATTGCTGTTGTTAACTGTACAGTCTACACCAAACTATGGCCCGCGGCTCTTTTTGATGTGGCCCTCGGCCTACCTAACAAAAAATTAAAAATTCTGCGAGGAGAAGCCTAATATTCGGGCAATTCTTAATAATATAAATAAATAAGTTTTTATTGTGTTGCCAATCGACAGAGTCCAAATAAGACATCACTTGTAACACTAAAACAATACTCGAGAAACAAGCAGTCAAATTGAAAAATAGGAGAAAAAAAGCATCTTAACGATTGTTGAAAAAAATATTAAACGGTTTCACGGTTCTCATTAAATTAAAATATACCATGACAATTTTTTCGTTTTCTACACCTGCGGCCTGCGGTAACGTACCTGGCCCTCGGAGTGGCCCTCGAGGAAAAAAGTTTGGGGACCGCTGCTGGTCTACACGCCACCACACTTGCTGAATCGTAAGGCTGAAAGAGCGTTTATTCAACTGTCCCATCTCTCCTAGACTGGCCACAGCTATGCTTACACATATTATATTGCATTTTGTATGACTACCTGTATTTATGATGACATTTATAGTATATACACGATATTGATTGATTGAGTTGACAGGGGGGAAATGGTCTCCTGGACTAGAGCCCCAATGAAGAAATGTTACTTTTCTTTTTTAGCTACATTACATCATCGACAGTTATTGAACAAGATAACCAATAGCGGTCACTGAGGATTTCAGGAGGAAAGAGTTCAAAAACTGTGGCAAACAGGCTACTTGACAAATTTTGAAAACCTATTTTAATACATTAGTATTACAAGTATTATTATTATATTGTATTTATTTTATATCCCTTAAAATATTTTTGTTAATTGTTAATTTAAGTATGATAATTAAGAAGGGGGTCACGTGACTGCATAATGTGACGTCATTTCTTTGGCGGAGGAGTAGCCGCGAGTCGGGCGGAGTGTTAGTATCCGGAATGTGACATCATTTTTATATTACCCATGCCTGCCGGCGTTTTGGCTCTTTTAATCCACAGCTAAAAACCCCAACTTTCATTTCCATTTATTTTTAACGTTTACAATTAATATTGTTAACTTATAATCTACCTTGTCTCGCATATTTTATTGTCACAACTGTCATGTAGCCTATTGGAGTCAGTGACAGCCACATACTATAGGCCTATTGTATCAAAATGTAGAGAAGCATTTCTTTTGCCTTATGACATTCTCAATTGATCAATATTAAATGTGAAATTGGTGTTTAATAAAAGATAAATAAAGAACTGGCTGTGGGTGTGTCCTATTGCCTACCTACCTATTTCGTGCTATCCGCGTGTTTTTAATATGGGAACCAAACCAGCTCAATTTGGGTTTGGCAAAACCATACAGTTACCCTATACCTACTTAAGTCAAATCGTTGTGGATTAAGGAGATCTTCGAGACGTGGTTTTTATGCAAAAAGACTATTTGTATACAAACAATGAAATGAATCTATCCGAATAACCTCTTCAGTCGCCTCTATAGGGAATACCTGTGTTGAGTTACGACTGGTCACTGATCGCATGATGTGTGGACTGTATAGAGACTCGCACAAGTACGAACAAGCTAGCACTATCCATAGCCATCGAAAACTTAGCCTAGCCGTTCTGCAATATTCAATACTGTACTAGATACTGTACAGCATCGTAATATAGTACAAGGCAGACGAAGAAAATGTTGCCAAATAGTCTGCCACCATCTTGCCCACCTAAACCGAGTACAAGTATCTATTTACTTTAAGTAAGACTCTTGTCTGTACCTGGTTAAGTCATGCTTTTGCCTGTTTCATTGCGTCATTGGTAAGCTTGTCCATTATCGCTTGTAGCCGGTGTAGGTTGACATCGAGAACGTATACCAGTTTGTCAATGGCAAAAAAATTCATACAGAAACAATACAAATAATGTCAGAAATCCATGGGATCGTTGGCATTCGACAAGGAACATATGGGCCACAAATCGTTGTGGATAAAGGAGATCTTACAGATAGTCGTTGCCCCCCCCCCCCAATTTGCGGGGTATAGCATGTGGATAAGATTGGTTACTCATAATTGGACTTTGAATACATAAGCTATAATTTTACTATATTACATGCGGGTATTGTACTATCGACTATCGAATTAACCCTCCCCCCCAGAATTTCGGGCGTGGTCATGAGTATAGGCATTTTTTCGATATACTGCAGTAGATGGCAGACTTTGAAGATGTTGCCAAATAGTCTGCAACCGTGTTGCACATACCTCAAACCAAGTACCTTTTTACTTTAAGTAAGGACTGTCTACGTGAACCCTATACTTATGTCAAATCGTTGTGGATAAAAGAGATCTTACAGAAAGGTAGCCTAGTCGTTCACCTATAATGATTGCCTATCAAAATCGACCTTGCTTTGCAAAGTAAATTGCAGGTTTTACCATCTCATCCGCACGATTGATTTCTTTTCCTCCCAGATTTCATTACATTGGTACGGGCTTTGCTGTAGAATGAATGAAGTAAAAAATGGGGGCATTATTAACAGCAAATGGGAGTACCCCCAGTGGCAAAGCGTGCATGGTGCTTGTAAGGCGGGCAATGCCTCATTACACTCAACAAATCCTTAAGCGGCCCCCTACACGGTCAGTGATCCGGATTTTCAGATCACAGCTGAATCATTACTGATACTGTCATTATTATTGACCGTGTAGGAGCCGCTTTAAAATGTATTAGGCTTCTCCGAAAATCTGTCCTGGTCCCGCCCTTGCCCACTAGGCGTTTAATGCAAAGTGAATGTTCACTGGAAATATCGATCGGGGAGGCGTCGAAAATATCCTTTACATTAACAGAAATGCTCCTCTACATTTCGATACATGACATACCAATATGCCATTCTTGAAGTCCTTCCGCACCGCACCAATCGTTTTTTCTACTAATCAAATTCAATAATTATTGTGGCCAATCTGTGTTAGAAACAGGTTTGTAACTACGTAGCATACATCAAAGGAAGAAAATAGTCTTTATTTTCCATATGGACGAATTTTGGGCTTTTTGGCTCACTCTTACAATTAACCCAAAATGTTCATAAAACTTTTTTCTGCTCATATTTTTGACAGCTCTACGATTGATAGTTCGTGAGATATTTTTGTTTTACACTTAAAAGGCTTTCCCCTATCCGATTGTACAGGATATGGTACGTACTGTACAGGTTGGTCTCCCTTGCATTACCCCTAAATCAGTCAGGCTCTGTTTTTATTGAATTTAGTACGCAAGTTATTAAAGATTTAGTCTATTCAAGTTGCAGAGGAGTATCTCATACTGTACATATCATCATTTTTGCTTTCCAATTTATACGTAGTATAAGGAAAGCTTTGTGATGGTCGAAATTTTCGATTCCGAGATTTCAACGGATTTACACGTTTCGAGGTTCCAGGAACCCAAAAAAGTGGTTTTTACGAAATGTCTGTCGCTCTGTATGTCCGTCTGTCTATATGTCTGTCTGTCTGTACGTCGATTTCAGGGCAAACTACTCGGTCGATTTTGATAAAATTTTGCATGAGGGTTAACAAAAATCATACCTCGAGACCATTCTTTTTGTTTGGGGCTAACTTAATTTGGGGGGTTTCATTCTCAAAAAACACCAAAAAACGTCTAAAAAAATTATTTCCCAAAAACGGATCCAACGATTTCTTTTAAATTCACAAATATTGAAGTCGTTATTAATGTTAACGAAATGCGGGGGGTGGCTTGCCCCTTGATAGGTTGCTTCTGGGGTTAAAAAAATAAAAATAACTAAATTTTAATGAAAAATGACTAAAAAATAATTTTTCTGCGAAATCTTTCTATCGATGATTTCTACCTTCAGGCATGTTTTATGTGTTAAATTGAGTAACGAAACCGGACAGGTTGCTTTCCCAGAAAAGCATTTGGTTTTGTAAAAAAAAATGTTTTTTTTGAAAAAGTGATAGAAAATTCACGCTCAAATGCATTGCGTGCCAGTATTGCTGTGTGGTAATGTGTTGGTCTGACCTATCTAGAATTTACCTCACCTCCAGTGATGTCAGGTGGACAACTTCCCCCCTCCCTCCCGAGATATCGGAAATTTAACCATAAGAAAATTATTTACCATGAAATTACTCATTTTCTCTATCTACTATAATTTTGATAAATTGGACAGCATGTTCGAGTAAACTCGGACCGGTTCTTTACCTTGTGGAGTTTTAAATATTTTCATGAATTTTAAAATGGCTGAAATGATCGTCCTCATTAATTTTCATGAAATAATGAATACTGATAGATACTGATCGATAGTTCTTGTGAAACGTGCATGACTTTGTGCAAAAACCAATTGTGCTCTGTCCGCGACTATCTGTTTTAATGGAATATAAATTTATTGTATTGTTGTTGTAACTTATCTGTTAATTTTTTTTATTACTTTCAGGACTTGAAGCAGGGCTTGTGAGCCTTATGCCTACGGTATGCCATGATCCTACATCTGTCGTGGCTGCTTATTCAGCTCTTCTCCCTGGACTTCTCAGGTTAGCTTATAATATTTCTAAATTAATTTATCCATGGTCATAATATTATAATTATACGGTATGCATATACATATGAACAGAGAATGTGCAAAAGTGTGACATGTGTAAAGACAGGTGTAAAAGAGAAAATGCACCGTGATTGAGTTAGGGGTGGATTAAAGGTAAAATGTTCAGTTCTAGGAAAACGAGTCCTGCTCAGGAATAACTAGTTGACTAATCGTAGATCTAATTCTAGGCATTGCATATTAACAACAATTAAATTGTCATGAGGATATATAATATTTATTCATTATCAACAAAATGTCTTATATGTTTATACTGATGAGGCTGGCACCTATAATAACACCCCTTCAACAATTGTGGCTGCCTCATACAGGTGATCCTTGGCGGCTATCTTCCTGGTTGCTTATTCCTTTACGACTTTAATGACAATTATTATACACATATGTCGGTTTGTAGTCTATGCAAGCATATAGTGTGAGTACTGAGTAGCTTTCTCAACAAACGAGTGCAAGCTCATGAGCTAACATTCGCTATTGCTGCCATCTAAAAGTGAACCTTGACTGCTATCCTCATGGTTACTTATTCCTTTACGACTTTAATGACAATTATTATAAGATGATTTGTAGTGTATGAGAGCACGGTGCAGAGCGGCTTTCACTATATAAGCTCATGGCCGGGTACCTAATAAATCCGTATACAAGCTAACTGGAGCAACCACCTGACATAATTTACTATTATTATATCTCACATAACCCTGGGTTCTGTTTCCTTTATTGAAAATTCTATACATAAATGGTTTAAACGCTTAGATTCATAAACAGTCAAAAGTTGTGTCGATTTATTTTCAACTCGCAACTCGCAGGGTGTGGCCAGGTCAGGACAAATATCCGTTTTTTTACAAACGCGATATCACCCATTGGACGGAAATCAAACAACATAATTTACTGTATGCTTTAAAAACGACTTTTGGTCTGCTTACTTATATACAGTACTCGTATGTATATTTGTATTTGTATGATATGTTTTATACGGTAAACGAACCTGTAACGTGTACCTGAACACAATAGTCTGCTTATTTTTACATGTTCATGTATAAATTGAAATACAGATAATGTTGATAATTGCTGTTACTGTTAGTTTGATGTGCCGCCCTCCCACTCTTCGGCTTCAGGAGGCATAGCTTTGCAATATTATAATGCTTTACCTACTTTCGATAAATACTCGGATATTCTGTTTGTCAATCTACCTACACTTGCATGCACAGTTCCCATATTGGATTTCTAATATACTGGAAGGGTCCATTAAGGAATAATCGGGCGGGGGTGTCCCATCCCGTGGCTGGAGACCGTTAATAATATTGCTGCTAGCGTAGCTCGCACAAGATAAGTACGCATTTGGCGGGGAGATAGCCTGCACAAGCTAAGCACAGAGTTTTGACCGGGTCCAGGTATCCGTTCTGCTATGCTGCAATGTGTATGACTTTGATATTTTTTGTGTTGGTACTTATCTCTGATAGTTGGCTTATGGTTAACGGGTGCCTCGTATAGTAAGGAATATTATGGCTCCCGCCACTCCTGTTAATGTATTTCTATGGGTTGTCCGATATAAGATGGGTCCACAGCAGCAGATAAAACTTACGGACGCTAAAAAATCTGAAATTAAACAATAGAGCTGAGAGCATGTTGAGTTTAATTTACAATACGGTACTTAAAGTTTTATTCTAGCTTACGTTTTTCGCATAAAATCAAATTTCATAGAAATATCAATCACAAAACCATAAATGAGGTGTCATAATGTAGGAGAAATTTTCCTCTGCATTTTGTTACATAGTATTTGGCCATCAGTAGTTATTTTATTATTATTACTATTGCTATTATTGGCCTCAGTTTTGGAACTCCTACGACTTAACATCCTCAGTGTCCGTTTTTTTTTTTTTTTTACGAATCAAATTCAATTACTGTGACCGATCGCTTTTAGTGAAGGTCACATAATGAAGCCTGCATCAAAATGTTGAACAACCCCTTTTCTATTTCATGAAATCTCATTTGTGGCAGGCTTTTTTTATGTATCGCTTACAAACAATTTAATGAATGTTTTTTTTTTTTAATTACGCCTTAGCGTTAGGCTCAGAGGGCAGTATGGTTCCGCTGCTACACCCTTACGGTGCAGAAGTTTTTGAAGGTTTAATGAATGTATCCGATTGATCTCTTCAATCGCATCTGTAGGTTACTACCAGTGGCGAGTTACGAGACGTCTCCGATCGCATGGCATATAGAGACTCGCACGCGTACAAGCACGCTACCACCTTGCCGATCGAAGCTTATCTTCTGTTGTTTAGCGCTCGAAATGCGCGCTGTATAAATGGGCTCTCATAGTCTAATAACTCATCTGCAACGACTTGGGTACTGCTGGCTAACAAGCTATAAGGCATTATTATGAGCACATGTTCAGTAATAATATTATTGTTGTGTTCCGCCGAGTCACCCATTACAATATTGGGTGCCTTGGCAACAATTTATTTGCCATAAATCATGTGCAACGAGCTGAAACACACGCTGGCAAGTCTCATCACGGTGATGAGCGCCATTGTTTGTTTCGAAATCTCATTTGTTTTTCTTTTGACAGCCGAGAGTTGTGTAGTGCTGTGCATCACGTGACAGGCTACGTATACCTGTCCTAATTAAACTGATGTTTAAAATGAATTATCCGGGCAAAAATCAACTATTATTGAGACCTCGAAGAACAGAAGAAAAGTAAGTTTATCTTCATTTTTATACATTACTAAGACAAGTAGGTTTTGCTTTCCAATTTATACGTAGAAGGAAATCTTCGTGACTGTCAAACTTTTGAGCTCCCAGGAACCAAAAAAAGTGGTTTTTACGAAATACCTATCTGTCTGTCACTCTGTTGCTCTGTCTGTTCCTCGATTACCGGGCAAACAACTCGGTCGATTTTGATTGAATTTATCACGTAGGTTAACAAAACTCATACCTTGGTCATTTTTGGGCAACTATACTCGGCGGATTTTGAAGAAATTTGGCATGTAGTTTCACAAAAATCATGTCTCGGGGGCTATTATTTTATTTTTGGCCAACCCAATTTTGCGGAGTTTTACCCTCCATTAACTCCAGAAATGGGTAAAGCTTTTATTTTCAAAAACAGCTCCAAAGCTGTTTTTTTTTAAATTCACATTAGGCTTATATATTTTAGTCGTCATTAATGTAAATAAAACCATTTAGAAGATTTCAAAATACCGTCATTGATAATTATGAGTACTGTAGTGCCATGCTAAATAATAATTATAATCAGTTAATTCCCAAATAGTATAAGTTATGTTAAGTGAACTTAAGTGAATCCCTATCTTAAAGCACTGGAATGGACGATATGATGATTGCATAGTAAAACCGTTTTTTTTTTAGTTTTTTTTCAGTTAGTACTTCAAATAAAATGTAAATCCATTGAAATCTCGAAATCAAACCTTTCAAACATCACAAAGCTTTCCTATTATTTCTGGTGAGAAAATGCAAGTTGACTGTGCTTACGAATTTTCCAAATTTCAGTAGAACGCCGATTATCCGAAGTAATTGGGACTGGAGTCGATTCGGATAATCGGACATAGACTGGTAATAAAGGAAAACGAACTGTCACGCATAGAATAAACTTTATTAACATACACGTAACATGTATTTAACATAACAATAACGCTCATTGTCGCTCCTTTTCACATGAAATCGGTCCTGAAATCGGTTGTCCAATAGATCGTTGCTGCAGAAACCACGTAAAGACAGCATTCTCAAGCTTAATATTACCCTTTGGACCGATTCGGATAATTGGCGATTCGGTTAATCGGCGTTCTACTGTACTTATGTTATAGAATTGCGGCTGTGGATCGAAATTTTAATTAATATTGTCACAACAAATCATAAAAAAAATCCCGCAAGTACGTGGTCGAGGGTCGTAAAAAAATGGAGAAGGCTCTTGCGTCCCTGATTATCGACGATGACGATGATGTTGATGATGAATTGAAATCTACCATAAACGCACCCTATGTATGCCCGTATTTGTTTTGTATTTTTCACAACGCCCTTATGCCTTCAAAGGCCTCCCGCGCATTTAATGCGTTTTTTATACCGGACCACTTTAATAACTGCCCATTCTTGTGACCGGCAAGGTCGTGAGCATTTGCAATATCTATACCTGATTACATTTCTATGCAGCCAGCGTACATCACTATAAACCATATCCACTCACTCATTACCAACAATATTATGTTGGACAGCCTGCTGGATCTCAGTTTCTTGTACGTATGTGTACCGACACACAATAGTGTACACGTAAAATATGGATGCGATGTCAGACTTTATCTGATTGATATCTTAATCGGTAGTTCTATTAATTTAAGACAACTTCCGCGGTACAATATGTGCCTGACCGTCTGCCATCAAACAACTCACGATTTTGCAATCTTGTTTTTTTTTAATGCTTTGCTAATAGACCCATAAGGATTCCGGTGGTAGTATTATCGATAATAATGCATCATTCGGACAGCTAGTACTGTGTATCGAGGTTTATTGTTATACGCCGGTTCGATAGTACTTCATGGCGCAAATGATCGATGGTGCCGTCGCGTAGACTCTGCAACATTTTGATTAGTTTTTTTTTTCGCTATTATTACGATTCGACAGCTTCCGTATCGATCGATCGATCTTTTATTTGTTTAAAACTGTTCGTTTTTGCGCCTGAGCTGAACGCGATTTTGTGACATTTTGTTCTGTTATAGTCCGCGCATTATTGTGGGCATCTCGTTGAACCAAACTTTGGTAACGCTTTCGGGCCTTCTGTTCATCCTTGCGTTCCATGGCAAAAAAAATTGCCGCCAAACATTAGTTGCAAATTTCCCTTCAGAGGAAGCTGCTACCCGTTCACATTTACCTCCCCTGGATCATCCCAAACCGATTTGTAATTATTTTTATTTAATTTAATACGCATAAGGCAATGTTCATGTAGAGGTCTATTTCATACATTCATAGCTTCATAGCGAACAAACTGCAAGAAAATTTTTAGTTTTTGTGTTGTAATTTTTCCGTTAAACTGATAAGTAGCAGAAATGGACAACTTTCCTATTGAATTACCGGCTGTGTTTGGGGCCAATTCCAAATTATAGCGCCCATGATTAACTTATGGAGAATTCTCGCTATGCTGATTGTTTGGCTTACGTAGAGCAATGTGTCCCGCCATAACAATTTTTTTTAATTTTCACCAACCTTGGTTAAAAATCTACAACCAAAAGATAAGCTGTAATAGTCAATAACAGCTGTCATTTTTTTTTATTTCACTATGGTTCCAATGATCAACTAAGCGAACTGCTATTTTAATTTTAAATTAATAAAATAAAAGAAAAAGGGTACGATGAGCCAATTTTCATAAGTTAATCATGGACGCTATTTTTGGAACCGACCCCCAATCAGAGGAGGGCATTTTGTCATATTTTTTCTATGGGAAAGTTGTCCATTTAGCGAATTATGAAATTAAAGTAAAAATAATTACACCAATAATTAAAATTACCATAACATAATGAAATGGTCCGTTTTTATTCTTCAAGCCAGAGGCACTAACTGGATGCGACCCTCATTAGCAAAGCTAATCACTAGCTATAGTCCCCTGCAACTTGCAGATATTATTGGATAGACAAAACCTTTATAACTTACGTATTAAAGGACATGCTACGCAGAAAATTAGCACCCCAAAAATGTGTTATTTTTATTGACATTTTATTTTTTATTTAATTAACAATGCAAGTTATTAAAGATTTGTAAGTTGTAGAAGACTATTTCATGCATCAAATAATAGGAAATATTAAATTTTTAGTACCTTGGTTCTTTCATAAAAACCAGTGGGGACTAATATTTCACGTAATCTAGGATTTCTGGAAAAACTACAAAACCGAAAAGTAAAAATACCCGATTTCGTGATGCACGAAGTAGTCTTCTACAACTTAAATGAGCCAAATTATTAATAGCTTGCTGGGTGCATGAGATAAAAAATTAAATGTATTTAATTTTGGGGTGCCAATTTTCTACGTAGCATATCCTCTTAACTAGAAAATGTTGGCGTGATGTGGAGGATGGCCAAGATCTCTGCGCATCTCTTCTTGGCATGGAACCATTTTCCTTAAATTTCTCCTCGAGTTCCCTACCGATAAGACCATCGGCACCTATCTATAGGCCTATGAATTTGTGTATTGCATAAGAATGACCTAGACAGTGCTACGATTCGATCACCATGGTGGTATGAGGAAACGGCTGATTTAATAACGCATTCAGGTACGCGCCAATTGAACGCTCGTCACTCGATCTTGACCTGCGTGAGCGGGCCTAAGTATCTGACCGAACGGTGGCCTTGTGCCCTGAATGACTGTCCATGATAGGCCTTACAACATCTTAAGATGATCGTCTTCTCCAGAGACAGAAGGAGAGGCAAAGACGTGGCTTTTGCTTGGGTTTGTCTTTGGTCGATGGTTCGACTCCCAAAACTCCACTATTGGGACTAATGTCAACAAGCCTGACTAATAATTGTCTAAACGTTGGCCTTGTTGCCTGAATGAATGACGGTCCGTGACATGCCTTTGCATCATCTTAAAATCATCGACTTCTCCAGAGACTGACTTAAAGCTTGGACTTACGCTCAAGAGACGCGTTTCGTCTCCCAGTTTTCTATTATTTTCACTGCAAATTGCACTCTGACCCCTGACCCCGGACGTTTTTCCTCTATGCTGCGCTATGAATGGAATTAAAAATAAAACAAAATTTTGTAGTAAAATGACGCTCTCTATGGCGGCTATTCCACTTGTCAATATTCCGTCATTTGTGCATCAATAATTGATGAGATTTTTGTTTTTATATAGAGTAAAAGAAAAATCTCATCAATTATTGAAGCACAAATGACGGATTATTGACAAGTGGAATAGCCGCCTATTGACTCCATTATTTTCCCGACCACAAAATCAACAAGGAAAACACACATGTGTTCCTAATTTCTAACTACAATGACGACTTACTTCATACATTATTTTTGTTTTTTGACTGGACACCATCTTGAAATCGTTGATTTGTCGCAAAAATGGTTGAATATCATAATATAATATACTGTAATAATAGTGGATCTAGCTAGTTAACGAACTCGATCTATGAGTCTGCCCGTAGGGTGCTTAAAATTAATAAAAAATCCCCCCCCCCCCCCAACAAACTATAACTGTTTGCTCCATACTTGCCAATAACGGCCCGGTCTGCAAAGGGCTATGCGCAATTCCATTTTTGGGACTATGCAAAGTGCTTAGTGTAAAAATAGCCCGTACTAGACATACAAGACTGGTTTGCGTGGGTCGGACACCTGGTCTGGAAAGTCCTGCACGATTAATGAGGCCTGGGCCTGGTATATGCCTGGTCACTTCTATCGACGTTGTTCGCAGATCATGTCGATTACCAGGGCAGGCTGACGACAATACTCCGGGTTCATTGTGTTGAGTACAATATTAGGTTAAAAAAAGTGGGGATTCCGGGGCATTGGCGTCTATGGTAAAGCTCCCCTTCATCGTAGCATAATTTCGCAGATTGGATTCTCCTCAGGTGTGGTCATTGGCGTCTGCATTTAACTTTTGTCCCGCTCTCTAGCATATTTTTAGGGGATAGAATAAATAGACTTTATTGCTTTCCAATATATACGTAGTATAAGGAAAGCTCTGTGATGGTCGAAATTTTCGATTCCGAGATTTCAACGGATTTACACGTAACAGGCTACGTATACCTGTCCTAATTAAACTGATGTTTAAAATGAATTATCCGGGCAAAAATTAACTATTATTAAGGCCTCGAAGAACAGAAGGAAAGTTTATCTTCATTTTTATACAATGCTAAGACAAGTAGTTTTTGCTTTCCAATTTATACGTAGAAGAAAATCTTCGTGACTGTCAAACTTTAGAGCTCCCAGGAACCCAAAAAAGTGGTTTTTACGAAATGTCTGTCTGTCACTCAGTCTATCTGTCGCTCTGTCTGTCTGTCGCTATGTCTGTCGCTCTGTCAGTTCATCGATTTCCGGGCAAACTACTCGGTCGATTTTGATGAAATTCGGCATGTAGGTTCACAAAAATCATACCTCGGAAAGCATGTTCGACGAAACTTGGACCGGTTCTTTATTAGAGTTCACACCCGTCTACATAGCTTTTCAAAAGAGCGAAAGCGAAAGGCGATTGTGCAAAATATGTTCTAATCATCTAGTGTACCAAAAATATAGCCGAAGATCAATTTATCAATTGAATTTCCCGCGCTTTTTGTAGTATTTTTTTTTAAACAATTGAATCAATGCGAATTAATAACTGATAAGATGAATGGTTTTAATACCATCTGGTGACACCTTGGGGTTTATTAACAATAATTTAATCCTATTCTCGATGTTTGATTAATCTGAAATCGCCATAGTATGGCTGCAGGGGTTGGGACAAAGGTGTCCACCTCCTTTTGTTTTGCCGTCAGTCGGTCAAGAGATAACCCCCCCCCCCCTTCCCCAATATCTCAAGGCGAGTGTCTGCTGCTTGAACTAGCTCTATTTGTCCCGCCTACATAACGCGAAATGGTCCTTCGAACATTAAAAAAAACCGCGAAAGGGAACCTTTAATCATATTCCGCGAATACATTATTACTAATGCGAATGGAGTGTTCTGATGGGAGGACTTTGGCATTGGAATTGGTCGACGGGCCAGCGCTAATTCCAGGTATAGCTAGTCACGGCTCATTTTGGCAGCTTGCATTGCGGTCTACTCACCCACAGGCCACAGGAACCTCAACTAGATATCTTTGATTCGGGAACACTCCAGTTGGCAGAGAAAAAAATTATTTACGCAATTTCGTATAGCTTTATGCTTTATCGGATAAATTACTGTACAAATGTTTCTGTACTGATCCAATGTAGGGTTTCTCTCGTGACTTCGTGGAAACGAAACATAATGTGTAGAGTAATAAAATTAAGCAAATTTGCACAATTTCCACAAAAATATACATATTATTAAAAATTAAAAATTATTTACAGCTGTTTCGGCTTTGTGGAAATTGTGCAAATTGGTTTAATTTTATTACTCTACACGTTTAGGTACTGTACCTACCCCAATAAAATACAGTTCATATTGCAATGATTTTTTTAAAGGTCTGATTAGTTTTTAACTTTAAAGGCTTCCACGACCGGAGTCAACTTCTTAAATTGTTCTTCTAATGCCCCTTCTATCGAAGACCGGCGATCATCATGACAATTGTAGTCATCATGACAATACTAATACTAGTTCACTGTAATGTAGTGGTTTCCCGTTTGTTTGTCTGTGCATCTTTACGCCGTTGAATCGTCATTGAGCTCGTCATCAGCCTTTGGTGCCAGCTTCCCAATCCTAGGACAAAAGAGTACCCTGCACAAAAAAAACTGCGTTTTTAGCTTATCCCGGCTCAAACTCAGTTCAGTAGCCATTACGCTTTTTCATCATCACCACGAGAAGGTACATATTATTAGGAATTTTTGGGTCTTCGCCTCTGAGACTATAAGGCATTATTCAGAAGCTGACAACAAGAAGACAACAAGCTGGACTGAATGATGTAAATGTAGACTCCGGGATGATGGGCTCTGAAAGACGATGGCGAGCCGTTTGGAAGTATGATTTCAGTTCGACCACGGCCTATCAGGCAGGATTCCACCAGTTTCATCTTCTGCCCAAGTTTTTTTTACAAAGGAATGAGATGCGAAGCATTGCAATTTTCAAGCGCTTGACCGTATCGGCTTGCTGAATATTGTTAATTCATTTATCAACTTATGTGTACTGTTCTACCTCTTACTGCCTTGCAACCCTAACAAAAGGCCTAACATTTGGACCCTTACGCACTTCGCATTGCTCCCCGGACGTGCGCTCCCCGCTATAGTCGCACTCTACGGCAAATGACAATTTGTGCACTTACAGCACTGCACCGCCTACCACATATACGCGAGTAGCTTGGCGTATCCCTCTTCTAGTACCTACATATCCCCGTACCTGCTCATATTACAGGTACATATCCTGGTTCACCACACAAGGCCGGGAACGTCTCAACAAATGACAAGCTGGTCCACTGTCATCCGCTTTTTGTGCAGGGCGGGGCCAGTACTGTATCTTTTGTTTTTCATTGATTATGTATAGGCTATCGTCCTGTGTACTTTGACAACTACGTCCAAATGTCTTTGCTAGCTTTTTTTTACCTTTTGCCAACCATTGAGAATGCATAAGAAACGATTGCAGTGAGTAAACTAAAAAAACGCAACTTTCTGTTTTCATAGTATGGGGGCAACAATCCGGACTCCCATCTTCTCAGGGTTGTCTAATGTCTAGCCGAAAAGTTACAAGTTAGTATCTCTGAGAAGGGGTCTAATTATGTGCCCTGGTTTCACCAGGGTGGAGTGATAGTTGCAAATGATCATTGGAATCATCATCATATTCTTCTATGGTCTTAATCCATTGATTGTTTTGTAGCAGCATCTCATATCCTGGTTGACGTCGGCAACTGTCTTTGGTGCCGTCAATGGTGCCTTCCAATGTGGTGTTAAGGAGTCCTTCATGTCGGATCGGGTGCCCCATTCACTTGGCTCTTCTCACGGTGGTTATTAGAGACCTTCCTTCGTTTAGTCTTTCGAGCACCTCTTTGTTGCCATCCTATTTATACATTAGTACGAGTTAAAGCTACGTTTTGTGATGGTCGAAGTTTTTGATTTCGAGATTTCAACGGAATGACTTGTTTTGAGGTCACCATAACCCATCGTATAATATGCACCTTTTCTATCAGCCGTTGAGCAACTCACAAGCAGTAAGCTCCAAACTTGTGTCTTAAGCGTCATAAACATGTATCTGAAACAATGTAAGTATTCTTGAACCTGCCATAACATGTCTCCTATTATCAATCATGATCACAGCACCTACACATGGCTATCCCTGTCCTGATTTCATAGGCTATCTACGACGTTGTAGGAATGCTGCTAAACAGCCTAGTAGCATTGGAAACTGTGAGAGGCGGCCCTGCTACCTGATGCTATCAGCAACTCAGGTTAACTCATTGTGCGGGTGGGTCCGCATAGTGTACATTACTTATTACTGCAACTTATTTATTTTTGAGTGTAAGTTCTATTATCTTATCGAAAAGTATCTTTTGAAACCCCATATTTTCTTAACTGTACCTACCAATTTGCCTTTGCCCATGTTCGTAAGAAAAAAAACTTTGCCCACTCACTCATGCTTCTCAGCTGTTATATTAGCCTACATAGCTATAAACACTGCCGACGCTGCCGCTAAAAATATTCTAACCATGAAAGTACCCTATATGCAACCAGAATCAAGCCCAACGTTGGGATTTTTTTATGGGAAGAGGTTTTGAAGTTGAGAACTTAAGCATTTTCTTCCATTAAGCCCTTGCATTCTTTCCTCGTGGCCTCTTAGTGAACATGGCTCTCGAGGTTTGTGACTATTGCGATTATTACACTGCAATGGATCCCAAGCCATGTGGGCGTAGAAGGGAAGGAAAAGGCCGACGAACTGGCAAAAAACGGCACAACCCTCCAGCAACCACCCTGCGCTCAATCCTACTCCTCTGCTAAATCCGCCATCGGGCAGAATATAAAAGCATGGATCCAGAGGCAAAACACTGAAGCCAGTGCAGGAAAGCCCTGGTCGAAGCTAATTAAAAATCCAATTCCACACAGTCTACCCAGGGCCATCAGTGTTGCGGCGTTCAGGACCACGACGGGCCATGACTACCTCGCTGCACACCTCAACCGCATTTGAGTCCGCGATTCCTGCGCTTGCGACCTATGTGGACAGCCCCGGATGGACGTTGAACACCTCGCGTCATGCCCGGCGATCGACCACACGCCGACAAATGAAGACGAGTTCGAAAAGATCGCCCGTCGCTACTGGTCAGCGCCTCACCAAATGGCCGACATGCCAAGGGTGGGCGTTGGCTAGTAAGTAGTATGTAAGGTTTTGTGACTAGATGTAAAAAGAATTTCAACGGCAAAGTCCAGAGTTCAGAGTCCACACAACCCCAATAGGAGAAAGCCTTTAGCTGCCAGGAACGTTTTTGAGCACAATACCTAAAATAAAACAGTGGTTAAGGAAGACGATCCTCTCTGCCGGTGATCAGGTCCAAACCCTCAATAGGTTATTTTTTTTTCAATCAACACAAGCTGTGGCGCAGTGGCGTCTAGTAGCGCATGAAATAGAGAGAGGTGGCCCCGCGTAGGTCTATGATAAACGACAACATAAATGTTTTATCACCATTTAACGTGCGCGGGTGGCCATTACAACATATACCCACTGCACTCAGGTACCTCTCAACTAAAAACCAGGTCCCCCACAATAACTAAATCCACTTCTCACGCTGATACCATTGTTCTGCTGAAGAACCCGGCCCTCAAGGTCACTGCTTTCTTGTTCAGGATCGCTGAAGTACCTAGCATAGGTACCAAATAATTTTCTATCCGCGCAAATATAAAAGGCGTCAAGGTAGCCCATACACCTACTGTGCCTCTGTTGCGAATCAAGTGTTTGAGCTTAAACCATTCACTTTTTTTTACACAGGTTGAAGGCCGGACATGGTTGTCCAGTGTTGACCTGTTTTGGAAACTTTAGAATGACTGGACTAATTCCAGTAGGTTTTAGTGATAGGCCTACTGATGATGGTTTGTTTGCTGGAAATGTATACCTATAAGTATTTACGACCTTGTTCCGGATATTAGGGTCTTTCGAATTGAGGGAGGTGATTTGATCTTTGGTAACGCCTACTCTAAATACGAGACTGATGCTAAATCTCTGTTTTTGTCATGCACCAGAGTTAGGAAAGTACAATGATTCATAAAAGGAAGTATATTATTTTTCTTCGCACCGAATCCAATCAGAAATGAAAGAACCGGTCCGAGTTTACTCGAACATGCTTTCCAATTTATCAAAATTAGTAGACAGAGAAAATGAGTAATTTTCTGTATTTGTAAGATTCTGTATTTAAGTAATGGTTCTAATGACTGACAACTGAATAACTGATAAAAGTATCAGTAGTATATGCTCCCTTTACCGCCGTCACCAGCCCCTAAGTGCTTCTAGCGACATTCTTCTTCGTTCAGAGCCCGTGTTAGTGATTCTTATCAGCTGCTTTTCGACGTCTGTCGACACAAGTTTTTCCTTTATTACATTACAGCAATTACACCCCTTAACTGGATCACTGACGTTAGCGTCAGGAGTGTTTCGAGATGCATTCTATGTCGTTCCAAGCTCTTCTACGTAACTCCTATCACTTCCTTCACGGCTTCTATCGACACAATCCCCCTTTACAGTAGCAATGACACCCTTAAACTGGCTCCTCGAAAATACGGCCGGAAATGCTTCTAGTTTCTAGGAACATTTATTCCATCTTCTTGCTCGTCTCCGTAATTATTATCAGTTACCGACCCATCCCAAATTCTCGTTTTACAGCAGGAACCCTTGAACTGGATCGGTGACTCTAGAGCCAGGAGTGCTTCTAGCGACATTCTTCTTCGTTCTGTCTCGTCTCGGTGATTATTAGCAGTTTTTTCACGACCTCTATCGACCCATCCAATATTCTCGCTTTACTGCAGAAATCTTTTAACTGGATTGGTGACTCTAGCGTCAGGAGCGCTTCTTGATTTTTTGTTGTGATCTCATCGGCCCCGTGATTTCTATCAGTCGCTTCATGACCTCTATTGTCGCAATTGCTCAGGAATGACACCCTTGAACTGCTTCGCTGACACCAACGCCAGCAGTGTTTCTTGCTTACATCTTCTTAATTGTGAACTCGTCTCCGTGATTCTTATCAGTGGCTTCACGACCTCTATCGACACAATTGCTCCCTTTACCGCAGGGTCGCCGATTGTGCTCACCGCGGCGACCTTGTGCTCATCGTCCCATCTCCGTAATTAATCGTCGGGTAGACTGTCAACCCAGCCTCGGCGTAGTTAAGTACCACATAGTCTGTCAGACTCCTTTCTCCTTATAGAGGCACCTTGGATGTCAATAGTACTGCACTTGAGTCAATTCTGTTTACTCATCAAGTGATTGACGAGTGTGTTACGCATGTAGGTACTGGACAACCAGGGCTTAGCATCAGGGGCTCATCACGGGAATGCCCTCTGAGCAACCAGAACTAACACCTGTGTATCACACATGCGTAATAAATAGATTTATTTTATTTATTTATTTATTTATTTTCTATTTCTATGTTTGTACATAAAGGAAAGCTTTGTGAGGGTCGAAATTATTGATATCGCGATTTCAACGGAATTACACGTAGTTTGTTCTAAGCTACGTAATTCCATCAGTCATCTTTGAACTCGGCGTTTAAAAACAAGCTGCTAGCCTGCAGCAAGGCAGGATCCATCCGATTTAACTTCACATCTCTTCTCTCCCCTTTTAGTCCAGTAAATCAGAGGCAAACCTCGGAATTGGTGTTAACTCGCTGTTTTGGTCGTCTTGGGATGTTCGTCATTACCTAACTAAAGTCTGCATGGCAAATGGCATGGCGGATTTTGATTTAATACGAGGTCGAAAAGAACGATGATGACCTTTGATCTTCAATTAATTCAATATCCGCCATTCTGATTTCTTTGACATGTCGAGTTTTAGTAAGAAAATAACATGAGGAACATTTATGTAAAATATAAACAGCGAGTTAGCACGAATTCCGAGGTTCACCTCTATTTTACTGGACTATTTACACAGCTCAACCCCGTCATAAATTAGCTCAAAAAATAATTTAATGCACAGAATAAATTAAACAAGTCAAAATTAATGCAATACCAAACAGTGGTTCTAGGGCCCTACAGGCTACCCAGGTCTAAAATCTAAGAATGTTGTAAAGGGAGATTCTATACCTTATTACTGTGTATAAATTCTGGACAAAGGTTAAGTACCTATGGGCAATGGGTGGACGTTTACCATATAATGGCTTAAACGCTCATAATGCCACAGCGCATGAAATATGACTTCCAGTGACTTGTCATTGAAGTGAAATAATGTTATAACCATAAATGAAAGACAGGCTACACATGCTCGCCGCTTATAACGAATGTTGTCGTCTTGCTTTAATTCATCATCATTGTCTTAAAAGTAGCTGAGCTTGCGAGTATAATGCCTCATGGTCTCAGAGGGGAAGACGCGAAAATCCCTAATCTGTACCTCATCGTGGTGAAGAAGGAAGCGCGTAATGGCGACTGAACAGATAGGAGAACGTGCTAGAGCCAGGATAACCGATTTGCAGGAACACGGGAATGTGGCCCCGAAGGTAGAGGAACTCAATGAAGAGTCAACGGCGTAAGGATGCAGAAGGCAACGTGAAACCACTGTATTACAATTCCCTAGTATTAACGTCATGACTGCAACTACCATGATGGTCGCCATTTTCGATAGAAGATGAATCATCATCGTCATCATGAAATATCGCCCAGGCGACGCCAGCGGCAGCGATTCCTTTCTCGTCTCTTTCTACATTGGCTGATATTTTCACCTAGTTTTTGGTGTCCCTCTCTGCTATGTACCTAACACCACTTCTTCTCATACCACACTTCACCGCTAGTCTCTTGTCCATCCTTTCTTTACATAACAACCCCCTCAGATTTCCTATATTACACTTTGCTCCCAGACTTCATACATTTTCTCCGTCATCCATCTCTCCTCGCATCCTCTCTCATCGATCTTCTCCATCATCTCTCATCGATCTTCTCCCTGATAATGGCTCAATGTATTTTATAGTGGCGTGACTCTGTCAGACGATATTGGTGTACTTCTTCTTCTTCATGCTACAGCCGGCTGGCTGTTTGGCAGCAACATTTGGCATCGATGCCTCAACTCCCCTCGATCCTGGCACGCCCTGTTCAGCTCCACGTATGTATCGGCCCCTACATCCTCCATTACTTGCTGCAGATACTCTTTTCTCGGGCGCCCAGGTCGGTTGGCGTTGGCGTACTGTACTATAGTTAATTGTCGTTTATTTATGCATAAAACCAATGCTACCATGTTGTAGTCAGGACATGTAGAGTAGTGCTACGGACTCTGACTTTCACCCAAAAGGTTGTTGGTTCGGTTCCTACCCTTGCTCCATTTTCTGGCCATGCTTCGAAGGGCATGTAATGCAGACGGTCCCGGCCCTCCCTAGTTGAGTCTTAGACAGGGATTTATAGCCCTAACTCCGCTAGGCCGGCTTAGTAATAGAACAAAAAGTCATTATTTATAGTACGTGCTTAATTTTTCGTATAGATGCGAGTTGTCTAGGTAGGTAGCTAAATATGATCTATTTGTGACATCGGTGGCAAGGTGGTAGCGTGCTTGTACTTGTGTGAGTCTCTACACACCTTGCGGTCGGAGACGCATCGTAACTCGACTCAAGTACCTATCAGGTGACTTAGTGAGGATTTGAAGAGTTTGATTGGATACATTCATTAAAGTGTATTATATCACTTCAGGGGGCCTACCCATCAGTAGTCTATAAGACATGTAACTAGCGCTCTGATTGGCTAATAATGACACACAATTGTGACAGCAGGTCATAAGTACACTGGTACATACGTGTACGTGTATTAACTTTAGACCTGGCTGTCCAGAACAATTGTCAGCACAACAGTACATGCCCCGATTTAAATAAAATATGAGGACCCTTTACCATCCCTCAGGCCTGCTAAATCCTTGATGGGTTGCCTTGCCGCGGTGTTTTTTCTCTATTCAAACTCATCTAAAATACCCTGTAGTCAAATATACCAACATAAGTCATAAGCAGGCCAATGTCGGTGGCTTTATAAAATTGTAAAACCACTGAAACAACTTCACCCACGTTGTCTACTTCCTAGCTACCTCCACATGCTAATTGTACGGCAGAGTTATTATCATACAAAATAGATTATAGCAATATTAAAAGGCCACTTCGCGTCAACATGAAGCCGCCTTAAAAATCGCCTGGAAGCCACCACGCAGGGTGTCCAGCGTTATTTGGCCTTGCCTCCGTTATCACTGAGATCTCATTGCGGACAGAATCAATTAGATATGTACAGGCTGTCTGCCACTGGGGAGGTCTGCAGTGACTCACTTGCCAGTTTCAGTGGCAGATCCAGTGGAGAGGGAGCAAGGTAAGAGGCTTCTTTCTGGAGCTAAAACCGTGCATGTGAATTCTTGAATTTTCAAATTGTTCCCCCGAGGGAGACACTGGACCTCCCCCCCCCCCCTTCACGGAGGTTTCTTGTTTGCAATTCAAGAAGAAAAGAAAAGAAAATTGTATATATTTAATAAAACTGGATGAATTTTGGGACTTTCGGTGCGCTCTTAGGCCGCGTAAACAAAAGCAGAAGCTCAGCAGAGAAAACTCCGCTGAAGTAGACTCTGAGTTTCTGCACCAACTCGTTTTCTTCAATGGTAAATCTCTCAGCCGATCTGCTGCGTTGATCCTACTTTTGTGAACCATCCTTAGAATTAATATATTTATTACAAAGGCTTTTACGGCCGGAGTAACGTGACGAAGCAGTAGAAGCCGGGATGATAAGTGAGCTGCTGAGCCTACGAGATACAATATTCAAAGTCTACGCAGTTCCACTGAAGATGTCGACCGCAGATGTTGGCGAAACGTTTGGAAGTACAATTTCAGAACGACTACGGCCTATCATCCCGGATTATACTGCTTCGTCACGTAACCTGAATGTTTTCAACGTTCAGGAGGGGGAAAATTTATCATTGGTCTGTCACACTGTTTAAGGACACCATATATAGGCAACTGGCCAGCATAAGATATTTGCTCAGTAACATTTTTGTAATGAAGGAACGGACCTCATGCTGTCCGGTAACATTCATACCAACCGTTGGACAAAAAAGTTGAAAATCTCGGAACTGATTTAGAAGAAAGGCTGGACCGTGAAGGATATAATGGTAACGAAGTATAACAACATTTCTTTTTGCTTAGCTTCCTTGTACTTTCATGTCAAAAAACGGGCTCTGTATTATTCAATAGCGGCAATAAATTTGATACCTTCAAATGTTTCCCCCGTAAGACCCCTCTCATCTCCACGAGGGTTTTCATGCGTTAAAATTTAACGTAGGCTATGGAAACCTAACGGTTAAATAATTGTTATAATAGTAAATGTTAATAATTATTATATTGTATATTTATGGGTTACAGCCATTTTACAATAAAAAGAACCGGTCCGAGTTTATTCGAACATGCTTTCCAATTTATCAAAATTAGTAGATAGAGAAAATGAGTAATTTCATGGTAAATAATTTTCCTATGGTTAAATTTCCGATATCTCGGGTGGGGGGGGGGGGGGGTTGTCCACCAGACGTCACTGGTGGTGAGGTAAATTCTAGATAGGTCAGAGCAACACATCACCACACAGCAATACTGGCAGGGCACGCAATGCATTTGAGCGTGAATTTTCTATCATTTTTTCAAAAACATGTTTTTGTACAAAGCCAAATACTTTTTTGAGAAAGCAACCTGTCCGGTATTGTTACTCAATTTAACACCTAAAACATACCTGAAGGTAGAAATCATCGATAGAAAGGTGTCGCAGAAAAATTATTTTTTAGTCATTTTTCATTAAAATGTAGCCATTTTTATTTTTTTACCCCCAGAAGCAAACTATCAAGGGGCAAGCGACCCCCCGCATTTTATCAACATTAACAACAACTACAATATATGTGAATTTAAAAGAAATCGTTGGAGCCGTTTTTGGGAAATAATTTTTTTAGACGTTTTTTTGAAGTTTTTTGAAAATAAAACCCCCCCAAATTGAGTTAGCCCAAAATAAAAAAAATGGTCCTGAGGTATGATTTTTGTGAACCTACATGCCGAATTTCATCAAAATCGACCGAGTAGTTCGCTCGGAAATCGACGCAGAGACAGACAGGCAGACATTTCGTAAAAACCACTTTTTTGGGTTCCTGGGACCTTAAAACATGTAAATCCGTTGAAATCTCGGAATCGAAAATTTCGACCGTCACAAAGCTTTCCTCATACTACGTATAAATTGGAAAGCCAAAATTCGCGCTCAAATGCATTGTGTACCCCGCAATTATTGCTGTGTGGTAATTAATGTGTTGGTCTGACCTTTCTAGAATTTATCTCACTTCCAGTGACGTCAGATGGACAACACCCCCCCCCCCCCCCCGAAATAACGGAAATTTAATCACTAGAAAATTATTTACCATGAAATTACTCATATTCTCTATCTGTACTATTGTGCGTCAAATGGCCTACCAGCCAAAGACGGACGTTGGCTGAAGAAGAAGAAGAAGATCTACTAATGTTGATAAATTGGAAAGCATGTTCGAGTAAACTCGGACCGGTTCTTTACACATGAATTTACGACCATATACGTCCTCGATGTCAACCTACACCGGTTACAAGCGATAATGGTCGAGTTTAGTCGGCTTCGATGGCAAGGTGGTAACTATGCGCAGAGCGATCGGAGACGTGTCGTAACTCAGTACAAGTATTAAATAAATCATTTAGGCGGGTGAAGGGGTCAATCGGATATCCGAAATTAGAGGATATAGAAAAACTGGGCTTGGCATTGACACAATGTATAACAGGCGTAATTATGACATCACCATGTTCGGGTGCGAGTCAAAGGAGGAGGATGAGGAGGAGGGGGGGTGTCCATAGTTTTAAATTTATACTGAACTATTGTACGTCAGCTTTGGGGAATGGTTCTCTTTAGCCGGGTTTCGCCCCCTACCGATGACATTCCTAGCCCCACACCTTCTCTATATTAAACTGCAGCTTAAACTGTAGCTCATTATCATAAGGAAATGATATCTAGTAGCTTAGTACAGTATAGCATGAGTGCATACCTACAAAGGGTATAAACTACCTTCCATATAAATACGATAAGTATAGGGATGTGCTAATTAATTTACGGTAGGCTATTAATTTAATGTATGGTAGTTAATACTTATTATTAAGTACCGGGATCATGCATCGTACCTTAGCTGTATTTTATAGTGGCGTGGCTCCTTCACACGATAGGCGTACTAGTTAATTGTGTACGTAGTGTATTTGCAGAAAACCAATGCTACAATGTTGTAGAAGGTGCCTACTTCTTTGTATAGATGCGACTTTTCTAGGAAAGGCAGGTAGCTAAATTAGTTTTAGTTTTATTCCAGTAGGCATAGCATCAATTATGAGGTGCCAAGTTAACTTATTCGCAAGGTTAAGATATTACATATAGGCCTATAATATATTATTTACCTATACTGTATGTATATTGCACCAGCGAAACCATGATCTGGGAGAACGTATCCAAGGAGCTGATCTGTTTTTGTTTTTGCCCTTAACTCGTCCCTAATTTTTTATGTAACACGCAACGTTTACATTATATTACACCAGATCTGCTAAGAACCTCCTGGTAGTCCTGGTATAATAGAAGTTGACCTGTTTTGCCCTTACTTCGTCCTTAGTTTTTATGTAAAATGCAACGTATTATGTAGAGAAGGGAGCTCTGGGGCTTTCCTCATTGTACTTGCAGAGTCATAGTGTGTGGGTGGTACTTGTAACAAGGGCAACACCTTATAACTCACTAACGCATTACTGGCCTGTAGCCCTAGTATTAGTTATTATCGGAACAGAGATTAACTCACACGGCGGTTTACTTAAGAGTGTACAGCCCGTATGAAATTGGCAGCCCGAAATTTAATACTTTTTATTTTTTATTTAATTAACTAAGCATGTTATTAAAGATTTGGCTAATTAAAGTTGTAGAAGACTACTTCATGCATAATATAATAAGTTTTTATTTATTTTCGAAATTGTATTTTTTTCATAAACATGATAATATTTTATAAACAATAACTTTTCAAGTACAGTATAATCGATTTTATAAAAAACTACAATTTCGAAAACTAAAAATACCATATTATATTATGCATGAAGTAGTCTTCTACAACAAATGAGTCAAATCTTTAATAACTTGCTTAGTTAATTAAATAAAAAATACTAAATTTCGGGCTACCAATTTCCTACGGGCTGTACACTCTTAGATTAACTCTAAGGGTAGCTCCCACCTACTGTTGGATTCCTATTGTAACTGGAATTATCCATATCATCATCACAGATAATCAACTGCAGCAGCCCTAGTGTGGCCTGTGAGCCTCTTGCACTTCCTCCTGTTTCTCGACTTCTGATTATTCAGCACTTCCTCCAGTGTCGCTCTTGTGAGACAGTCCTCAATCTGGTTCCTGTATGCCTTCCTTAGTCGTTGTGTCGTTCTTGTGAGACAGTCCTCAATCTGCTTCCTGTATGCCTTCCTTAGTCGTTGTGTCGCTCTTGTGAGACAGTCCTCAATCTGGTTCCTATATGCCTTCCTTAGTCGTTGTGTCGCTCTTGTGAGGCAGTCCTCGATCTGGTTCCTGTATGCCTTCCTTAGTCGTTGTGTCGCTCTTGTGAGGCAGTCCTCAATCTGCTTCCTGTATGCCTTCCTTAGTCGTTGTGTCGCTCTTGTGAGGCAGTCCTCAATCTGTTTCCTGTATGCCTTCCTTAGCCGTTGTTTCGCTCTTGTGAGGCAGTCCTCAATCTGTTTCCTGTATGCCTTCCTTAGCCGTTGTTTCGCTCTTGTGAGACAGTCCTCAATCTGCTTCCTGTATGCCTTCCTTAGTCGTTGTGTCGCTCTTGTGAGACAGTCCTCAATCTGGTTCCTATATGCCTTCCTTAGCCGTTGTTTCGCTCTTGTGAGACAGTCCTCAATCTGCTTCCTGTATGCCTTCCTTAGTCGTTGTGTCGCTCTTGTGAGACAGTCCTCAATCTGGTTCCTATATGCCTTCCTTTGTCGTTGTGTCGCTCTTGTGAGGCAGTCCTCAATCTGTTTCCTGTATGCCTTCCTTAGCCGTTGTTTCGCTCTTGTGAGACGGTCCTCAATCTGCTTCCTGTATGCCTTCCTTAGTCGTTGTGTCGCTCTTGTGAGACAGTCCTCAATCTGGTTCCTATATGCCTTCCTTAGTCGTTGTGTCGCTCTTGTGAGGCAGTCCTCAATCTGCTTCCTGTATGCCTTCCTTAGTCGTTGTGTCGCTCTTGTGAGGCAGTCCTCAATCTGGTTCCTTCATGCCTTCCTTAGTCGCTCAGTCGTTCTCATGTTCGTGTTCACTATATTCCCCCTCCCCCCTTTATGCTCTATCCTTTGCCGATGCCGATGGAATACCATGGGAAAGACTTTGCTCAGTTTGAGGTTCGAAAATCGATGCCTATTGGTCTTTATGTCAGGATTTTTTATGAATAATTTTAAAATAATATCAAGTTAAACTAACGGTGTTTTGTTTTGTTGTCTGGAAATTGAATTGATTTTCCGGACGTGGGTTAGACCGATAAAGACATTATAGTCTTACGTCTCGCCCCCATAAAAATATGACGATACAACTAACTATTATAATCCGGAAAATTTTGCTGTGTCCATCCAACTTTTTTTCTGCTTCTTGTTCTGCCGCTGCTGCTTCTTTATTTTCTCTTGTTCTTTTTCATATTTTTTTCTTCTTCATCTTCTTCCTCTACTACTACTACTACTACTACTACTACTACTACTACTACTACCACTAATACTACTGCTACTACTACCACTACTACTACTACTACTACTACATCACTACCACTACGACCTACTGCTTCCCCTTTCGGCTATACAACCCCTACACTTCTTCAATTTTTGTACGGTGCTCCACCATCTACGCACTCCGGTTTCTCATTCCTTATTCCAGCGCTTTCCCTGACGTCCATGGATGCAGTTGTCTTCCCGTCGGGCCGTGTGCAGTCGTCTTTTTATTCTTCGCTCATTAGCTGCATGAACGCCTTATTGGCTCGTGTGAAGGAACCTTAGCGCGGTGCGCTTGTGATTTATGATGAGAAAATGAGCAACTGCATTGAGGCACAGTCTGATAGAAGTCTGATTGCCTGGAAAATTAAAATGACCTCACAGCCATTGTAATGTATTGCTATTGTGCCAAACGTGATGGCACAACAAATAGACGTTGGGAATACCACAGTCAAAGTCACAGAGAGGTGGGCGCATAATTGGGAAGATAGCCGCATAGTGTTGCTTAAACGTGGCGGAGGGACGGAAAATGAACTTGTACCAATCGAATGAAACTTAAATGTTTGGCCGATTGTTAAGAGCAAATCGGTGCACCCCCGCTACGGGTTTTTGTACAAAGTCAATTTTCATAAGAAATGTCGATCGTATCGTAGAGCCGACAAAAAGTATCCATTAAATTAGCAAAAATGCTCCTTGAAATTCCGATATTGGACATGTGGCCTTCACTAACACCAATTGTCCACAGTTCTTGAACTCCTTCCTCGGGGCTACTTCACCAATCATTTTTGGTACAAATCAAATTTAATAATCTTGCCCAATCTCTGTTAGAAAGGTGCAAAGATCATGTATCACAATGCTCAGAAAATTTCTGCTCGTCCTGATATTTTCGACAGCAGGGTGTACAATTTGTATTTCATGAGATAGGCGACTAATAAGAGCAAGTCCTTTTTGAATGTGTTACCCCAGTCCTTTAAATAACATCGCTACAAGAAATTCAAATCCACCCTCAAAGTGTTTCTCATACAAAATGTTTTTTACACAACGGACGAAGTAACGGCAGCTATCTCAAGCATCATTTTAAAATAGAATTTAGAAAGACTTTAAAAAGAATTGTGAACGAATTGTTACTGAATTGCTAATGTAACTGTAACTGTAACTGTAATTAGTGTAATTTGTAATGCGATTTCTTATATTCTGTTAATGGGATGACCTAGGTCTCTCATTTAATTTATATAATTAAAATAAAGGTGATTATTATTATTATTATTATTATTATTATTAGGCCTACATGAATTTTACACTTATTAGGCTTTTCGCCCTCTGATTGCCTTAAAGTTTAGCTTACTGATTATTTCCGAATTCACTTGGAAAAATTTACTTAAACTTTCTTTTCTAAAAAATATATTAGATAGTAGCCTAAAAGCCTAGTAGCTTAAAAACCAACTATTTTGCGCCTCTATTGTTGAAAAACCCCCGGATCCTCTCTTGGCATCTTTGAATTTTGTGTCTCTAATATATAACCTCTCCTTATTGACATTCATTAGTCGTATCTGATGTACTTGGTGAACTCATGCTTTCGCCTGTTTCATTGCGTCAATGATAAGCTTGTTTTAGCTTGTCCATTATCGCTTGTAGCCGGTGTAGGTTGACATCGAGAACGTATACCAGTTTTCCAATGGCCAAAAAAATGCATACGGGAACAATACAAATAATGTCCGAAATCCATGGGGTCATTGGCATTGGACAAGGAGCCTATGGGCCTGTAAGTTGGCCTGGGTCCATAAAAAGTCCTTAAATAAGTAAATAACTTACAATGAGTAAGAGGCTATATGATTTCGTATCACTAATTGAATACAATTTTCCCCAACCCCTTGATGAACATCTAGATCCACCCCTTGCGGAATTCGCCATATCTTTTCCATTTGCTGTCAAATTTATTTCGTTCAGTCTGAGAAAGGGTATGGCTGGGGGAGGGTGGTTGAAATAAACTCTAGTCTATGGGCAGTGCCCATGTGCCCATGGGCACTTGGGGCACAGGCCCCCGGCCCCCCCCCCAGAACTGCCTGAAATTCCGCCCCCCCCCCAAAATGAGATATTTTTAGATAAAAATATAAAAAATTAGAAATTAAAAGTTTTGAAATTGGCGGGAAATAGTGTTTTTTTTTTTTTTTTTTTTTTTTTTTTTTTTGCTGCAATGCTGATAAGTAGATTTATGAATTTTAGAGGCGGTAGCACCAGAGGCTGACGAAGCGACCTGCTATTGCCCCCCCCCCCCCCCCTTTGGAAGGCAGTTATATTCTTTGCCTCTAAAATCTAAGTTTTACTGCACTCAAAATGCGTAAAACCTGACTATTTCAAACATTTTTTTCCCGGGGGAGGCCCCCTTGTTCCCAATTACAGGTATATGTATATATTATACATGTATGTATATTAATTGCTTGTAATTTATACACCTTATTCCTCTCAAAATGCGTAGAATCCCAATATTTCAGACCTATTTTTCAAAAACTTTTACCCGAAGGAGACCTCTGGGCCCCACTATTTCATAATTATATTAATTCCCTATAATATATAAACCTTAAATTTATTGCTTTCAAAATGCGTAAAACCTCACCATTTCAGCCCTATTTTTCAAAACATTTCTCTCGGGGGAGGCCCCCGGGCCCCCCTTGTCCACACTTATTTAGATTCATTCTAATATATAGTATATGCCTTATTGCTCTCAAAATGCGTAAAACTTCACCATTTCAGCCTATTTTTCAAATTTTTCTCCCGGGGGAGACCCCCGGGCCCCCCTTGTCCATAATTATATTGATTCTTTGTAAAGTGTGAGCCTTATTGTTCTCAAAATATGGAAACCCCACTATTTCAGCCCTCTGTCTCCTGAGCTACTTTTATGAAAATGGGTGGAGGCGCCAAATTTTTCACCTTCGAAAACCTATCGTTACGCCACTGACAAGTGCCTCCCCCTTTTATGAGGTCTGGGACCGCCTCGTCCGC
This sequence comes from Psococerastis gibbosa, assembly GCA_963971405.1. Lineage (NCBI taxonomy): Eukaryota > Metazoa > Arthropoda > Insecta > Psocodea > Psocidae > Psococerastis > Psococerastis gibbosa. The sequence continues at coordinate 44,593,659 of OZ020489.1, read as the reverse complement.
CTGTGGTTTGTACCCACGGCCCCCCGATTACTTGTGCCCCCCCCCCCCTCAGGTGTTAATCCGGCACTGCCTATGGGCGGAATGTCTCTAAAGAAGGGGTAGGCTGCCGATGGCCCTGAATAGGGGTCTTGCCCCCACTCAGCAATGTATCGGTAAAGACTTGTGCCTGGTACCGTTATGCATTGGAACATGGGGAGCCGTTGAGTATTCCTTAACGAGACGAGCCTTAGTCTGTCAAGTGCGGGGATACTGCTTAGGGACGGACGTGGTGTAATACATTTTTGGCGTGAAGCGAATGTCCCATCTCTTCTATATAGAACTGTAGGTTAGACCTGAATGACCCCAAGTCAGTCACATAAAAAATGCGTATAGATATCAGTGCGTACCTATCTAACCTCACAGTATGCATGTCCTTGAGGCATACTATACCTCTCTCCACTGCTGGTCACTTGACCTACTTGTACACTAAATATATTAGATCGTGCCTGATTCATAAAAATAAACACAAGAACTGGGTCGGACAACCTGCTTACCAGCAATATCAACATAATGCGCGCACCTGCGCACGCATTCTGCGCATACTTAAGTATTATGAGAAATTATCAGTCACAGGAGGGTGTAGTACCTGTAGCTGGGCAAGGCAGGCCTGCTACTTCTTTTTGAGGCTAACAGCATTGGAAATTGCTGGGAGGAAAGTCGCTCAGTGTCCTTTGACTGTCTTGCTAGTTAATTGGATAAATATCTCATTTTTAATTATGATTTTTTTCCTTTAATGAGTTATGTAGAGTGGCATAATTATAGCGAGGCAGGTATATTAGGTAGGTACGGTAGCTACGGATAGCGTGCTAATCATCCATTGCCAAATAAAATTGATCTTGTAATATTTAACAAGGATGAGCAGTTCTCTGTAGCCCCACTTTTTTCTTCCATGGAATTTTCTTTGGTTCTTCATCTTCTTCTTCTTTTTCTTCTTGTTCTTCTTCTTTTTCTTCTTCTTCTTTTTCTTCTTCATAGACGGTTTTTATAAATATTTAGGAACAGCACTACCTATGATAATTCCCATTGACAAGACCGAGCGTAAGCTATTTCACCAGCCAGCAACGCCCTTCTTCTTCTTTTTTCTTCTGGCTATACATCCTTTGATTGGCTCTGGTCTGGACAACAACACTCTTCCAGAACACGACTCTATAGTGTTCTCGGTTTTGTACGACGATCCATCCTCTACTAACTCCCAACTCCCGGAGGTCGGTTTCTAATTCGTCCTTCCAGTGGTTTCGTGTACGTCCAGGTAGACAGGTGGAAAGGGTGGTGGCTCATAGAATAAAAATAATGACATAGGTGGTTGAGATGTTATTTCCCAATATGGGTGCCACTTCATTCTTCAAAAGATGTAATTGCGTCAGTTTTGTGTGTCCAATTCGGATTTGGGCCAGTTATTAGTTAATTAAATGTTGTTGTTTTTCTGTGCAGAATGCAGTCTGACGGAGAAGCAGCGGTACGATGGGTGGTTCAACAATTTGGCACACCCGCACTGGGGCTCTGTCGGTAAGTTTTTTTCTGCGTATACCTCAAAATATAATTCTCAACATGTAGGCAGAAAAAATTATGGAAGGAAAATATCTTGCTTTCTAAGCTCTATGGCAGCTATTAGACAAGTATAAGACGGCATCGAGGGGAGATGGCGATATTTATTTTTGGGACGATGGTTTTTTATGGTATACCCGATATTCTGTCAACGTACAGTTTATTTTCGGATAGGTATAGGACATATTTTACATAATTTTTGACTGTCGCCTTCTGGTCTTCCACTAAACTAAATGCCTCCAAAGTCTAATGTTAAGTTTAGAGCTGAACTGACCATACGATAAATATGAATTATATTTCTGTTTCCAACACTATTCAGTTAAGTATGAGTCGCTGTAGCCCATCCGCATTAAAAATTGCTTTTTCCATGACTAATACACATTCGCGATATCAAGTACTATATAAGTATTAGCCCCTCGTAAAATGCCGCTCATAGGTACATACTATGTAGATTATAGGTACTCTATATGGCATGGACTTATATGGGGGCTAGCCCAATTACATAATTAATTATGAGTTGGTATGCGATGAAGCTCCGAGGCGGCCTCGATCCCGGGACCTTGTCGCTTTAATCTCCGTGGGTTCAATCGAGCAAGGCCCGCGCCGTGACTCATGTGTCCCGGCCTCCCGTGACCCCTCTCCAGGAGCCGTCATCAAGGCGCCTATGCGGGGGAGGAGGCCAGGGGAGCCACAAGTCCGTGATCGAATTGCAGCTAGAGGGTAGTTAGGGTGTTATTAAAACTGGGATCACTCGAGCATGGCCCAATCACTGCCCGGGCCCCCGTGACCCCTCTCCAGGAGCCGTCATCAAGGCGCCTATGCGTGGAGGGAGACCAAGGGAGCCAGAATTCCGGGATCGAACAGCATCAGCTAGAGGCAGGCGCGGATCTACGGGGGGGGGGGGGAGGGCATAGCCCCATAGGTCCTCAAAATGCGTAAAACCCCACTATTTCAGTCCTATTTTTCACACATTTTCTCACGGGGGAGACCCCCGGGCCCCCCTTGTGCTCGATTGTATTCATTACCTATAATATAGAGCTCTTATTGCTCTGAAGATGCGTAAAACCCCAATATTTCAGCCCTATTTTTCAAAAAAAAAAAATCGAAATTTAATCTTAGCCCCCTCTTTGTTCTCAATCTAGATCCGCGTCTGCCTTGAGGGTAGGATAGCTTGAGTGTTATTAAACCTGGGATCATTCGAGCATGCCCCAATCACTGCCCGGGCGCTGGGGCCCACGTGACTGGATTAATTCGGGCAATAAGTAATAATAAGAACCGGTCCGAGTTTACTCGAACATGCTTTCCAATTTATCAATTAGTAGGGAGAGAAAATGAATAATTTCATGGTAAATAATTTTCCTACGGTTAAATTTCGGATATCTCGGGGGGGGGGGGGTCCACCTGACGTCACTGGAGGTGAGGTAACCTCAATATATTTAAAACACATTACAACACAGTAATAATGGCAGGGCAGGCAATGCATTTCAGCGTGAAGTTTCTATCATTTAAAAAAAAAAAAAATTTTTTGCGCAAAAGCAAATAGGTTTTTGGGAAAGCCAACTGTCCGGTTTCGTTACTCAACTTAACACCTAAAACATGCCTGAAGGTAGAAATCATCGATAGAAAAGTTTCGCTGAAATATTATTTTTTAGTCATTTTTCATTAAAATTAAGTTATTTTTATTTTTTTACCCCCAGAAGCAAACTATCAAGGGGTAAGCGACCCCCCGCATTTTATCAACATTAAGAACGACTAGAATATATGTGAATTTAAAAGAAATCGTTGGAGCCGTTTTTGAGAAATACTTTTTTTAAACGTTTTTTTGGAGTTTTTTGAGAATGAAACCCCCCCAAATTGAGTTAGCCCCAAATAAAAGAAATAGTCTCGAGGTATGATTTTTGTGAACCTACATGCCGAATTTCATCAAAATCGACCGAGTAGTTTGCCCGGAAATCGATGCACAGACAGACAGACAGACAGACACAGACATTTCGTAAAAACCACTTTTTTGGGTTCCTGGAACCTGAAAACGTGTAAATCCGTTAAATCTCGGAATCGAAAATTTCGACCATCACAAAGCTTTCCTTATACTACGTATAAATTGGAAAGCAATAAAAGCTCAGCCTCGTGACCCCGTGGTCCGTCACCTGGAGCTGTGGTCAAGGCGCCTATGCGGGGGAGGCGTACAGAAATCAAGGGTGACGCAGCTGTAACGTCACTCGGGTGTTAGGACTGGGCGGCGGGGGTTGAATTTAGGGGGCAAAACGCAGCATGACGCTCGTCTCCGTCTGCTGAAATAAGAAAATGACTAAGTGCAGATTTACTTTTCGATGACTTGCTGTCAAGTTGGTAGAGAACTAGACTACGGAACGTAAGGCTGAGGTTCGAGACTCTACTTAAAATGAAAAAAAAATTCCTAAGCGACTAGGTCCTCCCAATCCTAATGGGTACCTTATTTTCATTGGTAAGGGAAAACGACGCTGCCGGACGTGTTGCTGACAACTCAAATAGAGCAGTGGTCAAGACAGAGAATCCTCTATAAGTCCTCAGTCCTAGGCTCCTCGTCGGGTTGTCGTGCCACTGCGTTGACAATGGCTACTGAACTAATTACAGGGCTATTTTGTTTCAAACCTCCAAGGGGGTGTTGGGGGGGGGGGGGGGTGCAAATGCCCTGCCATGTGACCTTGACCTTAGGGGAGATTGTCGTTATTGCATTTCACCGGCCGGCCTTGAAACTATCTCCATTTTATCCGCAGATTATGTAATTTAATTAATTTTAATTGGTCACTGAGAGAATTCTCTAGAGGTAAATTAGCGCTGTAAAATGTTTATTATTCCCAGCGCGATTAACTTGGGAATTAACTGCGATAGCCTGTTGAGTAGGTCTATTGTATGTACTGCAGATTTAAATACAGTATGATTGCAAGGGCATTCATGATGTATTATTATGTCCCATGATACTTTTCTTCTGGGGGTAAAAATAAATAAAAATAAGTCAATTTTCATGAAAAATGACCATGAAATAATTTTGCTGCGGAACCATTCTATCGATGATTTCTACCTTCAGGTATGTTCCAGAGGGGCGTCAGACTGACCCCCCCCCCCCCCCCCCGGGCATTCCTAAATTTAACCATAGGGAAATTATTCACTATAAAATAAGATCTATATCTACTAGTACTAATTGATAAATTGGAAAGCATGTTCGAGTAAACTCGGACAGGTTCTTTTAAACTCAAATCAAATTTTACAGGACACTTCGACCGAAGCGCTATAAATGAGATATCGTAATGTAGAATAAATGCTCCCCTACATTTTAGTATATACTACAAATATATACTATAGTATTCTGGCCGACACTAACGCCTATAGAAATAACAGGCCCAAGACAACATTGAGGTATAGATGGCCCAGTATACACATCAGTTATAAGATGGATAGATAGAAACTATGGATCCATGTATTTATCAAAAAAATAAGTAACCATAAAATTATAAAGCCGAAGTGTGGGAGGGTGGCATAGCAACCTAGCAATAATTTTTATAACTATTAATAACAATTTATTAAATTTATGCATGAACATGTAAAAATAAGCAGACTATTGTCATTGTTATATATATATATATATTTTATTTTTTATTTTTAAAAAAAGGCTAATCGCACACAAACAATTCAATGAATGTATCCAATTGATCTCTTCAGTCGCCTCACTAAGTTACCTAATAGGTACTTGTGTCGAGTTACGACACGTCTCCGATTGCATGGCGTGTGGAGACTCGCACAAGTACAAGCACGCTACCACCTGGCCATCGAAATCGATTTTAGAAGTGTGATCAGGTACAGGTTACAAGTTATGTATATAGTAAATATTAATATCGCAATAAAATGACTATTACACACTTAACTAGCTATTAATACCATAACGGCCTAACAGGATGTTATCTCAATGTTATTAACACCCACCATAGACTATTAATAGGTCCGTAAATATCGGTTCAGGTACAGGAGAGTCTGTTACATATATACATTTAAGTCCAAGAAACTATCTTTTTTAGCCCATTAAAGTCATTGGCCATAGCTTGTGAAAACACAGTGCTACTTATCGGTAACCTTGACTTGCAGTCCGACCAATTTGAAAACACTGTGCATTGTCCAATATACTGCTATGTTGGACGGTCTCAATGCCCCTGTGCATGATGGATAATACCAGAAACCCATCAGACTTGTCACACTTGCCGCTCTGATGGGATTTGGTAATTGTGTGAAGCGGTTATTGGGTTTCTCCGCTATGGTAGAAATACCCGAACTTTTTTTTTTTTTTGCGTCGGCGATGGGGAGCCATTCAGCCACTAATGTGCGGCAGTCTTAAATAGATTTTTTACTGTTTTTTAAAAAATTATGAAGGGCAAAATATATTGTAGGGCTGGATGTTTCTAAAATTGAAAGTAGATTGAAAGGTCTGACTATGGAATTTGGGAGGCAATTAAGGAGGACTGTACGTTGTGCTGAGTGTGATGGGCATTCTAATATAATATGCTGTAGGGTTTCAGTTGACCCCGGACAAGTGTCGCACATGCCACTGGGGCCCCTACCTATCTTCCACAAGTACCTCTTCGTGACCCCGTGGCCACTTCTCAGTCTTGTAATGGTCGTGTAAAAATTTTTAGTGAGTGGTGACTGGTAAACTTTAAACCACGGAGAAAATGATATTTTTGGGAAGATCTCCTTATACTGAACCCCAGCTGGGTAAGTGGAGAATAGTCCCTGCCACTTCGCCAACAGTGACTGTGTTATGTGAAAACCCAAGTCGGACGGGGGACATACCGGGTCCTGCATGTCAATGCACCTATGACGGGTAGCTTCCTTGGCCAAAGCGTCTGCCATCTCGTTTCCTACGATACCCGAGCTAAACCGAAGTAAACAAATTAATAATGGCTTAGTTGAACATACATTAATCAAGTAGATAAAATGCAACTAAATTAAGAAAATCAATTAAGTTAAAAAAGAAAAATTATATTGTCTGGTTACTAGTAACATAGGGGTTGACCTCAGAATTTATCCCACTTCGCGGTTTTTCCACCGAAATGTTCTTCACGGCCGGCATTCTATAACTAAAAGTCTTTAGGCCTTAGAAAATCAGACAGGAGTTTCTTTAGCTATTCAATCTCAAGAGTCGTCGTTGTCTCCTTTTTGAAAACAACCTTCGGGAGCGTCCCCAGAACACCCAACCAAAGTTCCGTCACAACTTGATCCGCTAGGGTGGTCTCAGCTATAAAAAATAAATTCTTTATTTATTTATTTGTGGCTTCGGAAATCCTAAGGTGCAAACCGAAAATTGGATTGGATACAGGGCACGGTATGTTCTACTAATATAAGTTAGAGCTCTTTATACACATACTGGTATTTTCGCCATAGCCGTGGGAAATTGACCTGCGCTGAGGCTTCAAAAAAATATTCCAAATGTTAAAAATAGTTAGGCTAAATATATTATGATCGGGCGTGAGTCAACATTGAATGTTTGCATTTGAGTTTTTGCAATAATTAGAAGTGCTAAAAATAGTACACAATTGGGTGGATTTGTTGCTTCAAAGCTGTTAAATCCGTTTTCTCTTGAAATAAGCTGTTTCGACTTCCTACGGGTAAATAAATAATAATAAATAAATACTTTTTGTTCTTTTACTAAGCCAACCTAGCGGAGTTAGGGCTATTAAGCCCTCTCTTACACTCAACTAGGAAAGCCCGGGACCGCCTGCTTTACATGCCCTCCAGTCCGAAGCATGGCCAGAAAATGTAGCCAGTGTGGGACTTGAACCGACAGCCGTTCGGATGATAGTCCAGAGTCTGTACCACTAACCAATGACCTGACGGATAGATGGAAATATGAAAAATGGTCTCCACAACATGAGACGTAATTATTATATTGTACATTTAACAATATATTACTACTATACATGCTATGCTGTGCGTATCTTGACAATGTGTTTCAGTTTTACTGTTTTCTCACACTTTACAATGGCGTGAACCGAAACCGGTTATGTACGTTTTTCTATTTTATAACGTATAACGTTACAAAGTAATTTTTCACATCGTAATTATTACTTACTGTGTACAGTGTTCCAAATAAACACTTCTTTTTAATCCTAAGCAGACACTATCACATCACTATGGCAGAATGAGAATACCCGTATATTGAGAGCCAAACTATCAAGGGAGAAGTGACCTGTAGCGTTTTATGTGAATTTGAAAGAAATCGTTGGAGGAGCTGTTTTTTAGAAACAATTTTTTTTAGCAGTTTTGAGTTAGTCAAAAATAGAAAAAGCTATTTCGGGGTGTGATTTTTGTAAACCTGCATGCCAATTTTACCAAAATCCAGTAGTGTGGATGCAAAGCGACAGAACAGATATTTTCGTAAAAAAAAAACAACACTTTTCGTTCCTGGTACTGCACTTCAAAACGTGTAAATCCGTTGAAACTCCGAAATCTAACATTTCTACCATCAAAAAACAAAGCTTTCCTTATACTAACATTTAAATAGGAAAGTAACTAGCGTATAAAATATATAGAAGCAGGAAAACCAGCGGGGTGTCTCTTATAAATAGAAATTCAATTGTATTAGCTTATAAATAGAAGCAGGAAAAATAGGCTAGCGGGGTGTCTCTTATATCGTACATAGATCAATCTGTATTTAATATTTCCAGATTCTCTCCAAAAACGCCCTTTATTCATAAGAAACGTTAAGACCGTTTCTGACCATTGAAACATATCCAGCCACTAAGTTTAATGGGAGCTTATCTCACTAGAAGCTTTTAAAATAACCTCCCCTGTGACACTTATTGGTTGGATAAGTTTCGACTGTCGGAAAGGTCCTAAACAAAACAAAACTGCTTTGCCATGATTCATTTGTTTCTACATTTCTCAACATTCTTCTTTTCTTTTTCGTCGTGCTTTCTTAAACATTATTAATTATTTAATTATTAATAGTGCCCTAAATTTATTTTCTTAACTGTCAACTTCCATATCGCCTCTCTCGCATATCGCCTCGTCTCGCACCAACTACTACCAATTGCGACACTTTTGTTCAAATACTACATTGGCCTAGTACATATCTAGCAGCCGCTCCATTAATCTCACGTGTCAGCGCCGTGTTAAAATGTACCTAGATTTTGACAGTGACCGAGGGGCTTATCTGGATGGCTGTGGTAGGCCGAACCTTATAAGGCTCGGTTTCGTTGCGTACCTGTCGACACTAAATAATGCGGTGAAGTACATTAAAGTGGGAGAGCGTTTGTTTCGTTATTAATTAACCATCATGGACAAAAGACGGGCTGGAAAGTGTGCAGACGTGGGTTAATTTCAATGATAAATAAAAGAACCGGTCCGAGTTTACTCGAACATGCTTTCCAATTTATCAACATTAGTAAATAGAGAATATGAGTAATTTCATGGTAAACAATTTTCCAGTGGTTAATTTTCCGATATATCGGGGGGGGGGGGGGGGTTGTCCACCTGACGTCACTGGAAGTGAGATAAATTCTAGATAGGTCAGACCAACACATTAATTACCACACGGCAAAAATGGCTGAGCGCGAAGTTTCTATATTGTTACTCAATTCAACACCTAAAACATGCCTGAAGGTAGAAATCATCGATAGAAAGGTTTCGCAGAAAAATTATTTTTTAGTCATTTTCATTAAAATTTAGTTATTTTTATTTTTTTTACCCCCAGAAGCAAACTATCAAGGGGCAAGCGACCCCCCGTATTTTGTCAACATTAATAACGACTACAATATATGAGAATATAAAAGAAATCGTTGGAGCCGTTTTTGATAAATAATTTTTTTAGACGTTTTTTGGAGTTTTTGAGAATGAAACCCCCCCTCCCCCCCAAATAGAGTTAGCCCCAAATAAAAAAAATTGTCTCGAGGTATGATTTTTGTGAACCTATACATGCCGAATTTCGTCAAAATCGACCGAGTAGTTTGCCCGGAAATCGATGCACTGTCAGACAGACAGACAGACATATTTTGTAAAAACCACTTTTTTGGGTTCCTGGGACCTCAAAACGTGTAAATCCGTTGAAATCTCGGAATTGAAAATTTCGACCATCACAAAGCTTTCCTTATACTACGTATAAATTGGAAAGCAAAAATAAAAACTAGATAACTAGATAGATAAGCTTAGATATGAAAGCGTACCATTTAGGAGCACTACTCTGTTGTGGATGTTATGGCAAACAACTTGCCCGGCAGCCGTGTTTTTCCCTGGCGGCGATGATAAGTTACCTCTTCCCCTATTTTTTTTCATAAGTTAATCGCATAAAAAAAATTTAATGAATGTATCCGAAATTGACCTCTTCAGTCGCCTCTGTAGGTTAACTTCCCCGTGTTGAGTTACGACACGTCTCAGATCGCATGGCGTGTCGTGACTCGCACAACTACAAGCACGTTACCACCTTGCCATCGATGTTGAAGTTCATTATGGGCGCTATTTTGGGGAATTGCCGACTTAATCAAAGGAGAGCATTTCGCCATATAGTTTTTTATTTATTTTTTATTTCTATGTAGAAGTTGTCCATTGGACACAGTTTTGAATCTCCTTCGACGCGAAGTCCCTTATTTCCTTGTTTTTGGCGAAATTGAACGATGTATGGAAATCCATGCCTCTCCTTCTCTCAACGTATTAATAAACAAATATTACAAGTTTCTCCATAGTCAGCAAACCCCTGTCACCGGTTCAAGGTCAAGGCAGGGCTTAGTGGGAATGTGTGAGAAAATGAACGTGGTTGGTAGCGAATTTTAATTAGTATGAATGTTATCGTGAATGGAAGGTATGACGGATATTCTGGATGAATGTACTTTATTATATGCTAATATTTAAATTAAATTATTCTTGACATGTACAGTTACGTGTAAGAGAGACAGCCATAGGCCCTAATCTCGTTGTATCTTCAATATATTTATTTACTTTTCAATAAAGAGTTTATTATTATTATTATATAATATAAATACATTATTACATTGCAGGTCCTTTACAACAATAGGTCAAATCAAAACCTGGCGCCATTTGAACGCTACAACCTGGACGTAATGGCTTAAAACCTGAACTGGAGCAATGTCGCCCGGCAAGTCCTTAACTTGAAAGCACGTGCTTGCCTACCCCCGACCATCCCTTATACGGCATACCTCTCATTAAAAGAAGTTACGCCACTCTGTAATGATGAGCTAGGCTAAAATGACGGTTATTACTTTCCAATTTATACGTAGTAGGCCTATAAGGAAAGCTTTGTGATGGTCGAAATTTTCGATTCCGAGATTTCAACGGATTTACACGTTTTGAGGTCCCAGGAACCAAAAAAGTGGTTTTTACGAAATGTTTGTCTGTCGCACTGCACTGTCTGTCTGTATGTAAGTCTGTCTGTCTGTCTGTTCGTCGATTTCCGGGCAAACTACGGTACTCGGTCGATTTTGATGAAATTCGGCATGTTGGTTCACAAAAATAATACCTCGGGACCATTTTTTTATTTTGGGCTAACTCAATTTGGGGGGTTTTTATTTTCAAAAATGTCCAAAAAATGTCTAAAAAAATTATTTCCCAAAAACGGCTCCAACGATTTCTTTTAAATTCTCATATATTGTAGTCGTTATTAATGTTGACAAAATGCGGAGGGTCGCTTGCCCTTGATAGTTTGCTTCTGGGGGGTAAAAAAATAAAAATAACTCAATTTTCATGAAAAATGACTAAAAAATAATTTTTCTGCGGAACCTTTCTATCGATGATTTCTACCTTCAGGTATGTTTTAGGTGTTCAATAGGGTAACAAAAACGGACAGGTTGCATTCCCAAAAAAAAGCTTTGCTTCTGTGCAAATTTTTTTTTTTTTTTTGAGAAATTGTGGAAAATTTACACTCCAATACATTACGTGCCATGTGGCCGGCCGCCATACCAAGTTGAATCCAGCGGACCAGAGCAGGTTCAAAGCTGCAGATAACTTGGTCGTGTGCACAGTGCCGGTAGGGAAACATGGTAGGACTTGTCCTGGTTACCTCCGAACTAATCGTGTGACTTCTCTGTGTTTCCCAAGTGGTTCGGGATCCACTATAATCAGGAGGTCCACTGTCCTATGGGCTGGCATAGGACTGTCAAGTCGTGGTCGCTCTATGGGCCCAAATATGAGGCCTAAGTCGTTATTAACCCGACGAACACTACTACTACTACTACGTGCCATGTGTCATTGTTACTACTGTTAGTAGTTACTTTACTTTTACTACTGTTAGTTCTAGAATATGAAATTAAGTTTTAAGGGGTTTTTAATATATTGAAATTGACCCCCCCCCCCCTCTCGAGGGATCTGAATATTAACCACAGGGAAATTATTTCCTATTAAATTACATATGTCTATATCAACTAATCGATAAATTGGAAAGCATGTTCGAGTAAACTTGGACCGGTTCTTTTCGAATTAGGACACGCTTCTTCGCTATCATCATCATCATCATCACCACCACCTCCTTCAGTTTCTCGGGTGCCTCCCCCACTCCTTCCTGATCATTCAGCACTTCCTCCGACTCGTGTCCCACCCCCCTGAGACTGTCCTCAATGTGGTTTATTTATGTTCTTCTTTCTTAGTCGTCCTCCCTTTTAAGCCACTCTTTAGAATATAATGCATGCATCATCTTGTTCTTCATCAGGCTGGCAGGTCATTTGACTCCGTGCCGCATAGTGGAGCTGGCCCATTCCCTCCTGCGTCTTAGTTCGGTTTTCTACCTCTGCCATTGCAGCTGAATAGACAATATAATATATAGATATAATAGGCCTGTATATCATTGAGGAATAGGCTACAATGAATGACTATAGGCTAAATACAATGACTGCGCCCATAAACAAACGACGACCTGCTGTCTACACAACAACACGATTGCGCAACATTTGACTGATGGCTTTCCTCCGAAAAAATTAATTGAATTGACTCTCACCTCGGCCGAGAGTCAAATATGTCTTCTGTCAAAATATTACGTCCATTGCGAAAGCACGGGCGCCACATATCATAGGAATATGTGCTTACAAGAGGGGGGCACAGAGTTGAGATTTCTTAAGAGATAATCGGAGGGGGTAAAGCCTTACAGGTGTAAAAAATCCAATTTCACGTGAAATGTCGATTGTATAGAGCTATCAAAAATAGCACAATTCTTGGAAGAAATGGTCCTCAGCATTTTGATATGTACATATGATGTGTGCATGTTTCTAACTTGGTGTGTAATAAATAAAGGAGAGTGAAGATCTTAGGAGGAAGGAGTTAAGACCTGCGGTCAGTCGATGCTATTGACGGTCATATTTCATGTATCAAAATGTAGAGGCGTATTACTTCAAAGGGATGTGACATTTTTTTTATAAACCTACAATGGATATTTCTTGTGAAATTACTTACAAGAAAACTTGATAACGGGGGTAGCCGATTAGCTCTTAATTTCTTGGTAAATTCTTGGTGATCATCATGCAATTTGACCTGCCGCTGCCGCTCCGAAATGGGATGTCGTACTCTTGACAAAAACTACTACCGCAGGTTTTTCAACCAGAATGTTCTTCTTCTACCGGGAGCCGTGAGTCCGTCTATCATCCCTTGGATTATTACAGGCAGAAGACGATATTTTTGGTTCCTCATAATATGGCCCAAGTGTGTTAGTTTCCGTTTCCTAACCGTCAGCAGCAACATGGCTTCTGTATCCAATCGCCTCAGGACTTCGGCCCATCAATCCGGATTCTACTGCTTTATCACTTAGGTGTACTTACTTTGTTTTCCTTTGGGTTTCAGAGTCGCAGCTGACCCGGAAGACACCCCCAGCGTTCGCGGACGGGGTGTACATGCTGTCGGGGGCAGACCGGCCCAGCCCACGCAAGCTCAGTCAGATATTCATGCGAGGTGACGATGGCTTGCCGTCCAGCAATAACAGGACTGCGCTTTTTGCTTTATTTGGTGAGTATATCGAAAGTATTGAATAAATAAATAAATATTGAATTTTTCTATTCTATTACTAAGCCAACCTAGCGGAGTTATGGCTATAAATCCCTCTCGTACACTCAACTAGGAAGACCCGGGACCACCTGCTTTACATGCCCTCCGAAGCATGGCCAGGAAGTGTAGCAAGTGTGGGACTCGAACCAACAACCTTTCGGGTGAATTTTGGAGTTTGTACCACTACTCTACATGTCCTGACGTAGGCGTTAACGTAAACTCGAACACAATGCAAAGCTGTTTCAATGGGTTTTCCTTTCCTATCTATACGGTTAGTACAATATAAAGAGTTTTGTAGTAGTCGAAATTTTTGCTGTCGATATTTCGACGGAATTACAAGTTTTGACACGACAGAAAAAGTGGATTTTACGAAATGTGCCTCTCTGATTTGCGGCCAAACAGGTCAATATAGTAGAATTTGATGAAAGTCGGCATGTAGGTTTTTTGAAATATTTTGGGGGGGGGGGGGATAGTAGCCTGCTATTAACCTGTGGTTCCCACAAACAAACATACTACATCGGGCCTACAGAATGTATAACCTGTGCCTGTGCAAACATTGTAGTATAGCCGCAAATAACGAGTTAGCCTGACGAATAAACATAACTTCAACATTTAGTAAATAATAGACCTGTTAAAATTTAGTTCCTCATTTTGTTGTTCTTCTTCGTCATTACGTAAATATTAAATTAAATTTTTATTTTTTCCTCATGGATCATGTTTATATTTATATCCAGTATACCTACCTACTGTACTGTAAGTTTTTGCTTGGTGTTGGTATGCGAGGCATTCAATGTGTTGCCCTATGACACTATACTGTTGTAAAATTGTAAGTTACGTCCGTTATTTTATTTTTATTGTCTATTAACGCCATGACATTGTAGCATTTTATTAGCTTGTTAAAGTTGAACTTGGCCACTGGACAAGGACTTGCTTTTGTAATAAAAATACAATATTAACACTATTGTTAAACTACCTACAATAAATTAAGATCCCAGTCATCCTACCTACTCCATCATATTTTACTACTGCAGGCTTTTTGTGAATTGTAGGTACCGTACCTACTTTTCAGCTAAATAGCACATCCACTTTATCTTATTCCATTGTAGATGGCTGCGAAAAGGGGAACAAAATTAATTACAATTTAATCGGGCCATTTCGTACTTCACTATAGCCTACACTAGAGTTCTATGTAGGAGAGATAAGACATTCGATCCCAAGAAAAATATTTTTGTAATCCTGGGGCCACCTGCTACGTCTTTTCAATGGCTAGTCATAGGAGACGTGGCGGGTGGCCCCAAAAATACAAAAATCTATTTTTGGCGAGAAGTGAATGTCCCATCCCTCCTATATGGAACTATAACCCATACCACTTAAGACAGTGGCAGTTTTCATATCATGCCTATCGGTATAGGCGTAGCTGCGTTACGAGCATATGCAACTAACATAGTAGCCTTCAATAAGGTTGGCATCACTAGTCCTATAGGAGTGCTTCCCTTAATAATTTCCTTGTTTTTTCCGACCTATCGAACTTCAGAAACAAACCATTGCAATCGATTGGCTCGATTGATCGTTATCGGTATTCTTTTCAGGGCAAGTAGTGAGCTCTGAGTTGCTGATGGCTTCCGAGAGTGGGTGTCCGATCGAGGTTCATCGCATCGAAATCGAGAAGTGCGACGAGATGTACGACAAGGACTGCGAGGGTGGCAAGTTCATACCCTTCCACAGGGCGGCCTACGACCCCACGACGGGCCGGAGTCCCAATAGTCCACGGCAGCAGGTATGATTGTACACTGTTGTGGTATGCTAGATTATCTTATAGTAGGCCGAGTCACCCAATGTTTACTGCATCGTGAAGTTTGACGAGATGTAGGAAAAGGACTTCGACTGCGAGTGTGGCAAGTTCATCCCCTTCCACAGGGCGGCCTACGACCCCACGACTGGCCGGAGTCCCAATAGTAGACGGCAGCAGGTATGATTGAATACTGTTGTGGTATGCTAGACCCAATGTTCACTGCATCGAGAAGTGCGACGACAAGGACTGCGAGAGTGGCAAGTTTATCCTCTTCCAGCACTGGGTGGCCCATGACCTCACGGCAGGTCAACAGTCCACGGCAGCAGCTATGATTGTTGTTTACTAGATTAACTTATAGTAAGTTTAGGCTCCCATTGTTCACCGCATCGAGAAGTTTGACGAGATGTAGGAAAAGGACTTCGACTGCGAGGGTGGCAAGTTTATCGCACGACGGGCCGGTGTCCCAATAGTAGACGGCAACAGGTATGATTGAATACTGTTGTGGTATGCTAGACCCAATGTTCACTGCATCGAGAAGTGCGACGACAAGGACTGCGAGAGTGGCAAGTTTATCCTCTTCCAGCACTGGGTGGCCCATGACCTCACGGCAGGTCAACAGTCCACGGCAGCAGCTATGATTGTTGTTTACTAGATTAACTTATAGTAAGTTTAGGCTCCCATTGTTCACCGCATCGAGAAGTTTGACGAGATGTAGGAAAAGGACTTCGACTGCGAGGGTGGCAAGTTTATCGCACGACGGGCCGGTGTCCCAACTGTCCCACGCCTGATGTATTACAATAATAAAGAGAATAGATAATCCGTACTATTGAACGTGTCATTTCTGAATGCGTTCGAACCAGCTGAGTCTATAATTTATTGTGTGAGTATACCGCGATTAGTCACGATTGGAGCATACTCTTTATTTGTTACAGTATGGTACCTACGTCTTATGGGTTATGGTAGGTACTAACATTCTTAGTGCAAAATTGTACTGCATTCTATCTTTTTTTTTCATTATAGATACCAGACCGCATTTGGCTTATTGTATTTAACCAGTTTCGCCTCCTTTTTGAAACCTGAGGCCCCTCTTATGGTTTCACCTTTCCGTAACTCAGTTAGATGTGTCAGCCCCTGAACGAAGTCCTGTTTTTGCTTTGCTATATAGTCCGGGCATCATTCTTCCCCGCAACCGTCTCACTAATCTGCCTACTCATCCTTATCAGGCTTGCCAATTTTTCCCCATTTTAACAGCGTTTTTGGCAGTCTATCCTGTACAAAGTCATTGACACCATCGGACGTAGCAGCAGCAGGATGCACAGTGTTCAGTTTGTTCACTTTGACGAGTTGCTGCAAGTCAGAGCTTCCAACAACAAGCACTCTGTTGCCACAATGCTATGCCGATGGCTTCAGCCTGCCTCAGAGTAACACTACTAATTTAGTCCTTTTCATAATAGATAAACAGGATGACTGCGTGGATAGACGGCAGTTTCATATACTCCACGTCAGAGGCGTGGGCGAACGCCCTACGTTCGTTCAAGAATGGGACCTTAACTTCTGTGGACAACGGGAGACATCCCCCACGAAACACGATGCGTGCGCCTCTATTCAACAGTCCTGCTCCCCATGTTTTACGTGCCATGAACCCAGAAAGACTGCTTTGTAAGTAACCCCATCTATAAACGTACTAAGTCAGTAAATCCATCTCTATGGTGTATGTATGTCCCCGGCAAGTGGCAACCGAAGCACCTAAGTCCTTTAAATAGCTGCAGGAAACAGGCGATTAATCCAATGGTACGGTACCTACTTACTTCGCGTGTCAAGAAACGTGCATTATTGAAATGGTGTAAAATTCAGCAGCTTGGGCGGCTTGCAGTAAACAGTGCAGGGACCTGGTGGCACATGTGGGCGATGTCCTGCAAACACGACTACAGTCACACTGCGCATCGTCGGAGCAAGCAGTCCCCACTTGGCAGCAGTGGTCTTAATACTGCGGTTCCCGTCCGGGGGGGGGGGGGGTGTTCAACGTCCACCACCCGGCTACAAGGCCCTAGAGTTCTCTAAACAACTACTAGCCAAACTTTTTATCTCCTAAGATAGCGAACTGTTTTAGTCGGCGGGACCCTACGTTGCCTTAATTATAATTCATCAAATGGCCTGGAAACTGCTGTTTTAGCCGCCAAGCATAATCCAAGACTCAGCCCGCGCTTGCAATAGATGAGCCTCCGGGCTGTTTTCTTCGTGATCAACGTAATACTGAGGATGTCAGCTGCAGGCCCGCATAGCTCGATGAAACACCCGAGGTAAAATATCGTACTGCATTTTGACCATGTCGACACCCCCAGATATTTATACTTCATCGAAAATTTCAATAAGTTGAATGTATTTTTTGCAGTGCTAGGAGATCCAAGAACAAACCAAAACCCGGCTTTGCTGTCGTTTGGGATCTTGTTCTTCAGGTGGCACAACGTAGTGGCAGGTCGAGTCCAGAAGGAGCACCCCACCTGGAGCGACGAGGAGGTGTTCCAGCGTGCTAGGCGGATAGTCGTTGCTAGTCTGCAGGTACACTAAAATTAACTCTCGGCCTTGTGACGAGATAAAATCAAACATAATATATAAGCATACAAGTGAAAATAACAAAATAACAGTGAGAAGGTGACTTGAAAGGAGGAAAGTAGGATTGAATATAGCTGGCTTATGGCTTTGCTCTCCACCATGTGTACTGATGCGATTAATGACTACTTATTACAGCACCTAGAGTTCCTGCCTCCTAAACTCCCACCAAGGACATTTTTTGCTTTCCAATTTATACGTAGAAAAAGGAAAGCTTTGTGATGGTCCAAATTTTCGATTCCGAGATTTCAACGGATTTACACGTTTTGAGGTCCCAGGAACCCAAAAAAGTGGTTTTTACGAAATGTCGCTCTGGCTGTCTGTGCGTCGATTTCCGGGCAAACTACTCGGTCGATTTTGATGAAATTCGGCATGTATAGGTTCACAAAAATCATACCTCGAGACAATTTTTTTATTTAGATCTATCTCAATTTGGGGGGGTTTTATTTTCAAAAAACTCCAAAAAAACATCTAAAAAAATTATTTCTCAAAAACGGCTCCAAAGATTTCTTTTAAATTCACATATATTGTAGTCGTTATTAATGTTGACAATATGCGGGGGGTCGCTTGCCCCTTGATAGTTTGCTTCTGGGGGTAAAAAAATAAAAATAACTAAATTTTAATGAAAAATGTCTAAAAAATAATTTTTCTGTGAAACCTTTCCATCGATGATTTTTACCTTCGGGCATGTTTTAGGTGTTAAATTGAGTAACGAAACCGGACAGATTGCTTTCCCAAAGAACTATTTGGTTTTGTGCAAAAAAAATGTTTTTGAAAAAATGATTCACGGTCAAATGCATTGCATGCCCTGCCATTATTGCTGTGTGGTAATTTATTGGTCTGACCTATCTAGAATCTACCTCACCTCCAGTGACGTCAGGTGGACCCCCCCTCCCCCCCCCCCCCCCACGAGATGCCCGAAATTTAACTATAGGAAAATTATTTACCATGAAATTACTCATTTTCTCTAGCTACTACTTGATCAATTGGAATGCATGTTTGAGTAAACTCGGACCGGTTCTTTGAATTTCTTGTGCCACTTTCCCAATCAGAGCTACGGCCACGACGGGAGTTTTTGTTATTTGGAGTTGCCCAAGGTGCGCTCTGATTGGTCGAGAAAGACGCGACACCAGATATTTAAAAAAAGGTCCATGGCGGGATTATTATATGGAACCGTACATAAATATATTTGGGGAGGAATGAAGTAAAAGCTCCTGCAAATGTAGGTCTATGCAACCAAGCACTAAGTAAATATTCATAACTGCAACATTCCCTTTTACTATTGTGTCTTCTTCTACGCACCACCCTAGAACCACTTTTCAATATTACTTCGGAGTGCGCAGGTCTTTGTCTCTTCCAGTTCTGGATGGTACAATAAAGTACCCAGGGGCGCCCAGTGTTGAAAAAGTCTGGGGGGCCAAATACCAAGGAAATTCTACTGTTGGATTTACCTCCTGAGGAAACTTTGTTTTAGTATTTTTAACTATGCCAAACCTTAGACTCTTATACCCCTTGTCCTTACTAAGTTTCTACCATTAAAAAAGCTAAAACAAAAAGCCATTGGCATAAATTCCCAAAATTTCTGGGGGGGGGGGGGGCTTTAGGATGCCACGACTTTGATCCGCCGGAGAAAAAAAATGAATAGACCCAAATTAGTGAGGTTTTACGCATATTATACCCTGGAGAATGGGGGCCCGGGGGTCTCCCCCGCGGAAATAAAAATAGAAATGGGCCCAAATTAGTTAGGTTTTACGCATTTTGCAAGCAGTACAGCTGTTCACACTTGAGATTTTACCGACGAGTAAACCTACCACTGAGGGGGGCCCGAGGTCTCCCCTGAAGAATAAAATTTGAAAAAAATAGGTCTCAAATAATGGGGTTTTTAGCATTTTGAATAATATATTTTTGTGAAAGTACCTACTGTATATATTTGGTCAATATGTCGATTTTTTTTCATGGTGTTTTCGTGTAAAATAAGCATAGGTACCATGAATTAATTTTCATTCCGTTATTGTGGATAGGCCTACTATGTTTTTCGCCTCCATAACGTCTTTGTCACCAGAAATCTTGGGGGGGGGCTGCGGGTGCCCCTGAGGCCCCAGGACCCCCCTATTTGCGCCAATGAAAAAAGCGTGTTTGAATTAACTTCTTACAGAATATAGAATGTATACCTAGTGTATTACAATTATTAAAAATTAAAATAAACCATCAATAACTTGTCAGAATATTTAGACTCATAGCTCCAGCAGGGCAAATGTCGATCGACGCACTGACGTTTGGTTTATGAATTCGTTCTCAAAGTTTTTCAAGTTTAAGTTTCGTACTGAATGTTTAGAAACACCAAAATGGATATGCCCAGGAAAAGTAATGGGAATTGATAGGCTTTAAGCCACTTCTCTGGGAAATCCTTCAGTTTTTCCAGCATTCCCCCTTTTGCTTTAGCCCATTCAAAAAACTGCTCTTCCCGTTCCCTAGTGTCGTCTTAACATGCGTGTCAACCTTACCCATGCTTTTTTTTGTTCGCCAAGTAATGGAAGCCCTTGTTCAGAGTTCGTATAGGGCCTATATGGTAGCCTCCGGTAAATATGGTAACCTATTGAAGCCATTATTAGTTATTTTCAAATTAATAACAGCGAAACTATTTTTATAAAACTTTGTCTTGTGAGATTGTTTAAGATCTTCTGGACTGTAAGATTCAGGCGTTCACTTAATTAAGTACTTTCCTTTTGTTTACAGAACGTGATATACAGAGAATATCTACCTGCACTTCTGGGCGAAGAACTCCCACCATACCAAGGATATAAAGCTCATGTCCATCCCGGAGTCAGCCACGTATTCCAAGCAGCAGCCTTCCGGTTCGGCCACACCATGATCCCACCAGGCCTTTACCGCAGGGACGCCAAGTGCCACTTCAAGGAAACCCGTATGGGGCACAAGGGAATCCGCCTGTGCTCCACCTGGTGGGACTCCACAGACTTCATGGGCGACAGCCCTGTTGAAGAACTCCTCATGGGCCTCGCATCGCAAATCGCCGAACGTGAAGACACGGTCTTATGCTCAGACGTGCGCAACAACCTTTTTGGTCCTTCTGAATTCTCTCGACGAGACCTTGGAGCTTTGAATATCATGCGAGGACGCGATAATGGCGTGCCTGACTACAATACCGTCCGAAAACTTTTCCACCTCGAACCTATCAGCCATTGGCAAGATATTAACCCTGCGTTGTTCTCCTCAAAGCCTGAACTTTTGGGTAAAATTTCAGCGGCGTATGGGAGCAAGTTGGATAACGTGGATCTTTACATTGGTGGTATGCTGGAGTCGAGTGGTGGGCCTGGTCCTTTGTTTGCTGCTATTATAATGGAACAGTTCCTCAGGATTAGGGATGCCGATAGGTTTTGGTATGAGAATGCTGATAATGGGCAATTTACTGAGAAAGAGATTGATGAAATCAGCAATATTTCACTTTGGGACATAATCGTCAATGCCACTGATATACCTCCAGAAGCTATTCAGAGAGATTTGTTCTACTGGAGTGAAGGAGATCCTTGCCCACAACCGGGACAGCTTACAGCGACAATGCTTGAGCCATGTCAATACCTTCGTGGATACGATTACTTCGAAGGTAGCGAACTTGCTTACATCTACGTTTGTATCTTCCTGGGATTCGTTCCACTAGTCTGTGCAGGAGCAGGTTATGGTGTTGTTAAGTTGCAGAACAAGCGACGGAGACAGTTGAAAATTAGACAAGAAGATTTAAAAAAGACTGGAAACCCTAAGGCTACCGTTGATAAAATGACAGTTAGAGAGTGGCTTCATGCGAATCACCACAGACTTGTTAAAGTTCGATTTGGTCCAGAAGAAGCTATTCATACGGTTGACCGTAAAGGAGAGAAACTGCGTAGTGTTAGCTTTATATCTATGGAGAATTTAACAATAGAAGAAAGTCAAACCACAGAGTCTTTTAACAAGAAACGAGCTCCGCTCGTTTTGATTAGAGTGCCCCGTGATCATGACCTAGTCCTCGAATTTGATTCCCTATCATCTCGTCGTAAATTTCTGTCTAAACTTGAAATGTTTCTTGCGTCGCACAAAAAGCGACTTATTACCACGCAGGGAATCCGAGAAGTCATGCTTGCAAACGCAGAGACGCGAGAGAGGCGTCAGAAGAGGTTGGAACACTTCTTTAGAGAGGCATACGCGTTAACGTTTGGCTTGAGACCAGGCGAAAAGCGTAGAAGGTCTCACTATGAGGATGAAGGCGAAGGTGGCCAAGTTGTAACTGTAATGAGAACTTCTCTTTCGAAGGGTGAGTTTGCGAGTGCTCTCGGTATGAAATCCGACGCAGTTTTCGTCAAGAAAATGTTTAACATTGTTGATAAGGACGGGGATGGTCGTATATCTTTCCAGGAATTTCTCGATACTGTTGTGTTATTTTCACGTGGGAAAACTGAAGACAAACTACGCATTATCTTTGATATGTGCGACAATGATAGAAACGGTGTTATCGACAAGGAGGAATTGTCAGAAATGTTACGAAGTCTAGTGGAGATCGCGAGAACTACTAGTCTCTCCGATGATCACGTCACGGAGCTAATTGACGGTATGTTTCATGATGCTGGACTTGAGCACAAGGACTTTTTAACTTACAACGACTTCAAACTAATGATGAAGGAATACAAAGGAGATTTCGTAGCTATTGGTTTAGATTGTAAAGGTGCCAAACAAAACTTTTTGGATACCTCAACTAATGTTGCGCGTATGACGAGCTTTACAACACCATATCAGGAACCACATAGAAATTGGTTTCAACGGAAAATAGATTGCATCATGACATTTTTGGAGGAAAATCGTCAAAATATATTTTACCTTTTTGTATTCTACGTCATAACTATCACTCTCTTTGTCGAAAGATTCATTCACTACTCCTTCATGGCTGAGCACACCGATTTACGGCATATTATGGGAGTCGGTATTGCTATTACTCGAGGCTCCGCCGCTTCCCTGTCTTTCTGCTATAGTATTCTTCTGCTTACAATGTCTAGAAATCTACTAACTAAATTGAAGGAGTTTAGCATTCAGCAGTATATTCCCTTGGACGCCCACATTCAGTTCCATAAAATTGCGGCTATCACAGCGGCATTCTTTTCGATGGTACATACTGTCGGGCATATCGTTAATTTTTACCACGTTTCAACGCAACCTATCGACAACCTTAAGTGCCTAACGTCTGAGGTGTTGTTTCCTTCAGATTACAAGCCAGGCATTATCTTTTGGCTCTTCCAGACCATCACTGGCATAACTGGCGTCTTGTTGTTTATAGTAATGGTCATCATTTTCGTTTTCGCTCATCCGCAAATTCGGAAGCGGGCTTACAACTTTTTCTGGTCAACACATCGTTTATACGTAGTTTTCTACATCCTCTGCCTAATTCACGGATTAGCAAGACTCACTGGTGCCCCAAGGTTCTGGCTTTTCTTCATTGGACCTGGCACTATTTATATGATCGATAAAGTCGTCAGTCTTCGCACCAAATACATGAACCTGGATATTTTAGAAACTGAACTGTTGCCTTCAGATGTGATCAAGATAAAATTTTACCGTCCGCCTAATTTTAAATACCTATCAGGCCAATGGGTCCGGCTTGCCTGCACAGGTTTTAAAAACGAAGAATTTCACTCGTTTACGCTGACTAGCGCGCCACACGAGAATTCCCTCTCTTGTCACATAAAGGCGCAAGGTCCTTGGACCTGGAAGCTGCGTAATTACTTCGATCCAGCTAATTACAGCCCAGAGGAGGACCATCCAAAGATCCGTTTAGAAGGGCCCTTTGGCGGTGGCAATCAAGACTGGTATAAGTTCGAGGTGGCCGTTATGGTGGGCGGTGGCATCGGAGTCACCCCGTACGCCTCCATTCTAAACGACCTCGTCTTTGGTACGTCCACGAATAGAT
The DNA here is from genome assembly GCA_963971405.1 of Psococerastis gibbosa. Lineage (NCBI taxonomy): Eukaryota > Metazoa > Arthropoda > Insecta > Psocodea > Psocidae > Psococerastis > Psococerastis gibbosa. Next base: position 44,569,717 of record OZ020489.1, on the reverse strand, counting down.
ATTCGGGGGTGGCGTGCAAAAAGGTGTACTTCCTCTGGATTTGCCCGTCGCACAAGCACTTCGAGTGGTTCATCGATGTGCTACGCGATGTGGAGAGGAAGGACGTGACGAACGTTTTAGAAATTCACATTTTTATTACGCAGTTCTTCCATAAGTTTGATTTAAGGACGACGATGTTGTATATCTGTGAGAACCACTTTCAACGGCTGTCGAAGATGTCTATGTTTACGGGGTTGAAGGCTGTCAACCACTTTGGACGGCCGGACATGTCATCGTTCCTAAAGTTCGTCCAGAAGAAACATAGCTATGTAAGTACCTACCCAGTATACTAACTGTCGGATTCAAGGTAGGTATATAGGGAATCTTCGCAGACCGTGAGTCTTCCAGAGACGCCAAAGTGCATAACACGAGGCTCAGTAATTCTTTTGATAGGTGGGTTATACTTATACCTGGAGTCACTTGCACTCAGCTTGTGGGCTGACCTGGGTCCATAGCCTGAGGCGATTCCTTCTAGTACTATAGTATACATCATATTATTTACATATACATAGGCTACATATATACATATTTTTTAAGAACGCAGATTCCTTTTTTTAATAATGGATAGCGTCCAACTTCCATCATAAGTAATATTTGTGTTCTTACTGGTATCTATAGTTTTGTTAGGTTTTGAAATTATCACTACCGGTATTCAAAGACGTAAATTAAGGAACAGGGATGTACATATTATATATCAAAATGTAGAGGAGTACCTATTATTATTTTTTTTTTTTTTTAAGGGATGTGACATCTTTGGTGTTTCTAAACTAATTTTTTCCCGTGAAATTTAATAACACGGATGTTTGGGGTGCCCAATCCATAACATAGGGCCTACCTGTATACCTACCGCCGTTGCCGGAACATTTATGACGTGGAAGATGAATGGCCATTAGGCGCATATTCCACCGACCGGCTAGGGCTAAATACAAATACGGTGACGTGGTAGCAGACATTCAAGACTTAGGCGGGGTTTCCATCGACCTCGCATTGCAGAATGCAAATGACATTGACGGAAATGTTTGTTTTTCTTTGTATAGAAATCTATTAAAATGTTTGTAATTAACATATCCCATGACGCCATTTTTTAATTTTAGTTTGTTTGATTGTGATTTTACTGTATGATCATTGATCAATTTTAACTATGGCATAGAGGAAAACAAACATTTCCGTCAATGTCATTTGCATTCTGCAATGCGAGGTCAGTGGAAACCCCGCTTAAGTCTTGAATATCTGTTACCACGTCACCGTATTTGTATTTAGCCCTAGCCGGTCGGTGGAAACCGCGCCTTATGGAAGGCCAGGCGAAATATTTCTCCTGTGTGGAGTCGAACGCTGACGTTCCGCTTCATCCAGTCTAACTCTCTACCACCACTCGATCACCACTACTACTTTCAGAATCCACCCATCTAACGTTGCAAATGTCTGCAAGGATCACGCGCCTTAAATATAGGTAGTAAATGAGTAGGTATGCCTAAAACCTAGACTTATACCAAATAATGCTAATTTAAAATTGTGTGGCCTTGTTTCAGGTAAGCAAAATAGGTGTATTCTCGTGCGGTCCCCGTCCGCTGACCAAGAGCGTTATGTCAGCCTGCGATGAAGTCAACAAGGGCCGCAAGTTACCGTACTTCATACACCACTTCGAAAACTTTGGATAATACCAACCTTCGGCAAATTAGTTGCTCATTTTTATGGACGATTCCCACTAGCACTCCTGCAATTACTTGAAACGTTTCGGATAGGAATACACCGGGCGATATCTTCCAATGCATGGCGGTATTCCTTATACCGAGATTTTTCAAGCGATCCACGATAGCGGGTAGGGTAGGTAAACCAACGGCGAGAGATACTACTCCCTGTTACCCATGGCCGTGCCCAAGGAGGTGGTCCATGGGATCCGGACCCCCCCCCCCCCCCCCCCCGAAATAAACCTGTATGGTTTGAAGAATTTATACATTAATTCAGTAACAAATTAAGTAAAAAAAAATTTGGACCCCCCCGAAATCAAAACCTGGGCACGACCTTGCTGTTGCCGTTTCCATAGGTTTACGTATATTTGGTGGGACTCGTTTTAAGTTATGATTGTGATATTGTTACTGAAATTGCTGTTACCACAATGTATGCCTGAATTTTGTACAGTAGATAATTTATTGAAAAAAAATCATTAGAAATTTTTTTAATTCGGTTTCCGCTATTTTCAATCCATATGTTCTTTACAAAGTTGGTGTTGACATTTTCTTAAAAGTAAAAGCTAAGTAAAAATAATATGTTTAACTAGCTGTTTATTCACTAGAAATTTAACTCGAAAAATTAGTAATAAATGTTTTAACTCAGTCGTAGCCTACGTAGCCAAATTAATAATTATAGTAAATTATTGTTAGTATAAACTCAACTTAGGTAGGCTAGGTACTGGTAAATGCGTAGTTATTCAAATCAAAACTAACTACTAGGAAAACCCTCAATTTAAGGAAATTTTTCATAAAAATATTATAGGACGTGTATGTAGGCCTATACTATACTGATAGAGATATACCTACAATCGTTACTTAGACATTAGGAAGCAGAGGCTTTTCACTAAGGGGTTATATGCCTTCGGGCAGACCCATATGGTAACACTCCTTCCATTTATGTTTTTCAGGAGGACAGCGAGGACAGCCAAGAACGGATACAGAGGGGGCAGGGTAGTAGCTGCCCCTCCCCCAAATTTTGTAAGTCGGTTGAAATTAAAATTCAATTTGTTATAGTATAAAAAATGACATTTTAATGCGATTGTGAATGTACGACAAAAAGATCCGAGAATATGTCTCGTGCGATAGACGAAAACACAGTTTTCTAGCTGCTGGTGGCTCAATTCCTGGTAGTCATATTTATTAATTACGGTACTACCAGGAATTTTCTCCAGGGGGAGACCCCCGGGCCCCCCTTGTGCTCGATAGTATTTATTTTGTAATAATTAATTATACATAATGTAATTAATTAAATAGGACCCTTATTGCTCTGAAAATGCATAAAACCCCAATATTTTTGCCCCATTTAAAAAAAAAAATCGTATTTAATCTTAGCCCCCTCTGTCTCATTCTAGATCCGCGGCTGCTGGCAACCCTATGTCTGGCCAAGAAAAATATAGGCAACCCTACGTTTTCATAATTTATAGGCTTAGTACTAATGGCTATAGTGCCAAAATTATTCGTTAAAGACATCGTTGAAAATTCAACAAAAAAGTGAATTTTGAATTGATGATAGCCTGGCCAGGATTTTTTCAGGCAACCCATTCTTTTTATGATACTTACTAAATTGCTTATAAAACAATTTGCATCCATTAAACAGATCGGTGAAGGTCGATCTTACTGCGGATCTTGGACTATTACGTACCTACCTTACAATTTAATTCAATCAATACTTTATTATTTTTGGACTGGATCCATCCCTGAGGACAGCCGGGATACGTCCTGGCAAGAGCCTGGGCTTTGGGCCCCCACAATTTCTTCATTCTTGGGACTACATAGCCATTTTCTTTTAAGGTATTCTTGACCCTTGTTATTGGGAACCTTAAATAATAATTGATTGATAAATATCGAGTTAAATGAACACAAGTATAAAATTTATTTGCCCTTTTATTTGTTTTCCCCCAGTAATCTTAATAATATGCAATAAAACAGCGAAATATAAAAAAAATTAAAGAAGATTCAAACATTTAAATGGCGGTAACTTGCGATTTCCGCCATGTGCTGTGTTTAAATAGTTTTTTGTTTTTCTTGTTATTCTCAAAGTATTTAACACAACAAAAACCTCAAAAACACTAACGGTACTTAAAATTTAAAAATGGCCGATAAACGTAAGGGGAAAAAGCGAAAAGAGGTAAATATTTTAAATATTAGTTATTAATAATGTGCTATGAGTAAAAATATGATGGTGGTTATTGTAGTTCGTATAATAGTTAATTGTCATCTAGAATTTTCTGTTCTGTCATTCGGCTTTTTGCGGTAATATACGAGGGAGGTAAAATCACGACACATTTGAGATTTTACGTGTCACACGTATGATAAAATAGTAATTTGGTTCCCGTTGAAAATAGAAACACCTATTGAATACGGTATTGATCAGCGGAATGACAATTGCACCAGGCGTATACAGCAATATGCCCTTCCATTATGATAATATCATTTACGACTAGTCATGGAAAATGACAACTTTGCGTGGTGATTTTTCGACGCAATGGAAATTTGGGGACTTTGCAGGAATGAGACCTAGACCTTGTGGCCAGGGATGATGTCAATGGGGACCTTGCGTCGTGTCGTTGGTCAGGTCGGGGTTTACAATTGTTTAATACATTTAGTCTCCCTCGACCCGCGAAGTACTGCAGGTGCAAGGCTTTATATACCGCTATAGTCTGATAAATAGCACCTCTCCAGCAAGAACCGTACGGACCGAAATCTGTTAACCCAGTGGCGGATCTACATTGTGTGCTGACAGTTTAAAGTTAGGGTAGTAGTGCATAATCGGATATAATACCTGTAACCTTACATCTATCTGCAACATGCACCTTCTGCGCTGTGCAGTATTTGTAAAAAAGGGTTATCCACTACATACAAGTTAAGCATCAGACAAGACCTGTGTTGTAGCCATGGACCCACCTTTGTAAACAGCCAATATCTTCGTCACAAAGCCTTCGAGTAAGATATGCATAATAATATTGACCGATCGATACTTCTTGTGACTATCCTACTTATAATTACAGACTTTCACGGCCGGACTTACTTTATGAAGCAGTAGAATCCGAGATGATAGGCCATGGTGGTTCTGAACAATCTTAGCAGTCTTCGCAGTGCCACTGACGATTTTTACACGAAATATTTGAAAACACGGGCTCAGATCGACCACGGCCTATCAAACCGGATTCTACTGCTTCATCAAATATCTTACATTACATTCTCAATATTTTAAAATAGGTATTCATGGACAATGCCTTTGCCAGCCGTTAAATAAGTCTCTAAAATTGACATCCTTATTTTTGACCATTTTTAGGATGTAGAAACAGAGGAAGAGGATAAAACTAGCAAAGATGAGTATAAAGTGGCAAAATGGCTGAAGAAGAATGTACCAACGAAGAAGACCAAGTTTCTGTATCACAATGTGGAGTACTTCACGGGGTCCAAGGCTGTAGATGCGTTGTTGGAGTCTTCATTCGCCGAAACATTGTTTCCGAATAGGGATGCTGTTGTCATTTTTTTGGATACGTAAGTAGCGAATTTACTTTGGCATGAGTTATAGCCCACAAGACGACCAAGTTCATTTACCATAGACAGTGTGCAGTACTTCACGGGGTCCAACGCAGTCGATGCGCTGTTGGACTCTTGGTCATCTGAAACATTGTTTTAAAAAAAAGGGTCATTGTAATATATTTTTTTTAATTACACCACAGCATTAGGCTTCCGCCATCAGCTTTCTTGCAGCTCAATGCAACACATAATTTGGTGAACCTCTCCTACTGACAAGAGTCTGGCCCGTCTTAAGATGTTTTCCGTCCATCTCTTCCCGGGTGTCGCATTAAGGGCAGAAAGGCTCAGCTGCTACACCTCTTTGTTTTTGAAGGTAGTCATGACCCGTAGTTAACCTAAATTCCGCCACTTGTATTATATATATACAATTGTAATATATTTAGACACGTAAGTAGTTATAGCCAATGACGTATAAATATATTGACTGCGCATGATACGGGTTTGTTCCGAATACCCCTTGTCCGCATGGCAACTGAAGACGCCGCAAGGGGGGCCGAGATGTAAAAATTAAAAAAAAAATTAATTTACGTCTATAAAGAGGGAAATTTGTTTTTGACGTTTGTTTGAATTTTTCTTAAAATAATATATGTGCATACTATATATATACTGTATATAAATATATTAATGTCATATTTTAATTTTCTCACATTAAAAAAATATATATATATATTAGCAAATTTGATGTGTGCGAAAAGTTAAATATTTTTTTACACTTGTTTCACTACAATATAAATTAATAGCACACCAAAGAAAGTGGTACCGCCAATGAGCCAATCGCAGCTCGTCACGATTCACGAGCATATTTAGCATATATAGACTTAAGAAAAGAAGCAAAGAAAGAAAATTGTCTTTATTTTTCATATGGGCGAATTTTGGGCCTAACCCATTTCAACGTCATTGCTGCTATCCTTTCTCTGTCAGGACATGTAGATTAGTGGTATGGACTCTGACTTTCACTCGCAAGGTTGTTGGTTCGAGCCCCACACATGATACATTTTCTGGCCATGCTTCGGAGGGCATGTAAAGCAGGCGGTCCCGGGCCTTCCAAGTTGAGGGTAAGAGAGGCTTAGTAATAAAACAAAAAGTCATGATTTATTTATTTATTCTCTATCCGAGCGCCTACAGTCTCCTTATCGACATTCTCTCCACAAATGGATTCTAATTCAGTCTAAATAATGGAGAATTCATAATTTCTTTTTTTGATATTCAGCTATTCAGATATTCAGCTCCAGTTGCCCGGGTGTGATAAATGAAGCCTCCTCCACTCTTTCCTGGCCCTCCACTTCTGATTATTTAACACTTCCCCTCCCAGTAGCAGTCCCACTCTCATAAGATCGTCTTCAATTTTTTTTTTTTATTTTTTTTTTATTTTTAACAAATATACTTTCTACTTTTCGTTTAGCATGTTGCGGCACAAATTTTTCCACCGGGCACTAAAGGTTCCTGTCACTGAAGAAGAACTGCAGGCGCGAAAACGCAAGAAAAAAGGAGATAAAGACAAGGATAAGAGCAAGGAAAAAGAGAAGGACAAGGAAAGTGATGGGAAAGAGGAAGCCGAAAACAGTCAAGTGGAAGGAAAACTTGAGGACCCTTCTGTATCCCCTAAGGTAATAATAATGTTTTTTGTTACCATTTCCCTGCCGGTACCTCTAGTACCGGCAGCATTTAATGTAAACACAAGTGGGTTTCTTAGACAAAGTTAATTTCTTAACGATTATTTGGGTTTTACTAATTCGGGTTGTTATAACAAGTTTTTCTAAAACTCTAAGTTTTTGTTATTTTTTGTTTATTAAAATGAAATACCACGAAGTCACGAGTAATCTCATTATTTACGAGATTTAAGACTAGAAAGTCTTTTGCTGTTTATTTCTAACACCCAAACCCATGTCCAAAAATCAGCACACTTTTCAAAACACAGTACATAGTCAACATAACAAAAACAACAGTTAGCTTAACTTATATAATCGTATTTTAAATGAAGAACATTCAGGAAAAAGACTGAAATTTATTCATTCTATCTGATTTCTGTGCTTAGCAATTTTTTTAGTAACTGGCTTTTAAAGCGACGAATCTTTGGCTGCTAATTTCCTAATCTAGGGAGTTCCACTGGCGGTTCGACATTTACAAAAAAAATGTACCATATGTGTTATGTCGCAATACGATACAAGTAAATTTCAATCCACAATAGAAAATTGGGCCATCAAAAGGAGTCCTGGGCCAGTCCTCAAGTCTGAACCCCTAAATGGGTTGTCGTGCCGTGGCTTTTCTTTATACCCGACTTCCCCGTTTATATGCCTATTTCTCTACTAGCTTCTATATACAAGTCCAGTAGGATTTTTTGCTTTGGACATTTGTAAAAAAAATCTTGACACACTACTCTATTGGGATGTTGCGGTCAGTAGCATGCCCGGCGGCAACCATATTTTTCTAGGACTGGTGAAAGTAAGATACCCATTAGGGTTGGGTGGAGCCGGACCCGTTGGAAATGTTTCTTATTGTCTCTCGACTTCGTAGCATTGATATTTGGTCTAATTTTCAGCCAACAAAAGAAGGAGGCAGGAAAAAGCGGAAAATCCGTTTGGAGATGCACCACCGACAGATATTTGAGGACGGGCTTGATGCCTATGTCTGGATATACGACCCCATCCCCCTCCACTACTGGATATTCGGCACGCTGATGGTCCTCGGCGCCATTGCTGTTTGCCTGTTCCCCCTCTGGCCCCCGGAAGTTAGGTGAGTCCGATACTAATGATGAGAAGTATTCCTGGTGTGGGTTTTGCGACTTCGCCACTCTTTTCTGTCTACGCAACCATAAATGGCGCCTCTGGCTGACTGTGAATTAGTTAAACAAAACGGATAAATTTGTCTGTTGAATTTTGGAACGAGAAATTTATTTATTTGTAAAGGTTAATGGCAATGGTGTACTACTATTTAGCAAAGGGTTAGTTGGACTTACATTGCCTGTTGTGTTAATAGTCATGGTAGCCTCATGGTCGTCGAACAATTTGGGCGGAGCCCATTGTCAGGGGAAGATGCCCATGAGGCCCATGCCTCTAATGACTAGTAACCCAACAGGCAATGTATGTCCAACTATTTGATCCCTTTGTTAAAGAGAATTTTATTAATTTATTTCTAAAATTTAGAAAGATTGCCCTTAAAATATTGTGCCTTTCAGAGACGGGGCTTACTACGTGAGTTTGATCGGTGGCGTGTTCCTATGCATGACAATATTTTAGAAGATAATTCGGAGAAATTGACAAATAATTTAAGGAATGTTTTGCACTGGTTTTCAAAGTGACGTCACCCGGAAAAATTACTATACGAGCCAGTGAGAATCATGATTTTCATCCAACTTTGTTTTGCGAAAGGTATTATTCGTGTGTAGAACGTTGAGACTGACGTCACATTTCTATTACGGTTTTGATGAAACCTTAGAAAAATATACACTATAAATGAATGTTTAAGCACAGTAGTGTTTGATAAAGAAACGAAAATACGAATGAACCTTCTTATTTTAAGTAATAGTTAAGGCAGATATAAAAAATACTTTGGAAATAAATTGTAATTGAATTTCCTTTGAAGTCTCTGCCTTAGCATGATACACATTATAAAGTACTGAGCTACGTAAACGCCTAAAAATTATCCTTTTTGGAGCTCTATTCCGTTAAAAAAAATATTTGTGAGTGACTGTCCCAAGGATCCAATACGGACCTCTGACGCGTTACTTTAAGAAGATCCAGCGAAGCGTCAACATTCTATAACGATAACCCACCAATATTGAATCGTCTAAAGGCGCAGCGGAGTATGCGTAAAGGTCTATCACTATTTGCACCTGCACAAACACGAACACATTTTTCAATCTAGTTTTGTACGAAACACAAATTTTAGTTATTTTTGTTGTTCATGGACTTGGAGCCGCCCTTGTCGATAATAATTATCTATGGGTTTGTTGTCTTTGCTTTGGGTAGGGCTGAAACTTGGCAACAGGCAAAATTGTTCCGTCGAATTTAACTGGGTGTTACTGAGCGCATCAGTATTTGCAGGCGATTATGGACGTAATTTCATCGTTGAGGGAACGTCGTCCGTCAACCACGTTTGAACTCGCTTAACCAGTTGAACACGATTATTTAAGATCAAACTTCACCGCTAAATATAGAAAAGACTTGATTAATACCTGCTTGTTGGCGTAATTCCACTTCGAAAGTCATGGTACATCATGGCTCAAAAATGCCCATGTGATAATTCCAGTTTGTGGTTCCCGTTTTAGTCTTCTGTCTGCTGTGGTGCAAGACGACGTCAGACTGACAAACTGTAAACATTGGCCAAGTTCGCCATATATTCCCTGGATATCGCCACTAAACAGTTTGGACACAAAAATACCGTAGCACTTCTAAATATAAAATTGAAAAGACGCAACTGATAAAAAACAAATTTTATTAAATGTAACCGGTTTCAGTAAGATACCATCATCGAGTCTGATGATGATGATGAGACTCGATGATGTTCTGTTGATTCTGTTGGTTCTGTTGGTATCTTACCGAAACCGTTTACATTTAATAAAATTTGTTTGCGTATCAGTTGCGTCTTTTCAATTTCATATTTAGAAGTATGTTCAAGTTCCACAAAGTTACTTTGGATACACTCACTATGACACATAAATAGCACTCCTCGTACATGTGGGCCAAAATATACATTTTCAGTTTCTTTTGTTACAGGAAAGGTGTGTACTACTTGAGTATGGCGGGAGCCGGGTTCCTATGTGTGATCATTGCCCTGGCAGTGATACGCGTTATAGTCTTCTGTCTGCTGTGGTGCCTGACGATGGGTCGGCATCATCTATGGCTGCTTCCAAACCTCACCGAGGACGTCGGCTTCTTCGCGTCCTTCTGGCCACTTTACCTGGTAAAACTTCTAGTCCATACTAAAAATTAGTACTACTACTACAAAGATACATGGGAGACGATTTCATATATTTATCAGTACTAGGTTATTAATTTGTCCGTGGTTCCCGTTGTCTTCTGTGGTGCCTGACGATGGGTTGGCAACATCTCTGGTTGCTTCCAGACCTCACCGAGGACGTCGGCTTCTTCGCTTCCTTTTGACTTCTGTAACAACGGACCCTGCTATTCGGTATTAGGCTATATTAGTTAGTTATAGTAGTAATTCTAGGCTATATACAGTAGTTAGCAGTAATTCAGCATTCAGCCTGCAATGGCGAAGGCCTGTTTACTTTCTGCTTAGCCATGGGCAAATCAGAGTGTTTCCCTGTTCCATAAATGCGCTGTATTTATTGAAATCTTCCATAAACCGAAACCATATAGATTTTTAGTTGCTGTAGAACATGTTCTTTTGCTTTCAGTATGAATATAAAGGACCGGAGGAAAAGAGTGGGAAATCAAAACGAAAGAAAAAGGATAAAGACTCAGATGATGAGCAGGAGGATGACAAGCCAGATGATGAAGGAGAGGAAGGGGAAAGCACAAGAGAGGCCGGTGAGGGGGACAAAACTGAGTAAGTAATCCATGGATATAGAATGTAACTGCAAAGGCTTTCACGGCCGGAGTCAAATGAAGAACCAGTAGAATCCGGGCTGATGGGCCGGATTCTACTGGTTCTTCACATGGATATAGAGGTTAGACCCTGGAAATTAATGTTAGTAATAAGGCTAATCACAATATTAGGGTAAAAAAGTTATCCCCAATTAATAAGTCGAGTTAAGTTAACACTCGTGGAAACGGAAAACTAAGCTAATCAGCTTGTTAGCTAAACGCACTTTGGTGATGGCTAAAGCGAGTTAAACTGATAAAGCGGCGCTGAGAGCGATAATTGAAAGGAATGTAAGCGCCGCCATATTTGTTTATGTTTGTGAACCTGCAACACCCAGGGGTCACTCACTAATTTTGCCAGCACCTTTAACTCTTAAATCGGCTTCGGTGGCATGGTGGTAGCGTCCTTGTATTTGTGCGAGCGATGCGATTGGAGACGTGTCGGAACGCAACACAAGTACTATTAAGTTACTTTGTAAGGCGACTGAAGCGGCTAATCGGATGCATTCATTAAATTGTTTGCATGTGATAAAACTTTAAAAAAAACGACTCGATAACTTCAACACCTAATTCCTATTCAAGGTCGCTAGACAGCTAGCGTACAATCATCTCACTCTGTTTTACTGGTTGATAACGTGACGTCATTTCCATATGTTGCTTTTAGGTTCAGATTCCCGTACATGCACCCAATCATATTGAGAGCTCTATCCACTCTCTGGGTCAGGTTATTGAGTGATATAGTGATGGTGTTTACCGGCTGGCATTGAACCCCACAAGTACTTGTTGTTTACCATTAAGTTATTGTTTATGACCGCAAACACTCGATAGGTGATAAGTAACTAATATAACAATAAGATATTGAACGACCTTGAATAGGAATAAGCTGAGCGCCGGTCAAGGATTGGCGGGGCTTGCCAACACCCTTACAAGCTGGGTGCCCGGAAGAACTAACTATGTATTTATTAATGTGCATAGTGTGGGGCAGATCCCGGTATCCTATGTATAAATTGACCCAAAACATGATGAGCTGTAGGATGACTACGAGGAGGGAGAAGCAGAAGGCGAGGCGAGTGGTACAACTGAATAAGTTAACAAAATATGGTTTATACATGCGGAAAACCATGGCACTCCAGCCCATTACAGAATAAATATTTACGACAGCCCATCTAGGCTTTAGGTCTGAGGACTGGCGAAGCAGGATCCCCTTTCTTGACTGCTGCGCTGCTCTATTTGAGATGTCAGCAACTTGCCTAGAAGCGGCATTGTTTCCCCATTTAATGTTAGATACCCATTATTGTTGGGTAGACCCTGGAAAATAAAAACACTGTGGGACGATAGCACAATGAGGGTCTAAGTCGAGCGCGTCAAAAATAGGTTTTGAATCCTAGGGCCTCCTGGTAATGGCTGGTCATAGGAACCGTGGCGCGTGGCCCAAAAATTCAGAAAAATATATTTTTTGGGAAGTGAATGTCCATCACACCATTTTTATTGTAGAACTCTGGTCTAGTTCTCTACCAACTGTACTACTTCGCCGGACTACTCCCAGTAGTGGGCCAATTCATTAACATGTTTTATTGCAGGGGTGAAGAGAGGAATAGCAGGAGTGAGAGCGAAAGTGAGAGTTCAAGTCAAAAGTCACAGACAGGTCGAGACTTTGAAATGGTCGACAAGGACGACGTGGACGAATCTTAACATGATTCTGCTGCCACATTGGTCTCTTTAACCTACCACTACTATATAAATAGGTGAGCGATTGAGCTATAGGTAGAGTATATTATTACTAGGATTCAAATCAAAAGTCTCAGACAGGTCGGGACTCTTTATTCTAGCCTAGCGTCTATGATGGAGTGCAGTCGCACCAGAAAAAAGCTCCTCGCAATGAAAGTCCTATATTATTTCCTACAGCACACCACGGCTTCTAAATAAGCCCTTCAGATGAGTTGGACGGACCACATGACGAGTGCTAGGGGCTATTGAGGAAAAGAGACCTCATATGAAAAGTATAAGAGCGAAATGGGAAAGATATTGGTTAAGACACTAAAATCTGGTACACCATCGCAGTATAAGGAACCAATTGAAGGGGGTGGCCGAAAAAGGAATTCATGGATCAACTGAGGGAGGAAGGAGCTCGAACGCATCATGAACTGAAGAGGACCTAGAGAACTGGAGGAGAATATGTCGGGAGTTGCTGCCAAGCAAGCGATGAGAATCCAATTTCAGCAGTAGAAATAAACCCAAATGAATGTAAATTTACTTTCCGGAGTTTAAGTAGATTAAATTACAAATCGTTTTGTCAACAGCGATTAATTGTTGGAACCTACGAATAACTTACTAGTTACTTTTTTCTGCACTCAGTTGTATGAACATGAAAAAAAAGAATAACATCTACTGGGAGAAAACAATTTTAACACCCTTATTAAAATGGTTTAAATAATTCCTGGGGCAACTTATTTTTTAAAAGCTGTTGCAGGGCTGCAGGAGAATAACTGAATATGCAATTAATAATTTCATTTCTTCATGTCGTAAACAATTTAATCCAATTAATAGCTGTGGACCTGGCCTGACATGACATTGCTTCGCCGCCACTTCTCAAAGATGATTGTTTGTGAATAACCAGTAGAATCCGGCCCATCAGCCGGGATTCCACTGGTTCTTCATATGACTCCGGCCGTGAAAGCTTTTGCAGTTACAGGATTGTTTGTATTTCAGGCAGAATCTCCATGTAGCCGTGCCGACTGCTTGTTTACTTCCTTGATGTGTTACTCTGGCTCTATCGCGTTCGCCCTGTGAATTAGTTCAAGGATCGCTGAATCGGTGACTAGTTCATACCTTAACAAATTCCAGTCATTTTGAGCAGGAAGCTGACTGTAGAATATTTTGGCCACCTCTAGATAACCCAATCTGTTAGTTTCTTTTTAATTTCATTTTATAAGTAAATTATAAAGATTTCGTCAATCCAAGTTATAGCTATTTCATGTACGCCACATTTTACATTTTTTTTTTTTTTTTTTTAATTAAGTGAATTTCTAATTCCTAACCGTTCAATGGAAAAATCACTGCATCAAAACTAAAAAAAAAATCTTTATGGTGCGTCTATAACAACTTGGCTTGGATAGATGTTTATATGTAACATAGTTATTAAATGAAATAAAAAACAAAAACTAACATATTTTGGGGGGATCTAGCGGTAGCCAACATCATCGGTCAGCTTCCTCTTAAATTATTATTAGTAACATTTTCAAACAAAAAAAAGTGGTTGAGGCACTTGCCCTTTGACTCCAGTCAAATTCAAAATAACAGATATATTTTGACGTCAGTCTGAGACATGAGTAGCCGCACAATATTTTGTATCACATTTATTTACTAATTTCCATTTTAAATTATTTTGCGTTGGGACTGATTGGTGAACTTCTAAACGATTTTGTGATTGTTGAATTTTTGACATAGTTGCCGATTAAGGGTTGCTTCGACCATCATTGGTAAGTAAATGTCTAGGGGATAATTAATATAGTGAAATTCTTAGGATAGGGTAAATCGTGATTTACTGGATGATGTTCGAGGTGAACCTTAATCTGCATCGTCTGCTACTCAATGTTATACTATTGTAAAGTTGTGTGGTTAGAGACGACTAATTGTATACTCTGCGATAGGCTTGGAATGTACTCAAAGAGCAGACTGTGGCCGCAATTGTGGAATTCACAGTGAGTGAGCATACCCGGGACACGGTTTCCTTACAATTCATGTGTCATACATTAATATACTCAGTCTGTCTAAAGTCTGTCGCAGGGTAAAAAAAGTGTGCGTTATAATCCTACTGCCATAGGAAATGGGCATGTTAACTGGTCTAATGATTATCTGTTTTATTTTTTAATTAATTTAGCTGACGCATTCGCTCAGTTTAAACACTGATTTATATTTTAAATTGATGTATAGTATAACATACTAGTAAATCACGGTACCAATTAATTTATGTTTCATTTATTTTTAACCTCCTGGTGACATTTTAAGTAATAAATCAGTTCCCTATATATGCAAATTTCCTGTTACAGTAGTGGTTCTTGGTAGGCTCAATACCTGTTTGACCTATATTATTATGATATGCACATTATATTAATATTATTATTAACGTGTGATATTTTTTATTTTAGGCAGATTAGCATATACATTTTAAATATAGATAGAAAGCAGTACCGTAGTCTGTCAGCCTTTGTAGCAATACAATACAAAAATTAGAGTCCCTGACCAGCCAGAGTCGGAACGACCGTGTCAAACAAAAATAGCCACCCGAGAGGTAGCGTAGAATTAAAAGTTCTACCACCTAAAAGGTTGTGGTTTTTAGCACTTCATAAACTTCCTAGCAATAAAATGGGTGAGTCTCTTCACCGCATGCGTTCGGACACATTTTCTTGCACAGGCGACTGAAAAGGTCATTCTGATATCTTTATTGAATGTTTTGAAGGCGTGTATTCGTATTCCACTTTTTAATGCACAAAAGAAGAAAATATGACACGCCTATGCTAATAATGCCTACAAAATGATTACAGTAAGTATAATATGAGCTTTAGTAGCCCTAATTCCTCTAGGTTGGTTTTGTTATTAATCAGTAGCCACCATAATTTTAGCTAGTAGTATGCCAGTAGCATTAGGTACTAATAAGGATTTATGAGGAAGATGAATAATGGCCACTGCAGTACAAACGAATTTCAGGGAAATAAACAAAAATGACTAACTCTAACTTGCCTATTTACGTATGCTTCATGCTTTGGCATGAAGCCATGCATTAATTTATATTGAATGATAGATTCGGTGGTTCAAGCACAAATATTAATTGATTGATCATAATTAAAGGCGGCGAATTTACTTGAAAAATTGACTTTGTCATTGACGTTTGTTTTGTTTTAAGGAGACTATTATGTAGATACTTAATTTATCTAATATACATTTTTCAAGTAAATTCGCCGGTGGAATGGCCGCCAAAATAACGTGAACCGATTCCAAATCAAATATCAATGTAAATGGCACAAAAAAAAATGGAAAATTAGCACTGTTAAAAATTTAAATTTTGGCGTATAACGTGTCAATATACATGCTTGTCAGAGCTAGTGACACGACAAAAAAGGTTTAAACAAAAATATGGCTGACAGGCAAAACAGTTGTGATGTTGTAGATAATTGGGAAGATATTGATGAGAATATTGTAAGTATTGCCACAAAATCTATTTCAAATGGAGCACAAAACATCTCTTTACAATATTGCATGTCGAAAAATTCAGTAAATTCCAGAGATCCTCCTTTTACCGTGTCTTAATCAGCATAACATACATTTTGTCTGCTATTTTCACTTTGCTTAGTTTGCCTATTTTCCAGATGTTTGAACAATCATTAGCTGTTAATGCGCCAAAAAACACTTCAGTTATACCAAAGGGACCAATAGTAGTTCATGGAGAGGACAGCCATCGGACACAATATGTAGCGCCAGAGCCTAGTGTTAAAATTCTGAAACGTCCTAGTCGAGAGGAGAGACTGAATCTTGCAGGCGACCCGGCCTTAAATGGTTTGGGAAAGCCTGTGAAAACGTTAAGACAGCGGGAGGCCGAGTATGCAGAGGCGAGACTCCGTATTTTAGGTCCTGAAGCAGATCTCAACGACAGGTAAGTGAAATCATCATCTACTTTAAGTTGGACAATGTTGAACTATAAAAACCGTTTTAGGTTGCCTACCTTTATGGTCATGTTAATGAAATTGACGATAAGACTTCATTAATATTAATGGAATTATGATTGGAGCTGATGAAAAGAATGATTTAAAAACTTACTTACTTTACTTTATCCGACGCCCGTCCGTGGCAGTTCTGCCATTCGACGTCGAGCCTCCCAGTATAGACTGATGATGTTCTTCGGTGTTGCTTGGAGTTGGGCACAGTGGTGAAGGTGGTTAGCGTCCATTCTTCCTGCATGACACAAGGGGCAGTTGTCGTCATCTGCTAGGCCGATTCTGTGGAGATGGGCTTGTAGATAGTCGTGCCCTGTCAGAGTGCGGAATAGGGCCACAGATGCGTGCCGCTCTAGGTTACGCGGTATTGCTCTATCTGTCGCTAAGCTCGCCCATTGCTTTCCTTCGCTTTCGTTCTTCAACCGACTTGAAGTCTGGCGCGAGATAGTGATGTCAATGTGGTTGCGGGCGGCTCTCAAGGATTGGGGCCGCAGCTCCTTGCTTTGCCAGCTCGTCGGCCATGTCATTTCCCTTGACTCCGACATGGCTTGGGATCCACTGGAGCCATACGGTCCATTTAAAGAGAGACTATGCATAAGTCACAAGTCTAAGTCCTAACGCTGTGTAGTTCATGAGTTAACTGATCTGTATAAACTGTTCTAACTGATGAATTGAGAGAAAGTTCATTTCACTAACAGTAACAACTCAATACCAGAACCCGGCCTGTAGGTAAGGTCAAGTCACCTACTCACCCTCACAGCCATATGTTTTTTAAATTCTAAAACGCCAAAAGTTCCAACAAAATAATGAAAAAATAATATTAAACCTTAACCTTTTGAAAGACAATGCTACTCCAACCATTAGTGTGCGACCCAGGCGGGTAAGGTGGGTATCCAGAGCGCATGTAATGAAGCGGCAAAAAGTTGTGACTGCGATTAAGCTTGGAGGTTCTCGTCATAAGCTAATCACAGTCATAATAAAGCTATTTAGATTTCGAGTCAAGTTCATAGTAACTTACTTCTGTTCGCAAACCAAACTGCTGGATTGTACATTTCTTCTTTATTTCCCGCATTTTTTTTTCTGTTGGAACCCTACAAACTCAGTCACATTTCCTTTAACCACCTTTCCCATTTCCTCTTAGGTTTCACCGCTATGGCTATGCTATAAATTCTATTTTATAACTTTGGTGGGTTCTTCCTTACCATAGTCACTTCCATCAACAAGTCTTCAGGTCTTTCAAAACTGTTAAACACTACGCGGACGGGTGTTGTCCTATGGACACTATGGGACAATAAGAACAAAAAATAATTACAACATTTGGAAATCTAATGCATTGGAGATATGAGTGTCCATTGGACACCGCCTAGTCCGAATAGGATGGAGCATTTCTTATACTAATACTTGCTTTCTGTTTACCCTTTTATAACACAAATGAAACGTATACTGAAAGTTAGTAACTATTTCTAATGGTCTATGGGACAATTAGAACGAAAAATGTATTAAAACATTTGGAAATCTAATGCATTGGAGATATGAGTGTCCATTGGACACCGCCTAGTCCGAATAGGATGGAGCATTTCTTATACTAATACTTGCTTTCTGTTTACCCTTTTATAACACAAATGAAACGTATACTAAAAGTTAGTAACTATTTCTAATGGTCTATGGGACAATTAGAACGAAAAATGTATTAAAACATTTGGAAATCTAATACATTGGAGATATGAGTGTCCATTGGACACCACTTAGTCTGAATAGAATCGAGAATTTTCCCGTCCGCAGAGTGTTAAGTTGGCAGTTCTTTTATAAATCAGCAGTTCTGTCTTTCCGATTTAATTGTGTGTTGCAACTCCTTCCACAGGTGACCCATTAAAAATGATCTACGGCTGGGATTAATTTAACTGTATTTAACTCATCAATAGCCATATAGTTGTTTTCAATTTGTTTACAGACTATCCTTCATTGACAATAGCATAGCGGAAGTACCTTCGGGAGCAGTGTACACGCTGTTGCGACCACCCCAGTCCGATGCGTCGCCGTTGCGACTGCCGCCCGACATCATACGGTATCCCCGCGGGCCGGATGGCACCGCGGGTTTCACACTAAGAAGATAGCACTTATGGTTTGTTTTGCCACCCATGATTGCTGAATTTGACAATGAAATTTTTAAACTAATGTAAATAATATAAATAAATAAACTAGGTGTCTATGCTGAGGAGAGGATAAGTTTCCGGCCAGATTAATTTTAAAAAATTGTAAATTTATTAGACGCTTGTTGTCGTGGCGGTATCGCTGCTGTACTGTCGTCGAGTGACATTGCATGGTAATGGGCGTCTATTATCGTGCATCAATGCATTAAATGCTTCTCGGCGGTAATCACCGCGGCAAAAATCGCCTTTGTTCATGGGATGTATTCAAGTTTTGTTGGCCGCTGGAGGCGTGTTACTTGTTTTTCTTTTTATAAATTAGAAATCGAAAGATTTGCCGTAACAGCAGGGTGATGGACCTCTTCCTTACCAATCACAATGTTGAGATTTCACATCTTTTCTCTATGGGTTTCTATGCGAAAGAATGATCAGAAAGAGTCAAGTTGATGGGAACTAGACTATAATTGGCCTGGGTGGACCCGACCGTAATGGCTACCTTACCTCCATCGATAGGGGGAAAGCTGCTGGGCATGTTGCCCACCACTGCATTCCAAATAGAACCGTGGTCAAGGGAGAGGAGAGATCACTCAGGCCTTGTTTGTGCTACGGCCGTTTTTTTTCCTACTCGAAAGAGGTTCATTGCACTGTTCGATTCCCACTGTTTAGCTGTGCTGAACCTTTAGCTCCGTTACTTTTGTGGCCAAAGCTTTTTGTTTTAGAAACTCAATATGCGTTGAAACTTCTGTATAAAAATTTGTCATGAGGCCAATCTAAGTCTGAATCCACTTGCGGTCAGTGTAGTGGTCTCAACTAGCTGTGCATTCGAGCTGGAATCGCCAAGAGGCTGTCAGAACGTGTAAACAATTGCAAATCTATTGAAAATTGGCAAGAGTGTGTGTTGAATAGCCTCGATACGGACACACGATACATACACTTAGGCGGGGATTCCACCGACCGGCTAGGGCTAAATACAAAAACGGTGACGCGGTAACAGACATTCAAGACTTAGGCTGGGTTTCCACCGACCTCGCATTGCAGAATGCAAATGACATTGACGGAAATGTTTGTTTTCCTCTATGCCATCGTTAAAATTGATCAATGATCGTACAGTAAAATCACAAACAAACAAACTAAAATTAAAAAATGGCGTCATGGGATATGTTAAGTACAAACATTTTAATAGATTACTATAAAAAGAAAATTTCTAATTTCCGTCAATGTCATTTGCATTCTGCAATGCGAGTTCGGTGGAAACTCCGCCTAAGTCTTGAATGTTTGGTACCACGTCGCCGTTTTTGTATTTAGCCCTAGCTGGTCGGTGGAATCCCCGCCTTATCACAATACCATCATAATCATGTGATTGGTTGGCTTAGCAATAGAACAAAAAGTCATTATTGATTTATTATCAATAATCAGCCCCAGCTGCCCCTCATTGTTAAAATTAACTTTGTATAGTTTTACGAATAAAATTAAATTAAAAAACCGGTTTCGGCTCACGCCATCGTCAAGTGCGATTGAAACCAGATAAAACAAAAGGTATGCATGCTAAAACAAAATAAAACTCATTGTCAGGACAACACACAGCATCGCATAATGTAAATAATTTAAATTGAACAATTAAACATTAACCAATGGAAGCGCCAACAAGGGGAAACTACTTAAAAAGGTTATGTCATTAAGTAACGATTTGTTTTTAACCATAGCTTCCCTAATCTCAATGGTTTCTAAATTATCAAGAAGTTTCCCCTTGTTGGCTACATGTAAGATCTTAAAATTATCGAAATCACAGGCATGGTTGTGGGTGTTTATATGTTGGGCAAAGGCGGACTGAGTGTCGGGCTTTCCTACCCCCCGTCTATGCTCCGCTATGGCGTGAGCCCAAACCGGTTGTGAATTTTTCATTTAATTTTATTCGTAAAACTATACAAAGTTAATTTTAACAAGGAGTGACAGCAAGTTTTACAAAGTTACTAAGGAGACTATTATGTTTACCCAGCTGCCCGTTGTGTCCACTCCCACCTGTCTCTTCACTTCTGAATATTAAACATTTCCATTCTCGCTCTTATGAGATCGTTGGCAATTTCCTAGCGCTCCTCCTCCTCCATTCGCTTACGTGTTCGAACCTTATCAGTCTCCTTCTCGCTATCCGCTCCCGTCGCATTTTTGCTCCGCTATAATCCGGTTATCATTCTTTTCCGTAGATTAGCTACTCCAAAACTCCCATCTGACCAGCAAGTATGAACCTCTCTCGTATTGGAAAATGCTTGCGGCCAGCCAATCAAAACATTGGGATTTGACGATATTTCTTAATGGATGTCTATACGAAAGAGATTAATTGGAGAACTTTCCTATAAAATTACTTGCTGTGATTCAAGGTTTAATTCTCATTATAGCGCCCAGAATTACCTTATGGAGAATCTTCTCTCTAGCTGTTGATTGATTGGCTTGGGTAGATCATTCCATTTATAGCAACTTTATCTGATAATCTGCATCCAAATGATAGGTTTAAAAAAACATTTTTGTCTCCAAATAATTACAAATAAAATATCAACAAATAATTTTAAAGCCTACTCCATTATATTTCAAATGATCAACACAGCCAACAGCTATTTCGTCGTAAAATGCATGAAGTGTAATAAAAACCGATACGATATCATAAGTGGGCGCTATATTTGGGAATTGAGAATTGACCCCCAATCAGAGGAGAGGATTTTGCCACGTTGTTATTTTTTTTTAAGTCTACAGGAAAGTTCTTCAGTGGCGCGTTCTTAACATCTCCGCCCCGATTTACACGGGTATAATATTTAGTATTTGGTATTATAACTTGTGACAACACATGTTACATACATACTGATCCTTAGAAGAACGGACTTAGCATAAAACTCTTGGAAATTCAAGTTATTCGTACTTCGTTAGGTATTTCTTCTTTTAAGATGATCCTGTACGCTTCAGGCAGCCCGATCATAGCGATTTGGGATTATTATAATACCGGAGTTTATTCAATTGTTTTAAACAAATGAGTGCAAAATACGCGGGAAATTAAAATTAATAAATCAATATTTTTGGTGAGTTTTTCAATTTTTTCTCCCTTAGATGTAGGCACATTAATTAAAATTCTTAATATATTTCAAAATTCCACCTGTACATTTTAATGTTTATTAGTATTTCCTTCAATTCCGCTTAGGTAGTCATTATTTATTTATTTATTTATTTATTAAGCATTAATGCAACTTTTCTCTTGTATTATATATATATATAAATTAATAACTTATTAATTTGAATTTCCCGCATATTTTAACACCGTCACGTGACACCTTACTACTGCGGTGTTTAAAAAGAAACCCCGGTATTATAATAATCCCAAATCGCCATGATCGGGCTGCAGTTGCGGGGTCCGTCATTCTTAGGATATTAATCACTGTATTAAAGGTGTGTTACACCTATGCTATTGTATACTTGTTTGTCTCAATATTGTAAATAGTAGCGACGTACAGTTTGTCTTATTGTACTTAATGCATATAGCTGGTAATTATTTGATAAATCGCAAACGATGTCTAAAATATGGCCGTAAATAGTGCAAAATACGTTTACAGTGACATTTTTATTGAATTGTATATAACCGTAGATATTATCTAAGATGACTCAATATAGTTTGTCAGAATCTTGGATTTTAGTCATGAGATGGATGTAGGATTAATGTAGACACTAAGCAGTGAAACGGCTACTACTCTCATTCTAAGTTTTTCCGTCGCATTGCTTAGGGGTTCCTGGGACCTCGTCATGTTACATTTAAATCAACCACAATTCCTACGAGACAACCGGAGGGAAAACCCTTCCGGGTGTTCAAAATCAAATTTCTCAGGAAAATCGACCGTAAATAACATAAAGTACGAGAAATGTTCCTCGACATGTTGATGTACATAATTGGGCTGTCACTAACACTGAGATAAAATAACGAAAATTGAGGGCGGTGATGGTCACTTACTACAAATTACAAAGTGTAGGGGAGCATTTCTGTCTATTTCTATCTCCTTCATGGCACTACAGTCGACATTTTATGATAAATTGTATTTCAGTAAAAATCCTGATTATGCCCGGTGTCCGGTTGTCTCCCAACCCAAAGTTCTGTATAGGAGAGATAAGACATTTGCTTCCCGCCAAAAATACATTTTTGAAAAAAACGGATTCAAAAAAGATTTATAAAACTCTATCCTAGCCCAGCATACCCGGTACTTACACTTACAGAACGATTGGCTAGGCTTGCCTAGCGGAACACCACAAATAAATAGTCTAATGCGTTTGGTGGAGCCTTTAACACGTCCGTTAACTAGGACCAACCAGTCGAATTATTGCTTATGGTATTATTTTTCTATTTCGTTGTACTCACCTGCTTGTAAAATGTTTTTAATATAGGGTAGCTCCCACGATCGCTTTTAAAAGTCTCAAGACTACTGATGAAAACTGGACGATACCTTTATGCATTGGAACATTGCGGTGCCGTCCAGTATTCCTTACCGAGATGTCTCAAGCGATGGTGGGAACTGTTACTTACTTATGTTTCGGAAAATTGATTCCGATGGATAGTAAGAGTCCCGTGTGTTACCGTATTCCCAAGCATGGAAACAGACGGCAGTATCCGTCGAGCTCAAATTTCCGTGAGTTTTTCAATACATGATCGGAATGAATCTCTTTTGCATATAAATTCAAAATGCCAGCTGTAAATGTTGCCATACAGAAATGACGACAAAATCCAATGATTTTATAGTGATTGACTGGCCATATAAATTGTTTTTTTGGCCGCAAGCACTTTCCTATATGAAAGTGGTCAATTCTAAAATAATTTCGACCAAATAATCACGGATTAAACACGGCTATTTCTACTCACCCAATGTTTATCGTTGCTTTTTTTCTTCTTTTGATGCTTCTTTCGTTATTCGTGATTGTTGGATAGTTGAGGGGGAGCTCCAAATTTTTTGTAAACATAGGAGGCTTCGGTATTTTTGAACAAATTAATTAATTTTTCACGCCAAAGCCGCAAAGATATGAAAATTTTTGAACCTGAAATAGGCCATTGGGCCTATTACTCTTGAATTACGAGATAAAGTATTGTACATTAAACAAATTTAATACAACTGTCGTAAATCAGTAGAATACCGCACCTAATTGGTCTGCCTTTTTAAATAACTAAATAAATAAAATATATATTTCTGTTAAATTATACAATCAAATAATCATCAGGTAGGTAATCGACAAGAAAGTATAAAGTAAAATCGTCAAAACCAGGTAGATCTGTCATTGTGTGCTAGTGCCTCAGTGACAGTGTAGAAAGCTTTATCTAAGAGATGGTTTCGAAGCAATTTAGGGAATTTTTACGAATTTTTCATGAATCAATTCTCATATCCTTGTAGCTGTGGAACGATATATTAATTCATTTCCTTCGAAGTACCACTGCAGGTACCTATAATTTGTTTACATAGTATTTGGAAAACTCCGCCTTAAGGGAGAGGTTTTAAAATATTTTGAAAAAACAAAGCACGACTTATTCACTAGGACACATTAAAAGCATCTCTCCTATTTATTTATTTAGTGGCCTAACACCGACAACAGAATTTTTTAATAAATCTTAGTATAAATTTATTTTTTCTTGTTTTAGTCTATTTTGGCTTTCGAACTACGATGTCGTGTTAACTAGGCCTAAATCGTGTTATTTAACGATATATGAATGGGGTATTGTACAAATTATTGATTTTTCTGCTGTATACGGTATTCTATTAATTTGATACACAAGAAATCGAAACAAGCCGAAAAGGCTAATTTGTGATTAATTGATTAATTAATTGAACCATAGACGAATCTACTTAAATGTTGGGCTAGTAGATCTACGCCAGGTTTAATAATACCGGGTGTATCACACTTCTACTAGTATATCAGTTATTTTGTAAAATATGGAGATGGGGTACAAAGCTCGGTGCCGCCAATGATTGGAAAGTATATCCGAATGATTGGAAAGTATATCCGTAACCTCCCAGCGCGCCCCATATGGATTTCGATCCGTGTTTTAATGGTTAGCTACAGATACTAGATAGGTACTCCTTGGCACTACGGCCCGTGAAGGGCCTTGGCCTGCTCTGCCACGTCCTGCGCTCTCCTTCGCCAGTCATCGACGCCAAGGGTCGCCAGATCCACCTCGACGTCGTCCAGCCATCGCAAACCACTCGTCTTCTGCCTTGGGTCACCTTGTGTAAGGCTGCTCTTGATTTCGGCTACTGTCGTAGGTTCTTGGTAAATCGCGTAAGTTAGAGCTATAGCATCATTTTAATTTAGTTTTTCACTAAATTTATGGCATGTTTCTTGAAACTATTTTTTCTTTTAATTTATGACGTTATTATTGAATGGGTTTCATAGCATATTTTTGCCATTATTATTTTTTAAATAAGGGCTAAATAAATTCAAGGCTATAGTGACCGGTAAGTGTTAATGGGAAGTTTATCCACAATTTAGTTTTAATTTGTAGTGAACTGTGTTCGGGAATGAGGTGAACATGTGGTGAACTGTATGGAGTACTTTGTCGGACTTATTGCCCTAAATCATTAACTTTTTTTACCCCATCTCCATATTATTCCACATAATAAGTTAAATAAAAGGGGTGCATGGGCAGTGTGATGCTCCTGGTATAAAATAATGTAAGTATTAATTGGTAGGTGGGTTGGCAAATCGAGCAAAAAACCGTGTCTACTAAGGCTCGGTCCCGCGAACGGTTGTAAAGAATCCGTAAGGATACAGGACGGCACCTTCATAAGCACAGCTGTTACGACCAGTATTCCTCACGGGATCATTTCTAAGCGTGGTGGGCATGGCCTAGTGTGAAATTATTGTAAAAATGGAAGTATATCACCTTTCAAAATACAATAGATGTAAATAAATATAATATGTATATAAATTGACTATTGCGGCATTGAAAATAGTGTACTAATTGTGTGCGTGAAAGCAGTAAAAAAAAAAAATTGATATATTATTGGTAATTATAACCTCACTTTTTTTTGTCTACTTAAGTTTATAGAACAAATCGGAGTAGGTACTCCCATACTATAGAGATCTATTAGGTCGACGCTAAAATACTGCAAACAAAAAAAAGGTACCGTACCTACTCCCTCTACGCATTTTTTTGTACAAACACGATTTTTACAGGAAATATCGATTGTAGAGCCGTCAAAAATGCAGAAATGCTCCTCTACATTTCAATACCGTATGAGTTATGACATGTGGCATTTCACTTTTTGACCTGATAATTTTGACTGCTCCACCACTATTGATAGTAGGCTATATATTTCATATTAGATTTTACCCCTCCGATTCTCTCTTAAACCCAGACCACACTTGGTGCATTAAGGGGATACATTAAACCTATTTTGTCAACCATGGATGGCTTGGTACGGTACCGTATATATTTTGCTGTTGTGGCCTGGTCATTCCTTAATTATTAATAATTAATTAATTAATTAGAACAGCCGAAGATAAACTACCGGTACCTATATGGAAATGCACTTATGAAAAATGTAATGTAAAAGAAACAAGCTTTTGCAAAAAGCTGACTACCGTAATACCAATAACTAGCCTAGCTTTTATGATTTCTTATAATCTGTGAATCCGAGAAATGCACGTTATTGTATTTCTCCAGGGTTACCTAATATATAATTTTTCTGGTGCATGCAAATTTTACTACGAAAGCTTGCAGGTTACTTTTATCTTGTATTATTTATTATTACTTATATGTTTGTCAATGAATTTTTCATATGTACAGTATAGATCTGAGACCGCGTTCTCATAATATTGAGGCTGTGGAACAATTAATAAATTAATTTCGTCAAAATGGTAACATTTTGAAAGGTTAATGTACGGTATTGCATTACGGCGTGCACTACCATACAGTAGCCTACTAATATTGCATCATGAATAATCGTAGGGTGACTCTTAGGGTGACGCCGACTCAACATAGGCCAATAATATTCATTTCCGCTGGATCACCCATATATTTGCAGATGAGTTCGGTAGGTATAGGTAGGTAATACGTGGCAGCCGACAACAGGGTGCTTATTAAGTAGACCTACCCCCATCGTTTGGGAGCATGCATACTTTCCTACATAAAAATAAAAAACGTAGCTTTACACGTTAGGCTAGTCATACAGTAGGAAGTAGGATGGACCTAATACTGGGACGGATCCAGCACCATATTTAAAAATTAAAAATAGACCTCACATAGAAGCTTAGATTTTTTTTTTAGTTTTAACAGTTTTATAGATTTTACAGTCGAAAATTCATATTGACTCGCTACCCGTACCGCACCGGAGTTACAACCTTCGAAGTTTACGCAGCGCCATCACTGAAGATGTCGACCGCAGCTGTTGACGAAACGTTTGGAAGTTCACTTTTATATCGACCACGGCCATCAGCCCAGATTCTAATGGTTCTTCATATGACTCCGGCTGTAAAAGCCTTTGCAGTTATATTATTGTCTGTCTCTTCCTTGATTAATTGTGGGGAAACTACTCATCGGAGGATTTTGCTGAAATGTGACACGTAGGTTTATTTTGGGGGTTCTACCCGCCAAAAAACTGAAAAAATTTTTTTTCTCAAAAACTGATAAAAAATTTAAATTCACATAGGCCTACAGTATATCGTAGTCGACTAGTCGTTAGAAACGTCAACAAAACCCAATAGGTCGCCTGCCCCCTGACAGTTTGGTAATGGGACGAAAAAATTGAAAAAGCCAAAATTTTCATGAAAAATGACTTTAAAAAATTATACTTTCTCTTTGAGGAACCTTTTTATCGATGCTTCCTTATACATCATGTACGGTACCGTGTCCGGTAAGTATGTTTTAGGTGTTAAATAGAGAACAAAACCGAACCGGTAGCATTCCGAAGCAGTTTTGGTTTTGAATAAAAAATATTTTTTTTAAGATATTATGGATAAATTTAATCCATGCCCAATGACCAATAAATACTCCAATACATTGCATACATATAACGGGAGTTCCAGCAAAAGGCGCGAGCGAGAATTAACCTCCTAGTCCTAGGAATCCGTCAAGAAGAGAGATTCTTTTGCTTCAGAAGTTAGGCTGAAACCGGTGGACCAAGCAATTTATTGTCATGTGGTGTGATATGGAGGACGGGACAGCAGAACATGTTATAGTAGAATGTGAAGCTCTAGCCCGACATCGCCTATAAGGACCCTAGGATTACAGCTGGGTCGGAGTTAGAGAACATACGTCGCGAGATCCCGTAAAGCTAACCCGTAACTTTTTAAAGAGATGATTGGATATCTTAGACGGGGAATAAGGTGAACAAGCGGTCGCAATAGATCTATTAGGTCCACGCAAAAATACCGCAAAAAAAAAAGAAAAAAAAAAGCAATTTGTTATCCTTTTTGAATCACCGTAGTTAGGACATACATATTTAGAATGAACTTTTGTGTCATCGCCAGCGTTAAGCAGGGACCAACCTACCATAAACTATACGTCATATAGCATACGGCTAGGGTGGATAGCAAAAAAGCGGCGGCTCGTCGCAGCGGTATGCGAACTTAGTCCAATTATATAGGCCTACCGTAAATCACTCTTACGCTAGTTGCAGTTACTCTATATAGGATAGCATAGAACAGGGGGTAGGGGATTGGCTACTCAGTTCGGTAGTCTTGGCTGAGACTATATAATGTATTTCTCGTGCAAGTTGCAGTTTAGGCAGGCTAGGCTGGAAAGTTTGAAGACATTGTCATGATTGACATTGAAAGGGAAGCCTACAGTAGAAAATTAGGGTCCTGGATCAAAATTACGGGTCTATGTTAGAAAAAATAATAATAAATTGCCAGTAAGGATAATGCGACAAATTTTAAGCGCTTTCAATGAAAAATATGTTAGAAAAAGTTTAAAAAATTGGAAGAAATCGTGGCAGCAGATGCTTGCAATTTGTCTAGTGCCACGTTTCGCGACTTTCTCACTTTCGTACTCGTCCTCTGCGAAAGTATTTAAAACAGGTAATTTACTTAAATTTACAATTTTTACGATAAAATAAACTAACCCATAAGTATAATACTATTGACGAGGCTATTTCTAATAGGTTGATGACAGGGAAACAGTCCATAATAGTTATTTTCAATGTTACTGTGGGCGACTGGTGTATCTAGTTTGATCTAACTGCGTGTTGTACAGCGATTTTTTGCCCAATTTATTAAATAAAAGAGTTTCTGAATAATGTCTGCTAGTTCCGAACAACATTTAGCAGGCTGCACATTTGTCTCAAATTGTATTTAGCATCAAGAAACCCTTGAAACGTGTTTATCGTGCCTGCCGGTAACGCTGTAATCCTGATTGCCTTTCAGAGAGGCTACGTTACGCCCTCGGCCCTATGTCATTTGTCAAACACACAATGCTAGGTACGTCAACCATGTTAGTATTTTTTATACAATGGGTACTGCATTAGTATACCATTGATTGAAAATTCACAATGTCAATTCAATCATCTATTTATCATCCCGCTGAGACGCGGTAATCTGGTTCATGACTTCATAGTTCATGTCTACGACAATGCAGAAAAATGGTCACAACTGATTCTTTTAAAAATAATTAAGCACAAGCTAGTCCAATTGTAGAGCAAGCCCAATAGATGAAATCATAGTATGGACTGTGACTTGCGCAGGAGAATAATATACCCCATCACCATTCACGTCCAATCCGGTTCAACAAGATAAGCCGAATTTGTTCAAGTTCAAAACAGGTTAGCCATTGTTAACTGAGATATAGGCAAGGCGAATAATCCCAGTTTTAGGCTTCGTCAAGTAGGATGCACCTAACATAAACAAACAAAAAGAACACAATTAGTTGGCAAGTTAGTGGGTTAGTTGGTTAGTAAGTTAGTATTATGAGTATTTTAGCCAGGCTTGCCTCTCAAAAAATTCTCCTACAGAGTACGGACAAGTATCCAACAGTTGTTTTCTGAGCGCGTTACTGAAAGCTTTGCCTTCCAGGGCTTTCATGCTGGGCGGTAAACAGTTATAAAGTCTGGCCCCCATTACTTTGGGAGAGTTTAACGTTAACGTAACGTTGTCTCACCTTCTAGTGAAACCTCCATCCATTCGTTTTAACAATTTTATTTAGGTAGGCTACTACTAATAATAATAAATAAATATAATAATAATAAATGTTCATCATAGCATAATAGAAATTAAGCGACACTATTCAGTTGATTTTTATGTCCACAAATAAGCCTGCTTATGCCGATATTACAACCAAAGTTGCCAACAATGGTAGGGACACTAAAGTCGCTAATATTTTTTAATGGATAAATGTAATAATGTAAATTACCGCCAACTTTTATGGAGAACATTTTGGCGATATGTTGGTACTTGGTACTTGGAAGCCGGGCTATATAGCCCCTCAACAGTGTCACCAACATCGGCAACATCTTTTGTTCTTTGCCTTTGCTAATACTTTACCGATATATTTTTGGGACATGTCATCAACTCTTTTGGACATGTCGATGTGTTGGCGGTCCTTTGAAAGCCCGGCTTTAATTTTTTCTGTTGTCTGGTGGCAGAAAATGTAAACACAATACAATGCAATGCATTACAATGACGGGCCCTCACGCTGTTATGCTTTCCGTATCGTATGTAACCAATAAGGTTTTACCAAGACTCCATTATTGCTCCTTACACAGCGAAGAAAAAAAAGGCCTCATCTTACAAAACTTAACTTACTTAACTTTCTTTTAGATCATCAGAGTTCTGGTGGCAATTAATATTTAGATTGTTTCATTGCAGGTATGGCGCCGTCTTCAGCAGTATTATTGCCCGAAAAGCGAGTAGTAGCAATTTCTAATGCATTGCGACTTGTACTGAAGACAAAACTACCCAGTGAAGGAGCGTCAATCACCGCAATCTACGCACGTCTCGATATAAATACAAAGAAGTCGCTGTCCAAAGCTGACATTCAGTCTGCGCTGGAAAATGGTCAGCCGCCTCTGGGAAAAATCGTCAAATTACCTAACGGCAATTATAAGTTTGCCGACAGTGCGAAATCTATGTCGTTAGATCGGACGATTAAGCGAATCCCGGCTGCCCCAAAACCGCAAAAGAATGGTAAGGATTTTTTTTTCTTAAAATTTCACTGTTATCTGTTATATGTATAGAGCAAGTTCAAATACACCAGCTACAGAAAATAATGCTGAAACAATTCCAATACTTAATTTTACTTTTTCCGCGCTTAATCCCCTACGGGAGGTCGGTGGTACGTCATTGGCTATTTCACAACCCTCCATCTAGGGCGTCTTGGTGTGAGAGTGAGTTGTTCCATCTGTCTGGATCTTTCTTCAGTCTTCCTCTACCCCCAATATCACTATTGCCCGGAAATGAATGGGATCATTGAAAAAGGACAAATTATCTTTCAATCCCTATGAGGTTTCAAGTGCCAGTTGGCAAGGAAACTTACAAAACTATCATAAATTCATAACCACGGTTTTTTTTACAATATGGCTGCCTATCTTATATTAGGCTATAAGACAACGCGGCGTAGCACGAACCCAGCAAGGGTATAGGCCTGAGTCTGGATTCCCTCTACCACTGATCTATGTTAATGGTTGTGATCAGCAACATTGCTGGAAGCAGAGTTTTCCCTCGATCGGTGGAAGCATTTTTAAGCAACTACCCATTAGGGTTGGGTTGACCTTTCTATGGTTTTCCTTTTATGTCCGTTTCTTTCGTTCTTCCGTTTCACAGTCAAGTTCTCTAACTACTGATTTACTCCGGCCATATGGTTCTTGGACAACCGAATAGAAAAATCCTTATATTGAAGATGTACAAAATCAAATGTAACAATTCGTCAATGTGCATTACTGAACTCCAATCTTTCAATTTCTCCAATATTATTATAAAAGCGAGGATCAATCTATAAGTTGGTTGGCAGCAAACCTTTCCATCTTCTCCTCCAGTCGTGAAGATATGTGAAACAAATATGGATTATTTAAATTTCAGCAAAACCAAGCGCTAAAAAAGTTGAAAAGGTTGTTCCTGTAACGCCAGCTAAAGCGGCCATAGTAACGCGAGAAAGGAGCGAAAGGAAGAGAGTACAAAAGGTCGTGTTTGACCCTTCTGATGTTGAGCCCGTCAAGAAGAAGCGAGTGGTGCCGAAATTGCCTCAGTCCTCTACTCCGCCGAAGTCTCTTTCTCCCGGTAAGTTTCCTCACACAGTTGAAATCCAGGGGATATGCTGCTGCCACTTTTTACCCATGAGCAATCCATCAGGAAAGATTGTCACTTTCCGACCCCTCAGTGGTATTATCTGTGGAAGTATTGTGCATCTTCTAAGTATTACTGTAAGAGTTCTAAATGGAAGAGATGGGACTTTCCCTCCCGCCAAAATATTTTATGAATTTAAGGTGCCACCTTCTACGTCTTATCAGTTTTCAATGACTAGCTTCAAATCCCATTCCTTCCTTTCTTTACAACGTCGTTGGTGGCACCAGAATTAAAAACACAATTTTGGTGGGAAGCGAATGCCCCATCACTCCCATACACAACTCCAATTGCTACAACTTGTTCCTCAAGACATTTTTCATTAATCAAGAGTTGGTCTTACGGGAATTCAATCTTTTTCAGGTTACTTAACTCAGGTAGCTGAACCTTCGGTTTGTTAGTCTAGTTCTCTGCCAACTTTAATCTTTTTAACTGGACTAATATAAAATATGTAACATAATGTGAATTACTTTTCTGCAGAGTTGGTTATTATTAAGGAGATAGACGCCTCCCCGGGGCTGCTCTGTAAAGTCTGCTACGAAGGCCTGAGCGTCTCGCAAGATAGTGCTTATGACGAGACAATGACATGCGAAGACTGCAACTGCAGGGTGCATGCGTCTTGCACCAAAGTGGGCGACATCAGACAGTCTCGGTGGCGGTGTGAGGACTGCAAAATGTGTACCGTGTGTCGAGGCAAGAAGGCTTCTCCTAATGAGGTATGTATTGGCCACGTGACAGGACAAGCTATGGGCTAATAGGGTTTGTGAAAACTGCAACTGCAAGGCTCTTGCATTCTGTACCAAAGTCGGTGCCAAATCGGAGCAGGAAGGCTTCTCCTAATGAGGTATGCATAGGCCTATACTTATGTCACGTGACACGACCACTTTCACAATTTAAACAACTCCACGGACCCATGTCAAA
This sequence comes from Psococerastis gibbosa, assembly GCA_963971405.1. Taxonomy (NCBI): domain Eukaryota; kingdom Metazoa; phylum Arthropoda; class Insecta; order Psocodea; family Psocidae; genus Psococerastis; species Psococerastis gibbosa. The sequence continues at coordinate 44,536,790 of OZ020489.1, read as the reverse complement.
AAATATTTTTGGAAATGAAAAAAAAGCCTCTTTCAGATTAATAAAAATACTTTTATTGGTACTTTCATTATAATTACTACCATGATAATGAGTAAGGTGCCGCTGCGGGCTCCCTGGCGGACCCCTCATAGGTACACTTGCTAAGCTCCCCTAAGGAGTCCGTAGACCCCACTTCAAGAAACCCTGGTAAAGAGTGCTAACCTTCGAGGTTCCTCCTTCAACACGTAACATCATAATACGGGTTAAATTACATTTATAATGTCCCTGATTTTCAGCCATTGATCCAATGCATGGTTTGCGGGGAGTCGTACCACGTCAAGTGTGTCAAAGTAAAAAAGATGCGACCGTCGCAGGATTGGCTGTGCTCCACCTGCAAACGGATATTTCCCACAGACCCTAACCTCAAAGATGACGCGATGGAGGAGGCGGAGGTTAAGGAAAGTGTCGACGCAACAGTTCTTGCGTCGCGTGTACGTTACAACTGGTCCGACGCCGTGCGTAAGTGCTTCCTTGGTGTATTATGTAGTTAAGCTTGTTAAGACTGTATCAGATGGGGACAAGATTGAGAGAGGTGCGATCTTACGTCAGTGCGTAAGTGCTAATGTACTATTGTAAGCTTAAGATCCTATGGTAGGGAACGAAAAATTTCATAGATAACATCGTAGGGTTATGGTCGAAATTATTACTTTTATAAAATTGTAAGGGCACGTACAACTGCGGTACAAGTTCTCAGTTCAGAGAGAATCGAAGAATGCCTTGTAAGTGTAAAAATGAAATATCTCATGAAATATCAATCGTACGTAGGGTTGTCAAAAATATCAGGACAAACAAAAGAAATTTTTCAGAGCATTTTGATACATGACATGTACCTCTTTCTAACACAGGTAGGTAAGTGTATATCTTAGCTGAGGCATGGGAAGCTACCACGAAGTCAGGTAGGAACCTTGTCCTTTATTATATTTGGACATGGAGGTTTGTTGGAGCGACAAAACATACTTAAGCTGTTTCATTTTTATGTAAACTCACAGCGGAACAGCAAGAAGTTAAGCCTATGTTTTTGTCGCTTTAAAAACGCGTAGAAATGTTTCCGTTTCAAATCCTGGTGCACCGCTATACATGGGGGTTCCGCCTTAACGCATAGAAATAAACACGGCTAAGAATGAAAAGGTCAGTAATGCATAGCAGTGCGCCAGCATTCCTCACGAAAACCTTTCTCAGCGTGGAGAGCGCGGCCGTTAATGGTGCATTACACTCTAAGTAAACTTATGCAATAAGAGATTAATGTATTTTTCCAGATTCGGACAGTTCATTGGAAGCTGTTAAAACAACGGTAGTAGCCAAGTCAAAAGCAGCATCCCGCAGACAGTCACGTGACTCAAATAGGAGTAATAAGAAGAAAATAAAGGAGGAGGACGAGGATCCCGTGCCGGACTGCTCGGAATGGACCCCGGAGCAGGTCCATGCTTACTTCATGCTGTTTGTTCCCGCGGAAAGCGCCAAAGTGTTCCTTGATCAAGTAAGTAGCTAGTAAATATGGACAGATACAAATAATAGCGATATGCCATGAGGAGCCCGTGCCGGACTGCTCGGAATGAACGTATGAACCGTTATGGACGTAGGCCTACATGTGGTGGACCATTCAACCTTACCCGATGTCAGTAACTGCTAGGCCAAGCACCGGCTATTTTTTTTTTTTTTTTTTTTTTTTTTTTTTAATATGTTCAAGGGTGTCCCCTGAATGTAAATCCAAGTTGGCGTCATGGGGGGTGGGGAGCTTCAGCCGTCATCTTGAAAAACACGTTTCATTGAATATCTCACGTACCGCGCATCGTACGATAAAAACAGTAGAGATCATTTTTATAGATAATAATGTTTGCCATCTTTTTTTATTTGAAACTTTTTTTCTGTAAAATGCAAATGAGATACCACCATTTTTAATTTAATATTGACCATTAACTGAATATTTTGCAAAAACCATATTGGAAAACGTTTCAAGCGCTACAAATAAAAATTATGCATTTTACAGAAAAAAATTTCAAATAAAAAAGATGGCAAATATTATTATCTATGAAAATGGTCTTTTTTTGGAATATGTTCAAACAACAAATAAATACATATTGACTTTCTTGTTCTATTACTAAGTCAACCTAGCGGAGTTATGGCCATAAAGCCCTCTCTTACACTCAACTAGGAAGGCCCAGGGGTGTCCCCTGAATGTAAATCCATGTGGGCGTCAGGGGGGTTGCTTCAGCCGCCATCTTGAAAAACACGTTTTATTGAATATCTCGCGAACCAAAACTTTTTCCCGTAGCATTTATAAATACAATAAAATAAATAAATAAGGACTTTTTATTGTTTCTATTACTTTATATTGTATTTTATGGGCTATAACGCTATGAACGCAAAATAATGTACGAGGTTCAAGGTTTACCAAGCTGCAGCTCCTAAACTGTCAATGCTACGGGGAAAAGTTTCGAATGAAATTTATAGGAAATTTTATGCTCTACAAATGAGTTACCACCATTTTTAATTTATCATTGACCATTAACTAAATATTTAGCAAAAACCATATTGAAAAAAGTTTGAAGCGCTACAACGCTATGCATTTTACAGAAAAAAGTTGCAAATAAAAAAAATGGAAAATATTATTATCTATAAAAATGATCTCTACTGTTTTTATTGTATGATGCGCGGTTCGCGAGACATTCAATAAAAGATGTTTTTCAAGATGGCGGCTAAAGCTCCCCACCCCCGATGACGCCAGCGTGGATTTACATTCGGGGGACACCTCTGAACATATTCCAAAAATAAATACCCGGTCCCGAACATTTTTTTGCGAACCTGCTTTTTTTGCTGCGGCGCTTGGACTACGCTACCTTTTTAATTTTCATTATTTTGTTTTGTCCCTGCATGACTTTTTACCGCTGGCGCTGGCAAACAGCTACTTGTCCTCGATGACAGCCTACACCGACTATCAAATCAAATCAAAAACATATTTATTCCAATTTTTGCAACAAGACAAGTATACATAAAATGATAAATTGTATAAAATTAAATTTAAATTTAAATACGCTAATTAAGTTACATTACATTTATTACTTTACAAGTGACAAGCTGAGACATGTATTGATACAGTCAGACCAAAAAAAGTATATAGGCATTCGTATGAAGGTGTAAAATTTGTTCCATTGCCTGAGTGCTACCGTTTAAGTAGCCTTAAAGTACCTTAAAGTAGAACCTTCTGAAGCATAATTTGCCTCTTAATTTTAAAGTAAAATTGACTTATTGAACTTTTGAATTTCACTCATTGTGTATCGCGAAGTATGTGTGCGTATACGAGGCTTAATCAATGTTTTCTGTCGTCAGGAAATTGACGGCAAGATTCTGCTTCTGCTGCGTCGCTCGGAAGTGCTGACCAAGTTCAACCTGAAGATCGGCCCGGCCCTGAAGGTGTACTCGCTGGTCAAACGGCTGCAAAAGCGCGATGCTGACATACGACTTTCCTGGCACTGACACTGATAACTACTGGCATGTGAGTTATGCTAAGGTGACTCTGTAACTGGAAATGGTCTTTGTAAGGTTATTAGACCAGGGGCCCTCACTCGTCGGTGAAACGCCTGCTGAAGCGGGAAGCTGACATACTACTTTCCTGGCATTGACACTGTCGTAACTACTGGCATGTGAATTAAGTTAACGTGGCTCGTGAAATATACCAGATAAGTGGTCATTCAGAGGCTACAGTATACTTCAAATATGCAGGTGTGTTAGGAGGTCAAACGTCCACAGAAATGTGATCAAGACCAGGATTTACAGGAAATGAATTTATTTATATTTGAGGATTATACAGTACACGTGTGTATGGGAATGAGCACAATTTACTAGAAATTTTTTTAAATTGCTCAGTTAACTAGTTTAGGGGTTGGCAACTAGCTCTCAATTATTATTTTTATTATTATTATACTACAATATAGTACACTGTAGAATTCATTATAGAAGAGATTCGTTTTCCGCCAAAAATATATTTTTGAATTTCAGGTGCCCCCTGCAACGTCTCTTGTGACCAGCCATTGCAAAGACGTGGCAGGTTGCCCCAGAAATATTTGGCTCGGGTCAATATCCCTCTACTACTCTAGTATACAGTGTACAATACTCAATTGTATTATAAAAATGCATATCAGTAGTGCAATCTATGAGTAAAAACCATGTAATGTATATCTTTCTGTCACTTCACTTAAAAACCAGAAATTTTCTACTTTTATTTTCAAATATTTCGTTCGGTCGGAAGACTACCCCAAAGCTCCTCCGTTGGTGCCTGTTTAATAACTGGAAAATTTGCCAACCCCTGGGCTGCTGTATTTTCAATTGAATTTGTTCTATTGACCTCTCAGATTCCTATTCGTATGGTAAAGCAAGATTTAGTTGGTTTATGCACTGAAATTGCTACGGGTAACGCGTGTCCACAGTTATACCACATATAGTCAAGTTCCTCTCCTCTCCTATATATAGAACTATAAAGTTTTAAAGCTAATTATTACTTATCCTAGTTCCACCTGTTAGGCCCCTGTACACACGAACGATCGACACACGCGAGTTGCCAATTTTCTTTTTTTCATTGTAGCAAATAGACTTGTTGAATGATTGGTGTCTAACCACTGAGTCCACTTCAGAAGATTTCTATGAGCTGGCGTGTCACAGGGAAAACTACACTTTCGTGGGGTTGGCTCCTTGCCAGTGTCTTCTGGGGTGTGGGGGTGTCTTATGGGTTAATTGTAAGAGTGGGCCGAAAGGCCAAAAATTCGCCCATATGGAAAATAAAGGCAATTTTCTTTCATTCTTTCTTTCTGATCTTCTGAAGTTGACTCTGGGGTTTTCTAAAGTGAAAAACGTCGGCAACTCGCCCGTGTCGAATGGTTCGTGTGTACCGGGCCTAATGACTTGGGATGTGAATATTATAGGCATGACACAATGTAAAATATCATAATATAATTATGACATGTTCAAATCAGTTAAATTTTTTTTACTCTAGTGTCCCGGGCCGATGCCCGTCTTCTTAGGGTGTAGCCCACCAAGTGTAGGTTTTCTTATTGTAAGTGGAATCAAACAGATTCTGCAGTTTTGCGTCATGCATTGGAAAACGTCAAAACATTTGCAACCAAAATATTGAACGGAATGCTGTCAAGCTTGCATTAGATTTGTATGTAATTTTTGGCTGGAAGCGAATTTCGCATCTCTCCTATGTAAAACTCTAGTTAGGAACTATTGGGTTTCACTTACCATTACAAAACTCACTCTAAGGGTAACGAATACTGCTATATATTGCATTGGTAGATGGCGGTGCCGTCCAGTATTTATATCATTCCGACTTTTAACATTAAATTGATTTAGGTCGAAGAGGCAACCTCCTGTCTATTTTTGGATACAATAATCCCATACCGATGCTTATCAAGCGATAGTGGAACTGCCCTTAGTGGGAATAGTGCTTCACTGTCCAGAATCTATTTTCTACTGTCCATTGCGAACCTATTTTGTGTGGATATTTTGACTAAAATGGACTCAACTGCGCGGACTTCTAGGGAGTATTAGAAGATATGCGTGCGTGATGTCTTTGAGGGGCGTTGTTGATTATCTTACGATATTTGAGATGTCTTTCGAACGAGAGCCATTCCGTGCAACAAGGGCCATGATGACCACAATCTCCTTCACCACGATCATCAATAGAGGGCTGCAGTTCCCCGGACGTAGGCCTCCTCCAATCCCTCATGTCCTTCCACTTCTGATTATTCAACCCTTCCTCTGGTACAAATCGCACTCTTCTGAGGTCGTCCTCCATATGGTTTTTGTAACCCTTCCTTTGTAACAATGTCCTGAGGGGCTTCTTATACCCAATCCCAACGACCTCATGGATCTTCGGACATTATTGGCAGCGGCTACATTTTCTCCACATTCGACCGCCAGGTTCGCTGCTCATCTCAAGTTATTGCGTCAGAGTTCGTGGCCCACTTTATACACTTTTTTTCACTAAAAAAAAACTGCAACTGCGAAACACTAAAATTTAGAGTCAAAAATAACATTACACATATGGATCGCTCTATTTTTAACCAGTTAAAATGGCAGACGCGCATCTCAAACGCGTCAGAAATAGTCTGATAATTTCCCACCAAATGTTTGGCCAATAACAAACTGTTACACATCCTTGGTGTCAACCTACACCGCGGTTACAAGCGATTAGGGGCAAGCTGAGACCAGCTTACCATTGACACAATAATGTTATAGGCGTAAGCATGACTTTACCATGTTCAGGTACGAGTCTCTCTTCTTTGGTCTTGGACTTGCGTTCCCTCTATTTTTTCTCTAGCCATTTCCTCGCTCACCTGCTGTTATCCATTCACTTTACGTGTCCGAACCATTGCAATCTTTTTCTCGCTGTCATCTCCATCTGTCTTCTTCATCCTGAAGTCCATTTTGTCCATTTAGCACTTGCTCCGGGGCCATCGTCCTCGACTTGATTTCTGTATCTCTTCCTTGGTCTTTCTCTCGTTCGTATGCCCTCTTTCTCTTACAACAACTTGTTCGTGCAGCAGCTGTTTGTTATCCATTCTCGTTATGCACAGTACCTAAGGTGGCGTTTCCATTGACCTCGTTTTGCAGAATGCACATGACGTTGACGTGGTAGCAGACATCATTAATAAGTCTTTAATGTCTGCTACCACGTCAGTCATGTGCATTCTGCAAAACGAGGTCAATGGAAACGCCGCCTAAACGATTGTATATTTTACTAGCTATTTTCTCTACCATATCGGTTCCTCTACCCCGAGTTCTCTACTAACCACTTCATGCTTTTTACCGTATCTTAAATATCCCTTCTTGTCATCCTCTGATGGTCTGTTTAGGGTCTGTTCTCACAAGGTTCAGCCAAAATACCATCGCCAAATAGGTTTGCAGACAATAATAGGCCTAGTTCTTGATGTACTACAGGGCTCCAATCTCAAGTTGTTCATAAAATTACGCCCGTGTAAAAACTATCTAATACATTTTCACATGAAAACGTGATAAGTACCGATATTTACATTTTTAAATTACTTATTTAATTAAAAACAACGATGAGAAGATCTGGAAATTAGGTCTTGGTAACCATGGTAACGATAATAGCCCGGTGCCGGGCTTAATTTGTTGTTTATGTTATAGCTTTTCAGTGATGGTAAAAGCTCTGCCGTATATACTCCACGCAAAATGAGAAAAGAATGGACATGGGATGTTTTGATCCTGTGCAACACTGTAAAAATATTCTTTGCACAATTTTTGTTATGCCTTGCTTCCAATGCAACAAGGTAACATAAAATGGTGCAAGGAATATTTTTACAGTGTTGCACAGGATCAAAACATTCCATGTCCATACGTTTCACATTTTGCGTGGACTATACCATCCGCCCTCGCGACTGACTTATGTTTAAAAGGAATAATATCTTACTTCTGAAAAACAACATGGCAAAAGAGCCAATTTACAAAATCAGCCTATTTAATTTCACACTCCACTGTACCTTTATTGGTCTTTACTTTGAATAGCACCTTTAATAGACAAACTTTGGTAATGCTCCAAATATATGTGCTGCAGATAATCGTGTTTTAGAGATCAGCAATAGTTCGGACAATTAAATCTATCGACGAAATGCTAAATTTACTTAATTAACAAAGTTTCTCTATTTCCGAGGTACCTCTTTCCTCTTTTTCATTCAAAACAATTCTCTTAACTTCTGTTTACGGCTGCGTTATACTAGTATCGTCTCCATGGCCACCAATTTTTACCTTTTTCTACCGAAAGTATTGCTGGCAACTGACGGATTGAGATTCAGCATGTGAGTGCTGGTGCGTGTGTTGGTAGTAAAGGGGTTTTCGTGGGGCTATCCGAACCTATTACGGACCGCTTCTTGTTCGGCAAGTTGTTTTCCTCCGGAGAAGTCTGTTGTATGACCATTGTTACCACGTAGTAAATCGTCGTAATCCCGAACATGAGAAGCACTCCTGTTTTAACAAACAATCAAATAAATCAAAAATTTACTAGTAAAACCTTCACCTGCAGTTGTAGCACCAATGGAAAAGAATAACCAGGGGCGTTTAACTAAAATGACCTGCTTCGTTTTATGCGGGAACGGAGACCAAAAGGAGGAGTGCCAACCTTATAAAAAATTATTATAAAAAAATGGTTTGTAACATTGGTAGTACCTCTCTCCGTCTCAGTCACGGATGTATACTAAAATCAAAGAAGTTATATAATACAGACTGAAAATCTAAAATACTCGGTTCGAGGGCGGCCATTTTGTTTTTACTTCATTATGTAATGGTATTCTGTGAGAATAACATTCTAATTAAACCCCAATAATTAATGTAAACTTACCGTACTTACGGGAATAAAAAATTGTTTGAAAAACCGAGATTATTTTCTATTTCAGTAATATTTTCCAGGCCTATCGACTTGTCACAGTAAAAAACAAAAAAGAAAAATGAATGTATTTTCAGGATAGCGTTTTAAAAAGAGGAATGCGAAACATTTTTGTCACATTCGTCCGCGAGGAGCGCTCTTCATCTTCAACTTGGCCATAAGTGAAGCACTAAGTTTCGCTGCCTATAGGCTAATTTTATTAGCAAAACAGTCGTTGCCTCAGGCTTAATAGACTATAATAGAATAGAAAAAAAACACTGAATGAACTTGCAACCGCTAAATTTATATGAATACGAATTACTTAAAAAGAGAATCAAAAATAACATTACACATAAAATGGATCGCTCTATGTTTAACCAGTTAAAATGACCGATGAGCATCTCGGCCCATCGCAAACACGTCAAAAATAGTCTGCTAATTTACCGCCAAATGTTTTCCATAGACAAGCCTCAAACTACTGCATAGGTAATTTTGATATGGATTTAAAATCGTACACCTGGGTGATAAGGGAAAACTGCTGGACTCCCTAGAGGTGATAGCAATTTAAAAAAAAAAAAGAACTCAGGAAAAAACGTTTAAAACGATGTAACTTTTACTATAAAGTCGCCGCTACTGGAGCTTAGCGCCAATTTTCCAGTACCACCAACATTGTCTCGAACCTTAGCTTTTACTGGTTAACTTATGTTTATTTATTTATGTTGTTTGTGTGTCGTTAGCCTGACGATGGGCTAATTCCAAAAGATGACCTAATCCATTCCAGATATTGTGTGTTTACTGTGCGTTACATTACCTACGAAGAACTTGCTCCTAATGCCACCCTCAATGTCCCAGTCGCACAGTTTGGGTTGGCAGCACTTGTCCTCGTTGTCGCGTGCAATGGGCAGATTTATGTAGTAGCTGGCCGGGATCTTATCCTCCTCCGGTGCACTGATGATGTGTGCCTCTATCTGATGGCGAAACGCTGGGTCGCTTGCCAGCTCCCCGTCGGCTCCATCTGAAATCATTATATATGAACATGTTATGCTTATTTTATTAAGGTGAATTTCGTTCGAATGAAGAACCAGTAGAATTCGGGCTGATAGGCCGTGGCCGAAATGAAGGTGAACTTCCAAACGTTTCGTCAACATCTTCAGTGGCGCTGCGTAGACTTCGAAGGTTGTACCTCGGTGGCTCCGTAGTGAGTGGCTGAGTGGTTCTTCATTCAACTCCGGCCGTGAAAGCCTTTGCAGTTACATTGAATTTCGTTCTTTTGATGTGTAAACCGTATCTATGATTTTGTAGCTAGGTATCGGGCATACTTAGGTGATGGTTACGCGCCATCTATTCCATTTTTATTTACCGTTGGTATTTCTATACTGTTCTTACCTGATGACTCGTCCTCTACGTAGATGGTCACCCTGACCCTGGCCTGTGCCATTCCACCCAAGTCGCAACCATTTCGACACCCATCGAGACATGCCATCTTCTCCTTCCCAGAAAACGGAAATATTCCTCTGCACGCTGAAATAATAGCATAAGTTATAAGCTAATAGTTCTTACCATTGGCGTAAATAGGGGTTCCTGGGGGGGGCCTAGCCCCCCGGATTTCTGGTGACACAGACGTTTTAGAGGCGAAAGGCATAGTATCCACAATAACGAATGGGAAATTAATTCTTGGTATGCTTATTTTACATCAAAGACACCATGAACATATTGACCAAGTACTTTCACAAAAATATATTACTCAAAATACCTAAAACCCCAATATTTCAGACCAAGTTTTTCAAACTTTTTCTTCGGGGGAGACCCCTCAATGGTAGGTTTATTCGTAGGTAAAATCTCAATTGTATTGCTTGCAAAATGTGTAAAAACCTCATTAATTTGGGCCTATTTATCAATTTTTTTCTCCGGGGGATTTCTCCGGACCCCCTTTCTCCAAGGTATAAAATGCGCAAAACCTCACTAATTTGGGCCCATTGTCCATTTTTTTCTCCGGGGGATCGGAGTCTTGGGGTCCTGAAGCCCTCCCCCCAGAAATTTTGGGAATTTACCGTAACTACCTATTGTAGTGACCCATTGAACCTGATGGCCTTGCCAACGACCCCTTGCGGTCTTCGGACATTATTGGTATCGCTTCCGAGTGAATTTCTAACCGTTGGCAAGGCCGTAGCCAGAGGGGGGGGGGGGTCCACGAAGTCAGATGGAATCGTCCCCCGAAAACAATTTCTGGCTGCGGCCTTGACCGTTGGTACTTTACTTTTTCGTGTCCAAGCGCGTCCAAAACTGGGCGAAATTCATAGCCGCCACATTGGCCTCCCACAGGTCTTCAGGTGTGCAGCGGTGGGGGCAAAGGCTGCACAGGACTGCAAATCTTGGCGCTGGCCGCATGCGCAGAGGGTGTCATTTTCATCGAGCTGACCCCATCTAGCCCTGTTGGTCTTCGTACGGGCCGCACCAGAGCGTATTTGGTTTAGGGTCGCCCATGTCCGCCAGTCGAGATTGGTACTTGTCGTTTGAGGCGGCCGTGGAGGGTACCAGGCTGGAGGCTCCAGAGGGACATTGCTAAGGAAACCACTCCTGGACCGTTGGTAAACTGGTTATGTCCTTGATATAAACCCACATCGACTACAACTAACAATGGGCAAGCTCAGACGTGCTCATACCATTGACGCTGTATAACAGGCGTTAGCTCGAATTAACCAAGTCTGGGAACGATGGTGCTGGTGGTACCTGCTTTTATTTTAACTTTTCTGGGCTTATAAAAATCTTACATTCGGTGCAGTATGCCTCATCAGCCTCAGCCGCAGTGAGTGTGGGGTCCTTATTCTTGTGTGGCAGTCGAGCCATCACGTGGTAGTAGCGACATCCGCGGCGACATGCCGAAACATTCAGTTGCTGGAAACAGACAGAAACGCATCTAATCAAATGTAGGTATAATAACTATATTATCATCATCTATATATTGTTTACGGTTTCAGCAGCTCTATTATGGCGATCTGGGATTAACGTAACAGCGGGGTTTATTCAATTGTTTTAAACAATTGGATGGGTGGAAAATGAGCGTGAAATTCAAATTGACAAATAATTAGGTAATCCTCGGCTATATTTTTGGTGAGTTTTCAATTTTTTTCTCCTTTAGATGTGACACATATTAATTAAAATTCTTATTATATTTAAAAATTATATACCTGCACATGTTAAAGTTATTACTTAGTATTTCCTTCAATTATAAAAACAAAACGTTGTAGCCTATAGTTATTAAATGTTAACCCCATCTCAAAATTCCGGTGTGGACCAATTAATCAATCAATCAAATATATTTCCAAACATACAGCGTTACAGATGTTTTTTTCATTTCCCTGTGGGCTAGGCCCGTTTTAGGGTATAATTTTTTTTACAATATACGCATACAATACAGTTAAAAATGCAGTATAAATAACTAAACTTGATAAAAACTCATTTTGCATAGCAAACTATAAATAATATAAATTCGTAAATATAATTCAATTTTGCAATGGCATTTCGTGACAGTGAATTTGTAAGTGTATAGTGGTGTGTGTGTGGGTTGGTGGTACCGTACCTATATATACTATTATACCAAGTCTGTGCAGTTTGCATGTGGACACATAGGCCTGCTATAATATCTACTGTAACTCAACTTTATTAGAACGATACCGACAAATGACAATACTGTCGATACTGAACCTCCGTGATTAATCATTGAAGTCTACGTACCAACAGAAGTTGTCGATTTTATAGCCGTTGACTAAGCGTTTGGATGTAGCCTATATATAGCTCGGATTCTTCTGGCCCATCATCTGACACCGGGCATGAATGCCTTTTTAATTATGTATGGGCTATATTTTGTGTTATATTCTATGTTCAATAGATGAGACTTCCTAAGAATCATAGGAATTTAATTACACGTAAGGCAGGGAAAATCCGGAATTCAAACCTTACAATGTCAAAAGTATGCATCGGTAACCCTGTTCGCTGTTGTGAGTACCTATAGCATGATGCTGTAAAGGGAGGTGCAGGCTATAGGGCCTACGTATCATAGACCATTAGAATTTAATTTGTATTCGGCATATTATCTATGAGTTGTAAGTTATATAACTGTCCAAGTCAAGTTAATAATGGTCATAGGCTACGAATGAGGGACGGGCCCCCCTTCAAACGACATAAAATCAATAGTGGTTTTTAAATTATTAAAAGCTGGCTTACCGCCTCTGTAGAAAAGACATCGTTCTCATTGTATTTCTTATCACACATGGCAAAGCACCCGCATCGATATCTTTTTGATTTTAAACTTGGCGCTGACTGAATCGTGATGGCTAACCAGAGAATGCTGAGAAATGTGATAACGATGTAGTTTGACATTTTGATTTTGTTTGAGCGGCACAGCCTTGTTGGGGGAGTGGGGGTAATACTGCTGACGGGGTGAATTTGGCGCGAGAATTCAAACACTATCTTTTGTTATGACCATGGAATTTCTTAGGAAATGAAAATATAGATTTGCAAGAAAATATTGAAAATAATTTTGTTCCATTCCAATTATATATTTTTGCCAGATCCCAGAAATGGTAATTTTAAAATTAATTTAAATACGAAAAGGAGCAAATGCATGTAAAGTGCACCGCCGAAATAAGTATTGTAACTTTATTATTATTATTATTATTAACAGACTTGGGGACTTTGGAATTCTGGTTGTGTCCTGGTGGCCCAGAGAGTTTACTTAAAGATATTCACGAAAAACTTACAATAATTGTAATTATTACAATTACAAAGGCAAACTATTTAAAACTACTAACAAATGGCGTGTAATTATAATTTACTAGTTCCACGTCTTTTTCTGTTTACATTTCTTCTGAAACCACATGTAAATAAAATGAAAGCCAACTTTTGATGATAACAACATATTTTATTTTATTTTTTATCAATTTTAAATAATGAGTGGCTTGACGTTATCGAAGCTTCTACGGCTAAGTTGTTTTTGTACCAAAGAAAGTATTACTATAAAATCCAGAAAGTATTATGTGAAGGAAGTGCTAGGAGAAGGGTAGGTTTGTATTCACAGTATGATTGCTATCTGCTTTGGATTATTTAGTTATTTACCTACTTTTGTCGCATAATATTCTTATTTGCGTATTATAAATATGTAAATGTGCCGTTTGTATGCATACTTTCTCCACGATCCTCGCATTCAGAAAGAGGAGTTAGCATTCTATCATAATTATGGAGTATCTATTTCACTTTTTTGCTACAGTATCTGAACATACGATGTGGTAGTTAGCTTAAAAATCATTAAGTCTTAGACCCGGTACAAACGGACAATGCAAAGCGGCAAGCGCACAGAAAAATTAGTCATTGGAGCAAATCTGTTTGTGAAATGCCACAATCTCTGTCTCTGAGCCACTATGGTGAGATCTAGACGGTGTGAGAAATGCAGTATATCATAACACAAGGGCGGGTCCAGGACAGATTTTCGGAGGGGGCCATTCCGGGAAAAGTGGGTGAACCTACCAAGTACCAAGCCAAATTAATTTTTAGCGATGGTGCAATTGGTGTGTTTGTCAGCGAAACCAGGTACATTAATTTACCGAACATTACTTGAAAAGCCCATACGCCTGATGCAGGTACCAATGGAGGGGGGGGGGGGGGGTCCGGGGCTCTCCCCCGGGGGAAAAATTAGAAAATATAATGGAAAAATAGTGGAGTTTTACGCATTTTAACAGCAGTAATAATGCTTATCCATATTGCTGAAAACAGGGGGGCCCGGGGTTCTCCCCCGGACGACAAATTTGATAATATATGCAAAATAGTGGGGTTTTACGCATTTTAATAGCAGTAAAGTGTTTTGATTTTTTAAAGCTTACAAAGCTTTGCTTAATTGCTTATTCATATTGCTTATTCATATTGCTGGAAACAGGGGGGCCCGGGGGTTCTCCCCCGGATGAAAAATTTCATAATATAAAGGCAAAATAGTGGGGTTTTACGCATTTTAACAGCAGTAATAATGCTTATCCATATTGCTGGAAACAAGGGTGCCCGGGGGTCCCCCCCGGAGGAAAAATTTGAAAATATAAGGGCAAAATAGTGGGGTTTTACGATTGTTACAGCAATAAAATTTATAATTTAAACATGGAAGACTTATGTTACCATGCTAAGGGTTTTGTTTAGAATGTCCTATTTTATATAGTGTACGCAAATGTTTCCACACGAAAACCACAGTGGCACGACAACCCTAGTCGGTCTAGGCCTGACTGCTATGACGACTCCTCAATTTGGGATGTTATGGTTATTAACATGTTCGGCAGCCGGTATTAAATTGTTTTATTTAATTCACAGGGGGTTTAGCACTGTTTACATTGTGGAAGACAGTGTTACGAGAAGGTTATATGCTGTAAAGAAAATCATGTGTCATTCCACAGAGGACGAGAACGGATCTTTGAACGAAGTCAAGGCCCACCAGCGGGTGAAACATGAATATGTGCTCAATTTGATTGACTATGACAAGCAAGGCTCGGCCGGCCCGAGCTCCACTAGCTTAGTCTACTTACTTCTGCCTTTTTTTGAAGTGAGCAACTCAACACGGTATTAATAATATTGTATTTCGATGATGAATCCGAGCTGACGGGCCGAGAGGTTTTATGGCAACTTTTATGTTTTTCCATGTTATTCTTATGAAAGCTAAATAGGCCAATTTAATAGAAATCATTCGGAGCCACGATTTTGGGCGTAGATGTTGGCAATCCCACCATAGTGGGCCAGTCATTGAGTTAGATTGCTAATATTTTACTGGTGTACACGATCGTTGAGACCTCTGACCATAGCAGCGGGTTAATCTCTTAAACAAAAAATAACAATAACTTAAATGAAATACCACGAAGTTACGAGTAATCTAATTATTTAGGTTAATTTCTTCACGTACACATCAATAGTTATAAAGTATGAAGGATTGTGTTTCCACTAGCTATGGCCGGTGCCAATTTAAAAACCTACCCAAAATACTAACTTACTCGCATGAAAAATCTCGGTACGGATTACTGCACTGCACTATGCATTGGTAGATAGCGGTGATGTTCATTATTCCTTGCAGATATTTTCAAAGCGATGCGATGGTGGGACCGGGCCTTATGACGTAACTGTGAGGCAAAGTAATTATACGATGTACGATAGAAAATCTTACATGAGGAGATGACAAGTGTAGAAAAATAATGAAAAATACTGATATATTGCTACTTAGTTTTTGCTCGCTTTTAACCCTATGACCAGCAACTCAGAGACTGAAGACGCAACCAACACCTCTAACCCACTACAAAGTCCTGCGTAACAAATACCAAATTCCGACGCCCGTACGTGCGCCTCTGCAAAGTTACAATAAAACAGTGTCAGCGTTACCAAGCATAAACCTGAAAATACAAAGTACTGCAACTAACAAGAAAGACCTGAGCGCTTTTGAACTCAGACAAAGTGCCCTAGAAACTATACACAATCTATATCCAGCTACCGAGTGGCTCCATGTTTATACCGACGGCTCATACAACCCTGAATCAAACTCCACAGGAGCTGGATCTTTCTGTAATTTATTTCAACAGCACTCAGCAGTAGGAAGGAATACAAGCAACTACGACGGTGAAGTTGTCGCCATTACCGAAGCTACCAACAGAATTCTCAACCTCACAACTAATCCCGGCAACCTGGTGTTCCTGATCGACTCCCAGGCGGCAATTCTGGCACTCAGTAACAACAAGCCCACTGACTGTCCCCGCACATCAAACTGCCGCAACAAACTAGCCGAACTCATCAATGCTGGGTGGAATGCCAGGCTTCAGTGGGTCCCAAGCCACGTCGGTCTCGTAGGAAATGAAATAGCGGACAAAATGGCAAAAAAGGGAGCGGAAGCAGACCAACCCGAAGCTCCACAAACCCTCCAGTCAGCACGGAACATAATAGCCGCGAAAATCTCCAAGGCCACTAGTCTTCAACTTCGGAGCCTGAGCACTGGTAAAAAATGGGAGCCACTCACCACCCCCGGACACATCCCGTCAAACTTGGAGAGAAGCGCTGCGGTCGCGCGTTTCCGCCTAACTACCGGACACGACTTACTCCAAGCCCACCTTCACCGCATCGGAATTGCTGACTCCGACATCTGTCCACTGTGCGCGTCCGGAAGGATGGTGGCCACTCACTTGGAGACCTGTTCCAGATTAAAACTTCTTCCTGCCGACACAACGAGGCGCTACTGGGAGGCTCGGCGTCTAATGGCCCAACTGCCACAGACGGGCGTTGGCTAAACTAACTAACTAACTACCCTATGAGGGGTCAGCGATACGGCATGTTCACTTACACCCCTTCCGATTCTGTCGACGTGGCCCCACCATGCTAGTCGTCGTTCGCGGGCTTTATCGACTATGTTAGCGGTCTTAATTTCATTCAAAAATACTGATATGTTGCTGAATAGCAATAACTATTCTTTTTTTTTTACAGAGAGGGACCTTACTACAGGAACTAGATAGAAGAGGCCGAAGTCTACGTCATTTCCGTCCAGTCGAAATTTATGAGATGTTTCTGAAAATTTGCGAGGCGGTGAAGGCATTCCACGACTGCGAGCCACCGCTCGCGCACCGCGACCTGAAGACCGCCAACATTCTGCTCGACAACGCCGACTGCCCGATCATCATGGACCTGGGCTCAGTGGCGCCGGCCCGGGTTGAGATATCGAGCACTGCCGCGGCTCAGACGCTTCAGGACATTGCCGCCGAGCGGTGCTCGATGCCGTACCGCGCGCCCGAGCTGTTCCACGTGGAGGCCCATACCATTATTGATGAACGGACTGATATTTGGGTAAGACTACAAAGACAGTTTTCTACTGCTGCAGTACTGACGCTAAATGCCATGACCCGGTGTACAATGAAAACACGGCAGATACGGGAGATCCATCATTGGAGTAAAATCGTTCAACAGCGTAGGCTCAGCAGAGAGAAATATTGTGATGTAAACTCTTTGGTTTTTCACCAGCCCATTTGCTGCAATGATTGCCCCAGCGTATCTTCCGTGTAGAAATCGCTTTTGGGGACCAACATATTTGCTGCGGTGTATCTCAGTATTACGGCGTACTGCCGCAGCAGAAGACAGCCCTTTTGCCCCAGGCCTAAGACTGCATCTGAAGACACACCGTCCGACTTAATCTGGCACTCTAGCTAGTAGAGAACTGGACTATTAACCAGAAGGTCGTCTTGCTTTTTTTTGCTCTGTTTATAAATGCACTATGACTCATTAGCATTATCAACACCATTTCCCTACGTGGTGGGAAAAGTTGAGAGCGCCTTGCCATTATGCCATCATGAGTGTGCCGAATGTGCCCGACCCTAATACGAGCAATTTGTGTTTTCAGAGTTTGGGGTGCATATTGTACGCGTTGTGTTTCTTCAAGTCCCCGTTTGATGCCGTGTACGAAAAAGGGGATAGCGTGGCCTTGGCAGTTATGAGTGGGAAAATATACTTCTCGGAGGGGCAAGTTTATGGGGAGGTAACTACCTAGTTTATATTTCAAATAAATCTATTTCTCGGTTCTTAGACAGTCCTATTTTTTCCATACTGCAAATTTAAAACTCGGCTTGATGGATCGACTGCTACAAGGTTTAGACCGAAAGTTTCATTCGAGTGTGAATTTTTTTCATAACTACATTTTGGAGGGCTTATGCCCCAAAAAACGACTATCCTATAATTTTCTTTCTCAAAATCGGCTCCGACTATTTCTTATAAATTCTCATATATTGCAGTACTTATTGATATAAAGTGTAAACAAATCCCACTAGATCGCATACCCCTTGATGATTTGGTTGAGGGTGAAAATAACTAAAAAAATCAATTTTCATGAAAAATGGCTACAAAAATAGTTTTTCTGAAGAACCTTTCTATCAATACTTTCTAACCTTTAGGTGCTAAATAGAGTAACAAAACCAAATGGGTTAATTTCCAAAGCAAGGTTTTGGTTTTGAAGAAAAAATAATAAGTTGAAAATGTTTGTGCATTGCATAACACACCATTATTATTGTGTTGTATTCTATTATCATTCTCGACTATACAATTGTTCCATTAGTTTTATGATAGGGAAAATATATAGGCAGCCGAAATATACCCCCTCCATAGCCAGATAGTATAAGTCGCACACGGGCCCTTGCCTTGCGATATGGACTTAAGAAAACGCTGTAACATGGCATTATTGTATTGAATTATAATTTAACCTTTACACTACCTACTATACTAATTAATAAATAGGAAAGCATACAGGCTATGGGTTCTCTAGTACCGGTTCGTTTCGCTTGTTACATTGCATCAATGGTAAGCTTGTCTCAGCTTGTCCATTATAGCTTGTAGCTGGTGTAGGTTTGCATCGAGGACGTAATACCAGTTTGTCAAGGACAAGGAACCAATGGGCCACTAGGTCCTTCAGGACATTATTAAATAATATATTTAAAATAGCATTGTTTCAGGAACTCGAAGAGCTAATCCGATTCATGCTGAATGTCAATCCGTCGGAGCGGCCGTTCATAGAGAGTGTGATTGAAAAGACGACGCTTGCACTGGCCAGTGCGAGGAGTCAGGTGGACCAACCGACAGTCTGACATCTCGCATTGGGCGCGAGTTTTGAAACAAGGCGGGCTCACAAACTTTTGAAACGGCCATGAAATGTATTGGTGGTGGAATTTTCAAACTTCCATATCTTTACTAATAGTTTTTGAAGGGATCAAAGCTTCCTTACCCGCGTTATTCGCTTTTTGCTAATGTGTGAGCTTCCGTGAACTGTCAGCATCAGATTAACAAACGCTGATATAATTACTAATGATGAGGCAGTTGAATCCGGCTGATCTTAACGCGTACTTCCAAACGTTTCGTCATCTGCGGTCGGCATCTTTAGAGATTGACAAGACGACGCTCGATCAGGCCAGGGCCTGTCAGGTGGACCAGCCGACAGTCGTCTGACATAGCGAACCGATTCTCGCATTGGTAGTACGGAACAGTTGTAGTCTGTTGATAGTACTGTAACTTGCTCAAAACGTACCCATATGGCCTTAACGAGTGATGGATGATTCAGGTGTTTCGGATTTGTCTTCATAGCGCGGAATCATTGAGCAACCTTTGAACTAACAATGCCTGTGGCTATTCGACTGATATCTATTCAATTTGCGATGGTTCCACACTAATAGAACGTAGATTATTGTTTTGCTTTCTGAGGCCGCTCGATGAACTAAGTAAATTATTGGTTTACAGTGGCGTCAGAGTGGCAGAAACCATGAGTCTCTACATCGGACACGAAAAGTAAAGTAAGTAGGCTATTTGTTGAGTGTCCGTCAGTCATGATTCAGAAGCCTCAATTCATGTATTGGATTGTATGAACATTCGAAATTAAAGAATCAAGAAAAACTGCGATACTAGAACGCAAGGGTCAGCGTGTTACCACACTTTGTCCAGGTTTGACTTGATCTTCCTCTAATGCCTCTTCTATCGAAAATTGGCGATCATTATGGCAGTTGTAGTCATACTAGGGAATTGTAATGAGTTCCTCCGCCTTCGGGTCCAGATTCCCAACCCCAGGACAAAAGACTATGTTCTTTGCTTATTCCGGCTGAAACTGAAACTGTTCAGTCGCCATTATGCGCTTCCATCTTCAGTACGAGGAGGTACAGATTAGGGATTTTCGCCTCTGAGACCATAAGGCATTACTCAGAAGCAGCGGCGTAGCCAGAATTTTTTTTTTGGTCGTTTTCATGTAACATCAATACATAAAGTTTGCCCGCTTACGATAGGTTTTCGAATGGGGTGGTGTTCCATTCGGCGCTGCCCCCCCCCCCTTGCATAGTCATGATTTTAATTTCCTCACCCTAGGGGTCGGGAGGCCGAAGGGGGGCCCGGGGGCTACCTCGGGGAATGTTTTTTTAAAAGATAGGCCTGAAAAAGTTTGTCGGCAAAAAAATTTTGATTTTGCAGACGATAACTTTATTAACAAAACTGGAAACAGGGGGACCGGAGAATTTTTTTAAATCAATATCTGGAAAATTTGCTGTTTTGCTAAAAAAATTTGGGGGGGGGGTCCGGACTCAGCTGACCCCCCTCCCCCCTTGGCTACGCCACTGCTCAGAAGCTCAGCTACTCTGACTTGATCGTCTATAATCTATATGATATCAAACCTGGAGAAGATGTAGAGGTAACCCCGGAAAGCTATATTTCTCGTTTCTCTAGTTTCGGACATTATGTCATTGGGTTGTCACTTCAACCTAAGTCAATTTGATTTTAATATTTGATAATGTACTGCATTTCATGTTAATCGCATGGCTTGAAAACATTGCAGAATCAGGGTCTATCACCAAGCGGCGGTTCTGAAATGAGGACAGCGCTCTGGCCTAAATATCTATATGGGCTACTGTGTCCTTACTATTTAAAAGTATATATTGTATGTCTAGGCAAGATTTACCCTTTATTAATATTATGCTAGTTGTATTATTGACATACTTTGTATGAAGTGAATTACAAATTGAATTCTTATAGTACACAATAAATTTATTATTTATATGGTCAATGGATACAGAAGCAAGTTGCTGCTTACGGTTAAGAAACGGAAATTAACATGTACTTCGGTCATGTGGTGGGGATAAAAAAGGTCATGTGGTGGGGATAAAAAAAGTATCGCCTTCTGAATGTTATAATCCAAGGGAAGATAGGACAGAGGGTTCCCGGCAGACGAACATTCGGGTTGGAAAACCTGAGGCAGTGGTTTGGCAAGAGCACTCATGGTGATCACCAAACTTCGATAGGAGGGGCATCAAAAGAAGATTTAGGGTACGTTGGATGTAATTCCGATTAATCGTCAACTATTGGTAAACTACACTATAAGTTGAGCAATTTGCAAGATGACTGTTGTTCGCATAACACTTGCACAGTATGCCTCAGTCAACCGTGCTGTGACGTACGATTCAACTTTAGGTAGTTTAGCAATAATTCGTGAATTTCCAAGTAACGGCACGACAGCGGATCATCAAAAAAGAAAGAAATGAAAGCTGCCAGCATCTAGCGATATTGATTATTTCAACACACTCCTAAGTTATGGTAAAGGCAAAGAGCGCTGCGGCTGGCTTCTTACTTACTTACTCCTTGGCACTACGGCCTGTGTAGTGTCTTGGCCTGCTCTGCAACATCGCGGTCTCCTTCGCGTCATCGACGTCAAGGGTCGTCTAGCCACCGCATCCGTGGTCGTCCCACTCGCCTTCTCCCTTGGGGCACCTTGCTCGGCAACCGTTGCACGCGCCCCAACCACCCCGATCTTGGCTAAGTCATGCTTACGCCTGTTATATTGTGTCAATGGTAAGCATGTGTCAGCTTGTCCATTATCGCATGTAGCCGGTGTAGGTTGACATTAGAGGCCGTGTACAAGTTTTTCGGACTAAATTTATACGGAAGCAATTAAAGTAATGTCCGGAAAATGAATGAAGTCGTTGGTAGGGTATATAAAAATAAATAAAATTAAAAATACCGTTTGTTTATATTGAACAGTATTATGTATCGTCAAAATACAATAAAATATATTCAATGCATCGTTAAAAATTACATGTAATCTACAGTATATACATAGACTGATTATAAATAGTTCATGATTGTACCCTATATCACACCATGGCGGGGCTGTAATGCCATTCCTTAGCTCCACCAGGGCACTATGCAAGTTTCAATGGGCCACTATAGTAGATCTAAGTCCATGCAAATACAGTCCTACGACGTTCCACATTTTCAAAGTTTCTTCATTATAATTACAGAACACATTTTGGCACGTTTCGCAAAATGGCCAGCAATAGAGATCAATTAAATCGAACTGGCCGCTAAGAAAATAGTGCCAGTACTGACCTCAATACAATAATCTCCAATTCTTCGAATAGACTATAAGGCACGATTCGAACGAAGTTGATACACTGAGAAATTTGGCTTGGCAACAAATTGGTGCAGAAACACAGTCAATTTCCGAACGTACTTCAAAAGATCGCTGGCGTGACGGGAGCCCATGCACATGCGTGAAGCCAGCCATACCATGACATTTTTCTCAGCGAATCGGCGGCGTTCGAGTCGTGTGGGAATACCCGGCCTATTTCTCCTAGTTCAATTATTCAGTATTATACTACTTGCAGAAACGTCAGAAATCCCCGTCTCCCTCTCATTGCCTGGCATAGACGTGAGGAAAGCCGACACCTCCCCACAAACACTTAGGCGCATATTCCACCGACCTGCTAGTGCTAAATACAAATACGGTGACGTGGTAACAGACAATCAAGACTTAGGCGGGGTTTCCACCGACCTCGCATTGCAGAATGCAAATGACATTGACGGAAATTTGAATTTTTCTTTTTATAGAAATCTATTAAAATTTTTGTACTTAACATATCCCATGAAGCAATTTTTTAATTTTAGTTTGTTTGTTTGTGATTTTACTGTATGATCATTGATCAATTTTAACTATGGCATAGAGTAAAACAAACATTTCCGTCAATGTCATTTGCATTCTGCAATGCAAGGTCGGTGGAAACCCCGCCTAAGTCTTGACTGTCTGCTACCACGTCACCGTATCTGTATTTAGCACTAGCAGGTCGGTGGAATATGCGCTTTAAGGCGGCTGCTCTCGACTTGTTAGCGTCGAGATACCCGCAGTGTGACTGGATGCATGTATGTACGGACGGCTCAGCCATTGGCAGCACCAGTGAAACAGGCTACTATTCATCCGTCGCCAAAGGATCATTCCATGTGGGCAAATTCAAAACCAACTTCGATGGGGAAGTAGCAGCTGTCAAAGAAGCAGCAGATGCATTGTGCAAGATGGGGCTAACTAAGAAGACAGTTTTTCCCTCAGACTCGACCGCAGCATTACAAGCCATCGTCTGCCCAGAACCACACGATGATGAACTAGTAAGGCAATGCCAGTCTAGACTCGTGGAGCTACAAACCGTCTCAGATATCCAACTACAATGGGTCCCTGGCCATTGTGACATCCGTGGGAACGAGGAGGCTGACAATCTAGCAAAGACAGGGTGCCTACTACCGCAACCTCTACGCCCCCTTGCCTTCTCCACCACTTGCAGACTGTTACAAGCAAATGCCAAGAACGCGACCAGAGATGCCTGGAAAGTGAGAGCAGCTGGCAAACGATGGGAACCGCTCCTAGCAAAAACCATTCCCAGCAACTTGCGCCGGGACATCGCTGTAGCAGCGTTCCGAATGGCCACAGAACATGACTACCTCCAGAGCCACCTGCACAGAATAGGTATCGCCGAGGCATCCGAATGCCTCCTCTGCTTCCAAGGGGAGGGGAATGCCGATCACCTATTCAGCTGCACTGGCATCGAGGTAGAAAATCGAACTGAGACACAGGAGGGATTGGCCCAGCTCTACTACGCGGCACGGCGTCAAATGGCCTACCAGCCAAGGACAGGCGCTGGCTGAAGAAGAAGAAGTATTATAGAAAAGAAGACATGGAAAAATTGATTGAAGCGGAATTCGAACCCGAGTCACCACCTTGCCGGGGTAGTATGCTTACCACCGTATTAATGACGAGTGTGCATTTCCTTTCTAATACCTATGCCTGTATGGGCAGATCTGCAAAAGTAAATAGGTACTCTGTTCCTTGTTTTACATTGTTGTTACATGATTGCATCCAATATTGAGTTGCTCACTTGTTTTTCCTCTCTTCACGTTTATAAGCGTGCTCTCTTCTTCAACACCCGAGGCCTCAACGTAGGCAACTTCTTCCCGTCATCCGTAACACGATGCACGTCACAGTGGTAAAACAGATCAGCAGGCGAAACAAAAGTCCCGTCGCAGTCGTGGCAATTATACGCCACAATACTCGATAAATAACTAACTTTACTGTTCTTAGTTCCACCAATGAACGACCTTTTACGCGGCATCGGGAGACTTCCCTGAGGCAACTCACTGCGTTTTACGTCCACCAGGAACTGTTTCGCCAGCGAAGAGTCAATCTGATGATGTAGTGACAAATGGTAGCGACCAGAGTCAGGGCGACCAAATGCCCGCTTGCACAGAGTGCACTGGATCAGAATTTCCCCGTGCATGTATTTAATGTGCCTTGCTATGGATGATCGTTTGATGTAGTGGCTACAAATGTGACATTTTGATTTGCCTCTAAGCGATGAATAAATTGGCCGAATAACTTTCTTTTTAGGTTTCGGCCTTATGGAGATTTTGAGTGGTGGTACCGATGGTTCTGGCGGCTTAACAGGAAATAGCTGATTGTTTTCTTCCACTTCAGTTGGCAGGGAAGTTTCCATGGAAACCTGTACCGGGTTTTCCTCTACAGTTGATGGGGAATTTTCATCAGATTGCGACTGAGTGTCTTCCTTGCTTTCTGTCAGTTGTGAAGCTACCATTGTTCCTAAATTTTCTGCAGCATTAACTTTCGTTGTGCCTTCCTCTTGTAACGCATGTTGCTCTTCTTCCACTGTGACTGCTAGAAGTACCTTGCTTGCGTTTAGCAGCATATCGTCCGCAGGCGCCATTTTGCTTTCGCCCTGTTCAAATTTTGATGTCACAGGGTCTTGTAGCTTACCAATATCAGCCGACTGGCTATGTTCTTCCTCTTCAACTGGCTGCTGAATTGTTACAGATACGGATACTGTACCTTCTTCCTCGCACCCAGATGACAGATCTTCTATTAATCGAGCTGGTTCTGCTTGGGTACGCAGCTGAATTTGGGATTCAACTAACTGTGTCCTTTCAAAAACATCCGACTCGTCTATATGTGTTTCTGTTAGCTCTTTTTTAATTGTAATCATATCAGTACAAGGCGAGATATTTTCATTCAAACTTTCTTTTAAAACTTGATTTAAAATTGAATTACCTTCAGACATTTCGCCATTGTCCATTTTTAGCTGTGTCGACTATAACCGAGTTGTCCGTGCTACGTTATTAAGTACGTTTCAACTTCATTTATTTAAAAATGTAATGATTATACTATTATAGCGAATAGCCGTCGATGTAAAATGTAATTATAAGTATTAGTCTACTAGCGAATAGCTTTAGCCGTCCATATAACAGGCCGAATCACCGAGACCGAATGCCGAATTGCCGAATCGCCGAAATTAGAAATCAGGAAATAAATAATAATGGAAATCCCCGAATTGGACTAAGAGAGATGGCAGTGATGGCACATTTACTCCTGCAAAAAAAATCCTGGTACAACCTGCCACGTCTTTTCAATGGCTGATCATATGATACGTGGCAGGTGGCCCCAAAAATTCAAAATTTATTACATCCAACCTTTTTAGAGACATATTTTTTAATAAAAACAAACATCTCATTAATAATGTACAAATGGCGGATTATTGACAGGTGGAACAGCCGCCTTATTATTATTTTTTATATAATTTTTTACATATCTTTTAAAATACATGGTTTGTTTTTAAAATTTTCGTCGTAACTGGTGGTAACTCAGTCACTCATATGACAAAAACTCAGACAAAGTGCTCTGTGGACTGACTGACTTGCGTAGTCATCTGTTGAATGTCAAAAATTTTGTATTTTTACGTGGTTTCTAATAATTCTAATCGCCAATTTTCATTATTTTACTTTAAATATACGTAATTTGTCAATATTTGTGACATTTTCTATATCAACACTACGTCCTGCTGTCTTCTACAGTGTAGCGCAACAGCCGTAATCTAGAGTTGGTGAGAAATCTGGTGACGAAGAAGCCATTATCAAAACACCGTTGCAAGTGTTGAGTGGGCTGTTTTTTTTTACAAAGAAAATCCCCATCTAATTAGAAAGAAAATGGAAAATTCAGACTATGGCGGTACGCGGAGTAATGCGCAAAGTTCTGCGGGCAACAAGAAGTTGCAGCAGACTCAAGCGCAAGTGAACGAGGTTAGTACCAATAAAAAGGTTAGGTTTAACATCATTGTTATTGACTTAAGTTGAAAAGTCAAGGTTTATCAGCATAATGACGCAGGTTCACCAATAAACTATTGTCTTGGCAGGCTTATATTTCGATTAAGCATGAATTAATGAGGTACTGTTGCGGTGTAACTAATTATCTAGGCTACCTGTGTTGTCACGGTTGTGTGAATCATCTATAACTTTACAACATTGCAATTAGTGATTAGCCGCTATGTCCGTCTTGTATTAGCAGTGGTCAATATTGTAATATTTGCAACAACACCTTCAGGGAACCCCCGACACGTTACCGATACAAGCAAGTTCTCAGCAACAGATCTGCTCTTTCTGATGGGAGGTTGATATGGACCCTTAGAAAAATCTAGTGGCTTAGAATCCGCCATGTGCTCCAATTTATCCAGCAGATCTGCAATGTATAATGAGCCTTTGTGCACCTTCACATCGCGCCAGTCCGTGCCTTGGAAAATTTCACGTAAAATCATATATATCCAAAAATTTAAAGAAATTTCAAACAAGCTGTCTCTTACCAAAATAACCTCGCCTCCCCCTTCCCATCACTGATTGTTATTGTTATTCTTTGTTTGAACGCCAAGCTTTCATTGATTGATGCAATGAAGACGAAGAACAGATGGCAGAGTTTCGGGATTGTGATTTCTTAACAGTGACGTATTTGACTTGTTTGCAGAAGCAAACTATCAAGGGGCAAGCGACCCCCCCTCATTTTATTTACATTAATAACGACTACAACATACATATGTGAATATAAAAGAAATCGTTGGAGCTTTTTTGAGAAACAATTTTTTTTAGACTTTTTTTTTATTTTTTTGGAGAATAAACCCCTCCCTAATTGAGTTAATAAAAAATAAACAAAAACGGTCCCGAGATATGATTTTTGTAAACCTACATGCTAGATATCTTCAAAATCGACCGAGTAGTTACCCCGAAAATCGATGAACAGACAGAGCGACAGACAGACATTTCGTAAAACCCACTTTTTGGGGTTCCTGGGACCTCAAAACGTGTAAATCCGTTGAAATCTCGGAATCGGAAATTTCGACCATCACAAAGCTTTCCTTATACTACGTATAAATTGGAAAGCAAATATAATAAAATGAAAATGACCGAAGCCACTGGGCTGTTGACGGAAATTTACGATTTCTCGACACTTAACGTCCTTGAGATGGATTTATCGAACCCTAGGGTCACACGAGCCGAGCCCCAGGAGCGTCTTACCCTCATCTTTTGGGCCGAACGGCGTTGGTAAAAGTGACGTGAAGTAATTTTATCCACACGCGATGGCTCTTCGTTCCATTTTCGACTGGATCGAGTGACGTTGTCTTAGCGATCTTCTGTGAGACCAGGGCCTTTATGACGAAATGGTGATTATGCTGAACCAAATGCTGATAAACCTTGCAGGCGATATGCCTAAAGTTAAGCCATTAATTCCTTTTTTTTAATATAAAAAAAGAAATAATTTGATATTAATTATAAAATTTCGTTGCTAGAGCCCTTCTGTGTCTCTCTCTGTTTGAGTTAACCGTTAGATTGTTTCCTTGTAGGTGGTCGGCATTATGCGAATTAACGTAGACAAGGTGTTACAGCGCGATGAGAAATTGTCAGAGTTAGAAGAGCGTTCAGGTACTACTATAAACAACAACCTCACCATAATTGAATGTAGAGTTCTAAATACGAAAGATGGGACATTTGTTTCCCCGCTAAAAATATATTTTTATGAATTTCAAGGGCCACCTGCCGCGTCTCCTTTGACCAGCCATTGAAAAGCCGTGGCAGGTTGTTCCAGACATTTTTGGTGGAAGCTATTGTCTCAACTTTGCTATATAGAACTGGATCCAATCCCGATTGCATTGGCTGAGGTAACGAAACGAAGTAAGGCAGTGCGTGGTTTAGTGTAGTGGTAACTACCCGGACCATTCATTCATTCATCTAGGACCCGCACTTTCAGCCAAATGGTAGTCTTTCTTTGATGTTTGCGATGTTGTAGTGGTGTATGTATAAAATATTGGGGGGTGAAAGGCAAGACCAGATCTAGCTATCAACTTCTTACCCGAGTCGACGCTAAATTCTACCACCCAAACCGCTTACCACTCACTGCTGACCCAAAAAACATCAATTAGATCTGGCATATATTACGCATTGCAACAATGCCCATTAGTTAATTTTGTCTTACATTTTCCCATTTCGGGGAGGGGGGGGGCTGGGCACCCTCATATATGTGCCACTGTGTTGTCGTCAGCAGCAGAGTTCTTTTTCCGTGTTACCTAGAGTTATATAGGAGAGACTGGTGGGAGATGTGGTAGGTGTCACAAAAAAAACAAAAAAAAAAAATTTGGAAGGGAGCGAATGTCCCATCTCTCCTATTTAGATGTTTAGGTGTTACCTTTGCCTCTTAGCCTTGGCCAATGTAATGGAGGTATTGACTAGTGGAGCTAAAAATAGGGCTGCGTGGGCACTATCTGTCCTGGAGTGACGGTGTGTAACGTCATTGCTAATATTTACCCAAATTATGCTTAAAAGGGGGTAATGCACGCTGCGACCGAGAGCTACTGACGAGTGACTCCTATACAAACTGTCTGTACGGTCAATATGAAACGTTGAAATGATGTTTAGCCTGTGACTGTAGGGCCAGGAATTGAATATAAACGAAACGGAGTAGTGGTGCGGACTCTGAATTACCCCGAGAGGTTGACAAACAAATAAGTTAACTTATTAACAAATGTGAACAATCTGTACAATGACTTGCTGGCTTGTTATGTCCGAGACATTAATGCAAGTTTGCGATCACAGCAGAAACGAATTCTTTAGTAGTCGCTTGGCCCCCAATATCTTTGGTTTTTACTTTTCCATCTAATAATACTTTATTAACCGCTGATTTGATCATTGTTGAATACTGGGGCAGGTTTACATGATTTAGCATTTTTGTAGCGCAGAGAAGCATAGCTGTTGGGTTGGCGACATTTTTACCCATGGCTTGTGCGAAAGTTGTTGGTTCGAGTCCTACACTTGCTACATTTTCTCGCCTGTCATCTGATGGCATTTAAATTAGGTAGTCCCGGTCCTTCTTAGTTGAGTATATAAGAGCTGGGTTGGGTTAGTAACATAGCAAATATTCACTATTTATTTATTTATAAGTTGTTATTATTTTAAAAAATAAATAAAATAAAAATAAATAAATAAATATTATTGACCCTTGTTACATTGCATCAATGGTAAGCTTGTCTCAGCTTGTCCACTATCGCGTGTAACTGGTGTAGGTTGACATCGAAGACGCATACCAGTTTGCCTATGGCCAAAAGTTCACACGGAAACAATATAAATAATGTGCGAAATCATTGGGGTCGTTGGCATTGGACAAGGGACCAATGGGCCTAGGTTCATAAAAAGGGAAATTAGTATTATTTAAGTATAGAATGATACAATGGGAGAAACTCGGTGTTTGGTGTATATTCAATTTCTGTGCCAACAGCAGTGTTATATGAACCGTTGTAAATGTGGACCACCGTGCTTGTGGTGGGGTTCAATCCCCTACACCAGCCTGCCATTAGTTTGGAGTGGCTCACTGTAGCGGCTGCAACGTGAATTACCCTTCCTCTTTGCAAACTTTCTGTCTTTTAACGTTTCTTCGAATTGTCCGGGAGTCAACTATTTTTAAGAGCGGGCCATGGCTATTTTGCGCGAAAACGGTCCCTGTACATATTCCCCCGGAAGTTTGGGAGCACTTAACTGTCTAGTGACTAGACCCTAGTCCAACAAGTGACAATGTTAATAAAATGACATTAGGTTATTATGATTATATTTTATTACTAACAAGAAGATACAATGTATAGCAAATTCCATTGACATTTTAAAAACATCATGTTAAAACGCGACCTTAGCATGTATAGCATAGCTCAACATGATTTATTTACAGAGCTGATGATGTCGGTTTAATGACTTATAACTATTGTTCTAGCAATACTATAGTTTTAATTGCCGGTTTGAAATGTCTTTTTCAGGTACCGCCTTGACAAGGTAATGATGCATGTTAAGGTCCTTATTCACGGTCGCAACGGTCCAGTGGGGCGGTCCTAATTGTGATAGAGGCATAATGGAACATAATGAGGAGGGATGGGTTTTAAAATTCCTTCGGCTTCGGTGGCAAGGTGGTAGAGTGCTTCTACTTTTGTGGGTCTCTGCACACCATGCCATTGGAGACGTGTCGTAACTCAACACGGGTACTTACCTACAGAGGCGACTAAAGAGGTCAATCGGATACATCCAAGTTGTTTGTATGCGATTAACCTTAAAAAAAAAAAATCAATGCTTTTCGGATTGTCTCGTTGGATTAAATCGACTGTGAATGAGTGGCTTTTGTTTAAGTCTTTACAGTGGTTGGTAGTTAGGTTTATAAACTGTTGTTAAATATGCACTTTACTGTACTATTGTGAGATGCTGAGCACAGAATTTACCACCAGTGAATGTCATCGGAAGGGCAAAGTTTCCAACACACAGTCAAAGCCATTCTAAATAGGCTTGTTGGCATTGAGTTGTGGCATATGTCGATGAAATGCCACAATGTGAGTAATTGTGCCATTTTTCGGATTTTAATTGTCAATCCATACTATAAAGTCTGTAGCAAGCTATTTATTCAGGAAGTTGCCTGATAATTCTAGGCGGCAGTTGAGTCAATGAATGAGCGTATTGTCTAAAGAGTGCACTGCCCTGACTGAGGCCATTAAGTTCAGTAGGCCACCGGCTGTTCTCAATGCATAGGAATCGCCATAGATAGACCATTGGCAAGCCTTGTGGTAGAGTCTTAATTGTGTTTGCCACAAATACCATAAAAGTCATCATCAATCATGAGCTCCCGGGTGTGATACGTGAGCCTTTTCCACTCTTCCAGTCTTCTACCTCCTCCTTAGTCATCCACGTCTTCGTTTTCCCTCTATTTCTCCTCTAGCCATTTCCTCACGCAACTGCTGTTATTCATTCTCTTTACGTCCGAACCGTTGCAGAGTTCGAAACCCAATTGACTCAAAGCTGTGGATTTTTTGATGGGCTCAATGTCAAAAAAATTATGAATTTTACTATGGCCTTTAGGTGGTGTTCATAAATGAAGTAAAAGCCTTGTGTATTTATAAGCTCTTTACCAACCACTGTGCTGACTTACTATTTAGCCTTTTGCATAATACCACATCGCTAGCAACTATAGTTAACTTAAATTATTAAATTATGCAATATTCATATTGTAATGTATCCACTTTATTCACTTCATTTGGTTTATCACTCACAGTTTGTATGCCGTATACACCTAGTTGTAGCTCAAATTTATTAGCGGGGCAGTCATTTGCATGTGGACCCTTAAGAAGACTCGTAGTGCGAGCTTCGCGTTATGCCACAAGCCCACAACCGTTAATTGGTGTCGATGGCCAGGTGGTAGCATGCTTGAACTTGTGGGAGTCTCTACACGCCGTGCGATCGGAGACGTGTCGTAACTCAACACAGGTACTAACCTACAGAGGTGACTGATGAGGTTATTCGAATGCATTTATTAAATTGTAAGTATGCGATTGACCTTTTATTTTAGAAAAATGTACCACAGGTAAATAGATAGTAGATTTTTTTTAGATATTTTACAAGCTTATTCGCGTACAAACAATTTAATGAATGTATCCGATTAACCTCTCCAATCGCCTCACTAAGTATTCCTAATAGGTACTTGTGTCGAGTTACGACACGTCTCCGATCGCAAGGTGGGTAGACTCGCAGAAGTACAAGCACGATACTACCTTGCCACCGAAGTCGAAGGTGGCCTCATATTTACCATAAGTTGAGTGGTTGTGGGATTACGCGAACTTGTACGCGTCATAATTGTCCAGAGGCTAATGACATCACTTTTAGAGCAATTGGGCCCGTTTCCCCGCACAAACTCAAATTTCTCATCAAATAGCTATAGTATTTTAATCAGAATTGATATGTTATAATGTAGAAGAAATGTTCCTCGGCATTTTTATGTATATTACGTGGTGGGCACTAACTAAGTATAGGAACTGGTTCGACCTGACACCCTCAGTGCCCGTTATTTTTCAAATATCAAAAATATCAATGGCTGATCGTTGTATGTAGAGGAACATTTATTCGACCCTTAAATAGGTATTTCTTGATCAATTTGATTTTGTGAAAGGGACTGATGGGGGGGGGGGGGGTGCATTCCATTCGCCATTAAGTGTTATAAGGCTAAACTATTACACTCTAATTATTGTACATTTCACTTCGTTGTCTGTAGAAGCAGTAAACCGCAGTTTCCCTTTCATTATGAAACTCGAAATGACACAGTCTGTGAGGAGACGTACAGCCACTGCCCGGATTTTCTTGCTATTAGTGAATAATTTCATGATTACTTACTAGGCTTGCTATCCTCCCTTGTCTAACCTGACAATGTTCCATGTTAAACAGGGGAGGTAAGGTGCCCATTCCACATACGTACAACGTCAATGAAAATTATGAAATTGAAGGTGGTAGCAGACATTAAAGACATACTAAAAATTCTGCTACCACCTTCAATTTCATAATTTTCATTGACGTTGTACGTATATGGAATACCCGCCTAACTAAGCTCACAATTCACTGACTATCAAACTCTTAATATCCATGAGTCTAGGGGTAACGGCTGCTAAGGTGCCCATTCCACATACGTACAACGTCAATGAAAATTATGAAATTGAAGGGCATTTCAATTTTACTCTATGCCATTGTTAAAATTGATCAATGATCAATTGATAATAGAGGAAGGCGGGTATTCCATATACGTACAACGTCAATGAAAATTATGAAATTGAAGGTGGTAGCAGAATTTTTAGTATGTCTTTAATGTCTGCTACCACCTTCAATTTCATAATTTTCATTGACGTTGTACGTATGTGGAATGGGCACCGAAAATCACAAACAATGAAACAAACAATCTAAAATTAAAAAATGGCGTCATGTGATATGACAAGTACAACTATTTTAATTGATTTCTCTAAAAAGAAAGCATTTCTGTATAAAAATTATAATAAGGATTAAATAATAAGGCGACGAAGAAAACAAATACAATTTCAAGAAACAAATTTCAAAAATTTGGCGCATACGCTTCAATTGAAAATTGTCAATTTTTGAAAAACATATGGAATGGCCCCCATCAATGAGAAATTGAAATGTCCTTCAATTTCATAATTTTCATTGACGTTGTACGTATGTGGAATGGGCGCCTAAAAGAAAACTCAAAACTCAGCCTAGTTGATTGGGCCTACAAATTGTCATTTTCAAGCGGTTGCCCCCGAATTGTTATGTATATTTTAAATTAAAAAAAAAAAAAAAATCAGCATGATATTCATATGGGGTGCCTTGTTTCGTTTAGTATAGTTGGCTATTTTGAGACAATAGAGTACAGTAGGCCATACAATTTTGCTATTCATTCATAGTTTGTACGCTATTTATTATTAATATTGTAGTGAGTGCATATGAAATTACCTTGATAACTCATGTGGATTTCATTATAGTATAGGCTACCAATTAGTATATCACGCTTTGAAATATTTCGAAATAATCAATCATTATCGCGTAGCGGCTTTACAGTTCATATTGCGTCATAATAGACATATTTCCATTGTTTTACTGTGTTGTACTAATGAACCTCTTTAGCATTGAAATCCATTGATAAATGACGTCAAATCCCAGTGTTTTGGTTCTTAGGGGGCAAGCATTTCCCTGACGAGTCCCCTGATTACACCCTCTAATATTTACTAGATCCAATATTTATTCGACCGAAGAAATATTTGGAATATTTAAATGTTTCAAAAGTATACGATTTGATTCTAAACTTAGGTATTAATTACACTTTCCAACTTTTCTTAGACCCATACCCCTTATATATTGGATCGAATACGGTTCCAATATAAATATACAGTATATACATACAGGTTCCAATATTCAGGATAAATGTTAAGAGCAAATTGGATTTCATTTTTTTGGAACAAAGTATTTTCTAAGGCGCATATTCCACATACGTCAATAGTCAATAGTAAATATGGTATTGACGGAAATTTCAATTTTTCATTGATACATTCCATATGTTATTTTTGAAATTTTGTTTGCATTTGTTTTCTTCGTACACTTATTATATTTAATAAAACCTAATTATAGTAGGAGATCCGATCTGTTTAATGAATGAAAACTGTTTTATAAACAATCTATTAAAATATTTGTACTTAACATATTCCATTTAGTTTATTATTGTTTGCAGCGCGTGATTTTACTCTATGATCATTGATCAATTTTAACTATGGCATAGAGTAAAATTGAAATGTCCGTCAATACCATATTTACTATTGACTATTGACGTATGTGGAATAAGCGCCAGACGAAATATTGATCGTAGCCGTCAGAAATAACCGTGAAATTAGCCAAAATGTTGCTCAACTAGCCGACCACGGTGTTTATTTGAAAACTTGCATAAGCGGAACACCGGGTTTATTCGATTTTTATAAGTGATCCTAAGGTCATCCTATCGTGGTCGGGTAGAACATTTCGATACATGCCACAGTTCTTGAACTCAGGACTACGTGCAATTCAATAATTTTATTGTGGCCAATCTGTCAAAAAATGTCTTCTGTTTTTTTTTTGTATTTTTGGCAGCTCTACTATTGATATTGATATTTCGTGAGATAATTTTTACACTTGTCTTCCTGGGATTATCTACTTAGGTGCCCATTCCACATACGTACAACGTCAACGAAAAATTGAAAAATGACGTCAAAATGACGTAAATTGACGTGGTAGCAGAATTTTTAGTATGTCTTTAATGTCTGCTAAAACGTCATTTTTCAATTTTTCGTTGACGTTGTACGTATACGGAATACCCCCCTTAGAGACTAACGAACCCGTCGCACTACTGTATTTGTCAGAAAATATTTATCGAAGAGCTATCATTAAGGACGTATTAAATATCCAATGAGGTTTTTTTTTTTTTAAAAAGGTTAATCGCATGCAAACAATTTAATGAATGTATCTGATTGACCTCTTCAGTCGTCTCTGTAGGAAATACCTGTGTTGAGTTACAACACATCTCCGATCGCATGGCGTGTAAAGACTCGCACAAGTGCAAGCAAGCACGTTCTCAGTAACTCTCTAATAGCTCTGCGATCTAGTATACCCTGTACACACGGACGATTCTCGCAGTCGCGATTTGCCGACGTCTTTTCCATTGTAGCTATAGGACCAGCAGAAGATATTTTTACGATTTTGGAAGCTGGCGTGAAGCTGGCTGCACGAAAATGCAGTTTTCCCTTAGACACGCCAGATCATGCAAATCTTCTGAAGTAGACTCTGTAGGTATGCACCAGCCTTAAAAGCCCTATCCCTACTATTTGAAAGATGTTGGCAAATCGCGACTGTGTACTGTGTACGGATGTGTACCAATGCTAATTTCATTATATTCTATAGAGTAGTTTGGCCCCAAATCGAGTTACAGACATTAGGTTGAAACACTTTGTTTTGTTCCTGGGACCTCAAAAGCGGAAATCCGTTTGAATCTAGAAATCTATAATTTCGATCATTACAACGCTTACCTTATACTAATTAAAATAAGAATACTCGAAAGAGTCCCGTGCCTTAATCTAATTTAAAAAAAAAATAAAAATAAAAAACTGTCCGAAATGAAATGAAAATCGTTTTTTTATATATAAGTTTACAATTAATAATAAGGTAGTTTTACATTTGTGAAGGGGGGATCCCAAAGGAATAACCCGAACATAAAATATCTTTTATAATACGGTGCATAAACTATTTATCTGCATTTATATCTGCAAACGTATTAAGTAAATGTTTAATTATTTTGTTGGTTGACTCCTAGACATGACTGTGTGACTAACAATTTGCATTTGTTGTAGGTGGTGGGCATTATGCGCGACAACGTGGCTAAGGTGCTTGAGAGAGATGAAAAACTGTCTGAGCTTGACCAGAGAGCAGGTCAGTCCCTAAACCTGGCTCACCAATGTTCACCCTTTTTCCCATATTCTAACCCACAATAGTAGTACTGTTAAACACAAATTTATGTCCCATGATAAAGAGTGGAATTTATAAAATTAAGTGACACATTTTACTTGACAAATTTGGACTAAGTGCTTCATGTCAGGTGAAGGTTTTGCTTCTAGGAGTTAAATGTGGCTCTGTACTTAAGAGTGTACAGCCCATAGGAAATTGGCAGCCCGAAATGTAATACTTTTCATTTTTTATTTAATTAACTAAGTAAGATATGGCTCATTTAAGTTGTAGAAGACTACTTCATGCATCATACTAACAATAAGGTATTTTTAATTTTTGAAATAATTGTAGTTTTTTTCATAAACACGATAATAATTAATAAATTACCGAGTATAAATTATTATCGTGTTTATGAAAAAACTACAATTTAAAAAATTAAAAATACCTTATTATATGATGCATTAAGTTGTCTTCTACAACTTAAATGAGCCAAATCTTTAATAACTTGCTAAAGCTAAAAGTACTAAATTTCGGGCTGCCAATTTCCTACGGGTTCTAAGTGAATGTCCCGACTCTCCTATATGTAATAGAACTGTATTTTCCCGGTTATGAATACCACCTTTTACTCTTGAAGCAAATACTTTTAATGCATTCACTCCCGCCTAGGATATTTTATGAATTTCTGGTACCGCATCTTTCTCGACCGGCCTTTGACTAATCAAAACAAAATCTCGTCGTTGCTGCAAGGAGTGAAAGAATTGTCTTCTTGGTCGACAACGATACTCAGGCAGATGGCACCACCAATTAACAAAGCTTGCCTTATACTACGTATAAATTGGAAAGCAAAAATATCCCAACATTCTTATATTGATCCCTAGATACCGCAATTTATTAGTTGGCAATTAGACCAGCATACTTAATTGACTATAAGTTATTATTATTATGTCGGTGGTGGTTGTAGCTAATTCCTTGTTGTTGTTTTCATTGTTATGTTGCCGCCATTTTGACTTATCCGCCCTAGAGTTCTGTATTATAGTGTTGGCACATTCGCTTCCCACCAAAATTATATATTTGAATTTGTGGGGGCCACTCGCCACCTGACCTGCCATTGTAAAAACGTACCAGGTGGCCCCAGGATGCAAAAAATATTTTTGGGCGGGTGTAATGTCCCATCTCTCCTGTTTAAAACTCTAACCAGCCCTACAAAGTTGAAAAATAACCATGTTTTTTATTTTATTTTAGTTTTTTAAAGGCGTTTGCAAGTTGCATCTTGCTTTTACGCCCTCCGCGTATGGTTGTCCCTAGTTATATTTGGGTCATCAAACCATGTATTGACTTCACTCTGAAGCTTACTACTGTTGATCATATTTTGATTTCGACCATAGCTTCTGGAAACACAGTGCTTCTTATTGGTACTTGACTTGCAGGAACCTGTAGTCTGACCAATCGGAACACATTGCGCATCCAATATATTGTTATGTTCGATTGCCTCAATGACAATTTACATGATAGATATTGCCAGTAGCCAATCAGACTTCTCCTACTTATTTAATTGTTTCTACATTGACTTTGTGGTACTTTTGCATGGTTATAAAATAAGAAAACTTATATTGTATACACAGTTAAATAATAGTAGCAAATAAAGATATACAAGTTATACATTTTTTTTTACATTTTGTATCTGGCGTTTTCGATTCTATTATTTTTCCGTGGTATAACAATGCATGTCCAACACTGTCGATGTTTTTAAATGAAAATTTGTGTTTTTCATCTCTCTCCTCACCGTTTGTAGTCTTGTTATTTGTAATTAGTAGTTAGAAGACCACTTCACCCTTTCTAATTCTTGCGCACCTTCACCCTGCTTACTTTGACATTATCGTGGCCGAGGTAGCTTAAGTGTGCTGATGGCGTCACTGTTTTACCGTTTATCTTGCTTAATCATTTTTCTGCTGTGACGTAGGTATGGCTCAACTCAGCGTAGTTTGACTATAACACGGAACGATACACATCGCGTTTAGCAATGCGGTGCAATTTACCATGTGACATTTAGCGAATTTTTTATTAACCAACTTAATAAAAGCTGTTTGGCCATATTACGCAATGGGTGCCTTTTTTCGGCTTGAACCTTATCCGTTGTTTTGTGGTCACTCACAACATGTGTTGGTAAACCTATAGAAAGTGGGAACTTACGGATACTGCAGTCATCTCCCATGCATTGAACCAGGCTGCAGTAGCTTTTCGGATTCCACTTGCCAAAATGTGGTGTGAGGGGCCTAAAGATATAACTGGTTGTGGCAGTAGTGGTTTCGAGCTGTCTGTTGTTTACAAACCATTAGTGTGCTTACTAATATGGCGTCTGCCGTGTTGTCTAGATAATCTGCAGATCGGGGCGTCGCAGTTCGAGCAGCAGGCGAGCAGGCTGAAACGCAAATACTGGTGGAAGAACCTCAAGATGATGATCATCATCGGTGTCATCGTAGCTATCATTCTCATCATTATCATTGGTAAGTCCGATAGCTCGTTTTGGAGCGTTTCGTGTGCTAGATTGACTTTTAGGGTTTCCTGAATCGACCGAAACGTCTTTACAAAAAAATCCTGCGGGCACCATATTTGGGAGTGTAATTTATGGTCGCATTCTGTATATGTACTGTAACACCCTGTAGCTGTCAATGAATAAATTTCTATGATCTGGGCTAGAAGAGCGCTGAATTACTAGCATAGGTTTGGAACAGTAAGTTTGGCCCGGCAATACATTATTATAATTATTTTTATAAAATACTGGTCTATTTGGAGTCTAGTGGTGAGCAGTATGCCCCCTGCCGGCCAATAATTATTCTAGTTAATCTGCCTGTTTGTCTATTGCAGTGTCTGCAGTGTCGGGAGGGTCCTCAGACTCGACACCCCCCGCTGTGACCGCCGCTCCCGCAGTCCCCGCACCCCACTCCACCTAAATCGCAGCGACCACAGACAACGACCGCCGGCACACCACGACCTGCGAGGGTTGTTCCATAACCATCCCTTATCTCCTTTGGTTTGTTTCTATTAATTCTTTGAAATTCCGAAATATGACACAATATTGACATTCCATTTTTCAGAATATTTTACGTCATTACCTAAGGTTTTGTTGCTTAAATGTGAGCCATTAGCTGATTTAGGGTAGCCTACGGGACTTGTTGTGCCAACTCAGCTATGTGGGTTATTTAGACCCCATCGTGGTCAGCAATGTGACATGCTTCACCTGTCCTAATGTTCAAAGTTAAAAATAACCGGATATATTGATCGTTTAGCTATCGCTGAGGTGAAAAGTAATTTTTCATTTGACCCTTGTCCATGCAATGCCACCGAGCCCATGAATTTCGGACATTATTATTGTTCCAAATGCATTTTGGGCCATTGGCAAACTGGTATACGCCCTCAGTGTCAACCTACACCGGCTACAAGCGATAATTGACAAGCTTGCTATAACAGGCGAAAGCATGACTTAATCTAGTACAAATACGAACCCTCACACATTTTTATTTAAATATCTAGCATTTATGTAGACTCGGTACACAAACTTCATTATGTCTGGCTTTGTCGTTTGTTGCCGGCGTAGGTTGACATGGAAGAAGTTTCCAACTAAAGTGCACCCACGTCCAATAAAATATTGATAATTAATTGGCTGTTAATTACACAGACCTGCAGGTCTTAACCGTATGACCATCAATGAGCGTTCATATCTTTCAATTGCTCATAATCTCTGAACCGTTATTCTGAAAAATGGAAACCATGAACATCAAATGAAGCTGCAAAAGTCGAATGTCTCATGAAATATAGATTTTATAGTCATAAACGGGATAAAGTAAAGTAGAAGAAATGGTCCTCTACACTTTGTGTATAGGATGCGGCCGTCACTAACACTGATTGGCCATTGGTTTGGAATTCCTTCGACCTGAAATCATCAGTGTCCGTTCTAGTTTAATTATATATAGCAACATAATGTACATCACAATGTAGAGGAGCATTTCTTCTGCGTACTGCCATCTCATTTATGGCTCTACGATCGTTATTTAATGAGAAATTCAACATTGCGCAGAAACCGACTGTGTGGGCTGTATTTGCTCTTAATATTATAATTATCATATCCTACATAAACTACCTCGTGTTAGGGTTTTGTGTTTTTTTTTTTTTGTGGTGGTCCTCGACTACTCTAACTGATAGGTATACTATTCTAAAAACCTAATAAATATTTCAATGTGTGTGTCCTATGTGAATGCATTTAGCTTTATTTCGATATCGATGCTTTTCTAAATTCACTTTTCCAAGCTAACCGCAACATTATTTCAGCAAGGGTATAAAAATGTTAAATTTGGAAGTAGAGATGAAATACAATGGAAATTTTGCTAACGTATTTACTGGTATTGCAATTGCTGAAAAAAATGCAATATTTAATTCAAATTTGGGATTTTAACTGATCTTACCACTCTAACATCGCGCGTCCGGAAGGATGGTGGCCACTCACTTGGAGACCTGTTCCAGATTAAAACTTCTTCCTGCCGACACAACGAGGCGCTACTGGGAGGCTCGGCGTCTAATGGCCCAACTGCCACAGACGGGCGTTGGCTAAACTAAACTAAACTAAACTAAACTAACTACCACTCTAACATAGAAAATTAAATTAGCATATTCTTTTGCTGAATTACTTTTTAAGTGAGTATGATCGCTTTTAATTTTCCAGATAGAATTTTGTAAATTGCTGAATCTGTTTAAATTGTAGAAAATGGAGCTGTGAACTGAAAGAACTGGGGTTCGAAACTTGATGTAAATGGATTTTTTCGCCTGTCCTTAACTGGCGTGCCAGTAAGGATAGGCAAGCCGTATAGCCTGTATAGTAGTCCAATGTTGAACTGTTAGGAAAATGTTGCTACGTCTACCATTACAGGTAGCCCAGCGCAGGAAGAATGTTTTTTTTTTTTTTTTTTTTGTGAGTCGAACTCTTGGCTTTCTGTTCACAACTTACTTGTCCAGCTTAACGTCTGCAAGCCTATTTACCGAGGATATTTTGGCTAAGACTGACTTTATAATTGCGAAGGCTTACACGGTTCCAGTCAGATGATAAAGCATTAGAATCTGTGCTTATGGGCTGTGGGCGATCTGATAGCGTACTTCCTAACGACTGAGCCTCCAAGATGTAAGCTTCATCGTCTACTTATCGGTCGCTCGATATGAGACGTGAAAACAAGGTAAGGACTAAGGTTGCAGCAATTCCGGTAAAGCTGGATACTAGCAATGCGTGACAGATTTTTAAACTTCGACAACTTTGTACTCGCTAAGGGATTCTCGAAAATCGTCAAAATTTAGGCGTATAAGTAGACAAATAACCATTTCACAACAACAAAAAACTAGTAATTTTTTTAAATTATATAGTATACTCTAAGCAACAAAATGACACCATAGAAATATATGAACTGGGGCGGCGGGAGCCATAATATAATATCCCTTACGGGGCACCCATTAACTATAAGCCAACTATCAGAGATAAGTACCAACGTAAAAAATATCGAAGTCTTACACATTGCAGCATAGCAGAACGGATACCTGGACCCGGTCAAAACTCTGTACTTAGCTTGTGCAGGCTATTTTCCCTGCGAAATTGCGGGGGGATGAATGACACTAATTTCGTTCCTGTGTCCTTCATAGAACTTAGGATTCTGAGTTTCGAACTTAGGGGTATATTCGGGAATGTGAGACAATTTCTGTTTTCCCGATTTCGGATTGAAATATGAGACACAATGCTAATTCCCATAACAAATTAGTTCCTCTGAAGATGTTGATGAAACATTTGAAAATTTGTTTTCAGATCGACCAAGACCCATTATCCCGGATTCTTATATCATGGGTTGTCTTCCAAGTGAGTGGAGTAAAGTCGTTATTGACCAAAATAGGTTTGCAGACAATTCGGCCCATTATTTATTGACAATAGGTAGATGAATGTGGTAGGATTAAAGTTATATTATGTCTATGCTGTAAAAAAAAAACTAGCTTGCGAGTTTAAGAATCCATCTGGTTCACAACTTCGGGCATAAAATTTAGTTTTATCTTGTTAGCAAAAGCTTAAAGTATACCATATACACATACTAGTATAATGTTACTAATTTGGTTCTACTAAGCGGGCTTTGTAAACCTCTTGTGTGGTTCACCAAATATTTTTTTTTAAATTATGTGGAACAAATATTTTTAGTTAATTTACATTAAAAATTTAATTGTTGAGAATTTTCACAAGAGAGGTTGTGCATGAATATTATAGGATAGCTCGGCGCTCCTCTCTATATTGTTCAATTAGTTAATTTGTTTGAAAACTTATTAATGTAATTTCGCTATCTTGGAACTTTAAAATCCAAAAAATGTGTGTAGGTTTTATTATCAGCCCCATGCGTGATTGTCAGCTAAACTGCAACACCTCGGAATTTCACCCGGAAGGTAGTTTTTTTGAGCTGTACTTGGAGAACATGTAAAACTGGAGGTTCCGGGACACCCTATTTGCCTGTAAGAAATAGCTTTATAGCATTAACTTCGCTAGGCTAATACGTAGATCATTTATCAATTTATTTATTAAAGTCGTTACTAACTCCGTTGTGCTTCCAATTGTCTTTTGGTAAGAACCTTTTTATTTTTCTGAACTGATTTACTAACCCCGTCTTATGAAAGCAAAGGGTATACAGTATTTACACAAGTTACAGAAAAATCTCCTCAAAAGTTTATTCCAAATATCCCAATTAGGATCCTAATATTTTCATTTAAAAAAAAAAAAATTAAGGAAGCGTCGAGCTGTATTTACCAAATAATGTATTAGCCTTTATAATTACTGTAATCGGCCTTCTTCCTAACTATTTAAGACTTATGTTAACTTGCTGCTGTCCGACAGTGTCATTAGCATAATTAGCTGTGTGCTGTGGGGCTGTTGGCAACATTGAGGCGCTAAAACACAACTGGGGGCAAACGGTTATCGTTATGCTGGCGATTTGTGTATTCTTCTGCCACTGTGTTGAACTTTAAATGGGTCACCTTCGTGTAGGAAAATGCTTGCGCCCGCCGCCCAACCAATCAAATCATTGGTATGTCACGCTTTATAGAAAGCGGTCAATTTTAAATATAAATAAATTGACTTAGTTTGGAGAGGCAACTTCTTTAGGACATATGTAGAGGTAACAAGGTAACCACGGAGAAGGCTTAGATCGTGGGTTCGAGTCCTGCAGTGGCTGGTTCTTGACGAATTTCCATTTGTCCAAATTTTGGCTTGTCCTCGGGCGTG
Organism: Psococerastis gibbosa; assembly: GCA_963971405.1. Lineage (NCBI taxonomy): Eukaryota > Metazoa > Arthropoda > Insecta > Psocodea > Psocidae > Psococerastis > Psococerastis gibbosa. The sequence continues at coordinate 44,493,108 of OZ020489.1, read as the reverse complement.
CTCTGTATAGAAGTCAACCTATGTATTTTAATGGACCTATTTCGCTAATAAATCCACCATGGCCGCCATGCATTTAGTCATAGAGAAATGACGACGTCAAACCACAATTTTTTAATTTTAAAATCAATTAATTGACAGTAGCAATATTTACGACATAGACAGTAAATTAATGCTACGTTCCTATATAAGTAATGCTATTGGATCTCCCACCCAACTGTGGGAACCATGTGTTTGGATGGAAAATACAATATGAGCAAACATAAAAGTGCTGTGTGTTGGGCGCAACGTTTTTCTATAAGACAGTGGTCCATTACATCTGACTGAGAATGCTTACGGGCCATTTGGAAGTCGAGCGCACGTTGAACGTGCATATTTGTTGCCCAGTTGTCGTGATGGAGCTGCCTGTGGCTGTACTGCTGACTGCGTTACTATTCTGTCAATTGATTTGCTGTCCCTGCTTCGTTAGGGCTCCGGCTACGCCTACTTAAATGTCTATTTTTGTAACCTCTGCGGTACGTTAATGTGATGGGTAAAATATTGTGCTATAGTACTGTTTTATGATTATTATTACACTGTTTAAAAAGGTTTAGTTAATAAAATTGATGATGTAAGGCATTACATTTGTGTAAAACTATTAACCTATAAAGAGCCCCGATGATGGTTTAGACCTGAAGCACACGCGTATAGCCTATGTAAGGTTTTAGGGAGATCAACAACAAAACTTATATTTTAAAGAAAGGTTAATCGCATGCAAACAATTCAATGAATGTATCCGATTGACCTCTTCAGTGGCCTGTAGGTACGGCAAAGCTCTGATCGCATGGCGTGTACTGTGTAGAGACTCACACAAGACTGTACAAGCACGCTACCAACATGCCATCGAAGCCGATTTATCTATCTACCTATTGAGACGGCGACCAATCCGGAAAATTTCTTCACAACTTATCATTGCCCTAAACCTGCCCCGTTCAGAATGTTATAAAATTATACAAATCCCTGCTTGAAAATCTTGGATCACTCATCACAGCTTTGCAGTAAGCTATCGAGCGTGGTGTTTCTTTTGTGAAGGCTGAAACACCTTGTATCTGAGCCATATTTAAAAATTGCGTATCACTCGCTTTCCCATAGCCAGATATGCTATGGTCAAATTATATGGGGCCACTCTGCTGGTGTGGCGAACATCTTGCTGTTGCAGAAAAAGGCAGTTATGATTGTGGCGTCTGCTGGTTGGAGGGACCACTGCAGACCACTGTTTATCAAAATGGGGATCCTGACGGTATACAGCCAGTACATTCGGTCCTGCCTGTTATACATTATAGCGAACAATGGGTTTTTCCAAAGGAGAAATGTTGTGCACTCCCATGAAACAAGGAACGCTGACCGTCTGGATCTGCCAGTATGCAGACTGAGCAAATCATGAGACTCCTTCCCAAACACAGCCATCAGATATTACAATGCACTGCCTAGGGGTCTTGTGACAATGAAATTCCAGTTGTTTAGAGCAGCTATTGACAGGAAACTGAAGGAAAGGCCTCTATACAGTTTAAATTTAATGAGTACTGGGATTTAGATTGGAGTGATTACAAAACCCCCATCCCTTGACAGACTACAGCAGTCTCTATACCTTGCCTATAACGATTGCCTTGGGCAAAACTGTTTTATTTAAATTAATTGAATTATTCAATGTATAGGTAGTACTATAGACTAGTTGTACGTTTTATTGAACGCCGTCTATCCCACCTCGGTGGGTCACAGATGTAAGAAATAAACTAAACTAAACTATTCTTTCGGAGAAATATTTGGAATGTTTATTTCGTAGTTTGAAGTATACGATCATTGTAGTTAGACGTAGGTGTGTGAATGACACAAAAAACTGGTCGGTGTGTACCTGACCTCAGGCCTGGGCCGCCTGGCCCACAGAATACTATAATATATATATGGCCTGGCCTCAATCAGGTGGCGGGTAATGGGTATGTATCTGCATGTGATGTACATCCTCTCACCTGAAATGTTCCGCGCCATAATTTAAATATTCTAGTGCCACGACAAGTCGACCTCTATGAACTTTGGCGCATATTCCACCAACGTCAATAGTGATATTAAATGTTTTTGACGTGGTAGCAGACATTTTCAGACAGTCTAAAAATGTCTACTACCACGTAAAAAACACTTAATATCACTATTGACGTTGATGGAATCTGCGAAACGATCTATATTCCCTAGATTGGAAATTAACCGTTATCAAATGGCGGAAGGGGCGGAGCTCTAGCAGACGAAATAGTCTCCACAAGAGAAACATTAAAATTTAGTGTTCAGCTTGTGGAGACTATTGCGCACTTTAAAAGCTAAGCATAGAATCCTAGTTTTCAAGCATTCCTGGAGACCTTGACGTGTAAACAAAACATAAAAATAAAATGCCCGCTGTACTGCCAATGCGGGCTTTTTTTAACGATGTTTCTTTTAAGTAATTTGCTGCTGAAGCAAATAAAAATGGTATTGAATGTAACTCAGTTGCCAGATAATACTTGTAAGTACCTTATTTTACTAGTATTGGCCCTATAATGCGTCATCGTCTGTAGTTTCTAAACCTAACCTAACCACTTCACCAATTTATTGTTGTTTTTATTGTAGTAGTGATTTGTAAACATAGTGCAAATATCTATTGGCGTGAAATATCTTCAGCAATCAGCCTACGCATTGCACAACCTGTATACCTTACTGTTTTGTTTAATGCAAACATGCATTCCAGTACAATAACTTAATAATCATAATCAGCCTGATGCGAAGGCAAACATGAATGAGGGAAATCATAGCTAGCCTATGCTAATTTCATCATTTCACTTCTACCCGCCACCTGAAGTACTTATATAATTATGCAGTTAAACATTGCTTAACTTGAAACTAGCCTATAATATTATGAAATGGGGTTTAACATATTTTACTGTTTCAATAATTATATCAATGGCAACTCTACCAATGCATTTAATTAGGTCTAACGCTGAATCCATAATGGGTTGCTGTCTGCCAGCCTCGGACATAAAGTACCTATACTCTACTTGAATACATTGTTATCATAACCTATATTTTATAATTCTCGTGTAGGTAGGGTATGTACAAGTTAACATCATTTCCATTTATTGAACGTAACATTAATTAATGTTCCAAATTTGTTTCAGTTTTTTATTTGAGAAAACTATCTCGTTCAGAAAGAGTCGGTGGAGAACCCAAAAGAACAGCCTCCCCAGGATGGGATATTAGCTCTTATCGACACTAACGATCATCCCACGACAGGGTTCACTAAACACTTTGTACATGCCGATGACGCAGCTGTTGCAGCACAAGACAAAACGTTCGAGGTGGTTCAGCACGAGTTGGGACAGGCCCTTGGTACCCTAGCTTGTAAGTATTATAAGAACAACATACTGAAATCAAATCCATCTATTTTCATCTCCGCAATAAGCAGTCTGACAGAGACAAGAACACTGAGAACCTCTGCACTTGGGCTTTGCTTCTCAGAGGGATAATACGCAGTTCCTGCGCGCACAACTCGGTTCATGCCGAAAGAGGTGGATGGAAACGAAACGGTGCGAATCATAACGGGATGTCTCAAACCTACACCGATGAGCAAGATGTACCCAATAGCTGTAATTTGCTGCTATAGAGAGGTCGAAACAGACGATCTGTATGAAGCAAACGTCAAAGCCGTCCAAGCTGCTCGATTTTGGACAACCCACTTAAATACTCGTTTTCATGGACACGCGAATGTATATAAAGTTCAGGCTATGAAACGCCTACCCCAAATGCAGGCTGAGTCGGCTGTCGCATCTTAAGCAAACTCGGCAATTAGGTGCTACAATGCCCTGCCCATCAGCCTTACTAATAGAGTTTTCAAGGAGAAGGAAGGAATGTCCACTCTACAGCTTGGACGAGTTCAGGGAACTAAGTAATAATCTCACATATCAAACATTTAACAACAGTTATTTGAGACAATCATAGAAATATTTACTATAGCATACTGATAATAGAATTTCGGTTTGCCGACGAGAACTATTCATTTGGTAGTTCCAATAGAATGTTTGGTTATTGTTTTAGGCGCGCGATGTCCCGCCAAGCCCATTCTGGATGCCAGTCACGCAATTACGTGCGACGAGGTGGATGAAGTCTTTCTCGGCATTTTCCAGCCAGCCTAACATTGGGATTACCACATTTCAAACGAAGGCAGCATAAGAATAAGACCAGTTTCAACCTTTTAAAACAAGTCAATTTAACAAAGGCAGATAGCCTTACGTTGTCTGTAGTGTTAATAGTCATGAGTATGAGACATGGCTCTCATAGTCATGGAATAATTAGGGTAGAGGCCATTGTCAGCGGGAGGGGGTGACATTTCGGGAGTGGGTGCTACTCCCAGCATCAGGCTAAGTCCTGATGGTTTCAATTGCTCTTGTATTCTACTATGAATTATTAAGTAAATCCGACCCCCTTGAGGATTTTCCTCGCCGAGCGCCGTGGTCGAGTGGTTAGAGAACTTGCATTTCGATCGGGAGAACGGTAGTTTGAATTCTCGAGGGGATGGGATTTACTCAATAATTCAGAGTAGAATACAAGAGCAAGGAGTCCGTTGGCCAGAAACCCAACCAGTCCTACTAAGGATGATGATGGGAGTAGCATCCACTTTCAAATCTTCACCCCCTTCCCCTGACAATGGGCTCCGCTCTAACTATTCGATGACTATCCTCTAATGACTATTAACAGACAGGCAATGTAAGTCCAACTAGCCCTTTGTTAAATAGTATTACACCATTGCCATCAACCTTTACCAATAGAGAACAAGTCAAGACCCTAACCAGGCTGTAGCGCCACTGAGTAAGGTAAAATAATTTATTATATGATTAATCTCTAAACTTTTGACTCTATTATAATACTCTACCCTTTCTCATTATAAATAAATTACTTTGTTAAGTTTTACGTTATATCATAGAAAAAACCCAACCGGTTTCGGCAATGTTATGTCAATGTAAGAAAAAACAGTAGGTAAGTAACGAAAACAATTCTCATGGTGTATTAACGAAGGCTTTCACGGCCGGAGTCTAACAAGGGGACTGAGGAATCCGGGCTAATAGGCCGTGGTCGATTTGAAAGTAGGCTTCCAAACGTTCCATCAACAACTGCGGTCGACATCTTCAGTGGCACTACGTGCACGTACACTTCTAAGGATGTATCGCGGGGGTACCGTAGCAACTGACCGGTGCAGGTGTGGTGGGTAGGCGCTTTCGTTTCTGGTTGGCGTCATTCTCTTTATTGCTGTTTTGTTGAGGGCTGGATACCATATTTACTTTTAATCCTTCTTCCTTTCTGTTAAAAGTTTTGCGGTTGTTTATAAATTTCTATGACCTCCCTGTGTAGTCGGGGGTAGTACGATCAGAAACGAGAGCACCTGCGCACCGAACCAACCATTCCTGCATCCCTGTCCGTCAGTCACTACGGCACCTCCGCGATACAACCGAAACGTTTGGAAGCCTACTTTCAAATCGACTACGGCCTGTTAGCCCGGATTCTTCTGTCCGCTTAATTTTCATGGTAATATGTAGGCTAATAAGAATAATTAACACTTCTCGTTGAAGCAAAAATATCGACATGTAAATGCGTAATACAGAAACAGTGGCGACATACTTATAATTTTTAGAACTTAAACCCCGACAGTGCAAGTTATAGAGAAATCTCATGAAAATTGATGTAACTACAGAGGCTTTCAATGCCGGAGTCGAATGAAGACCCAGTAGAATCTGGGCTGATTGGCCGTGGTTGAAATGAAAGTGAACTTACAAACGTTTCGTCAACATCTGCGGTTGACGGCTTAAGGTGAGCAAACTCTGGTATCCGGGCTGAACAAAACCACAACAAAAAGGATGACGTCGGTCAATTGTGAAAAACAAGGTAATGGAAATTCCCCAGAGGAACATGTTAAATAAAATAAATATCGACTTTTGTTGTTCTATTACTAAGCTAACCTAGCGGAGTTAGGGCTATAAGCCCTCTCTTACACCCACCTAGGAAAGCCCGGGACCGCCTGCTTTACATGCCCTCCGAAGCATGGCCAGAAAATGTAGGAAGTGTGGGACTCGAACTAACACCTTTCGGGTGAAGGTTGGAGTCCGTTCCACTACTCTACATGTCCTGAGAGCGAGCAAATCCCGCTCTCAACACAACAACAACGTCCAGGTATAAAGGTCAGTGCGCAGCCCCCTACCCAGTCACTCGCTACGGAGGCACCGAGCTACAACCTTCGAAGATGTCGACCGCAGATGTTGACGAAACGTTTGTAAGTTCACTTTCATTTCGACCACGGCCCATCAGCCCGGATTCTACTGGCGCTTCATAAAAATATAATTTACGTTGCTCCTCCATTGGTTCATCGGCTCCCTTCGTTTGAGTAGGTCAAAGTGGCATTAATGGCGCCGTCCGACAGCTGCGCGATCTCTTGCTGAAACAATAGATGAAAACTTAAGAGTCGTTCGGACACCCCCAGAAAAACAGTTTTATACATTCAAAGCCGTATTATATCATAGTGAGATTCTCCAAAGTGATTTCGTGCAACTTCATCAAACTTAAAATTGTAGAAAGAATGAGACGCAACTGACCCACAATAAAATATATTAACAGTGGCCGGTTTCGGTAAGATACTATCATCAGGCATAAACAAACAAATTAAACACGCCATTATATACATACCAAGAGGTGGGCGGGGTTGGGAACATAACATGTGGGGAGCAATTTGGGAAAATGTTGGAAAATTGCTCCCCACTCGTAAGGTCATGTTCCCAACCCCAACCACCTCCTACCAATTAATATTGTATCCCCCACCCCCTTGGTATGTACATAATGGCGTGTTTCATTTGTTTGTTTATGTCTGATGATGGTATCTTACCGAAACCGGTCACTGTTAACATATGTTATTGTGGATCAGTTCCGCCTAATTCTATCTACAATTTTAAGCCGTATTATATGCCGTAACCAGCTCCGATTTGCACAATTTTTGAGCTCTTTCGACCAGACATTCTCACCGACAGAATTTTTCTTTTTACAATTTTCTAGTTCAATAACTGTGGCTAATCATATTGTACACAAAAATTTAGAGTAATATATTTCATAAGATATACAGTACATGCATCTTGTGTGTGGTTGCTATTGATTCCTGTTTTAAAAGTTAAAATATTGCCAGTACCTGAACTTGAACTTTTATCACTTGTGATAACGGGACAGTGGTGAGAATATCTGACAGCGGCGCGGCTGAGCGACCTCAGACTTTTTTTTATTTTTTCCTCGCTTTTATCCCTACGAGGGGTCAGCTAAACGGCATGTTCTTTTCCACTCTGCGATTCCGGGCTTCGACTGCGATTGCTCCTACAGTTCTGAGGTCTTGGCGGGCTTTCGCTTTTACCGTCAGCCTGGGCCGTCCTCGTCTTCTCTTTCCCTCGGCTTCGATACGTTTTATCCGTCTGATAAGCTTATCTGGCCGCCTTCTTTCAACGTGGGCCCACCATGATAGTCGCCGTTCCCGCGCTTTATGCGACTATGTTTGCGGTCTTCATTTCAGCTCTTATTTCTTCGTTTTGGCGTCTATCGGCTAGTGTGAAGCCCACGGACCGTCGCAGCATCCGCATCTCGGCCACATGCAGACTTTGTTCTTCGGCCTTTCTCAAGGCCCAGCACTCTGAGCCATAAATCAAGGTAGTTCTAACCACTTGCTTGTAGAGTAGCCCTTTTAGTTTTTGGGCATTTTCCTGTCTGTTAGGATACCACTCATGTCTCGCCACTTCAGCCAGCCTATCGAGATTCGACTGCAAGCGTCCTTTTCACACCCACCTCCCATTTTTAGGGTGGACCATAAGTATTTAAAATTGTTCATTTTTTCGAGCTGAGCGCCTTCTATTTCAACAGTGTGCTCATCAAGTATCCCTCCACTTTCCATGTACTTAGTTTTTTTGCGGTCAATTTTTTTTTTTCATGGTCAATGAAGGCTAGGTGGAGTGGTTCCTTTTTATCCTGCATGGTCCTGAGGTGATCGGTGGTCCCTTGCCCTGCAATGAAGCCAAGTTGGTTTTCTGTTATGTCCTTCTCCAGTTTGGATCTTACTCGCGCAGTCCACTTCATCGCATGGCTAATCAGTTTTATGGGTCGATATTTTCCGCAGGATTGCACGTCCCCCTTTCTTTTCTTCATTGATTTGGAATTTGCGGGTCGTAGAGGATTTTGTTGATGAATTTGGTCATTATAGTTACTCCTGTTGCCCCAAGTGCCTTTAAAGCTTCAATGGGGTAGCTGTCAGGCCCGTGGTTTTGCCATTTACCATGCTCTTTAGTGCTTCTTTCACTTCTGCCTCTGTGGTATTGTTTCATTATTACGTTCCTCAGCATTTAGGACCTGGGTTCTTGGGTTTCCAACATTCATAATTCCACTAAAGTACTCCATCCATTACTAGTTAATGGCCTCCCTTTGGGTAAGGGCTCTTCCTTGCTTGTCTTTAATACATATAACTGTCTGGGCAATGTCCTGTTTATCGCTCAGCCTTTTCTTAGCTCTTGAATATTTTCTGATCTCCGTCTCGGGTATTCAGTCACTCCTCAGTGGCCGTGTCTCTGGCTTCTGCTCCTGCTCTTTTCGCTCTTCGTCTAGTGACCGTGTAGCACTCATGGTCGGCCCTTGATTTCGACTTTTGCCATTCCTTGTATGACTTCTTTTTATCTGTCAGTTTGCTTTGCACATCTTCGTTCCACCACCACGTATCTTTCTGAACTAGCTGGCCACCTTTAGTCCTTCCCAGCACATCCGACCCTGAGGACAGTAGAGCTGCCTCAATGTTTTGCCATAGCTTCTTGATAGTTAACGCCTCCTATTGGTCGTTCAAAGTTGGCAGTTTCCTCGTGCCTTCCTGGCTGAAGGAGTCACGTATACCATCTCTGGACAGGTCAAACCACCTTATCTTAGGCTCAAGGGCTTTTAAATGAACAGAAGGATCCGGGCTAATAGGCCGTGGTCGATTTGAAAGTAGGCTTCCAAACGTTTCGTCAACAACTGCGGTCGACATCTTCAGTGACACTACGTACACTTATACTGGTAAAATCGTATCGTGGAGGTACCATAGCAACTGATTGAGTTGGTGTAGGTATGGTTCGTTGAGCAGGAGTTCTCGTTTCTGATTGCTGTGATTGGCCCACTGACGTATTCTCTTTGTAAATAAATAATAAGGACTTTTTGTTCTATTAATAAGCCAAACTAGCGGAGTTAGCCCTCTCTTACACTCAACTAGGAAGGCCCGGGACCGCCTGCTTTACATGCCCAGAAAATGTAGTTGTTTTGTTGAGGGCTGGATACCATATTCTATTTACTTTTAATCCTTTTTCCTTTCTTTTATAGGTTTTCGGATGTTTGTAAATTTCTATGACCTCCCTGTGTAGTCGGGGCTAGTACGAAGCCGTGGTAGAGAGTATTGTAGCCTGCTCAAAACGTACAGTACCTATGGCCTGTTTGTGTTAGCACATGCTCTGTAATTGCTGACCTCTCTGGCTGAAGAAGGCCACAGTTACGTTTGTGTTCATCTATCCTTGTTTTCAAGCTTCTTTTTGTGGTACCTACCTATGTAGAATTCTGTATACGCCTGCTGATGTCAGTGGGTCCCTGGCATCTTTGGCCTATCTGAGTAAGCTGTTTAGTTGTTGTGTAGGTTTGAATATTGTTTTCAAATTGTGACGTCGAAAAAGTTTACCTATGCGATCCGTCACATTTTTATTGAAAGGAAGTTGGACCAATCCCATCGTGGCTGCTGGTTCCTGCCGATCGGTTGCATTACGCGGTGGCCGTATCGTGCTTTTTATTTCTCCCTCTGAGTACCCATTCGATTGTAGTGCAATGTCTAAGTGGTTTAGTTCTTCTTTTAGTGCCCGGTGTTCACAGATTCTATTGGCGCGGTGAATAATCGTCTTTATCATGGCGCTTTTGGCTCGGATGGTCGTTGGAGTTCTTATTTAGGTACCTATCAGTATGTGCTGGTTTACGGTATACTGTATGCCCTAGAGTTCCGCCTTCTTTATTACCAACACGTCAAGAAACGACAAATCACAATTAATCTCTTTTCCATCATGAATTGTATTTTCGGGTGAATCAGGTTCATATGATTCAGGAAATTGATTAAGTTTTCTTGGCCATGACTCCATATCACAAAAGTATCATCCACATATCGAAACCAGCATTTCGGTTGCAGAGGAGCTGAGTTCAATGCCGTTTTTTCGAAGAATTCCATATAGAAATTAGCCACTACCGGACTTATATTACTACCCATTGCCATTCCGTCCAATTGTTCACATAAGGCCAAATTCCATTGGAAATACGTCTTCGTCAGCACATGGTGGAACCATTGGGTGATATCGTCAGTGAATTTTTCTTTTGTCAATTCCAATGTTTCCTTGATTGGATCGACAACAATCGAATGGGTACTCAGAGCGAGAAATAAAACACGCAATACGGCCACCATGTAATACAACCGACCGGCAGGAACCAGCAGCCACGATGGGATTGGTCCAACTTCCTTTCATTAAAATGTGACGGATCGCATAGGTAAACTCTTTCGACGTCACAATGTGAAAACAATATTCAAACCTATACAACAACTAAACAGCTTACTCAGATCGGCCAAAGATGCCAGGGACCACAAAAAGAAGCTTGAAAACAAGGATAGATGAACCCAAACGTAACTGTCGCCTTCTTCAGCCAGAGAGGTCTGCAATTGCAGAGCATGCGTTAACACAAACAGACCATACAGCCTATACTGTACGTTTTGGGCAGGCTACAATACTCTCTACCACGGCTTCGTACTACCCCCGACTATACAGGGAGGCCATAGAAATTTACAAACATCCGCAAAACTTTAACAGAAAGGAAGAAGGATTAAAAGTAAATAGAATATGGTATCCAGCCCTCAACAAAACAACAACAACGAGAATGACGCCAATGGGCCAATCACAGCAATCAGAAACGAGAACGTATGCGCAACAAACCATACCTGCACCAACTCAATCATTTGCTACGGTAACTCCGCGATACAATCTTAGTAGTATAAGTGTACGTAGTGTCACTGAAGATGTTGACTACAGTTGTTGACGAAACGTTGGGAAGCATACTTTCAAATCGACCACTGCCTATTTATAAGCCCGGATTCTTCTGTCCACTGCTGCGGAAAGACGCAGTTCCCTGGAATCACTTTACAGTTCATGCATGCAGGTCTATCTCTGCGCCTCAGCATCTGCGCCTGGTGCGTTCCGCTCTTATAGGTGATTAAGTGCTCTTGTCTCTCCTTGAACATGGTGTTACATATATTTAGTTACTGCGTCTCAGCCCATTCCAGGATCCTCTCGCCTTCCGTGTTTCTCGCTCCGAAACCTTCCCCACCATGTACTGTGGAGTAGCCAGTTCTCTCGTGACCAACATGCCTATTTAAGTCGGCTCTTAAAAAACCATTTCAATATCCGGTAGAGTCATCATAAGCTCATCGAAGTTCAGGTTGACTAGGATTTTCTTCTCGTTGCTACACGTATCCACTTATCACGTTCAGCACTACTGCTTCGTCAGTAAATAGAAACTTACAATGCATCACCCGGTCGCTCTTCCTGGTCACCTCAACTACTGAATTTTACAGGCTTCCTTCAACAATGACTCCAACTCTGCTTGAACTGTTGCCGGCTTGGCCGTAGTAGATTATTTTGTAACCTCTGACTGAAACAAAAAGCAAAGTAAGCAAAAATTCCCCACCTCTAGTTTCAGAGAATACCGATATGAAAAAGGAAGTACTATATTTATGCTATATAGAATATACGACGACACAGCATTAGGACAGGGCTGGGCACTCGGGTCGATGTTTTGCGTTCATTTCACCTTTACACAGGGGACAGACGTCCGAAGCAAAGACCCCGATGCGATGCAGGGGGAAGGAAGGTAGTCGTGGCCGGTGGTGGTCCTGAAAACAGCAACGCTCAATGCCCTAGGCAGGAACCGGAGTATTGGCAAGTCTATAAGGGTGGCCCAGTTTTTTCCTGCGCTTGTATGTCTGTGGCGGTTTCTGACCCATGCCCTTACAGCTCTGGCTATGATGGATTTAGCGGAGGTGTATGACAGTGTACTGGCCGGCTACTCCAATTTTGGCCAGCTCGTCTGCCTTTTCGCTGCCACCGATTCCTACATGGCTGAGAATCCTCTGCAGAACGATGTGCCATCCACCCTCTAGCAAATTTGATAGCAGCGTGCGGCAGTTTATTGCTATTTCGCAACCGTGGCACGGTTGCTACTCAGAGCAAGAATCAATCAGGAACACTACTTTATTTTTATTGTCTCTTGTTTCTTACAATTTTTTAGCGGACTCATGCTGCTGCAATATCTCCGTCGTAGTTGGTCAGAGCCCAGAGGTGCACCTACAGGCACTGCGTCTTGGAAAGCTTCGGACAAAAAACCTGCTCTTTTTTTCCAGATAAAGGATGGAGGGGCCATTGCAGTATATGTGGAGCCATTCTTTTGCTGCGTATCTAGTATGAATGGTCTCTAAAGCAGAGCAACATCAGTGGATACGTGTTTTAGTAGATCGTGATTGACTAGGTGCAGCTCAGCAGCTGGAAGCGAGAGAAAGGCTTGTTGTTGGCAGGGGGAAGGCGCTGCTTCACCCAGTAGTATGTCGTATTTTTTTTCTGATGGAGTCTGCCATGATCAGTAACTTGAGTTTCTTTTCAGCCGGGAAGCAGCTTTTGTATATTGTGTCCTTTTTAGGGGCAGTAAGCGTTTTTGTCTTTCTCAAAAGTTAAGTGCGGCTTTTTCTCTGTGGCATTGCATGGGTTCTATTCCGGTCTGGACTTCCGTGGCAGCTTAGGTGTAGATTTTGGGGCACCAGTGATAATTCGCACTGACGCATTTTGGGCAACATGCAGTTTTAGCGTAGTATTGGCACTCGCTGTTACAGTGGCTTCACTACCGTGCTCGAGTATGGGGCGAATATAGGTTTTGTACGTGGATGTCAGCACGTCTTGAGTGGCACCCTATTTTGTAGCTGTTGGACGTTTAAATAGACAGCACCTCTATCAGGCTTTGTCAGCTATGGATTTCCACGTCATTTTCTTGTCAATCGACAGATATTTCGTTGCATCCTGCTGCTCCAGTTCCGCGTCTTAGAGGGTAAGTTTGACTTCATGCTGTTTCGTTGACAGGCTGAGTACCTGGCTGACCGTTTTATCGGAGCTAACGGTGAGACAGAGTTGCTTGTAGCCCCTTTCGCGAGGTTCTCAATGTTTAATTTAGGACAGATTCCTGGCTTTTCAGGTCGCTGCTGGATGCCCAGATGAGTAAGTCATCAGCATATACCAAAGCTTCAACTCCTGGCATAGCTCGGATGGTGTTCAGAACGTCATTTACCATCAAGTTGAAGAGTTGACAACTGATTACAGCCCCTTGGCTAGTCCTTGCCGCTGCAAGCGGAGCTTTGATGTTTTGCTAAGGAAAAGTACTCTTCAGTGCCATTATCAAGAAAGAATTTATCCAGTAGAAGATTTTACTAGAGATGCCATTTATGGACAAGAACAATCAGATGCAATGGTTCGGCCACGTCCAAAGGATGGACGAAAACAGGACCACCCGGAGGTTGGTGGAAGCAAGGCCGCAAGGAAGAAGACCCATCGGCAGACCGAGGACAACTCTCGAGGAAAGGATTGAACAACTCGCTTGAGCAAGAGGGAAAGCAATGGCCGAGCTCAAGGTGTTAACGTCCGACCAGGGCGATTTCAGGAAATGGGTTCGAGGCGACCCCCCACGGTGCGCACGCGGCACTAAGGGGGAAGAAGAAGAATCCATTTATGGCCATCTTGAGCAGGATACTCTCCATACGGTGTCACCGCATGAGACAGTGGACATTTTTCGGTGAAAAGCGTCCTTAACGTGTTGCGTGAAGTCCACTACCTGGTCCATAGTGTTCCTGTGTTTTCTGAATCCAGCTTGTGCATTGTCTAGGCCGCCGAGGTAAATGAATGGAAGGAGCAGCCTGCTTAATACCATTCTCTCTGCGACCTTGCATAAGGAGCTGGTGAGCGAAATGGGTAGATGGCTGTCTAGCCTCCATGGATCCTTTCCCTTCTTCAGAGAGGTAGGATCACTTCACTCTTTCTCCATTGGCTGAGAATTCTGGAATTCCACGTCAGGTTTATAAACTCTAGTAATGTTGCCTTAGCACTATAGCCCAGACTAATAACCATTTCAGGGAAAATGCCGTCGATGCCTGCAGCCTTATTTTTCTTGGTTTGAGCAAAGGCTGCTTCTACCTCCAAAAATGTAAAATTTTCTAGACAGATGCACGTCATTTTTCTGTTGAGGCACTGAGGCAGGGGGCTCTTAACTAGTTTGGCTTTTGCCCTTCTGTCAATTTTGAAATTGCTTGCATAAGGCTTCTGCGATTTGCTTGTGAGACGTTAATCTTTGTTTCATCCGCGGAGTGGTAGCTGTTGTTGCTTATTATTATTATTCAGACTCGATACAAAACGGGTTGCTTTACTTACGTCTTTTCTAAAATCAAGTTTTCCCAAGAAGTCTTTGAATGCGTCTCTTTTGTTCGATTTGATGGCTCTGGCAGGCTTGCTCCTTTCGGAGTTCTATGCAGTCCAGCAGAGATTTGGATGCTTCTGCTTTGCGCCTTGAAAGATTTCTCCTCGCCATTTTTAGTAGTTATACACTTAGGAGCAATAAGTTCTGCATAACATACTATACACAGAAAAACCTCTTGACTCCTTGCTTCTGAAATAAGAGTTGAAGCACGTTATGCTGGTAAAGGTACAAAGTGCAGTAATTTGTTGATAGTCCTACAAGAAAATTGTTTTGAGGGCGTTTAGGAGTAAGCTTCTACTTAAACTACTAAGTGCTGGTTCGGTTTTGAAAAGGCCACGCATTTATTAATATTTTACTTTTACTTTGTACCTACAGGTATCTGCATGAATTAGTTATTGTTTTGTTTCTTAATTTTAATTTAGAATATGGACTCTCATGGAAATGGTGAACGAAACATGGTGGGTTACTGTAGGACATGATAGGTGTAACTATAATCGAAGACAATTAGTTTAGCCTGATATTATGCACTTATTTAATTTAATATACTGGCATTAACAGCCCAAAATAGCTGTAATACCAATATCAGAACAGTCCACAATGTAGTAGGCACGTACCACTAAATATCGTCGATTTCCTAACTACATTAACTAATTTGGCTCTACGTGGCGGGAGCATACATAGCTGACTCTCCGTTTTGTTCCCATATTTGGAATCCTGTAGAAAGCAAAGTAAATGTGTAAACATTATAACAAATTCATAAACTACAAGCCGACTTGTTACCAATTCCCAGGGACATAAGGCTTAGGTTCCGGTATGTACCAATGCAGTCTTTAATAGTCTTTAATCAGCAGTAATGTTATTGACGTCAAGGAAAGGAATTTATAACGAGTTAACTTGCATATACTGTACTTAATAAATATCCTACGTCTAGTCAATCCTTTCCGTTCCTTTTTGACCAGTTTTCCATTTATAAGCTGGGCTTGGCCTTAACCGTGATACAATGAGTCAAGCATTTGTAAGAGCGGTCTTACTGACACACCTTTGTACAGGCTGATTAAGTTTACCTTCAGGAGTTAGGGTAGAGAGAGTTTACAAATCGCGTTATTGTAGCAGCACCCCTGCAATCTTCTTGGGTGGCTATTTGTATTACTTTGAATCTCACTGCAACTTGTGCAACTGTCGATTCGACTCTGGATGGTCAAGAATCTTCATAATTGTATTTTTATAAGAGGTTTCATTAAATCGGTATTAATAACATAAGATATAGTTTAACTGGATACATTAAAAATAAAACCTTTGCGAACATGCTTGGCCTAACCCTAACAGGTTGGCGCAAAAATGGCAAATTGCATTTTACTTACCGGAAAAAACAAGCATGGCTCGGGCATTTCGTATTTTTACATCCCACATCTTGCACTCCTTCCACATGGTGGTTATTTAATAAAGAAACTTCAAAGTTAAGACAGAATAATTCAAACATGAAAATACTTTAGATAGCCACCGACACAACAAACGTTGCAGCTGCCATATTGTTGATTTTGATTTTTTTTTTACATCTTGGTGTCGCCTATAAGTTACATATGGGTAACGGCCCTCTCCATAATAGACCTTACGGGACAGCCCCGGGATGAATCTGCGCCTTTTGAAGAGTTATTAGACGACGACAACGCGAACGCGCCGCCATTTGCATTTGTTGATTGTTCAATAAATTTATTTATTTATTTACAAGCAGTAAAAATTAATAATATACATTTTAATTTTTGGAATTGAAATTGCTCTATATTTGGCTGATTATTGGTAAGCGTAAAACTATCCAATTTTTAAATGTATGCATTTCAAATCAATTTATAAAGGGTTATTATAGCCAGGCCTAAAACTAAACAAGTGCTAGCTCAGATCAACCCCTGGAATGTGGATAGCCTTTAATAGTTATCGATGTGACATACCTATATTGGTTTGCCCGTTCTGGTTTATTCTATCGTCCCATCGATCAATTCACTATTCAGTGTGATAGCCGATAGGGAATGTCGAGGCAACCGAAATTTAACCCTATGGAAATTACTTACTATGGAATTATTCAATGAATCTATCTCGGTACCTATAAGAAAGCATGTTCGAGTAAACTCGGACCGGTTCTTAAGATGCATTGACTGTATTTTTGGTAAAATTCTGTTTGAGCTACCCCTCATAAAATCACAAAATTTGGTTCTATATCGTTGATTTAAGCCATTGCCGAAAGAATTAAAAGTTGGAAAAGTATAGTTTGTGAGTTACAGCCGAATTTAGTTCGAATTTTTGCATGGGCAGGTATGGGGACAAATTGCTCATAAATGTTTTTATTGAAGGAACATTGTCAGAGGCATGTAAATGAGACAACCCTTGCTTAAAATATGAATTCCCTTGCAAATGGGATGTTTTCCATCCATATTAAAAACATTTTCATTCGACTTTTGATACAGCGGGGTAGCTCAAACAGAATTTTATCGTATTTTGATATTGTATGATTCATCATACTGTAAAAATAGATTTATTAATTTTAAGTTAATTTGTTCCAAGTCAGTAGGAGTACGGTTCAGATACCTATGGTCCCATGGATGATGTTGGTTTCCTCCCAATGAATTTTATTGCGCAAAATTGAAAAAGTCAACGTTTACATTAATCTGGCTCTGAACTTATTACAGATAATATAAAATGGATTTTGGCGATGGAAAGCGGAAAGGAGAAAATCTTGAGGTTACGGGTGTCTCCAGATCCGGCCGCGTTCGTAAAAAATCCAGTAAGCTTATGGACTTTGAGTCGCCAGAAGAAGTGGAAGGCAAATACAGACGAAAGCCGCATTTAGGTGAGTAAAGGCTGCTATTAACATCCAATAATGTTATCGGAATACCATAGTTTGGTTGCAACATTCCACATAGTAGTAGTAGTAGTAGTTGTGATTTGAAGTAGTGCATCGCACTAATGATTAATCCAGACACTACTGCTCTATGTCCTCTTCTTTTTTACATCCTCTACAATTTTTTTTCTGAACTCCTTCAAGTTTACATAGTTGTTACATAGTTACATAGTTGATAGTTTTCTGCAGCAGATTAAACATTTGTAGGCCTTCATGAAAAATGCTCGTTCCACTGGTTCGTCTTCTATACTCGAGTGTAATGCAATCTCTATTTCTAGTTCCATAGTTGTGCACTTCACTAAAAGTCTTTGTAAGATCTATCATGTACTTAGGCATTAACCCTGATACAATACTCCAGATAAACGACATGACATCGACGTACACATTTTCTTGGATGGTGAGCATGTCTAATTCCTCTATCATTTCAACTACCCTCTTGTCGATAGGAACATTTAGTATTGATCTTAGTCCCTTGTTCAGGGTCACTTGTATTTCCACTAGAACAGAACTTGGTGCATAATACAGTAAGGTGCTGCAGT
The DNA here is from genome assembly GCA_963971405.1 of Psococerastis gibbosa. Classification (NCBI taxonomy): domain Eukaryota; kingdom Metazoa; phylum Arthropoda; class Insecta; order Psocodea; family Psocidae; genus Psococerastis; species Psococerastis gibbosa. The sequence goes on along the minus strand of OZ020489.1, from coordinate 44,475,051 downwards.
ATTTTATGTGGGGTTTAACGAAGGCTTCATAGATTAATTTCTTCGTTCTTGTCGGCAATACATATTTAACTTTCCTCAAGATAAACATTTTCTGATTTAGTTTGGATATTAATTTGCGAAAATGTTCTTTAAAGTTTAATCTGTTATCAATCGTGGTGCCAAGATATCGAAACGAATCCACCACTTCTAATCTTTCACCATTCATTCGGACATTGAGATCATAATCACAGCTTTTCTTTGAGACCAACATTGCTTTAGATTTCTTCACATTGAGGCACAGTTTATTAGCTGCCAGCCAGTACGTCAACCGGATCAGCTCTTCATTCAAGGTTTCCTCCAATTTCCCAACGTCTTTGCCAACCACATAGATGGTGAACGTGGCATCGCTTAAGGTATTCAGGTATTCATCAATCCAATGCTCTCTGCTGGAAGGAAGCAGTAAACCGTATCTTAGTTTGCCCATTGCGAATATTTCAAAATTCGCCAGCGCTATAGTGGGCTGATAGCTTCATAATAAAAGCGTGTGACAGCAACCCTACCTACCTGTTATTTTGGTTCGGTTTCTACATTCTGTCTCTCTCTTTGGATTACCACTTTTCTCAATGCTTCGGGACTTTCCTCTTCAGTCTTCAATATATCTAAGCCCAGTCTCTTATTAAATAAATGTTATTTTATTTTTCTATAATTACTCACGACACAATTGTTCTGCACGATTGTTGCAGAGTCAACGCCGAAAATTGAGAAACATCGCAAAATACAAAAGAGTCCAAAGGTGCGGTACGACGATGATGTCCAGAATGGATATAATCAAATGTATAGTGGGAGCCAGCCACAAGGTAAGTTATACTATTTATTATTTTTCATACTACTGACACTATTTTACCAACCATTCTTTAATACACTTTTACATCTCCTGTACTACTTATGAGACAGTAGAAGGGGAAAACCCTTATATAGGCGTTAAGACTAATATTTTACGGTAAATAATGAACGCAGATCCCTTATCGTGAGGGTGCGCGATTTTCAGTGAATGTTTCTAATGTTGACACCCCTTCTGTTCTGCGTCTTTCCTCCAAATATCGTTAAAATAAAAATCTTGGTGAAAGTGTGCGATCGTGCCTCAGAACAAGTAGCATAGTGGTTCAGACTCTGACATCTTCTCAAAATCAGGTAGTTGGTTTGAGTTTTACACTTGCTAAATAATGCAAATTATGCTTAGGAGGGGATGTAAAGCAATTGAGTAAAGTATTACTGGCGTAGTTATTTATTAAAATATTAATAGCTATTAACTATTCAGGACGAGACTCTGATTCGGAAGCCGACGTATACCGACCGGACGACGCGGAAGACTCATACGAGGAAGAAGAAAATGACGAGGATGATGATGATGACGACGACGACGACTATTTTGAAGGACAGCTGGTGGTGGACGAGAAGACGCCGACACAGAGTCTGTACATGATGGAAAAGAACAAGAGGAAGGTCACCATCAGGGATGGCAAGGTTGTCGTCACACCCAAGCCACAGAGGAAGGACAAGGGAAAGAGCAGGTGGGTGCAACTAATCAATAGCAAAGACTCCGACACATAGTGTTTACGTGATGGAGGAGAACAAGAGAAAGGTCAACGTCAGGCGGCTAGGTTGTCGAAAAAAGAGAAAGAACAGGCAGGTACAAGGAGCACCAGATTAAAAATAATTATATTTTTGTGTATTATGAACACTATATCAGCACTAGCTTTCGCTACATAGCTGCAAGTTTACATTATTAACAACAAATACAATATATGCACAATAAAAATTAGAAATAAAAAGAGAAACACACAATTAAACACTGTTTGTTATTTGACTTCCTTGGTACGATGAAAGCTGAATTTGTATTTGGTTCGAAGATTTTTTGAGTGCCTCTATATAGAGAAAAGGGAGCAGTTAAATGTGGAGGTCTTTGAAGGCCTGCCTCCATTTCAGTCTGGCTACAATTCTCACAGCACATTTTTTGCATGACCATTATTGTTTAGCTATTTATACGGCAGTATAAGAAAAGCTTTGTGATTTCGAGATTTGAATGGAATTACACGTTTTGTAATTCCTCTGTTAAAATAAAAAGTAACGAATTTTGAATGGTTAGCTGTGGCCATGTCTTATATCGCCTATGTATCGCTTACGGATGACGGAAGGAAAATAGTATGTCTGCTGTGTCTTGGTATTCTCTTTAGCTATACCCGAGTACAGCTTTTGTCGGAAGGCAAACAACGAGAGGGAGTAGAGATCGTAATAAGTATTTCTGTTTGGCTCAGATTCACTGCGTATATGATGTGGGCGAAGGAGGTGCGCCAGGAGTTGAGCAAGCAATTCCCGGACATGGACTTTACAACAATGGCGCGTCGACTCAGTGAGCTGTGGGCGACCGTGCCCAACTCAGAGCGCGAGCACTGGAAGAGGAAAGCGAAGCGGGAGGGCATGAAAAAGACCAAAAGTATGTAGATTCTTTATTGAAAGCTGTCCGTTGCGTCGTTAGTGCTTATTTATATATATAAATAGTCGAATATGGGGCAACTTGGACGGCATTGTCATTAGCTTGGATGATGTTGTGCAGGAGCTTGGCAATTTCGGATGGACCAGCAGGTGAGCGGCGTCTTGAATGGCACCATAGCCAAACCGCACATCGTAAGCAGCAAGTAGTTCCCCCTTGGCTTGCCTGTGGTCTGTCCGAAGGCGATTCAATGTGCGCTTCATAGGAAAGGGGAGACCGGATCCCGCCATCAGTTTTCTTCTGATGAAAGCGTTTGTTGTGTTCTTTTTCTAGGTTAAAACCGGCTGGGTTTGGTAGCCTTTGGATTTTTGTAACCTTTCACATTGTGTCCTTCTGATTATACCTTCCCTTAGTTCAGGTAGCTGCTGTCGTAGCTCCTGGTCAAAGTCCTGTTTTTTCTTCGCTGTAGTCCGTGTCTCCTTCGCCCCCTAGTGTAGCCGCTCAATGACCGCCTCGCTAACTTGCCAACACCTATCAAACCTGCACGTACATATTTGAACATTATGACAGGAATTTTGACAAGTCATGATCATGAAGCTATCGAACATAGCAGCAATAAGATGCACAGTGCTCAGATTGTTGTCTTTGACGATGGGCCCGTACACACGGACGATTCGGTCGCTAGTGATCCACTGAGAAATTTGTAATGGGAGCAAATGGGTAATGGTGGCAAACCTGGCTAAACAGCAGTCTACTGTAGCAGCTTTCTGCCGCTGGTTAATCGCAACTACAACCTGCTGCACTAGACTGCAACGAGAAGGTTACCTCTTCAACAATTGTTAGTTTAATGTCAGTGTTATATATACCATATACAGTAATGCTTTTTTTTTTTTAATTACACCATAGCACTAGGCTTCCGCCATCAGCTTTCTTGCAGCCCAATACAACACATAATCTGGTGAACCTCTGCTACTGACAAGAGCCTGGCACGTCTTAAGATGATTTCCGCCCATCTCTTCCCGGGTGTCGCATAAAGGGCAGAAAGGCTCCGATGCTACACCTATACGGTGGAGATGTTTCTGAAGGTAGTCATGACCCGTAGTTAACCTAAATTCCGCAACTGACTGGTATCTGGGTAGGTTCTTTATACAGTAATACTGCAATGTAATGTTTCGCTCCCATGAAAAATTGCTCTGGAACGTCCTTCAAACGAGCGTGTATACAATCGGATTCCAACTGTGTTTCCTCAAGCTATGTTCTGTTGGTAAATACGCATTTCTTTTCTCACATTTATTCAACTCTATTAATTTATTTATTATTCAGCAAAATCGGATGCCCCGCTGATGCCGTCTAGGAAGTTTATAAACAAAAAGGGAGGTCCCATCGCTCCGCTGCACAACTCGCCGGCTGCTCAGTCTGTCAAGCCGCCATCAAACGTTGACCTGCAACCGGTACGTTATGTTATTAGTTATAGTCGCTTTAAGGTAAAAAATGTTTCACTCAGAATTGGGACTTGGTTTTTCAGTGCTGTATAATAGTAAATATTTACTACTCGACCACAATACAACTGACATATGCGAGGCTTATCGTATTTTAGGGAGATTCTTCTACCTATTGAGATGGCGACTAATGTTCGACTTTCGGAAAATTTCTTCACAACTTTTCATTTCATGACCCCCTGAGCCTGAAACCACCCTCCGTTCAAAATTATATATATATATATGTACATATATATATGTATGTATGTATTTAAGTATGTATGTATGTATGTATATCGATTTTAGGAAACACTAACTTCCGTAAATATTATCCGATTTTGATAAAACTCGGCCCAAAAATTGATCATACAAGTTCGAGTTCTTTAACCAGCTGGATCCACTATTTAGTTACAAGATGGCGGCCGATTGAAACCATAGATTTTAATAATAATTCTAGATAGCGAACTCCCCTGCATATTTTGAAGCCAGCCGCCATTGCTATAAGGCGCCCATTCCATTGACCGGCTAGGGCTATTTCCAAAAACAGTGACATGGTAGCAGACATTCAAGACTTAGGTTGCGTCTCCACCGATCTCGCATTGCAGAATGCAAATGACATTGACGGAAATTAGAATTTTTCTTTTTATATAAATCTATTAAAATGTTTGTACTTAACATATCCCATGATGCCATTTTTTAATTTTAGTTTGTTTGTTTGTGATTTTACTGTATGATCATTGATCAATTTAAACTATGGCATAGAGGAAAATAAACATTTCCGTCAATTCTGCAATGCGAGGTCGGTGGAAACGCCACCTAAGTCTTGAATGTCTGCTACCACGTCACCGTTGTTGGAAATAGCCCTAGCCGGTCAATGGAATGGGCACCTAAGTGGATAGAAAACTTTGTTTACATTCATTTACACCTTGAGTTCTTATGTGATTTCCTAATATTTTCTGTGAAAATTACTTTCAAAAGTTCAATCTTTCTGTTTATTTTCAGTAGATTTTCATCAATAGTTACATAAAAGACAATATTAACTGAAATTAAATCAAGATAAAATTTATTTCATCGAGAAGTTCCCATTTAAGAACAGGTACTTTGCGTTCTTTCCGTTCTTTCTATCCACTTATAGCAATGGCGGATGGCTTCACAACACTCCCTACAGAGTAGACGCGACTAGGCGTGGTTGGGTGGTAGAGTGTACTTACCTTGTTCGGTGGCGGCGAAGAAGTTAGAATGAAGATCCGGGCCCGGAGACGCTGTATTTGTAGCACACCGAACAAGACGAGAGAATTAGGACATTTAATTTAGGATATAGGATTTAGGATATGTAAGTATTAAATTAACTAATTATTGAGAACTTGATAATAAGCATCCGAACCGTATGATTATGAGTGCAGAACTGAGTGCCGGTACTGGCAGAATGTTCGCTTGTTGAAACATGTAAAGTTTTAACTATCCTCCCCCGGCGATGGGGATGAGGGGCAGGTGACCTGTCGGAAAAGAACAGGAAGGAAAGCAGGTTGGGGCGACGATTCGCAGGGGCGATTGCGAGAGAAGATTGGGAGGCCCCAAAGGTAAACATACAAAGGTGAGAGAGTTAGTAGATTGCAGGCCTAGAAGAACGGGGTTGAAGAGTAGAGATGAGTAAAGTATATATAGTTGAGATTATTGAGACGTGGGAACCAGAATGAGATTCCTTACGGCGCGGCGAAGGGTAGTATTGTTGGAATAGACGTCTACTACACGGGTTATACTGTCGGTGCCAGGGTAGGTTTTAACAATTTTTCCTAATGGCCAGGTACCTGGGTGGGTGTTCATGTCTTTTATCCATACAAGGTCGCCGTTATTGACGGTGTCAGTGGAGCGGGGCCACTTTTGCTTCTGTTGCAGGGTGTGAAGCATGTCCATGCTCGATTTTTTCCAAAATATTTGGAGGATAGACCGGATGCGGTTCCAGCGCTGACCAACTGATAGGGTAGTTTCCGAGTTGTTCGCAATAGGTTCTGGGGGTAGTACAAGAGGTCCCCCTACGAGGAAGCTGCCAGGGCATAAGATTGCGCCGAGTTCAGTTAGCTGGGCTGGTAGGTAGGGACGCGAGTTTACTAGCGCTTCCACTCGCGCAAATAATGTGACATATTCTTCGAAGTACATTGGCTGATTTTGAGCGACCAATGGTGTCAAAAAGAATTTTATCTGTTTGATAAGAGGTTCCCAACTTCCCATCCATGGGCTATAAGCAGGGATAAATGAGAATTTTAACTGCCGTGTTAAAGCAGACGATAAGATTGTGTCTTTTTCAGCTTCCAGGAATTTTGCGAATTCGGATATAGTTTTACTTCCGGCGCGGAAGTTTCCGCCATTGTCAGCGCGAATTTCTAGTGGGACTGACCGTCTGCTGCAGAAACGATCCAGGGCTGCTAGAAAATCCGTGGCAGATAGAGACGATACTGGTTCAATGTGGATGGCCCGGGTCGATTCGCACAGAAATGTGACACCCCATATTTTCTGAGTGCCTGAATTTCTTCTTGCTGAGAGTTTAACATGGTAGGGTCCGAATGCGTCGACTCCTACGATGTTGCGGAATGGGAAGCAGGCCTGAGTACGGAAGCTTGGCAAGTTTCCCTGTTGTGGAGCTAGAGGTTTTGAGTGCCATTTGGCGCAGGTTACACATTTGTGTATAATTGATCTCATTAAGGATCTGCCAGAAGTTATCCAGTAGGTTTGGCGAGCTAGTGATAAACTGAGTGATAGTCCGCCATGTCCAGATAGCAGGTGGTAATGTCGGCATATTAAGGTTGCAAGGTTACATTTTGAGTTGATTAATATTGGGTGTTTTGTAGAATACGGTAGGTCGGAGTTATGAAGACGCCCCCCCACACGTAGTACGCAATTGCCGTCTAAGAATGGCGATAAATGCAGCGGAGGTTTGGTTATAGATAACTGCGAATATTTGCAAAGCAGAATGGATGACTGATTTACTTCGTCGTGACTGAGAATGAGCGATGACGGACGCGGCAATTTTGGTTTGCGCAAATGATCGACGAAACGTAGAAAATATGCAGTGGTTCGTATTAGGCGATTAAAGTTCGAACTTTTATTCAGAAGTTCCAGAATCACACATTCCGTATCGAGTTTTTTAGATGTGATAAATACAGTCTGTTTGACCTCCCTAGTATTTGTTAGTGTTACGAATTCGGGTTTGACATCGGGTAGCAGGGAATCGCACACACTGATCATAGGCGGTTGATCAGGGGGGAAATTGGTAGCGAGGAACGCAGGTCCACGAAACCAAAGGCGGCTATTGACGAGTTGCGAGGGTGTCAGACCACGACTGGCGGGGTCGGCCGCATTGTCTTCTGACTTGCAGTGTAGGAATGTTACATTGTAATCTTTCGTAAAGCTGATTATGTTAGATACTCGATTACCTGCATACACCTTTAACTTATATGTAGGCTTGTTAAGGTATGCTAGGGCTATTGTCGAATCTGAGTATAAGTAGGTACCATCAATCTTGTAGGGTAGATTTCCTGTGAATAACCACTTGATTAGCTTAGCCGCTAGTTGGATTGCTGCTAGTTCCAGCTGGGGAGTGGTTCGCTTTGTATGAATTGGAGCAAGTTTACTTTTGGCTATTAGTAAATGGCTAGTATTGGTACCTTGTTCAAAAGTTGAAATAAGGTATGCGGCACAAGCGTACCCTTTATCACTTGCATCGGAAAACAGAGCTAAGTAGTTTTTTCCGGTGGGGTTGGCTATAAAGCGGGGTATTGCAATGGTGCAAATAGCAGGCATTTCATTGATGAAGTTCATCCATTCGGCAGATAGGGATGTAGGTACAGGAGTATCCCAATCCTTCTGGCTGAAATCACCACACCACAGAAGCTGATTAAATCTTTTAATCCAAAATATGACTGGATGAATTAGACCGAGGCTGTCATATGTTCTGGCTAGATAGCTGGTGCAGTTTCTTCGGGTTACAGGTCCGGAGAATGTAGTAAGCTGAAAGCAGAAAACATCAGACTTTGGTTTCCAGTAGAGTCCAAGGACAGGGATGCTGGATTCTGGTGTTTCTGATAGACTGATGCTGGAGGCTAAGTTGCAATCTTGTAGGCCAGTGAGTACTTCTGAGTGAGAAGAGGCAAATTTGTTGAGGGCGAATTTTCCTTTAGCAAGCAGGGTTGTGAGTTCGATACGTAGTTTTGTGCATTCAGCAATGGATGACGCACCAGTCCATATATCGTCGATATAGGTGTCTGTAGATATTACTTGACAGGCGCGAGGTAATTGAGATTCATTTTCGATACAGAGCTGTTTAAGGCATCGTAGAGCAATGTAAGGGCTGCACTTAAGCCCATAACATAAGTGGTTAATCTTGAGTTCGGTTATGGTGCCTTGTGGAGATACGGAATTAGTTGAATCTACACGAGATAGTATGTGCATTTTCTCAGAGTCATCGTTCGATATTTTTATCGATCTGTAAAAAGTGTCGATATCAGCTGTGAAGCATACTCGATTCCAGCGGGCTGATAGTATAATGTAGTTAATTGGTCTTTGCAGTGGTGGTCCACACATAAGTTGGTCATTAAACGTTGCGGTATGACCTGGGGCGGTTAATGTAGGGTCAAAGACTAACTTTGGTTTGTTATTTGAGCGTTTGAAGACCACGTGACTGTTGAATAGGTACTGATTGGTGATAAGTGATGGGCAGATTTGCTGTTTATTAATATAGTCTTGTAAGGCTGCTTGGTAAATGGGGTATGCTGATTTTTTGATAGCCGGTTTTCCATTCCACGGAAGCTGGCAATCGCACGATGTTTATTGCAACCAATAGGTACTGGATTCTGCTTGAAGGGGAGACTGACGATGAATCTTCCGTCAACATCTCGAGAATGGGTAGCCGTAGTGTTTTTCAATTTCTAAATTCTCCGATGTAGGGATGGCAGGTTCCGATTCGGGGTCTGGAATTGATTCCCGTTTGAAAAGTTCTTCAATTTTTGTGGTTAGATTATCAGAGGCAGTAGCGAAATAAGAACAGGGCAAGATGCAGGTATCAATTGCATGGGGTACACGACCTATAATAATGTATCCGAATTCTGTATGGATAGCCTTCGGGATCTTAGGATCGGGCGATACTGCGGTATTGAGCTGATTTGATCCAGAAGACAATATGTCCATTGTGGACGCAGTGCTGAGTAGGATGTGAATTTCCTTGGAAACGAATGGTTTTGGATCGGCGAGTTGCAGTTGATTAATTTGCAGCACGTTAGCTGATATGTGTAGTTTATGGTTTTGGTTGTAACGTGATTCTAAGGTGCATGCAACAGTTCCAATTGTAGATAATTGACTGTTAGCGAGGCCTGAAATGTTGACAGTATTTTGTTTGTTAATTTGGAGACCAAGCCTCTTTGCAGTCTTGAGGCTTATTAGGTCTTGGTTGCTACCTGTGTCTAGCATTACATTAACTTCGTGGATAAAACCAGAGTTATCAACCACAGAGCAGAGAACAGTGCCGAACAATGTTGTGTACTTGGGCGTGAATGAATTTGCATTACTAGATTGGCAGGTTGTGACTTGACCATTTGCTGAAGAGCTGGTGGGAGCAGGAGTAGCTGAGTACGTAGGTACGGATTTGCTGGGGCACAAAAGTGAGTGATGAGTCTTGGCGTTGCAGTAAATGCACTGCTTGGTGCTAGTGCAGCTAGGTAATAAGTGCAGGTTGCACATGCAGGCTAGACATCGATTTTGATGTGATACCCAAGAAGTACGGTCTTGGACGGACTTAGCCAAGAAACTGGAGCAACGAGTGATTCTATGAGCATCGTTGTTGCAGAAAATGCAGAATGCATTTTTGGATGTATTATTATAGGTTGCTGAAACCGGTTTCGGTTTCAATGCAGTTCTGACTGAAGTTGGTTTGTTGCTGAATTGGACTTGCAACGTTTTGGAATAAAGCTGGGAGGATTTCGATGTAGACTTCAAGTTGTCTGGAGTTTTCTCCGCGTCCAGCAGGAATAGGGAGTGCTGAGTTTTCGAAACGAAGGCCATTAGATCCTTAAATTGAGGTACGGTATTTTGGTCGACCTGATTTTCAAACAATCGACGGGTATAGGTGTCTAGATTACGTAGTGAAATATTTAATAGGAGTACGTCGGCTAAGTCAATGTTCGGTAGACTTTTTAGAGCCTGAATATTATCATTATGGATTTCCAGGTATTCTTTGAGGGAGGCTGGAGTTGCTCTTTTGGCAGGCGTGAAGTTAAACAATGAAGTTAGGTGAGATGAGACCAAAGTGCGTTGGCATTCATACCTTTCTTTCAAGGCTGCTATAGCATTGACGTAACCAGCGTCAGATAGCGGGTAGTGGCACACAAGCGCTAGTGCCTCAGTTCTGAGCAGAGATTGTAGATAATAAAATCTGTCGGCATTAGACAACGATGTATTTTCGCCATACACTGCCTGAAACAATCGGATAAATGCAGGGAAATCTCGAATATCATTTGAAAATGGCGGAATATGAATATCTGGAAGACGAACGCCTTTTCGAGATGGCTGAGTAGGTACAGTTGCAGAGACTGAAGCAGTAGTTGCAGAGCGACTGTATTCTAAGGCTTCATGATATTTAACCCTTATTGTTTCGATGATGTCATCGAGGGCGGACGTCTGTTTAGAAAGATCCAGCTTTGCCTTGGGTTCGAGAAGAATATTATTCTTGTAGGTTGCTTGCACTAACATCCTGGACTCGCGTTGCAACTCGCTCGCAATGTCCAGTTGCTCTTTGTGCAAGGATAACTTGGATTTGGCGTATGAGTCCACTAAGTTCCTAATTTTGGTTACTCTTGCGAACAAATCCTCAAATTCTTGCCGTAGAACAGTATTTTGATCGGCGGGAGATAGAGCATATTCATTATCAGACATTTTCGGAAAGAAAGATAGAAAAAAATGAGAGCTGAACTGAGCAGAGTTTTATGCGTAAATTGGACCGTTAAGAATGGCAATTTAGGTACGCAGGTTCATAGAACGGATTGAAGGACCATATAGACGCGACTAGGCGTGGTAGGGTGGTAGAGTGTACTTACCTTGTTCGGTGGCGGCGAAGAAGTTAGAATGAAGATCCGGGCCCGGAGACGCTGTATTTGTAGCACACCGAACAAGACGCGAGAATTAGGACATTTAATTTAGGATATAGGATTTAGGATATGTAAGTATTAAATTAACTAATTATTGAGAACTTGATAATAAGCATCCGAACCGTATGATTATGAGTGCAGAACTGAGTGCCGGTACTGGCAGAATGTTCGCTTGTTGAAACATGTAAAGTTTTAACTACAGAGAGCATGGGAGTTCGCTATCTGGTATTATTATTAAAATCTATTATTGAAACCTTATATAATTCATATCTCAGTTAATATTGGTCGCAGAGGAATGAATTAAAATTTGACTGAAAGCCCGTATTATTATCTACGATAATGGTAAAACGTGACAACGTCTAATAAATCGATGAGCGCTGGCAGGAATACTAGGTGCATGTACAAAAAGTGTGACGTCATGAGTGATTTTTGTGGGTGGTGTTGGTGGATGATGTTCATCCGTAACGCGGGTCTGTATTCTCATTTTAAATTACACCCATGTCTTCGTCTATTCTTCCTCTTTCAGGCCATGCTATATTTGTGGTGATCAAGCAGGGGGTTTGGCTTTGGGGGTGTGAAACGTCAGGGGGTGCGCACGATTTTCAACAAAAATAGGCCTCTTTCGGCCGCGTTATTATCTATTTAAAAAATTCAAACTACTTAGGGGCTTTTCCACATTTCTTTCTCTATCCAGCCATGCATATATTATTTTAGTTAATTAAGTTTAAGTTAATTTAGGCGTTGTCACGTAAAAATATTAAACCGACTTTACAACCGACTTACAGACAATCAATTTTTTTTTTTTAATGCACTAATTAATAAGGCCTTCTTATCTTTTACATTGTAAGTTGCTGTTTTTAAGTGTGAAATTATACTGCTGCCAAATAAATTATTCTTATTCTTAATATGACAAATTTCACCACTACTAGGGCCTTAATTGCCGCCGGGAACGGCTATCGTTAGGGGTTTCTTTAATACGTCCTCCTGTACTTCGTGATCGGATGCTGTCCATTTCGTGCTGCATGGGCGTGTTGCTGTGCCCTTAGTTCGCTTGTTGCTAATGATACTTTCATGTACAATAGTATCAGTTAAAATTAGAGCGTGCCTATATCCCTGTTGTTTATAAACTCGGCTCTTTATTACAGGTGAAAAGTCCGACTAGGAGACCTGCTGAGGCAGTAAGTCCCGTAGCTGCCCGCAGCTCCCCATCCATTGCGGCTATTGATGTCGCAGCCCATCTCAAACTCATCGGGGAATCTCTGTCTATCATTGGGGAACGGCTACAGGTACGTTCAGTAGTGCAGTGGCAAAGATCAGTCAAGGTTGTTGGGTTCGAATCCCGTTCTTGACGTTGACGGCTCAGCCAAGTAAACTTGAACAGAGGGTTAGTTGATTTACATTGCCTGTTGACTGTTGTGTTAATAATCTTCAGGCAGGGGCGTCACAGCATTGAACAATTAGGGTGGAGACTGTGTTAGCAGAAGGGGGCCCTAATTACTCGTTAACTAACTCCAGATTTTATCACATGGTCGCCTTGTTGTCATAAACTTTATGATCTTGTAGTTTACAGTCCTATTTGTATCTTGTTCAGCCTACGCCCGTCCTTGGCTGGTAGGCCATTTGACGCCGTGCCGTATAGTAGAGCTGGGCCAATCCCTCCTGTGTCGTAGTTCGGTTTTCTACCTCAATGCCAGTGCAACTGAATAGGTCATCGGCATTCCCCTCCCCGTGGAAGCTGCACACATCACGTGTCGGTAAACGTAGGGAACTTGAATCCGTATCCTTCATTCTAAGATTAAGAGCCAATCCCCTAACATCCGTTTTTTAACTAAATTTAATTTTACAAGGATGCTAGAGTTATCAAATATCTTAAACACCTTAGAAGAACTACTCTAAATTTTGATGTATTATACGTGGCCTTCATGGTAAAATATGGCACACGCCATATACCAAAGGCGCTGTTTACATAGTGTACCTGCACTTGTTGTTCCAGGAAACTTCGTAGGGTTCCTCTGTTAGTAACATTTATTGCCCTGACTATTTCTCAAGGGTAAGGTTGAACAACACCACCCTGTTTTAGTCCCTGTTTTAGGAAGTTCTCGTTGCACTTCGACCTTGTTTCTATTATTTCTGAGGGTTACTCGTACCAGTCTGATTAGTATCGTAGTGTAACGAAACCAAACCGGTCCCTTTGTTGATAATTTTATAAAAATGCAACTAATGGATAATTCATACAATCATACCTCAGTTGATTGCATTGCATGCCATATCAATATTCATTGTATAGTACGATAAGTAAGGTTTTTGACAAAATTCTCAAACAAAAAATCTATGAGCATATTAAATCTGTCATTAGTCCATCTCAGCATGGATTTGTACCTAGAAGGTCAACTGCCTTTAACTTACTAACACTTACCGAAATTCTATCAGAAAATTTCCAGAAAAATAGTCAAAGGGATGTTATTTATACTAACTATGCAAAGGCTTTTGACAAAGTGGATCATGAAATACTTATTAGCAAATTAAGGAAATATGGTCTTTCGAAAAACTTAATAAAATTACTTATCTCATATTTTTCGGACAGGAAACAATTTATTTTCTACGAAGGAATTTGCTCCGCACCATTTATCATCCTTTCCTCTGTAATCCAAGGTAGCACTCTAGCTCCTCTATTTTTTATTCTTCTGGTAAACGACTTACCCCAGATAATCAAGCATAGTAAAATACTAAAATTTGCTGATGATGTCAAACTGTTAAAAGAAATAACCAATAGATGATTGCTTATTACTCAAAGAAGATCTAAACTCCCTATACGATTGGAGCAAGAAAAATAAATTACACCTCAATATTGCCAAATGCCAATACATAACTTTTTCTCTCAAAACGTATCAAATTAATTTTACATATTCAATTGATTCTGTAAATCTTAATAGAGTAACCGTAGTTAAAGATTTAGGTATACTATTGGACTCAAAATTAAACTATAATAATCATATTGATAAAATAATAAACAGAGCCAACAAAATACTGGGGTTTATCATTAGAAATACTCGAGGTATAATAAGTAACCAAAAAATAATTTTTAATTTATTTAACTCCCTATGCAGGAGTATACTCGAATACGGTTGTGAAGTTTGGGACCCCTACACAAAGGGCAACATAAAAAGTTTAGAAAAAGTACAAAAGAGATTTTTAAAATGTATGTACTACAGACTAACGGGTGTTTACCCACAACTAATGCCTTACGAAACATTACTGAATCACTTTCTGATTCCCACGCTTAAGACAAGAAGAACAAAAATTGCAATAAAAGTCTTATATAACATATTCCATTCACTACTCGATTCATCAGAGCTCTTAGAAAAACTTCTAATTAATACCCCAAATAGACGATCCAGAAACAATGACCTTTTTTATCTACAAACTCCCCGAATTAATATATGTGCGAATACTCCCATTTACAGGCTAACTAAAATATTTAATCTTAATGCTACACATTTAGACATCACCGTAAATTTATTAAAACATTAGCTATAATGAATCCAATATTTTTTTTATAAGATTACCATTTTTAAATAATAAAGACTTAGTCAAGATATATAAGAATGATATGTATTGGCAGATAGTATTACTTTATAGTATTACTTTATAGTATTACTTTTTATTTTTATCGTTACTTACCAACTAGATAACTTGTATACAACTGATGTATTTAATCTTCACATTGTTAAATAGATGTACGATATACTGCTTATAATTATAATTGTACAATAGTTATGTATCACACATGTAAATTATGATAAGCATAGTTAAGTAAGTTAAGTTAATTTGCATATTATTGGACTTTGTCTGTTTGCAAATAAACGTTTATTTATTTATTTATGTTAATGATATAATGTGCAATTCGAGGCCACCTTTGGACAATTACTTACCATAAAACTACTGATAATTTTATTATTTGTTATTTTTTGTTTTAAAATGTTTCAGGAACATGAAGGCCAGATCGCAGTGTCTGGGAGTCTGTCTGTGCTGTTGGACTCGCTGTTGTGCACAGTCGGCCCACTGCTGTGTCTCACACAGCATGTCGAGGAGATGCCCGTCGACCCCAACACTTTGTCCAACATATTACATAACGTCGCATACATAATGCCCGGGTTGGGATGAAAACTCGATTAATGAAATACCAAGATTGAGGGTATCATGAACTAGCCAGTGGGCCTACTATGCCGTTTTATAATAACGTCTTGGACCTGGGGTTAAAAATTCAAAGAAATCTATTTTAAAATAGCCCTTTCCATTCTAAAGTTACAATTATAAATAAATAAATATGTACATATTGTCATATTATGTATTTCTGTTAAATTAAACAATCAAGTAATCGACAAGAACGTATAAAGTAAAATCAGGTAGTTCTGTCATTGTCATTGTGTTAGTGCCTCAGTAACAGTGTAGAAAAGTTTCTCTAAGAGATGGTTTTGATTACATTTTTAACCCCTAGTTATGTTATTAATAAACAGCATGAGAGGCCCGCAAATCTGTTTATTATTATTAATTAGCTATATATTATAACATAAGTTCTGCAGTGAAAGAATGATGTTCCTTTACAGAAAACATTTTCCTTAGATAGTGAATCAATGACTGATTGGCAAGTAGATCAACATGCAACTGCACGCCTGATGATGATTCATGTTCTCAATCTGGTATCTCTTCCTTGGTCTTCGTGTTCCCTCTACTTCTTCCTCCAGCCGTTTCATCGCGCACCTGCTGTTATCCATTCGTTTTACGTGTCTGAGTCATTGCAGTTTTGAGTTTCCTTCGCGCTATCATTTACACCAATGGTTCTCCCACCTCGAACTCTCTTCTCGTCACTTTATTTCTATTGTATTTAACTGCCTTGTCTTTTTTTTTAAAGATTAATCGCATACCAACAATTTAATGAATGTATCCGATTGACCTCTTCAGTTGCCTCAGTAGGTTAGTACCCGAGTTGAGTTACGACACGTCTCCGATCGCATGGTGTATAAAGACTCGCACAAGTGCAAGCACGTTACCACGTAGCCATCGAAGTCGATTGTTTGTGACCTGCATATTATATATTATAGTATTCTGTGGTGACTGGCATCATGCATTAAATGAAATAGTTATTGTCTGTGAATGCGAGTAGCGTAGAAACGCTAATTTTTCTCACCATACAATCACGTTATATTACTCAGTTACTCACAGTTGCAGTTTAGTTTTTGCACTAACTCAATATTTCGCGCAGGACCAATTGCATAATAGCACCGTCTAGTTGGATATAATTTAAAAGTCCTTTTTGAAGTAACTAATTTCTTCCTATCTATTGGTATAAAGTAAGTTTTGAAGAACGTTTACTTAGTTCTTGAGGGTTGGTTCGGTAATAGCAAATATATTAAATTAAACTAGCACATCTAAGTGCTAAGCTTAATCCAAAAACACAAATGTCAAATTATATTTTATAGGATTTACATTTAAGAAGAATACGCCGGGTACACCAACTCCAAGTTAGCGATCCTTTAAAGTTTCGTATTAGTAGGCTGTATAAGTCTTGAGTCTAGACTGATAGTTAATACTAAATTGTTAATGTTTATTTGGCAGGGTTGTCAATGTTAGGCTAGCCTCGGCTATTCAATTTGGATGAAACTGAACATTTTCCATATGCTACTTTAGATGACATGGGCCCAGTACCCACGCCGTTGTCTTTTTTCATGATAGCAAATGGGTAGTTTTAAGATTTCTGCTGCTGCTGATTGTGGAAAGGCATTTGAAATTTAGCGCGAAACACGGCTAATGTCGTGGCAGCAGACTATTATGTACACAGAAATGGCATGATTGATGATTCATTTTAATTATTTATTTGTATCATAGTAAACTTCAAATTAACTTGCCTACACAACCATACATAAGTAAGTCATGACATCAAACATAGAAAGAGCCACAGAAGCTTCAAAGCAGGCTGTTTTGTGTGACTCTGCCAAAAACTACGATGCTGCGATCTTCTACTACAAAGAGGCTGCCAAGTTTTTGTACTTCGCTGTGACATTAGATGAAGGTACACCTCAACAGTTGAATCAATTGCGAGAGAAGTCACAGTGCTATGACAGCAGAGCGGCGCGACTTAAAGAAATCTGTAAGTAAACACTAATTTTGTCGTAAAAGCCTCATAAACTGTAGAGAAATAGGTCTGGCTAAATAATGGATGGTTCCCTACCGGACCAGTAGCATCTGTGCCGAATGCCTGCACAGCTACGAGAGCTTTGTCTCCTAACGATTTTATTTTGCCTGTCTTTTTCATCTGACCCGTCGATTTAATACAGTGATACTAGGGGGAGATTTCAATGTCCATTTGGAAAATAAAAATGGCGAAAAAGAAGCGTTTTCAAACTTAATTTGCAGCAATGGCTTGCACATAGGAAATTTTACACCCACGAGGGGTGAGGCATGTCTAGATACTGTAGTCTCTACAATCCACCCCCGTTCATATAAGTTCAGGGTCGTTGAACCCGTTGTTGCTGATCACAGCGCTGTAATAATGCAGTTACTTTGGGACAGGCAAAAGCGGGATAGCATTCCTTGGGCTCCAAACTATATCTTTCATTCAAGAAAGATCAGCGATACGGCGACTCGCGCCTTTTTGAAATCCCTGTCTTTAGTAAACTGGCGAGGGATGATTGATAACAATAAACCTCTCGCCACTTTTAAAACCTTTTTTAATACAATCAATAGCAAAATAGACCTATGTTTTCCCACCCGAAAGAGAGCAGGACCACCAAATCCCAGGCACCAGTCCCCAAAGCCATGGTACACTAGCGAGCTGAGACAACTCAGAAATCGGGTTTTGCTATTAAATGATTTGTACAAAAGCGCTGCTCCCGAAACAGAGGACAGGAACCGTCTCTACTTCGATTATTTACAAACTAAGAAACAATACAAAACACATATTCATAAGGCAAAGAAATCCTTCAACATAAACCTTATTGATAGTGCCCAAAACCCCAGTAGAGCTGCTTGGCAGTTGGTGAACAAAGTAAGGAAAAACACTTCCTGCATCACCTCAACCCATAGCCCGGACGACTTTAACAAATTTTTTGTTAGCTCAGTTGAAAACTTAATAGGCCAATTACCGAAATCGGAGAGAAACCCTGTTGATGAAGTGCCTACAGGGCCAACCAGCCTCCTAAACTGGAATGAAGTTACACCAAAAGAGGTAACCAAAATCGTAAAAGGTTTCAAAAACTCCACGAGCCCCGACATATTGGCTTGTCTCCCAAGTTACTCAAGTCAGTAATAGGAGAACTCAGCGAGCCCATGGCTATTGCAATAAATGCATGCCTTAGGGCTGGAATATTTCCGGATGAACTGAAAATGGCAAAAACCATTCCAGTCTTTAAGAAAGGAGATCCGACTGTATTATCAAACTATCGGCCCATTTCGATAGTGCCTGCCTTAGGTAAAGTGTATGAAACGATAATGAATCGCCAACTAATGGAGTATTTTGAGAGCAATCATTTATTTAATCCAAACCAACATGGGTTCAGGAAAGGCAAATCAACAACTACTGCCCTCTTTTCCTTAGTCAAAAAGATACTTAAAACTTTTGAAGATGGCCATTCTTTCTCGCTTACCCTCTGTGACCTTAGTAAAGCATTCGACTGCGTCAGTCACGAAATATTAATACAAAAACTAAAAAAGTACGGGATTAATGGCGTGGTATTGAGGACTTTTATATCATACCTAACAAACAGTGTTCAGTGCGTGTCTCTGTTGGGGGCTTTCTCTAAATCCTTGACAGTTAAGTACGGAGTCCCGCAGGGATCAGTGTTGGGACCGGTACTGTTTCTCATCATGATAAACGACTTGGATCTTCCAACTATACTCTTTGCAGATGACACCACTATATACTGTAGAGGCCCCTCCCCTGCCTTGGCACGCTCAATGGCTGATGTCTTGCTCGCTGAAGCCACACAGTGGTTTCAGGACAACAGGCTGTTGCTGAATAAAGGCAAGACACAGAGGCTGACGTGTACCCTTCAAAATGGAACCCCTAATACGGAAAGTGTCAAGTTGTTGGGCTTCAATGTGGATCCAAAATTAAACTGGGCCGATCACTCATCACAGCTTTGCAGTAAGCTATCGAGCGTGGTGTTTCTTTTGCGAAGGCTGAAACACCTTGTATCTGAGCCATACTTAAAAATTGCGTATCACTCGCTTTTCCATAGCCAGATATGCTATGGTCAAATTATATGAGGCCACTCTGCTGGTGTGGCAAACATCTTGCTGTTGCAGAAAAAGGCAGTTAGGATTGTGGCGTCTGGTGGTTGGAGAGACCACTGTAGACCACTGTTTATCAAAATGGGGATCCTGACGGTATACAGCCAGTACATTCGGTCCTGCCTGTTATACATGAAAGCGAATAATGGGTTTTTCCAAAGGAGAAATGTTGTGCACTCCCATGGAACAAGGAACGCTGACCGTCTGGATCTGCCAGTATGCAGACTGAGCAAATCACGAGACTCCTTCCCAAACACAGCCATCAGATATTACAATGCACTGCCTAGGGGTCTTGTGGCAATGAAATTCCCGTTGTTTAAAGCAGCTATTGACAGGAAACTGAAGGAAAGCCCTCTATACAGTTTAAATGAGTACTGGGATTTAGATTGGGGCGATTACAAAACCCCCATCTCTTGACATACTACAGCAGTCAATACCTTCGCTTATAACGATTGCCTTTGGCAATATTGTTTTATTTCAATTGATTGAATCATTAAATGTGTAGGTAGTACTAGTTGTACTTTATATTGAACGCCGTCTATCCCACCTCAGTGGGTCACAGATGTAAGAAATAAACTAACTAACTAACTTTCATTGAAAGGCGACGAACATTCTGTGCCATGACCATTATAGTTCGTACGGAGAACTTTCCAATAGAATTAGCCTACCTACTGTGATGGGGTTATCGCGCTCTTACATCTCGTTATTGGTTTTTAATTTTGTAGGTGAGCAAAAAGATGTCAGCACAGCGCAGTCAGAGGGGCAGCAGGCCCTGCAGCGGTGCAACTTTTTATTCGGCCAAGCACTGGACGCCGACGAACGAGGGCTGTCCGACATTGCCTTGGATCTTTACGGACAGGCTGCTGAATACGCTCTAACCGTGGTAACCGAGAAAATCGATATTAATTAAATTTAAATCCACAAATTTAGAAACATTTTGAAGGCAGCGAGCCCAAAAGCTCACTAGAAAGAAACATTGTCAACTGATGTGTACTCTCAAAACACGGACAAAAGCAATTAATTATTGGTTTGAATAATCAGAGTCTTTACAAGTAAGATGGATTTGTGTGATTACTGTCTACTGTACATACTGTATGTAACTCAGTAAAAGAAACCAATTTACAAGAATTTTCTGTAAAATATTTGCAGGTCATTGAACGTTTGCAAATAAATGTTTATTTATTTATTTTTGTAAATTAGACTGATGTTATGCCTGCTACGGCTTGTCAGTGATAAGCAAGCCTCAGGTAGTCGATAGTCTGGTGTAGGTTGACATCGAAGACATGTGCTAGTTTACCAATCGCAATGGCTAAAATCAGTGCGAAAACACGGTATTTAGCATAGAACTCTACAAATGTAATTGATTTTTTAATTTTTCCTTTCATTTATTAATTTTTTTCAGAAAAGTAAAATGAGTGATGATGCCCTGAAGGTAAAAATTAGTCAGCGAGCGGAGCAAGCCATTACGCGAGGGGAAGAAATAAAATTTGCCAAAAAAGACAAGCTGTCGAAAACGGTGGAACCAGTTGCGCCTAGGGAGTCTACCAGCACGGACATTGGTAAATTCAATGTCTTAGAGCATTCAGAATACATAGTATGACATTGAAAATTCAGTATACAGTCAGTACCTCCGTTAGAAAAGATACTCATTTTTTTAGACAAGTTAATCCCCTTTCAAGATTGAAAAAAGCTCCACTGAGCTCACAACTAATGAATGGCTGTCAGAGAAGTTAGGGAATCCCCTCTCTCTTGACTATTGCCGTATTTGGGATATTGTGGTCAGCAACACTCCCTACTGATGAAGGTAAGGTACCCAACATGGTTGCGTGTAGCCAGAGCAGGTGGACTCTTTTGTTGAGTATCGAATCTCGACCTTCCGTTTCACAGTCAAGTCCTCAACTAACCCGACTGTTCCTGACCCGTTGTTATTTTTCTATGCTTGTGTTCAAATGCCTCTACTATCGAAGATTGGCGATCGCCATGGAAATTACAGTCATTATGATTGTACTAGGGAATTGTAATGCATTGGTTTCCCGTTGCCTACTGCATCATTATGCCGTTGACTCTTCATTGAGTTCTTCCGCCTTCAGGACCAGTTTTCCAACCACAGGACAAAAGAGTGCCCTGCACAGAAACGACTGTGTATTTCGTTTATCCCGGCTCAAACTCGGTCCCCTATCTGTTCAGTCGTACTTCCATCTTCATCACGAGGAGGTACAGATACGAAAACATAAATACTGGACTGCCTCCTTGTAACTGCGCACGTGTCAAGACTTAGACCAATTGGCTCTACGCCTCCAACGAAGAAGGTGTACAACTTCTCTTTTTTTTAAATTGGGGTACAGGTGTTACCTGTGTGCACTTAAGCCTATTGGTCTATTGTGCCCCCTATAACAAAGTATCTACATCACTTTCTCGAGGCCTATCTCCCTCAGGAGAGCCAGGATCTTGAGGGGATTCAGAAGTGGTAGGTCTTTTACATGTAACTGCAAGCTTCCCGAGCATGCTGCTCTTCTTCGTGCGATTGCATCTCATTGCATCGCAGGTCCTCCGCGCCTTCATTACAGAATCTGCAAGACTATAGTTGTCTCCCCAAGAGACTCCAGATATTTAACCCCAGGACCAAAGACGCCAAGGCCTTTTTTCTTGGTTTTGTACTTCCTAGTTTAGAGCCATCAGTAAACCACTTGATTGTGTGACTATTGAGAATTCCTGCTGATTCGCAGCATTCTTTTATTGTCCCTAATATAGTTTCGAATTCCCTCCTAAAACAGTATTTTGGATGGATTCTATCGCTTGGCATATCCAGGCAGTGGTCAGATGTAGTCAGAGATG
This sequence comes from Psococerastis gibbosa, assembly GCA_963971405.1. Taxonomy (NCBI): domain Eukaryota; kingdom Metazoa; phylum Arthropoda; class Insecta; order Psocodea; family Psocidae; genus Psococerastis; species Psococerastis gibbosa. Next base: position 44,452,846 of record OZ020489.1, on the reverse strand, counting down.
CTGAGTCTCTCTTAATTGTCCTTCCACTCCTAATAATGCCATTTCGGCTGAAGTTTCCACTGCAACATGGAGGGGTGGGAAGTCCAGTACTATCTCCATTGCTGCAGTGGGACAGGATTTCATAGCCCCTGTAAAGCATCATGTTAGAGAATACGGGCTTCTGAATGTAGCCATAATTTGGATTATTCAGAGAAAAATTCTCTTGTAGTTTGATTTTGCCGTGTCCATGAAGCCATGACCAATGATATGGTTACAGCAGGAAAAGACAGGCTGTAGGTGTACAACTTGCAAGTTCCAGAATTTTAAAATATAGCCTAAAAGTAAAACCTCCAGCACTCATTTTTATCAATAGCTTTTCATGGTCCTTACACGTTACTATAAGCCTAAATGCAACCAGTATGTACTGGATTTTGATCATAGCATAACCTACCTATAGTTTTTACTTTTAGGCTATATTTTTTAATTCTGGAACTTTGACTTTATCAAAATTAATGGTTAACTGTTAGGTATTATTAATTATGGCAGCTAACTTAAATGATGGTGAAAGATGCGAAAGGCCAAAGATGAATAATGGTAGGTAGGTTAGGTGCTGTAGGCCCTATATGCCAAGTAGTAGGCTATTTATTCCATTTCCAACCATAAGGCACGACATATAATACAATTCAGTAGTTTCTCGATTTCGTCATGGAAAAAAGTCAAAACCGTAACTAATTAAGTTAGCTGTCATAATTCATAATATCTAACAATTAGCCATTTGATAAAGTCAAAATTCCAGAAATTAAAAATATAGCCTAAAAGTAAAACCTATAGGTAGGTATGCTATGATCATAATCCAGTACATATTGGTTGCATTTAGGCTTATAATAATAACCATAAAAAGCTATTGATAAAAAATGGAGGTTTTACTTTTAGGCTATATTTTAAAATTCTGGAACTTGTAAGTTATAAACCTTCCTCGTTGTAGAGGTAGAGCCAATTGGACTAAGTCCTGACACATGCGCAGTAACAAGGAGGCAGTCCAGCATTTATGTTTTCGAAGGCCAGCTATTTGGTCTATGCAATATGCTTCTTCTTCCTTAAATGCCTCTTCTATCGAAGATCGGTGTTCATCATGGCGATTTGGACCTTGAAGACTGCTGTCCTAAAAAGGGAAGTCGTACTCTTGTCAAACCACTGCCTCAGCTTTTTCAACCAGGGTGTCCTTCTTCTGACGGGAGCCGCCTGTTCTTCCATCTTCCCTTGGATTATTACATGCAGAAGGCTTCTTCGATACTTTCGTTCCTCATCACATGGCCGAAGTATGTTAGTTTCCATTTCTTAACCGTCAGCAGCAATTCGGCTTCTGTATCCATTCACCTAGGGGCTTCAGAATTACGGACGCGATCTCTCCAGAATATGTGTAGCCCATAGTGTATACCCACATTTCTAATGCACTGATTCTGTTCTCCATAGCTTGTGTCAAAGTCTATCCCTCCGTACCATATAGAACGATTGGGAACACATAACATTTCACCATTCGGAATCTAAGGTCCATGCCTATGCTTTTCTCAGGTAACATAAATAATTAGATTACTCGTGACTTCGTGGTATTTCATTTTAATAAACAAAAAATAACAAAAACTTAGAGTTTTAGAAAAACTTGTTATAACAACCCGAATTAGTAAAACCCAAATAATCGTTAAGAAATTAACTTTGTCTAAGAAACCCACTTGTGTTAGTATAAAACCCTGAGCGCTTTCGGCAAGAACTGCCATCTACAGAGGGAAACCCACTAGCACAGTTACACCTTATCTGCGATTTGAGACTTGCTCAACTCGAGGAGAAGATGCAAATGTGACTAGGGAGAGGAAACCTTGGTTTATATAGGACTGGGAGCGGGGGGAGGAGGGGGTGGGAGGGGGCGTGGCTGGTTACCTATTCCTAACCTACTAGCTAGATCTATTAGAGGGGATGATTGTGTGAATGTTATGTCGTTTGTTAATTTTTCCCTATTGTGTAAAGCTCTTTTGATTTCAACATTTTCAAAAAAATTTAAAGTGTAACTTTTCTTTATTTTGTGTAGGGCTGTCCAATTGTGAGGATCGAATGTGTGGTTTTCCGAGTTAAGGTGTTTCGCGAATGTGCTGTTGGTGTTGGTGTCTCCTATACCTGTTATATGTTCTCTGACCCTAGTTTTAAAGCTTCTGCCTGTTTGGCCTATGTAAATTGCGTTACAATCGTTACAATTTAGACGGTAAACTCCATTGCCTTTTTCTTTTTCTGGTTTGGTTTTGCAGTTCATGAGTTTATTGGCCAAATTGTTGCGATTGTACGGGGCTGGTGTTTTGTCTGTTGTAGAAGAAATGAGGTTACTAATTTTTTCTGTGATTTTTTCTATGTATTGTATCCTGAAATATGATTTATTGGTTACCGGGTTTAAGCTCCCTGGGGGGTAAATTAGTTTGAGGTTGTGTTTGATTTTGTGATGTCGTAGGATTCTGTCTATTAGGTTGAGATTGAAATTGTTATTTTGGGCAATTTGTTTTATTGTATTTAATTCATTATTATAGTTGGTTTGATTCATAGGGATGTTAAGGAGTCGAAAAATCATACTATGGAATGCTGCGTGTTTGTGCTGGAATGGGTGAGAAGAATCAACAGGGATTATATTATCGCTATGGGTTTCTTTACGAAATATCTTGAAGTCTAGGGTACTATTATTTTTGGTGATGGTGAGGTCTAAGAAGTTCAGGGAGTTGTTTTCTTCTACTTCCATGGTAAATTGGATTTTTGGGTGAATTGTGTTGATAAAACTTAAGAAATTGTCTAGTTGTCTGTTACTTCCTGTCCAAATGCAGAAGATATCATCCACATACCTTGTCCAGAAAGATATACATTTAACTAGGGGATTTTTATTGTGTAGAAGTTTGTGTTCGAAGTTATCCATAAAAATTTCAGCAAGAAGGGGAGAAAGGGAAGAACCCATAGGTAGGCCTATTTTTAAACCAAGGTTTCCTCTCCCTAGTCACATTTGCATCTTCTCCTCGAGTTGAGCAAGTCTCAAATCGCAGATAAGGTGTAACTGTGCTAGTGGGTTTCCCTCTGTAGATGGCAGTTCTTGCCGAAAGCGCTCAGGGTTTTATACTAACACAAGTGGGTTTCTTAGACAAAGTTAATTTCTTAACGATTATTTGGGTTTTACTAATTCGGGTTGTTATAACAAGTTTTTCTAAAACTCTAAGTTTTTGTTATTTTTTGTTTATTAAAATGAAATACCACGAAGTCACGAGTAATCTAATTATTTATGTTAAAACAGCTAGTCTTGCTGAACAACTCAAAATCTATAGGAAACTTAAAGAAAAATTCGCCATTGCTTCACTTAACCTCAAATTTAACCAAGATTGCAAAAGACTTAGAATCACTCCTAAATACATCCAAATTAAAACAGCAACCTTTTCCACACAATCCAGTAAAGCACTTAGAATCGCCCAGAAAGTCTGGCTTGCAGAAGAAATCAAAAAATGGTTCAAAATCAGAGACAGCATAAGCCTTTACCTTAAAGTTTTACATTCAGAATTATCTTTTAAACTTCACTTTTTAGAATGGACCACCTTCCAAGATCAAATATACACAAAAATTAGTTGCATCACTTACAAAAAACGCACAACACTAAATAAAAAAATAAAAGAACTGAGTCAAAACCAAAATAACAAATCCAACGGAATACATCACACATCACATCGCGACACGAAACATCAGATGTGCAGGACGAAAGTACGTTCCCGGTCTAACCCCCTTCATCGATCGATGCAGACTGGGGTAGGTCAAGGCCTCACGCCTTCAGCGCAGACACTCACTACACTACCCATCACAACACATAAATTCTATCCTCGTACCGTCAACTTATCTAACACGATTTTCAACACAAAAGAAATGGAACTTCTCAACAAGGGCCTCAAGTATTGCCCCGATATAGGTCTAAACAAAAACACGTTAACCAACTTAATGTCAGACACTGAATTTAGCCTAAAAAACCACAATAATGAAAAACACATAGCAGCAGATATTCTGAAAAACGTCAAACTTACACACAAAAACGATAACACTAAATCTATAAAAAAGAAACTAGCCCAAGATAACCTTACACTCACCAAGGCGGATAAAGGAAATTCTATTGTCATTTTACCTACCCATGATTATGTTTCTAAAGTCTTAGACCTCATTTCTGATGAATCCACATTCGTAAAACTTAAAGTAGACCCCACAAACAAATTCCAAAAAGCAACCAAAAAAGCCATTAAACAAAGCTCTAACACGATACCCCAAGATATAGCCTATAAATTTACCAACATGAACCCCGTAGCTCCTTCATTTTTTGGTCTGGTTAAACTTCATAAACCCAATCAACCTATCCGCCCAGTAGTTTCGTATAACAGTGCCCCAGCCAGCAAAGTAGCTAGTTTTCTCAACAAACACATTCGCGAGCTATCAAACTTCACACCCCGCCACAGCGTCAAAAACTCATTCGAGTTGGTTTCCCGCCTTAAGCACCTTTCCTTATCCAGCAATGCCAAACTCGTCTCTTTCGATGTCAAAAATCTGTTTACTAATATTCCCGTACCCGAAGTACGTAAATTAGTTGCCCAGTCACTCTATCACAATAACACCTCGAACAGCCTTATTTCTGAGACCCTCCTTCTGTTAGACACATGCACCCATCAAAACTATTTCCGCTTCGAATCCGACTACTACCAACAAAAAATAGGTCTACCTATGGGTTCTTCCCTTTCTCCCCTTCTTGCTGAAATTTTTATGGATAACTTCGAACACAAACTTCTACACAATAAAAATCCCCTAGTTAAATGTATATCTTTCTGGACAAGGTATGTGGATGATATCTTCTGCATTTGGACAGGAAGTAACAGACAACTAGACAATTTCTTAAGTTTTATCAACACAATTCACCCAAAAATCCAATTTACCATGGAAGTAGAAGAAAACAACTCCCTGAACTTCTTAGACCTCACCATCACCAAAAATAATAGTACCCTAGACTTCAAGATATTTCGTAAAGAAACCCATAGCGATAATATAATCCCTGTTGATTCTTCTCACCCATTCCAGCACAAACACGCAGCATTCCATAGTATGATTTTTCGACTCCTTAACATCCCTATGAATCAAACCAACTATAATAATGAATTAAATACAATAAAACAAATTGCCCAAAATAACAATTTCAATCTCAACCTAATAGACAGAATCCTACGACATCACAAAATCAAACACAACCTCAAACTAATTTACCCCCCAGGGAGCTTAAACCCGGTAACCAATAAATCATATTTCAGGATACAATACATAGAAAAAATCACAGAAAAAATTAGTAACCTCATTTCTTCTACAACAGACAAAACACCAGCCCCGTACAATCGCAACAATTTGGCCAATAAACTCATGAACTGCAAAACCAAACCAGAAAAAGAAAAAGGCAATGGAGTTTACCGTCTAAATTGTAACGATTGTAACGCAATTTACATAGGCCAAACAGGCAGAAGCTTTAAAACTAGGGTCAGAGAACATATAACAGGTATAGGAGACACCAACACCAACAGCACATTCGCGAAACACCTTAACTCGGAAAACCACACATTCGATCCTCACAATTGGACAGCCCTACACAAAATAAAGAAAAGTTACACTTTAAATTTTTTTGAAAATGTTGAAATCAAAAGAGCTTTACACAATAGGGAAAAATTAACAAACGACATAACATTCACACAATCATCCCCTCTAATAGATCTAGCTAGTAGGTTAGGAATAGGTAACCAGCCACGCCCCCTCCCACCCCCTCCTCCCCCCGCTCCCAGTCCTATATAAACCAAGGTTTCCTCTCCCTAGTCACATTTGCATCTTCTCCTCGAGTTGAGCAAGTCTCAAATCGCAGATAAGGTGTAACTGTGCTAGTGGGTTTCCCTCTGTAGATGGCAGTTCTTGCCGAAAGCGCTCAGGGTTTTATACTAACACAAGTGGGTTTCTTAGACAAAGTTAATTTCTTAACGATTATTTGGGTTTTACTAATTCGGGTTGTTATAACAAGTTTTTCTAAAACTCTAAGTTTTTGTTATTTTTTGTTTATTTCTCAGGTAAACCGGAAACTCAGTGTGATAAAGGCAGCATGTCTCACCTGAAGATAGCAGGCGGGGCGACCGGCTACTCAGCGGAAGAGAAGAAGGTTCTGCTGAGTACGTCCAAGATTAATGGCATTAACTACGTGCCTTTTATGGACATAGACATGAAGGAGAGGTTTCAATACACGCTGCCCTTCACAGACAAAGATGGCGTATTGAAATTGTCACCCCAGCAAAGAGAGCGGTTCAGCGGCTGGGCGAGACCGGAGGAGTTGTTCCCTGAGCCCAAGATGATTGTAGATAATTCGCTGAGTTACCAGTGCATCAAACAAACAGTAAGGATGTAAACAATATGGTTTAAGGGCAAACTATTCAGTACACTTTGCCATTCGCGGTTAAAGATGGCGCCCTCAAGTTGTGGCCCAGCAGAGGGACCTGTTCTGTCGCTGTTCTAAGCGTGACAAAAAGCTATTTTTCCTATGTCTCGCATATAAAGTTACCTGGACATGAACCAAACGGTCAGTTTAGATCCAGATTCACACAAGAACTTGACAATGAGTAGAAATCCTAATCGAAGAGTTTCCTCCAACTCCAAGAGTTGAAGTAAGGAAAAAGAGACGAATGTGTTGGATTTTTTTTTTTTTTTAAATGACAATTCATATATTCAGTAAATAAATAAAATAAAATTAATGATATGTGTGGATTTCTATTCAAAGAATGTCGATGATTTTAAATTTGCATAATTTATTTCAGGTTGTGTCAGATTGTTCGTTCGTGGCATCGTTGGCTGTGAGTGCCCTTTACGAAAAGAAGTTTTCGAAACGGCTTATAACACCAATTATATTCCCTCGGAATCGCAAGAAGGAACCTATCTACAATCCTTTTGGTACGCATACCTATACATGGTTTATTTTTATGAGCAATGCAGAGTACTCCCACTACGAGTTTTTTTATAAAAGTCAATTTTCACAGGAAATATTGATCGTTGAACCGTCAATATTATCTGGTAAATTAGCAGAAATGTTCTTCCACACTTCGATACATCCATCACTAATACCAATTGTCCAAAGTTCTTGGAATCCTCGGAACGACCACACTAATCTTTTTTGTGCAAATCAAAGGTAATAATTGTGACCAATCTGTGTTAGAAAAATGTACAAGAAAGAGGTACATACGTATAATGTATCAAAATGTTGAGAAACATTTCTGTTTGACCTGATATTTTGGACAGCTCTACTTTTGATATTTCGTGAGATATTTGATGTTGACACCTTCGATTGCGAAGTTTCTTATGTAGGCTAGGTTAATTAATTTTGTCCTAATTGAGTCTGCTTGGAGTTGTAATAGTACTAGTATATATGAGAGTGACTCGCGGCAAGCTGTGTAACTATAACATGAAACATGGTTGGTAAAATGCAAATTAAAATGTTTTATTATTATGTTAATTTATTATTAGTTTATTTGCAGGTAAATACATGGTAAAGCTACATATCAATGGAGTAGTGCGTAAAGTTATAATAGATGATCAGTTGCCTGTCGATCGCCATGGAAAACTGTTGTGTTCCCACTCGACCCGAAGTGGCGAGCTCTGGGTGTCCCTGCTTGAAAAGGCTTACATGAAAGTCATGGGTGGTTATGACTTTCCCGGGTCTCATAGTGTAAGTACAGCCTACTCACATGCCTACATATGTTAAAGTGGGAAAGGAAATTGTTAAATGGCAATAAAAAATAAATAAATAAACATTATCGGTGCTAGTGACGGCCCCATATCATGTATCAAAATGTAGAGAATTATTTCTTCTAATGCCCATCATATTTTTTTAGCTGTATATTGAATATTTCTTGTGAACTTCGACTTTGTTCAAAAACGAGTTGCTTGGGAGTCCGATTTACTCCTATGATAATTTTCTCTTGCAGGATATAGATCTGCACGCATTAACTGGCTGGATTCCAGAGCACATATCAATACGGACAGCGGACGCCGACTTTAATGCAGATTCTGTATTTAATATGCTTGAGTCGAGGTTAAGGAGTGGCCACTGTTTGGGTACTATTGCCACTGGAGATCTGGGGACCCAGCTTGAAGATAGGACGGGTCTTGTAGCTACTCATGCCTACGCCATTTTGGATGTTATTACTGTTCAGGTAACTTAGTTGCTATTGTGTAATATTGTAATCATCGAAACAGAACATCCTGCTGCTCATAGATTTGTAGACAATAACAATCAATATAAAATTGAAAAACATAAGGAGATAGTCTGTTACTGGCTGTTACCTATCGTCTCTTTCTTCTGCTTCTGTTTTAAATGGCTCTTCTATCGAAGATAGGTCTTGGAGACTACTGCTCTGAAAAGGGAAGTCATGCTCTTGCCAAACCACTGCTTCAGGTTTTTCAACCAGGATGTCTTCTCCCGGTAGCCCTCAGTCTCTCTATCTTCCCTTGGATTATAACAGCCAAGAGGCGATGTTTCGTTCCTCATCACATAGCCGAAGTATGTTAGTTTCTGTTTCTTAACCGTCAGCAGCAACTCGGCTTCTGTATTCATTCGCCTCAGGACCTCAGCATTGTATCTTTATGTGCTCGAAGCCTGATATGTTTCTCAGTGACTAGTCATAGGTAACGTGGCATCAGGTGGCCCCAGGATTCACAAAATATTTTTTGCGCGCTCAAATGTCCCATCTCTCATCTATAGAACTCTCGTTACTATCCTCCTGCATATCTTTAGTTGGTTAAGTACTGGGGCTAAAAACTCGTGGCCCCTCATCCGATGGAAAGGGCAACTATTCTGAGCTAGATATATATACCATGGAACTTGTACTAAGTTCCCCGCTCTCAACTACGACCCCAGACTCACACTATTGTACACGTCATTGGTTTATAAAGTCTGACTCTCTCTCTACTGTAATAAAGAACCGGTCCGAGTTCACTCGAACATGCTTTCCAATTTATCAAAATTATTAGATAGAGAAAATTAGTAATTTTATGGCAAATATTTTTCCTATGGTTAAATTTCCGATATCTCGGGGGGGGGGGGGCGGCGGTTGTCCACCTGACGTCACTGGAAGTGAGGTAAATTCTCGATAGGTCAAACAAACACATTAATTACCACACAGCAATAATGGCAGGGCATGCAATGCATTTGAGCGCGAATTTTCTATCATTTTTTTCAAAAAATAATTTTTTGGGCAAAACCAAATATTTTTTTGGGAAAGCAACCTATCCGGTTTCGTTACTCAATTTAACACCTAAAACATGCTTGAAGGTAGAAATCATCGATAGAAAGGTTTCGCATTTTTTAGTCATTTTTTCATTAAAATTTAGTTATTTTTATTTTTTTACCCCCAGAAGCAAACTATCACGGGGCAAGCGACCCCCCGCATTTTGTCAACATTAATAACGACTACAATCTACGAGAATTTAAAAGAAATCGTTGGAGCCGTTTTTGAGAAATAATTTTTTTAGACCTTTTTTTGGAGTTTTTTGAAAATAAAACCCCCCCAAATTGAGTTAGCCCAAAAAAAAAAAAATGGTCCCGAGGTATGATTTTTGTGAACCTACATGCCAAATTTCACTCAAATCCACCGAGTAGTTTTCCCGGAAATCGACGAACAGACAGACCGACAGACCAACCGACAGACAGACATTTCGTAAAAAACACTTTTTTGGGTTCCTGGGACCCCAAAACGTGTAAATCCGTTGAAATCTCGGAATCGAAAATTTCGACCGTCACAAAGCTTTCCTTATACTACGTATAAATTGGAAAGCAAATGTTTGGGTTATTGTACAGGGGGTGCAGCTAATGCAACTTAAAAACCCGTGGTCACACGTCCGATGGAGAGGCAACTACTCCGAGTTAGATGTACACCACTGGACGCCATCTATGTGCGCCGCACTGCACTTCAACCCGAGGGACGCGTCGTCCTTCGACAACGGCATCTTCTGGATAGACTACGCGTCAGTACTCAATTTCTTTAAGGGCATCTACCTGAGTTGGAACCCTGAGCTGTTTAACTACACCTACTGTACACATAGGTACGTTACGTGGTCTCTTGATCCAGAAAGACGCTCAGTCGTTTGTGTTTCACGTTCACCCGCAGCTGGTGCCGGCCTGCTAATTTTAAAGTGGTAAAAATATTCTTTGTTAAAGAACCGTTGCTAGTTAATCCGAACATACTTTCCTAGTTATCAATAGATAAAATGATAGATCAAATGAGTTCAATGGCAAATAATTATCCTAGGGTTTCCCTATCCCAAAGCACTAAATTGGTTGATGGGACGATTGCACGGTCTAGAATGGGCAGACCAATATAAGACAACACTGTAATACTCTCAATTGCGCTATGAATTATCCATAATTTCTTCAAATAACAATTTTCTATTCAAAACCAAAACTTTGCTTGGAAAAGCAACCGGTTCAGTATTTTACTCTATTTAACACATTAAACTTACCTGTGGAGGGAGTAGTCCTATACAAGTAATGGTATTCGTAAGTTAGTATAAAAGTTTTCCTTTTTAATTCCTAATTTTTAATTCCTGTAATTGATTACAGGCGTTGGACGGTCGGGCAAGGACCCACCAAAGATGTCTACAACATGGGCGAAAACCCCCAGTTTCGTCTGCACATTCCTGAGAACAAAACCGGCTCAGTCTGGATTCTTCTTACGCGACATATTACAGATCTCGAAGACTTCAAAGACAATCGGGAATTTATCGCTCTTCTAGTCTACAAGACGAACGGTTCTAAAGTCTACTATCCACGTAAGTGTGGGTAAGCAGGGGAATCTTTCCAAATTTTTGGAAAACAACATGCTAATTAATTAAACTCTCGTTCCACATTGGCTATTTTGGCAAATTCGCTCTTTGGACGACTACTGAAATACATAGTCTTTGATAATGCACAATGCATTTATTTATATGAACTATTGTTATTCTATAAAATACGATAATCTAAAATAAGAAGCAGAAGAAGAGACGCACTCCAGAAATATGACTAATGGTACTTCGTAGATTTTTATGCATTAATTAATCTTCGATTTCAAGATTTCAGCGTATTTCCACCTAAGGGCTCCCAAGATTTTATTTTTTTATTCTTTTTATTTTTTAAGAATTGTAGATCAATTTGTAATGCGGTTTATGGTCAACTCCGCTAGGCTGGCTTAGTAATAAAACAAAAAAGTCAATATTTATTTATTTGAAAATATTATATAAAGGCATGTTTTCAAATTTTTCTCAACATTAGCGACCAGAAAATGTTTTAAATCCACATAGTCATTAGTTATATATTGTATAATAAAAAAACTACAAGATCGCTCTATCAGTCTATCAGCAGTCTGATCGAGGCGTTTATAATACCGGGGTTAAATAAATACCCTAGGATTATAACTGTAAACAAACAAATTTTGAATAGCACTTTCCATTATAAAATTATCTTGTTTACCAGTGGATTAAATAAATACCGGTATTATAAACGCCCCGATCAGGCTGCTGATCCCTGATAGTAGCTCTGCTCAATTTTTATAAATAATGACTAAAAAAATTACATTATAGGGAAGCCTTTCCATCAGTGCTGCTCAACTTCAGGCATGATTCAGGTGTAAAACAGCGTAAAAAAACAACGTTTTCATGCAAATTTTGGTTTTTGAAGAACAAATATTTTTTTTTGAAGGAGTAACGGAAAATCCATACCTCATACATTGCATGCAGACGTAATAATTAATGTAAAAGTTTCTCTCATATTTCTGCCAGATATTTCAGATGGAAGAACTTAATTGGCGGTAACATTTATTTTTTAGATGATCCACCGCCTTACATTGATGGCATTAGAACCAACAGTCCACACTACTTGACCAAAATCATCTTAGGAGACGGTGGGTCTCGCACATTCACTCTAGTCGTCTCGCAATACGAGAAAACAACGGACATGTTCTACACGTTGAGAGCGTACTCCACACTGCCCTTTCAATTGAAAGCTATCGAAACTAATTATTCATATGCTAAACAGGTGAGTTTTGAGGTTTCTTCTTCTTTTCCTATTGGTACATATTGACATTTATTGCCACATTGGTACTAACTACTCTACTAATAACAGAAATTAGAGGATGTAGAAAAACTAGGCTTGGCGGTATTCGAACCCATTATCTGCGCCAAGCCCAGTTTTTCTATATCCTCTAATTTTGGTTATTACGTGGAGGTCACCTCTTTAACCGAAGTTAATATGATGTCAGTGTTTTATACACCATATAATACTAATGCAATTACAATATAATGTACTGTATATACTATATACAATCCGAAAGCTTTCGTTTCTTCGGTAAATGTAAATGGTTAATTAGTATAATAGTTTAGTTTACCAATATCAGAGTTTTATACTCATAAATAAAGTTTGAAACCCGTGGCCATGGTGTTGGAATCAAGCACATATTGTGTATCAAAATGTAGAAGAGCATTTTTGCTAGGGGATACGATATTTGTGACAGTACTACGTGATATTTGATTTTGTACACCTGTAAGGCTTTCCCCCTCCAATTTCTTTTAAAATCAGAATGTATTACACGGATTGCCAGTATCATTTTAAATAAAGGATTCACTTCAAAGGCCTGTATTTCAGTCAGATATTTCCAGGCCAGCTGGATGGCCATCGATAGCGTACGCAATGAAGTAGCAAAAGGTTGTTTAACGGTTTAAGCGAGTGGCTCTCGCCATAAGCCCAATACAGTTATAATCAGGCTATTACGATTGCCAGGGACCCAAGGTCAAGTGTCCGAGCAGTTAGCCCTGACTGTTGAGATGTTCATTATTTTATTCATTTGCCGCTATTTTTATTTTATTTTTTATATTGCAACCCTACAACCTGGAAACATGTCCTGTTACATTTCCCCCCGACGTTTGCCCACTATTGGCAATACTTAGCTAATGGTTAGACGTGGTCTATTCTATTTTAGTATCGTTGGATATTTCTTTTTTTCTCAGGTGGCGGGCGAGTGGAAGGCCGCTACAGCGGGAGGGTGTGGAAACCACCCGCAAACCTTTCCCAACAACCCCTGCTTTCACATCAATATTGAGACCGCTGGAAAGCACGCCCTTCTCATTGATTTGAAGGGCCCCAAACAGTACCAGGTTGGGTTTGTTGTGCAGAAAGTCGGTGAGCAGGACGCCGAATTTGGCCGCAAGTTATCTGGGCTGTACAGGTAAGGTGTTTAGCTTTAAAAAATTACAACTAAACTTAGTTCTTTAAGTAAAGTCACTTGAGCAGTTAGGAGTACAATACATTTTTTATCTGTTTCAAGTGTTTGGGCTAGTAGTAGCCTTTTTTATGGGCGTAGCATGGCCCCTTGACCTTTTTGTGTTTTCGGACACTATTGGCATTGTTTTCCGTATGCCAACTGGTATATGTCAACCCACACCGACTACAACGTGCAGTCGACACCCGCAGACGTACTGACAATTGAATGGCGGAAGTTGGCGTTAATTCGCATTAGCCGTTTTTTTAAAGCCCCCGTTTTTATCATGGTACAAGGTGTTTATTTCACATAATAATTTTTCCATGTGCGTTATGTGCCGGCTTCTACTGAATCCTTCACATCTGAAGGGTGGACTGAACTGAAAGGGTGGAATATTTCACTTCATTCCACGTTAAAATCTGGGGTTTAAAAAAAACTACTAATGCGACTTAGCGCCTTCTTCCATATAACTGATCAATTGGTAAGACGTAGCAAACGTCAGCCCAGCTTATCAATGGTCAGGTACGAATCATTGGGTTGGCTATGGTAAGTAAGTAATTAAGTATTTATTAATCAAAAAACGCAATACAATTAATAAATATCCAAGGGCCACACTAAGTGCACCCTGTGAAGGGGACTTGCGTCGTGGCCCTTATAACTATTACAAACAAAAACATTACATATTACATTACATAACAAATAATTATAAATAATGGTCTAAAACACTTACAAATCTTAGAATATTTTATCAATTTATTTATATTTATGTTATATTATTTTATTTTCGTTATATTATTTTATTTTAACATTATCGCTTCAAAATATCTTTAAGTTCAGTAAAAGGCATATTATAAATGATTTTTTTTTGTGATTGTTCTAAATTTTAAAAAACTGTCAGTATAATACCGTACATTAATTTCCTTAGGCAAAGCATAAAAAACCTTGACGGCTCTGAAATTTGGCGATTGTTTTAAGTGCTCAACGAAAGCTTATTAGCTTATTATTATTATAGCTTAGTAGCTTATTAATTTCCTGAGTCGCGTCACATGAAATCGTAGGCAAGTTAAAATTACAATAAAATCATCCACCACTCCAAAACATCCCAGCGCTGTCTTAACTTCGCAGATGAATGAATGAATCTGTATAAAATATAGAACAATTTAAACACAATAATTGTAAAGCCCCACAAGAAGACCTATAACAATTTACCCTACTCTAAAACTAAATAAAAAAGAAAAAAAATCAATTAGACAGACTTAAACTAACGTCTTATTAAACTAAAATTACATATTAATAACAGATCTCTCGTAAACACATAACAGTCTAGTCCACTATTTCAAAGCTCCGCCTCCCTAGCTGCTAGTTTGCTTAGTCTCAGATTTATTTGGACGCTGCCTAAAGGTGGTTCTGAGTTTCAGTTTGTTTCAGGTCCGGATTTGTGGTGATGGAGTTGCCCTCCGTAGGGGCCGGCGTGTACAGTATTGTGCCTACTACTTACCTTCCTGGTCAGGAAAGTCCCTTTATTCTAACTATTAAATCGACCTGTCCACTAACTATTACTAGAGTCAGATAATACAATGCTATATACTATTAACGTTAACATATTCATATAGGAGAGTAATACATTTTATTTCCGTTATATATTCGTTATTTGTATTACAATTAGTAGGTTCCCCTATACTATAACCCTGTATCCTGAATCGTGTATTATGGTATACATCGAGGACTTAGGCTCTAGTCCTATTCTACCTTGAAATTGGAATCCATTGAAACTACACACGAATTTTCAAATCGTTCATCAGGTAAGCAAAATTTTTTATGAGCCTATTTTTGTAAGTCGATTTACATACAAGATTAAATAAGATTACATACATAAATTAAAATGATAAGCACTGGATCCATAATAGTAGTAGTTATTTTTTGGTAAGGGAGAGATTTAAAAATATTTTGTATACAATGAATATTGTAAATGTATTTTTTACGAAATCAAATATTTTCTCGCACCTTAGCCGCAAACATATGAAAGTGGTCAGGTGAATAATTCATAGAAAATTCAATCTTTCTCCAAAAGCTGTCTATTTCCCCGGCTGATTTAGGCCTACTACTATTCTGTAAAATCTCTACTTCTGTTTATTTTTTTATTTTTTTTTAAAAGTAATATTGTTTGAGGTGAGATAATGTAAATTTACTACGAATAATTTTTCAGTCTGCTGGAAGCCTATGTCTATGCAGAAACATAAGCTTGCTGTTTCACTCTGCCTTTGCAGAGGCAATTTGTACAAGACGTCACCCCTGGCAATTTATTGAATGCATCCGAATAACTTGTTCAGTCAGGAAACTTCAGTCGTCTCTTTTTAGGTAATACAATTAATGATATCTTATGATAATATCTAGAGTTCTATATATACAAGAGATGGGACACTCGAGCGCGCTAAAAATATTTTGTGAATCCTGGGATCACCTGCTACGTTTTTTTCTATGGCCGGTCATAGAAAACGCGGCATCAGGTGGACTCAGGATTCAAAAAAATATTTGTGGCGCGCTCAAATGTCCCATCTCTTCTGTATAGAAACTACCTCGTATATATAGTGTCTCCCATCATCGGTGGAAAAGTGAGAACCAAAGGAAGCCACCATATTTTCATATTTCTATGGTCTGCGGCTTCCCTTGGATTCCGCCTTCCGCAGTTTTACCTGGGATGGTGGGTTCAACCCTTAATTGTCGACTGTATGATTATCCTGCTTTTTATTGCGTGCATAACTTTGGGGAATCAATACTTTAGATTTCTGTAATTTGTCGTAGTGCTAATTGCCGTTGAGTGATAAATATTTGATGAGACCCGCTGTGTTTTGTCGTAATAACTTTGGTAATTATACCCTTGTAACTCTTCAGTGACAAGCTATACGATTCCACGCAATCGTAAACGTACTAAATTACATGATAATCAGTATAATAGCTAAACTAGACTTTTCCGTATAGTATACTGTATTCAGTATAGTGAACAAGACGTGTGCTTTCGGTTTGATAAACTAACAGAGACTGTATGTTAACGCAGAGATTTACAATCAATTTGTAGACAAATGACGTCAGGGTCTTTTTGACAAAATTAATTAAGGGCAAACCGGATCCGCCGATATTTCATTTCTTTACAAACTTTAATTTCTCATGAAATATGGAACGCAGAACAATGAAAAAATGCAGAATGGAAAGAAGAATTTTTCTCCTAATTTTGATATATAGTATGTTGCAATCATCAATACCGATCGGCTATAGTTAGTGAACTTGATACGTAAAAAATAACGGTCACTCAGGAGTTCAAGCTGAAGGAGTTCATCAACTGTGGCGGATTGGGGTTAGTTAAGGCCACATACTATGCATCAAAATTAGGATAAAAAATTATTCTTTCCATTCTGCATTTTTTCATTGTTCTGCGTTCTATATTTCATGAGAAATTGAAGTTTGAACAGAAAATGGAATATCGGCAACTCTGGTTTGACCTTAAGAGACAATCGAAAGGGAAAGCCTTATAAGTGTAAAAATAAAATATCGCATGAGATATCAAACGTAGTGTTGTCAAAAATATCAGGACAAACAGAAGAAAATTTTCTGAGCATTTTGATGTGCTGCATGATATATATACATGTTATGATACTTACCTATTTCTAACACAAATTGGCCACAACTAATATTGAATTTGATTTGGGTACAAAAAGGATAGGTGTGGTAGTCCCGAGGAAGGAATGCAAGAGCTGTGGCCAATTGATGTTACATGCCATGTATGGAAATGTAGAGTAACATTTCTGTTAATTGCATGGATATTTAAGACGGCTCTACGATAGATATTTGCTGTGAAAATCAACTAGAGGGGCGTAGTGGGGGTTCCCAAATGTATGAATAAATAAACAAATATTGACTTTTTTCTATTACTAAGCCAACCTAGCGGAGTTAGGGCTTTAAAGCCCTCTCTTACACTCAACTAGGAAGACCTGGCATCGCCTGCTTTACATGCCCTCCGAAGCATGCCAGATTTGCTTCTAATGAAGAACTTTCTTATAGAAAATCCAACATGGAGGGTCTCTGCTTTGTTGTGATTGACGGGGTGCATCCCCATATTTATCTTATGGAGAGCGGTGCAGTTAATTTATTTTGGTTTTCGTGAGTGGCAACCCTGCAACCCTCTTAATAAGATAAATATGGATATGCATCGTGCCAACCACAGCAAGCTGAGAGAGAGAGTTCCCGAGTGCTCACACGGAATCATGTAACCCTGGAATATATTTAGAAAATTTTGCTACGCATACATGGTTCATTTTAACTGCAAATCCGAGTAACTCCACTTCGCGATTATAGCTATTAGATGTTTGCACTTATTAGGGGTTTCCTTGTCTCTTAACGGGCACTTAAGCTTACTTAAATATATATAAAAAATGTAATTTTGTCAATGATGCTGCAGATTTTTAATTTATTAATTAATATGATATTTTGTTATTTTTAGACTTGCAGTAGCCTAGATATTGTTTAAGTTGATTTTCCTTCGTCAAAAAATATGATGGAAGTAGCTAGGGACTATCTAACTAACTCAAATTTTCATGGATTTCGGTACTTGGCTGAAAGTGGCCGGCACTGGATTGAGAGGTAATTCAATTGTAGTACATTATTATACAATATTACAGTTTAACACGATTATTAGAGACATGGCCAGATATTCTTTAGTAGCCGAGTTTCTGTGTGCAAAAGGACCACGCCGACGTTTTTTTAAGTGGGGGACTCTTGATTATACACCGGTCTGTTGCATAATACCTGAATGAAGCTATGCGCAATTTTCGAAAAGATTCTAGTGGAACCTAGGACAACGTAAACAACCGCCAACTGCCATCAGTTGCCAAGTGATTTCTCAATGGTTGTATGTATAGCCGGCATATTTGGAATTTATATTGGCAACCTGATGTCCCGGCAAGGCATAAATCGTGGGTTCGAATCGGAGCTAGTCCAGATTTTTCTTGATCCTCTAATTTCGTTATATTGAGGAGGTTGCCTTGTCACATTTGTCTGCTAATGAACTCGTACCAAGAGCTGAGGCGGTCTGTCTGTCGCTCTGTCTGTCTGTCTGTTCATCGGTTTATGGGCAAACTATTTGGTCGATTTTGACGAAATTTGACATGTAGGTTCACAAAAATCATATCTCAACACCATTTTTTTTATCTGGGGCTAACTCAATATGGGGGGTTTAATTCTCAAAAAACTCCAAGAAAACGTCTAAAAAAATGATTTCTTATTTCTTAATGTTAATAAAATGCGGGGAGTTGCTTGCCCCTTGATTGTTTGCTTCTGGGGGTAAAAGAATAAAAATAACTCAATTTTAATGAAAAATGACTAAAAAATAATTTTTCTGCGAAATCTTTCTATCGATGATATCTACCTTCAGGCATGTTTGAGGTGTTAAATTGAGTCACGAAACCGGACAGGTTGCTTTCCCAAAAAAGTATTTGGTATTGTCCAAAAAATTATTTATTGAAAACATGAAACAGAAAATTCACTCTCAAATGCATTGCGTGCCCTGCCATTATTACTGTGTGGTAATGTATTGGTGTTCTGACCTATCTAGAATTTACCTCACCTCCAGTGACGTCAGGTGGACCCCCCCCCCCCCCCCCCCGCGGGATATCCGACATTTAACCATAGGAAAATTATTTACCATGAAATTACCCATTTCCTGTATCTAGGATTAATTGATAAATTGGAAAGCATGTTCGAGTAAGCTCGGACCGGTTCTTTTCAGGGTATTCTGGCTGGTTTGCGTGTGTGCGTCGTGGGTGTTCTGCTACATCCTGGTCGTGTCCTCTTGGCACAACTTCCAGGACAACGCGATTAGCTTTGGCACTGATACCGACTACATCAATTGGAACACCTCCTTCTTTTCTGTCTCGGTTTGCGAGTTTTGGAGCAAGGAGAAGGTGTATGCCATAGCTAATGAAACATTATTAAAAGCTAATCTGTAAGTAAACGAGCAGGCTGCTTGATGATGGCCCACGGTAAGCCAAATTTGAGGCCCACATATCACAATATTGCTGTAAAAGTTAAGGTCGTCATTAATCAATCAATCAATTTATTTTGTCTCAAAAAGAATATTGATACAGGCTAAAGTGGCTTTTACCACAGGCAGCATGGCCGTGCGTGGTTTATCACAGAGACGATACAATACATGATGTCATTCTATATGATATTCAATATAACAATTTTTGTTTTCGTCAATATTTATTAGTTTATTAGTAGTAGAGTAGGATTAGTTTATGATTATTAATTAATGCAGTTATTAGTTAGTTAGTAGTTATTAGTTAATAGGGTCAAATTGGGTTGGTAAGGGCGTTTTATGGTTTTCTATGTAGTAGGGTACAGTTTCTTTTCTGAATGTTCTATTTATTATGATAGGATATAATTTTATTAATAGTCAAACAGAAGTGCTAAAAGGAACAGTTAAGAGGCAATTTGAAGAGAAAAACCTTATAAGTGTAAAAATCAAATATCTCATGAATAACTATAAGTTAGTAGAGCTGTCAAAAATAACAGGAAAACAAATTTCTGATCATTTTGATGTATAATACAGTAGGCCCTAGTAGGCTACCTCTTTCTAACACAGATAACACAATTATTGAATTTGATTTGTACAAAAAACGATTAGTGTTGTAGTCCCGAGATTGGTGTTAGTCAAGGCCACATGCCATGTAACGAAATGTAGACCATTTCTGTTGTATTTCACGGCTAACGTTAACTATAAGAGGAGCACTTATTTGTTTTTACAGCAGTTAGCCATTGTTTTGGTACCGTAGTCTGTTGTCACATTAGTTACTTATCACCTTGTAAGCATAATCTAGTGACTAGATTCTAGTCAATTCTACTATTGTACATGTGGCTTTTAGCTTGAGTTTTTAATTTGACAGCTTCTTCCAGTGATTTACCGTAATGCAATTTAAACACATGCAAAGAGGGCGCTGTAAATACAAATAAAAACATAGCTGTATATATGGCTACGTAAGGGCGTTTTAACACTGACATGACAACCCTGTTTTGTACTAAAGGAATTTCATATCATTAGGTACTAAACGTAATGAAATGCGAAAAGCAAAGGATGTTCGAAATGTAAAGTTGTTTATTGGTGTTTCTCTGGCAAATTAGTATATTATAAGTAAAGGCGACCCAAGGAAGGCGTTCGCAGAAGACCGCAAGAAAGGCATGAGATGCGGAACATACTTGGAACTCAAGAGAACGGCCCAAGACAAGGAGGAGTGGAGAAGGAGGTGGAAAGATTTGCTGCAAAGATTGAAACTAAAGAGGAAGAAGTAAAATTGCACTTAATTCCACAACATAAATTTTTAATAATGACAGCTGTTTCTCTGGCAGTCAGTAGATAAAAAAAATTATACTGCGTGGCCTTATTGTTGTTTTTTACAGAAACGAAAAGAATGAAAGCGACGGCTCTTTGAACTTGCACGAGTCTCTGATGGAGATTGCCTTCTACAAGGGTGACCGTTACTTTTTGAAAATGTTCTGCTCCGGGCCGGAAGCCAGCCCTCTCTGTCTGAAGGACGGATACCGTGAATTCAGCGAAAAAGTATGTATACAGGAAAATTCTACTGTTTGAATAGAAAGCAAGAAGAAAGAAAGAAAATTTTATTTATTTTCCATGTAAATTAGGCGAATCTCGAGTCCACGCAAAATGAGACAAATATGGACTTGGATCGTTCTGAACCTGTGCGATACTGTAAAAAAATTAATTGCACTACCCTGTCGTGCCTTACTCCAAAATGTATTTTCCCTATGCAGATACAATATAGGCCTATAAGAACGCACATCAAAGGGCAGTTTTGAATGTTGTATGCAAAACTAGTAAGCATCTGTATTCTATAGTAAATGTAAAAAGAGCAACCCTAAATTGCTTAGAGACCATCTCTTAGAGAAAGCTTTCTACATCGCTACTGAAGCACTAGCACAATGATAATAACAGAAATAGCCTACCTGATTTTGACGATTTTACTTTATACTTTCTTGTTGATTAGGTAATAATGATTGTATAATTTAACAGAAGTATAATATGTATACTGTATTTATTTAATGTTACAATTCTTAAAAAACTTTTAAAATATGCTCCTCCTGCGTCGATGCCAACGCGATTTCCAAGCTTCGAAGGCGTCCCGGTAGGCAATCCCCGGAATGGGCTTTAGAGCCGCGGTGCAAGCTGCTTTGATCCCCTCTGTCGTCTCAATATGCTGTCGTTTCATCGGTCTTTTGAGGCGAGGAATCAAAAATCCCTTTCGGCTCTGGCCGCTCAGGTGTAAAGAGATTAGAGATTCCATGCAAGCCCAGACTCCGTTTTTCCTTTAGTTCTCTAAGCTATGTGTACCAATCAAAATTAAAAAAATGCTTCATTCTTTTCCTGACCACAACATCAACACACAAAACACTCTTGTGTTCCATATTTCGATGACTATGAACTTTTACTTAAGTATCACATTATTTTCTCTTTGACTGGACGCCAGGTTGAAATCATTGATTTGTCGTACAATGTGGTGATTACCATTATCGTAGATAATAATACGGGTTTTCGGTCAGATTTTATTTCATTCCTCTGCAACCAATAATAACTGAGATATGAATTATTATGGAAGGTTTTAATCTTGGAACAAAATAGTGGTAACAAACTCGATCAAGACATTTGTATGAACAATTTTTGTGCCAAGCAGTTTCATCAAGATCGGATAAAACTTACGGAAGTTACAGTGTTTCCTAAAATCGATGTAGGCCCTTACATACGATATATACATAAAATATAGTACATATACTGTATATACAGTATATATATATATATATATGTAACATTTTGATCGGGGCGTGGTTTTAGGCTCAGGGGGTCATGAAATGAAAAGTTGTGAAGGAATTTTCCGGGAGTCGAACATTGGTCGTCGTCTCAATGATGAATCACCTTAGAAGAAGTCCGGGGCCACTTGTGGGCTGTAGGGATATGCAGGGGAAGCGTTGGGATGTCTTGCCTGGTCGCATGAAAAGAGGTGTGACCTGGGGCGTTGTCTTGCTGCAACCTCCAGTCGGCTACGATGTATTTGCAGACTTGATTCACCCTTCTTTTGAGTCTCTTCGCCATCTCCACATAAAATTTGGCGTTGGCGGTATGCCAGGAGGAGCAAAGTCATGGTGAATGATGCCTTTGATATAAAAAAAGACAATGTGCATAGTTTTCTTGGGTATTCATTGGCGACCTCTTCCCTGCCATCCATAAAGGCCCTGTGCTACCGAAACACACCACAATTGTTGCTAAAGTATCCTCTGGTTACGCCTGTCACACATCTCCGATGGGGACATTCCTAGTTTAATACAGAATTTAATAGCTGACCTCTGTTCTATGTTATATTATTACATTAAATGTAACTGGCCTAGACTTGATGTGCAGAATTTTAATAAATTAATAAAGCTTACCGTTATATATTGGTAGACGCAGTGTTACATACTATAAAATTACTATAATAATAATAATAATAATAATAGTGTAATTCCCAAAATAAATTCAGTTACATAAATTTAGATAATAAATTTTTCTTCTTTGGGTCCCTTGCCATTGTGCAGCCATTTTGCACGTGGAGGCAAGGTGCCAAAAACAATATAAGAACTAAAAAGTTAAAGTTGTAATAGGTATAAGTACAGATGCATTAGGTATACAGATGGTATGAGGTATGTTGAGAGGCATGTTATTAGAAATTCCGAAGGTTCTGGAGGTTGCGGCTCAATATGTATATCATAGTAGCATTACGTAATGTACTATAGGAAAAATGTAGTGCACATGCCGTAATATAAATTTTTCGTTAATGCATCATATTGCACTCTAATATAAGCTGATAGTATGTCTGTTGGAGAAAAAATGGATTCTTGTGAAAGTAGGCTACTTTATTCTGGCAACTATACAGTACGCATTGCGAAATAATGTTGTCTTCTGTTTCTAGGTGCGCGGCAATTGCTCTGAGGTTTTCCATAAATGCATTTGGAATAATGAGACGGTATTTGATTGCTGCCGGTACTTTAACAGGCTTGAGACTGAACGCGGGCCTTGCTTTACTATCAACTCAATACAAACTAAGTAAGTGCCAATTAAATACCTGGGTGTCTGGGCAACACCAACATCACGGATAAAAATGAAGTTTGTTACGAAATTAATAAAAAAAAAATAGGATCAGCAACTCAATTCTACCACCTACCTCTTCTCTCAGATGATGACAAGACGCTCACAAAGAGTTAAGCAAACGTTATTGAAAATTTGACTTATACCCGTTATGACAGTATGGAGATGAACAACAGACGGAACGTTAAAATAAGCGGCTGAGAAGAAGTTAATCAGAACAGCCCATCAGAGGACAAGGTGGGATAGGATAAGAAATGAAGTGATAAGAAGAGAGTTTTGTGTAATTGCCTTGGTGATGCGATGCTCATATTCGATTTATTGTAAGAATAGAGACTTGTCTGGCAATGTAGCGCCCGATATTTCAATTTTGGAAATGTCGCAGTCCCTTTTGGGAGAGGGAAGAAGGATCCTTGGAGAGGATAGCGAGTCTGCAACTGCGAATAGATAATAGAGGAAGGAATAGAGGGAACACGATGAAGAGAAAGAACAAGGATGTGATACAGAAACTATGCCTATGATTATGTCTTCCCCATTGAGAATTGAGTCTTTCGGCATTGTGTCGTCGTTTTCATACAAGGAGTCAATTGATTCTCATTTCCAATACTCGTAGCTTGTATTTCGTATGTTTCCTAGTTTGTGAGCCCTATGTCGAAACCGGCCTTAAACGTCGTTGCTTCCCATGTTAACAGGAGTCAAACCAAGATTCCTCTGATTTCCAATAAGGAGACCGGGCCAGGGTTCCTACGACTAGAGCTGAAAGAGCAGGCCCATGTGCTTGTGCATTCTGAGGAGGAAGTACCCAACCATAACGCTATAGTGTCTGAACATATTTTGGCCCGCAAGAACTTGTTCTACAAGAGGGTCCACGCCATGACTGAAATTGTGAACAGTTATCAAGTAGGTTTAGTTCGTTCATCTATTTTCCCTGGTCATAGTTGCCATCTAGAATGCTCTTGTTGCATGCACTCGAAAAAACGAGTGGTGGACTCATTTTCGAGCAATACGTGAATTGATTAAGTGCCCACGCGCTTTTCTTCTAACCAGGTGCGCTCAGTTTTGAAAAAGTCTGGGGGGGGGGGGGGGAAATGGGAGAGGTGACCCCCCCCCCAAATACGAAGGAAATTGTACTGTTGGATTTACCTCCTGAGGAAACTTTGTTTTAGTATTTTTAACTATGCAACACCTTAGACTCTTGTGCGCTTTGTCCATACTATGTTGCTGCTTTTAAAAAAGCTAAAACAAAAAGCCATTGGCATAAATGCCCAAAATTTCTGGGGGAGGAAAAAGAAAAAAAAATTGATAAAATAGGTCTCAAATAATGGGGTTGTAAGCATTTTGAATTAATATATTTTGTGAAAGTATACTTGATGCATGAATTAGTATGAATTAATTTCCCTTTTGTTATTGTGGATACTATGCGTTTCGCTTTCGCCTTCATAACATCTTTTTTACCACAAATCTTGAGGGGGGGGGCCCTATTTACGCCAATGGAAAAAGCGTGTTTGAATTAACTTCTTACAGAATTTAGAATGTATACCTAGTGTATTACAATTATTAAAAGTTAAAAATAAATCATCAATCAATCAATCATCAATTGTCAGAATATTTTGAATCATAGCTTCAGCTCCATGTCGATCAACGCACTGACGTTTGGTTTATGAATTCGTTCACAAATTTTTTCAAGTTTAAGTTTCGTACTGAATGTTTACTAACGCCAAAATGGAAATGCCCAGAAAAAGCAATGGGAATCAGTAGGCTTTAAGCCACGTTTCCTGGGGAAAAAGGAAAAAGTCTGGGGGGGGGGGGCAAAAAGTTCCGTGCCCCCCCCCCCCGTAGTGGGCGCCCCTGCTTCTAACGTTCCCAGAGAAAAACCATGCGGATGCTTGAAAGTGTGTGTGTGTGTGTGTGTGCAACAAGGGCACCCTGGCAATAATGGCCGTAAAATAGATGATTAATTATAAGAGAAAATATGTATATAGGCCTATACTAGTAATTATAAAGGAAAATAGGCATAGCTTGCGGAAACACATTGGTTCTTATTGGAATTACTGACTTGCAGTCCAAGCATTTCTGATATTTCTAATGCACAGAATAGGTACCATACCCTTTATGGTCCAATGGTCCAACGACCTTGTACATGTTATAAATTGTCTAAAACTGACAGTAAAAAAAACATCTACTTCACAGTCGCATTATGTAATTATACTATATATTGTAATTTTATTTGTATAGGCCTACTTGAAAAAAAATAAAATACATATATTATTATTACTACTTTTTACTTACTGAAAATGAACAAAAATATTATTTTCATAGTAAATGTCTTTTCAGTAAATGTCTTTTAGTAAAGGATAACTTTGGGTTTATATTTAATATTTGAAAACTTTAAAATAAAACTTAATTGTGTTTAGATGTAAAATATATTTGAAAATCTTTTCATTTTCTGTCTGAGGTGACATCTTGTATTCAAACTAGCCCAGACAAACCCCTTAGGGGGTTTTTGTTACTCAATGAAATATTGTATGCCTTGTAGTTTCTGTTGAATACATACCCTCGGTCCGTGGAGTAATGGACGAAGGAAAAGAAAAGAAAATATTTCTATTTGTACAATGTACTAATGTACATTCTATTTTAATTACCGAATGCCCTACATACGCAATGGCCGACAGACTTTCGTTACCAAAACCACACACCCTGTCAAGCTTAATTGGGGACAAGCATGATCCGGTCATGGCAACATTAAGCTTTCTTATCAAGACTGGAGTCATGCCACACCTGTATACAAACACAAGAGAACCATTCTAAACCAAAACTACCGACAATAACCAAATAAGTTGTTGTTGTTGTTGTTTCCAACTACTTTCAGCATTTCTGCTTTAAGCAACCCTGTCAGCCTGGCGGGGGGAGTGAGTCTGTTTGTTAACTTGAGGCACCCTAAGGGCAGACTCCTTCACCTCGGGATAAAGGGGAGTTGACTGACTAACCAAATAAGTCAACACCTCCGCACACACACACACACCGACCGGCGCAAATACTCGAGAGTCCCGCGCCAAAAAAAAATTTACAACGATATTTTTAATCGTACTTTTCTACTTCTCTTTTAGGTGCGTAAAGTTGACATAAGCAAGAGGAAATGTCGTTTTCCCGATGAAAACTACATCCCAGCGTACCCCTACTACAGCTACGGGGTCTGTCTTGTCGACTGTCGCATAAAAAAGCAAATTGAGGTGTGCAACTGCACCACTCATCTTAGTCCGGGCGCAGGTGAGACTACATCGTACTGCTTATTATTAACTCTGAGCTATGAAATTTAGGCGCCAAAGCCAAATATGGAACGCGTCAATTTGTATGCTCGTATATAATGTAGTATAGAGTAGTGGTACAGACTCCAATTTTCACCCGAAAGGTTGTTGGTTCGAGTCCCCCACTGGCTACATTTTCTGGCCATGCTTCGGAGGGCATGTAAAGCAGGCGGTCCCGGGTCATCCTAGTTGAGTGTAAGAGAGGGCTTTATAGCCCTAACTCCGCTAGGTTGGCTTAGTAATAGAACAACAAAAAGTCAAGATTTATTTTATTGATTATTTATAACCACAAAACAACATAATACATAACAATAATATAACTGAATGGCTCCCCATCGCCGACGCCAAAAAAAAAAGACATAATAATGTACATAACTGATGAGGCATGAAGGACTTCTGAACACAATAATAGGAGAGGAGGCACCACACAGGGTACCTCTGCTAGGGGCCGACCAATAAAGGCGTATTTTAGTTAGCGCACGAGCCAGGTTTCGGGGTTGGTTGTTTTCGTTGTCTTCCAACGCCTGCTTTCAGCATTTCTGCTTTACACATTATATTACAGTGCTAGCTGTATTGTATATATAACACTGACATTAAATTAACTTGGCTTGGCGGGATTTGAACCCACGATATGTGCCTAACCGCTGGACCACAATCCCGCCAAGCCCAGTTTTTCTATATCCTTTAATTTCGGTTAATTCTGCTTGAAGCAACCCTGTCACCCTGCACACTAAGGGCAGACTCCTTCATCTCAGGGAGAAGGGAAGTTGACTGACAGGGTGGACCTTCTGATTATAGTGGATTCCGAACCACTTGGGGAACATTGTACAATCACACGATTGATTCGTAGGTTACCAGGACTCGACACCCACTGACACTGAATGGCAGTCTTAGCGCGTTGTCATGTCCCCTGTCAATGCTGTACACGCTACCAAGCTACCAAGTTCTCTGCTGTATTGAACAAACTCTGTTCTGGTGGATTCAATTTGGTATGACCGTTGGCACTTGAGTGAAGGAGCCACGTCATTTTGAAAAAAAATCGAAGAAAACAAAACCTTTAACGTTAAATAACAAATGACGCTACTGTCCGATTTTCTTAGACCTGCAGTATTTTAGGTAGAATGCCAAGAGGAATATTTCCATAAAAAAACCGCGAGGTGCGATCAATGGAACCCTTCTTCTTTGGTTGCAATCTAATGATTGTTTTGCAGCAAATCTTTCCATCTCCTCCCTGTCTTGGGCCGTTCTCTTTAGTTCCAAGTAGGTTCCGTATCTCTGTTCTTTCTTGAGGTAATTAGGGATCTTTTATCGTTTATCCTTTGAAGTACCTCTTCGTTCGTTATGTGGTCTCTCCAAGATATTTTCAACATTCTCCTATAGCACCACAGTTCGAAATTGAACCCTACTTTAAAATAAATAAATAAAATAACTAAGGACTTTTTTGTTCTATTACTAAGCCAACCTAGCGGTGTTGGGGCTATAGAGGCCTCTCTTAACTAGGAAGACCAGGGACCGCCTGCTTTACATGCCCTCTGAAGCATGGCCAGCAGTGTAGCGAGTGTGGGACCAACAACCTTTCGGGTGAAAGTCAGAGTCCGCGTCGCCACTCTACGTGTCCCAACTGACTGATATTTTACTGGTGGAATAATAAAAGTTGCTGGAAGATTCTTTATTTATTAATTTTTGTTTTTAGACCCTGATAAAATCTGTGACTTAGAAGGGCAGGTATGCCTGATAGACCACACGCCATCCTTCATGATTCTGGTGAATTCGTGGTCGGACCGCAATGGCATCTCGTGTGACTGCCTGCCCAGCTGTACTGAACCTGAATTCGACCTTACTTACGAAATCGAGACCGGGTATGCACGCATTTGTTTTTCACATTTCATTACTTTTATATAAACAGAACCCAGATTTTCTAAATTATTGAAAAAGACGCGTTGTAGGCTTATCTACCCTAAGCCCTCTCAGCAGCCTAGCACCAACGTAAATAATAAATAATTACTGGAGTTTAACTATTATCGACTTCGATGGCCAGGTGGTAACGTGCGAGTCTTTACACGCCATGCGGTCGGAGACGTGTCGTAACACAACAGGGGTACTAACCTACAGAGGCGACTGAAAAGGCCAATCGGATACATTCATTAAATTCTTTGTATGCCATCAATCTTTTTGTAAATAAAAAATAATAATAACCTGTGGGCTTTGGAGCCTTCCATTTCTTTTTGGGCGCGAGGCCACGTTTGTGGCATATGCGCCACTCTAAATCATGATAGTATTTATTTCATTTTTAGAAGTTCAGTGTGTTGGAGAAAGGCTGTAAGTGAGATGACATTGCTAGTGTCGTCTCCCAGGACTAGAAGGAGTGTTGATGTTATGTTGTACATTGTACGGGCCGTCTGGTAGATCGGGCAATGTGTTGCACAGTAACAGTGCAAGGACATTGGTTGCATTGGGGCGGTAGGTCTTTGCTAATTAGGTATGAGTTAAATGCGTATGTCCTATGCGCAACCTTGCGAGCGATACTTCAAGGCGGCGCGACTTCGGGATGATGTCTCCCCCCACTCACCTATATTAGGCTTTATGAGGTCAAGTTTTTTTTAGGTTGTTAAGTGTGATTTTGTCCATTGGCTCTGCCATCTGCTTAATATGTGTCTATTGGCATGATTTATTCTGTCTGCGGTTGGGAGGACTGCTAGAGGGGGGGGGGGGAGCTAAAGCTGTGGCTTCGTCTGTATAGTCATTGATTCTTCCATACAATGATATAGCTTGAACAGCACTGCGACTGTCTGTGTAGATAACCGGGGTTGCTGACACTGGGCACAGTAAGAGGCATTGCAAAATGGTAAGATGGCATGTAGCTCTGCAGTAAATACTGAGTTAGTAGGATGAAGGCTCCGTTTTTACTCCAGAGCTATATGCCATTTTACAATGCCTTTTACTGTGCCCAGTGTTCCATTTTCTATTTATTCGCGAAGTCACACTAGAAAATCTATTCCTCTGATCTTTGATGTCTATTTGACTTGTCGTATAGAAAGTTTTAATTAGCATTATTAACTACCGGCTTTCAGTCGCATGTTATCATATCCCTCTACGACCAATGTTAAATATTGACTTTTTTTCTTCTATTATTAAGCCAACCCGTACACATCCCTCCGAAGTATGTCCAGAAAATGTATGGGTAGCCAGTGTAGGACCCGAACCAACAACCTTTCGGTTGAAATTCGGGGTGTGCACCACTGCTCCACATGTCCTGATTATGTTAACTGAGATATGAATTTGTTAAGTTTTTGATCGGCCACCATCTTTTAAACAAAATGGCGGATCACAACTTTTCATTTCATGACCCCCTGAGCCTAAAACCACCGTTCGTTCAAATTGTTAGATATATAGGCCTATATAATATAGATGCAGTATATATATGTATGTACTGTATGTATGTATATTATGGTTCGGAATTTGGAACACAGGAGTGTTTTGTTTGTTGATGTTGTGGTTGGGAAAAGAATGGAGTATTTTTTTATTTTTAATTACATATGTACATAACATAGAGTAAGTAGCATAGAGGGAAAGTGGGGTCTGCGCTTGTATGGAATCTCCCTACGCCAGAGTCGACAGGGATTTGTTCACAATGAGTGACAGCAAGTTTTACAAATTTACTAAGGAGACTTATGTATACAATATAATAAAACAATGAGTTTATTTATTTTCAAGGATGGAAGAATTGAATGGTCTTGCTATGGTGGAATTGCGTTTGCATAAGCTGCCAACATTGCGACTTAAAAGAACAGTAGTCCGTGACACGCTGGATTTAGTAGGTAAGGGAAGTAAAATTTAAATTTCAGAGTTTCGTTGAAGTTAATAACTACAGTGCTGCCATCTTATTTTAGTTTCGGTAGCTCTCCTGTCTGTTAAGAACTTTGGCCGCTGTAAAAAATATTTTTGGAATCCTGGGGCCACTTGCTATGTCATTTCCATGACTGGTCATAGGAGACGTAGCGGGGGCCCCAGAAATATATATAAAAAAAATATTTTTAAAGCTTATGTCCCATCTCCCCTATATACAACTCTAGCTGCAACCACGTCATTCCACCTCCGTCTCGACACCGCTGATCTCCATTTGCGGACTTTAAGCTTCCGGAGGTCTCTCCTAACGTCGTCCACCTCTTCCTCGGTTGTCCCATGTATCTTCTGCCCTCTGAATCATTGTTAAACAGGCACTCTAGTTCTATCTGTTCTTTTGACATGTCCGGTTTCTGTCGTTCAGATCGAATCGGAGTACCCTACTATAAGTTTTTTTGTTTCTAATACAGGTAATATCGATTAAAAATAAACGTTAAATTAGCAGAAATACTCCTCTACACTTCGATATATGACATGTGGTCTTCACTAACACCATTTGGTCACAGATCTTGAACACCTTCCTCGGGTCTTCCTCAACAATAGTTTTTTGTACAAATCGAACTCAATAATTGTGGCCAATCTGTGTTAGAAAGAGGTACAAATCATGTATCAAAATGACAGAAAAATGTCTTCTGTTTGTATAAATATTAATATTATTATATGAGATATTTGATTTTTACACTTATGAGGCTTTCCCCCCCCCCCATTTGGCATTAGTTCCCCATCCATCGTCATCTCTGACCGCTCCAAATATTTTCGCTGCCACCTATTTTATGTTAACTTCCAAACAATTTCCTATTTCTGCCACAGTGTCGATGGGGGGCGCGGCTGGGCTGTTTGTCGGTGCTAGTCTGCTAAGTTTCGTCGAGCTCATCTACTACTTCACAGTACGGTGCGCCTGGACCGCGTACGGCAACCGCATACACCAACTACAGAATACCAGGTACGTTTTTAAAATATTTGCATACAAAAACGTTTTTTTTCTTTTCAGAGTCAACCGTAGTGATTATTTTGTTAAATTATGTGTACCTCTTTCTATCACAGATTGGCCACAATGGTTGAATTTGATTTGTACTGCAAAAAATTGGTTTGGTAGGTGTACTGGACGGCACCGCTATGTTCAAATGCATGAGGGTGCCGTGCAGGATTCCTTGCCGAGGCTTTACTATCGAACCCTTAAAAGGCAACCTTGCAAGTACCTATACAGTAAGCCTAGTGGATAGATCACCAGACTTTCATTAATCTGACTTTTTTTTACAGGCCCCGTCGTCAAACAACGAAAAAGGAAATATTTACATTCTATCAGCCGTATTTATCATAAATTAAAGTACACCTTGCCTAATCTCGGGGACAATCTTACTTAGTCCCGAGCGAAGGTTAGTTTATAAGAAGACCATGTCATTGGTAACCACTAAGCACTGCAGCTAACTCAATTTACGGACCAAGTGCGGGGATTTCAAGAACCGTTCAAGTTCCGGTCACTGCCGTGCTTATTGGCTATACGGGACGGGGCCATGTTAGAATTCACCTTAGGTATACAGCTGCCTATTAGATCAGAAACTTACGTTTATTTTCGGTTTGAGGGAAAATTTTTCCCTAACTTCAATCATGCTATAAGTCTTAACTTTATTTTTGTTGGTTAATAAATAATACATTTTTCCATTAATTCTATCAGACTTCTCATTTTAACTTGAGTCTTGCCTATATCAGAGAGAAAATAACAAGTCATTTGAAGGAAGGGTAACAGAGTAAAATGTAATTTTAAATGCGAAAAGTACCTAAGACAATTTTAACATTAAACATTTGACTAATTATTAACAATAAAAAACAAAAAATTATTAGGAATAATATACTGTACGTACAGTTCCATTTTTTAACTTATATTAGAACCGTTCAACAGCAGCTGCAGGAACTTAATAATTGAAAATTGCCAAGTCCGATTGACTGGACTTTTGAACTATTATTTAAATGGAACATTTTGGTGGATAAAGTCATGTACAATAGTATTAACATTAAATGTCTTATAACGTTACTAGGCCTGCCAAGTAAAATCATTTTTTGGTTTCTATTTAATGTATGTAATTGAAAAAACAAAGCCTCCACGACTGCTTATTAAATATCGGTAAAAGAAAAATGTTCGGTTCCCTTTGGCTCAAAAATCGTCCCCTTAAAATCCTTTGCTAGCCCCTGACCAAGCCAAAGGACCCTTACAACAAGAAACCCTTTGCAATCGTTCAACGATTTAAACAGCCTTATCACCCCGCAATGATTGCAAGTCACTTGTTTAAACATGTTTCCATGAAAGGGAGGAAGAGGGTGAGGTTGGTATGTAACACTCACATAGATCCGGTTCTTTTTACATTTCATTTTGACAAATGTAGCCAACTATATCATATCAAATGAACACAAATCGGTTTATGCCAATCAAGTATTTTAAATTGGCAACTTTCATGTAGAAATCTAACAATGCGGCAAAATGCCTTTCTCTGATTGGTGGGGATCATCCCCAAAATGGCTCCCATGTTTTTATTTTATGGAGATTGGTGCATCGTATCACTTTATTATTTTAATAATTCTTTTGGTTGAAAAGGCAACCACGTTATAACTGGAATTAGAGGATAACTAAAAACTGGACATTGCCTTTATGGCATTAAGTAAGCTCACAGACTTGTACGGTTAAATAGTTGTGTAGCTAACATTACGAATCATGTCAAAATACGAGCATATAAGATGAGGATATTCATTAACTGTTCTTGTGCGGACTTGTGGTCGAGCGGTTAAGACGATGCCCCGGTTAAGCGTAGATGGTGGGTTCGAATCCCGCCAAGTTCAGTTTTTATTTATCCTCTAATTTCAGTTAGTGTGCTCGTACTTGTGCGAGTATCTACATACCTTGCGGCCGGAGACGTGTCGTAACTCGACACAAGAACCTATTAGGTGACTAAGCGAGGCGATTGAAGAGGTAAATCGGATACATTCATTAAATTGTTTGCATACGATTTAACCTTTAAAAAAAAATAAAATAATAAGAATAATGAAGTAGATTATATGAAATATTTTTGGCGGAAAGTGAATATCCCATTTCTCCTACATAGAACTCTAGTCCTAACCAAGAGACTTGCAACCATTCCGGGGGTGTAATATATCACAGCTTACTTAAAAGCCACCTCGAGAGCCTGCTCCAAGTCCTTCTGCAAGTCCTCTACGTCCTCCAAGCCCACCGAAATCCTCACCAGACTGTCCGTGATGCCCAGTTTGATGCGTTGTGGCTCTGGCACAGAGGCGTGTGTCATGACCACGGGGAGCTCAGCCAGACTCTCGTAGCCGCCCAGACTCTCAGCGAGCGTAAACACTTTGAGCGCCTGCAGGAACTTGACGGCGTTGTCGAGTTTGCCCTTAAGGACGAAGGAGAGCATGCCGCTGACGCCGCTGCATTGTGCAAGCGCCACCGCGTGCTGCGGATGACTCTGCAGTCCTGGGTGGTACACTTTGTCGATACGCGGGTGGCTTTCCAGGTATCTGACAAGAATTAATAGAAATAAATAATGACTTATTCTGTTACGAGGGTTGTTATTTATGTATCCGGAATCACCCAAATTACACTCGACTTCGATGGCCGGGTGGTAGCGTGCTAGTACTTGTGCGAGTCTCTACATGCGATCGGAGACGTGTCGTAACTCAACACGGGTGCTAACCTACTGAGGCGACTGAAGAGGTCAATCAGATACATCCATTAAATACAGCTATAGTTTAGTAATCCAACTAGCTGCGGAAAAATGGAATTACCACATAGGCCTTATCAAAACATAATGTATCATGACTTTCGATGAGAGATAACCCAAACAAGAACACATTAATCAAGTCATTTCTACATTTGGCCACGAAGCACGATCCAAAACAATTATCTACAACTAGTTTAGCGAGTTCAAACGTAGTTGACTTTCCCTCAGCATGAAATCCAAAATCAGTGATTCGGCCTGTAATATTGATGCAGTGACCAATCTAAAAAAACAGGATCGGCATGTCACTGATCTTGAGATAGAGGCGCCCTTTGACATTAGTATTATTATTACATGAATGTACTGTATATAGTATGAAGTGGCAGAAATATTATAAAACCTGGTTTAGAGGTTTCAAACGAGCATGATGGAGAGTTATGTTATATTCTTACTCAAGCAATTATCACATTTGTCCAGATTCCATGACTTAAGTAGCTACCCTCGTACTAAGCCAGCCTTGTGGATATAGGGTTATAAAGCCCAACATACAAATTAACCAGGAGCTAGAGGAAATTCATCCCTTTTTTGGCAACACAATTCTTAGCTAATGTGGCTGAACTACTCCTATTCTTGCTTCACTCCACAATTGCCACCTCCCATCAGGCCAGCACGTTGTTTAGCGTTCTGACTAGCAATTTCTATCATGTGCCAGTGATGATTGCATGTCCAATTTGCCTGT
This sequence comes from Psococerastis gibbosa, assembly GCA_963971405.1. Taxonomy (NCBI): domain Eukaryota; kingdom Metazoa; phylum Arthropoda; class Insecta; order Psocodea; family Psocidae; genus Psococerastis; species Psococerastis gibbosa. The sequence continues at coordinate 44,417,669 of OZ020489.1, read as the reverse complement.
CCTTCGTATATGTTCAGCGATTCCATCTTCGAAATTCCTTCCAGTCTGCGTAACAGATTTAATCAAGTCCTTTGTTGTTAAACCCCAGATTTTCTCTCATTATTGTATTTTATAGCTAAAATTATTGACAATTCTTCGCCTACCTCGCAATAACTAGCCCGCTCGTCATATGCTGCTTCATCCTCAACGCCAGCGTCTTCAGGCTGCGGTTCACGAGGTAGCAGTCGAACGGCGACGGCACGATGCCCGTAGCGTTTTGCAGAAACACGAGCCGTTTGTGAATGTCGCCGCTGTTGACAGTGACAGCTCCCATAACGACGTCGGAGTGGCCGTTGATGTACTTGGTGCACGAGTAGACAACGACGTCAGCTCCCAGCTGTAGAGGCCTCTGGTAGTACGACGTCAGGAACGTATTGTCTACCACCACGATCACGTCAGGGATGGATTTGGCTACAGCTACAACGGCTTTGATGTCGATTACCTGGAAACAGAACAGTTTAGTTGATTTAAGTACACACGTACGATTCTCTGGGAAATTCGTCATGGGAACGAATGGGTAGTTGATAAACCACAGAGTCAACCTCAGAACATTTCTGATCATCCTTCGGTTCTAGTCCCGACCTCCAGAGGTCGTCCTCAATCTGGCTTTCCCCGCTTCCTTGGCCCCCTCTCCCTTTCAGGCCACTTCTTTAAACATTCTGAACCATTGCAGTCTTTTTCTAGCTAGTCTCTCCACCAATGTTGCCTCAACCCGTATCTCTATTCTCACCTCTCTATTCCTGATCTTTTCATTTATTGTAATTTGTCAATACTAAAGAAGACATCTCACCTTTAACAGAGGATTTGTGGGACTCTCCAACCAAATCATCTTGGTATTCTTTCTAATGGCAGCTTTCAAATTCGCGATATCGGTTACGTCAACGAATGATACTTCAATACCGAAATTTGCCGCGCACTGAAAAAAAAAAACACTGGTTAGCATTCAGTCCGCCTTATAAATAAGAATATTTTTAATAGTAAACTAATGTATCACAAGTTTTACTTACACATGGCAACTAACTTTTACCATGGACAAAACTTACCAATTATTTGAAACACTTTCAACAGGCAATTAAAACTGGATCCTTTTACCAACATGGTTTAGTCGGGCTCACGTCTCTTACGATATGGCAATTGTGTCTAGCTTGTCCCTAGTCACATGTTGACTGTAGGTTTGCATTGAGACATTGAGTTCACTAACGAACAAAATGAATGCGGAAAAAATACAATTGTCTTACTGTCAGTCATTATGAATAAAATAATAATAAACTAAAAATAACGTAAGCCAAAATTGGAGAAAGGGAGGAAATCAGGAGTTTATCAACTAGTACCTAGTACCTAGGGCATACATGGCAAATTTTACCAAATCCTACCAATATATAGCACCAAAATTATTTAACGTACTTAATATTTACCCTGGGTCGCTGTCAATAAATAAATTTTCCAAATTCGTCCGGGAATGGCTGATGAGACGGGAAGAGGTGGAATCCTTATTTGAAATAGTGGACTAGACTGTTATGTGTTTACGAGAGATCTGTTATTAATATGTAAGTGTAGTTTAATAAGTTAGTTTAATTGAATTTTTTTCTTTTTTATTTAGTTTTAGAGTAGGGTAAATTGTTATAGGTCTTCTTGTGGGGCTTTACAATTATTGTGTTTAAATTTTTCTATATTTAATACACATTCATTCAGTTACTAGACTGTAAGGATTCTGGGAGTTTGCATATTGGGCAAACAGGTAGGGGTTTTAAAGGAAGGATAGCGGAACAGATAAGCGGAGTAGGAAAACCTGTCCCAACACATTAACGTCCACAGCCACTCCTGTCACTTCAATAATTTTATGATTAAAGGAAAACTACTTGATCATTCAGAAACTATTCAGATTAGAGAAGTTATTGCTTAAAACAAAACTTTACTTAATGCCAACCTTTTTAAGTAGATCTTCCTTGTTGAAGCTACCATTTTAAATGTTTAATTATTGTTTGTCATCTATCTTACCTAGCATAATCTTTTGTTTTGACTGTTTTTTCAACAACACTTGACGGCGTGAGGTGAAACCGGTTGCTTTATATTTGTATGACATTAAGCCTTACTAAGTTAATTTTGAAACAGAATGAGCCTGAACAGCCATAAGATATTAAAGCACAAACCTGAGAGAAATAACGGTTTGTTCCACCGTAAACATCATCACAGGACAAAATGTGGTCACCGGCCTTCAGTAGGTGCACAACGGCGGTGGTGGCGCCCAGTCCGGAGGAGAAGCAAAGGCCGTGGTCGGCTCCATCCAGTGCGGCCAGGGCCTTCTCCAGGGCCTGCCTGGTAGGGTTGCCACTGCGCGAGTACTCGAACTTGAGTGGCTCGGCCGGGGCCGCCTGCTTGAACGTCGTGGACAACGAAATAGGCGGAACCACCTGAAAACGAATTGGTTACTAATTTCAAGTTCACATCCTACCTGCCTGGCGTCAGCTTCAACCTGCAGGTCCCACTTGCAAGTAATTATGGAGCTCCAAACTAAGAAACACTTTTCAATAAATTCCAATTTCACTGAAAATATCGACCGTAGAGCCACAAATGAGATGTATTAAGCAGAAGAAACGTTACCCTACATTTCGATACATAGTACATAGCATTTACACAGATTTTCCAGTTTTGGAACTCTTTCAACCTGACAACCATGGCCGATCAATGCTGCACAATGTAAGGCGTGTATTCATGCGGTCAATTTTACTTCAAATTTTAATTTGTCATTGACGTTTGTTTTGTTTTAAGGAGACTATTATGTATGTAGATACTTAACTTATCGATTATATATTAAGTTGTAATATTGTTGCAGACATCATTAATAAGTCTCTACCATATTACAACTTAATTTATAATAGATAAGTTGATGGTGATGTCGCACTGAAGCTAAGGGAAAGAAGACTCAGTTGGTGGGGCCACGTCAAGAGGAGGGAGGAAGCATCCCTCCTAAAACGTATGCAGAACATGACACTCCCTGGACCCCGCCCCCGGGGAAGACCGAAAATGACACTCCCCAGAAAAATCGAAGAAGATATGAGGACTCTCGCCCTGAACAAGGAAGACGCTCTAAACAGAATTGTTTTGAAACGCCGCTGCCGTGCCGCCGACCCTCCCTGAAGACAAAGTCGATGTAAAAGTAAAAGTAAGTTAAGTCTCCTTAAAACAAAACAAACGTCAATGACAAAATCAAATTTGAAGTAAAATTGACCGGTGGAATACACGCCTAAGCGCTTCAAAATGTAGAGGAAGGTTTTTATACTTGATGATGACACCTCATTTATGGCTCTACAATCGACATTTCCTCTGAAAATTGATTTGTACAATCCTTAGGTTTTCCCCATCTCGTTGTCTCTTCAAATACAAGCCTAATGTATCATCAGCCTACCTAACTAAAATTGGGTGAAGGTGCAGTTTAGCTACCCCTCATAAAATCGCAAAATTTGGTTCTATATCGTTGATTTAGCTTTAAAAAAACCCATTTCTGAAAGAATTAAAAGTCGGAAAAGTATAGTTTTTGAGTTACAGCCCAATTTAGTTCGAATTTTTGCATGGGCCGGTATAGCCCGACAAATTGCTCATAATTTTTTTTATGGAAGGAACATTGTCAGAGGCATGTAAATAATACAACCCTTGTTTAAAATATGAATTCCCATGGGATGTTTTCCTTCCATATAAAAAACATTTCCATTCTACTTTTGATACAGCGTAGCTAAACTGCACCTTTACCTAAAATTGCAACAGAAGGTCAAGCTTAGAGAATTTAATTTTTAATTGTTTTCCTATGGACAACTTCCGTATTGGAGAATTCTTGCACTAAACCAATCAGATCACGGCTCACGCGTCCAACCAAGCAAATCATTGGGTTTGAAGCCCTTTCTGTGTGGAATTCTATACGAAAGTGGTCCATTTGTATGACGCAACACTGTTCATATTGCCCATTACTGGCCCCACGTAGATAAGCTTCGTTCTTAATCATCGTTTATTAATTAAATATTTGAACGTTTAATCTGATTTCATTTTAGTATTAAATTTCAGTTGATTGACTGATTGAGGGATTACACCAGTCCAGCTAGCGCTAGCACTCGAAGCTTCTGGTGAAAATAAATAGGCTACCTGTTAAATGCTAGGATTGTTGAAATTTGGTCATTAGTTGGTTGATTTCAATTCAGTGATTCACCGAGACCATAATTTATTATAGCCTATTGATATTTATATTATTAGCTTACCTGCCAGCTCTCCCATTGTTCGGGCTCTTGACCGGCGTGGATGGCCTTGGTGGAAAACCCGACAGGAGCAGGCAAATAGCCTTCATTGTTATTGCTAGACATGTTAATTTAATTGTAGTGGTCGACTTTCCAACTGATAAATATGCTGTCACGTAAAATTAACGGATAAATTAATAAATTAACAAAAACTAAAATAACCCGTCCTTGATAAAAATATAAATTTGAAAAAGTAAACAAACAAACACAGCAGTAGGGCAACATAACATGACTGAAGACAGTGAAGAGTGAAGATAAAGCACTACAGCAATTTCGCCAACTTACCAGTTATGGCGGGAGATTTTCTACGGTGATACTTTCAAGTTTGGTTTCTTATTGTTTAATTTAATTATATTGCTACAGGGGAATTTTCGACTGGCTGAACGCATGTAATTATCTTTTTTCTAGACAAAAATATAAGAAAATAATTTATGTATTATTTACACTTGCAATTTAATACAATAATTTCTGAACACGCGGAAGACGATTTTTGACATTGAGGCATGTACTGGGCGTGTCAAAAGGGGAAACAGTGCACCCAGTGCCGGGTTTTTGCCTTTTGTTTGCCTTTTTGCTTTTTGTTTGAGAGCCCCTTCTCGGGCACAAAAGTCTTATAAACCCTCAGACGATATTCCACTATCAATTACAAATTTAATGCCACGGCACGTTCCAATTTATTTTGACAAGTTTGCCTATATTTATTTTGCTTTCGTTTTTTGTTTGGGTTGTTTTATCTCCTATAGTAATTTTTTATTTTGCGGCTTTTGGTGGGGCCATAGCCACACCCGGCACTGAGTGCTCCGGTGTGCGGATAGCTCTACGCCAGCTTAAGAAACCATCTGAAGTTGATTCTGGTGTTCTAACACTCTGGTAAACTAGGACACCTGGTGCCAGAACAATATCTTTAACACGCAATGATCTACTAAAATAACTTTCTACGTGGTACTTAACCCCAACCATGGGCCCGAATTCCATAAGGCTAGTATGGCACGGGTCGTACCAATCTGAACCTTGGTATGACTGGGGCTTACCAATACCGGATACCCATCCCCCAATTTTCCCTTGGGCCATACCAATAATTACAACTTATCCTTAGTTGAAAAAAGCGAAGCCCCTCTCACACTTATTTTTACAGGATTTTAAACATGAAACTCGTAAAGTGCAAATACGGTTCGGCTGTTTGATTGATCGAACTGTCGCTCTTCGAAATTATGCCGCCAAATTTAAAAGTTTTTATTATAACGATGGTTTTCACGGCCGGAGTATAATATGGGGACAGAAGAATCCGGGCTAGTTTCTATTATACGGTACCTCCGCGATACAATCTTTGAGTGTACGTAGTGCCACTGAAGCTGTCGTCTGCCGTTGTTGACGAAACGTTTGGAAGCTTACTTTCAAATCTACCACGGCCTATTATCCCGGATTCTTCTGTCCCCTTATTAAAAGTTTTTAGCAAGTTTTTCTACTTCTATTTTTCAAGTTTAAAAAAACTGATTTATCGGAGATGACTGAATGACTGCGTTATGCTGTGTTATGTCGTTGGGGGGGGGGGGGTGTTACCTTTGGGCTCTGGTGGAGTTTTACCCCCCGCCACAGGAGAGTTGCCTAAAAGAAACACTGGTACACTGGTAGTTGCTATTATAATTATTAAACTGCAAACTAAATTCACAATAAGGTCACAAAGTTGCAGAATTTCATTTTTGCAGGTAATTCGTTTTTATAACCGTAGATCCTAAAATTTATAATCGGCAACTTCCAATTTTGATTCGCTGGCATAACCTATATAAGTTCAATAATAAATAACCATGTAGGTATTTCCATTAATTTATTTATTGCCTGTTTTGGTTGTTTCACATGAGTTTTAATTACATATTATATAACATAGACCTACATTGATGAATAATTAGAAACTACTTCCGGCGTGGCTTTAAATTATCCTGCTTCTTCAACTCTGAGCTAATAGTAGTCTTCGCACAAACTCCTGGCGTCCTCACAGGAAATCGTCGGGAAACCAGAGGACTGGCAAACTCAATTTTATATCCAATCCCATGACCCTTCCTACTTGTCTTTTCTCCAAGACCGACAATCTTGAACTCGGGGGTGCCCGAAGTGGAAATCTTCCTGGTCGGCGTAGGACTTGCCTCTGCTTTACTCCTCCGCTGTGGAACAGGACTCCTGTCGACAACCGATAGCTTTCTCGTGGGAGCACACGAGTTTGACAATTTTCTCACCACTTCCGATTTTTTGGCATCGTTTGAGTTGTTATAGGACCCCGCAGACAGCTTCCGCACTTGGCTTTTCTCCACCTCACACACTGGACTCGGACTTTGCGACTTACTCCGCTTCGGGTTGACTTGCAAAGTTGTTGGTCTGGTTGGTAGTTTTGGCTTAGTTTCTAGTTGCTCAATCATGGGTTCCAACGAAGAATCTGGGGTTGTATCTTCGATGCTTACCAGAGTACTTGCCTCACTGGACTGAGAGTTTGATCTCAGATACCCTGGCATTTCACTACGAATTCCAGCGCCCCTTGAGCTCACCACAACACTTGTATCACTTATAATAGAATCAGAACGTTGCAGATAGTTTGTGACTGTATCACTTTCGATTGAATCTCCCCTGTTACTTTGCCTAGGTTTATTTTTATTAGAAAATTGCACAAGGTCTATGTCAGGAATAAACAGCCTCAATGCAGTGGGCCCTGTCGGGAAAGGAGTTTCATTATTGTATGATAAAACTGGATGAATTTTAACTTCTTTCTGTTGCGCAGTCATTGTCACCTCAAGAGATGTTCTCGTCACTACCTCTTGATGTTTATTAAAAGCTGTAACTAACTGAGCAACGGTAAACCTGGGTTCCTCAACACCACTTTCTACTTCGACAGGGTCTCTACCTTCAATTTTAATTTCAACAGTAGGCTTTTGCTCTTCGACGGCCACCTCTTGTCTCGCGCCATCTTCATTATTAATAATATTATTATTACAGGTATTTTCAATTCTACTTTGCCCGTTTTTTTCTATAATTATCTCTCTTGAAGTGGCATCAACGTTCTTGCCATCACTGCATTTTTTAATTCCAATTTCTGATGACGGCTTGAAGACTCTATATTTGGTTTCGTCTTCATCATTATCTAACGCAGCATCCCCTTCTCGAAATTCATCCCCTTCCTCCTGCATATCCGAGGCTATTGACGTCGTGGACGATCCACTATAAATTCTAATTTTTCTATGTCGATGTCGCAAAACTCCGAGATCGGCTGTAGTTGCTCGGGTTAGTTTTCTATCCTTATCCTTAGAATCCGAATCTTTCTCAATTAAATTTTCCCTTGACTTTAAAATTTCCGTCACGACATTATTGAGATTTTCCTGACTCATAAGTAGGCTACCATTTTTGTACAAATTCAGCACTTCTTGGCTCTTTGACAAACTCCGAAGTCCATAGATTTTCTCGATAGACTTGCTAAAACTGGGCGCCATTTTGTCGTGTTGCTGCAGCATTTTATCACGAGATCGGGAGGTGAGGGACATTTGGCTCTCGTACAGTCTGGTCTTGTTGATGAGCTGGTTCTGTAGGGTGTGTTTCCGTAGACTATTGCGATGCTGTTGGACCACGCGGTCAAAGAGAGCCTCTCTTGACTTGGAGAGAAATTTGCGAAGTGTGGTTGGGCTGCTAGTGGGGGGAGGAGTTGGTTTCGGGGGTGGCACTGGAGTTTTTGAGAGCCAGGGGTGTTTTAGACATTGTGTCGCAGATGGTCGTGACCTGAAATAAAAATCAAATCATTATTTGAGTGCTTTTTGTACATGAGTCCTTTCTGAAAGATTGTGGTTATGCGATTGAGATTTTCTCGGGAGGCATCGTATTCCGATGAGGTGTGATTGTTTGAATAGGAGTTTGATTCTGAGATATACCTTGTCATCATCCATTTCACATGATTTTGTATTTGTTCTTTGTTCTCAATCTGTCTGGATAGCCTAATTTCTTATGTTTTATTTATTAACGAATGGATACCTAAATTTTCTTGAGAATCATATACGAAGACAAACTCACATGCTTACAAAATGTAGCCTACTTACTTGGGATTCTTTACTAATAACGCCTTGATGAAATCAATGGCTTCTTTGGAAATATCCTCAAAGAGTTCTTCTGGCAGGTCGACTTCGCCTCTCGAAATGTTGCAAAAGGTCTCCTGGTCAGTTTCACCACCAAATGGAGAAAATCCCGTTAGAAGGACGTATGTGGTCACTCCCAGCGACCTGAAACCGATGTTAGCTACTTGTACTGTATATTGTTGCATTTATAAAGAAATTGGTACTTAAAGAGAATTTTGCTCATCCATTAATAATTGTTAATTGTTCTACTAAGAGCTTGGTTCCCACTAGTGCTTGAAAAGTCTCGGTATGTAATATTACGCGGCGCCACCATGCATTTGTATTTGGCGGTGTCGTCCAGTATTTCTTACAACAGATACTGTCTTTTCAAGCAATAATAAAAAAAATATATTATTCTGTTAAAATATTGTACAATCAAGTAAAACAATTAATCAACAGGAAAGTATTTATAAAGTAAAATCGCAATAGTGGGGCCGGCCATAAAGGGGTACAACTGAAGAAACTGTAAAATTATTGCTTTCAATGTAAAGGAACAAAAATGAGGACCATGAAGAGAGAGAGAGAGATAGAGAGAGAGAGATAGAGAGAGATAGAGAGAGAGAGAGAGAGAGATAGAGAGAGAAAGAGAGAGACTGGAGGAGAGGGAGTGAGAGAGGGGGGATAGAGGGGGAGAGAGATTGGAGGAGAGGGAGAGAGGGGATAGGGGGAGAGAGATTGGAGGAGAGAGAGAGATTGGAGGAGAGAGAGATTGGAGGAGAGGGAGAGAGGGAGGGAGAGGGAGAGAGGGAAAGGTGGAGAGAAAAAGGGAGAACCGGACTGGCGGGCTTTGGTTGGCGTGGAATGTTATAATTTGGGTACAAGTTTCGTTTATTTATTTTTTTACAGTCCCCTGCTCAATGGTGGTTAGGCTCACCCACTGATGATGTCAGCCAGAAGGTTGGACGAAACTTCTCCTGCAAATACCCATCTTCCACCCCCGCCCATTCTTAGTTGATACGTTAATGTTGGCGTGAGTTACACTGTTGCATAGTTTTATTTATGCAGGAGTAGCTAGATTTCCTTGATACCTACCTACCTTTCCTCTTTCCACAAAACTGTTGTTGCCATGTTTTCATTGTTATGAATCAATACAGCTATATTATATTATATGCTTTTGCATTTTGTCCATGGAGATTCAATACCGTGAGTCCGTTACAGCTAAACCTTTAGTAATTAAGAGGAAACATCAAGGTCAGGCGGGTCAATTCAAACTTAAAAATTTCATAAATGCAACAATATTATAATATAGTGTTTTTTTTTCAATGAAAGTTATTTATTTATAAAATGTAATACGCATAAGTCGTAGATAATTATTGTATACATACGAGGTTTCCAATTTTTGGTTCAACTTAAGTTTTACGAAAAAATCACATCGCCCAAAATTAAAATTTCCAGATGGTGTATTGAAGAAAGGCCTGCCATATTTAATTTTGTATTGAATAGGAAAGTTGCCCATTGCAAAACTTACCACATGTCTGCAGCTAGCGTTATGGGATCATAATGGAGGATTTCTGGCGCTGAAAAAATAAATTACCCTGCTTTAGGCATTGGTTGCTGTATAGCTGAGGTTCATGTCGTATCCACCAAATTGTACTGTATTTGAATTAACCCCCCAAAATGGAAATGTTGGCATCATGGTAACCAGAGGCAATAATGGTGGATAAAGTGAAAAAGCCCTTTTTGTACCAAGCATTTTTAAACGACGAGGCTTAAGCTCAACTCAACTACAAAAGAATTATGTCTATATGAATTCAGAATTATAATATGTCTATGTGTATTACTTGTATTAGTCCCTGAAATGTAGGCATCAGCAGCCTGATCGAGGCGATTATAATACCGGGGTTAAGGCTGAGTGTTTAAAATGTTTTGTAAACAAGAAATTATCGTACTTTTTGGACGAAATTAATTAATTGCTCGTTCCACAGCCACAAAGATATAAAAGGGAGCAGATGAAAAAATCTTAAAAAATACGAGCTTTCTGTGAAAGCTGTCTATTTCCCTTACAGATTTACAACTGTGCTACAAAATGGGTTTAAGGCTCTTTATCCAATGTTTTTAAGGTAATAATATTTCAGTTCAGAAAATATAAACTTCCTGCGATAATTTGGATTTTTTATGAGCTTTTTATCTGTTCACTTTGTTATCTTTGTATCTGTGGAATGAGCAATAAATTATTTTTGTCAAAAAATCAGCAAAATTTCTTGTTTGCAAAACATTTTGAACACTCAGCCTTAAATAAATAACTGTAAACAAAAAATTTTGAATAGCACTTTCCATTATAAAATTATCTTGTTTACATTTTTATTACCAGGGGATTAAATAAATACCGGTATTATAATCGCCTCGATCAGGCTGCAGGGGGTCCCGGGGAGGAGCAGTTGATTTCCGCTTCAGCTTTTAAAAACAAACGAAATTTTATTTTTCTGCCGTCCCGCTGCGGGATGGGAAATCAGAATGAGCGAAAAAGTGCGGGATGGGGTCTCGCGTGCACCCGTACTCTTTCGTTATCAATTTTCGCGAATGGCCGTTGCCAATCCTTTTTCGCGATCAAATACAGTAGGCTCCATGTTGTTGACATTTGATATGCACGTATATTGTAGGTACGAGGCTGTGAGACCCACCTCGGCCATGCTGTGATGTGCGCTGGCGGACTAGTCCTCGCAGGCCACAAACTCATGTCCACTGCAATAATTTAGGCCTACCCTGGGACAGTAACACGCTACGTCTGTGTGCTTAAGAGTGAACCGGTGGAGGAAAACTATGTGTACTCATATACAAGGCCGGAGGTGATGAGGTAGCCTCGATCAATAATATATTTAAAACTCCATTCTATCTAGTGTACGCTGAAAATATTGGGGGGGGGGGGGGTTTCAGACCCCCTGACTACCGCCAAGCTCACATAAAATTTCTGATGAAGTATCCAATGGAATCATGCGTGTGTACCGAGCCATAGTAACGGTTAGACGATTTAAAAAGGGTGCCACTGTGGTCTAATTGCTCACCAATATATTTTCAGAATAGATGGACTTACCAACATAGTCAGGAGTCCCTAAAATTTCTCTGATCTCACTGCCATCGAGAATCACCCTCGAAATTTCGAGATCGCATAACTTGACTTGACAGTGCGGGAACTCGCCCATCATAACGATGTTCTGCGGCTGAAAGATAAAATTATAAAATTTAGTATAAAAGACACTTTCAGGAGGATGTTTATACACGTTGCCAGCCCCTGGATCAGCTCAAAAAACTGGACAGTTTTTACTAAATGCTTATAATTTACTACCGGTACGCAAGTTTTAAATATGCGGCATATAACTTTTTTATAGCGACATTCATGCTCTAGCAGTCTAATCATGCTAATTATCTATTATGATTTCTTAATAAAATGGAGAAAATGTTCCTCTACATTTTTATGTAGTTTATGTGACTGTCAGCGCCACGAACACCGATTGACCACGGCATTGAGCTTAATTGGGCATACAAATGATGGCCACTGAGGGTGATGGTCGAAGAAGGTCCAAAACCGTTGCCAATTGATGAGTAACGGCCACATATTGTATCAAGCTGTAGAGGAACATTTCTTCTAATACATGACATTGCATTTGTTGCTCTACGGTCAATAATTCGTGTGAAAATGACTAATTTAAAAAAAGAACGGACGATGGTGGTCTCCAATATTATTGTCTCTTTAATATACTGCATAATTATATTAAACAAAAATAGACCCCTTTTACCGCACTGCGTAAAATAGGCTCAACACAAAGGGTCAGAGGGATCATAAACCTTAAACGGTTCACAATGGCTATTAAATAATCAATAGGCATGGCAGGCGTGTACCTACTGTAGCTATACGCTGCTTTATTGAATAGGCCTATTTATGTACATTGTAATGTGGAGTTGACCAGTGCATAGGCGTACAAATTAGCATACGAGTAACCTGACCTTCATCGCTCTATATGAAAGTCTTTCAATGAATTTGCGGTTGGACTTACACAGCTAATCGGAGGGGAAAACCTTATAAGTGGAAAAACAAAATATCTCATGCTTTTTAGAAGTATCCAAGGTCGCAAAGTTGAACTAGACCTATAGCTAGTGTAAACTGGTTACGGGCCTTATTGATAACGGTACTCTTCTTTTTTGTAAGGTGCCCATTCTATTGACCGGCTAGGGCTATTTCCAACAACGGTGACGTGGTAGCAGACATTCAAGACTTAGGTGCCGTTTCCACCTACCTCGCATTGCAGAATTGACGGAAATGTTTATTTTCCTCTATGCAATAGTTAAAATTGATCAATGATCATACAGTAAAATCACACACAAAAAACTAAAATTAAAAAATGGCTTCATGGGATATGTTAAGTACAAACATTTTAATAGATTTCTATAAAAAGAAAAATTCTAATTTCCGTCAATGTCATTTGCATTCTGCAAGGCGAGATCGGTGGAAACGCCACCTAAGTCTTGAATGTCTGCTACCACGTCACCGTTGTTGGAAATAGCCCTAGCCGGTCAATGGAATGGGCGCCTAACCGGGAGTTTTCACGTTGCGTCCCTCTGGTTATACACCTGCTCCTTAGCTCAGGCAGCTCAGGCAGCTGCGTCAGCCCCTGAACAAAGTCCTGTTTTTGATTAGTTCGGGTATTATTCGTCCCCACCAATCAGCAACCGCCTCTAAATCTACCAACTCCTACTATACTACTACCGAACTTGGGATTTCGCCGCCCTGGATAACAAGCCTTCCAGCGCCCCCTACCCCATAACTTTCCACATACGTCAATGGCCAATGGTAAATATGGTTTTGACGTGGTAGCAGACATTTTTAGTGTGTCTTTAATGTCTGCTAAAACCCCGCCTTACCTATATTCTAGTATATTACTCACAAATATACAACACGGAACACTAGTGTAATCAATTTCCTTGATATAAACGACGAGGGCTTGGCGCATGTGACACATTTCAACTATTCTTAGTTATCTTGTCACCATAGACATAAACGAGCTGAAAGACTGGCTTGCTGACAGCTCAATTTAGTTTCGGCATCAATCACAGAGGGCGGCTCGGTTGCGAATAGCGTCGCAGCGAGCCACGCGCCCAGGCTCGGGTGGGTGCGTCGAGGGTAGGGCTAGGTCAAGGCAGCCGCTGGATTGGCCCGCGCTGCCTACGCGCGCCGCTCCCCTATCGCCGCGCCGTGGCGCTACTGCCAGCCTGATCTGCGATTCCACACGCTCCCACGGGTCGCTCTATTTAGGAGAGATGCGACATGGTTCGCGCCAAAACCAGTGAATTTTAACATTTGAGTGAACCCAATGAAATGGGTACGTTTGAATAAATGCCGAGTAAGCTTCCAGTAGGGTAACTTAAAATTTAACTTACAATTTCTTCAACTAATCATATTCACGGTAAGATTTAGATTTTTGGCTTGGTGCGCCCACTCCTCTGTGAGTCAGGTAAATCCAGATCGTGGAATCCTGGGCAAGGTAACAACAATATTATAGCATGGCTCGGACAGGGGAAAAAGACTTGGCACGACAAAACAATGAGGGTCTATACCGACTATACCTCAGGACTGTTAGATGATCCGCCCTCTCTCTACCACTTATTTATTTGGGATGGTTAATGGTCACATTGTCCATTATCTCTTGTAGCCGGTGCAGGTTGACATCAAGAATTCGTTTACCTGTTTGCCAATGGCCAAAAATTCATACGGAAGCAAAACAAAAATGTCCAAAATCCATGGGGTCGTTGGCATCGGGCAAGGGACCTATGGGAATAAGTAGGCCTGGGTCCATAAAAAGGCCTTAAATAAAAAACAAATACCGTAACCTATTTGGGATGGTTCAGCCACAGAAATTCTTCATGATGAGGTAAACCTTGACAATGTCGGCCCTTTCCCATGTTCTTATTATACTGTACAGGTATGTAAATCTATGGTATTTTCAAGTAAGGGGGGGGGGGATTGTTGTAAGTATTTTTCTCAGAATGGAAAATATTAAACAACGTAATTCTAAAGCGGCAATTCCACCGGTGAATTTACTTCATTTGTGATTTGAGATTTTTTTACTGTTTTGTTTTAAGGAGACTATAATGTAAATACTAAACTTATCGATTATAAATTAAGTTATAATGTGGTAGAGACTTATTAATGATGTCTGCTACCATATTATAACTTAATTTGTAATAGATAAGTTAAGTATATACCCTTAATTGTCTCCTTAAAACAAAACAAACAAAAAATCTCAAATCACAAATGAAGTAAAATCACCGGTGGAATTGCCGCCTTTGCAGGAAACGTAACTTTAACCTATCGTTTCATTGTTATGCTTCAAGTCTTGGACCTTCCGGGCCATAATCTCGGTCTGAGTGCAAATAGCGGGGGTTCGGGGGTCGCCCCCCTCCCCCGTGGAAATTGTTTAAAAATATAGTTCGTGTCTAAATTACTAGGTTTTTAAGCATTATTAGCATTTAAACAACGAAGCTTAGCCCAAAATAGAGGGCTAGTAGCTGCCGCTATAATGCGAGACGCAAAGTGCTGAGCTTCCACGGCCGTCGTAGGGCAGATATCAATAATACATTTTGAAGGCACATAACACACCGTACCTTAATATCTAGGTGCGCTATCCTCCTTTGGTGCAGGTACTGCAGTCCTTCAACACATTGCCTGACAAAGGCTACCACGTCGGATTCATAAGGCACCAGGTTGTCGTCTATTACTGTCTGCAGGTCACCTCCAGGTGCACTGAAACAATAACAGTAATTAAGTACGCACAAAACATTCCTAAAGATGCTTTTGAAATTATTTATGAGTATGTGGACGACCAAAAATCTCACTGGCGAGTAAAACACGGAAGGACCTACTAATTGCCAATCTCTCGAAGGAACAGGCCCAAGACCGGGTGACCTGGAAGCGTTGCTGTCGTGCCGCCGACCCCCCGTGAAGGGAAATGGCGCTGAAAAAGTAAAAGTAAAAGTAAGTATGTGCACATGCAGTAAATATACTTAATTTTTAAGTACCTATATATAAAAAAAATTTGGGCCAATTTCTTTCAATCTGAAATCCCCCCAGGGAGCAGTGCCGGAGCGTGGGGTAATTGTGAGTGCAATGCTTGCAAATATTTATTTAAGTTAAAAAAAAAAGAAAAAACCCATCATTTTATATAGCATGTTCTATCTTCTTAAAAAGTAAAAATTTGAAAACAAAAAAGAAAACATTTGAATTCTAACAATGCGAGATTCTTAATTTTCTTAGAATGCGTTGATAACGCCATGCTCATACAACCTTATTTGCTCGCCGCTTCGTATAGATTTCAACGAAGCACACATCCTAAAGATTTGTTGAGTGTAATGCGGCATTTCACGCCTTACATGCACGCTCGACCACTGCCGGGGAGCCCCCGGGTCCCCCGTGCGCAGATGTATTAATAAGTCTTCGTTTGTAAAGTCTGTTGAAGTGTGTTGCTATCTGACAACCCCCAACTGTTGTTACGCCCTACTTTTCATTTAGAGATCAGGGATACAACCGATCAATCCGATGCGATTGATCACCATGATGGCTTAGTGACAAATAAAGAAGTGAGAGAAGCTGTAAATGGAGGAGAAGAGTGTTCGTCAACAGAGTTGTGAAAGAAGAAAAAGTTGACGCCAAATCCAAAGCTATGATAAAATCACTGTTCTGTAGATCACCTATCAAATATCATCTACTGTCGATTGCTTTTCGTATTTTAAATTTTAATACTCATGCACCAATACGTAAACTACAACTATTTCTGTTATACCGTAGTTAACTAAATAAATGACTGCTTATGATTAGCTTATGCTACAGACCTCCAAGAGGACAGACGAATGTACAGAAGTTAGGAATGTACAACTCATTATAGTTGCCAGGCCGGTCTCTTTTTGAGGACCCGACGCCCAACATGTGTACGTCACTGCCTCCCTCGCACTCATACATAAACGGCCTCGACACCCAAATCTCAAATGAGAGAGATGCGTCAGTGCTCGGAAATTAGGGCCTTGCTCTACCAACCATGTGTAGGAAGGGCAGTTTCCTTCCACCAGTTACACTTCCCGCATTTAACAAATATAACGCCGATTCTTAACCTCGCCACTAATAAACTACTGTTCTATCTTGTGAAACTTCAAAATGTACGGTTTAGTCGGTTTATATTCCGCAGTCATTCAAAAAGACTGCATGTACATGGAGAGTAAAAAGGAGTAAAATATAAAATTAATAAAATAGGCTACTTGACAATTTTCTAAAACCGATTTTAAGGCATTAGTAAATTTATTAAAAGTAGAAGAGCGCAATAATTAGGGGACATTTATTAAGACACGAAAATCTGGTAAACACCGACACCGTCATTGCGGGCACAGTAGGAAGAACTAATGTAAGAGAACGGCCGAAAATTGAAATCATGGATTAACTGAAGAAAGCCGCATGAGCTTGAATGTATCAAGAGCTGAAGAGGAAGGTGCAGGACCGAGAGAGCTGGAGGATCATATGACGGGAGTTGCTGCCAACCAATCGTTGAGATTGTTACCTCAGAGGAAGAAATATTTATTTTATACCCAAAAAATTAGTTTTCCCCGTCAATTTTGCGTGGGCATTACATCACGGGCATTTTCATAGATTTAAATGACCAAAGAATAGGAAAGCTGATGGTAAATGCCTCAAAAATTAAGTTACCCAAAAAGTGAAAAAAATTAACATGGAAATTATTTTTGTGAAGTTACTTCTATAAAGTAATTTGGCCCCAACCCCCAAATCGAGTTACAGTCAGACAGACGTTTTCGTTAATCCACGTTATTTTTGGTTCCTGTGGGACCTCAAGACATCTAAATTTAAATCCGTTGAAATCACGGAATCGAAAATTTCGACCATCACAAAGCTTTCCTTATATTAACGATTAGATAAAGCAATAATCTATAAATAACTATATTGTATCCGGATTGGTAACAAAGGTAAGGTATGTTGTAGTGCCTATGGCATGAGGAATGTTAGGTACGACTGGCGGATGAGTGGCAGGTATATATTGTATAACTGCTACCGCCAATCTTCAATGCCATCTTCAGGCGCTTCATCATAACTCAGGCTCAGGCATGTACTTATTTGTTGTACCTTGACTTGAATGGAGGCACTTAGGGTAAATACTGGCGCCTCTATTGGTGGCGATACTACATTCTTAAATTCACTTCCGGTTTCTGATAGCTTGCAGAAACCGACCATTGCGAATTAAGAGACATCGGACACTATGTCCATTTTATATACAGTATATACAATTCAATGGCACAGGTAATTGCAGGTAATTGTTTTGGTTAAATTGTAGAACAGCGGGCCTACTCAGGCACTGTTCTAAAAATGGGCAGACTGGGCATTTCCCCATAGGGCTCCAACCTTCGTGCAAGTTAATTAAAGTATACCTTTGCGAGTTTACACCACCATACTTTGGTCGTATTTATTACATTTTGTTTTAATGGGGTAGGGGGAGCTGGAAGACTTGTTGGGAGCTTGTTGGAGCGCCAAGATCCCAAGGTGAGTAAGAGCCTTACTGTACCTGTGCTGTCACATCCTGCGCCCGAGCGGGTGCTAAAAAAGTATCAGTGGCCGTCTGTGCAGATTCTTCACTTCAGGGGGGGGGGGGAGAAGGCTATAAAAGCTATTATTAGAAGTATATGCCTGTATAGAAACGTAGGTTGGAGGAGACAAAAGATAAGCTAGGCCTTAATTGTAGTTAATGATAAATATTGTAGGCCTGAGTACTATAGATGGAAACTGTCATCTGGGAATGACAACAAATCAGCCATAGCTGGCAACATTGTTTCATATAATTATAGGGCTAATAAATAGCATAAAAGGGCGTATGTCGCTGAAGAATGCTGTGTATGGTCATACTATAGTTGGTGGTCCATGTAGTATTGTTATAGTCTTCCTGAAACCTATTAGGCCATTTGAAATATTGTAGCATTTACTGACGAGTAAGTATATATACCGTAACTAAACAGAAAATAGGAAATGATAATAAAATGTGGTAGTAGTAGTATGGTTGGACACAGTCCCAGGCCACGGTGTGGGCCCATAGGACAGGGGACCTTCTCATTGTAGTGGATTTCGAACCACTTGGGAAACACAGTGAAGTCACACGATTAGTTTGGAGGTGACCAGGACAAGTCCTACCATGTTTCCCTACCGGCACTGTGCACAATACCAAGTTATCTGCATCTTTGAACCTGCTCTGGTCCGCTGGATTCAACTTGGTAAGGCGGCCGGTATAAAATGTGGTAAAGTCAACAACAGCCGTGTACAAACAGAAATGGTTAAATTACCTCAGCTTATATAGCGCTAAAGAATCCTATAAATAAAGACGCCATATAGTCTATATAGCTATATAGTCTCTGTAGAACTTAGCCATTTGCAAACATTTTCCCTCCATTTCTATGGTCTTCAAATGATTGTTCTCTTAATTATGGCTTCTAACTTTGGGGGGGGGGGGGGTATGGTAATCCGCTCCCCCCCCCCGGAAATTTTTAAGAATTTACATGCAAAAACACACAGTTTTAGTCAGGGGCGATCCCAGACCTCAAAAAAGGGGGAAGCACTTGTCAGTAGCGTACAAATAGGTTTTCGAAGGGGGGGGGGTGAATAATTTGGCGCCCCTCCACTCATTTTCATAAAAGTGTATAAAATGGGGAAAGCCGTTCTCAGCATGGACGTACGCAGCCTTTATATTAATGTCGTTAGTTTCCTTTGCGCATGAGCCAGAGGGTTCGGGGGATATAATGAGGGGGCCGGGGGTCTTCCCCGGGTAAATTTGTTTGAAAATAGGGTTGAAATAGTGGGGGTTTACGCATTTTTAGTGCAGTTAGCACTTGGATTTTAGAGGCAAAAAGAATGTAACTGCCTTCCATCAAAGGAGGGAGGGGGGGGAATAGCCCGCAGTGCCGGTCGCTGCGTCCGTGTTTTTAGAGGGAGAAAAAAATTACAGGTGAAACGTTAAACTGAACAATGCAAGGATAAAAAAGTGTGATCTCGACCATAAACACAGAATATTGAATGTAAAAATTAATTTTATCAATAAATCAGCTCCATAATAATTTATAATACAAAAAATCATTACACTCATTTACAATAATAATCTCTTTTTTTTCTTTTTTTTAACATTTCGGGGGGGGGGGGGGCATCAGCCTGCTACAGAGGCCACTGAAGAGGTTATTCGGATGCATTCATTGAATTGTTTGTATGCAGATAATCTTTCATAAAAAATGAAAATGAAATGAAACCTAGTACGTTTTTTCAATGGCTAGTCATAGGTGAAGTGGAAAAAGGTGGGCGCAGGATACAAAAAATATTTTCGGCGCGCTCAAATGTCCCATCTCTCCGCTTAGACCAACGAAAACTGTCAGTAGAATGTAAAGAGGTTCAGGAAGGTTTTTAAGAATGCTATAACCAACAAATTGTAATGAAACATTAACTGCTGTAACTCCTGCCCGTACTTGGTTAAGTCACGCTCACGCCTGCTGCTTTGGGTCAGTGGTAATGAGGTTCATTTGTGACGTCATTTTGTAGATGGGACACCAGTTGCAATGATATCAAAGCGTTGATTTTTCCCATAAGCCTCAATACTATTTTAAAATTATTTTTAATTACGTATTATTTTAAAGCGATATTTTTCTATAAATCATGGAGAATATATATGTATATTAAATTAGGCCTATATGCAGCGAAATAAGTTCCAGGTGTAGTAAAAATATTATAAAAAATATTAAAAGAATTAATTAGATCCTAAACGGCGGCCATTTTGAATAATATGGATATCGGTTTTGTCGTCAGCGAACCTAGTGACCAAAACTGTCCCTACAGAACCTCATTATGTCTCAGCTTGTCCATTAATTGCCGCTTGTACCCGGGTCCCGGTGTGGGTTGACATCGAGGACGTGTACCAGCTTGTCAACGGCCAAAATTGATACGGAAAAAATAGTAATGTGTCCAAAAATCAATGAGGTCGTCGGCAGGGCAACGCTCATTACTACCGCATACTATTGTACTAGAAAGGAACAGGAAAAACGGGACCCCTACTGCAGCCTCGCCCCGGAAATGATTTTTTTTTTTTTTTTATATAATAAAAGATTAATCGCATACAAACAATTTAATGAATGTATCCGATTGTCCTCTTCAGTCGCCTCTTTAGGTTAGTACCTGTGTTGAGCTACGACACGTCTCCGATCGCATGGTGTGTAAAGACTCACATAAGTGCAAGCACATTACCACCTGGCCATCGAAGTCATGGGGATCTAGGCCCCACTTAAAGGCTAAACCCAGTCCAGTCTCCAGTCCCCTGCTAGGAACACACTCAATGACTCAACACGTCCAATCTCCAATCTGTCCCCCTCCCGAAAATAATAAGTGGAAGGTGCCCTGCCCTTGAGAGTTGAGTTTGAGACTTTGAAGTTTGAGGTCTTGAGGATGGGATACTGATGCTGATTGCTGAATCAGTGA
Organism: Psococerastis gibbosa; assembly: GCA_963971405.1. Lineage (NCBI taxonomy): Eukaryota > Metazoa > Arthropoda > Insecta > Psocodea > Psocidae > Psococerastis > Psococerastis gibbosa. The sequence goes on along the minus strand of OZ020489.1, from coordinate 44,396,712 downwards.
ATTGCTGATACTTAAGAGTTGAGACCTAGAGGTTTTTTTAATAGAAAAAAAAAACATAGAAGCCTCATCCACTTCCCGTGCATCAAATTTTTCGCGGCAAAAAAGCCTTAGGTTGAGGGGGCACTTCAGCTTTTTTTTTACTAACGTACAAAAATTAAGAAAATACTTACTATTCCATGACAAGTATAATCTCGTGATTGGTCTCGAAAACATCGTGTATTTGTATAATCCTTGGGGCAGAGCCGCAGAGCGACAGCAGAGCTATCTCGTGGTAAATCTCCGCACTACAGTCTTCTCCATATCTTTTCCTACTGGAAAATTTGGCGGCGTACTGCTTACAATCTTCCAAGCTCTCACATCGCCTCACGGAAGCGTACAGTCCACTGCAAATAACAAACAAAAATTTGAATTTTCGCGGGAGCCGGCTGGAGTCTTATATACGAGTAAAAGGCATGCGACAGTGCTTTGTAGTAAGAGAGAGATGGGACGATTCTCGAACGCGCCAAAAATACTTTATGAATCCTGGTAAAATTTTTCATTGGCTAGTCATAGGAGGCGTAACGAGTGGCCCCACAAATTCAAAAATATATTTTTGGCGGGAATCTCTTCTACCTATATGTATAGAACTCTACTTACCATGCACCTCGACAGTGCAAAGTAGCTAACAATTAGTTAAGAATTCTAGTCAGGAATATAGGTCAGTTGGTAGAGAAGTAAGATAGACTAAGAAAGTTTGAGATTCGAAAGGAAACGGTTTTCGTCCGGGTCCACCCAAAGCGTACTTTACCTTATGGAAAAATCAGGATGTATTATGTTACTGATGAAGGAGGTGTTGCTGATCACAACATCACATTGCCAACGGCCATACCATGTTGAATCCAGGAGAACAGAGCCTGTTCAAAACAGCAGGTAACTTTGTAACTTGCGCTGCGTTGGTAGGAGAGCATGATAACGCGCTGACTCTGCCAGTCCGTCTACGTGCGTGTCGAGTCCTGCTCACCTCCGAATTAGTCGTGTGACTTTACCATGTTCCCCGAGTGGTTCGGAATCTACTATAATCAGGAGGTCTATCCTGTCAGTCAACTCCCAAGTCTGCCCATAGGTTGCCTCAAGTTAGTAAACCGACTCACTTCCCCCTCCACACTTACAGGGTTACTTAAAGCCGAAACTCGGAAAGTATGCAAGCAAAACAAACAAACATTCCATATACCTTAGAGCCAAGGCCGTGCCCAGGTTTTGATTTCGGGAGGGGGGTCCAAACATTTTTTTTAACGTAATCTTCAAACAATACAGGTTTACAGTTTTTTTTTAAATATTTCGGGAGGGGGGGGGGGGGGTCTGGATCCCTAGGACCACCCCGCTGGGCACGGCCATATTGTATAGAGCAGTGATCAAGAAAGAGACTACTCCGACTGTCCTTAGGTCTAGACCTTCATTGGGTTGTCGTGTCTTGGCGTTTTTTTTTTTATGGAACGCTGGTCCAGACCTAGCATAATTACTCGCAAGGTCCCAGGTCATCGTTCATTCATTGAAGTGCGCAATTTGGAGTGGGACGACACTTGGTGGTCAGTTTTCGGTGCGTGACCTCGCCCAATAATATGGAAAAGGAAACGTGAATAGCCCCGTAAGGCTCGACGCTCAGAACTGGTCCGAAACATTGTTTTGCAGGGTGAGATAGCCATAACCAGAAGGCCAGTACATCTTCTGCTGAACGATTGTCCAAATGATAAGTTTTTGCTACTATAAGGCACTTTACCCTATTATTTTTATTTATAATTAGGCGCCCATTCCACCGACCGGCTAGGGCTATTTACAAAAACGGTGACGTGGTAGCAGACATTCAAGACTTAGGTAGCGTCTCCAACGACCTCGCATTGCAGAATGCAAATGACATTGACGGAAATTAGGATTTTTCTTTTTATAGAAATCTATTAAAATGTTTGTACTTAACATATCCCATGACGCCATTTTTTAATTTTAGTTTGTTTGCTTGTGATTTTACTGTATGATCATTGATCAATTTTAACTATGGCATAGAGAAAAATAAACATTTCCGTCAATTCTGCAATGCGAGGTCGGTGGAAACCCCGCCTAAGTCTTGAATGTCTGCTACCATGTCACTGTTTTTGTAAGTAGCCCTAGCCGGTCGGTGGAATGGGCGCCTTAACTGGCGGCCATAGGTCATATATTAGACCCTTTGAGTCACCTTAGGCCTTACTCTAACCCTTTCAACCCTTATATATGGGCTTCATAGTATATGCATATGTCCAATGGATTATTTATTATGGACGTAGGCTTACTTATCCTGTTTTATCCTGTTTGTGCTGCATACAGTACCTTACCCAATGGCCTGAATGATAGGCATTGTTTCCGAATGAATTTCTAGTCATTGGCAAATTGGTGCACTCCTTGATGTCAACCCACACCGACTTGAAGTGCCAATAGGCAAGCTGAGATATACTTACCATTGACATTGTAACACGTGATGTTAGGTCGCCTTAACCAAGTATGGAAACAAGTCAAGAGATCATGTCTTAAAACTAACCGACTTCGACTGTAGTAGCGTTCCATGAGCCGCAGCAGTTATTAATAATTAGCATATGGTTTTAACTGTCTAGGAATTGCAATTCTACATACTATCTATACTTACGTGGCAAAAGGGGTTTCTTCCATCTTATAGTATCGCTCAATAGGCTCGCGTTTAATGAGTTTGGAGAGCTGCGTCTCATCTACGACCACGAAACCATCCTTAAGGTTGTTCTGCTTCCACTGCACCATGTTCTCATCATTTTGCTGCCACGACCGTCGCCGTCCGTTCGTGGCCGGAGAGTCCTTCATAGTGGACGAGGTCATACGCCGCACCCCCGCACAGTCTTGCGCCTGAAAAAACAGGTTTTGCTTGGTCATTTTGTGGCGTTGGTGATGTACTTCCTATATAAGTATTCAACCGTATAAGTTCTGGCATATGAGAACTACTACGTGTACTGTATTGTATTGTATTCCATGCATATGGAAAATACAAGGGAATACGCCTCGCATTAAATGAATTACTGTAAGAAGATCCACTTTCACCCCCCAATGGATGTCACAAGGTTGCCTTACCTGTCTACAAATGAAAATGCCCACGTTGCATTCACATGGAGAATAAAGGAAAATACTCTTGTCACTTAATGAAATACTGTTAGGAGCTCCACCCTGATCCCTAAAGGACTCGCGCGTACCTGTGTTCTAAGAGAAACTGAGAAAGGCTGTGCGCTTGGATGCTCTATTTGGTATAGTGACAGGTCAATTTAAGACACAGGCGCATATACACAAAATATTAGGGGGGGGGGGGAGGAATACAAGACCAGATCACCTCTAAGGCTAACAAGGGAAAATTACGATAAAAGTCCCTTTGCTGCAGCTGCAATTTTCATTAACAAGCCACTGTCCGGCTTTCATTCTCACCCCCTACCTCAGATTCGTAAGAGTATCCTAGAGTTCCTGAAAAATAATGTTTTTTATACTGTTGACGACGCACTAGCTAACTTAAAAAATGTAAAATTGTGAAATTGGTTCATTACGCAATTTCCCTTATACTGTACTGTTGTATGCATACTGGAAATAAAGTTTTATATTATTATTATTATTATTATTACTTGATAATTTAGAAACCATTGAGATTAGAGAAGCTACCGTACAATATTATTGAAAACAAAACTTTACTTAATGACATAACATTTTTAAGTGTTTAATTATGGTTTACTATATATACGATATGCTATGCTGTGCGTATCTTGACAATCTGTTTAAGTTTTATCTTGGATGCATACCGTTTTGTTTTTACTGTTTTCTCTTGACGATGATGGCGTGAGCCGAAACCACGATGGTGTGTTTTTTATGATTTAACGTAAAACGTAACAATGTAATTTATTCACAATGAGTGACAGCAAGTTTTACAAAGTTACTTAGGAGACTATTATGCATATATAAGGGCCACCTACGTTTCTCGAGCATTTACACATTGTCTGGAAGCGACTTCGATGGCCAGGTGGTAGCGTGCTTGTACTAGTGCGAGCCTCTATTTAAACGTCATGCGATCGGAGACGTGTCGTAACTCATCACGGGTACTAACCTACAGAGGCGACTGAAGAGGTCAATCGGATACATTCATTAATTTGTTTGCATGCGATTAACCTTTAAAAAAAAATGAAAAAAAATGCTAATCAGTAAAAGTAAATGCTTATGAATTTGAAAAAGAACTGAAGTAAATACTTCTTTTTATTAATTTGGTTGATTTCGCCAGCTCCCTCACAAAGGAAAATTAACATAGTTAATAAGCAACTCCACACACTGTAAGACTAGTCCAGAACGTGGATACAGATTTTGTAACTGTATAACGCACAGGAGGTAGTGATAATTGTTATTGTTGCTAATGGCTTGCTCCTTGTAGGAGGTTGTCGAGTTGCCCATGATAAATAGAGTTATAGACCATATTATTCATAACTTGATTGACATTGACGCTGGTGTAGGCTGCATGTCCAGCTGATCATAAATCATAAGACTACATGGTAAATAGACAAGAAAAAAAGGCTTACGTACAACAACCCATCGTGTTACAGGTAATCAGCCCATTCTTTTTTATCTAGATTTATCTATTTTATATCTATCAGTGAATACCATGTTACCATGTAGGATCATTATATACGGATGGGACGCTTAGGTACCTATGATAGTTAGTATTATGAACAAGACGAGTATTCGACAAGAAATAGGCGCACATGAAAGGATGCACCAAATATTTATAATAAGGCAATCAGTACTGCTATGGCTGGAACACGTCGTAAGAATTTCAGACGACCGCATGTCGAACAAGATGTACAACGCATGCATGACAGGAAGACGACTGGCGGGATGTCCTCAAAAACAATGCAAGGATGAGTTTGAAACTGACCATAGCGAGTTGGGAGTCTGTGGAGCGTTGCACAAAATCGAGACGACTGGAGGAGTGTTATTGAGTGAAACTAAGCAATGGGGAATTAAGGAATTGCGGACGCTCTTTCCTGCTATCCTTTTTGTTCAGTTGCCGAAACGTTTCTTTTCCAGATTAGATTTCCAATTGGGGCAGTAAAATGTCATAAAAATTCAACAAGTATAAATCCATAGTGGAAAGTTTGTCGGCCAACGTAAATAAGTGCCGTCTACGGATTGTGCCTGTATAGTATGAACATCGAGTTTCTAAAGTATAAAATGTATCTACGGTTCTTTCCTACGACTTTTCGACAATTTTCCAAACATGATGGGTAGGTAGGTACCCTGTAAACAGTATTTATTTAAGATTTATTTTCCTAATAAGACCAGTGCACCTGCGATGGGCCATTTTTATACACGGAAGTGTGGGACGGTCATCACTCTTGAGGACCTGTTTTGAACCTGCGGACCAAGGTTGAACCCAAATTCATTAATGAAGATGGTTTTATTACATGCGGAAGGCAATCACTGTTGCTTACTGCATACCATCACTCGTAAACAAAGTTGGAAACGAAAACAAGAACCATAGACTAGTAGGCCCAACAATAAACAAACCGGATGTAACTACATCGATCCTAGTTAATTTTCTGCGAGTGCATTCAAGTTCCTGGGTTAATAAGATAGCCACTTGTCAATATTCCGTCATTTGTGCATCAATAATTGATGAGATTTTTGTTTTAAGGAGATCATTATGTAGATACTTAACTTATACATTATAAATTAAGTTATTATAAATTAAGTTTGGTAGAGACTTATTATTGATGCATAGATGACGGAATATTGACAATAGTGGAGCAATTAGACAAAAACCTCGGAATCCAGGGACAGTCCATGACTATTTATAAAAATTGCAAAAATGTGTTGTTAGTGGTATAAAGAAAAAAGTTAAAAAAAAATTTCACCGCTCTCAATTTTTAGCTATAGGCCGCATAACTTCCTCTTTTTGTAATGCGCGCCATTCGGTCGGTGGATGTCGTAGCGAAGTGTTTATGGTCTCGTTCGAGAGGTGGGACTATACACTTTTGTCTTAGGCGAAGTTCCGAAGATTGATTAGTTCCGAAGATCAAAATATTTAGATCACGTCTCCCAATCTTGATGCATTGAGTATTAGTGGAGCGCCGTAAGTCAAAAAAAAATGGAAAATCCTCGGAATTCAGGGCCAGTCAATGAATATTTATAAAAACTTTGAAAATGTATTTTTTATAGAATAAAGAAAAAAGTTTTTAAAAAAAATTGCCCCTTCTCAATTTTTAACTACAGGGTGCGGCAAAACAACTTCCTGTTTTGCAATGAGCGCCATTCAGTCGGTTTTTGACGTAACGGAGTGTTATTGGTATCGTCGAGAGGTTGAACTATACACTTACATATAGTTTTGAATAGTTTTGATCAAAACATTTGGATCACGTCTCCCAATCTCGATACATTGAGTATTAGTGGAGCGCCGTGAGTAGAAAAAAAAAAATGGCAACCCTGTAGTTTAAAATTGAGAGCGGTTAAATTTTTTTTTTTTAACATTTTTCTATATACTATTAAAAACACATTTTCAAAGTTTTTTTAAGTATACATTGACTGAATTCCGAGGCATTACAATTTTTGTTTTACTCATGGCGCTCCACTAATACTCATTGTATCGAGATCGGCAGACGTGATCTAAATGTTTTAATCTTCAAAACAATGTAAGACGGAAGTGTATAGTTCCACCTCTCGACGATACCAATAACACTCCGTTACTACAAGAACCGACAGAATGGCGCGCATTACAAAACAGGAAGTTGTTTTGCCGCACCCTGTAGTTAAAAATTGAGAAGGGGCAATTTTTTTTTTAAACTTTTTTCCATATTCTATAAAAACACATTTTCAAAGTTTTTATAAGTATTCATTGACTGGCCCTGAATTCCGAGGCTTTTCCATTTTTTTGACTTACGGCGCTCCACTAATACTCAATGCTTCGAGATTGGGAGACGTGATCTAAATGTTTTGATCTTCGGAACTATGTACGCCTAAGACAAAAGTGTATAGTCCCACCTCTCGAACGAGACCATAAACACTTCGCTACGACATCCACCGACCGAATGGCGCGCATTACAAGAAGAGGAAGTTATGCGGCCACACCCTGTAGCTAAAATTTGAGAGCGGTGAATTTTTTTTTTTAACTTTTTTCTTTATACCACTAACAACACATTTTTGAAATTTTTATAAATATTCATGGACTGTCCCTGGATCCCGAGGTTTTGCCATTTTTTTGTCTAATTGCACTCCACTACAAGTGGAATAGCCGCCTTAAAATGCGAAAATAACAGTAATAATGAAGAATCAGTAGAATCCGGGATGATAGGCCGAGGTCGTCCCGAAAGTGTACTTCCAAACGTTTCGTCAACATCTGCGGTCGACATCTTCAGTGGAACAGCCCACACAGTTGCTTCTGATACAATCTTACAAGTCTACGCAGTTCCACTGAAGATGTCGACCGCAGATGTTGACGAAACGTTTGGAAGTACACTTTCAGAACGACCACGGCCTATCATCACGGATTCTACTGATTCTTCATGTAACTCCGGCCGTGAAAGCTTTTGTAATAATAATAATAATAATAATAATAATGGCAGTACCATTGGCTAAAATACTGCTGTTAGATGATTGGATAGGATATCGACATAGGCTATATCGGTTTTGAGTCTTATGCTCGATAAAGCCGCCATTTGTTTATTGTTCAAGATAAAATGAGAAAAAGGTGGGAAACATAAAACCGTTGAAATGTAAGCCTTTTTATCACAAAACTGAAGTTATTAAGATTCTAGACAACTTTAGACTTACTTGTTGATTACTTGTATTGTATAATTTAACAGAAATATATTTATTTATTTATTTATTTATTAAAACTGCAACTTCATTTAATAAAAATTACATTATAATTACGTGTTATACTTGTACTGTATGTAGTATCGTATGTTCAGTATGTATATCGCCTAGCTATTGTAGTTTAATAACATTATGAGTTTCATAACCGAGAATTTAAAATTTGTAAATTTAGTTTTGCATACCAAATGCTGTTTTTAAACCTACAATAAAATAAACCATACCTGACCTTTTCAATTTTTTAATGTATCATTGTATACCTACCTAGCTTATTTAATTCTGCCGCTGGGTTTACTTACGTTGATAATAAACCTCCTCAAAACATTACAACCATTTCGGTGGGGACAAGCAAGCCCCTAGAAACCGGTCAATCCGGCCCTGAATAAGTCTAATTGAAAAAAAGGCTTGCCATCCCCACCCAGTAAAGTCAACCGCAGATGTACACGAAAGTTTGCAAGTACGCATCATAATATCTCGCATAGTTGCAAACATCCCGGGGCTGGAGACCGTTATCAATATGGCTGCTAGTGTAGCCTACACAAGAGAAGTACGCAATTTGGCGGGGAAACCCAGTGATAAGTGTAGCCTGTACAAGTTAAGTATAAAGTTTTTGACCGGGTCCAGGTATCCGTTCTGCTATGCTGCAATGTGTAAGACTTCGATATTTTTTGCGTTGGTACTTATCTCTGATGGTTGGCTTATGGTTAACGGGTGCCTCGTAAGGCATATTATGGCTCCCGCCGCTCCAGTTAATGTATTTCTGTGGTTGCAAATTATATTTATGTAAACAATATTTGTTTATTTGAAAATATTCTGAAACAACTAAAACACATATGTTGCAAAACACCCCTAATAAGAGAAATTCAAGGTGGCACCATAATAATTATTAGTTTTATTTGTTATTGTTTAAATAGTTTTTAATCGCAAAGACGCGAAAAGTTTTTACTCTATGGTATGGAGCCATTAAAAATGAAGACGTCATAGATTAAATCGAAAAAATTTGATCAGATTTTGCAAAAATGATGTCGTACGAGAATACTCGTAGAATACCCGCCCATATATTTTTGTAAGATGGCGGTTGATCGCTTAACCCTTGCACAGTATGCCTCAATCACCTCACCGTGATTGTTTTGTGCTTTGACGTACATACTTAACATACTGTAGGCTACGTAGCTCAACTCAGCGTAGTTTTATAATACAAGGTTTGGGTAGGGCTGGCAGAAAATTATTTCTTTTTTCGAGTCCCGAACCTAGATCTTTCGTTTAATAGTCCAGTTCTCTAGCAACTGATCCACAATAAGCCTAATTACCTAATTATGGCCTCGAGACTCATAAATATGACAAATCGGACTTTCAGTAAAGGCATATATAGAGATACACGGAATAACAAAACTTTCGCTACAGGCTACACAAGGCTAGATCTCTTGTAGAGATCAGCAACCGAGATGTTGTGATACAGCCGATGCTTATGGTAAAGGTCTACTTACATGTAACTGTATTTGGTTTGCTCGTGTACATTACTGTACAAAACCGTGTAATAACGATGAAGGTAGTTCTGAGTAATGTGGGCATTTTATCCTGAGGGATGAGGAAGCACTGAGGAAAACTACCGTACCTACTATTGAGGTCAGACTTTAGCCTTTTATTCTTACGTCAGCAGTGTAAGTAAAGTAAAATAAAGTAAAATATATTCATCTAAAAATAACAGTTTACAATATGGATTCATTGATAGAAAATTTCAAACAATACAGTATATGTATGACTGCATGATAGGCCATCCACCGGTCCACCCTGTACAATGAGAAACTCATGTCTGCACGGATGGACGGCCAATCAAGCAGGAGAGAAAAATATTGACATCAATGTCGCCGGCGTGGAAAGAATTGCGGAGAGCCCCCACTATAAGAACACTTGTCTAAGTGGGGGGCTGGAGCAAACATCGTATCTAGCTGTCTGTGTGATAAAATCAATATTATTATAATTAAACAAGCGGAGCTTGGGACCGCTTCGCGGCCCCGCCCCCCTTGCGCCTGCCGCGGGCGGCAGCTCGCCCCTGCGGGGCCTCGCATTAACGTGGTTCCATTTGGCATTACGCAGCTCGCCCCTTCGGGGCTCGCATGACTTATGTGAATGCCCCCAAACCCAAACGAAGCAGTTAACAACTATGAAAATTGGTTAATTTATACTGCTTCTAATGAGACATTAACAAATCATTTTGGTGGAAGAGGTCAGGCTGTGGAATCCTGTTACTCTATGCATGTAATTTCAAAGGTACACTTTAGACCTGTATTCCGTCAAAACGCTGATGGCTATGGCTTACCAAATCACTTGAGCCCGAACGAAGAGGCGGATAGTTAAACTGAATATATCTCTGGAAAGAGTAAGACAGGAGGAAGAGAACTAAAGTAGTTTAAAGTTTTCAAAATGATATCAAGACCTCCGAAAACGCGGCCGAAAAAGCCTATTTTCGCTGAAAATCGAAAAATTTGGGCGCACCCCGTCACGTTTCCACCCCCCAAAGCCGAACCTCTTGCTTGATCACGACAAATTTGGCATGACCTAAAAGAAGAAGAGCGGACAAAGACACTGATATAATTTAAATTAACATAGGCCTTCCACATCTGCCCAAAATATTGCTTTAAACCCACCCATGCAATTTAAATGGGATTGCTAGAAATGCAGTTTTTTTCGCGTCATTTTTAAAAACTTTGTGTTCCACTCGTGATTAAGGGGGGAAGGGGTGAATTTGAAATTATGTATTTATACTCATTTTAAAGCTTATTTCATACTGCTTCTAATGAAAGATTAAAAATTAATTTCGATGGAAAATTGCAGGCTGTGGAATTTTTTTACTCTATGCATGTATTTGGAAATATACCCTTTAAACCGGTTTTTCGGCAAAACAGGGACTGCTTACCAACTCACCTGAACCCGAACGAAAAGGCGCATAGCAAAACTGAATATATGACTGAAAAGAATAAGAACAGTGGAAAAGAACAAAAGTAGTTTGAAGTTTTCGAATTGATATTAACACCCCCAAAAACGCAGCCCAAAAAGGCCTATTTTCGCTGAAAATCGGAAAATTTGGGCGCACCCCCTCACGTTTCCACCCCCCAAAGTCGAACCCCTTGCCCCATCACATCATGTATAGCATGGCCTGAAAGAGGAAGAATGGACGAAGGCAGTGATATAATTTAAATTGAGGTAGGTTCAAAGGTCTGGCTAAGGCATTGCGTTGAACCCTCCAATGCTTTCTTATGGGATTTTTCGAACCGATTATCGCTCCTGTACCTGATCAGGTTCACTTTTTCAGGTTCGGACCTACAGGAAAACCATGTCCCGATTTTTCTCTAAATTTTGAGTGTATCCGCAAGTTTCTGGTGCCAGTGGGTCCCGAGTTATGGCGAGTCAAAAAAGTGTCCACACACATACATACATACATACACCTATACACCTATACTCACGCGGGAAAGTGGTTTGATTTTTATAAAGATAGATAAATAAGCATTTATTTGCAAGATCTAAAAGTCCAATAAAATGCAAATCTTATAGGTGTACAGAAAATTGAGTAGGTACAATTTAAATGCCGTCATTCCTTCCTATCAATACTAAAACGAGGGATCCCGCTCATGCATGGCCGTGCCCAAGGGGGTGGTCCATTGGGGTCCGGACCCCCCTTCCCCCGAAATAATTTTTTTTGTGTAAACCTGTATGGTTTGAAGAATTTATCCATTAATTCATTAATAAATTACATTAAAATTTTTTTTTGAGCCCCACCCCCCTGAAATCAAAACCTCGGCACGGCCTTGCGCACATGCTTTCCTTATTATCAATTTGTAGTATAGGTATACGGAAATAGTTCCATGAAAAATAATTGTGTTAAATATAGGCTACCTACTGAATGGGCAGGCAAATAATAATGGAATATGGTATTGTCAGGACATGTAGAGTAGTGGTACAGACTCCGACTTTCGCCCGAAAGGTTGTTGGTTCCAGTCCCACACTTGCTAAATTTTTTGGCCTTGTTTCGGAGGGCATGTAAAGCAGGCGGTCCCGGGCCTTCCTAGTTGAGTGTAAGAGAGGGATTTACAGCCCTAACTCCGCTAGGTTGGCTTAGTAATAAAACAAACAAAAAAGTCAATATATGGTATACAATGCATTTGAGCTTGGATTATCCATAATATCTTTTAAAAATATTTTTTTCTACAAAACTACCCCTTTTGAATAGGACTTTCTGTTGTAAAACTAATTTGCAGTGACACTGCTTTAAGATAGCGCGATAAACAAGTGAAGTAATGTTGTTTTGACTTGCTCTAGTTTTGGGGGGGGGGTCCCGCCAATTGTAAATTGTAGGTTTTTCGGTTTTCTACAGGCCAATGGTCTTACCAAGTTGAATCCATGAGAACAGAGAGTGTTTAAAACTGCGGCAAACTTGGTAGTGTGCCCAGCGTTGGCAGGGGAACATGGGGGACATGATAACGCGCTGAGACTACAGGTATACCAGTCAGTCTACGTGCGTGTCGAGTCCTGGTCTCCTCCGAATTAATCCTGTGACATTACTATGTTCCCCAAGTGCTTCGGAATCCACTATAATCAGGAGGTTATAAATATATATAGAAATATATTATACCCTGTCAGTCAATTCCCCTTCTCCCCGAGGTGCCTCGAGTTAATAAACAGACTCACTCCGCCCGCCAGGCTGACAGGGTTGCTTTAAGCAGAAATGCTGGAAGCATAAAAAAAAGTTTTCTACGGAAACAGCAACAGAATGTGACCTATGGCATTAAAATTATGTAGGCCTACTATTGTATGGCCGTGATGATTGAATTAACTGTTAGGTATTTCAGCCGGCCCATAAGCTGCGCCACGCTCCTTTGTTTGCAACTTGAATGGTTTTTATTGTTGGGAGTTATGTGCATATAAACAAAACTTGACATCCTTGGCAGTTATTTCTTCATCTCACGAGAAAATAACGCTGCTGAAGGTCTTTTCTTCATTATTACACCTTGTTGTTGCAGTCATTAAACAAATATATACAGTATAAACAATAAATAGGTATAAGAATCGGTACGAGTGAACTCGACCATGCTTCTTTCCTATTTATCAATTAGTATTAGGTATAGTTAATTATGATTTATGAGTACAGTAATTCAATGGTAAATAATTGTCCTGGGGTTAAATATTGGTTGCCTCGAATTTCCCTATCCCAAAGCACTGAATTGATTCATGGGGCGATAGCATAGTCTAGAACGGGCAGATCAATATGTACGAGTAATATTACACAGTAAGAATGGCAGAGTACTGGGTATGCATTGATTGTTCACAATTACTATACAAAAAATATTTATTTCTTCAAAAACATAGCCTTTCAACCGGTTCGGTTTTGCTACTCTATTTAGCACCCAAACCATATCTGAAGTTTGAAAGCATCGATAGAAACAATCCGCAGAAAAATGGTTTTTTAAGTATTTTTTCATGAAAATTGAACCGTTTCAATTATTTGTTTTGCACCCTGAACCTAACTATTAAAGGGAAAGCTACCTAGGGAGTGTTCTTTACATAGAAAACGGCTGTAATACCATATAATGTGTGTGATTTAAAAAAAAAAAAGAACAGTTTTTGGGATAAGTTATTTTTAGTTGTTTTTTTGGAGGTTTTGGTGTATAAACCCCCCAAAATGAAGTTATCCAATAAATTAAAAATACCCCTTGGCAAAATGTTTGTAAACCTACATGCCGAACTTCAAATCAAATTCTATAGAGATTCCTAGTTTGGCCCCAAATTAAGTTACAGACCGTCAGACAAACATACCGACAGGCGAGCATACCGACAGACAGATATTTTGTAAAACACATTTTTTGTTTGTTCCTGAGGCCTCAAAAAGTAGAATCTCGAAATCAATAATTTCGATCTTCACATAGTTTTCTTCATACTAACGTATATAGGCCCTAAATAGGAAAGCAAATATTAATGAGGACAAAGTCAAGCATGTGTCAACTATGAAAGTGCAACCTATAACCAATAGCATCCCCTCTAGACTCTTTTGAGTTAGCCCAAAAAAAAAAATAAAAATGGTCCCGAGGCATGATTTTTGTGAACCTATGCACATATGCCGAACTTCATTAAAACCCATTGAGTAATTTGTCAAAAAATCGATGGATCGAAAGACAGTCATTTTGTAAAAAACCACTATTGGGTTCCTGGGACCTCAAAACGTGTAAATCTGTTGAAACCTCGAAATCCTTACAATAACTTATAAATAGGATAGCTGGTTCGAACTGTGTTCGCATAAAACTTTTGCCTCCTTTAGCACAGTTATCACATAACTCTTTGCCGTCGTTACAAAATAACGAATAGCTAGCTATAGGTCTACTTACAGTTAAAATGTAGCCTACAACCTTCTATTTTAAATCCGTTCTAACAGCTAACAGCTAACAGTTCAGGTGAGGTAAATTCTAGATAGGTCAGACCAACACATTACCACACAGCAATACTGACAGGGCACGCAATGCATTTCAGCGTGAATTTTCTAAAAAAAATTTTTTTACAAAACCAAATGCTTTTCTGGGAAAGCAACCTGTCCGGTTTCGTTACTCAATTTAACACCTAAAACATGTCTGAAGGTAGAAATCATCGATAGAAAGGCTTCGCATAAAAATTACTTTTTAGTCATTTTTCATAAAAATTTAGTTATTTTTATTTTTTTACCCCCAGAAGCAACCTATCACGGGGCAAGCGACCCCCCGCATTTCATTAACATTAATAACGACTACAATATATGTGAATTTAAAAGAAATCGTTGGAGCCGTTTTTGAGAAATAATTTTTTTAGACGTTTTTTTGGAGTTTTTTGAGAATAAAACCCCCCCAAATTAAGTTAGCCCCAAATAAAAAAAATCGTTCCGGGGTATGATTTTTATATATAAACCTACATGCAAAAGTTCATCAAAATCGACCGAGTAGTTTGCCCGGAAATCGACGCACAGACATACAGACATACAGATAGACAGACAGAGCGACAGACAGACATTTCGTAAAAACCACTTTTTTGTGTTCTTGGGACCTCAAAACGTGTAAATCCGTTGAAATCTCGGAATCAAAAATTTCGACTATCACAAAGCTTTCCTTATACTACGTATAAATTGGAAAGCAAAAAACACAGTAGCCCGAGGAATAGTTGCATAAATAAGCTACCACTAGTAGGGCACTCATCTGTCCTGGGGTTGGGCCCCCACGGCGGAGGAACTCAATGAAGAGTCAACGGCATAAGGATGCAGAAGGCAACGGGAAACCACTGCATTATAATTCCCTGGTACAGTCATCATGACTATAAGTACATTCGATACTCTACGTCTACATACTTGACTTCCTTTTAGGGAATCCGTACAGTATCTACGTGTCTACAATCGCCATGATGATCGCCAATCTTCGGTAGAAGAGGCTTTCGAAGAAGAAGACTTAAGAGAATGCCTACAAAATAAAAATAGCTATAGGTCTACTTACAAATAAAATGTAGCCTACAAACTTCTATTTCGAATCCTTGAGTGGCTCAAACAGCGTTTTCATAAACTTTTTTCACTTAGCACTTAGCACAGTTACCACCTAACTCTTTACCGTGGTGAGCGAGCATAATGCGGCACGAGTTGCGGTCTGGGACTGCCGTACTTTGGAGCGGCGCGAACCGTCCGCGGGCCTGGAAGGCGAACCAGCTTCCATAATTGGAAATTTAGCTGTTATTTGTAATAATATAAAAAGCCCATGTTTTCTTGCGCACGCAGCTCACGAGCGAAAGGTTGGACCTTCGTGTGATGGATTTTTTTGCTTACATTGCAATTAATTTTTAATGAAGAGGAAAAGATATTTTGTTGTCTCCGGTTACTTAGGTAGGCTACATTAGATATGGGGTTTATAGTGCGTACGGACCTAGCTCTGCAATAGAGATGACCAGGTCAGAGGCAACCTCTTAATTAGAGAAGAGTGTAAAATTTACAATGAGAAAGGTTTTAAATGATAAATATTTTGTTCCAGCATCCGTCATTACAAATGCTTACCTCGGACATGAGACTAGTTTCGAATTTGGAAAATCTAAACAAACCACTGGTTTAGCCAACACTGACATCATTAATAAAAATTATATTAGTTTCCACCTATCACTCAAGGTTTAGGCATAAATAATAAGAACTATTTAAAAAAAATTCCAAGCACGCCACACATCTGTAGCTGACAGGCCGTTTACTTTACAGTTTAGACGACACTAATCAAAAATACCACAAATCCTAGCAGAATGTGTAATTGAAGAACCAGTAGAATCCGGGCTGATGGGCCGTGGTCGTTCTGAAATTGTACTTCCAAACGTTTCGTCAACATCTGCGGTCGACATCGTAGACTTCTAAGATTGTATCTCGGAGGCTCAGCAGTGACTGTGCATTTCGACCACGGCCCATCAGCCCGATTCTACTGGTTCTTCATTCGACTCCGGCCGTGAAAGCCTTTGCTGTTACAAGAATGTGCAAAATCCCCTTGAAGGGCTGATTTGTCTGTGAATACCCTGTTCTTTATTGTAATAAATACATTTCTTTAAATAAATAAATACCTATATATATATTTCTGTTCAATTATACAATCAAGTAATTAACAAGAAAGAGTAAAGTAAAATCGTCAAAATCAGGAAGTTTGGCAGGTTTGGTTCGTACCCGCACTTGTTTTGGTCATGCTAACGCCTGTTAGCTTATGTCAATGATTAGCTTGTCTCACCTTGTCCATTATCGCTGGTAACCGGTGTAGGTTGACATCGAAGCAATCATGGACGTGCACCAGTTTGAGACGTTGGCATTGGGCAAAGACCAACGGACCTAGGTACGCGTATATAGACATCTATTCCATCCGGTGATTTAAAAAAAAATCAATATATTATATCTTGGCCTCCATGTTTCCCGTTATAAAGGCACGCACATACAGAAACAAGCAAATAAATTATTTCATGTACAATAATTAACTATAGGCATAGCCTATTAAATGTATAGTTCCGGTTATAAGCTTCTGTGTATACCGTATACAGAATGTCATGCTGTGAAACAGTTTTGCTATACATAAATCAGATGGCACCTTTCACCATTGTCGACCGGCTCCTTTTGCAAGGTTAATAAGATACTATTGTTGAGGCTCATATATCATGAATCCTAGCTTCCCCATAGCCTAGGCCTAATCTCACATGAATTGTTTATTTATCCGTGTGCCCATGTACAGTATAGACTACTCACTAGGTTAAGCCTGTCTTTTATGCTTCCATTTGTTTACCAAATTGAAATTAGTTGAGTGCAACTGCACTTTTGGTGCATAGAAAACCTTGCTTCCATATTGCCTAGGCCTAATCTCACATGAATTGTTTATTTATCCGTGTGCCCATGTACGATACAGACTACTCACTAGGTTAAGCCTGTCTTTTATGCTTCCATTTGTTTACCAAATTGAAATTAGTTGAGTGCAACTGCACTTTTGGTGCATAGAAAACCTTGCTTCCATATTGCCTAGGCCTAATCTCACATGAATTGTTTATTTATCCGTGTGCCCATATACGATACAGACTACTCACTAGGTTAAGCCTGTCTTTTATGTTTTTATTTGTTTACCAAATTGAAATGAGCTGCAACAGCTGTACTTTTGATGCATAGAAAACCCTGCTTCCACATAGCCTTCAGGCCTAATTCCCTATGAATTGTTTATTTATCCGTGTGTCTATATGTTTACCAAATTGAAATCAGACTGCACTTTCAGTGAAAGGGAAAGCCTGCTTCCATGTATAGCCTATAGCTATAGACGATTGTTAAACCATATTCCTACAAGCAAAACTGTAGAAAATATCCAGCTGAAAAACAGAATCATTTGCAACTTATTGGTAAACATAACAATACAAAGGTATCATAAAAAACACATAGACTGTATTATATTGAGAGACATCCGGATTCCGAGTAATTCTGGGATGATTTTTTTTATTTTCCTTTGACTTTAATATCCTGTTAAAACCGCGTTCTTACTTATTTATTAATTGTTGCGTTTCTTCGTTATTTTCATGTGCTATCCCCTCAATGAAGGGCAGTTGTCGAGTAAACAATATAGAGGTACTCATTCATATAGGAAAAGTTAGGGAAAGTTGAAATTAGGCATACAAAATCAGTAAATAAACAGAATTTCCGTATTGTGTTTATTTATAGGACCGCACTTACCACACTTGAAAATGTTTTCGTGACCAATAATGAAGGCACCGCTAAGCATTACACGGAAAGCTTTGTGATGGTTGAAATGTTTGATTTTGAGATTTCAATGAATGTACACGTTTTGAGGTTGGAGGAACCCAAAAAAGTGTTTTGTAGTAAATATTTTTCAGTTTGTCGGGTCTGTCTGTCATTTCGTCAATTTGTGAGCAAGCCACTCGTTTGAGTACAGCGCAGGACCCGCAGACTCAATGCTTTTTCTAGTTTGTCGGTGGTCCGGTCTATGTGGGATCCATAGGTTTCTCTAGTGACTCCGTGGAGCAAAACACTATAAAGAAACATTTACTATGTGTCATGTGCCGTTGTGGCAAAGGCTACTGGTATGAGTGTATGGGTTGGCTAAATATTGATTGATTGATTGATTGATGGGGAACGAGGGTACCCAAGAACCATTTTATTTGATTTTTCCTGACATTTCCGCCTCCCACTTTACTACAGTGAAGTGAGTACCCTTAATGTACTTTCAGACCAATTTCACATCAATTTGCCGCCACTGCTTCTCCATTCTCGTCCACTTCTTCCGCATGAAAATGGCTGCCGTCTTGCCGGACTGTGTGGTCCCCGTAACGGGTAGCCACTTTTTTCACCAACTCGTTGGACGCTGATTTCCTGTTGTACACCCAGCCAATTTTCGCGAAGAGGTCGAGGAGGAGTGTGGTCGGGTTGTAGATGAGGTGGCCCAACTCGGCCGCCTTGTAGTCCCACGGGAACACGTGGTGGTAGTTGTGCCAGCCTTCTCCGATGCTTAAGAACGCAACCAGTTTATTCTCTGCTGGGCGAATCCGTCTATGAAGAACAGAAAAGTCAGGACATACTTAATCGTAAAATCATAACATTTAATATTGTAGTAGCCTACCTGACACTAAAAGGAAGATTTGTGAAAATAGCACGAAAAAATTCCAAATTTGCTGTGAATCCAGCACAATTCTCAATTTCATTAAGAATACCTGTGGAAAGGTACATCCATAACTCAGACATTCGTACCAATTATTATACCTGAACTTAAAAGTTTATAGGTTTACATTTAGTGTACCAAATTGAAGGTCTAAAATAGTGCTTTCATTGACACAGATTTAAATTTTAAAATTCAGAGATATCACTTATGCACCTCTTGAGACCCCACTTTCCAACGCCCCGAAAAAATATTTAATCCTACCAAAAGATAGTTTGACTCCAACCTTGTTTCATTTTTTCCCGCATAAATGGGTTGCTCGGGGGGTCTGGAACACTCTTTGCAGGTGCCTGCTACTCGCCAATAAACTTACAGAATATTTAGACTACGGTACTTACGAGTCAAAAGGTCGATTTCCAAAAATATGCGCGGCAGAGTTGACGAGCCACGTGCCGTTCAGACCAACCATGTAGCGAAATATATTCACAAAAAAGGCGATTTCGAAATTTTTATCAAATAAGTGGTAATTCACTAGCACGGGCAATATATGGCACATAAGAATCTGAAGTTGAAAGAAGTACCTACAAAAAATATAAATAAATAAGGTTAAGAAGAGATTTTCCTCATGGGAGGCCCGCTGTCTCCAAGTTCCGTATATGAATCTTCGTCGGAAAAAACTAAAACCTTGCTGCATTCAAATTGGATAAGAACCGCAACATTTCAAGCCTATTTTATCAAAACTTTTCCCCGGGACGCTGCTTGCAGTTATATAAGTACACACAAATCTTTGTATGTTAAACCGAAATTGCCATGCCTATTTATCAATTTTTTTCACCGGGGAGACCCCCGAGCCCCCTTCGAGAAAAATGTCTACATCTGCCCCTTCCTGGCCCTGGCATGTACGTGGCTGGTCCGACAAGTACTTAGCCTACAGGAGAAGAACGAAAATTTTGGAATAGTGGCGATTTATTTCTCAACATTGTCTCTTTTTAACTCGATACACTTGACTCAGTGATTCTCCAACTTCCTTACCAAAATATGCCATATGGTGACCTCCTCATTCGACTCAAATTTCTGCCCGGCGAGTGACTTTTTCAAGCTTGGAAACAAAAAGAAGTCGCATGTGGCCAAATCTGGAGAATATAGTGGATGGTGGCCCAATTTGACCAATTTGTCCGTGTCAAGGGTGACATGTGAGCCAGTGCGTTGTAATGGTGGAAAGCACTTTTTTTCACCAAATGGGGCCGTTCTTTCTGCAATTCGACGTCGAATCGACCCAATAATTCAGCATAGCATAGCCTTGTGATCGTTTTACCCTTCTCCAGGTAGTCGATGTAGGTCACACCTTGTGATTCCCAGAAAACGGGAGGCATCCCCTTTCCGGCCGCCCGAGAACAGTTTTCACCTTCTGAGCACGTTCACCGGGTAAAGTCCACTGTTTCGACTGTTCCTTGGGCTCTGGTGTACCAGTGGATTCATGTTTTGATTTGTCAACGGTCACGAAACGACGCAGAAACTTCTTCGGATTTCGCTTAAACAGCGTCAAACACTGCTCTGAAGTGGTCCCACAGTTGCGCTTGTTGTCCGGAGTGAGCAAACGCGGCACACATTGCGCCGACACCTTTCTCATGCCCGAAATTTCATGAAGGTTGTAACCCTCTTGGTCTTTTGAGATGTCTACTGTCTCAACTATCTCACACAACTTCAATTAGCAGTCTGCCAATACGATATCATGGACTTTTGTCGTATTAACCTCCGTAGAAGCCGTTTTTGGGGCAGCTGCGCGTGGATCATCAAAAACCGACGTGTGACCACCTTGAAACTAGTTAAACCTATTTTTAACGGTCGCCATCGAAGGAGAAGAGTTACCGTACACAGCTACCAAGCGCTCTTTGATTTCGCCGCGCGATTTCTCTTCCGAATACAAGAATCTAATCTCCGATCGATATTGTTATTTTTCCATTTTCCTAAAATCCGCAACACGCCCCTCTTCTACAAGTGGGCAAAACTAAACTACTTGTCCGATTCGACTGAAATTTTGGCAGACCCCGTCCACTGGAGTGTAAAATACAAATTTAAATGTCTCTTGCGATAGTGACGCCATGGGCAAAGTACTTGTCGGACCAGCCACATGTATTGTACTTACTTAGTGTGAAACTTTACGACAGGGTCGGCATAGATATCTGACATGTCGATCTCTTTGCCCCTTCGCTTAACTTCTGGGTGCTTCTTCTGCAGCAGCCACCCGACGTGTGCGAAGAAAAAGCCTCTGTGGGAGTTGTGGGGGTCTGCATCGGTTTCGCTGTACTTATGGTGTACTCTGTGGTCCAGAACCCATGCAGGTATCGTGTTCTAGGATATAAATATTGGTTAAGCTTACATTGCACTATAGGCAGACTTGGGTTCACGCAATGACTGGCGAGATAAGGCACAAATCTCGTGTTCTGATTGGTCAAAAGAAACCTTTAAAAGATGCAAAAAATCCCTAATTTGTACTTTCTGGTGGTGAAGAGGGGAGCCCGTAATGGCGACTGAACAGATAGGGGACCCAGTTTCAGGAGAAATAAGCAAAAAGCACAGTCTTTTCTGCGCAGGCAATGTGTCCTGGTGTTGGAGAACGGAGGAACTCACTGAAGAGTCAACGGTAAAAGGATGCAGAAGGCAACGGGAAACAACTGCACTACAATTCCCTGGTATAAAGTAGGTAGTCATCATAACTACAATTATTGCCGTGATCGGGTTAAAATCCCGTTTCACTGTAATTTTTCCATATCTTTCTTTATCTAACTGTAATGCATACCTGGCCAGACGCTGAAAAGCATAGAGCTAGGAGAACCCTCATAGGTACGGTAGCCTTGTAGGTCCTGTGCGTCCAAAGCCTGTGCACACCTGCAGTCACGCCAAATCCGCTAAAGGCTGCGCAGAAGTAAACTGAAACCATAATATTTTCCTTTATACCGGCAATTGCGGATTCAGAAGTACGCATGTACATTACTTTTGCTTGCTTATTCTTTGGGGGGAGCCGGCGGTACGACACGGGCCAATCCAGAGCCCTCGGTTGAGTGCGTCTTGTTATGGGAGTGCGAGTTGTTCCATACCAGTCTGGATCTATCTCAGGAGCGTCATCATCGGCCTTACCCTTTTCCATCTCCTCAATCCGGCCATTTCTGAAGATGAGTATCGCCTCTTCTTTGGACATTCCGGTGCCATAACAGGCGACACAGGCGTTTCTCCCTTCTTCTTCTTCAAGCAACAGCCGGCTGGCTGGTTGGCAGCAACATGTGGTATCGATGCCCCCCCTCCTCGATCCTGACACGCCCCCTTCAGCTCCGCGTATATATTGGCCACTACATCCTCCATCACTTGCTGTAGATATTCTTTTCTTGGGCGCCCAGGTCGGTTGATGCCTTCTTTGGTTCCTTCTATAGTATTATGCAGGCTGCAGTAGACGAAGTTCTCGTGTCGTAGCTCTTCATGAACGTATGGATGCAGCCAGAGTTAGAACCTCCTCATTGGTGGCATCGGCTTGCCAAGCCAAGCATGCGACGATAGCACCACATTTGTCAGTCTCCCTGAGCTTGTGAAATTCTTAAAAACCAACTATTTCAAAATCTGCACCTACAAATTTCACTCAAAGTAAATGATTCCGCTCATTACACTCCCATTACACATTACATTACACTACACTTTAGCCATGCCATACGCCACTGCAGAAAATCACGGTAAGCTCAGCGAGGCAAACTGTGCAAACTTGCACTTGTGTATGCAATCAACAGTCATCTCGTACCAGTACCATCTAGTAAATATTATTCTATGTCTCGTACACTGCATGATAAATAAATAAATAATTAAATATTTACTTTTCGGTCTATTACTAAGCTAACGTAGCGGAGTTAGGGCTAGGAAGCCGTCGCTTACACGTAACTAGGAAGACCCGACGAGGAAGATGACTGTTGAAGGCCTTAAACTTGCCAAGCATGCCTTAACATAACCTGATTTTTCTGCTGTGACGTTTGGCTGAACTCAGCCTAGTTTTATAATACAAGAGACAAGCAGAGGGAGAAAAACCTTGCGGGTGTACAAAATCAAACTTCAGAAGGAGGTAAAGCAGAAAAAGAGTTGTCATATGTGTAGAAATGTTCCTCTACATTTTGATTCCATGTAAACTTTTTGCTATCACTAAACCGGTCGATGTAAATAATTATGAACACTGAGGAAGTCAAGCCAAAGCAGATCTAAACCTTTGGCAAATTCGTGTTAGTGACGCTCACATACTACAAATCAAAATACAGTTGAACATTTCTTCTATACTTTATGACAAATTAACTTGACTTAGGTAGGCGCATCCAGTCCGGGGGACTTTTGGCCGCTGCCACTACACCACGCCATCTCCGCCGCTATAGCTTCCAGTCACGGGTGCCGGTGGCTTGGACATCTTCAAGCACTTTGGCCATCTATCTGAGCCTTGAACTACACTCTATGTCGTCTCATATTTATCAACTTTTCCCATGAAATTCGATTTCATTATACATGTAAAAAAAAGTAAAGTAAAAGGTTCTTACGGTAGGGAAGGGTGAAGAAAATATTAGTGTAGAAAAGAGTTAGGTACAATCCATAGAGGGCAGCTGAGTGCAAGATGCCTAAAAGCACAATTCTGTCCCATTTTATGGAAGGTACAAATGTTTCGTGGGGCACGGACTCATTTTTTGACTCCTCAATCTGTACTTTGCCAATGTCGCTGCCGTCCGCCTCATCAATGAAGCCGTCTGGAATCTGAGAAACAAACAAAAATGACCGGTTGATCAGGGTAGCTGCCTGGAGAGAGAGGGGGGGGGGGCATCAACATAATTAATTTTGTTGTTTTTGGTATAAATATAATCGTAATAGTAAATCGTTATCGTAATTGTATATGTAGTATAATATTCCATTTTTGGGGTGGGGGAATTTTGGAGCGCATGCTTGACAGCATCCCCAGAACCGCATAATCCAGGATGTAACAAGCTCACTTTTTCACTTTGTCACTGTAGTAGCTTACGAATAAACAAGTACGTCTATCTAGTATACATAAAACAGTATCATCTATTATAATCCTAAAAGCATAAAATCTAACATTTTGATGACCCCCCCCCCCCCCTCCCAGCACCCTTATAAATAAATAAATAAATAATAATAAATATGTATACTGTATATTTCTGTTAAATTATACAATCAAGTAATCAACAAGTAATTGACAAGAAAGTATGGGAAGTAAAATCACTAAAATCAGGCACTGTAGTTCTGGATGTCATTGTGATTGTGATAGTGCCTCAGTGGCAGTGTAGAAAGCCTTCTCTAAGCAGTTTTGGGAAGTTAGTAACATTTCTCGCCACTCTCAGTTCAGTCAGGAGTTTTCTAAGGTAGGCCAAACCTTGTAGAATAGGATCCAGTCGCTCACATTTGGCAGTGCGTGGTGCTGGCCTTACAAGGTATCCCCTTTGCCTCATGTTGTAGATGTGGGTGTCCCCACACCCCTTAAGGCCCTTATGCATTGCTGGATAGAAACTGGTCGGATTTTGTACTACGGTAGCCGTTATTGCAGCCGTTGGGTTTTCGTTAGCGTCCGTCTGGGTTACTTAGATTTTGTTATAAGAGCCTAGCTCAGGTCTATAGCCTCATTTAGAGCTGAACTAGTTCCATGAACTAAGATTTTATTTCTGTCAGCAGAAAAAAAAACGTCCAGAGGTGTGATTTTTATGGAACCTATTATATGCGAGTTTCATCGATATCCATGCATGGATTGTCGCCCCATAAAATAGGAAACCTGTATTAGCGTACTATAAATCATAAGTAGGTATAGAATTCAACTGAAATTCTGGAAATCAAGAATAGTGCTTACATGGGCTTACTGCGGCGATTAATTTTGATCTTAACCTAGCGGAGGAGTAAAAATGTAAACAAGATAATTTTGTAATGGAAAGGGCTATTCAAAATTCTTTTGTTTACCTTGCTTACTCTGAGACTAAGGTAATACTAATCGCCATAGTAGGCCCACAGCTGAGACATCTAGCTGCAACGCTGCTCCATTTCCTGCAATGTGACTAATGAACTCCTATTATTATGTCCTCCTAATTTGGCAGCAATATTTTCGTATTCCGTTTTAGCAGGATAACTCAATTTTCATTTCATACCTTCTAATATTATGTTTCTCAATAAGACATTACTCTTCAACAATTTTAAATATATATTAACAAATAAAATCAAACGCAATTAATTAGTTTTCTGCTTTTTTATATTCGTTCGTTTTTTCGGTAAAACACATTTCAGTTCAACTCCAAGTAATGTGGGAACCTGGGCCTTAATAGGCTTCAAGCAACGAATTAAATTTTCTCCTCGCTGTAAACAATATGCTGAATATACCCTTCATCTTGATGTTTATAGTTAATTTCTGTATATAAGAACTTACCAGTGTTCTGTCCCGCATATTCGACGGTTGTGGTAGTACAGCAGGGCAAATATTCCGCATCAACGAACACGCCATATTTTTTACAACAGACACAGCTGTTGATACGCTGTTGATACGCTGTGGCTATAGCAGCTTAAAGTTAGGCAGAATGTAGACTGTTTCTGACCGACCACCGTCCACCCCACCCTCCTAATAGGCGTCACAATTTATGGGCAGGTATGGGTATTAAACCCCTCCCCCCCACCCCACTTAGAGGAGCAAAAATTATTTAGACACTAGGCACCTTTCTTGAAAATACCAATGGGCCATATTATAAAGTCCGATAGGAAGGGAGAAATCCTGAGGGGGGGGGGGGGAGCAGTAAGTCGCACTGTAGGATTAGGGGCAATTTTTAGTATTATTTTTTTTTGCTTTATCAACTTGGGCTAATGATTAGAACTTTATGTTTAGGAATAACTGAGTTTTGTTTTTTCCATTTGTTAACTCATGCTTTATTTAAATAAATTTCTGGCTACGCCACTGGGGGCAGGAGGTAGATATTCGTTTTTTTTTAAATATAATTTTTAAATAGGTAAGTTGTTCTCAGATCACACTGTGCATGTGTTGCCATACCAACGGTAAAACTCTAGGTGGGGGCAGGGCTCCGAAAGCAGGCTCTAGGGGTGCCCACCCCCTGCCCCTCCCTGGCGTCGCCCTTGGTTGAAGAGGCAACCTCCATCAAGTAACGCGATTTTCCGGAACAGCCTAGATTGTGGTTCGAGTCCCTCAGTGTGGATTTTTATTTGCGGAGTTAACCTGCAACATACGCTAGAGCAAGAGAGCAAGCCCCTACTACCGTATTCTACTACTTGACCTGTATATCAAATAAGCTATGTTAAATAGACCGTAAACAATATAGTATTATTGTTAATAATAGTAATAATAGTATACTTATATTTGTATCGTAAAACCGTTAAAATCGAGAAATCTAAAATGGACACCATCACAAAGCTTTGGATGTAGGTCAACAATTGTACTGTAGTTCTAACGCAGTATATAAAGTATATAAATAGGAAAACAATAAAGCCCATGAAAAAGTAGGTAGTATGTTTACTTTACCTATAATGGAGGTATCAGATAATATAGATTATTTCTGTTGATATAACGTCCTTAACGTCAACAGAAAAGGCATATGTAAACGTACGTATCGTACAGTCTAAGGTACAGAGGCCTAATTATTTCAACAAACAAACTTCTTCAACGCTCAAATCATACATATTATATTATATCATAAATATCACACCGTATATATACATAGGTAAGACTCGTATCTGTAGTTGGTTAAGTCATGCTTTCACATGTTTCATTGCGTCACTGCTAAGCTTGTGTTAGCTTGTCCATTATCGCCTGTAGCCGGTGTAGGTTGACATCGAGAAGGTATGCCAGTTCAACTTCAACTTCAAATTCATACGGAAACAATACAAATAATGTCGGAAATTAATCCATGGGGTCGTATGGATAAGGGGCCTATGGGCCACTGTAAATAGGCCTGGGTCCATACAAAGTCCTACAAAAATTAAATAATACATGCCTAAATGTAAAACTAAAAAAAAAAATGGTTCAACTCAACGTAGTTTACCCTACATATTATATGAGAATTGCCAACCATATATGAAATGAGATGAAAATCAGGCTTCGGTGTGCTAGTCAACTGGAAAGGATGTCGGACATAAGAGCTGCGTAGAAACAATTAAAGTGAGGGAGAACCTTGGTCTGTCACCTTACGATGGACATGACCGAAACACTAGGCAAGTGAAGATCCGTGCCGTCGACCCTGTGGGAGGAATAAGACGCCGCTACAGTTAAGGAAGTATAGTGTAACTTATGGAAACAGCATTGTGTGTTCCATTAACGTTTTTTTCTTTCTAATACCTGATTTTAGCATTTCTGCTTTTAAGCAACTCTGCTGTAAGCCTGGCGGGGTACTGAGTCTGTTTAATAACTTGAGGCACCATATGGGCAGCCTCCTTCACCTTGGGGAGAAGGGGAGTTGACTGACAGGGTGAACCTCCTGATTATAGACTTTATAGTGGATTTCGGACCACTTGGGGAACATATTAATGACACACTATTAATTCGGAGGTGACCAGGACTCGACACGCACGTAGACTGACTGGTACAGTCTCAGCGCGTTATCATGTCCCACCATGTTCCCCAACCAACGCTGTGCACACTAACAAGTTCGCCGCAGATTGAAACACGATCTGCTCTCGTAGATTCAACTTGGTAAGACTGTTGGCATGTGTTCCATTAATGTCGTATAGTTTTAACAGTTTTTAGGCCTAGTATTCTAGGCATATTAGTGATATCATTCGTTCCCGATCCGTAAGTTCAAATCAAGAACTCCGTATAACTCTTGGCACCTCCCTCTGCTCGTTATGACAGGGTCTTGGCAATCCAAGCTTGGATATTCGTGTCAGACCACTTCCGCAGGTCTCTTTCCACTCCCTCCCTGCATCGGTTCCGTGGCCTGCCGGCCTCTGCCCTCGTGCACGTATGCCCGCATTTCATAGAATTCTTTGGACTTTTGCGAAGCAAGCGATGCATTTTTTCTCCAGAATATAGATTGTCTTAACGTTTGTTCTTCTTCTTCTGACACCACGTTCGTTCACCCTTATATACTGTATTTCAAATACTCATTACTTCTTCCTATGTTTCGGCGTCGGCACCCCGCCCCCAGAGAATCAAATTATAAAAACATTCTCCAGTGGACGAAAGTGTTAATGTAAACCATCCTCGAATCTCCTTGAACACACACAACAATATATTCATCATAATCGGTGCAGTCGTTTGAGAGGAGGCCCGAAACATACGCACGGACAGTCGAAATATGAGTTGCCTGTTAGCAAAAGCAATCCTCTCCATTTTTTTCAGTTTTGAGGTATTCGCGCCATTTCTTTTATTTTTCAATACTCTATCCGATGAATCAGATATTGAGACGCAAAAGCAATTCTAATACTGTTAAAATTAGCTTTAAAAACTGTAATGTTATACCTCATGGCGTTGCGGCACAGCAGTTTTTTGCAGTTTCTGAAAAATCGACCTGGGTGGATAGGATTGCTTTTGCTAATAGGCAACTCATATATATATTAAGATATAACATTTTGAACGGAGGGTGGTTTTAGGCTCAGGGGTCATGAAGCGAAGAGTTGTGGAGAAATGTTTCGAAAGTCGAACATTGGTGGCCCTCTCAATAGGCAGATCAATCTCACTAAAACACCTTAAAACTCAATTGCATATTCTGGAACGAACAGACCAATACATTGTAACAGTACCGTAGTAACAATGACAGGGCACGCAATGTATTGGAGCGTTAATTTTCCATAATTCCTTCAAAAAATATTTTTTTTGCACAGAACAAAATATTTTTTTGGGAAAGTAACCTGTTCGGTTTGGTTACTCTATTGAACACCTAAAACATCCCTGAAGCTAAAAATCATCGATGGAAAGGTTCCACAGAACAATTATTTTTTATAACAGCAAAGGCTTTCACGGCTTAACACAATCCCTCTCCGTATTCAAGTCTGGAGGGAACAGGTCATCTTTTGTGTCTTTCCTTCGTTAAGTATAAGCTTGTTGTCCTCGAACCACTGGGCTGCCGCCGCTAGCAAGGCATCTGCCATCATTCGAGCCTCGGTGAGTGAGGGGCCCCTACAGTATATAGTTGCATCGTCAGCAAATTGCAAGGTCTGCAAGCCTAAATCATTCACCATTATGAGGAACAGTAAGGGACCTAAGACAGATCCCTGAGGGACTCCGTACCTGACAGTCAGCCATTTAGAAATTGCTCCCTGAATGGACACACACTGCCGCCTGTTTGAGAGGTAGGAGATGAAGGTCTGAAGAACCACCCCATCTATTCCATATTTCTTTAGTTTCTCAAGCAACACCGCATGGTTAACACAATCGAAAGCTTTGCTGAGATCACAGAGGGTGAGTGATAGAGACTGGCCATTTTCAAGTGCCCCCAGTATCTCCTTAGCCAAAGAAAGAAGTGCGCTGGTTGTAGATCTACCTTTCCTAAACCCGTGCTGGTTTGGGTTAAATAGGCCATTGCTCTCGAAGTACTCCATTAATTGGCAGTTCATGACAGTCTCAAATACTTTAGCTAATGTTGGTATGATTGATATTGGCCTGTAGTTTGAGAGAGCAGAGGGGTCACCCTTCTTAAATACAGGAATAGTTCTAGCCATTTTTAATTCGTCAGGGAACATTCCAGCTTGTAGGCAGATGTTTACAACAATGCAGATTGGCTCTGCTAATATGTCTATCACCGACTTAAGCAATTTGGGGGACAGACCATACACATCCAGGCTATCAGAGTTTTTAAAGCCCTTCACCATCTTGGTTATTTCTATGGGAGTGACCATCCTCCACCTATGGAACCTGGTTGGTGCTCTCGGCACCCTATCGACAGGGTTCCTTCCGGATACTGGGATTAGGTCTACCATTTGAACCACCGAATCAACAAAAAAGTTATTAAAATCATCGGGACTGTTTTGTGTGGAAGTTTTAGATGGTAGTTTCCTCTCTTTGTTGACAATTTGCCAAGCTACTTTACTGGGGTTTGCCGCATTAACAATGAGATTAGTGTTAAAGGCTTTCTTTGCGGTACATACCTTTGTTCGATAACACTTCTTACATCTTACATAGTCGAGATAGCAGCGGTTTCTGTATTCATTGTCAACTGCATTTTTATATAGGTCATTTAACAAAAGCACCCGGATTCTATGTCGTCTTAATTCGTCATTATACCACGATTTTTGGGGCTGTTGCCTATGCTTTGGCGGCCCTGGTTTATTCACAGCTGGGAAGCAATGGTCTATTGCACTATTAATTGCCTTTAAGAACCTATTGAATGTGGCAGGTGGGTCGGTATGGTCTACAAGACTTGGCCACCTGACCTGAGCCAAGCTCTCATAGAACGCACGTTTGGCCTCATCACTAATTTTCCTCGACTGGAAAAAGTAATTTGGAGCCCAGGAGATGCTTTCCCCAATTTGCTTGTTCAGTACAGCTTTCAATACAACCGCGCGATGGTCAGCAACAACTGGCTCTACAGTCGTGACTTCATGGACATAGGTAGAGGCCACAGTGTCAATGCAAGCCGCGCCCCTCGTTGGCTCGTAGTTTCCAACATGCAAACCATAAGTGTTCATTATATTTAAAAAAGCGGTTTTAAGGGCATTGTCACTCTCCAAGTGGATATTTAAGTCCCCGCCTAGTATAAGTGCATTATAGCGGCGTGACAGACACATAAGGCAAGCATCAAGCGACATGAAAAAATGGTCTATTGAACCATCAGGAGACCTGTATACGGATAAAATTACTGTAGACGATTCATTAAGCTCTATTGCCGAAAGTTCTATATCTAGTTCGGAAGAAAATTTTGAAACGTCTACCTCTTTGTATAAGATGTTCGGTCCAGTGTACACGGCCGTGCCTCCTCTCTCCCGTCTATCACGACAGTAGGCACTTGCCAGTTGCAGGTGACCAACTGCGGAAAAGAACTGAGTCTCGTCCTTCCTCATCCAGTGCTCACTGATGCACAAAATATCAGGAGGAGACTCATCAGTAAAAGATTCAACTGAGTTGAATTTGGACCGGAGACACTGAACATTTAAAAATACAATCGTTAGTTCTCTCTCTTTCCGGGTCTTGACAGGGTGTTTAACATTCAACGGGCCAGTGGTATGGTGTGGGAGGCTCCTGTCCAGCGCAGGAGCGACAAGAAGTTTTTTATAAACAGTCCCCATGTTTTAGTGCCTTGCGCTGTTAGATGGACACCATCCACTTGGAGAGTGTTTCTTAGGCCCACAGGGGCGTTGTCAATGAAGGCCACATTTCTACAATCTGCTAGCCACCTTAGTGCACTGTTACACACACTGAGCATTTTTTGGTGGATATCATGCCTATGTATTATGCTACTGACAATGATTCTTGCTTGGGGAAACTTGGTTCGCGCTATCTCAAGTATGTACCCAATATCACCAATGATATAATCAGGGGAACTGCGTAGACTTCTAAGATTGTATCTCGGAGGCTCAGCAGCGACTGTGAGGGCAGGAGGTTGTGCTCTGAAATTTATACTAAGATGCGGGGTGGTGGGGGGTGGAGGCGGAGTCATCCTCGCTCCTGATTGGCTCCCTACTACCTCAACCTGATTTCCGGATGATGACACCAGTTTCTTTGCTGTAGTCTTCTTTAAGGCTGGATACCAAATTCTATTGACCTTTAATCCTTCTTCTTTCCTATTGAAGTTATGCGGGTGCTTGTGGATCTCTATAGCCTCTCTGTGTAACCGAGGGTGGTATGAAGAAGTTGAAGAAAGTACTGTAGCATCTTGAAATTGTATTATGTGACCGGTTTGTGTTAGAACATGCTCAGCGATTGCAGACTTCTCCGACTGTAGAAGACGGCAGTTTCGTTTATGTTCATCAATCCTGGTTTTTAAGCTTCGTTTCGTAGTACCTATATACACTTCTCCACACGAACACGGAATCCTGTAAACACCTGCTGACGTCATCGGGTCCCGGCTATCTTTGGCTGATCTGTACAAACTATTTAATTTTCTCGTAGGCTTGTAAATAGTCTTCACATTGTGCCGTAAGAAGAGTTTACCTATAAAGCCTACACCAGCACCCACACTAGATAAGAACCGTATCGTAATCAACCAGTCGGATCATCCACTTTCCGAGGACGAGCGATCGATTCTTGAAAAAGGTGGAAACTTTGCTGTGGTACCAAGGAGCATCCCGACGGAAGATATCATCGCCAACATTGAGTCCTCACTGAGACATTTACCCCCAACGGCAGCTGAAGAAATACGACGGGAATCTGCTAGAATTCTTCACTACGCCAAACCCCCGGTGCCCAATATATCCACCAAGGAACGCGCGGCATTAAAGAGCTTAAACAACAACAAGGACATCATAATTCTTGCGGCGGATAAAGGGAATGCCACGGTGGTCATGAACACGGGAGACTACCAGAGGAAGATTACAGAATTACTTGACCCGGCTACCTACAAGGTTCTGAACCGCGACCCAACTTCGAAAATCTTGGCCAAAACTAGGAAGCTGGTCAAAGACTCCTCATTACCCACTGAAGACAAACGGGATTTGGTTCAATCAGAAGCCTTGACACCGAGACTATATGGCCTACCAAAAATCCACAAGCCGGATGTACCATTGCGCCCTATTGTTAGTGCGATCGGATCCCCCACTTATGGCTTAGCGAAGTACCTTACGAAACTCCTTCAGGTACATATAGGGGATAATGAGTCGTTCATCAAGGATTCTACGCACTTCATCGAAAAACTGAAAACCATCCGCCTGGAACCTGATGATATACTGGTAAGCTTTGATGTCGTGTCACTCTTCACAATGGTACCCATCAAGGAGACTGTGGAGTTGATAAAAGAAAAATTCACGGATGACATCGCTGCTTTGTTCCACCATGTGCTGACAACGACGTATTTTCAATGGAATTCGACCTTCTATGAACAATTGGATGGAGTCGCGATGGGCAGCCCAATCAGTCCAGTAGTCGCTAACTTCTACATGGAGTTCTTTGAAAATACAGCTTTGAACTCAGCCCCTCTACAGCCGAAATGTTGGTTCCGGTATGTTGATGACACCTTCGTGGTATGGAGTCATGGCCAAAAGAACCTGGAGAATTTTCTGAATCATATAAA
Organism: Psococerastis gibbosa; assembly: GCA_963971405.1. NCBI lineage: Eukaryota > Metazoa > Arthropoda > Insecta > Psocodea > Psocidae > Psococerastis > Psococerastis gibbosa. Next base: position 44,363,507 of record OZ020489.1, on the reverse strand, counting down.
CTCGATCCATGCAAACATCCAATTCACGATGGAACAGGAAAACAATGGTCGGTTGGCTTTTCTCGATGTGTTGGTAACGAAGAAAGAAGACGGAACTCTGGGCCACACAGTGTATCGAAAACCGACCCACACGGATAGATACTTGAACAAGAATTCTAACCATCATCCGAGCCAAAAACGAGCCATGATAAAGACACTCATCCACCGTGCCAACAGGATCTGCGAACCAACATTTCTTCAACGGGAACTCAAGCACTTAGACACGGCCCTGCAATCGAATGGATACAGCGCACGAGAAATAGCCCGCGCCATCCGACCCCGCATGAATAGATCCGCTCGGCAAGACGCACCCCCAAGTACTACTGGCCTACTCTGCCTTCCATTCATCAAGGGAGTGTCAGACCGTATAGGTAAACTCTTCTTACGGCACAATGTGAAGACTATTTACAAGCCTACGAGAAAATTAAATAGTTTGTACAGATCAGCCAAAGATAGCCGGGACCCGATGACGTCAGCAGGTGTTTACAGGATTCCGTGTTCGTGTGGAGAAGTCTATATAGGTACTACGAAACGAAGCTTAAAAACCAGGATTGATGAACATAAACGAAACTGCCGTCTTCTACAGTCGGAGAAGTCTGCAATCGCTGAGCATGTTCTAACACAAACCGGTCACATAATACAATTTCAAGATGCTACAGTACTTTCTACAACTTCTTCATACCACCCTCTGTTACACAGAGAGGCTATAGAGATCCACAAGCACCCGCATAACTTCAATAGGAAAGAAGAAGGATTAAAGGTCAATAGAATTTGGTATCCAGCCTTAAAGAAGACTACAGCAAAGAAACTGGTGTCATCATCCGGAAATCAGGTTGAGGTAGTAGGGAGCCAATCAGGAGCGAGGATGACTCCGCCTCCACCCCCACCACCCCGCATCTTAGTATAAATTTCAGAGCACAACCTCCTGCCCTCACAGTCGCTGCTGAGCCTCCGAGATACAATCTTAGAAGTCTACGCAGTTCCACTGAAGATGTCGACCGCAGATGTTGACGAAACGTTTGGAAGTTCACTTTCACTTCGACCACGGCCCATAAGCCCGGATTCTACTGGTTCCTCAATTATTTTTTAGTTGTTTTTTCATGAAAATGGAGTTATTATTATTATTTTTTTTTACCGCCAGATGCAAACTATCAAGGGGCAAGCAACCCATTGCATCTTGTTAACATTAATAACGACTACAATATATGTGAATTTAAATGAAATCGTTGGAGTCGTTTTTGAGAAATAATTTTTTTAGACGTTTTCTTTGGAGTTTTTCAGAATAAAAAATTGAGTTAGCCCAAAATAAATAAAGAATGGTCCCGAGGTATGATTTTTGTGAACCTACATATCAAATTTCATCAAATTCGACTGAGTTGTTTGCCCGGAAATCGATGATCAGACAGAGCGACAGCCAGAACTACAGACTGGCAGACAGTCTGACAGACATTTTCGTAAAAAAACACTTTTTTGGGTTCCTGGGATCTCAAAACGTGTAAATCCGTTGAAATCTCGGAGTCGAAAATTTTGACCATCACAAAGCTTTCCTTATACTACGTATAAATTGGAAAGCAACAATAACCATGGCTATCAATATAACAAGTCGCTATTTATAGAAGATCGGTTAGCAGAAACACATAACTTTCCAGGAGAAGCCGCGCACAGTTTGAATGCGTCTGGTCTGGGAGCAGGTTCCCCCAATATGGTGAGCTTTGCCCATTGTCTGCAGCTAAAAATAAACTCTGGCTATTTGCATTTGGAGGCGTGGCGCGCCTGTTTCGCTGGAAAAACATTTTGCGCCATTTACGTCGACCTCCCTGGAGTTTTGTCTCCACTCCAGCCGTATACGTATTCCTTTCCCTTCATTTTTTTTTCTTTTCCTTCTTCTCCTCCTTCTTCTTCTGAATTGTTCTTCTTCTTCATCTTCTACTTCTTCTTCTTCTTCTTCATCTTCATCTTCTACTTCTTCTTCTTCTTCTTCTTCTTCTTCTTCTACATCTTCTTCTTCTTCTCCTCCTTCTCCTCCTCATTTTTCTTCTTTTCCTCCTGTATTCATCGTCTCCTCCTTTTTCGTCTTCTCCTTCTGCAACTTCTTCTTCTTCATCTTCTACTTCTTCTTCTATTCTCCTCCCCCTTTTTCTTCTTGTTATTCCTCGATCCCTACATACCATACAGAACGATTGGGAACACATAGCATTTCACCATTCTCAATCGAAGCTCCTACCACAGGTCCGCATATTTCTGTTAAATTGTACAACCAAGCAATCAACAATTAAGCGACATCGGTGGCAAGTTGTAGGTACCTTGTTTGTACTTGTGCGAGCCTCTGCACACCTTGCGATCAGAGACGTGTCGTAACTCGACACATGTGGCCTATTAGGTCACTTAGTGAGGCGATTGAAAAGGTTAATCGTATAGATTCATTAAATTGTTGGTATGTGATTAATTTTTTTATAAAAACAAAAATAATAGGAAGATAGAAAAAAAAACGGAATACAAAGCGAATCCTTTTATATAATCTAAAATTCTGCAGTTGAAATAATTTTAACCGGAGATACAGAATTCGAAGTCTGCATAACAGTATATCAGCACTGAAGACGTTGACCTCACCAGTTGGCGAAACTTTAAATGCAAGTTAACTTTAAGACCGACTACTGTTCATCAGCCTGGTTTCTTTGGTTCCAGTGCCTGACTATATGGGCCGTGAAAACCTTTGTAATTAAACTAGGCCTACCTTACTATATTTATTTCCACAAGTAGGCCTACCAAGGTTAGAAATGTATAAAGAAACAATATGAGAATGCAATGCACCATAAAAAATTATGCTTATAAATTCACCTGATGGTAGGTCATGCCAAGGTTTCAGGTGCAGAATAAGAGTGTCCAATATTCACTATTACATAATCGTATAATTAATAATAAAAAATAACTCATGTTTACTGTATCTATGTTATAGTAGATATCATATAGTGAGTGCATTTATTTTTTTAGTTAAATGAGCTTAACTACAGAAGTTCCGCCTTGTCCGGGTTTGAGTTCGAATGTACCATGTAGTAAGATTTACCAATAGATCTTGGATACAGTATGAATATTTTTCTGCATTTCTTAAGTTATGCAACCATCAACTTGAGTCACTCGATGGCCTGTTAGAAAACTTTTCTTTTTCTTTTCGCATGGTGTAGTCTCCTCGTTAGAAGGGCTGTAGCCAGGAATATTTTTCGGGGCCCATCTCCATACCCCCCCCCCCCCCCTCTGGCTATGGCCTTGCTCGTTTTTTTACTCTGGAGTATGGTTTGATTTTGCATTTGCATATTTTGTGGCCTATTGTACCCCCGCTCAGTACACCTACTGTTCTTGGAGACCTTTTCCCTTGAACAGCTATAAGAAATTCGACCCTTATTAGATTACATTGTATTTTCTTAGCTCATCAGCCAGCTACATGTGCATTTGTATACATAATCCTACATCGTCTCGACTGGTCGGACCTCAGTTCTCTATACTAGGGCTCTATATTAGACAGGTATTGTCATCCGCCATGTTGTATCCATTATAAGTCTTGTGTATAAGCCAAGCATTGGGTGTTTACCTATTTATTTTTTGAAATGTATCGTTGTTTATTTATTTTTATTTAAAAAACGTGCTACCAAGTAGGGAAGTGTATAATAAAAAATTACTAAAACGTGTATTAGTTTTTTTTTCTTCAATTTTTTTCAATTTTTTACTTTTCTTACAATACTTACCATTCAAGAAATATGGGATACAACATGGCGGATGACAATACCCGGGTATATAGAGCCTTACTCTACACCAAACTGGGCTACACAGAGGTCCCTAACATTTTATACCTCCTAGTAATTTGTCTTAAGGCGGCTATTCCACTTGTCATTTTTTCTTCATTTTTGATAATGTCATTGACGGAAATATCATCAATGTTGTATTCATATTTTTACACCACATTCCACTTGTCATCAATAATAATTGATCATTTTTGTTTTCAATTTTTTCCAAATTATTTTGTAAGTTTGCCCGCCGTCTTTCTTTTAATTTTATAATCTAAATCTAATTTTATGATTTAAATTACGAAATAATTTGTTCGTCCTCAAGAAATTAATTTAAATTATTTATTATCTCTAGACGACGCCATTGTTTAATTTTAGTTTGTCATTGTTTGCAACGTGTGATTTTACTCTATGACCATTCTTCAATTTTATTTTAACACGAGGAAATTAAAATGGAGAATGTCATAGAGTAAAACAAAAATCTCATCAATTTTTAATGCACAAATGACAGATTATTGACAGATGGAATAGCCGCCTAACACCTAGTCTGTATAATTTATGAAGAAATATAAAGAATGACCAGCGGGCTTACTGTGCCGTTTAGTATTACGTAGCCTACCTTATTCCAGGTGTTAAAATAAATAAATAAATAATAGTGACTTTTTTTTGTTCTATTATACTAAGCCAACCTAAAGAAAGAAATTTTGAACAACACTTTGTATTGAGAAATTATCCTGTTTACATTTTTAATCTCAGGTTAAGATTTAAAAAAATCGCCAAAGTAGGCCCGCAGGCGAGCTTTATAGCCTCTTAAAGGATACTCTATATACCACCAGCCCAATCATGCGGCGACTTGGGATTATTATAATACCGGGGTTTAAATAATACCGGTGTTTATTTTTTAGTAGGGTACCGCAGTAGAAAGGTGTCACAAGAAGTGTTAAAATTTGCGTGGAAAGTTCAAATTAATAAATTATTAGAACATAAGAAAATGGTTGTAGTGTTATTAATAATAATTGAAGGAAATACTAAAAGCGTTAAAATGTACAGGTAGAATTAATTTTGATACACAATAATAATAAATTTAATTAATGTGTAGTTGTACATCTAAGGGAGAAAAAATTGAAAACTCACCAAAAATATTAATTTATAAATTTGAATTTCCCGCGCATTTGGCACTCATTTGCTTGAAAAAATTGAATAAACGTGGAATTATAATAATGCCAAATCGTCATGATTGGGCTGCAGCAGCTAACCCTTTTTTGTTCACATGTCACTATTGTAATTTTGTATTCCATTTTTCCTGCAAAGTTAAAAGTAAGTAATCGGAAGCAATAAACTACTTTCTTCTTTCTTATGTGAACATCTGTCTGTACATGCAACTTGTAATCGCCCCTAGCGACTATACATGGACCTATGCTAATGTCTAGCGGTCGCTCCGATGATCATTCCTTCAATGAATGCGGCAAAACCTTAAAGACGACCTAATCAAGGTCATCGCCCTAAGGTCAATTAACAGATAAAGAACGTAAGGGGTTGCAAGCGTCAAAGAGCGTGGCAGCGGTATTATTATTATTGCTTTCCAATTTATACGTTGTATAAGGAAAGCTTTGTGACGGTCGAAATTTTCGATTCCGAGATTTCAACGGATTTACACGTTTTAAGGTCCCAGGAGCCCAAAAAAGTGGTTTTTAAGAAATGTCTGTCTGTCTGTCTGTTCGTCGATTTCCGGGCAAATTACTCATTCGATTTTGATGAAATTCGGCATGTAGGTTCACAAAAATCATACCTCGGGACAATTTTTATTTTATTTTGGGCTAACTCAATTTGGGGGGTTTTTATTTTCAAAAAACTTCAAAAAAACGTCTAAAAAAATTATTTCCCAAAAACGGCTCCAACGATTTCTTTTAAATTCACATATATTGTAGTTGTTGTTAATGTTGATAAAATGCGGGGGGTCGCTTGCCCCTTGATAGTTTGCTTCTGGGGGTAAAAAAATAAAAATGACTAAATTTTAATGAAAAATGACTAAAAAATAATTTTTCTGCGACACCTTTCTATCGATGATTTCTACCTTCAGGTACGTTTTAGGTGTTAAATTGAGTAACGAAACCGGATAGGTTACTTTCCCAAAAAAGTATTTGGTTTTGTACAAAATAATGATAGAAAATTCACGCTCAAATGCATTGCGTGCCCTGCCAGTATTGCTGTGTGGTAATGTGTTGGTCTGACCTATCTAGAATTTACCTCACCACCAGTGACGAGTGACGTCAGGTGGACAACCCCCCCCCCCCCCTCCCCCCGAGTTATCGGAAATTTAACCATAAGAAAATTATTTACCATGAAATTACTAATCTACTAATTTTGATAAATTGGAAAGCATGTTCGAGTAAACTCGGACCGGTTCTTTTTCATGGTAATCCTATGGATGGGGGCCTAAATGTCGTGTGCTAGCCAACATTGAGCCTTGCCTCTGCCAACGACCCCATTGGTTTTGGGACATTATTGATTATATTGCAGTATTAAATAGATTCACAAAGTGAGTCATATAGTATTATACAGTATATGGAATGTATAACAGTGACATTAAATTAACTTTGCTTGAAGAGGTAACCTCTTCGTTAGGCGGGGATTCCACCGACCGGCTAGGGCTAAATACAAAAATGGTGACGTGGTAGCAGACATTCAAGACTTGGGCGGGGTTTCCACCGACCTCGCATTGCAGAATGCAAATGACATTGACGGAAATTTTTGTATTACTCTATGCCATAGTTAAAATTGATCAATGATCATACAGTAAAATCACAAACAAACAAACTAAAATTAAAAAATGGCGTCATGGGATATGTTAAGTGCAAACATTTTAATAGATTTCTATAGAAAGAAAAAATTCTAATTTCCGTCAATGTCATTTGCATTCTGCAATGTGAGGTCGGTGGAAACCCCGTCTAAGTCTTGAATGTCTGCTACCACGTCACCGTTTTTGTAATTAGCCCTAGCCGGTCGGTGGAATCGGCGCCTTATAACCGAAATTAGAGGATATTGAAAAAAACTGGGCTTGATGGGATTCGAACCCACAATCTAGTACTAAGACGATGCCCCAGATATAGACGTAGATCGTGGGTTCGAATCCCGCCAAGTCCAGTTTTTTTATATCCTCTGATTTCGGTCGACATTATATTGGTATTGTTTCTGAAATCCTAGTCATTGGGAAACTGGTTCACTTCTTGATGTCCGACCACATCCCTAGTAGAATTGGCAATTATTTACCATGGAACTTCTCATAATTATCTATAACGGTACCTATGCTAATTGATAAATAATAAAGCATGAACGGATTAACCCGTACCGGTTCTTTTTACACGTACCTATTGGTTTGATTAGAGTTATTTTTATAGTTACATTTAATTAGGTATATCGTTCATACATTGTATATTAGAATGAAATTGAACGACATTGAATATCATTACCTTTGAAATGTGGTGATACTAAAAAAACTAATAAATATCATGGAGAAACCAAAGAACCGGTACGGGTGAACCCGTTCATGCCCTCCTATTTATGAATTAGTATAGGTACAGATAATATAAACTACTTGTAGTTCCATTGTAAACCATTGTCCTAGGGTTAAATGTCCCTATTCCAATCAAACGTGCCCCCATCAACAGGCAAACCCAACAGACAGACATTTCCTGGGACTTCAAAACGTGTAAATCCACTGAAATCTCGAAATTGAAAATTTCGACCATCACAAAGCTTTCCTTAATATACTACGTAGCTTAGGTATAAATAGGAAAGCAATAACAAACGGAGATGTACTCCAAAGGGTAAACGAAAGAAGCTGCAAACCAATCGCTAGATTGCGACCAGAGAAGACGAAGAATATTATAATGACGCATTCTATTTAGACTTTACAATTTACAGACACAATATTATTATTTTACTGTACTATATACGAGTATACAAGCTGTGCGTTATATAACGAGGAGGTTGTCACGTACTGTAGGTATATTTTGTTATGTATATTTTTAAATTTATAATGATAATGAGAGGTTGCAAAGGAGGAAATCTTACTAATTATTAGAGGAAATGAATTAAATAGATTATTGTTTCCGCAATTTATCAAGGCAGAGCTGTTAGTTGCAATTTGGATTAGGTGCTGTGCAGTAACAATATATCTAGACGACAATATCTTGCTAAGTATTGTTCAATGGTCCATGATTCAGGGTAAGTTGAAGTTTTTGGCCACTATATTGCATTGTTATATACAGTGTATAACACTGGCCCTATAATTAACTTCAGGTCCGGCGGTTAAGACGACGCCCCCTGTTAGGCGTAGATCGTGGGTTCGAATCCCGCAAAGTCCAGTTATTTTCTACATCCTCTAATTTGGGTTTTGGCCGTGGGGCTACTACACACAATATGCTTTGTGCGTAAACGAACAATAACAAAAACTTCGTGTTTTAGCCAAACTTGTTATAACAACTGTAACTAGAATTATTGTAAAAACAAATAATCGTTAAAAAATTAACTTCGTCTAAGAAACCCACTGGTGTTACTATCAAACCCTGAGCGCTTTTGGCAAGAACTGCCATCTACAGAGGGAAACCCACTAGCACAGTCACACCATATCTGCGATTTGAGACTTGTTCACCTCGAAGAGAAGATGCAAAATCAAATAAGATGCAAAGTCAAAAAGTTAATGTTTTAAAAATTATTTGGGTTTTACTAATTCTATAGTTATAGTAGTTACAACAAGTATGGCTAAAACACTAAGTTTTTGTTTTTGTTCGTTTATTAAAATGAAATACCGCTACCACGAAGTCACGAGTAATTCAATTTTTTCAATGCAATGTGCGCCCTATATAGGCCTACGCATTTACAATTTGCTCTCATAGTCTAGCAAAAAGGCGGAAGCTGTATCTTGGCAGTACAGTCTTTTACTGGAGTTTAAGTCTAAATTGGTTTGCAGCGAACGAATTGCCTATCTTGTGTGGTCCTTCTTAGTACAAGGTAGGTGTCGCATCCTAGGTCCTTCTTGATGTCATCTAGGTACTCCTTTCTCCGCCGTCCCCTGGATTGGTGCCTTCTTTCTTTCTACAAAGTTAAACAGGTACTCTGTACCTCCAATTCAGGATTCCACCATGAGTCCTGCTCAGGACTTAGCCTGATGATGGGAGTGGCACCCACTCCCGAAACGACGCTCCTAACCCTGACAAAGGATGGGCTCTGCCCTAATTGTTCGATGATTTGAGGCCATGCCTCTAATGACTACCTATTAACACAGCAGCAGGCAATGAAAATCCAACCAACCATTTGTTAAATATTGTACGATAGTATCAGAGAACAACTTTGCTGTATTCCATTATGAATAACACATTGGGCGATTCTGCTTTCATGGAATATTCATCGGTACTTGATCCGAGCCAACAGTATTGCCTTCTGGCTCACATAAGTTAAACACGAGTAACGTCAATATTCTTCACACAGAAACCAGAAGTATGATGGCGAGTAAATCCTTGAGTGATAAATTTTAACTAGTTAAGCGTGGATTGAATAATAAGTTGTACAGTTAAAACAGTAGTTGGTTATTTTGGACTTGGCACGAGCTAGGTTCGGTAGGTACTGTACATGCGGTGTTATATTTGTATATTGGTGCCTCACTGTGTTGTTAGTGCTTTCTGGCAAGCAGGTATAGAGTGTTGCCTCCATGTGAGCGACAGCCATACTGCCGGTAAGTAAACAGGCCACGGGACACTCTACAGTTCTATTGTATATAGGGGAGATGGGACATTTGCTTCCCGCCAGAAATATATATTTTAATTTCTGTGACCACTCGGCACGCCTCCTGTGACCAGTCATTGAAAAACGTACCAGGTAGCCTCAGGATAAAAAATATATTTTTGGCGCGCTGGAATGTCCCATCTCACCTATATTATAATGAACTCTAGGACATCACACTAGGTTTGTGCACAAAGTACAATTTCCCATAAAATATCGATCATAGAGCCATAAATGAGTACCGGTAGTTGAAGAAGGAGAAGATTTATGCTCATCTACATTTTAATACATATAGTAGGTACCGTACGTAGCCAGCCGGCCGCCATACCAAGTTGAATCCAGCGGACCAGAGCAAGTTCATACTGCAGATAAATTGGTCGTGTGCGCAGTGCCGGTAGGGAAGCATGGTAGGACTTGTCCTGGTCACCTCTGAACTAATCGTGTGACTTCACTGTGTTTCCCAAGTGGTTCGGAATCCACTATAATCAGGAGGTCCACTGGAGTCCTATGGGCCCACACTGTGGCCTGGGACGACTGTGTCAAACCGTACTACTACTACCGTACGTAGCCGGTACTATCCGTATGAGTAAAACCGTTGGCCCATCTGTGATCTGTTCTCTCTCACCCTCTAATAGTCTCTAGCAGGGGTTCCCAAACGTTTTTGTCCATGAATCACTAGATTATTTTATGATTTTCCGTGGACCACCATAGTTGCGACAGGAAAATCGTCAAATTCTAGGATGATTTTTGCCTAAAATTGCATGCTAATATTTTATGAAATGTTTAGGACTGGTATCGGTTGAATTTCATATAGTTCAGTGCCAAGACTTACAGTATTTTACTTCAAATTTCCAATATCTCAGCTGATATATTTTCTTATTTCTTACTTGGGTCCGTGGACCACCTGATATACTGTATGTCTGGGAACCACCGGTGGTCCATGGACCACAGTTTGGGAACCCCTGGAATCAGTGCTGTTCTATGACAAATGCCAAGTTATGACCAAATAAATTGTTGGATTGCACATAGTTGCACATAGTTGTAATATTTTGAAGGACTTTTTATGGAACTACTAGGCCGAACACGTACAATAAGACTGTCTACTCCTACTCCTAGGGGTTGGAGGTTATTTTTTAATGACTTTTTATGGGCCGAGGACTACTTATAGAGGCCCATAGGTCCCTTGTCCAATGCCAACGACCCCATGGATTTCGGACATTATTTGTATTGTTTCAGTATGCATTTTTGACCATTGACAAACTGCTATACGTTCTCGATGTCAACCTACACCGGCTAAAAGAGATAATGGACAAGCTTACCATTCACGCAATGAAACAGGCGAAAGCATGACTTAACGAAGCACAGACACGAGTCCACATACCGTTTAAAACAAATCAAACTTTAAGGCACATATCTTGGCTGCTTTTTAAAATAATTGTAGGCTACACATTGAAAATTATTTCCCAAGCTTGACCATTTAGACCTTTATTCATTACTAAGTAAATGCTTTTGTACATAACTAATTAATACATACAATTAATACAATACAATTAATACATACAATTATTGTACATATTTTATGGGATCCTATCTTTATTATAAAAAACACCTTTACGTAATTGTACGTTCCATTTATTTATTAATACAAAAAATAAAGTATTGGCTTCACGCCCGTCACATTAACATTAGAAAACCCCAAAGTTGGCAACCGTGTTACTTTTTACCAACACAATATACCGCCAAATATCTAATAATACAAAACCCCCTCTCAATTAAAAGTTTTCATATCATGAAAAGTTGAAAATTGTAAAAAAAAACTTATCCCAAGTTTAACATGAAGCAAAATTTCTCAAACTTTGGTTTGGCCAATGCCTTTGTAAAAATATCTGCCACATTGTCTTCTGAACAAACATATTTAAAGTTAACTATTTCTTTCTTAGCTAAGTCTTTAATAAAATGATACTTTATATCAATGTGTTTGCTCCTTTTACTGTTTTCTGCATTAACAGCAATACTCATTGCTCCTTGATTATCTGTATATAGGCAAGCTTTTAAATTTTTATCAAGATCATTGGCCGCTTGAATAATGAAAAGTAACTCACAACACATCACTGCCGCAGAAACATACTCAGCTTCTGTCGTTGAGAGGGCTACACATTGCTGTTTCCTTGAAACCCAGGAGACAGCGTTTCCGTAAAAGTACACCACACCGCCTGAAGTGCTTTTTCGGTCTGAGCTCCCCGCCCAGTCTGCATCGGAGAACCCCACTATTTCTTCTTCGTCTTCTTTTTCTTTCTTCGTAAACACGATGCCCATTTCTCTTGTTCCTTTTAGATATCTTAGAATTCTTTTCCCCGCCTTCCATGTGGTCGAGGTAGGCTTGTCAAGAAACTTACTTAAAGTTGAGACCGCATATGTAATGTCAGGTCGTGAATTTACTGACAAGTACATTAAACTTCCAATTAACTGTCTGTACGGCACATTTTCTAAGATGTCTTCATTTTCTGCGAATTGAAGATTAAATTCCATTGGTATTGATATTTCTTTGCAGTCTTCCATATTGAATTTCTTTAATACCTTGTCAATTAAAATTGTCTGACAAATCTTCATCTCATTTCCACTTCTTTGCACTTGAAGTCCAAGAAAATTTCTTATCTCGCCAAAATTTTTCACTTTAAATTCTTGTTCGAGTTGTTTAACAATCAGTTCAAATTTTTCTTCTTCACCTGTTAATATTATGTCATCAACCCATAGTAGTAAATAAACACCATTTCTTATGTAGAGGCATACATCTGCCTTTGAGTGAACAAAACCAACTTTTTCTAAGAAAATACTGAAAGTCTCGTTCCAACACTTTGGAGCTTCTTTAAGCCCATATAATGCCTTCTTTAACTTGTAAATTTGGTTTCCGGAACCTTTAACACCATCCGGTTTCTTAATGTACACAGAGTTCTTAAGTTCAGCAGCAATAAACGCAGAAGGTACGTCTAGCTGTATAACAGGCCATGACTTCTGCACTGCTAGTGATAATATCATTCTCACCGTAACAAGTCTCGCTACAGGTGCGTACACATTTTCTTCGCATTTCTCTTGGAATCCTTTAGCTACTAGTCGAGCTTTCTTCTCACCTCCTTCTTTCGTTCTGAACACCCACTTTGTATCGATTGCCTTTTCGCCCGCTGGAAGTTCGTTCACATTCTCCCAAGTATTAGCTTTTTCATGCACTGACAGTTCTTTAGTGATTGCTTTCCTCCAATCATCATCTTGAATAGCTTCACTATAACACACAGGATCATATTCATTTAACATACAGTATGTCTCATAGTTTGACAAATAAGCTGGCTGTCTTCTTTGCCTTGTCCCTCTTTTTGGAAGTTCATCTTCTTCACGTAATTCTTGAATATCATTATCTTCTGAGTTCTCATCAATTTCTGGATCAAATACACAATTATTCACGTTCTCATCGCTTTCTTTGTCATTTGAATATTCACTTCCTTTCTCATTGAATATAACATTCCTTGTAATCACTACTTTGCGACATTTTTCATCATATAGTCTGTAATTATTCGTTTTCTCGTCGCAACCAACAAAAATTAGTTTTTCAGATTTCGCGTCTAACTTGTCTCTTTCATGTTTTTGTTTCATCTTGTATGCATCACACCCGAATGTTCTTACATGATCTAGTTTCGCTTTCTGCCCAGTCCAGTGTTCATATGGCGTCATGTCTACTTGCGAGTTTGGCGTACGATTTAGAATGTAAACTGCATTATTCACAGCTTCTGCCCACAGTTCTTTACGTATATTTTTGCCCAACATCATGGCTCTGGCAGCTTCCATTATTGTCCGGAATTCGCGTTCACAGCGTGCATTTCGTTCCGGTGTATAGGGTGCTGTTAATTCCCTTTCTGCGCCAATCTCTTCAAGATATCTGTCAACTATTTGACTTCTGATTTCTGTCCCATTGTCTGAATGTAGCACTTGTAAATGACGCCGAAATTTATTCACTAAAAGCATATCAAACTTCTTCAGACAATCAATAAAACAACTTTTATTACTCACAAAGTAAACTTTTCTGTACGCTGTAGCTCCATCCTTGAACAGAATTATATATTTCACTTTACCAACAGATTCACATGTCATTGGTCCACATATATGTCTGTATAAATCAACTGTCCTGGACCTTTAGGTTTTATTCTTTCTGATTTCTTAAAACTTGCTTTACTTTGCTTTGCCAATACACATGGCTCACAAAAGAAATCTTCTTTTTCCATTTTCACATTGTTTTGGGCCATATGTCTCTTTAAATACTCAATATTTATATGCCCAAGCCTTTCATGCCATAGTTTCATACTTGATTTAGTTTCTTCAGCATTAGCGCATGCGACATCATTTATTACTGTCTTAAAAAATAGCTGATGCAGATTTGTATCATCTCTTGTTCCACTTGCTATTACTTTTTTATTTTTCATGATTTCAATAGTTTTCCCTCTCTTCACGATTTCCAGGCCTTTTGCAGTCATTTCTCCTTCAGACACTAAGTTCCTTTTTAGCCCAGGAACGAATAGGACGTTCTTTATAATTCCATTTTCCCATTTATTATTTACGAGCTTCCTTATCTCAATATCACCTTCACCTTCTATATTCAGTTTCGCACTGTTTCCTACGGTGACATTTCCTTTACGTTTTTCAAACGTTTTAAAGAAACTTCTCTGATAACACATATGTCTTCCTGCACCTGAGTCTGCAGTCCACTCGTAATAACTATTTTCGGTTTAATTACAAACGCATCACTATTGACTTCATTTTTCATTGTACTTTGTTCATTATAATTTCCGCCGTAGTTACCTCTACGATATCCGCGTCCCTGATATCCGCGTCCTCGATGTCCTTGCCCGCGATACTCGTTACCCCGATTTGAAGCTTGTCCGCGACCCGTACCACGTCCGTGATGTTCGCGCCCGCTTTCACATTGATATGCGTAATGGCCCCGTTTGGAACAACGGTAGCAGATGGTGTCCTTTTTCTGACTTTTCTCAGGTTTTTTATGGGCAATGTAAGCTTCTGTCTTACTTTCAGCTCCTTTTATTATCCTTTCCTCATCTATTAGTCTAGCCGTTAGATTCTCAATGTTCTGTTTGGAATCTTCAGTTGATAGCCATGCTTGCCTGAAATTTACAAATGTTTCTGGCAATGTTCCAATTATTTTTGTTATAATTTGATTGTCACTTACTGATTCTCCTGCATTTTTCAATTTTCCTGCAATATTCATCGCTCTTGCAATGAAACCTGATATAGTCTCTTCACTTTCAAAGTGAAGTTTATGTAGTTCTTCGTATAACAGCATTTTATTGACTTCTGAGGTACTACCATAAATTTTCTCGAACTTGTCAAGCATTTCTTTGCTTGTTTTGCAACCTTCAATAATCGTTAGCAACTTTTCATCAACCGAAGAGGCAATTAAGTATTTGGCCTTTCCGTCGTTCTTAGAATATTCCTGATCGCTTTTACTTAGTTTTCCATTTGCTACACTTTCTAAGCCTTTTCCTTGCAAGAAACATTTTAGTACGAATTTCCATTTCTCATAATTATTCCCTGTTAATTTGACTGAAAAGCCGGAGTCGGCCATTTTGATTTACTCACCACTTTTCTCTTTAATTTTAGACGCTTTTCACAAGTGTCACATTCGTCGCACTGGGCCCATAACCTTTTATGGGATCCTATCTTTATTATAAAAAACACCTTTACGTAATTGTACGTTCCATTTATTTATTAATACAAAAAATAAAGTATTGGCTTCACGCCCGTCACATTAACATTAGAAAACCCCAAAGTTGGCAACCGTGTTACTTTTTACCAACACAATATACCGCCAAATATCTAATAATACAAAAACATAACTAATTAATTATTGCTTGCAACTATACGTCAGAGTTCAATAATTAATTATTAGATGTTGCCTCATGAAATGTAAACATGACAGTCACTCATAATTTTTTATGCGTAATTTAAAGAAAATATTACCTTCATGGACGAACACAGGAGGGGGGGGGGCAGGGGGTAGTTGTCCCCGCCCCCCCCCCCCAAACATTTAGTAAATCTGATGTAAGTTAATTTATTACGCTCTAATTTAATCGATGTTATATATGTTTGCTCAATTTTGACCCAGAGCTCCCAAATAGGGCTGGATCCGTCCCTGACTATTTTGCCATCTATCGAATACTAAGGTAGAATTCTAGTTTGTAACACTTGGCTGTTTTTTTTTCGTTACAGGGTACTACCTGAAACGTACAGAATAGCCTGCTGAAATGCCTTCGGCCATCATAGAGTGCTGCCTCGGCAACGACGGTGGTGAAACCCGTAAGCATAGGCTGGGGCTAAAAGGAATGCTAAGGGAGATACTGTACTGGATATGAAATTAAAATCTGTCTAAGACTCGATAGAACCTATTATGTTTGCTTTCCTATGTATACGTTAGTATAAGGAAAGCTTTGTGATGGTCTTCATTTTTGATTTCAACGGATATAAACATTTGAATGAAGAAAGTAGTATTTACGAAATGTCTGTCGGTCGGTCTGTCTGTCAGTCGGTCTGTCTATCTGTCTGAACATCGATTTCCTGCCAAGCTACTTGATGGAATATGATGCATTTCGGCATGGAAACAAAAATATTGACCAGTGGTAGCGTAATTTCGGGGGTTTTACCCCGACTTGACCATTTGTCTTAAGTCTCAGTTCTACTTAGGTTATGGTTAGGTGCCATCTATTGAATTTTGTTCTTCGAACACCCCCTATGAGTAACAAGGTACAGACTGCATTTAAAAGTAGACAAATCATTATAGGAATATTACGAATAATTATTAAATACGAATTTTAAAAATGTATTGTCCCTTATCCGGGATTATACCGGACAAGGAAAAACGGTTTAAATGATCAACAAAAATATCAACTTTATTTCCAATATACTGTATATATAGGTAATATCTTTTTCAGTTATTCCCCATATATCCCTTTTCCATTAGCATATGTGGCTATGCTTACGAATAAATCAGTATTTGGCACAAAACTTGAGCTATAGTATGCATATATGCAATGCATTCAACTGCACCATACCATATAAATATTAAGATTTTCAAAGTTGAGGCGTGTATTCCACTTGTCAATATTCCGTCATTTGTGATTATTAAAAAGTTGAGATTTTCGTTTTAAGGAGACTATTATGTAGATAAGTTAAGTATCTGCATAATAGTCTCCTTAAAACTAAAATCTCAACATTTTTTTAATCACAAATGACGGAATATTGACAAGTTAATACACGCCTCAGCGGGCCGACTATGGCGATTATTTTTTTATCAGTAGCCTGATCGAGGCGATTATAATACCGGTATTTATTTAATCCCCTGGTAATAAAAATGTAAAAAAGATAATTTTATAATGGAAAGTGCTATTCAAAATTTGTTTGTTTACAGTTATAATCCTAGGGTATTTATTTAACCCCGGTATTATAATCGCCTCGATCAGGCTACTGAACCTGGGATGTGAACAAGACAATTTTAAAATGGAAAGTGTTAATTTATTCATAATTGTTTTGTTTCTATTTTTAACCCCAAGAATAAGTTAATACTTAGGAGGCAATTCCACCGGCGATTTTACTTCATTTGTGATTTGAGATTTTTTGTTTGTTTTGTTTTAAGGAGACTATTATGTAGATACTTAACTTATCTATTATAAATTAAGTTATAATATGGTAGAGACTTATTATTGATGCCTGCTACCATCTTATAACTTAATTTATAATAGATAAGTTAAGTATCTACATAATAGTCTCCTTAAAACAAAACAAACAAAAAATCTCAAATCACAAATGAAGTAAAATCGCCGGTGGAAATGTCGCCTAAACGGAATAGTAAGTCCACTGGTCGTTGTTTATTTTCTCATAAATTATACAAAATAGGTAGTATGGTATGTTAGGGACCATTGTGTAGACCAATTTGGCCTGTCTCGAATCGACATAATATGTATACATTATGAAGAACTGTCGTGTGCTGAAATTGACTAAAAGTATGGACTTATTAATGCATCAATTTACATGCTGCTTACTGTATAAAATGTACTCTAATAAATTGATGTTACATTGCAAAACCGACTTTATTTGTTTTAGCAAAAGAAATTTATGCCGCTGCTGTGAAAATATTTTCTGACCAAAGGGGGGATGCGAGAGTTAAGAGCAAGGGACCGAAGTAAGTAGCCTATAGGGCTTGGTAGCAATAGTAATTGCTGACGTAGGCCAGGTAATGTAAAGTAAAGTAAATCTTTATTACATGAAAAAGTATATTATGTAGGTTTTAGTGTTCAGAGGGGCACCGCTAGGATTTTGCCGTGATGGGTTACAGACTTATCTAAGTCAAGGCCGTAGTCAGAGGGGGGGGGGGGTTCAGGGGGTCCGGACCCCTCCCGAAATATTTGCAATGTACACTAGATAGAATTGAGTTTTAAATATATTTTGCCAGGGTTTCCACATACGTCAATGGTAAATGTGGTATTGACGTTTTAGCAGACATTAAAGACATACTAAAAATGTCTGCTACCACGTCAAAACTCTCCTCTGCGATGGTAACGTCAGATGGAACCCTCCTGAAAGAACTTTCTGGCTACGGTCTTGCCTAAAGTAGAGTGAATCAGGCCAAGGCCGTGCCCAGGGGGGTGGTCCAAGGGGTCCGGACCCCCTCCGAAATAAATGGGCTTTACAAAAGTTTAAATTTAATTTTATATTTTAGTGATACAATTTATTATTTTATGTAAATCTGTATTATTTGAAGAATTGGAATAAATTTATTTGCATTTGAATTGTGGATAGAATAGACTTTCATTAATAAAATACGTAAACAAATTTGGACCTCCCCTCCCACCCTAAACAAAAACCTTGGCACGGCCTTTGAGTCAGGCCACGCGTACCTCACAGAAATTTTCTTTTGGCTTGATTCTCTCTGTTGTTCAGGGACTAACTTTGACAAGACGTTTGGTCCGATTTCATGGAAACGCAGGCTTATAATAAATGCATGAAATTAAACGTCTACAATTAAATATTTTCCTATCAAATTTCTCTTTGCCAAACTTCCCAACATAGGTATTCAATGCCTTTTGCAATGTAGCAAATGATTATACAATAGGTAGGAATTATAACTTTAACGTTTTTTAGGATAGCAAATAAGCAATTTGTCGCCAGGGAGTCAGTGCTGACCGAATTGTTCAAGACGAAGCATGGAGCTGTCTTTTACCGGATTTGCATTATATTCTCGCTGTTTTCTCTGCTAAGCTCAGTGATTGTGGATATTGCAGATAATGCGCCGTAAGTTGGGGCTTGTATTCATTTATGTATTGTATATTATTGTCATACTACGAAGATAAGCAGTATAATACCCGAAACCAGCACAGCCCCGTCACTGTGTGGAAACCGCGTGGAAAACGTCAACGTGAAAAAGGGACATTTCCACTTGTACTACGACGTGCTTTACACTCAGTGCCCAGAGCTACATAGCGGTGCCATTCAGTATTCCGTACGGATTCTTTCCAAGCGTTGCGTTGGCGGGACCGGGCTTAAATAAGGGACATTTCAACATGTAAAACGACGTGTTTTACAGTCAGTGTCTGGAACCGTATTGCTCCTGTAGGAAGAAGCCAATTAACAAGGGACATTTCAACGTGTAAAACGAAGTGTTTGCACTCAGTGCCCTGAGCCGTGCTGCTCGAATAGGAAAAAGCTAACTAATAAGGCACATTTCATAGTATTTTTCATGCGTTTTATAGCAAGTGCTTGGGCCTAGCGGCTAGGGTAGGAAGAAGCCAATTAGTTAGTTTGTATCAGAAACTTCCATCCGACGAATACACCCCATATTTTATCCCATTCCAATTGGATATGGCATAGGTATGCCATGAGTGGCAAGAGCCCGTCTGTACCATCCCTCTTTAACGCCTATGCATTTTCTTCTAATTTATTGTTATGATGGCGTCTGCTTTGGTTTCAGGATAGATATTGGTCAACATGTGATTTGGAGAAACTGGCAGGATGTCCCGATGACCATACTGATTTGGCTTGTAATGGTCGTTTTTGTTTTGACCAGTTACTTTTCATTGTGTATTTGGGCGAGTCAGCGCAACAAAGGTAAATCGCAGTGGCCGTGAGTCCGACAAGGTGAAAAACTCGAAGAAAATGTCGTAAATAGTGTAACTTCCTTCTTAGGGCAGAGGACAGAAGAATACAGTAGCTAGTTTTCAATGTCTTCCATCCTCAGTTTTGAATCGCACAATTCGCCCGGCTGGATATTTTGCTCCTAGTGGTTTGAACAAATTTTGGCTCTGAAATCATCCTAGTCCTGCAGGAAATTTTGTTACTGACCGTCAACAGTGCCTTGACCAACCCTTTCGAAAGGGGCTCAGCCAGTACGATCTTCCTCCTGATTAGCCTGTTCCATAATCAGCACCCTTGTTAGCTTAATTCTTTGTGTCATCATGCATGCAGGGTCGCAGCCCGTAGTAATAACAGTGCAACCTGTTCTTCGGCACTGAAATCGTCCTGCTGGACATTTTATTGCTGACTGTTTCCAGTTTCCTGACCTGCCTGCACGATTATCGCCTTTTATAACCAAATTAACCGGTACTAAACTTTTACAATTTTCAGTTTCGCGCCAGAGTAGATGGCTGTACGACCTGTTCTTCGGCACTGAAATCGTCGTGCTGGACATCTCATTCCTTATCGTCCCCAGTCTCTTGACCATCCTATACGATATCGGCCCCATCTGCACTATTTCCGTCGCTATGGAGCTTGTCCGATTCGCCACCAAGGGCTGCTCGTGCATGAGGGTTTGCATTAGCCGAGTCGTGCAGCAGAGAGGAGGCATGCCCGGTTTCGGCCACTTCTTGTATTTCATTGCTTGTCCTACAGGCATCTACCGCGATGAGTATCCCCGGTAAGTTAACACGTGCCGGTAATCTTAACGACAACCACTCCAATGAATTTTCAATGCTTTGGGGCAGGTACGTAAGTGAATGTAGTGATCGTGAATAATGTCCGCCCAGACTCTCGCGAAGTGATCCGGGTGTAGTATTCTTGTTGAGAGTATGTATTGCGAAGGATGAACATGTCATCATGGTGATAAGGTGGTTCCACGAAGGAACACTGGAAAGCGGATGCAGCTGCTCGAAATATCTCTTCTTGGAGAGTGGAGATCCATCCAGACTCTAGCTTGAAATGAAACTCACAGTAGAACAAATCGCACAACGAATAGACGCGCAATCAGCACAAATCTACCCCACAACTCATTAGTCTAAAGGGAGCAGAGGAGGTAGCATTGAAGCATATAACCATTACGTCTGTATTTCAGAACAGACAAACGAAGCGGTATTGCTATAGTGACGAACTGTCTGGAGTTGCTCTGGTGTGGAGTGATGACAACCTTCATCATATCCCGGATGCATCACCCTGGCTTCTACCAATTCCGATCCATATGGCTGGACGCTTGGCCCCTGCTGGCATCCTTCATTGCCACCATTGTCCCTAGTGGCGTTGTCTTTATCCTCATCTTCTACGGCTATTTCCATTGTTACTTCAATATCCAGGCTGAACTAACGGGGTTTGCCGATCGTCTGTTTTACAAGGTAAGCATAAGTCCATGTCCACGCCCCTTCTGACCTCCTCTAGTGGACTCATCTTCATCCTCATTATCTACGGCTCATTTTACTTCAACGCCCAAGCCGTACTCTTGGGGCTTGCCGATAGGCTGTTTTACAAGGAAAGCATGCGAATAATCTATCAACGATCTGGGTCCGTTGTGCACAACCCAAGTTGACCCTGGATGCTTGGTCCCAGCATGTTCCGTGAGCAGAACACTCAGCCCAAATTACTCCCACCTTACGGTGGGAGGCTTGCAACATTCATGTTTTGGGAATTATGCTTCAGGAAAGAATGAAAGACTGTAGCTCCTGGCATGCTCTTGAAACTCTAGAATACTCTTTTGAGTTTTGTCTCATGCGATTTTCAGGATTGGTGGACAGTCAAAACGTATGGCGAGTACTTCAGAACGTGGAACACCATCTTTCAAGACTGGTTATTCGTGCATGTCTACAGGGATGTCCGAAAATTCACTGACAACCGATTCCTGGCCAATATAGCCGTGTTTTTCGTCTCGGGGATAGCCCACGAATTTGTCTTTAGCGTCATCTTGAAGTTTTTCTATCCTGTGATGAGTGTCGCTTTCGGCATGGTTGGTTGTGAGTATTGGGTAATTTATCAGTACCGTAGGACTGCAGCTTTATCCTGGAGCGATTAGTTGGCCCTGACAGACTTCTAGACAATGATGACGCCTGTGAAATGTTTAACAAGAGTAAAAGTTTTAAGCGGAAATGTTTTTCTGGATGTTAGCAGCATATGGAGAGAAGCATGGCATTATCACATAGTAATGAGGTTTCGAAGGTATCGTAATTGTATTACTTTGCTTCCCATGTAGGTCGATGCAGAGACTAACAAGAAAGAAACAAATAACTGTGGTTGTGAAAAAATTTTTACTCTGCGAAAGGTTAATTATAACAAGACAATGTCTTCAATTACCAATAAGCACGGCTTAATCACAACTTATCATACGGTTTGAGACCACCCCACATTCGGTTCGTAAATTAAATTTGCTACGGCGCTTAGTGGTTGTCCATGACAAGGTCTTCTTCGTTGCAATGATTATTAACAACGGATGGGTAGACAAACACTGAATTAATTGTCTTGAGTCAAAAACTTTATGGGTACTATTGAAAAAAAATCCATTCAACTACTTAGGTATAAATCCCATCTTAGAATAATGAAGTGATTTCTAAATACCATTTTAAAATTAAATCAGTTTTTAGCTGTAAAGGAATGAGTTCTTATAATAATAACTGGTTTCTAAGTTTCAATGGTCACGTGAGTCTCAGTGAACCCAAATTATGATATTCTAGATAATTTGAATTTAATGTATGATGTAATTTTGTAATTTTCAGTTACGCTAGCCATAGTACCTTCATTTTCGCTAGGCAACACTGGAGTCTGGATCACGTTCCCAATCGGATGTGGAATTATCATTACATCCTATCTCTCCGAATATTTCTCCAGGATCAACTGTCCATACACAGACGGCGTAAGTGCAGATTGAGATTAGATAAGCGTTACTTATAATTTTATCCAACGCTCGTGGTCAGGGGTGTAGCTATAAGTGGGGGGGGGGGGGTTTAATTTAAGTTAGTAATTTGGTTTTGGGCGAAAGTTGTAATTTGCCTTCACTCAGTTGGCAAAAACAGAGTTCCATACAAAGAAAAAAACCAAATAAAGTTGGCTTAAAATAAGATTGTACTAATGTTTTATTCCCATGTAACCAACTTGCCAACTCGGTTTGTCAAACTTAGAAAAAGGCGCGAGACATTCACATTTTAATTGACACAAGTATATACAACTCATACAGCTACGTAAACTAAAAATAAACAAGAGCTTTGTTGGCAGACGACAAACACATGTAAAATCAGCATTTATTGTCTATCGTCACCATCAGAAATGAAAGAGCGTTTAGCCAGTTAAAAATGGTAAAAAGCTATTTAAGAACGACAATGACAGATTCACGCTTGGGTAATCTTATGCTTATGAAATTTTTTAACGCTATTAAAATGCGTAAAACCCCACTATTTCGCAACTATAGTTTCAAATTTTTCCCCGGACCCCCCTCCGCTACCAATCTGCAATCAGGCGCATGGGCTTTTCAAACAATGCACTAAACATTAATGTGCCTAGTTTCGCTAACAAACACACCAATTGCACAATCGCTAAGAATTAATTTGGCCTGGTAGGCAACACCCACTTTTCCCGGAGTAGCCCCCTCCGAAAATCTGTCCTGGACCCACCCTGGGTAAAAACATGAATTTGCCGAGCACCTATGTAAGAACCGGTTCGAGTTTACTCGAACATGCTTTCCAATTTATCAACATTAGTAGATAGAGAAAATGAGTAATTTCATGGTAAATAATTTAATTTTCCTATGGTTAGATTTCCGATATCTCGGGGGGGGGGGGGGATTGTCCACCTGACGTCACTGGAGGTGAGATAAATTCTAGATAGGTCAGACCAACACATTATCACACAGCAATAATGGCAGGACACGCAATGCATTTGAGCGCGAATTTTCCATCATTTTTTCAAAAAATAATTTTTTGCACAAAACCAAATAGTTTTTTTGGAAAGCAACCTGTCCGATTCCGTTACTCAATTTAACACCTAAAACATGCCTGAAGGTAGAAATCATCGATAGAAAGATTTCGCAGAAAAATTATTTTTAGTAATTTTTCATTAAAATTTCGTTATTTTTATTTTTTTACCCCCAGAAGCAAACAATCAAGGGGCAAGCAACCCACGCATTTTGTCAATATTAATAACGACTACAACATATGTGAATTTAAAAGAAATCGTTGGAGCCGTTTTGGAGAAATAATTTTTTTAGACGTTTTTTTGGAGTTTTTTGAGGATAAAACCCCCCCAAATTGAGTTGACCCAAAATAAAAAAAATACCTACAAAAAACCTACATGCCAAATTTCATCAAAATCGACTGAGTCGTTTGCCCGGAAATTGATGAACAGACAGACAGACAGACAGACAGAGCGACAGACAGACATTTCGTAAAAACCACTTTTTTGGGTTCCTGGGACCTCAAAACGTGTAAATCCGTTGAAGTCTCGGAATCGAAAATTTCGACCATCACAAAGCTTTCCTTATACTACGTATAAATTGGAAAGCAATAATGTAATTGTAATACAATGTAATAAAACGCTTACCCAATCCTCCCAGTTATTATTTTGGTAGGTCTATTTTAAGTTTTTTGAGTCGGCAAAATGGACACACCTCCCCCCCCCAAAAAAAAAATCATGCCTTAGCTACTCCCCTGCTCGTGATTTGTATAATATGACCATGCATGAGGATTTTGTTATATCAAGACAGATGTCTAAAATGTCTATTTAAGTTCATTTCAGCGTGAACTTCATTGTAAGCGACTTCATTTTAAGCGACTTCGATGGCAATGTGGTAGCGTGCTTGTACTTGTATTAGTTGTAGTTGTACTGTATTGAGTCTGTACACTTCATGCGGTCGGAGACGTGTCGTAACTCGACACAAGTACCTACTATAGGTGACTTTGTGAGGCGATTGAAGAGGTTAATCGGATACATTCATTAAATTGTTTAAATGCGATTCAACTTTTTTTATTTAAAAAAAAAAAAAAAATGGATAAAGTATTAATTAGTGCTCCCTTTAAACGTCGTCTAGAAAACTTGAAGTCACTTTGAATTTATGCCATATTAATATTGTCACCCACACTGTTGGGGGAAGAAATACGACAATCTGCTGCCTAAGATTATTAAAAGAAAATCACAACTTCATTTATAGTACAAACAACTTAGCGAGACTGTTTAAGGAGCTGAACTAACCATGCTCTATGCTCGGTCTCCTGGCAATGGTACTTATTAATTATAACAGGTAAAATAACACATAGACATGGGCAATCTACGGTATTATACTGGATTCGCCACTGGAACCACCTACCATTGGAGATCAGGGCAGCTAGTTCACTCAGTAGCTTTAAGAAAATAATTAAACACTATATCTTAGATAACGGAGACTCTCCCCGGTCCTGTAATGGTGATGACAATGGAACCCCCCCCCCCCCCCCCCGTATACATTTTATCCTTCTTTTTTCACTATTCCTATTTTTTTTTTCTCCATTTAATTTTAATTCATCAATAATAGGCTACAATGTTTTACTTTTTAAGGTTAGCATGAAAACAAGACTTGTTCGCCTTTTGTTTTCTTTGCAATAAAGTCGTTTTTTCATTTCATTTCATGTTTTAAGCTTCAGCGATATTGGGCCCTATTTAGCAATAACTATTCAATTTTGTTTGTTCTAGGGTCCGACTATCGCCGACTTCTTTATTCCGAGATCATGGACATGTCCTCTGACATAGACGAGTCAGTCAAGTTCTGGATGTTTATAGGGCTGTTTTAATTTATTTCGTTAGCTATGAATTTAAGTGATGTGTGAATGATGAATGAATGTTGTTAAGTCTATAGTTAGTAGTTAATAGCAATATGGTAAGCAAAGAGATCTCGCGAATAGCCTACACATTTTAAGATTCATGTGCGTACGGTAATATTATGAGTCTAAATACGCAACTGTGAATCGACTCCATCCCGAACTTGGTTAAGTCACTTAAGCTAACGCCTGTTTCATTATGTCAATGTCTCATTTTTGTCATTGTTTCTTGTAGTCGGTGTGGGTTGACAGCAGTTTGCACGATTGGGTCGCTGGGAGGCCAAGGTTTAACGGCTTACATTTATTTCAAAAAAAACCCTTAAAAATACTAATGCAAATTACATGCTTTTATTTATATTTCCACAATAATATTATTGTAATGTCAGATGGACTATCCATTTTTTGAGCAAAGTCGAATTTCTCATGAAATATCGATCGTAAGGTGTCATCAACAAGAGCAATATTCCTCTCTTCCGCTTTGATGAACATTTTGTACGTTTTGTTTAGACCGATCGCCCAGTTATTGCAGTTTATTCGTAAAAAAAAATAACGGTCACAGAGAATGTCAGGCCGATCAAGTTCCAAGTCTGGGACCAATTGGTGTTAGTGACGGCCACATACTATTTATCTCAAAATTAAGAGAAACATTTCTTCTATAGCCTACTTTATAATACCTCATTAATGATTGAAATTTCGTGAAAATTTTGAAGAAAAAAGAAAACAGAAAATGCAGGGCTCCATTTTCTCTTGAGTTTTATTTATAGACAGTATGGACCATTGGAACTTGAATGCCGTTATTAAGACAAAACAAAAAAAAATTCGCAGTATGTCTAGAGTAAATAAATTATAATTAATTATAAATAAAAATTATGTACGTTATAAATATATATAACTTTTTTTTTTTTTTTTTTTTTTTTGTTTTGGCATAGGCCCTATGCATTACTGTGTTTTCAGTATAAAACGAAGGACTAGTTATTTAGTTGGTTTCTGATAATACAAGTATTATACTAGTAGTACAAGTAATAATAATAAATAATGATAAGTCTTTATTTTCCTGTTTTTTAAACATAATTTTCCATAATCAGGGCTACACCAAGCCTAATTGGGTGTTTCCCCACATGCCCTACCTACTTTACCCTACATTTAAAACAACATGCCCTACACACACAAAAAAAATCTGTGCACAGTAGTTGTGTGATAAACAAAAAATAACAAAAACTTAGAGTTTTAGAAAAACTTGTTATAACAACCCGAATTAGTAAAACCCAAATAATCGTTAAGAAATTAACTTTGTCTAAGAAACCCACTTGTGTTTCAACTTGTGTTTGCAACACAAGTGGGTTTCTTAGACAAAGTTAATTTCTTAACGATTATTTGGGTTTTACTAATTCGGGTTGTTATAACAAGTTTTTCTAAAACTCTAAGTTTTTGTTATTTTTTGTTTATTAAAATGAAATACCACGAAGTCACGAGTAATCTAATTATTTATAGTTGTGTGAGTCTAGCTGTAATTTCAAAAAACCAGGCACTAAATTTCTAATTGACTTTTTGGTTCTAGCATCAATATGAACACGTTTGCATTCATTGTAGAATAGTATAAATGAGGTAATACAAGAAGGTGGCGCTGGTGCTAGTTTTGGTATAATTTAGCAACGCTAAATAGCCGGCTTGTCTTGTGACAATTTCCGGTTGCAGCAGTTTGTACACCGCTTAAGAGTAAATGTAGCAGGGGGCTTCTTGTATAATAGACACACAGGCGGGTAAGATGGGCATCCGCAGCGTAAACAATGAAGCGGCAAAAAGTCCTGACTCAGATTATGCTTGGAGGTTCTCGCCATAAGCTAACTACAGTCATAATGAAGCTATAAAGATTGCCAGGTCAAAGTGCGCAGAACTTACTGCGTCAATACTGTTATCGGATTGTACATTAGTTCTTTATTCGCCGCAATTTGCTATTATTTATGTTGGAACCTTTTGGGCCACCTTTGCCATTTTCTTTGACATTTCCCGGCATTTTTCCTTACGTTTCACCTCTATCAGCTCTACTTAGCTTATGAGTTATGATTAGGCGCCATCTATTAATTCTATTTAATTATCATCGGTTACACCATTGAGGCGCCCATTCCACCGACCGGCTAGGGCTATTTACAAAAACGGTGACGTGGTAGCAGACATTCAAGACTAAGGTGGCGTTTCCACCGACCTCACATTGCAGAATGCAAATGACATTGGCGGAAATTAGAATTTTTCTTTTTATAGAAATCTATTAAAATGTTTGTACTTAACATATCCCATGACGCCATTTTTTAATTTTAGTTTGTTTGTGATTTTACTGTATGATCATTGATCAATTTTAACTATGGCATAGAGGAAAATAAACATTTCCGTCAATTCTGCAATGCGAGGTCGGTGGAAACCCCACCTAAGTCTTGAATATCTTCTACCACGTTACCGTTTTTGTAAATAGCCCTAGCCGGTCGGTGGAATGGGCGCCTTACTATTGTTCAAAATTGAATTAAACTTGTTTCAACTGGGTCCTGATAAGAGGACCATGTAGGAATCAGTCGAGATCGAACAATGTTACTATCATAATTCAATTCCTTATAAATAACTGCTTAGTTACTTATTATTGTTAATATATCTTAATATACGTGAATCCCCTCTGGTGCGCCCCTACCCCGGTTAGCAAGAAAGAAGACTTCAAGACTTCATGACTTGTCTTCTCTTTTGG
The DNA here is from genome assembly GCA_963971405.1 of Psococerastis gibbosa. NCBI lineage: Eukaryota > Metazoa > Arthropoda > Insecta > Psocodea > Psocidae > Psococerastis > Psococerastis gibbosa. The sequence goes on along the minus strand of OZ020489.1, from coordinate 44,335,092 downwards.
GTACACCAGAGTGTGGGTAAGTCCAGCAACAATTATTATTGCATTGTATATACAGTCCACTGAAAGTCATACAACTGTACCTTATAAATTAATCACGATACCTATTTCTATGATCCTCCATTACTTAGAGTCGGCACAGAGAGATGTTTAAAGGAATATAGAAAACCTCTATAAGGAGTAAAGACCGGAAAGAATCATATCAGCATATGCATAAAAATCAACAATCCATTGTATATTTTGTCAATGGTTAACAAACAACAATATCGTCAATAAACAAATAATGTACATTATTAGACATTATGTGACGTCTACCAATGCACTGCACAGCTCTACATAATTTAACAGTATTATTATTATTATTCCTACAGGCATATACAAATACTGCATAGGTGGGGATATTAGACAACAAAATCAAACTCATTATTAAAGACTTATAGGGTGATCTAGAGCAGTTGTACTGCTCCCTTAACTTAGTTATTATGAGGAATATTGAGGTGCGGTAAAAAAAACGTATTGTAAAATAGGGGTCAAACTTTTATATGGTCGTATACATAGGTCTGCACAGGTGTAATCAAGGTACCACCCTTTGGGGCGGCGGCATAGATGGCATTTCGGAATTGTCAAAAGTAAGCATGGGCCTGAAATAAAAGCTCTTTTTAGGCGCCCATTCCACCGAACGGCTAGGGCTATTTACAAAAACGGTGACGTGGTAGCAGACATTCAAGACTTAGGTGCCGCTTCCACCGACCTCGCATTGCAGAATGCAAATGACATTGACGGAAATTAGGATTTTTATTTTTATAGAAATCTATTAAAATGTTTTTACTTAACATATCCCATGACGCCATTTTTTAATTTTAGTTTGTTTGTTTGTGATTTTACTGTATGATCATTGATCAATTTTAACTAACTATTAGAGGAAAATAAACATTTCCGTCAATTCTGCAATGCGAGGTTGGTGGAAACCCCGCCTAAGTCTTGAATGTCTGCTACCACGTCACTGTTTTTGTAAATAGCCCTAGCCGGTCGGTGGAATGGGCGCCTTAACACTTTTCATTTGACATATCAGTTTTGGGCCTGAGACTTAAGGTACACTGTAAATTTAGAGTTGCATCTCAAATCGTGTCTTTTGCGCCATTATGGATTATGATACACTACTACTTGCACAGTCCAAATCCTGCAATGCCACCTCAATATTCCCCATAATAACGCAGTTAAGGGGGTGGTACGATTGCTCTGTATCACCCTGCATAGCAACACTTAGCTTACGAATATATTGCATAGTGTGAAATGAGTTCATTGAAGATCAAAATTGGTCTGATGCATCCACGTGATCCCCAATGAGGACCGAGAGATCATATACAGGGAAAGATCGCGATGAATTCAACGATTGTTACTGGTAATACATTGGCATGAATCCAACCAAATTTGACAGTCACTTCTACGAAAACATTGCTCTTAAATTACTTTAGCAATATTATTATTCTACAGCACGTATATAACTACTGTACGTAGTGTTATTTTGTATTTTGTACAGTGTGACGATATGGAAGAGGTACTTTTACACTGTACAATTTGAAAGATTTGGAGCGACTGGTTCAGCGTAGTCGTGATGACCCCTCTAAATGGCGCTAACGCCAAATGGAACAGGGCGCGCCATTTGGCTTGGCGCGAGTCTGTTTGGAGCCCTCGTGAATGGCCAGCTTTAGGTTTAATCTTAGAAGTCGAATTCAATTTTATCGTTTCTTGGAATGCGGTTGGCCTACTGGACGACTAGGATCCTGCCGTCAAGGATACGGGTAATTTCCCTTCTTATTCATCTCAGGGAAAATTGTAGATAGATTAAAATTGGCTAACGAGCTTCCACTAGGTCCGGCAGGCTGAGCAGGAGCTGGAAAAGACACAGGAGTGGTTTGCGTTTTAACGGCGGACTTTCTAGACCCGTCACTGGAAAAGGAAGGACTAAACGGAGGGAACACAGCTTTGTTAGAACGCGGATAGCTGTAAGGTTTCTTTGGACCTGGATACCTTGAGGAGGAGCCATCAGTTTGCCCTGGCGGTCGTCCAGGAGATGAGGGGAAAATGCCCGAGAAATGAACGCCACTAGGTTCTGGTTTTCGTTGCTGAAACCCTGGAGGTGCGAGCAAAGGAGCAGTTGAAGGGTTGGTAGGAAAACGGGGAAATGCCATAGGGGCGCCGCAAGGAGGTAGAGGTGGTGCTGATAGCCGTGGGTCTGGTAAATACGGAAACGGCAATGACATCGAATCTACAGGTTTCCCCGGGTACTGCTGCACTGAAGTTATGGGCGGTAGATTTATTGCTGGGCCTTGCCGTAAATCTTGACCCTTCCAGCAGTCTTGTTTCCGGATCCTCTGGCTATACGACTTTGGCTTACTGTGCAACTGCCCAGGTGTTACTTCAGAAGTGTCGATAAGTGAAGCTTCAGGTGGAAAATCAATGGGAAACGCAGCAGAACTGGAAACATTAAAGTCAGGCTCGGTAGGTATTACGTCTTGCGACCGCAGCAATGCCTCGGCAGAATAGCTGCTGCCATTCTTAGCAGTCTGCTGACACTTTTTCTCGTTACATTTCCAACCACTACTTCGCTTTGCCTTTCCTGGCTTTTGCGTATAGTAAGAATATTCGTTTTTCTCCACATTGGGCTCCAAATTGTGTGAATCCACTAATTGGCTAACAGATAAGAACGAATTTTGCGCTTGAGATGGCTTCTGTTTCCCAACTAGTGGCGCAGGCAGTTCGAAAATGTTTTTAAGAACTATTGTCTCTGTAGATGACGACTTTGGAATGTCACTCTGAGCGAAATCGAAGATATTCTTGGACAAATTAGTGAAGGGCTCTTGAGGATTAACAATAGTCTTGTTTTCTTTACTGCAACGCGGACTGGAATACCTATCTGGAAGAAATATTGCACTTTTGCCCCTCTTACTAGGAAGTGGATCACCTCCCAGCGCGAGATCACCGACAAGCGTTGGTAGTGTTCCCGACACTACCAGAGGATCAACTTTAACCGGAGTCCAACTGAAGAAATCTTGACTAGCCGGTTCATTATCCTTTTTGCTACTTTTGCCCTTTCCGATATCGTCTTCGGATACACAATAGTCAAAAATGTTCTGCGAATCCTTTTTATCAAACGTGGTCTGACACCTAGACTGGAAAGGATCATTTGGTTGACAAATGATATCACTTCGAGCTTCCGGCTCTGTCATCCAGTTAATGGGCTGCTTAGATCGACTGTCCTTGTTCTCAGTCGAACATAAACCATAATCTGCCTGTCCCCAATGTCCTGAATTGTCCGAAGCATTACTGATTGGTGGGACTTGACTTAAGTACTGAGGATTCCACGGTGGCACAGATATATTGGTTTTAACAGCAGCTGAACCTGATGCCAACGTGCCACACTTCGATGAAGGTACAGAATGCAGTTTTTCCTCAGCGGAGGCAGAATTGGCAACTGGAAGTGTAGCTAGTTGTGTCTTAACTGGATAATTTGACTGGGCACTTTTGACACCCGAAACTTGAGTTAACCCTTTTTCAACTACTGCTTTTTCGTTCCCTGGCACTTTCAATGACGTTAACGTTGTTGACGAAGAAGATTGGCAAACACCTGGTCTCAACTCTGAGCTAACTGACTTCGGAAGACTATTAGCATACACAGTTTGTTCACTAGGAGTAATAGTCGGGGCACTATTCGAGTATGTTGGCACGCCTGTGTAATAACTCTCATTCGTGGATGTTTTAAAAGGAGGCAGTGCATAAGGAGAGTTATTCAGCAAAGATTTGGTGACATTCATATGGTAGGATGCCTTGGAATTTCCATCGTTAGGATAAGCATTCGAAAAATTAACACCATATGGGGGATTTTCTGGCAATGTCTGCTTTAGAAGGGAAGATGTGTAACTATTTTCTGTGAAGGGATTATATAAATTCGAATCGGCAACAGTATAGTGACATGCCGGATAAAACGTATCGTTGGCAGACACTTTGGAACAGGAGGATAGTATATATGTTGGTGTGGATGTAGACCCTATAAAACTTGATCTGTCTTTAGAGGAGCTGGAAGTTTGTCTAATAATATCTGCACTTTTTGTAGATGCTATAACAGAAACGGGATTGGAATTGCTTGAAAAAGATTTAGAAGCTGACGTACGCACTGACTGTTTGGCATTGGACTTTGAATAATTAGATTGATTTGAGGACGGCACAGAGACCGCACGAGGATCAAAAAATGTAGAATTATTTGAATAGAAATGATCTTTGGAGAACTCCTGAGAGCAGTAATTTGTAACCGGTGGTAAATATGGTATTGCGGGAGTGTAATAAGTCGATTCCTTGACTTGTGTTTTGGTTGAAATGGGAGACGAATTTAACTTAGATTTATTGGAATTAATTGTAGGAACAGGTATAATACTATCTGGAATAAACGGTTTAGCTACCGGTACGCTTGCTGCCCACGTTCCTTCAGAAACTGGCAACGACAAAGGGGTAGAATACAGTCCGCTACTGGATGAGAAGGGGTACATTCCTATATGACTGCCTGCTATTTCAACTGAAGAGGAGCTCATTGGCCATTGAATGGCGTCATTGGGTACTCCAATATTTGCTACAGTAGATGGCTTGGTCCCACCAGCACTGATTTTCTCTGCCTGTTTGGATTTCTTAGGAAGCGGGGGTGCCAATTCTTTGCAAGAACTATTCACTACCCAATTTTCAGAGCCCCAAAATAATTCGTTAGGTCTCCAAGATGAAGAGGTAGTTGATAATGGAGGAGCTAATGATTTAGTTCCATCATTGAACGAAGCGTTCACGGACTTGAGTAGCCAAGAATTTTCACTCCCAGAAACTGGGGGAATATTAGGGGTTCTTAACGCGCTAATATGAGGCCAAGAAACTTCCGTAGTCGGGACAGAAGTAGATGTTCCACTCTGGGTCATATTTGACCAGGATGCTGCTGTAAATTGCGTTGTGGGCCTGGTACAGTCCACAGCAGGAGGAGGCATGCTTTTGGACGCGGGATTAGAAAACGAATGCGGCAAACTTGGGTTAGGAAACATGTCTGGAGTCGAGTTTGCCTTACTAGCAAAGGTGGACATTTCGTTTGAAGGAGTACTAGAATGATTTAAGCCGTAGCTTAGCAGTCTGTCTGTAGCTGAAGATTCTTTCATACGATCTCCTTTGGGAGGAGAGTTTTGACTTTCCACTAATGATGTAGGGACTTGAGTTGTTACAGGAACGATGTCTGGTAACATGGAACAAGTTCCACTGTGAGGTAAAGAATTGGCTGGATTTGCAATTTTCTTGGCGCCCTCACTATCGTAGGCGCTTGGTATCATAGTTACAGAGTGCAAAGATGTTGAATAAGCAGGCGAGATAAAAATCTTTGATTTATCGTCCGGTATCTTCATGCTACGTGGAGTGCCTGTTACAGGCATAGGATTGCCAGGCTGGGAAGAAGTAGCGATTATGGTATTAGTTTCCTTGGGATAAAGTAATGGTTGAGAGGAAGAAACTGTGGCAACTGACATCTTGCCAATGTACGATTTATAGTCTGTATTAGCAAGGTTTTCGGATTGATATGTTTGTGATGACTGGGAAGAAATTGTAGGATTAACGTGCATCATTTGCGATGTCGAAGATTGAATGGTAGGGGCTGTTTTATACGCGTTTGCATAGTTAAATAATGCTTGACTGGAGGGACTTGCATGATCTCCAAACGCAGAATGGCGGGTAGTCTTCACGGAGTCTGGCAAAGTCTGGGTATTAGAAAATGTCGGTCCTGTCCCTAGCCCTGTCTGAGAATTAAGACGACTAGATTCCGTCATTTTATAAGTAACATTCAATCCATTGAGAGACAAAAGAGATGTCGGGACAGTAGAGGGAATTGACGATTTTGGCAGATCTGAACTATTAAGAGGGGGAATCGCACTGGGTGTTCGGTAATTCGCTGATATTGTTTCTGAGATGTTGGAGTAAATTATAGACTGAGAGGAAGAACAAGCTGGTGATGTAGTACTAAAGTAAACTGAAGTTTCGGGATTCATAAAGTTATATGAATGAGCAGCAGATACTTTACTATTAATGGGGATAGTTGCTGTAGTGGTAAAATTTAGCGCTTGATTTGTAAAAGTCAGTGAATCACAGGGTACTTTCGAGCTGACTGATGTTTGAGCAAAAGAAAAATTATGCATTGGAAGTGCCAACGATTGTGAGCAAGCAGAAGTTAAACCAGCAGAGGTTGGGCAAATCAGCGGCTGGCTCGACTGAATAGATTTTATAGCACTAGAAGAAATAATTGAATTGAATGGTAATTGAGGAGTCAGGCACTCTACATTGATGCCTTGGGAACTAAATAAAGGAATTGGAGGGATAGCTGCTGATTGAGTGGACGAATGAGCCGGAGTTGCTGATGTTATTGGCGCATACGGGCTTGGCATCATTGGAGTAATAGAAGAGGAGGTCTGCGTTGCATTACTAGAACACGGAACCACGGACTTCATAACATTTGAAGACACTATTGCATCGGACGAATTACATTGGTTATAGCCTGTGTGTTTTGGAGAAGAAATTAAGCTGTTGCTTGAAATTATTGGTAATACAAGCTTTAGAGAACTCTCTGACGCTTTTTGGGACATCGGAGGAACAGAACTAAATGGGAGAGTTGCAGAATTTACAAATGATTTAGATTGTGCTACTGGATGTGGTGGCCCGAAAGTCTTAGAAGTTGTAGCTTGTGTCATAGCTAATGCTTTGTTATCCAGGCAAAACAACGATTTTGGATAAACTGGAACAATCGAATCATTGGTAACGGCCGTGCCTTTGGGATCTGCAACTCTATGAGACATTAGTGGGCATGCTGAAGTCTGCTGAATAGAATCAGCGCTGGAAGTTTCGATAGGATTATTGTTACTTAGCACTGTTGTCACCATATTACCCGATGATAATATTCTCGACTCAGAAGATGAATTAGACTGATTCTGTTCTACCTTATTCATTACTGCTCGTGAAGATGATTGCTCCAACCCGTGAGTCAAAGAACTTGGCGAAGGAGCTTTTGAAACTCGAAGATTACTTTGCAACAAAGCATCTGTATCTGCATCACTATTATTACCCTCCATTTTTTTAGGCTCGATATGGATGTTGTCAGAAACAGAACGTTCAATTAAATTATCACTGGACGAGTGGACACTACTAGTACTCGTATTTATCGGTTCTGCATTAGTTACGTCTGAAACATCTGATGTTTTCGCATTCTTATCAACAATTGCGGATACAGTTAATGAGCATATATTTTGGGATGACCTTGAAACGCCCTGGATGTCACGAGGCATTGACTCACTATCTTTATCAATTGGCAAGTCATTTTTAGACATTAATACGTCTTCTAATTTATTTCCTACCGAATTTGCGTCAGCAGAAGAAGGTATAGGTAGCGCTTCCTCAGATATCGCCGTCTTTGATGCAGTAATTGATGTTGCGTCTCCTGATTCCTTTAAGTTCTCCTCGCCCGCTTTATTTTCTTTGTTTTCAGTAGGCACCACAACATTGACAACTTCTTCTACCTTACTTATTGCCCCTTCTTTGCCCGTTTCATTAATTAAACTAACAGATTTGCATGCTGGCGAAGAAGTAACAGCTGGTGCATTAATAATAATTGCAGCGGCTGCCTTTCCCTGCGTTTTATGAGCTATACATTTACCACTTCGCCGCGTATGTGAATGACTCGAAAGCGCTGGAATTGGTAATCGATTTGAAAAAGTCATTACGGTGGATTCACGCTGAATTCTACGCTTATTAAGTGGCGGCCTAGCTAAGATAAGTGGTAAAGATTTGGCAACAGTAGGTTGCTGAACGACGAGCATGGGCGGTTTATTTATAACAACAGGTGTAAGCAAATTCGCATTCGGGGTGAGAACTGGCAAGAGACTACCTTGACTAGTTAGCAGAAAAGTGCTAGGCTGCGGTAAGGGGGTCATAATACTACCCTGCGGTATGCTGGTCATAATACTACCCTGCAGTAGACTAGCAGTGGGTGGCGCACTTGTAACTATACAAGAAGGCGGAAGTGGTGGAACACTACCTGTTTTACACGGAGGTACGATAGTTTTCGATACTTTGACATGTTTCTTTTCGTTTTTTGTTGTTTGCGTAGCGTTGTTGGCCTTCGGCGAAGGCTGATTTTCTTTGCTGCTGTTGCTTACCTTGGTGGTAGTATTTCCTTTGTCCCCATCGTTCTTTTGTCTCTTATTCAATTGATTTTTGGCACTCTCCGATTGCTTCCTCCTTCGTTTAGCCTCAGCAATTTGCTCCAATACCTGGAAGTATAGTACAAGGGATTAAAATACAGTAATACTGAAATACGTTGGAAATTTAGGGGTGTAATGCCTAGAATACGGAGAACACATGGCACTGCTTATAGTTCACGTTAGCATGACAAAGCAAAGTACGACTATGGAGAAGTTGCATAATTTCGGATTATACCAGATTAATTACAAGGGATAAGATCAGGAAAGAAGCGGTTGGAAAATGGTTGAGGAAATAAGAGGTAGGGAGGAGAGATGGGGGATACACGAAGATGAGGAAGACCAAGCAAGGGCCACAGAAACTGGATTGAAGAATGTCAAGAGTGGGACTGGAACCATAATGGTCAGAAATCCGGATTGGAGACCCCCAGGTAACAGGAGTCGATTATGTAGACGATGACTGTTATTAATATAATTGTATTAAATAATTGATGATACCAGTTGACGCATGCTTTTTTAATTCTATTATACGGGGACTCTTTTGAACACAAGCACTGATTGGAGCGTGTTTATGGTGTTTGTTGCATGTGTTGTATAACACTTGAAGGTAATATGATGAAATTTAAGGTTGCCGAACGTATTTGGTGGCTAATATATAATTACTTACCTCTTCCACTTTATCTCCAGGAATAGAAAGCTTGTCGGTCCAGTGTTTAGGCTGAGTTTTGGTCCATGTGGGGACGCCATCCAGGGCCAGAGGGGGAACGGGAATATTGGCAGCCCGAAGGATGTCAGTCAGCTGATCGACGCGACTCAACAGCTCCTTGACTCGCCTCTTCCAGCTTTCCAATTTTTTTCCTGAAAGAATTACATAGCTAATAGTCAATATTATAATATATAATAGGCCATCATTCATTTTCATTTACTATCCATTAGCCATTTAAGTTATAAAAAAAAAACAAGCGTTTTGCACCATCATAAACAAAAAAATCTAGAACAGCATACAATTGTATACCTATTGTAGTTTTCACACTCCATGAACTCGTTCACGGAGTAAGAACACCACCCTGCAATGCTTTCACCCCATTTCTGAATTTCGATTCAGTAATATTGGAATATTTTAAGGAACGCAGTAAGTTGTTGAAGAGTCTAAGCCTTATTTGTTGAGGTAACACTGTAATTAAGTAAATAAATAAAGCGACAACAGGTGTGCGGTTGTGACCACGCGATAGGAGACTATAAAGACTGATGGCGGCCAATGTTTCCCACCCTCCCCCAAAGTGATATATTTACAACACAAGACAAGCCTTTCCCTAGCAAGAACTGCTTGAGAAGCTTGGCACAAAATTCGCCAAAATGGAAAATAAAGACAATTTCCTTCCTTTCATTCTATTTTCAGCAACGTTCAACATTTTCTAGCCTGAGGGAGGCTCGAACCTGATTTACCCGAGAGGATGGCGATCATACTTGCCGCTAACTTGGATCTTATTGTAGTATGCAATGGAGAGAATCATTATCATTAGACTGTTCCATGGATGGTTGTAACGACCCCTTTAAAGGAACAAAGGTTTTACTATTACTTAATATTATGCAACGCAGGCTATCGTCGTTGACTATTTCCTACAAAGTGATGCAATTATAAGTTGCTCTCCTGTAAAAATGTGCAAATTATTCTGGCTTAGTTGAGAATAGCTTAAAGATGTAAGCTGTAAACTCGTGCGGCTGATTCTATGACTTACGATGGACTTCATCGAATCCACCATTAAGAAGGTCCTCATTCTGGGCTTGAAGCTCCCTTATGTAACAGAGCGCATCTTGCACTATTTTTATTCTTGACGAAGGCTTTGCGGGGTCATGCATAGGCAGCAGACGACTAAGTTCCTCAAACATCTCTTTCATTTTCTCCCGCCTGTTTTTTTCCCAAACCTTTGGACATTTATCTGGTGATGGTTTAGACCTAGGCCTCGGTCTGAAACAACAGAATTATTACAATGCAATGAAAGGCATAGACCCACCAAAGTGGAATAAACTTAACTTCATGCTAACCAAAGCTTAGGGAGAGTTTATGGGAAAAGCTACAACAACTAGGAGTTTTAAGTTATATGCAAGAGTTGCCAGGTGTCCGGTTTTTCGCACCTCCATCCGGGGAAAATATAAATGTTTTTGGCTCAAGTGCACAAAAAAAAAATCTAGAGGGTAGAACGAAACAATTTTAAAAATCTGATAATAGCTATTATGATAGAAAGTTCCTCAAAATTCACTAAATTTAAGACTAGATAACATCACTTTTTCTTAGAAAAATTTACACTAGATAGAATAGCGATAGCCCAATGACTCCCTGTCCAGTTTTTATGTTTTGTAAATCTGGCAACCCTATTTTATACTATTGGCTAATTTTTAAGCTGTCAAGCTGCTGAAGTGGCAGCATTTGTCATGAAAAAACTGCATTTATTTAAATTGGTGAGTAGCCCAACACAAAATTAAAATTTTATGAAACCTCCATCTAGTATATCCTACTAATAGGGTCGGCAGTGTTTGAAATACTTATGCCAGCCGCCCCAGAATTTCAACCTAACTTTTACTATTATACGTTTCAAATAGTAGATGAAGGCTACTTACGATTGCTTTTTAGGTCTTTTAGCTTTGCCTGACATTGTTATTTAATTAATAAACTAAAAAATTGAATTATATTTTACTTGATTGGGCGGCCATTTTGGCTGCAATGTAAACAAACAGTCAAGTTAGCAACTTTTGTCGCAAAAGTTACTGAAAAAAACATATTTAACTTTTTACTTATACTACATTTCAGTTTAAAGTGTAAAATTTAATTTAACTGTTACTAAATTTGTTTCTCTTACAGCAAAAAAAAGGTTCAAAGCCGACTTTCAAAAAGGCGCCATAATGTTTTGACTTTTGAAAGTTATGTTAAGAGAGTTTGTCTTAATAATTGTTTTTTTTTTCATTTTTTCATTCAATTTGGGGGTAAAACAGAATATCAAAATTATTTTAAAATGCTTACATATGTTCTCATCTTTTAAAATAAAAGCCACTATTTAAATACGACTTCGATGGCCAGGTGGTAACGTGCTTGCACTTGAGCGAGTCTTTACACGCCATGCAGTCGTGTCGTACTCATCACAGGTAATAACGTACAGAGGCGACTGAAAAGGTAAATTGGATACATTCATTAAATTGTTTGTAAGCGATTAATCTTTTTAAAAAAAAAATAAAAGAAAAATGGCTTACTTATCGTTAATAGGTAAACTACAATATGTACCTACTATAATACAGTATTAGTAGACAGCAGTTATGGTTGTTTCTGAAGCATCGCCAAGGGCGGAATGATAACCTAAACATCATACCAAAAGCACACAATAGTCTGTTTCAGTAATTATTTTTAGTGTAAGTATAATAATTGTAGTTCTTCAACACATTACGCAATAAAATAGCGTAGGCCTACTGTGGTACCTACCCAGTGCCACACTTGGAAGTGGGGGACCTGCCCTTATCGAGCTAGGTAGGCCAATCTAAGTCCGTAGCCAGGATTTTTTCTTGTAGGGGGGGTGGGATAGTGTTCTTAACTAGAGTAAAAATTTCCTTGCGAACTCATTGTAACTTAATAAAGGTAATGTACCTACTCGTATAAGTAATACGAAATAACTAAGCATAGGTCTAAGTACCTCATTCTTCAACATTGTCAGTTTAATTTTTATTTTCATCTACTGTAACATGTTTGCAGTTTGTGGATGGGAGCCCTTTTTTGTGGTTCTTGTGGCTACTTTCACACTTGTCTCAAGGTAGCAATTTTTTGGAAATTAGCGCCAGCCGCATTGTGCTGAAATCTTTATATGGATAACTTCTCGCAGCATGTTTAAGTGTTCCGAGAACATTCACTATATTTTACGAGGGTTCTTGCACTTGTACGCGGCAGGATGGTTGCATGAAATTTTTTCCCCGGGAGAATAATTTGAAAATGTAAGTGTAATATTGTGGGGTTTTCACTCATTTTAACAGCAACAAAGTATAAATTTTTACCAAGCTTACAAAGGAGAGCTTATTCATAGTGCAGCAAGCAGGGGGCCCGGGGGTCTCCCCCGGAAGAAATGCTTTAAAAATGTTCCTAAATTTCATAATTATATTTATATGGACATGGACAACAAATTGAAATTTAATATCTTCATTAAAATAAACGTAGATTTCTAAATTATCTTATTATTCTTGGGAGCCGAAGTGCGCCCCTCAGCAAAGCTGCCCCCCCCCCCCCGCCGCGGGGGTCGCGGAGGTGTTCTTTACGCCACTGAGGCCTACATCTGTGAATTAAGTAGGAGAAACACGTCCAGCATACTGAACTAACTTCACCGAACGCGATGCAGATCGATCATGTATAGAGTTTAAAATTTCAACTTTTATAGGTAGATGACACGGTACCTACGCATACAATGTGAGGTGAGATAAAAGTCGTCTTTTAAAGTAAATCGACTTTAATTTAATTCAATAATAAATGTACTCTACATCGAAACACTCATATATTTTGAAATACAGCACTATATAAACTAATAATAATAATAAAATTGAACACAGGTCCTTAACAATCATTTGAAAACTGGCAAAATCTTTTATTAACAAAATTTATTTGAAACAATTTTGCTATCAACAGCTCTGTAGTAGTGTAAACGTTGCGATTTTTCATAATTTTAATAAAATAATATTTTTTACGCTAAAATAACTAAATATTATTCCAATTTACAGTGTAGCCTATATATGCGAAAGAAAAAGCTATTTCAGTTTAAATAAAAAAATTAAACAATCAAAAAATTGTATCTACTGCTGTATAGGTATTTTCAAGCATCACCTGTATGGTATGCTACTCTAACAAACAATGATGCTCATTCAAATGTGAAAAGTTCATCTTTATAGAAATTAAAGACAATTTTTGAGGATGAAGCAGACAGTATACTGTATATCAATACCTACCGTATATCATTGAAATATATTTACACAATTCTATTATCCCGGAGTAAATAATATGTTGTACTGTAGCCTACTTTACAAGTAAATAAAAGTTAATTATTGGTACAATGCTGACCTATATTCTGGCGAAAAACGTACTTGCACATGCACAACCTGAAACGGAATCTAGAGCTAGACAGTAGGTACCGTATATTTGATACCTACGGTCATTTAAAACCCCCCCGTTTATTTTCTACTTATAATATTGAGACGTTATAGGGTTGTTTCGTTACAAAAGTTAGGCTACATAATTGTAGGGTTGCTGAGATATTATTCCAACTTCCCGACAAGACTGAATGCACAGTAAGTATTAGGCAGCAGGTGTTCATTTTTGGCATTTTTTTGTTTAATCCCATAGGCTATTTAGAATATGTGCATCTTCAATATTAGCATTTTGTAGGCTATTGCTAGTAAATTGTACCTTATGCTCCATATACAGTAGATACGTCATGACTAATCGCGATTATATTAATAATATTAATATTAGGTCCGATTATTAGCGAAGTTTGATAGTCTAAAACGATCAAAAAGAGACTTCAAATATACATTGTTTAAATAATTTATACGTTTCAGATCTTATTTTAATACTGAATTGTTTTGTTTGGATGCAAGGCAATTTTTTGTTGAATATAGGCCTACTAGCCTATAGAAGTTCAAGGTTTAAAAAAATGTTATAGACCTACCATATGAAAAACCAATCATCAATAAAACAACAAGATAAGATAAGTTTTGAGTCATAATCAAACAATAATTGTGCATTCCCAGCCCCTGAATTTATATTTAGCAAGAAATAAAAATTTCTTTTAATATGCGTTCTATACATTATAATATAATATCATTTGCGAATAAAAGGGTTCTTCTGTAGATCTGAGCTCTACATTAATAATATCATGCGAATGAAAGGGATCTTTGATCAGTTATAACGATAGGGATTCTATATTAAAATTCTATTAAAATCTACCTAAATAGATCATCATGCTATGTGAATACGAAAACTGTACACAAAAGCTGTTTAAACAACATTGGTCCAAATATTAATACAAATTGGCAATAACGTGGGCTTTGACATGGCAGTTCAAATCGGTGACTACACATGCAAGAAATTATTTTTTACAATGGCACCCAACATAGGGAAACTCATTTTATTTACTTGTTTAAAAATGAGCTATAGATACCGTAACAGAATAACAAGTTAATAAAAATAGAGAAGATACAACAAGAAATCCTCCGGATCAGTTTTAGGTGACAGTGATTAGGTAAATCTCTGGGAGTCTACTTTGACATTTTAAGGAAGCTTCAATCATTTCTTTAACTTGAGCAGGTTGTTAATTGAATATCATAGCAATATTTCCAGATCTTCCTGCGAATGGAGGGCAGAAAGTTGACCACGAAACCGATGGAAAGACAAGGTGGAAATTGACTTGCGAATGGTTTCAGTAATGACTTGGCAGAAGAAGGCCACGGACCATGGACGTCTGGAGAGAGAGGTTGGTGCGAGAGTGTCACCCCGAGCTGTGGCCCCAAGGAATAAGAAAAGATTACCACTAATCTCTGTCAAAGAATTTTCTTGTTAACTTTTGTAGCAAATGTCTCATTGGATAACGGATTTTGCAGAGAAAGACAGAAAGTTTCAGTTGAGCGACGAAAAATTCTAGATGTACATATCATACTTTCACTGGTTGTACTTCCAACTTAAGCATTAAGAGTAGCCAAATATGGCAAATTACATTCTCATATAGTGTTTTGATATTCTTTCCAGGAAACTTTAAGTTTTTATGCTAAATGAATCTATATAGTACAATAATACTACCTTTAAAATCCTACTTAATTTGAATTTTTTCCATTTGAACGATACCAGCTCAGATTTTAAATAGGACATTGTGAATGTAAAACTTATTGAGCGTGGTCTACAATTATATACATTTACTGAACACTACAGCAATGTACAGAACGTCAACATCAAAAGCTAAGCTTATTAGATCAAACAGATATTGCCCTATTTTAAAAAAAAACTATCAATCATCAATAAACTATCAGTTTATGTATGGTAAAAGCCAGTTTGCCTATCAAACTTTTACAGACTGACCTAAAAAAAAACTGATAATGCTATAGTAGAGCTGAAAAAGCCCGTTCCATTTGTCGGCTGTTAGGTCCAGATCTTGAATCGGGTGTTGGCACCTCGGTTCACACTATTTGGTTGGCTGCATCTGAAGCTGAAATGGTAATTTTCCACACTCTCATCTCATCAACCCCGAACTCGGGAAAATGTTAACAGCATTATTACACTTCATAGTTGAGCAAAATCGACGCGATTATTACCGGACGTCAAAATCAAAATCAAAACATCCGATATTACAAGTCAGTGTATAACGACTGCGAATAGCTTCATATAAAATGCTCTGAACTTCCAATAAAAATCTGGGTCCGAAAGCCTACAAGTGGGAACGGGCTCTAACATGAAGAAGTAGCCCCACGTTGTTTGTAACGTCAGTGTAATTCAATTTAAATTACAATAATTTTAAATAAAAATTTCTTAGTAATAGTAAACACTTCCGGAAACGGTAAATCTACAATAGAGTAAAAGCAGCGGTAAAAAACAAGGGCAGTATACGCGGACACCAACTACTGAAAAATTGGATCACTTACTTATCTACCGAGTCTATATTATTCTGAATTTTCCCCGCGTTCAATATTTCGCTTGTGTGAGGGGTTTTTTCGTTTAAAATTTTTCCGAGGACAACAATCCTTCCGCACTGGGGGAAGGATTGTTGGCCCACTTCTATAAACGATCAGTCCCGAAGTCGTTGTCATCCGCTGAGGGCCCACGAAGGTTAGAGCGACGGACAGCGAAGGAGATGAGTATGCCCAGACCGACCAGGACCATCGCCAGCGAGTTTATGATGATAGCTTCTTGTGGCAGGTTTTCGTATTCTCTGAAAATATAATGGACAGGTTTAAAATATAAATCACAATGAGGAACCGTCAAGAGATTGATTTGTTTACATTTTCCTTGCGGTATCTGGAATATTTATGTCTCTCCACTTTTACATACATTTTGGTGTGTAGGTAATTTATTGCATTATTCACCTTTTCGTATATAATTATAGACCAAGGGTAGGCTATGCAAATTTTGCAAAGCAAATTTTGCAAGCAAATTTTGTTACCATTCAATACCGATTCTCCTATTTAGAGAAGGCCTAATGCAGTAGAACCTCGGTTTACCCGTGCCCCATTCACTCTGCATAAAATTTATTTCGGCAAATCCTCATTATTTTAATGCATGGTTGGACAGGTTGTAACCACTACTGTGCTCAACGCTAGTAGTCGCAGTTTCAATTTGACTGCACATCATAGCGGTCTAGTAGGTAGGTACCTCTCTATGATTAATGCTTCTTACAGAATCCTTTCACTTTAATTCGTAATTTGTCGAACTACAAGGTATCTAGGCCTACTCTTTCTTTAAAAAAACATCCGGACTATATATAGGGGCTCTGTGGCAGACCTTTATACTACCAGATAACTTCGATAGTCCGAAGCCACTCTGCTAAACGTTTGTCGGAGTGCTGTGGTTCCACTGTTTAGGATAAATATAACCCAGGTGCGGGTTTATTTTGTGCCTTGTGTTAATGGGGGGGGGGGGACCATGGGTTGCTCTACCACACTCATGGATAGTCTGTATTCAAACGTACATGTACGGTAATAACACGCTCGACCGCTTGTGTAGGCCACTGAGCAAAATAAGCAAGTCCTCACTGACGTCAGAAAGTTCATCACGCAACAGCCGGGAAATATTGCTGGAAGCAGCCGAACTGGGCCTAATTAAATAAGTAAATCTATTGATTAGTGAGAACGCGGGGAGTTGGAAATCTTAAATAGTTAAGTTAGTTTGCAAATTTGATCGAGTGATCGTAAATGCTTGTATGTCCATCCAAATAGGATAATGGAAAAGGGAACACAGGGGCATGGCCCGGCTGACGCACTTTCGTACACATTTCCACACAGTCGCCCTAAATCTAAAAAGGATACGCCAATAGTGATTCTTTCCATTCCTGGTGTATTAAATTAAAGTAGCCTAAGTAGGTCTATATTATAATTTTGACAACGGTGACACTAATATACATAGTGCGCATAGTCATTATAATATCGAACTTAATAGGTGCATCCTCATAAACTATATAATATAGGCTTATTTTTTATTACAAGCAATATTATTAACATGAAACGAATTCCTTCACCAGCATCCACCACGTGTAGGCTATATTAAAAATAATTAGCAAATGCGTTATGGTAAGCAACAAATTACTAAATAATAAATAGGCTACATACTATGACAATTATGGATTAGTTTGGCAGCAGCAGATAATTTACAACAAACGCGATGTGTCGAAATCAACAGAACTACAATATATAATGCCGACGCTGCGACAGACAATTTTTGGGTTTGACTATTTACAAATAGCCAACTAGAAATAACCTAATGCTGTATTTCAGAGAATGCCAAACTATAAGAATGCAATACAACGCCTGTTATATCCAGATTTGTCAGTATATAGATTCATGATTTTTCTGTCATTTACAGTTGACTGGCAACGAATTAATGTTTTATGCTTATATTGTTACAATTTGCGAGTTTATTAATAATTATGCATACCGTCACCCCAAGCGTGGTATGTTAAACGGCACAATAGATAACAATTTTGTACCTGACGCAATAAAAAGTTGGGAAAATTGGACCGAACCGATCTACCGACTGGACATTATTCATGGCACCTTGAATGGCTGGAAAAGGCGAGTTATATGACGAAAAGCGGGGGGTGGGGATGGTGAAGGGCAGGGAGTGATGAGTGAGATTTTGAAGTTAATAGTTGTTTTAAAAGTTGCGAAGTTGTCACCACAGAGTGGAACATTAAAAGTTTTCAATAAAAAGTTTCAAATTTAATGGTAATTCGCAACGATGGATTTTAAAAAGTAATTAGACTGTTTATTGTTTCGAAATTTTTATATACAATTCCTGAACATCTTGCTTCGAGAGGACATAGGAATCCCAAGCAACTTTGACACTGACATCGGTCCCAATCATCATATTTTGTCCAACACATTTCACATTCACGTATAAGAATCTATTCAGATTAACACGTATATTTGATGTCAATGCCACTATTTTTATTTCAAAATACTGTTTTTACTAACAATAAGGCTATTGGAAATTGTTACTAAAAATATGAGATATCAACGGTAGCGCTAAATCCATTATGGCAATGTCAAACATCGAGATCAGAAATACAGGTGGAAGAATGTTTAATAAGAGTTCCCTCCCCCGATTTGTTTTATGCATACTTGCAGACTCAATAATGCAATGGGGCCTTTGTTATGAAAGGGTAGACACAGGGGAGCTCTTGCTGAGGGTGTTAGAACTAAATGCTGGTGTTAAGGGTGACCACGTGATCGGTAGGTCGGATTCGGTCTCGGACGACTGCGTATGTGAGGACGATCCCTGCTGCCGCTAGGGTCATAGCCAGTGCGTTAACGACGAAGGCCTCAGGACCTTGAATCCTGAAGAATCCGCTAAAAATATGAAATAAAAGCTGAGTAGGCTCTTTAGGCCTTATAGACAAGACAACGAAGTACGTCAAAGCTCACACTATCTCCATTACACATGGTCAGCTCGCTGAAGTGGGTCAATCACAATATAAGACAAGAAAGTATTTTAAGCAGAGGCGTAAAGTTTTAGAATGATGGCGGGGGCAAAACTAAGTAGACCTTATGACATCATCAGGCAGGATTTAAGGAAAAATTGAAAATATAAGAGCAAAATAGTAGGGTTTTACGCATTTTAATAGTTGTAAAGTAGGCTATAGCTGTAGATTTTAGAAAGCTAAAAAAGGAATGCTTATATTCAAATTGCTGCAAAGGGGACCATGAAGTCTGAACCACGCCTTACAATGCTCGAGGCTGGGGGGGCAAGTTGGGCCGTGCCCCCCCCCCTAACTTTACGCCCCTGATTATAAGAGCCATACAAATAATTGGAGCAATAAAGGTAACCTGAAGCAGGCGAGTAAGGCCCAAAAATAGTTTCAACAGATTAAAGAAGATTGCCGTAGTCTTTAACTCCTGGGGCTGAAGAAGCTAGAACGTAAGAATTCTTAGTTGCAAACAATTCTTTGTGGTGTTATCAATATCCACTGTGTGCAATGGGGTTTGAGATGAGTTTTAGTCCCCCGTTGAAAATGTGAGCATTGCTGTAAATTTGGTGTTGCAACAAGTTTTAGGGCCAGTGAATCCTGAACAGTAATATAAAATAACACTCAAGAGCTCAGTAATCACTCGGTGTAGTACAATAAAATAGGCTAATCGTCTGATGCCTTCGAGCGATGTCCCGGGATATATTCCAGTCGATTCTAAAATACATAATCCAGTAGAATAACGCTACAAAAAAGACTAAGTGGCTGATTACAGGTAGATTAGGTTTGTTGTAAGATACGTACGCTTGCATGTCAAACATGGTCTTCTGAGTGAGCCCCGTCAGACAGGTGGCCACGGCCAGCATGAACGTCGTGATACCGAACGTGGAGTGAACGGGGACCAGAGCGGCCCTGAACGCCGCTGTGGCGCCCTCACAGCACAGCAGGATCAGGAAGCTGAATAGCCCCACTATGAACTGTAAAGAGAATACAATTACCGGTTTGATTTTCGTCTATTAAATTGGTCCAATGGTGAAGGCAGGTGATTGCATGAAGAGACGAAGTGGAAAGGGACCTGCGAAAGATGTCAGTGGTGCCATGACAGGGGAAGACCGGAACGCCTACAGAGAGGTGGTGCGATTTGCCAAATTTCCTCCTGAGCTGTAGTGCCGTAGAAGAAAAAGAATGGGTCCACTGGGTGATAGCCAGTTTAGGGTTCAGAGTCGCCTTGACAAGTTAGGGAAAATATAAACTGTCTAGCTACCCGTAGATAGGTGTCATTTTCCCCGTGGTCAAAGCTGCGAATGCTGCCTTCAATCCACCCAGAATGTGTACTGTAGGTAATGTCAGATCAACCAGTATCCGGTAAGTGACGACAGGAGAAGCTTAACCCTTCAGTATTTGGCTTGGTTTGGACATGGTGCTCATTAAGGCCAGCATCTGATACTGCTCTTACGGCTCCTGAAGGACCCAGAACTAAAACCATGATTAGATGATAACATGAACCCCGGCACTGGCTGCAACGAGAAGCCGGCGAAGAACTTTTCCGCAGGTGATTTCATAGCGTGCCTACCACCAACTGCTGGACTGTTACATCCAATGGACCCTATATCTGGTCTAATTGTACCGTTACGCTTGATCTAAAATATAGTTTGATGTAAATCATTGAAAGTTATACCTGCATCACAAACAGTCCAGTTGTGACGATCCCCAGCCAGCTGTGCAGTGAGTAGAAATGAGGGATGATCCTCTGTTGGCTTTGAGCAGTGAGATTGCGTGAGTCCCACACCGCCAAGAACCCCATGATCACGCAGGGAATGGCGAATGCGTGCAGCAGAGCGTGGAATAGCTTCACGTAGATGCGGCGGCAGCAGCGACAGATTCTGTACAGTAACAGTGCTGAAAGAATAAAGAAGAAGACGTCAAGAAAGAAGGATATCAGGACATATCCCTGGGGGCATTAGTACGGTAGATCGGTCTGCTGGTGATGGAGTCGCAAGGGGTAAAGACAGGTAAAGACAGGATTGATTATTAGGCACTGCTTGGAACAGCTTCACGTAGATACGGCGGCAGGCAGGAGCGACTGATTCGGTGTAGCAAGTAGTAGGGCTGAAAGACCAGAGGAAGACGTCAAGAACTATGAATCTGAGGCATACATCCCTGGGGGCAATAGTACGATTGATGAATCTAAGGGTCATTGAGTTGCAATTGATTGATAAAAGACATGAGTAGTGCTTTGAGCAGCTTTGTTTGCGTGGAACTGAGCTTCAGCACGTAGTTACGGCAACAATAGTGAAGAAGTCAGTACAGATGTAGTAGTGTACGAAGATAGAAGAATTCGTCAAGGGAGAAGAATCTGCAATCATGCCCTTAGGGTAGCATCAGGCAATGATCGAATGGTTCAGAGGGGGGGGGGGGGGTGATCGATTGATAGGCATGGTATGAGCGACAGATCTTGTTCAGTTGTAAGTTTAACTCTGGTAGAACATAGGAGATTACGACAACAGGATAAAGAAAGATTTAAAAACACGCCTCTAAAAGCTGTTAGATGGGGAAAATACCAGAAGGTAGGCAAAGCGTTGGGAGAGAAAGACAGTTTAGATACTTCAAGAAGTTGGGGTAAGTTCCATGTCAATCTTGGGCGTCTGGGATTCCAAAGCTGTCTTCGTCAGATCGTCAGATCGTGGGGATCTTAAGAATTGTTCCCTCATCCTACTAACTTTGTTTTCCTCCAGATACCTGTGCGAAGCATCACTTTCTAAGTTGAAATATGCCAAGAACAAGTATCGTAACCGCCTCACAGATACCTCTTTGGATGATATTTTGCGCATTGCGTGCAGCCAAACGAAGCCCGGCCAACATGCCCGAAATAGCAAATGATACAGAAAGTCAAAAATCGCATTAAATGTTAATGTGATTTTTTACTTTGAATTTTTGTTGAGGTTTTGATTAATTATTGGAAAATATAGCCTACTTAAGAACAGAAAATGCCTACTTTTTAGAGTTTCCGTAATAGGTACCTATATGTACTTAATAAGTGCGGCCCGCAGGAAGGAACAGAATTAAAAATTTGGCCCACTGGAGAAAAAGGTTGCCGACCGCTGGTCTGACGGTGAATTGTTGAGTATGATAATCCGTAAGTTGTCTATAGAGCTATGACCGAATGTATAAAAGAAAGAGTTGAAGCAATCCTGAAGAACTTACAGAATCCAGAGAAGAAAATGTAGCCACCGACCATGAGGACGGGATGGAGGTTGAACTGTTTCTCCGGGTTCTCCCGCCACGAGAAGCCGTTCTTGTAGTAGATCATCCAGAAGAGGACGAGAGTGAGAGCTGCCACGAGGAGAAGACAGCCGAGGACGACCACCAACAGGTATTCGCACCACGTCCCGCAGCCCCAACCCTCATTTTCGTCATCGTCATCGTAGTTTTTCTTTCTGGAAGCAAAAATAATTTTTTTAATGCTGCGTACAATAAATTGTAAGTGTGGAGTAGACCTATTGCTCTCAAGCAACAATACATAAAATAAATAAATTAATAAGGACTTCTTTTGTTCTATTACTAAGCCAACCTAGCGGAGTTAGGGTTATAAAGCCCTCTCTTACACTCAACTAGAAAGGCCCGGGACCGCCTGTTTTACATGCCATCCGAAGCATGGCCAGAAAATGTAGGTAATGTGGGACTCGAACCAACAACCTTTCGGGTGAAAGTCATATTCCGTACCACTAGTCCTGACATACAGTACATTTGATAGCAGGAATTTATTGTACAAAAAGTAAGCCATAGTGTACCTATCAAGTTTAGCTGCTGCTCCCTGTGGCCTATCATGTTTGACCTATCTCATATACCGTACAGTACAGTGGCTGCTCGTGTTGTAAGATATAATACACACTAATGGTCTCTATTTATCAGTGCCCCGTATGTAGGTATTCAATGTTAATCTCGCGAATCGTAGTGTCTACTTTCAATCTTTGGCACAGCAGAGGTAACAACCACGAAATCGGATTCCAAGTGTCTAACAACCAAACTAAATGAATATCAGAAACAGAGAAGAAATATAGGATAGACTACAATGGCGCCAAAACACACAAATTCCCTCTTCATTAAAAAAACGCAAAATGCTATTGTGCTTGTACATATTGCCAAAATTGCAATAATAAATTGTCATAATGAAGTAAAATACAAAATCTACCCCCTCCCGAGAAAATTTACAACCACGCCTCTTTAGCGATTCACTATCTTGTTCTACTTGAAGCGTCTTTTCTATCAAAGATTGGTGATCATCATGGAAATTGTAGTCATCGTGATCATACTAGAAATTATAATGCATTTCCCGTTGCCTACTGCATCCTTATGCCTCTGACTGTTCATTGAGTTACTCCGCCTTCGGGGACAGTTTCCCAACCCCAGGACTAAAGATTGCCCTGCACAGAAAACACTTCGCTTATCCCGACTCAAACCCGGTCCCCTATAAGAAGGGTTTAAGTTGCGTAATATGCTGGTAGGCGCTCATTCCATTGACCGGCTAGGGCTATTTACAAAAACAGTGACGTGGTAGCAGACATTCAAGACTTAGGTTGCGTTTCCACCGATCTCGCATTGCAGAATGCAAATGACATTGACGGAAATTAGAATTTTTCTTTTTTATAGAAATCTATTAAAATGTTTGTACTTAACATATCCCATGACGCCATTTTTTAATTTTAGTTTGTTTGTTTGTCATTTTACTGTTTGATCATTGATCAATTTTAACTATGGCATAGAGGTAAATAAACATTTCCGTCAATTCTGCAATGCGAGGTTGGTGGAGACGCCACCTAAGTCTTGAATGTCTGCTACCACGTCACCGTTTTTGGAAATAGCCCTAGCCGGTCAATGGAATGGGCACCTTACCTCATGCGACCTTAATTCACCGAAAGCCTAGGGCAATAGCAGCAGGACCCTTTCAGTCCTGTTCGCCAGCTACGGCACGCACATAAAGCGATTCAACGTCAAATTGGTCAATGAGCGGTAGACGCACAATTTACTGACAGTTCAGGTATGTAAAGGTGTACCTGTAGAATAATCTTCAACCTGAACTTGAGGCATGTGGGCATGTCAAGTGCAATGTTATTATAGTCGCGATCACCTGTATGGGAATGGAAACCAGTTCCTTAGGAAATAGCTCTTAGCCTAGGCCTACTGAGGCACTTTCCTTCTATTATTAATTACAATCTAGATAATGAATCGATTCTTGGCCACATAGCGCACAGCTTGTGCGAATAGAATCTAATATGCTCCTTGTTGAGACTCATGATGTGCTATGTACTAGATGTCAACAGAACCGTCTGAACTATGCATATATATATACGCTGTTGCTACCATAAGGCTTTATAGCCTTAGCGTAAATAAATAATTTATTCAAGCTACACTAGAAGCTGCAATTTAAGTATCATACTCTTCTCAAAGCACAAGGCCCTTTGAGCGTCGTGAATTGTGACGCAACAATATAAGCTACATAAATCAATTATCTGCTGTAAAGTCCACCTACTTTTCATATACTGCCACACTGCAGTATATGGTCTCAATATAATTCTTGGATGAGTGCGCCAGTACCCCCGATTTACACCTACTTCACCATCGAACAGTACTAACCCCAATAGTTGCTGCTGGTAATACTGCCTGCAGCGTCTCCACTTCAAATGGAGTGTAAAAAAATGGAAATTTATTCGCGACACCTTACTAACTGTATGCAATTGGTTCACCAACGGATACCTTCATTAGATTACAATATTATAATCCCTTTTAACGTGCACCAGTGCCCCTAATTTTCTTCTACTTCAACACATGATACAGTATAATCATCCATTCCCCTGCTAAAGCAGTCGATCGATTTGACTTCGAGTAAATTTCCAACTAGTTACTAGGCCTACTTCTCTAGATTATGCAGTACCCACCTCAATTGTCCCTGGTAAAACAACCTAGCGACTCGACTTCGAATGGAGTGTCGAAAAATAGACATGTCTTCGGGACACCTTACCGGTCACTTAAGGTTTACCAACTGACACCTCCATTAGTACAATATTATCAACAGGTCAGCCAGTCAACTGGATGATTGACTGCGGCCTTCACGGAGAGATGGCGCCGCAGTATAGGCCCCGCGCCGCTTGACAATACTTTCCTGTACTTCCGGTAGACCTATGTACCGGTAATAATTACGAGTAAGAGCTTCTGGGGGCACCACCGCGTGGAACCAAGCAGCAAGCATTCAAAGCAGTGCCCACGTGCACACTCCGTACTGACCATAGAGCCGGGGGACGATTTCCGCCACCACCTGCGGGGGGGGGGGGGGGGGCACCACTCAGGTACCTCAATTACAGTCTCGGCTATTAGGAGGAATTTTAAAATGCGGTATAAAATTTGATAACGAAGTCGGGAACATACTTTCTTCTGGTAGCAGCCTTTGGAGGACCGGAAGGAGGGTTTTTTCTCCAAAACGCTGGAAGGATGAGTTGGAAACTGACCTTCACGAGTTGGGGGTCCGTAGATGGTGGAGCGTTGTACTAAACCGAGATGACTGGAGGAGTGTTTTTGCACAGGCCAAAGGTCATTAAGGGCTGTAGAGCCTGAAGAAGAAGAGGCAAAAGAGTTTTAGGAAAGCATAGTAGGTATCTCGGAATTTTCCAGTCTTGCACATCAAATGAAAGCATTTTTGCAGAGCTTTCATTTGATGTGAAAACTATGTGCCTAACTTTAAAGGTTCAGTTATTACCATTAATACAATGCACCTGGACCTTTCTTCCTCTTCGAAAACCTCTTCCACTGAAGATAGGCGATCATCATGGCAATCCGTCTTTACCGCGAGGAGGCACAGATTAGGGAGAGTCTGAGACCGTAAGCTATTACTAAGAAGCTCAGCTGGCCCCTTATGCACTAAAACTACCCTTTCGGACCCTTCAAAAACAATTTTATGCAACTAAATTGAGGAGGCTGTTTACAAACACGGACAATTCCAAGTTGTAGAATTTTTCATGAGAGCGGATTTTCTGTTGAAAATTGGATTAAATTTATAACTAACCCTAGACCTCTCAGCGCTTCTGTGCGCAATATAGCTGCTTTTCTCACATTATTTTACAAGGTGGACAGGTGCAGGTGGACATTAAAATTTTCTGCAAGGTCGGATCAAAACCCCATTTTGTGAAAAAATGGAATTGGCCACGTTTGTAACCAAGCTCCTCATAATAGTTTGATCGCGCCTTGGTTATCAAATTTTTTCCCGCATTTCAAAATTCTTCATAATAACCAAGATAAAGGATGTGCCCCGGAGATGGTCTTTAACATCCTGTATATAATCTTTGTGTAGGCAAAGCCCGCATTAACGATGAGCGACCGGTGTCTTGAAGATACGTAGACTACTGAATTTTCAAACTGGGCTTGGTCTCTGGAAATCTTACTTCACCAATTCTGGCAAGACAAGACTATTTTTGCGCGGTCTCGTTAAACATATAGGCAAGTCTACATTTCACCTTGGCGCGTGCTTATGTTGTCAATTACTAGGACATTCACACACAAATTCTTACATCACTCGTTTCACAATTATTTGGAGAAACTCCAGTGTGGAAAATTGTACAAACTCTGCAAATTGCATACCAACAAAAGAAAGAAACCAAACGATTGAAAGGGGGGGGGGGGAAACATAAAATTTAACTGTCATTAGTGTTAGGCCCAGGGAAAACATGGAGATAATATAAAAATGATAAAATTAAATACAGATAAAATGGCCTAATAAATAATTTCTTACTATTCCAAAGAATATCAAAATACAAAATTAGGGCTCCCATGCCAGTGTGAGGTTTTCGGGACATACCATATAAAAGTTAGAAGGAAATGATAACAATTTTGGTGAACTTACATTGACATTAATAAATCCTTAATAAATACTGTTATATAAATTAATAAATTAATATTGACTTATTTTGTACACTCAACTAGGAAGACCCGGGACCGCCTGCTTTACATGCCCTCCGAATGCATGGCCAGACAATGTGGGAAAGTGGGGGACTCGAACCAACAACCTTTCGGGTGAATGTCGGAGTCTGTACCATTACTCTACATGTCCTGACAGTATATACAACCCGACCACGATAGGATGACACTTGGAACACTTTGTTTATTCGAAAATTTAAGCATAAGCATATAGCATGTAGCATAAGCGGAACACCGAGTTTATTCGACTTTTATAAGTGTTCCAAGAGCCATCCTATCGTGGTCGGGTAGTAGGTATAGGTGGTTGTCTTTGACCTGTTATAGAATTGTAGGCCTATAAATTCATTTTAGTTGCCAAGTTAAACATAACTTAAAAAGAAGGTACAATATACAAAGAAATTGTTAATTTAGAGCTGGGAAACACAATTATTCATTTTTGAAATCGTTACAACAGCTTTAATTATTATTATCCAAGAGTATATTACCAGCATTATTATTATTTTTGTTTTACTCACCCAGCGCTGGAATCCGAAATGAAGATTTTTTACAGTAACTTCATTAGGGTCGGCGTCCGCTTTAGGCGCCTTTGACGACCTTACAACGAATACAATAAATTAGGGGCTTGTAAGCAAACCGGACACCCCCCCCCCTACAAGTTTTTGAAAAAATCCAATACCCCCATGAAATACCAATAGCAGAGCTATAAAAAAATGTCACACCTATTAAAAGAAATGTTCTTCTACATTTTGATACAGGATATGATGTGGTCGTAGTTAACACCAACGGAAATCGAATATCGCAACTGACCGTAAGCTAAGTATAGCCGACAGGAGAAGCGCAAGGAGAAATGTCACAATAAAAACAATCTGAAACTGTAAACAATACAATTTAGCAACAGAATCGGAGGTGCAGAAGTCTGCACAACTTCACACTTGATAGGGTCACAACAACGGTAATCTATGAAATGCCTGAGTTGGGTGCCGAGTGGCAATCTTAATAGCTTAATAATAGCTGTATTAGGTTTATAGTGAGAACCACCCGATTATGATGATTGACTGAGCCTCGGATAGTCATCCTGCTGGCCTAACACCGATTCGACACAGCTTTTGAACTTAATTTTAACACTTAAAACATACCTGAAGTTAGAAAGCATCGAGAGAAGCGTTCCACAGAAAGATTATTTTTTAGTCATTTTTCTTCAAAATTGAGTCATTTTTATTTTTTAAGGAAACTATCAGGCTTGTTTTATCTTGTTTACACTAACGACAGCTACAACATATGTGAAATTACAGAAAATCGTTGGAGCCGTTTTTGAGAAATAATTTTGTTAAGAGGTTTTTTTAGTTTAAAACCCCCTAAAATATAAAAAAATACCCCGAGGTAGCCTATGATTTTTATTAACCTATTCGCGAAATTTAATCAAAATCCACCGAGTATAGTTCGTCCGCAAATTGACAGACAGAAATTTCGTAAAACCACTTTTTGGGGTTTCTGGGACCTCAAAACGTGTAAATCCACTGAAATCCCGAAATCAAAAATTTCGACCATCACGAAGCTTTCCCTATACCACGTATATATAAATATGAAAGCAAAAGGGGTTAATCGCATACAAAAAATTCCTCTATGAAGGCATGTGAGCCCTAATTGTATTTTGTAAAATAATTGTATTTTTTTTTAAATAAAGAATTTTTATTATTGTTATTTATTATTATAATGGTTGCATGATGTATTATCCTCTTCAGTCGCCTCCCTAAGTAACCTATTAGGTCCTTGTGTCGAGTTACGACACGTCTCTGATCGCATGGTGTGTAGAGACTGGCACAAGTACAAGCACGCTACCAACTTGCCACCGAACCAGACTACCTCGTAACTACAGTCACAGTGAAGCTATTAAGGCTGAGTGTTCAAAATGTTTTGTAAACAAGAAATTAACGTACTTTTTGGACAAAATTAATTAATTGCTCGTTCCACAGCCACAAAGATATAAAAGGGAACAGATGAAAAAATCTTAAAAAATACGAGCTTTCTGTGAAAGCTGTCAATTTCCCTTACAGATTTACAACTGTGCTACAAAATGGGTGTAAGGCTCTTTATCCAATTTTTTTAAGGTAATAATATTTCAGTTCAAAAAATATAAACTTTCTGCGATAACTTGGATTTTTTATGAGCTTTTTATCTGTTTACTTTGTTATCTTTGTATCTGTGGAATGAGCAATAAATTATTTTCGTCAAAAAATCAGCAAAATTTCTTGTTTACAAAACATTTTGAGCACTCAGCCTTAAGATTATCAGATTAAGTGCATAGAAACATACGTACTGTTGTCACCACTGCATGCTGGATTGTACAGGTACATTTGCTTTTTCTTATGTTGGAACCCGACAAACTCAGTCATTTCCCTTTGCCAACCTTTGTCATTTCCTCTGACATTGCCCTGCATTTCCCCATGCGTTTCACCGGTACCAGCCATATGCTTATGATTTGGCACGATCTATTCTATTTTATATCCTCGGCTCAGACGGATAGTAAAAATTCCTCTACCCTCACCCCCCCCCCCCCTCCTAACAATTATCCATAACATTTACATATTTATAAAATTACCTTTTAGTTGGTTGTTCCGTAGCATCGAAGTTAAATCTTATCGGCCTGCGTGAAGAATCTTCATAACTACTAACTGACATGAATTGATATTTTGTAGAAACACACCCAAATAATTAAAAAAAATAAAAACTATGAACAATTGTGTACAAAATAATCATTGGAAAATAAATTTGTTTATTCTTTTATAGAATGAGGTCTCTGATCCAGGCTACAGTAGATTCCCTCAACTTCATAATCTTGATGAAGTGTATTTTCATTTGTTTACAGTAAGTTAGAAATTTCAAAAAAACGCAGTGACCCGACAACTTCAGTGGTCAACCGGTGTTGGTACTGGTCATATACTTTAAATCAAATCGTAGGGGAATATTTTTGAATTTATACTTCTTTACGATCGAGAGTGAATTTTGAGGATGCGCGCGCATTTCACAGAAAAAGTTCAAAGAATTCGCCGTTTTGTATCTGTGTTTTAGTTCTATCCGTACGTGTTATTTCCTGATATAAATCAAAATATTTGTATTTAATATCATTATTAACACTAAATATTATTAAATTATTACTGTTAAATATTTATTAGTACCTAAGCTAACCTGCTTACTTAATTTTTACAAAATAAAGAAATAAATTTAATGAAAAGTTTGTGATAAAAATTACAATTGAACGTCAAATGTGTTTTAGTTCAATCCGAACGTATTATTTTTATTTTTAATGATGGCAAAGAAGTATAACTTCTCACGCGCGAACATAAGTACACAGTACACACACCCACTTTTTCTTGTTGATGACACCTCGAATATGGCTATATACGACCAATATTGCATCATATAAATATTGACTTTACGCAACAACAAAAAATGGAACCTGGGTCGCTCCATTTGCCCTTAAAGTCCGCAACTAGCGTCGAGAGAGGAGCGGCGAAACAACATGGTTGAAGCGGTCGAGACTCTTAAGGGACTACAGGCAAGCAAAGTAAAGTAAGCACATAGAAGGATACAGGGCCACAGGGCCCCGCAATATAGTAAATTTAAAATAAGTTAATTTATTACGGTCCAGTTTAATCGATTCCACATACGTTTGTTCTATTTGAACCCATGACTACTCCCCCCCCCCCCCAAAATGGGCTAGATCTGTCCCTAAGTAAGCAGCCAATTAATTGTCTTCTGTGACCCCGATTTAAGCAGTCAGTCCAGTGAGATGTTCAGACGGAATAACGTAAATTTCTTGTCAGTGGAATAAATTAATTTTTGCCAAACTCATGGAAGCTGGCTAAACTATTTTGATGTAGCCAGTTGTGTTAAACCAGCCTGACCTATGTCAAAAATTAGCGGCAATTAAAGTTAGTAGCATTGCTGGTTGATTTGGGGTCTGCTGTATTCCGCTGCATTGCACAATGACACGACGACGTGTGGGTGACACGTTAATTTGCCCACACGGCTCCTCATTCATTCATTGCGAATAACTGATGCTAAGGTGGAACTATGGGGCCCCACAAAAGCCCTGCACTTGACAACATGGGGCCATATCGCCATTGCTGAGTCTGCTGTGGGTTGTTTAGTTTTCCAACAGCCTTACCATGAGAGCAGAGCATGTTTCAAACTGCAGCAAACTTGGTGGTGTGGACAGCGTTGGCAGGGGAACATGGTGGGACATGATAACGCGCTGAGACTATACCAGTCAGCCTACATGCGTGTCCAGTTCTGGATTTAATCGTGTGACTTTACCATGTTCCCCAAGTGGATCGGAATCCACTATAATCAGGAGGTCCACCCTGTCAGTCAACTCCCATTTCCCCCGAGGCGAAAGAGTCTGCCCTTAGGGTGCCTCAAGTTAACAAACAGACTCACTCCCCCCGCCAGGCTGACAGGGTTGCTTAAAACAGAAATGCTGAACGCAGGCGTTGGAAACAAACAGTCTTCAAACCTATCCAATCCCTTTTAAAAATAGTTAGATGTTACGCTGACAATTGTCCTCAATTGCGCATAATATTGATTCAATGGGAACAGCCAGGTCTAAAGGTAATACACGTGCACCAGCGTATACCTATGGCCTGCGCAATGGGGTTCATTTGTGGCGTCATTTTGTAGATGGCAGCACCAGTTGCAATGATATCAAAGCGTTGACTTTTCCATAAGCCTCAATACTATTTTAAAATGATTTTTAGTTACGTATTATTTTAAAGTGATATTTTTCTATAAATCATGGAGAATATATATATTAAATTATATACAGCGAAATCAGGTCCAGGCATAGTAAAAATATTATAAAAAATATTAAAAGAATTAATTAGATACTAAGAGCTTAGTTTTCGCATGCAAACGGTGGCCATTTTGAATAATATGGATATCGGTTAGTCGTCAGCGAACCTAGTGACCAAAACTGTCCCTACAGAACCTCATTGTGTGTAATTATTAGCCAATCAGAGCGCTAGTTACCTGTCGTTTAGACTGAAGTGATAAAAGACTTGTAACGGCGACTTAGAGGCGATTTAGAGGCTTAGAGGGCGACGCTATGTTAAGTGTATTTAGGCGCCCATTCCATTGACCGGCTAGGGCTATTTCCCAAAACGGTGACGTGGTAGCAGACATTCAAGACTTAGGTAGCGTTTCCACTGACCTCGCATTGCAGAACGCAAGTGACATTGACGGAAATTAGAATTTTTCTTTTTATAGAAATCTATTAAAATGTTTGTACTTAACATATCCCATGACGCCATTTTTTATTTTTAGTTTGTTTGTTTGTGATTTTACTGTATGATCATTGATCAATTTTAACTATGGCATAGAGGAAAATGGACATTTCCGTCAATTCTGCAATGCGAGGTCGGTGGAAACGCCACCTAAGTCTTGAATGTCTGCTACCACGTCACCGTTTTGGAAATAGCCCTAGCCCGTCAATGGAATGGGCACCTAATATAATATAATATAATTTCTTAACGATTATTTGGGTTTTACTAATTCGGGTTGTTATAACAAGTTTTTCTAAAACTCTAAGTTTTTGTTATTTTTTGTTTATTAAAATGAAATACCACGAAGTCACGAGTAATCTAATTATTTAGGTGCCCATTTCATTGACCGGCTAGGGCTATTTCCAAAACGGTGACGTGGTAGCAGACACTCAAGACTTACGTGACGTTTCCATCGACCTCGCATTGCAGAATTGACGGAAATGTTTATTTTCCTCTATATGCCATAGTTAAAATTGATCAATGATCATACAATAAAATCACAAACAAACAAACTAAAATTAAAAAATGGCTTCATGGGATATGTTAATTACAAACATTTTAATAGATTTCTATAAAAAGAAAAACAAACATTACCGTCAATGTCACTTGCAATCTGCAATGCGAGGTCGATGGAGACGGTACCTAAGTCTTGAGTGTCTGCTACCACGTCACCGTTTTGGAAATAGCCCTAGCCGGTCAATGGAATGGGCGCCTTAAGTGTATTTATATTGTATAATTTATATTTTTGAGGCCAGTAATAGCCAGGCCAATCTGGCAATCTGGTGACTGGCCAGGTAAACCCCCATACCCAGAGTATAATATCTGCCGAATACCATTGTTGGCAGTCCTACTGCTGACTTGATAATGTGACTCCGTATCTTTTGCACTATTCCAGTTCTGTACCTACTGAATAATACGAAAACCTAAAATATGATAATGAAGCAGTCCTACTTAGTTTATAGTTAGCAATACAATAGTATAACATACAGAAGCTACATACTCTTGTACAATAAGCCATATTTTAATACTACAAATATACAATATACATCACGTGAATGACATGACAATCTTGATATTTTTATAATAGCGTTGTGCTTCTCAAAAAAAAAAAAAAAAACAGCATAATAATTGAAAATAAAAGAAACAAAAGAAATATTAACCAGTGCGTATAGGCAGTGTATGTTTCCAATCAATCTTATTCTATTAGATATCATTGTATTATATCGTCGGACATTTTCCGCCAAATATGAGTTACCGTGCCGGATATGTTTTAGTCTTGTATAGTCATGCCCAATGGAGCTGTGGACATGAACCATTCAACTGTATATAAACTCATGATAAATTCAGAGATAATTGGAGGGGGGGCTTATAATTGTAAAAATAGAATATGTCTTGAAATCAATCGTAGAGTTGCCAAAAGTATCAGAAAGACAAACAGAAGAAATGTTTCTGAGAATTTCGATATAACATGATAAAGTAGGCTACCTATTATATAGGTATGTACCTCGTTCTAACTATTTAACACAAGATTGGTCACAATAAAATATTGAATTTGATTTGAACATTAAACGATTGGTGTCTTAGTCCCGAGTAAGGAGAGTAAGAAATATGTCCAATTGAAGTTTTCGAAAAGCATGCCATAAATCGAAATGTAGAGGAGCATTTCTGCTTATTTATTAAGTATTTTTGACCGTTCTACGATCGATTTTTCTTGTGAAAATTATCTAGAAAAAACGCGAAGGGGGGGAGGGGGAGGGTACGTCGATTTGCTCTTGTTTCATCCAAGTAGAAAACTAAATAAATAAACATTATATACATTGTGTTTTACGTATGTGTTTTCTACTTACTTTTCTGTTTTGATTTATATTTTCTCTGGGTTTACCACAGGTATGTGAGCACTCGCTGTATAATAGGTAGGCTATTATATATACACACAGTATATATATACAGTATATACTATGTACGTACCGATAACTTAATTAATCTGGTAAATGGTAACTCATTATTTCCGAAAAAAAGGCCCTTGATAAATACGGTAATTGTGTATAAGTGAAAGATTCCAATTTCAGAAATCTCAAGTCCATTCACGATGGGTCCATTTCTACGAGCCACTCAAAACATTATCACTAATTACAGTTAGCCTATTTGTTTCTTATAATTGTGCTATGCTTATTGGTGCGAAATAATCCCATATGGTGAAACATAAGGCGACGTGTTAAAACACCGTGTTGTTTAGGCCGACTATTACATGATCAATAGGCCAACATTGTGAAAAGGTTCAACATGGTTCGAGAATTTACTAAAACTTACAAAATGCTTTCTTCTTGCCTAAATTGCCTTTTCCATTCTATTCAATTCAATAGGCGGGGTTTCCGCATACGTCAATCGTCAATGAAAATTATGAAATTGAAGGTTTAGCAGACATTAAAGACATACTAAAAATTCTGCTACCACGTCAAAACCATATTTTTCGTTGACGATTGACGTATGTAGAAACCGCGCCATACCAACAACGAAAAAATTACAATTTCTGACAATTAACATACTTACTTTTACTTTTGCTTTTACATCGCCTTTATCCTCAGGGAGGGTCGGCGGCAGCAGCGTTACATACCTACCTCAAAGCATAAGACTTAGGGCTAATTTGAATTAAAGCACGAAGAAAGCATTTTGATTGGTAGGTATGTGTTTCACACGGACCTTATAATATTATTGCAATATGTTGATCCTGTTTCTAGATAATTAGGTAATAAGATAGACAAATAAAATATAGATAAATAAGATAATAAAGTACCATATGAGACTTTTTCCCGCCCAAAGGGGATATTATTCCCTATTATTATTCAATATCCCAATGTTAATGGAGCTATAATTTGTAAATTTGTTTACAAATTTGTAAACCGGGTGTTTTCGACAATTTTTTTCTTTTGGTTTCCTCCAAATATTTGGGAGCGGCTCAGTGAGATGGACCTACTGGTAAGAATTCCAAAATTGGACATTTTAACCCACGATTTTTTGCTTTTTGCATGGCCCCGAAAAAGGCTATGCAGGAACTGATTTCGTTGCGTATGGGAGAGATTTCAAAATGATATGAAAGTTGAAATAAAAACAGCCATAAAGCATGCAATCTTTGTCAAAAAGCCGCCAATTCACCCGACTTTTTAATTTTTTTGTTTTAAAAAAAAAGTGTTATTCGCATACAAACAATTTATGGAAGGCACATCCGATTGACCTCTTCAGTCGCTTCACTCGGATAGTAGCCTTGTTGAGTTACGACACGCCTCCGATCACATGATGTGTAGATACACGCACAAGTACACAAGCACCATGCCACCGAAGCCGATATTATTTAGCACTCTTCCATAAAATCTGTTTAATGCACGTTATCGGGTTTTTCTTGCGGTAATTTTCTCTATTTCTTTCTTTCTTAAATTTAAGAAGAGATATGCGGGTGTGGCTTCAGCGCTGCCGTCTTTCAAAATTTGAACGAAGCTCCCACTTAGTACCTCACAAACGCATGGGAGCCTAGTTCAAAGTAACAGGTTATCTGCAGCTGATTCAGATGCTATAGGTATAAATATTTAAATTTAAAAGCTGCTTAAAATGCTCAGTTCCTGCATACACACATAAATCGTGCGTTAGGATCTTAGAGTTGTAGCAAAGACCATTGTAAGATGACCAGGCAAGAAGCCAGTCCAGTAAAGCAGTTAACAGCCAATCGATAACCCACACAGTCCGTCTTTTTATAATATCCGAACTCACAAGAAATATCGATAATAGAGCTAGTATAAGTCACAGAGTAGAACAAATGTTCCTCTAAATTTTGATGTACATTATGTAGCTGTGACTTACA
Source organism: Psococerastis gibbosa (assembly GCA_963971405.1). Classification (NCBI taxonomy): domain Eukaryota; kingdom Metazoa; phylum Arthropoda; class Insecta; order Psocodea; family Psocidae; genus Psococerastis; species Psococerastis gibbosa. Next base: position 44,299,004 of record OZ020489.1, on the reverse strand, counting down.
CCTCGATTGGCCACAGTTCTTCATCTTGACATTGAGGATGTCAGTTCGAAGGAGTACCGAAACTGCGGCCCTACTACGGTGTTAGTGTGCATAGTATGTATAAAAATGTAGAGGAACACTTCTTCTACTTTATTACATTAAATTTATTAATCTACAATCGATATTTCCTGTGAAATTGAATTGTATAAAAAACTTTGGGAGTGTCCCATTGTCTCTTAAGAGAACAGTGGGTCATAAAATGAGGCTGTTTCACTGTTTCATGTTAGTCTTGGACATGGTCAACTTACGATTATCCCCATACTAAAATCCAAGATCTTAACTGGTTATATCGTGGACCATAGCCATGCTGCGTACACTGCTTACCGCCTGTATGGTAGTATGGAGACAGGTTGGTCAGATTTGTCTAACAGAGGGCTTCCGGCCGACTCAGAAAGGTTCAACGTTTCCGGCCTGTAAACAGAGCTCTGTTAAATACACAATGAAGTTAGTTACTCAAATACTATTTGTATTCCAAAACACTCAAGCACGTGCGTGCGTGCGGGGAACTTGAAGAAACGCTATGTTTATTCCCCAACGCGCAAGCATGTGCCTGCATTGGGTTGGAATCGAAAAAACACAGTGTTTATTCCCAAACGCGTAAGCATTCGGGTGAAGTTGAAGAAACACAGTGTTTATTCCCAAACACGCGGGGTGAAATCGAAGAAACCATGTATTTCATGGTTTTTAATTTTTGGTCAGTGGTTAGACGAGCTGTGCGGTCCTATGAGGCGGCGACTTATTCTAATTCCTCAGGTTCGAAAAAGCACGCCGGGAGATTATTTTTTTTCTAATTTTGTGTAAGCCAAATTGCCTACCTAGAAAACTAAAAAAATATCTAACTTTTTCTTAAGGCTTCTCTGCCACAGAAGGTGTATTCCTAGGCTTGCAATTTGTAATGGCGCCGGCGTCTGAAAATGGCTGAATGCAATGATGGGGACCTAGTGGACTCCTACAATGAATTTGTTATTTTTGTCGTGAATCAACTCGTATTCTAAGAAGTCAGCAGAAAGACCGACAGAAATATATCATCTTCTTCTTCTTCTTCTTCTTCGAATTCGAATGCCTCTTCTAGCAAAGATTGGAAATTATCACAAGAGCAAATCTTTCCAAATTCTTCCCCATTCTTCTCTGTCCTGGGCCGTTCTCTTGTGTTAGTAGGAGGTTCAGCATCTCATAATATTATCTTGCCTTCCTTGGTGCTCTCGATGGTGCCTCCTACAATGGTGTTAAGGAGTCCTTCAAATCTGTTCTGGCCCCCTTACATTTGGTTCTTCTCACGGATACATTTGCAAAATGCAAAATGCAAAATGCTGAAAACTAGATTTTGTGATTTGGTGCCTCCTACCATATGGTGTTAAGGAGTCCTTCAAATCTGATCTGGGCCCCCTTCTATTTAGTTCTTCTCACATTTGCAAAACTATATTTTTATCCACCGCACGGTCGTGAGTAATTTAAACGTATTGGCTACGATTTGGTTGCAAATGTTAGTGGCGCCAAAGTCATGAATTCTTAAAATCTTTGAATAGTCGGTTGCGCGCTGAATTTGCCTATATTATGATAATGTATTTTTAGACTGTATGACATGTGCAACAAATCGACCTCGCAGTAGCCCTAGTAATCTACATACTATGGCGTAGGTAGAATGTAGATATACAGTATGTAGTTCAATCGAATACTAAACGAATATTTGACACATTGGGTTTGACATGCATAAGCCTATTTTCTAATATACCGTTTGTTTTATGTTTTATCCGCGCCTTATCCCTTCGAAGGGGTCGGCGACTTGGATCTTCTTCTTCCACGCAATACGGTTTTCGGTGTCCTCTAAGGGGGACGCCCTAACCGTATACTCGCTTCTGTTTCAATCCATGCATAGTGATTGGCCACCTTTTCAGCCGGCTGGCCAGGCCTGACGCCTTGGTTTGACATCGGAGTACCTTCTCGTAGATGCTTGCCTTACTAGGCTAACGGGCACATCCACCCGTGGAGCACGCTTTTAGGGCGGCGTGTACTCGCCCTGACACCAGCTCGTCATTGGTTCTGTGGGTGCTTCTGGACAGTCAGGCTTCTGCCCCCGACTGCCCCCCACACCTGGTAAGCTGGCCGCTGCATTGTCAGGGATTGCTTATTTGGTAAACCTTATTCGCAACTACCCACTACATCTAGTGGGCGTCCCCCTATCCGCAACCTGGGGACCCTGCCGGTAGCCTGCAGCTCGGCCTCGGTCAATATACCGTACATATAGTATAATACCTACGTCAATACAAGTCTATCGGGAACTTTGATACAAGTAATGCGGGTAATAATAAGATTTTTTTTTTTTAATTTACAGAAAATAGTCTAGATAAAAATTAAGTTAATCGTGACTTCTTGGAATTTCAATTTAATGCACGTACAAATAAAAAATAAAGCAATGATTTACTAAAGCTAGTTACTATGAACAGTGTACGTCCCGTAGGAAATTGGCAGCCCGAAATCAAACATCTTATTAACGGTTTGAAAATGCTCCAACCGAAGGGATGATGCAAATGTCACAAAGAAGAGGATATCTTAATTTATATACTGAACTATCAGGCGCGGATCTAGAATGAGACCAAAGAGGGGGCTAAGATTAATTAAAACAAGTTTTTGAAAAATAGGGCTGAAATATTGGGAGTTTTACGCATTTTCAGTGCAATAAGGGTTCTATATTACAGGTAAATAATACAATCGAGCACAAGGAGGGCCCGGGGGGTCTCACCCGGGAGAAAATTTGTGAAAAATAGGACTGAAATAGTGGGGTTTTACGTATTTTGAGGAACCTAATGGGGGGCTATAGCCCCCATAGCCCCCCCGTAGATCCGCGCCTGTGAAATAGAGTTCTACCTGTATAGGAGAGCGCGCCAAATATGTTTTTTTTTAATCCTGAGTTTTTTTTTCAATGGTTGGCTTCAGGAGGCGGGCACGAGAGGTCCCAGAAATTCAAAAATACATTATATATTTTAGATAAAACTTTAAAATATATATATTGACGTACTTTTTGTTCTATTATTCTAAGCCAACCTTAGTGGGTCACATGCAACGATGTACCTGAAGAATCTCAGTCCACAAACTAGGATATATGGTTTCAAACGATCAATCTACGAGATGGTCATTTCATGTCCCGCTCCCCTAAACCGATAGCATTTTGAAACAATCGTTATTCCTTCGCAAGTCACGCACTCCAACAAAAGCCTATCGGTTCCCCCACCACCGCACTTCGCCATAATTTGTCAGGCTTTTCCTCCCCCCCCCCCCCCACTTGTGGATCGACACGAGCGTTTACGGTAAAATATGCAGTCAGCACATGTTTAGTGTCCGGAGTCTGAATTTCCCCCAAAAGGTTGTTGGTTCTAAATTGGTTTCCACCAATGAGCAGATGTTTTGAAGGTCAGGTAATTTACATTATTTCTTTTATTTCAGTTTCTTTTATCAATATTAATTCTTGTAAATGCAATAATTTGAATTGTACAATTAATTGGAATTAAAAATAAATATAATAATTTCAAAGGTCGAAGTTCCTGTATGTAATTGAATGTGGGAATCACCCTTTACCACTAGCCCAAGGGCGCAACTTATCAAGGGGTGCTCTTCCCCCTGGAAAAATAAAGGTAAATTAATAGATGCATGTAAAAGCAGCCCTATTATGTTAGCCGTTGTAATATATTGTAAATATAATTTGCCAGACCTAATAAATGCTTGGGTACATGGCCGCGCCCAGGAGGGTGCTCCATGGGATCCGGACCCCCCCCCCCAAAAAAAAAAATAATAAAAGGGCTTCGCACAAATTTAAACTTAATTTTATCTTTAAGTACAATTACAATTAATTCATCATTTTATGTAAACCTATATTGTTTGAAGAATTGGAATAATTTATTTGAATTTGAACACTGATGGATAGAATGGACTGTAATAATAAATTTGGACCCTAGCCCCCCCCCCCATAAAAAACCTGGGCACAGCTTTGTTTGGGTCAACATTTGAGTGTAGAGCGGTCGAGTTTGTTGAATTCAACAGCCCGCGGCAAGAAGTTGATAGCGTGATCTCCTACTGTATTGTTACCGTACACATATACAATATAATTATAAATTTAATATATATAATATAAATAATATATAATTATAAATATATGAAAGCCTTCGGCAATAAAGTACGGTCTGGCAATACTTTTCGTTCCTCATCACATAATTAGTTTCCGTTTCTTAACCGTCAGCAGCAACTCGGCTTCTGTATCCATCCAGGATCTCAGCATTAGGAACCCACATTAATATTCCCCAATGTTTCGAAACTATACTAGATAGCTGTAAGGAGGCATTGAGCTGAGTGCTGACCCATATAGCTGACAACACTTCGTAATGAAGTACAGGCCGGTCAGCAGGGCCTCTTGCCAAATTGCTGCGCTTTTGAAATTGCCACTATTTTTCAATTTTTTGTTGACTGACCCGATGAACATACATTAAAGTGAATACGGTATACAAAGCATGATTCCCAGAAAAAAAAGAAAAAAAATGTTGTCATTTACAAGAGAGTACAAGAGCTGCTGAGGTAAATAAATTGATTTGGCTACATTTACTAATTCACGAAGTCCGAGCAATAAAAAAAGTAGCCTACTTAATCAATGAAGTAATCAAAATCAAAATTTGGCATACCCCCCCCCCCCCCAAATAATCATAGGTAATAAAATACTAGGTCCGTCCGTCCGTCCGTTTGCCTGTCTTAACCTCGGAAAAGAGTGTATATACAATTCGAATTTATTACAATAATTTATTGTTGTTCCAAATACTCCAAATAGTTCTCAAGAAAACGTTTCGGTGGCTCCCTAAAAGTTTTTTTAACGTAGCATTAATTGGTTGACTGCATGTATTTATATAGGAAGGTGATTTATGTTATGAAGAAAAAGGCAAAGTTATATGTACCTACCAAAACAGTTTATTTAGCGAAAAATTCATTCAAAGTCATCTCTAACTCAAAGCTTGGCATTATTGTCGACAATTTCAGACGAAGCTCGCCGTCTAAATTCGACATTCTATTGCGATATTTATTTTTCACATATTATATTATAGGTACCCTTGCTCGCAGAGTTAACACTTAACTGAAAGGGTACTGCAGTAGAACCTTCATGGCTTCCATGACGCCATCGACGTCGACAAAGCTTTAAATTGTGAAATAAAGCAACTATTTTCTTCAAAATATCAATAACTTTTTTTTTCCGCAATGGCCCTGGAAGAGGCATATGTCCCAAGAGAGCCATGGCTCACCAATTGAGAACCCCCTGTCTGCAGCCTGGTATAGATAGATACCACTTGCGACTTACTACCTACTCATTTAGCGTACAGCATCAGTACCTATATAGCATACAGTGTATCATCAATTTTAACACTAAATTGACTTTTCGTTGAAGACGTTAATGACTTTATATCCGACGAAATAAGGTATCAAGAAAAACCTGAATCTGGTGGGCACTTGACCTTACCGTGGCATCGTATTAATTACTACATTAAGGATTCCACCACACTCAGCTTAAACACAAGGGCGGATCCAGCAGAAAATTTAGGGGGGCTTCACAAGTTGTAAGTAAGTTTAATAGGTAATTTTTTTGTTGAAAAGTTGAGTTTTATTTAATTAGTATTATTATTGTTATTTTTTACCATCATATGCATGAATTTACTTATTTATGGGGTCATAACCCACCTGACCCCCCCCCCCCCCAGATGTAAGAAATATTAAATAATAAGGGAATACTAAATTTTTTGTTGTAATAAAAAAAATGAATTTTTGCAGTTAAAAGAGTTGGAAAACCAAAGAGTGATATGTAATGTAAAAAGATCATTTGGTTTGTAATCTACAGTGACTCAATTAGTCCCAAATTGTCACAATAATCTAGGAAAGTATGACTCATCAGGGTCTGATTCACAATTAATATCTCATGCACATAAATTCTTAAAATTAATATCTTCTGTGTGACCCATCGCTTATCAGCAACAAGCAACCGTCCAGCATTCAATGCATCAATGACATTCAACAGATTATAATAATGAAGGCATGTACATGTATGTAGCCGGATGATAACTCGACAGTGGACCTCTTTCGTATAAGAATTTATCGAGAAATGACGTCAAACCCCAATGTTTTGAATGGTTAGGCACAATATTTGAATAATCTGCTTGGCTGGACGCAAGAATTTCCTACACGAAATATGAGGTCCGTTGCTGTATGCCTGTTTATAACATTGTACTTTTTATATATTTTACATACAGTATGTACAGGTACAGCTTCAACCAATTACACCGATAAAAAATTCCTTGTAGTTCAAAACTTTATACCGTACGTATGGAACATAAATAAAATAAAAATTACAGTAGGTATCATAATTATTCTTTCGACTACCCCATTAAATTTATAGTTATATAATTGATGTAGTGAGTCTGTTGTATGAGTCGTAAGTAAAATTATTAAGTATACTCCCCCCAATTGGGCTGGATCCGTCCCTGGGTCTACAGTAGGCTAAGTTCAATATAATATAGGTGTACCGGTACCGTAGTATCGTAGGCCTAACTGCGCGGCGTGGGAAAGATATACCTCCTAAGATTCACACGTGAAGAAAGGTAGTTCTAGTTCATTATCATATGAGCCAATAACATTAAACATCCTGCTTAAAATGTATTAATTCAAGCATACTATGCAATAATTTTAAATGTTACAAAACCTATTATTACTTATATTAACTATTTTTAAATCCTCTAATTTCGGTTAGGTCTATTACATGAGGAGTTGAGGAGGTTGCCTCTTACTCTTACAACCAAAGATAGTTTAATGTCAGTATTATTCATTCCTGTCAGTCAGGTGTAATAAAACAATAAAATTAAGGGCGTCATTTCGGGGTTTGGAAAGGTCGGTTACTCCCCCCCCCCCTCAAGATTAAGGGGGAAAAACCAAAGATATTCTTAGTTACACTCAAAAAAAATTTTAGTAAATATAACCCGACAGGGCTTATTGCAACACGAAATTTCGTGTAACTTTTGGACGGCACGAATAGGGTGTAAATCCTACTAAATGAGTTGTGTTAAATCCGTAGAGTAATTGTTACAACAATAAGGTTAGAAATTACACATACAAGTTTGGTAGAAATTACACTATAGTTGTGTAACAATATTGCACGTGCGAGAATAGGTTAAAATCTACACAGTGATTGTTTAGTTATTACTTAAATAGTTTATGTCAAATCAGCTCAGGTTCAGTGCGTAACCAACAACAGCGATCAGTAGACATAACCCTAATCATTGGCGTTATATTTACACAAATGACTTTACACATTTCATTTTGTTAATGGAAAGCAATTGCTACTCTTAGTTTAAAACAAAGTTGAGTAAACTTTACTTTATTGTGTTACAACCAAACAAGTCCCGGATTACACAGCGTGTGTAAGAAATATTTTTTTCAGTGTAGTTACAGACTATGCCCCTAGGCTGAGCCCTGTGGGGTACAAAAATAATTATGTAGCCTAGATGTGGCAACTTCCATTTCAATTTAACCTCCCCCCCCCCTCCGCCCCCCCCCCCCATTGACCACTGACCCCTCCCCAAAAAAAAATCTATCTTGAAAATAATTATAATCATTATAATTGCTCATATCCCGTTCAAGATTAAGGCCACAAACGTGAGAAAAACAAAGAAGTAGGTAGCGCGGTTACGCCCATGTGTACTCAGTACCCACAGGTATTCAAAATGGCCACCATGCTCCAGCTATAAACAATACAAACAAACCTATTTTCACATAAGAGAAACCCTAAAATACAAAACAAAAATAGAGTACAAACTGTTACTACTGTCCATATCGAATTTGAATAACAAATTAGCCTAAAAGCTCTAAGCAGAAATAAGATTTAGGCTAGGCTACTTGTTGTTCGCCTATATAAGTTTTGAAAAAAAAATGGTTTTTTGTGTCTAACTATTTATAAATAAATATATCAGTCGAAGATTAATATGGCAAAGCTAAAAGATACGTTTTCTTATAAATTTATTGCGTCTTAATTTATGGGAAACCTGTCCAGGCTTAATACAGTACGGTACCTATAGTTTCGAAGTGACCCCACAAATTGTAGTCTATATTTTTAATATAACTTACTTTACTATCACTGTATTCCTCGCCATCTCCCTTACTTTAACCCCTCAATCGGGTTCTTCTTACGTCAAGATGTCACTCACTTTTATAAATTTACACAAAACACCACCAAAACTTCACGAAAAACTGGACAATACACAGCTACACCAGCGCCACTGCAAACTTTGTCCGCCTCTCTCACGACCTGCTTGTAGTCTGCCCCCACACAACACTCTAATTTATCCCCCAACTCCATAAAAACCCATATAATAACCATAGTTTTCTAAGCGTGCTGCTCCCCGTTGGTATAATTTAAGTTCAATTATTCAGGAGGAATTATAAAATGACTAGGGTTCCCGCCACGGTATATAATGAAAACCGGGTTTTTGTATGGGGAGCCCCCTATTATGCCTCCAGCAGTACAAGAGGCGGCCAAGTGCGTGCAACGGGGTATTATTGTAAGCTCAGTATGGGCAATTTATAGGACTATAAGCTGGGACACTTGTGTATGCATTTTAGAATTTCAATAAGTAGGCAACTTAAGTGGGAAAGTACCTACCTAAAAGTGGTGTCTATTATTGCTAGCCTATTCTGGGAAAGTGCAGTTGTACCGTATTGAAAAAGGCTAGTGTAGGCTATTTAATTATAAAAATAGTAAAAGAAGATGTAAGGAAGGGTAATATGGGACTAATTCCCAGCAAGCTTCAGAGTTAGATATTTGTTATCTTATGGACATGTTGGCGACCAAAAATTAACTACGAATTAGGTGCCTAAATAGGCTTGCCTAGGCTACTTAGTTTATAATTACAACCGTAAACCGTTATAGCCTCCAAGGCTTCACACGAAAAAAATTTCCCCTACTGCAACTTGAACTCGGTTCGCCCGAGTGATTGGCGATCATGCCAGCAACAGCATAGGTCAGTCGAGTCTATACACTCTACGGTGGTTCATCCTTGTCCTTTGCTAGGGACGTACCCTCGGTAGCATCCACGGTCACTTGAAAAGTCTCGGTAGAGACATTAGTACGGCCCGTCCATGCATTACTAGATGACAGTGCTGCAGTCCAGTATTCCTTAAGGAGACTTTTCAAGCTATGGTGGGATCGGTCCTTGTTGTTTTGTTTTCCAGCTCCTGCTTATTATTGACAGCGAGAGGAGTGGATCTGTTTATTAACTTGAGGCACCATAAGGACAGGCTCATTCACCTCACCTTTACTCTTCTTATATGCGAATGTGTGTACCCATTCGCCTCAGGACCTCGCTTTTATGCAGAAAGCGATCGGTGCGGTACAAAAAACGCGTAGGGGGTATTCCATGTTTGCTCTTAAGATTTAAGAAGTGTTCTGTATTGATTCAGGCAATGTTGAGCTGAATGGTATACGCTATTGTCAGCAATTACAGGGGAACATTGAAGTATAATGAGAAGCTTTATGAGCTGCATTCATCTATTCTAATGGACAGACCACCTACATCAAGTCCAATTATGATATCCGGCAAGCCATTGTGGAAACACAGTTTTTGGTTGGGATATATCGACTTGTAGCAACCTGCAGTCCCAGCAATTATAGAAAGCTGTGCAATGTGCCCCCTGTTTTTCGGCTAAGTCCAACGTTCTCAATGGCCGCGTGCACGTTGTAGACTACTGCCTAAACCTGTCAGAAAGAAAACACTAACCGACCTGCAACCCTATTATGACGTTAATTATTAACGTAACACTGGGGTTTATTCAATTGTTTTAGACTAAATGCGCGGAAAATTCAAATTGATAAATTATATAAATAAATAAAATATATTTTGGGTGAGTATTCAATTTTTTTCTCCCTTAGATTACTTCATTAATTCTTAAACATTTTCCAAATTTCTACCTTGTACATTTTAATTTTTATTAGTCCTTCAAATTTAAATAATGCAACCATCCTCTAGTATTCCAATAATTTATTAGTTTTACTTTCCCGCCAATTTAGCACTCTTTTGTTTAAAACTATTGAATCAATTGCTAACACCTTGGGGTTTATTTTAACACCGTCAAGTGACACCTTACTAATGCGGTATTAAAAAGTAAACCCCAGTGTTACGTTAATCCCAAATCGCCGTAATAGGGCTGCTGACGGGAGTTGACGATTGTGTGGTAAGGCATATCCGAACCATAGCGATGCAAAATACAGCAAGGACTTAGTTAAGCTACCAGAGTGAAGAAAGGCGTAACCGGAAAGGGTTCATGCCCGCAAGATCTTAGGCCTTTATTAAGGAAAGAAAGCGTTGGGGAACAAAGTAATAATACACAGTATAAGGTTAGCATGCCGGCCGCCATACCAAGTTGAATCCAGCGGGCCAGAGCAGGTTCAAAGATGCAGATAACTTGGTCGTGTGCACAGTGCCGGTAGGGAAACATGGTAGGACTTGTCCTGGTCACCTCCGAACTAATCGTGTGACTTCACTATGTTTCCCAAGTGGTTCGGAATCCACTATAATCAGGAGGTCCACTGTTCTGTGGGCTGGCATAGGGCAGTCAAGTCGGGGTCGCTCTATGGGCCTAAATATGAGGCCTAAGTCGTTGTTAACCCGACGAACACTACTTCTACTATAAGGTTAGCATGAAAACAAGACTTTATAGTCATTTGCAATAAAGTAGTTTTCATTTTATTTTATTTCATTTCATTTCACAGCAGGGGGCACAAGGCTTAAATGCACTTATTCAAAAACATACCACAAATTAAGAAAAGAACTGGTACGAGTGAACCCGTACATGGTTTCCTACTTTTCAATTAGTGTATAGGTCCCGTAATATTATAGTTCAATGCTAAATAATTGTCCCGTGGTTTAATATCGGATGCCTATAGTGCACGGTTTTCCCCCTATACAAGCCAGATCATAAAAATCTTCTGATGTAGAGTCTGTGTTCACCAAGCCCTACTATACATTAATCTGCACCTCCCCCCAAAAATTTAGTAAATGTATTGTAACTTAATTTATTGCGCTCGGATTTAATCGCTCTTACAAATGTTTTGTTTTTCCTATTTTGCCCCCCCCCCCACCCCCAAATGGGCTGGATCCGTCCCTGACGAGGCCCATGGTAAGTCCCAGTATTGTAACGTATTCATATCAACGTTTCAACTTGCACGTTTGCATAATCACAAATCTGAAGGAATTGACAGAGTTCAGTGACCTTGGATGGGCCGGATGGGCACATGGCTTATGTTATGTGTACCAGATTCCGTTCCAGCGGATGCGACAATGGGAATTTACTGGGGGTGTCGGACACATGTTAACAGTTTTACTATTACGAGCTGTTTACGTTCTAAACAGCCATTCATGAGATTATGATGATGTCTCGTTAATATAATGTCTTATAACGTATAATGGGCATGTGGGCTGGCTGCTTGGGGTTTTTGCTTATTGGTTTTGCACACGCAACTTCTAAGATGGCTAGGCAAGTGAATTGTAAGGGTAGGTTAGGCTGTAAGAATGACCGCATGTCCAACAGAATAAACAAAATTTTGTAGCATTTAATGCTGGTACCGCATATCTTCTTCTTCATCTGGCTCCACAGCCCTTGATGGGCTTTAACCCGCTCGATAACACTCCTCCATACATCTCGTTTATGAACAGCGCTCCGCCACCTACGGACTCCCAACTCGCGAAGGTCAGCTTCCAACTCATTCTTCCAGCGTTTTCGAGGACGGTCCGGCCAGTCGTCTTCCTGTCATGCTTGCTTTGTACATCTTTTTTTGGCATGCGATGATGGTCTGACATTCTTACGACGTGTCCCAGCCAACTTAAGCGTTGCGCTTTTAAGAACGCCACTCTCCGTATTCGCATATAAGAACCCTAAGGGTCCATAGATCCCCTCTATTATTTTTCTTTCCGATACTCTCAGTTTGTTTGCGTCATTGAGAGTGTGATTCCAGATTAATTTCCCAGCCGTATGTTGCAATATATGGATGTATATAATTATACAGGTATAGTCTTATAAAGGTTTTATAATATATCCTTAATGCTGGTATAACTTTAGTGTAGTGTATATAAGTCAAATTAAATTATACCAGAAGCACTACTACCAACTTTACAATATAGGTATAAGTACATATTATTATTACTGAATTATAGCGGTGTAATTATTATGATAATTTTGTATTATTAGATTTAGATTTAGTAGATTTAGTAGGTACCCCGCACACCTGCGGCTGAGGTTAAAATATCTGTAGAAATGTTAAATATGTTTTTTAAAATAAATATACGAATTATTATTATTATATATACCTTGTAATACTGACATTAAACTAACTTAGGTAGATTGAAGACTTTGAAGAGGCAAGCTCCTCCCTATAAACAATATTAGAGGATCTTGCCAAATAATTTGGACTTGGTAGGATTCGAACCCAAGACTGTAAGGCATATTACACACCAAAACATACTAAATAGGGCAGTGGCCTAAAAGGAGGAACCTTTATCAGTCCTTAATAGGTTGTCGTGTCAAAGACCATTTTTTAGTTCTTTAAAACTCAACACAAGGAGATTTAACAGAGATTTCAGCAAGTTTTGGAAAGATTAAGAAAGTTATTAAATATTACGAGGAAAAGTTGGGGCAAATCCAATTTGTAAGTAATGGGGGTTTAATGATGAAGGAAGAAGCTGCGAAGAGGGACGGAACAAATTTTGAGGAAATCGCTTATTTCTCCGAAACTTGTCTGAGAGAGAATATTGGAGACAATTTTGTGTTGGTGTTTCGTATTTTTATTAAGACCTTTTTGGTTGGCCCATCAAACTTCCAATTTTTGGACTTAAAATATGTATAGGAAAGCAAAAAATAAATATGAGGTGAACGTTAAATATATTGCATTCACTGTAGTAGACGATGAAACACTGTCCGTAACACTGTCTGCCAGCACCATATTCCCTTTTTGCGCAAAGTCAAATCTCTCGAGAAATATCAATCATGGAGCGATAAATATGGTGTCATAAACTAGAAATTATGTAACCGAAACTAGAGGATATGGAAAAAACTGGGCTTGGCGGGATTCGAACCCACGATCTACGCCTAACCGGGGCGTCGTCTTAACCGCTGGACCACAAGCCCCGACAAGTCCAGTAGGTCTGTGAGCTGACTTAATTGCATAAAGGCAATGCTTTATTCATTACATTGTAGTATTATATGGTACATATAACACTGACAGTTAAGACGACGCCCCGGTTAGGCGTAGATCGTGGGTTCGAATCCCGCCAAGCCCAGTTTTTTCCATATCCTCTAATTTCGGTTATAACGAGGAGGTTACCTCTTCAACCAAAGTTAATTTAATGTCAGTGTTATATGTACCATATAATACTACAATGTAATAGAAATTATGTATATTCTTCTTCGCTTTGACAGTTTGATGTATATTGTGTTGAAGTCACTAGCACCGTTCAGCCACAAACAACGGTCAATGAGGATGTCACGTTGAAAGAAGACTGAAGACTGTGGCCAATTTGTGTTAGCCACGACCACATACTACAATAGTACAATACTATGTACTAAAATTAGCATTAACATTTCTTCTACTTTATAACATCTCTATTTTATAACAACTCTACGATTGAAATGCCATAAGAAATTTGATTAGTGCAACAACAAAAAACGGACAATTATTATTAACAGAAAACGATGGAAAGAATACAATTTCTATCTTTGAGCCGTAATGAGATGCTATAAAACAGAAGAAGTGTTCCTCGTCATTTTGACGTACATTATGCGACCGTTACACCAATCAACCACATTTATTGAACATTATTTGTTAAAAGTATAATTGTCACTGAGGATGCCAGGGCGATGAAGTTCCAAGACTGTGTAATAACGTATAAAAAACTTCAGCCTGTAGGGTACCGTATCCAATGGTTGGCCACACCGTGGTCGAGTTAACATAGAAGTTCGATCTCGCGTGTGAACTTGCCTTTTCAGCTATCAACTTGTGTAGAATAGTGATTTTTCTTTTCTCAACTTTCCTGTACAACTTCCTTATTATCTGCTAAGTATTAATTCTTATTAGTCTTAGTGTTATACATTATACAATAATATGCGTACTAAAAAGAGGAAACGAGGAACCCCCTTATCAGGGGAAGCCCTATCAGAACCTCTATCTGAGCAACAAAGCCAATATTTTAGCACGGTTTTCATATTAACCCACGCGGATGAGGGAAAAAATTTGACAACAGTTTCCCCCTTTTTAATTGAAAGGGCAATTATGGGGTCACTGACAGGGCAGCCTAAGTCTGTCAAAAAACAACGTTCCGGTCGCATATTGGTGGAGGTGGCTAATGCGGGACAAGCCAGGGAGATTGTGGAAATGAGTTCACTGTTGGGACAGGTTCCCATTAAGGTCGTACCCCATAACACCCTGAATTTAGGAAGGGGAGTCCTCAGATGCTGGGATCTTGCCCACACATCAGACAGCGACATAAATGAGGCTCTGGCCACTCAGGGAGTATGCAACGTTCGAAGATTGACACCTGCCAATGAAACGAGTGCAATTAATACATACAATAATAGACCACCGGCATACCTTTTAACATTTAGTAATACACAACTGCCTACATATATAACGGTTCTCACTAGAGACTACAGGTTGGAACCATATTACAAACAACCCCTAAGATGCTATCGTTGTAACCTTTATGGTCATCATAGTTCATCTTGTAACCGCCCAGAGACATGCTGGAAATGTGGTGAGGCCAAAAGTGGAACACATAACGAAAAAACATGCGTAAAAACAATTTGCTCTGCTTGTAAAAGTACTGATCACACTGTAAAGTCAACACAATGCCCTAAATATGTACTGGAAAAAACTGTAGTCCGACTGTCAACCAGGGAAAACATACCTATACCTCAGGCTCGAAATTTTGTAATATCCGCCCCAAAAGGCACCAACCCACTGAAAAGTTATGCCCAGGCCAGTAAGGGTACCGGAACTTTGTCTCAACCCGCTCAGACCAGTCTACCCCATCTCAAGATTGGCGCTACCCCGTCACAACCGAATTTGTACCACCAGAGTATACCCTCAGTTACCACTCATAAGAATGGTGTATTATGTGAGGGATGCAATGATATGAAACCAGCCTTAGAAAAATTAACCAAACAGGTTTCAGAATTAACCAGCCTAGTTGGCATGTTACTTAAAACATTTCTACCCAATTTCACATCAAACCTACCCACACCTAATACATCGATACAACTAAGTAACCAGGCAGCAGGCACATCTAACCCCCGCAGCAAAACTGTGGAACCGGAGACCAACATTAACAGTAACCAGTTATCGCTAAACTTTTCAGCTAATGAGCAAAGTAAAATAAATACTAAGTCAGCACTTAAGGTGTTTAACATCACTCGAGGAAGCGAGCCCATTCATACAGAAAATAAAACAACTTGCCCTGTTGCTGACCAAACTGCCATGTCACCGGGCTCAGAAGCCGAGGAATATTAGTGATGACCTACCTCATTCAGTGGAATTTGAATGGCTATAACTCCAGATTAGAAGAAATCCAGCTACTCCAATCACGCTACCAACCCCTAGCCTTCCTTTTACAAGAAACCCACCTGAAATCGAATTCATGTATAAACTACACAGGCTACACAGTATACCACAACACAGTTACCACGCCTGTCAACTCTAAAGCACGCGGAGGAGCAGCGATATTCGTGGCTAACCATTTACCCACCCACCCAGTTCCTTTGACCACTCATCTCGAGGCCGTAGCGGTACGAACCTCATTTCAGCAACCGGTTACACTATGTTCTGTTTACATACCACCCAACCTCAAGTTTACTAGGGATGATATATCCGGCATAATAGCACAGCTGCCGACCCCATACATTATATCAATGGATGCTAATGCTCACTCCCCTCTATTTGACTCTGAACGACGTAGTGCTGACGCCAGAGGTAAAGAAATTGAGAAGCTGGTGCAAACCTCCACAATTCAGCTACTGAATAACGGGAGTGTTACGCATTTTAATACCAGGCACACTTACTCAGCAATTGATCTTACCATGGCCCATTCAAGAATAGCTGGTGATTTTGAATGGTCAGTCCATTCGGACCGAGCTGGGAGTGACCATCACCCCTTACTAATAAAGTATTTACCGAATAAGCCCGTTTTTGTGCCAACTAGGCAGTGGAAAATAAGGACGGCTAATTGGGAAACCTACCGCTCCAAATTGACAGGTTCATATCCGGTTATTACAACCGATGTTGAGGAAAGCCTTAAACTCATAACTGAGCCTATTATTACGGCAGCACAAACCGCAATAGGATACACGAAACCGGGTCCATATAGGCGAACCCCAGTAGTATGGTGGAACAGTGTATGTGCAGCAGCGATAAAGTGTCGCCGACAGCTGTATCATAAGTTCAGAACATACCCCACGCAGGAAAATATGCTCGCACTTAAAAAACAGGAAGCACTTGCAAGGCGAACAGTAAAATATGCCAAACAGCAGCACTGGCGGAGTTACGTATCGACCTTGGGCTCCGATACTACTGTAGGGAAGGTATGGCAGAAAATCAGGCAACTGCGTGGAATTAACCACTCTGCCAATTATGGGCCAATACTGCATGAAGGACAGGTATATACTAACCCCAGTGATATAGCTCACCAGTTTGCACTCTTTTTCAGTGAGATATCCAGCAACGATAACGTGACACTGTCATCATTGCAAGCCAAACATGTCTTGGATGCCACCCCTACATCATTCACTGGGGGTCTTACTGAACAGTATAATGTTTGTTTCAATATGTATGAGTTCCAGCACGCTTTATCTCGCTGCAAAAACTCGGCACCGGGTCCCGACTCCATACCATACATTTTTATTAAACAACTTCCAAGAAATTACCAAACCCTAATTGTAGCCTATTTTAATGTAATTTGGTCAACACAAAAATTTCCTGAATCCTGGAGGCAATCTATTTTGGTGGCAATCCCTAAACTTAAAAAAGACCGCAGTCAACTTACATCATACCGGCCCATTTCACTAACCAACAGCCTTTGCAAGCTTATGGAGCGAATGGTAAATTACCGCCTCACACATGTACTTGAAACTCGTAACCTAATAGTAAATTTTCAATGCGGTGGCAGGAAGGGGCGCACGACCACTGAACATTTAGTTAGAATTTCTCAGTACATACAGGACGCCTTCATAATACAAAGTCACGCTGTTGCCATTTTCTTTGACCTGGAAAACGCTTATGATCGGTGCTGGGAAAGTCCAATTTTGCACTCATTACAACAATGGGGACTACAAGGAAACCTTCCTATGTTTATAATGAACTTTCTAAATAATAGAGAACTATCAGTGCGGGTGGGAGGGCTGACATCAGCTCCTCAGCCCATGGAAAATGGTACTCCCCAAGGTTCAGTTTTAAGTTGCACCCTATTTACTATCGCAATTAATTCAATCGCTGATTACCTGCCGATCACTGTTTATCCCTCACTTTATATTGATGATCTATGCGTAATCTACTCATGTCGTAACTTAGTACAACTGGGCAATACACTAGAAAAAGCCATTCATGGAATTGAAAAATGGGCCAATGACTACGGTTTCCGATTCTCAACCGGCAAAACTGCAGCAATGCACTTCTGTCGGAAGAGAAACTGTCATGGCAATCCGACTCTAAAATTCAACAACCAGTTGGTTACTTTTAAAGATACGCATACCTTTTTAGGCCTCACGTTTGATCGACGCTTAACTTGGTCAGAGCACATTACCCAGCTGAAATCAAAGTGTGAAAAAGACCTGAATGCATTAAAAACTGTAGCGCATCATCAATGGGGCTCAAATCGGCAGGTGCTACTGACCATGTACAGAGCTTTGATTAGATCGAAACTAGATTACGGGTGCATTGTATACTCCGCAGCGCATCCTACCATCCTGAAAGCCCTAGATGTGGTTCATAACACTGCTCTAAGACTTTGTCTCGGTGCCTTCAAATCAAGTCCAACAGCAAGCCTGTACGTTGAAGCTAATGAACCACCCCTATTCTTGAGAAGGGACAACTTCATACTTAAATATTTCGCCAGAATATGCAAAAATAGAAACCTGTCCATACTCCTGGATGCCCATAATACTTCACTTCATAATAGATACAATACGCGACCACGCTCATCTAAACCCTACTTTTTCAGACTAAAAGTACTACTTTCCAATCTTACATTGCAACTCCCCCCTGTAATCAATACTAACAGCACTGTGTCTCCTCCTGAGTTGCCCCCATGGTTACAGCCGATCCCTCAATGCAATACTAAGCTAACTTTTTTCTCTAAACAAACTACACCACACTTTATCATTCAAAAACATTATCAAGACATTCTGACAGAGTACCCTAATACTATATGGCACCATTATTTCACAGATGGATCCAAATCCCCCCTGAACGCAGGGGCTGCCTTTATATATAAAAACCATGAGTTTCATTTCCCTCTACTACCACAGATTTCTATTTTTTCCGCCGAGCTGGTCGCTATCCAACAATGCATCATACATATAAGTAATGCTAAACACTGCAAGTCCCTCATAATATCCGATAGTCTGTCAGCACTTACTGCCATTCAACAGATATACCCCACACATCCTTTAATAACAACAATTCGAAACTCCATCACACGAGTAGCATCATATTCCGAAATTAAATTTTTATGGGTCCCATCACATGCAGGAATCTCAGGCAACAACAGAGCTGACCGAGCTGCCCAAGCAGCAGCTGCGATCCCCTCCCCCCTTATCCGTATTTTTCTCCAAGTGATTTTAAGACTAACTCTACCCGAATTATGATACAAAGATGGCAAAATCACTGGGAGAATCCGGAATTTTCACATAATAAACTTAGGGCCATCAAACCTCATGTAGGGAAAGTGTCGGCTGACATAAGCCTTAGCCGCATGGAGGAAGTATTAATAACACGACTGCTTATTGGGCACACGAGGCTGACCCATGGGCACTTGATGACGGGTTCCCCACCCCCCATGTGTCCAACCTGTCAGGTACTACTTGATGTACAACACCTGCTCCTTGTCTGTCCTACGTATGCTTGCTACCGCACCTTCCCTAGTAACTCCTCTATGAGCGATATTCTTACTGATGCAGCTACTTTACGCCAACACACGCTCCCGTTTCTGTTCCAGTCCACTATCTATAAAGATCTGTAAAAACCCTTAATCCATTTAAAAAAAAAAAAAAAAAAAAAAAATCGAACAAATAGACAAGGG
Organism: Psococerastis gibbosa; assembly: GCA_963971405.1. NCBI lineage: Eukaryota > Metazoa > Arthropoda > Insecta > Psocodea > Psocidae > Psococerastis > Psococerastis gibbosa. Next base: position 44,279,613 of record OZ020489.1, on the reverse strand, counting down.
CAAACTGTTGTAGACGGTACCTGGGCAACTCGTTGCCCAGCGCGCTTATAGCAGTTTGCGGAAAAAAAAAAAAAAAAAAAAAAAAAAAAAAAAAAAAACAATAGTACACACTACACCAGCCCCATTAAAAACTACAGTATTGCAACACTTAAACATACAACGCGTAAGCCCCAAAGGGCGTTGCGTTATGATTTAAAAAAAAAAAAAAAAAAAAAAAAATAATATCATAATCACAATGTCTAAATGTAGATGAACGTTTCTTCTATTAATAGCTCTGCAGTCAATTTTTTCTGGGAAATCTTATTTCTATAACGAAGTTGCAGTTGTATGCTTGTTTTATTTCAATTCCAGTCAGAGTCGTATCTGTACTTGGTTAAGTCATGCTTTCGCCTGTTACATTGCCACCCTTTACCGCCCTGTGATACTAAAGGGCATACGGTAATGGTAAGCTTGTCTTAGCTTGTCCATTATCGCTTGTAGCCGGTGTAGGTTGACATCAAGTACATATACCAGTTTGGCAAAGGCCAAAAATTCATAGGGAAACAATACAAATAATGTCCGAAATCCATAGGTTTGATAAGCATTGGACAAGGGGCCAATCTAGGCCTGGGTCCATAAATAGTCATTAAACAATAACCTCTAACCCCTAGGAGTAGACAGTCTACTTATTGTACATGTTCGGCATAGTAGTTCCTCGTCTCAGAAAATATCAGCAACTGATCCTAGCTGAACCCACTTAAAAATATATTTTTAGCCTAGACGTAATATTATTTAAAAAACGGGACGTCCTTATATTCAAATTAAATTGTAACCCGTAGAAAAGCGCGCCATCATTAGTGAGTGCAAGGGGGGAGAAGTCTATTCAAAAACGCCATGAAGTTTTCCACGTAACCTCTCTATTTTATTTCTGAAAAGTTTTTGAAACGACTTTTAAAGGAAATTTTTCTTCCAGGGTCTTTTCTTCTCATAAGGAGACATCATCGTTATTGCGGTTGTGCTTTTATGTTAGAACGTTGAACTGTGCATGATTAGAAGAAAAAAGAAAGTTCTGAAGAGTCTTTATCTCTTATGTTTTATGCATACAGTATCGTAAACAGTTTGCCACTTTCTTGCGTCATATTAATCGGTTGAATATTTTTATCTATGGTACCCAGTGCCAGATTTACCCATGGACACTTGGGGCACAGGCCAACGGCCCCCACAAACAAAACTTTTTTTTAATAAAAAAAAAATAGAAATTGAAAACAATTTCCAAACAAAGTTTTGAAATTGGCGGGAAGTTAAACGATTTTTATTGCTGCAATGTTGGTAGACAGAGTGTTCACCCACGGCCCCCACACACCATGTGCCCACGACCCCTACAGGGGTTAATCCGGCACTGATGGTACCGGTAGGCCTAGATTTTTTAGTGAAACTAATAGTAGGTACCCGTATCCTACGAGTATAGGTAACTAGGTATAAAATAACCGTTCCATATATTTCTCTCTTGGGAATATTTAGGTCAAGCACGTAGCCAGGATTTTATTTCGCGAGGGGCTAACTACCAGGGGGTTGGGGGAGGCGGGGTATGGAATACCCCCAGTAAAACGGCGGGTCAAGTCTTCCGTAATCTGTGGAAGTATCTTGCACTATCGAATCTACTGTATATACACTGGATCGAGCGATAACAAATATAAATAAACTAAAAAATCATTTTCCCCCCTTTCCCCCTTGGGGCTTCAGCCCCCAAAGCCCCCTGCCTGGCTACGTGCCTGATTTAGGTAAATAAAACGCTCGAGCTAAGCACATTTCGGGAGCAAGCAAGGGCCACGTTATCCACCTAGCTTCTAAAAAATAAATAAATAATGTCCTGAAGGCTGTTTTATGATCCTAGGCCTACTTAACGTATTGCCCATTGGTACCTTGCCCAATGCCAACGGCCCCATGGATTTCGGACATTGTATTGTTTCCGTATGAATTTTGGGCCATTGACAAACTGGTATATATACGTTCTCGATGTCACCTTCACTGACTACAAGCGTTAACGGGTTTAAGCTGTGACAAGCTTCCCATTGGCGTAGTGTAACGGGTGGAAACATGACTTAACCAAGTACAGATACAAGTCATCGGGATAGCTTGGGGAAATGATATAAAAAAGGGTTAGTTGTACTTACACTGCTGTGTTAGTAGTCGTTAGACACCCTTAGGCCCCCTCCCCCTAACAATGGGCTCCGCCCTAATTGTTTGATGACTATGTAAGGCCCCGCCTCTAATGACTATTAACACTGCAGGCAATGTAAATCCAACTAACCCTCTGTTAAATAATGTTACCCCATTGCCATTAACCTTTACCAATAGCTGGTGGAAACACAGGGCTTCTTATCGGAAATGACTCGCAGCCACCTGCAGCCCGATCATGGCGATTTGGGATTATCATAATACCGGGGTTTATATAATTCCGGGGTTTATATAATACAATACCGGGTTAATTTTTTAATACCACAGTAGTAAGGTGTCATGTCCCAAATCGTCATGATCGGGCTGCTGTAGTCTGCTGTAGTCCGAGCAGTTTGAACCATGTGTACCCTATTTCTGCTATGTTTAATGGTTTAAATGTTATATTAGAGGTTGCCTAAACCTTATTTAGGCCAATGCAACGCGGGAGTTCATACGCGTTCATTGTATTAAGATGCTAATTGGCAGGCCGGACGCGTTCAATTGTGATCCGCACCTTCTCACTAGAACCCAATGAACATGTCAACGAATATAGAAGGAATAGAAAATTGACGGAGTGAGGAGCTGCTTGAAAGCTGGGAACACAAGATGCTCCGAAAGGTGCATGGACCCGTGCAAAATCAGGGGGAGAGGGAGGGACAGAGAGAGTGGCGGATCTGCAGAAATGATGAGCTCTACGCGATATACCAAAAACCTAAGATAGTAACAGAAATCAAGAGAGCCAGCATCAGGTGGCTAGGGTACGTGGAACGAATGCCAGACAATAGGGCAACAAGAGCAGCCTTACACAAGGTAGGGAGAAGAGTGGAACGACTGCTGGCTGGACTACGTTGAGGTGGATCTGGCGAACCTTGGCGTCGATGACTGGCGAAGGAGAGCGCAGGACCGCGCAGGCTGGCGCGATGTGGCAGACCAGGCCAAGGCCCTTCACGGACCGTAGTGCCAAGGAGCAAGTAAGTAAGTAAGTATGTGTGTGAAGGCAAAGCGAATCAGCAAGTTTATGTTTTGTCAGTAATTTAAGAGGTCCAAAAGGACGTAGTGCGAATACGAGACGGAGTCAGAGTACAAACGGCGGAGTCAGAGTGTAAGAAGCAGAGTCAGAGTACAAGAGGCGGAGTCAGAGCATAAGAGACGGAGCCAGAGTACGAATGAAGCATGTAAGCATGCACTTGATGCACTTGTACGTTACTGATTGCAAGCAAACTCTTGAGCAGTTGTCTATGCATTATGCATCATCATTATCATCATCATCATCATCATTACTGCTGACTGCTGACTGTGGCAAGCTCTCATGGCCGCAGTACGGAAGTGTCTCGTTACAGCAATAACCCCGCTGTCATATTCCTAATTAATTTCACAGCAGCGGGAGCTTCAGCAGCATTCACCGGCCAAGCATTTTGCTGCTGGTCAGCGTACATCCCTCTGGTAAAATGGGAGAAACTTAAAATCAGAAAATAGATAAGGGGTTCTTATAGTGAAGTAGGAACACAATTATCCACAGTAAATTAATTATTAATATGACCGGTTTCGGATACAATCCATCATCAGATAAACAAACACATGGAAAAACGCCAGCTTATATACCCAGGGGGTTGAAGGGGGAGTTGGGGATGTTCTCCAAGTTCCGCGAAGTCACCAAGGAAACTCCACAAGGAATAAATAAAGAGGTCCTACTTGAATGAAGGCATTAAGTCAGAAAAACACACTGAGAAAAACGAAGATCTCAAACTACCAATACTGCGTATCATGGGCAGGCCGTGGGAAGGACAAAAAACTTTCGGAGATTTATAGAGGGCATGGCCGAATGGGTGATATTACACTGATTAATGATCAAACAAAAAATTAGAGCTTTATTTAACCGTAACTATAGAGTTAGTGAACCCCAAAGGACCGTTAAATGACATTAGCTTTGTCAAAGAAATCCACTAATGTATAGATAATATATAGAATAAAGCCCTGAGCGTTTTCGGCAAAAACTGCCATCTATAGAGGGAACACGCTAGCACTGTTACACCTTATGAAGTGTTTGAGACTTTGAGAGTTTGAGAGAAAATGCAAGTGCAGAAGACTAATTAGGCATGAAGAACTTTGTAGCATCGTAGCCGAAGGTACCATCACTATGAGCACAATGCTAAAACTTATAACGGGTCACCCAATGAAGCCGTACGGAGGCGATCTGCAGCAAGAATTAACGAGGAGCAGTGCAGGGTGTAGCTATGGGACCAGGCGGCCCAGGGCCCCACAAAAAAGGGGCCCTCACAATAATCCGCAAAATACAAAATCTTAATAGAGTCAAAAACAAAAACAAGAAACTTAAGCAAATAAATAAACTTGTCGAAATATTTGGCGGGAAATTGGAACCTGCCATGCCATTAATGATAAATCGCCTTACTCTATTCTATTTTGCATCCTGTGCCTCAGTGTCAGTATGTTATAAACGATAGTGGAATATTCGTGTAAGGGTGCAAAACTTTTCTGAACGAGAAAGAGCCCCCACAGAATTCCGGTCCAGCCTCCTGGGGCCCCCACAACCCGGCACTGCGAAGAGATGCGGGGATCTCCAGAGATATCAAAAGAACTAGGGGATTAGAGAAAGAAAAATCATATGAAGAAAAAAAAAACGTAGCCGGTATTCGAACCAGAGTCTCTACCATGCCAGGGGTGGTATGCACCGAATCCGTCGTACTCCAAGTTTCGACATGTTCCCGTGTACTTTAGATGAACGCAGGTTTTGGCCGGTACCTGTACTAACAACCTTGTAAATAGTTGAGCTACTTTTAAGTGATACCCCAATTGTATGTAGCTGCGGCTCCATAACCAGTGGTGTGCCAAAAAATAGCAGAGGTCAAACAAAAGACATTGCTGTCTCGTTTCTGTTTGTCTGTCTATTTTTTTAATCCTGTGGCTATTTGATACGTGTCTACAATGGCTGGTCATAGGAGGATTCAAATATAATATTGTATTTTTGGCAGGAATCGAGTGTGCCATCTCTCCTATATAGAACTCTAGTTTCACCAATTCCACACAAACAAAATTTATTGATGACAAATAAATAAGCAAATGGCTTTGTCTTCGCGACGACCAGCTTTCCATTACAATCTGGCCATGTCTTCTTATCTTATCAATTTTAATGAACGTGAATCATACTTACTTCTTTAATAGTTAACCCTCTTCTACACTGAGTGCGTTACTTGCGGGAGGGGTAGATCGTCCATAGGGGTGGTAGGGGCCGGGTCTAGAAAGTTCTGTAGGACTGGGGGCGACACTTTTCGACCTCGGCTATAGTGGACATACCCGTTCATGCTTTCTTATTTTACCTGTATCTATGTTTTTCTTAATACACGGGTATACTTACTTCTTTGGCAGTTGCCCCTCTTCTACAGTGAGTGGGTTACTAGCCTGAGGGGGTAGATCGTCCATAGGGGGGGGGGGGCTTATTAAGTTCTGTAAGACGGGGTGACTTGTCAAACTATGCTACAGGGGCTATAGCGGAGACACCCGTGCATCAGTTCCCGCGCATGCTTTCTTGTCTTATCTATTGCTATCTTAATAAGCGTGTATATACTTACTTCTTTGGCAGTTGTCCCTCTTCTACACTGAGTGCATTACTGGGTGGAGGGGGTAGATCGTCCATAGGGGCGGTAGGGGGCCTTGAAAGTTCCGTAGGACTGGGGGGCGACTTGTCAAACTCTGCTATAGGGGCCATATTATCCATTGGTGAGACAGAGTTTGTGTCCATAGCACGTACAACACCTCACTAGCACCAATTGCACTTCAACACTAGTCTGTTTCCTTCCTGAAAGAAAGAAAGAAAGAAAATTAGAAAAGGCAATATCCGCCTCGCTTCACAGTTCATATCTCTTGTTAAACGATTCACCGATTCGTAAAATGGCGATACATTCACAAAAGGATAACAGATATAAACATTCACACAATTATAAACTATTGTAAAATTATTATATTACGTATATTATTATTTCATTCGTGGTGAAAATATCGCTTAAATTATCAGCCACTTCTTCAATTATATAGAAAGATTTTTTTTGTAAAAAAAAAAATATTTTATTTATATTTTTATATTTATATTTATTTATAGATAAGGTTTCTAATGTATTTGGTAGTTTGTTAAAAAATTTAGTAAGGCAGCACTCCTATTTTCCAATGCATAGTGGTGCGCCAGTGTTCCTCACGAAAACTATCTGATAGGCGTGGTTGGAGACCGGACCTAAGAAGTAGATGCCTTTAATATTTAATTGTCCTAAAAGTAGCCTGTACTGGATGTAACAATGACACGTGTGCTGTGTATTGATGATCGTCACAGGAATAAAAATATAGAGAGAAGGGGTAAGGGGGAGATGCGTGTTGGGGTAGCAACCCCTACACAACAAACCGTTGCTAGGCAACAGACAGACAACACGCCATGCGTGACGAGACAGTACGCAAAACCCGTCTACTATTGCGTATATGCCCAGTAATTTACTACAAAGTTGTAAACACATGAAACATTAATTTGTATTGAAGTTGTGTACCTACTGTATCCCATGAAATTAATAAGGGAATATGGAGCCCTTCACTTTCCATTTTTTTTAATTTTTTTCTTTCAAATTTCTCTTGAAATATCGATCGTAGACCCATAAATGAATAATTGAACATACCTACCAAATTGTTAAAACTTATCAATAAATGAAATAAAAAATATTAACCAGCCGTGATCCAGGGGCGGCCATTGTCAAAGGGCTCGAGGTCATGTACTTTCGTTATAACTGAGTGAGTAGCCAATTTCTCACTATTTCCGTAACCGCGGCTGACAATTTAAAGGAGAAATGTTTCACGAAGGAAGATTGAAGTGTCGGAGACGGAAATGCAAACAAACAAGTTCATTTAAATACCCCTCCTCATCCGATTGAAGCCCCCTCTAACTTGCACGCTATAAACTGTTGCAAATTTCATTCCCGCCAAGATATAATTAGAGGGTGAATGACCACCCCCATTCTCTATGAGGAAATGAGTGAAAAATGCATTGAGCAATACTGAGCTGAGTTGGCTGTCATGCAATTGTGCACGTTCTTTTGGCTGGGGCAGCCAGGCAGCCATGGCTGCGTAGTATGTGGGCTCCGATAGACAATCATCTGATGGGTTGGCAGCCGCAGCCTGGCTAGTGCGTCCTTAGCCTAAGCAGATGGATTGGCCATGTCCAAGAAATGGGAGAAGATGGGATTACCTGGAGGCTAGCCAAAGCGAAGTCGGAGAGTCACCGGTACATTGAGGTCAACACTCGAAGTAGGAATCGAACAACAGGCCGAGAAAAGGCGGAAACGATGGCTATATCAAGACGTGACAACCGATAGGGTGGAGTATAACCCGTGGCGACCCCACCCCCACTAAAGGGGAAGAAGAATCTTGTACCGAAAATATTACCAAACTATACAATCACATTGGGTAACTGCACTTTTCCTAGAACCCCAGGAATTCGATAAACAGACTAATGCCCTATGTTAATGGGGCTTTAATTAAATCGTTCTTAAAACTTCGCAAGGGCAAAGTAATGTAAAGTTTCGCGAATGTTCTCACGAATGTTTTCTTTTTATAAAACAATTTAATGAATGTATCCGATCAACCTCTTCAATCGCCTCACTAAGTCACCTACTAGGTACTTGTGTCGAGTTACGACACGTCTCCGACCGCAAGGTGTGTACAGACTCGCATATGTACAAGCACGCTACCTAAACTACTAGTACCTTGCCACCGAAGGGCTTTTTAAGTCGGCTGGCTTCTTCACACGACGTCTCAAAGAGGATCTCTTGAGATTTTATTTTACAATATAAAATTGCGTGCTTGTAAACTTAACAATAAAATATCGTGGAAAAGAGTGTGGCGCCACTAAAGTTTGCGTGTTGGTGTCATTTAATATGAATATTGCAATGGAACATAATTGCATGCCACGCAATAAAAGAACGCTGTGCCTCAGGTTGCTAACCCACTCCCCCCCCCCCCCGAACCGAAGGAGGGTATGAGAGACTTGGCACTATATTCTTCACAAAAAAAAATACTTTCCCTAGCCAAGAGCTCCATGAATTAGGCTAGCTAAAATACCCACAATAAAACAATTATATATCATAGAAACAATATCACGTATACATTTACAATCAAACACAATACTATTGTACATGTTCAGCACTATTACGTCACTAGATACATGGAAACACAGCCACTACAAGTATCCCTAAGGCGCTTATTCCACCGACGTCAATAATGATTATTGACGTGTTTGACGTGGTAGCAGACATTAAAGACAGTGTAAAAATGTCTGCTACCACGTCAATATCGGCATTATTTTGACTATTGACGTCGGTGGAATAACCGCCTTACGAGACTGACATACATACAACGACAGGCCAAGTACGTAGGACTAACGCACTACAACAGTCTCCAAACATACGTTAAAACTATCCAACAATTTACCGTATTTCGAAAAGCACATCCCAACGAGTTAACCCCGACTAAACAAATTATTTACTGATGGTTTACTCACTAAATATAAGATTAGGCCTTTTTTTCAAATTTAAGCTGCACACGGGCTGATCCCTGCAGCGTATTACAATTATTGTAACTTCACTTTTAATGGAAACATAAATTTATTGAATTGTATTGTACGTTCAACTCTTCGTGACTAGCCGAAAAACATTGGTTACATTCGCAAAAGGGAGCCGACAGAAATCTCAAGTAGAAAGTATGGCACGGCTGAGGGGACAATCGAAGACACAAGGCTGTTTACCCCAGGCAATGCTTAATACAATACAATAAATATATATTTCCATAAAACGTTAAGTTACAGTAATCGTAATATGGTGCAGGGCTCAGCCCGTGTGCAGCTAAAAGCCTCAGCCTAAGGTTGTCACGGGGGTGGCACATGGTCGGAGCCACCCCAACTTGTCAAGCAGTAAAGTAAATATTTACAGCGTACTCGTGGCAAGGCAGTAAAAATTTAATGTACTGGAAGATTGAATGTTTGGGGGACGCCAGAAATATGGGGGAGTACACAAATACAACGTCTTGTGTTATTTTGTTATGGAGCCAGAGCTTCAGTTAGTCTTCCTTTCCCTTTTATGTAATTGTAATTAATCTATTATATATAATACATTATAGTGTAGGCACCACGCTATACTTGAGCACCATTACGTAGCACCACTCTCTCTCTCAGAAAAATAAATCCCTCACGGGAATCGAACCCACTTACCCACCTACCAGTCAACTACAATCCAGTGATGGCTTACCCATCATACATCAGTACTAGTCATTTCCTATATAAATCATAAAAATTGATGCAGGTAAGTAGCTGGTAAGGATACAACTACAGTAGGTATCACACAGGTCGTCACCCAAGAATCTATGGTTCTCAGTACAGTAGCTTGCTAACTATAGGCTATACATGCTACTTACGCCCTACTTTAAGTAATATTGATAGATATGTATCAGGTAAGTATAAAACAACTAGTTGGTATCAAGGCATTACAACCTTGGGGCCTTGGGTGATCCGAAAATTTGGCCTCGCACCAGGATCGAACTCATGAACCAATGGTGTGCAGTCCAGTGGCTTAGGTGCCCATTCCACATACGTACAACGTCAATGAAAATTATGAAATTGAAGGTGGTAGCAGACATTAAAGACATACTAAAAATTCTGCTACCACCTTCAATTTCATAATTTTCATTGACGTTGTACGTATGTGGAATGGGCGCCTAAATGAAAGAGGCTATTCATACCCTGCCATCTTAAAATGTGATATACAGGTAAACCAGGTAAGTATAACATTACAGTAGGTAACACACCCTTTAGTCACAAAAGTTGGGTTCGCTCAAGGGTTGAACCCACAATGCTAATTCACAGTTCAGTGGCTTACTGGAATAGGCTACTCCTTCTATCATAAAAATGTGTGCAGCCTACCTGACGAGTATAAAGCAACAGTAGGTAAGACACCGGGAAAATTAGCCTTCCTCGAGGATGGAACCCACTAACCTATTGGTTCACAATCTTGGCTTGCTAACTATGCTATGGGTTACTCATGCCCTACATTCATGAATATATAGTAGATATGTACCAGTTAAGTATAAAACAACAGTAGGTATCACGCGGTTTGGTCAGCACTTGTGGCACGCTCAGCATCGCTCTCTCACCCGGACGCGACAGCACTGAGCTCTGGACGGGCCGGGGTGGTAGAGACAACAGCACAAGGGCTTACAAAACACCGAACGGGCTATCATTTGGTGCCCTTGTTACACGCGAAGAATCGAGCCCTAGTGCAAGAATGGCACAGGTGCGTTCCTGCAGTGTTTTGGCTCCAGCAGGAGCAGCATCCTCTTTATCTCGCTGGAATAATCCAATTTCTCGGTATGCTGGAAAGTCTCGTGGGTATTAATTTGTTATGAGCGATCGGATTTATGGTTTTGGGACGAGGGTAGGTAGCCTATTATGAGAAGGGAAAGGCCAGAGGGATGAATTTCTCGAATCATATTCTGTAAATTGCTGAGGCGATTTATGAAAAACGAAACAATTGCTTTTGCTAAGAGATAAGAGGATAACGTACACCCCAGGCCCACTATCATGCATGCATGCATTTTGTTGAAAGTTTAATTTCCAAGAAAATATCGCAGGTCGTAGAGCTATCAAATTTCACATAACTTAGAAGAACTGAATCCCCTACATTTTGATACATAGTATGCGTTACCGAAATTAGAGTACCCTATATATTATAAAAAAACTACTTGTCAACCGGGGCTTGAAGTCTAACGGTTAAGACGACGCCCCGGTTAGGCGTAGATAGTGGTTTCGAATCCCGCCAAGTCCAGTTTTTCTATATCCTCTAATTTCGGTTAAAACGAGAAGATTACCTCTTCAATCAAAGTTAATTCAATGTCAGTGTTATATATACGGTACCATATAATACTGCAATATAATGTACATAATATTGTACAATAGTATGTGTAGCCATGAATAGCAGTGTAAATTGGGCTTGGACCAGTGGCGGCTCGTCCATAAGGGCACTGGGGCTACGGCCCTCCCATAATTTTACAGGCAAACAAGGCAATTTCCTTTTAATAATAATAATAATAATAAAATAATAATATACTATTCTGAAGAAAAATGCAACTGCTACAATTCGGCTATGCTATGTGCGTGCTCTGGGCAACTTGGGGCAATTTTCAATTTAGCCCCGGGTCGCCATGGCAACCGAGTCAGGCTAAAGTTAAGAAGATCGTTCGCACCATTGAAAAGGTGTACACAACTTTTCTCTTATGGACCTTGCAATGCAATTCATGCCATATGCATTTATACATGGGCAGCGGGGCAGCGCCCCAAAAATGACTTTAAATGTTTCGTATTAATAATATCGTTGAATATTGGTATTTTTTTAAAATCATAATTATAAGAGTTATTTTTGAGAAGAGTTTCACTATGTTGTCATGACTGATGATTATTATAAAATTTTTCAAAGAAGAATTTTTGACTAGGGAAGTCAGGTTCTGCCCAACGGCCAGGCAGGGTAATGTAAACAAATATTACAAAAATCAAAAATGTAAACAGCGAGTGATAGACTTGTTTGCCACATCGAAATGCCGAAGAATCTATTTGATATTCAAGTAGTGGTCAGTAATATGCTATTACTTTATTACAATTCGTTGCCCCACCATTTTGATACACCACGAGCCGCCACTGGCTTGGACCACAGTTATGGATAGTTTGAGATTTTCAGTATTGTCACGTCTGCCATGCATGTGGCCAAACGGTATTATTACAAAATTACGCTGAGTTGAGACATGTGTCGCAGCAGAAAAATCACGGTAAGTTGACTGAGGCATACTATGCAAGTGTTAAGCGATCAAAAGTCATCTTACAAATGATAAATAAACGAAAGCTCGCATCCCATGTATATTATTTGTGAGATGACTGCTGTTCACGTAGCACTTGTTTTAGGTACGTTTAAAAAGTAATTTTTTTTTGTTGAAAAGTTGTGTTGTATAATTTTTTTTTACTATTTGTTGAATTAATTATTTAGGGAGTCATAACCAACTGAACCCCCCCCCCCCCCCGTGGATCGGTCATTAATTGATAAAGAATACTGCGACATTTCTAAGGATGGTGATGGGCCCGGCCCCAACTCTACAATAGGGTACCTCCTCTTTATACGCAATCAATACATGTAATAAAGGAGACTTTGAATTATACAGTATGCCTATTACTGTATACTTAATGTACTTATGTATACTTAAAAAATATACTTGTAAACTGTAGCCTATTACTGTATATAAACGTTAATTCACTTCACTTCACTTTTTTCCTTGACCGGTAACCCCGGACAAGGTGCATATATTGAGAACAACAATTTGTTATTAATCAGCATTATCACGCTCAAGCTTCCGCTTATCGAGCGATCATAGTGCAGTGGCACTGCAAGATATAAATATAATTGATAATAATTAATAATAATAAACCATTGTATAGTACTCACTCTAGCTTTCTGCAATGAGTGAGATCCTTCTGAACTCTGAAGGATGTATTTATATATATTTATTATTTATAATATTATATATTATTATATATTGATGTAAAATTATATGTATAATGAAATGGCTAATCGTCTGTATTTAAATAATTTAATAATTTAATAATAATAATAATAATGTGCTGAAGCAGGTTTTTATGAACTTAGGCTTACTTATAATGGCCTTGTCTAATGCCAACGACCCCGCATGTATTTCGGATATTACGATATTTATATTGTTTCCGTAATAATTTCGGGCCTGGTATACTGGTATATCTCAATGTCAGCCTAGTGTAAATAGAGTAGTGGTACGGACTCTGACTTTCACCCGAAAGGTTGTTGGTTCGAGTCCTACACTTCCTACAATTTCTGGCCTTGCTTCGGAGGGCATGTAAAGCAGGCGGTCCCGGGCCTTCCTAGTTGAGTGTAGGAGAGCGCTTTATAGCCCTAACTCCGCTAGGTTGGCTTAGTAATAGAACAACAAAAAGTCCTTATTTATTAATTTATTTATTTATTTATTTAGAGAAAGCTTTCTACACTGTCACTGAGGCACTAGCACAATGACAATGACAGAACTACCTGATTTTGACGATTTTATTTTATAATTTCTTGTACTTGTATTGTATTGTATAATTTAACAGAAATATATATTTATTACTTTATTATTTATTATTATTTATTAATTTATCAGTTTAGTTAGATTAATTACTCGTGACTTCGTGGTATTTCATTTTAATAAACAAAAAATAACAAAAACTTAGAGTTTTAGAAAAACTTGTTATAACAACCCGAATTAGTAAAACCCAAATAATCGTTAAGAAATTAACTTTGTCTAAGAAACCCACTTGTGTTAGTATAAAACCCTGAGCGCTTTCGGCAAGAACTGCCATCTACAGAGGGAAACCCACTAGCACAGTTACACCTTATTATCTGCTATTTGAGACTTGCTCAACTCGAGGAGAAGATTTGCAGAAAGCGCTCAGGGTTTTATACTAACACAAGTGGGTTTCTTAGACAAAAAACTCTAAGTTTTTGTTATTTTGTGTTTATTTATCAGTTTGAATTTCCAGCGCATTTTGCGCTTACTTACTTTTTCTTTACTTTTTCAGCGCCATTTCCCTTCACGGGGGGTCGGCGGCACGACAGCAACGCTTCCAGGTCACCCGGTCTTGGGCCTGTTCCTTCGAGAGATTGGCAATTAGTAGGTCCTTCCGTGTTTTACTCGTCAGTGAGATTTTTGGTCGTCCACGTGCTCTGGTTCCTGGTACGGGTGTTGATCGCACTCTTTTTATCAACTCGTTGTCCCCCCTCCTCTCGACGTGCCCCCACCAGCTTAGTCGTCTTTCTCGCAGCTTTTCGTGGATGTCTCTTGTTCTCATTTGGCATCTTATGTCGGTGTTTCTCACTCTGTCAATCAGAGAAAAGCCACATGCTCTTCTTAACATACGCATTTCGGCTACATGTAGCATATTCTCCTCGTCCCTTTTGAGTGGCCAGCATTCCGACCCGTATAGCATGCTCGGACGTACCATTTGTTTATACACTCGGCCTTTGAGTTTCATCGGCATCTTGCGGTCCGTCAATATAGGTGCCATATCCCTGTATTTCATCCACCCGGCCTTAATTCGACATTTGACATCATCTTCACATCCGCCATTCTGTTCAATAGTACTGCCCAGGTACTTAAATTTGTTAGTCTTGTTTATTGTGTGAGTGCCTATGCTGATGGATCCCGGCTCCTGTCTAACGCACTCCATGTACTTATCTTATCTTATCTTTGTTCACTTTCAGCCCCTCCTTCTCCAGCGTTTTTACCCATGTATTCAGGTTAGCTTCAGCATCTTGGCGACTGTCTGCTGTGAGGACGACATCATCTGCAAATAGGATACTCTTCGGAGCTTCGCCCTGGATTTGTTCCGTCACCGCATCCATTACTATCAAGAAGAGGAAAGGGCTTAGTGCAGAGCCCTGGTGTAGCCCAAAATTGACAGAGAAGCTTTCGCTCAATCCTGCTGCGCTTCTTACTTTCGTGGTGCACCCCCGGTACATATCCTGGATTACCCTTATATACTCCGCCAACACTCCGTGCTTCTTCAGGCAGTCCCATATTAGGTCCCGCGGGATCCTGTCGTAGGCTTTCTCTAAGTCGATAAAAACGTAATGCAGTTGTCTTTGATGATCTCTATGCCGTTCCAGCATTGTTCGCACAACATATATACCGTCTGTAGTGCCTCTGTCTTTCATGAATCCAAGCTGGTTTTCTGAAATGTTGCACTCTATCTGGCTTCTCAATCTGGTGTCAATTACCCTCTCGTACCACTTCATACAATGGCACTAATTTGTTTAAAACAATTGATTTTTTTTTTCCTTCATCCGTTACTCCACGGACCAAGGGCATATAATCAACAGAAACTACAAGGCATACAATTTTCATAGAATACCATAAAACCCTGAGGGGTTTGTCTGGGCTAGTTTGAATACAAGATATCACCTCAGACAGAAAAAGAAAAGATTTTCAATTGTATTTTACATGAAAACATAATTAAGTTTCATTTTAAAGTTGCCAAATATAAAAAATAAATCCCGGTATTTTAATAATTCCAAATGACCATGATCGGTCTGCTGCTGAAGATGATTTCTAAACTCGCATTCCCAAAATGCACAGAAAAAATATTCGCATCTTTGATTGCAAATTAGCCAATCGATCATAATTAGATTTTATTCCTATAAAACTGCGGAAATTTGGCTATGCAATTGTGTCAAATGTAGGATGCCAATTTTTTTTTAAGCGGAAATGGATGATATTCAAGCCCACGGCTTATAAACGAGAACCAAATAGAAAAGATATGCTACGTATTGCCAATAGGTGGCAAATTTAGGGGAAAATGTTAATTGTCTATGGCTACAATGGAAAAGACTCCGCCCCCTCCCGCAGCAGTACTTGCTGAGGTAGTAGTGGCTGGCCTGCTTGTAGAAGCTCGTTGTAGGTAGTATTGGTGGTTTGTAGATGCAGAACGCAACAGTTGTATAACATAGGCTATGTATGTTGCAGGAAGAATGTAGGGCTACATTACTCAGAAATAAGATCTAAATTATTGTCAATCATGTCTGCTGAAGTACTGCCAGTCCCAGTGGCGGCTACAGAGGGGGGCAGGGGGGTCATGACCAAAATAGGCAAAATGACGATGAAAAATATTTCTTTTATTAAGATTTAAATTTAAAAAAAAAAAAAAAGCATTTTCATCATATTTATAAGTACCTATAATACACAGCGCCGGATTTACCGCATGGGCAACATGCAGATTTTAAGGGCGGCAAATTTGTGGAAAATTTTGAGCATTTTGGTAGCGGCGCAGGTGAGTGGTGAGCGCGCAGTAAGATACTAACGCACGAAGTAGCGGCGCGGCGGTGGCCGCTCACCACTGTGTGAGTGAGCTCTCAAAAAATTGTAATATTTTCTCATATACCCAGGTTAGGTTAGCAAAAGTTTTAGGAAGGGTTGCGTAAGGGCGGCAGCTTGTCATATGCCCATGGGTGGAGAAAACATAAATCCAGCCCTGATAATACACAAAAGTGAAAATTTAGCGCCAATTTTTGAATGTGTCGTGTATAGGGTGCATGCGTGCACTCAGTGCATGCATACCGTGGTCGTGGTTAAAGAAATATTTATATTATATTTATAAGAAATGTTTCAGCCTGCAGCTGTATCAATTTTTTAATAGTTTTTTCTAGTGTCTGTAGGAAGTAGAAGTACCTAAACAGCCACATGTTGTCGTATCAAGGCCGTAGCCAAGGGGGGGGGGGGGTAACATGAATGTCTTCCTCAGTAAATTATAAACTTTACTGCTGTTAAAATCGTAAAACCTCACTATTTCGAATCAATTTTTTCAAAAAAATTCTCCCGGTCCCTCTGTTTGGAGCAATATAAATATGCATTCCTTTGCAAGCTTTCCTACGGTAAAACCCCAATGTTTTGCACTTAAATTTTCAAGTTTTTCCCACCGGGGGAGACCCCCCCCCCTCTTTGGGTAAAAAATGCAATATTATTTTTATGAAGCAGCATTCGTTTGTAGGATTTGTACAATCCATGTTTTACTACTGTTAAATGCATAACGCCCATTCTCATGAAAGTGTGACCAAGCGGTAATATGGATTAGGCTCAATGTAATTCGTACTTGACGTAGTATATAAAAAAACTTTTAATTTTATTATTATTTATTAAAATATTGTACCACGACTGAGCCTTTACAGACTTTGTCATACCTTGACGATAGTTCAGTCCATTTCCCATAAAATCATATCAAATTTATTAAAAAAATTTGTCAAGAATTTTATTAAAGCTGTTTAAAGTAAAATACGCCGGATAACTTCGCTTGGTCAAGATCTGTCAAATTTCCGCGTAATAATAAAAAATGTTCGATTTGTCCCGGTTATGCCAGTCCACTATTCGCAAGGACTGGGATACATTTTCAGGACTGCGGACAAATCTAAGTTATGGCTTTTGCTTTCAAATGCATGGAAAACATAAAAAAAGTATAGGCAAAGAAATATGAACGAGATGACCATGCCCCGACTGACAATCAGAAGAGTACTTCCAGTCAAGTTTCACGAAACTGTTTTTTCTTCAGATATATTAATTAGGCTTAGGGGTGCCTACACGATCAAGACATGGTACCCGTTTATCATAAATAATTAGATTACTCGTGACTTCGTGGTATTTCATTTTAATAAAAAAAAAATAACAAAAACTTAGTTTTTGAAAAACTTGTTATAACAACCCGAATTAGTAAAACCCAAATAATCGTTAAGAAATTAACTTTGTCTAAAAAACCCACTTGTGTTAGTATATTATGTATATATATATATATATATATATATATATATATATATATATATAATATATATTATATATTTCTTAACGATTATTTGGGTTTTACTAATTCGGGTTGTTATAACAAGTTTTTTTAAAAAACTCTAAGTTTTTGTTATTTTTTGTTTATGGTCCCCGTTTAGTTCAGTCCCTTCAAAAGCTGTCACCGGTCCTTCCTCAGACCGTTTGTGTTAGCCCCGTTCACTGAATAGTTATACCCAGTCCTTTTTTTCCAAATATTGCTTAAAATAAAATAAATTAAGCTACGCCAACCTATCTGTTATTTCTTGGAAAGTAGGTAAAAGAAGGTAAAAAAATTATTTTGAACGGATTTTGAGGTTTTATAACTTTGGTTTTATTTTCATGCTTATGGTCACACTTTCATGAAAATGGCCGGTGAAACCCCACTATTTCGCACTTGTATTTTGATATTTGTCCCCCGGGGGAGACCCTCGGGCCCCCCTCTTCGGGTAAATGCAATATTATTTCCGACTTAATGAGCCGCGATCAGCCCAGGGGGACTTTTGGCCGCTCTGACAACTTCCCTCGATCTTTGTCGATCCTCAGCAGCCGCTGTCCAAACTGATGCCTCAACCCCAACTCGAAGGAGGTCCTCCTATATTTCTATGCTATCTAAACCGTCGTAATGATGACATTACGATTTAGTCCGTATATCCGCAAAATGTTAACCTGCGTTCGCACCGAAAGTAAATTCTCCAATAAATTGACGTTGGATGTCCCTATGCCATTATATATACGAATAAAACCAGAACCTCTAAAGAATACACTAGATACAATTGAATTCTCAAAAAATAAATTTACAACAGATAGGATCACTGTCGCCACAGCCACTCCCGAAAAAAATCCTGTCTACGGGCTTGTGTATATGTAGTAGGGTGCCAATGGTCCACATCAAAGAGCACTAGCGACAATACTATAGGGGGGCAAACTCGACCGTGACCCCCCCCCTTAAAAAAGTCTGTATCCGCCTCTGGCCAGTCCATAGGCTAATGCTCAAAATTTAACAAACGCCCGTTTTCGGACCACATACAATTCCATCAACTTTTTATATATAGGAACTGTATATCATTAGGACACCTTCTTAGATTGGGCAGTACTTTGTACTCTTTGTGGTCACGAAAAGTCTATAATATTAGTAAAGCACAAAGAGTGATGTACAATTCCCTAATGAACTCAGTATTGCTTAGGCCGACAAAAACAGGTTCAAGGTAATAAAACCAGCAGTGGCCCCGTACTCAAAATTACCATTCCAGAAACCAGTTCCATGAAGCCACAAAAAATCAACCCACGGCAACCAGAAAGAAGGAACCAAAACAAATGAAAGAAAACAAATAAAACCAACGTACACACGTTTAAAGAATACATCAGCACAAAGGCATTATTATTATGTGTATAGGAGGGTGAACCATCATCTTCACAGCTGAGACACTTTGAAAGACTCTAATAGACAGTAAAGAGCCCTTGGAAGAAAATGGGGGCTGTAGGTTGGTGAAACAAGGTGAGAAGAGAGGCAAAATGTGGGAAAGGGGTAGCTCGGGTCACAGACTAGGGTGTGGCTCTCATTCGCCACTTGTGCCCATCTCATCCTCAGTCGCTCTGCGAGGCCCAACACTGTTTAAGGGCAACCACCCCATGATTTGATTAAATTCAAGACCAAACAAAGGCTCACTGCCTCACTGCTCAGCACTCTGAAGGACAAAGACTTGTAGACAAAAACTTCACAGGAGCTATTGCAGAAAATTAGCATTATATCTATAAATATTATATGGTACCCACGGCATACTTTTCAAAACCATTTCTGACCATATCAGATTAAGGCAGGATAAAAATATATATGATAATGTAACTGCAAAGGCTTTCATGGCCGGAATCAAATGAGGAACCAGTGGAATCCGGGCTGATGGGCCGTCGTCTGTGTAAAAGTGAACTTTCAAACGTTTCGTCAACATCTGCGGTCGACACCTTCAGTGGAGCTGCGTAGACTTCGAAGGTTGTTCCTCAGTGGCTCCGCAGCGAGTAGTACTCACTCGCTACACCAATCATTAATAAGACTAAGTTGTCTCAGCTGTCTGTGCTAAGAGAGGTGTAACCTGGAACGGATCAGGCAAGATCCTACAGCCACTTTTTATAAACTAAAAAAGGTCTTGAGGAACAAAGTAGGGGTATAATATATTCAGTAGCAGCAGCAAGGGGCACATTGGTCACACTGCTTAAGCCTTAAAGTGCAAACACAAAAACGAACCCCAACATAAGAAGAAGAAAAAATGGTTTGACAGGGGGCACAATTATCTAGGCGTTGTATAACAAGTTTCTTGCTGACTTCCGGTTGAGTCTGGTATCGATGTTACAGAGCGGGAATTGTGAGATGATGAGAGATGGGTTGCCATGGAAACTGCGCATGGCTTTTCCCTCCAAAATTTAAAGTAGGTAGTAACGATCCGCTCATCCTATGTTTCGACTTTGAAGAGGCAAATATTATGAAATTCCATACTATTTTTTTTTATCAATTCACGTCCGTTTTGGAAGTCATTGAACTTCCTTGATACTGCATTATATTTTTTGTTTAGTTGATGGTCAGGAATAGTATACAATTGGTGGAGAACTTCAGTACAAGCACGTAGCCAGGATTTTATTTCGGGAGGGGCTAACTACCAGGGGGTGGGTATGGAATACCCCCAGTAAAACGGCGGGTCAAGACTTCCGTAATCTGCGGAAGTATCTTGCACTATCGAATCTACTGTAGGCCTATATACAGTGGATCGAGCGAGAACAAATATAAATAAACTAAAAAATCATTTCCCCCCTTTTTTTTACATTTCGGGAGGGGCTTCAGCCCCCAAAGCCCCTCTCTGGCTACGTGCCTGCTACAGTAGCTACACTATCGAAATGCCTTCGAAATGGTCCCCCATTCTATATTGCTTGATAAATTAAGTCATTACGGTCTTCGTGGACTACCTCTTCAATTTTTATCTTCATACCTCGAAGGTCGGGTACAGAGGGTTCGTTTGAATCAGGACAGTGGAGACACAGTTCAGTCGGAATGGGTACCAGTAGAAAGGGGCGTCCCGGCTGGTTCAGTTTTCGGTCCAATCCTGTTTATCTTATTCGTAAATGACTTGCCTGCGTCCATGCGCCCCCACTGTACACAGTGCACCTTATTTGCCGACGACACCAGCCTGTTAGTGTCAGGTAATAGGAACGCAAATTTAAGTCAGTTAACTGAAGTTTCGCTACTGAAGGCACAAGAATGGTTTGACGCTAACCAATTGGTGCTTAATACTAATAAAACGGTGCTTGTGAACTTCACAAAAAATGATATTTCGTCGTCATTGTCAGTAAATGGTCAGGTTCTCGCGCTTAGTGCAAAAACTAAATTTCTGGGCTTAATTATTAACAGTGGTCTAAGCTGGACTGATCATATTGACGCACTTAGTGCTAAGTTGTTATCAGGGCTGTATCTTCTCCGTACGCTTGCCAGTCAGGTCAGCAGAGAGGCTCTTAAGCTAGTATACCATGCCTGTTTTGAGTCTCATCTCAACTATGGAATAATTTTTTGGTATGGCTCGCCTCAAAATGTTTTAAATCGACTCTTAGTGTTACAGAAACGAGCCATTCGTACCATGTGCCGCCTCCATCCTCGCACCCATTGCAAGCCATACTTTAGGGATCTGGGGATTTTGACACTGCCAGCACTCTATGCGTTAAACCTACTTATGTTCGTGAGAAAGGACCTATCAATTTTTGATACTAGAGATGGAAGGAACGGTAGAGTGTTGCGGGGGTTGAGAGTGCATTTTGAGAGCTTTCGCTTTTCCCCGCAGTACCGGGGAATAGCGCTCTTTAACAGTCTTCCTCGGCATTTGAGGGACGAGCCTAGTGTCAAGATCTTCAGAGTTTCAGTTAGGGAATTATTATTAAAATTGAGCCCATATGATGTGCGTTTCTCCTTTGAACAGTGAATCTCTTATATTTTTAAAATGAAATTATTTAATATATACACTGTGCAATATCGTTGGTTTTTAGGTTTTAGCTTTTGACTACATATATATACTGTATATACATATATTCATATTCCATAAGATTGTTTGACTTAGACAGTAAGGGGTTGGAGAAATTTTGTTACATTGAGTATCTATCCTCTGTTGCTTGTCCAAATATATACATTACATTACATTACTATGAAACTGAAGGTTGACGTTCGAGACTCGATATAGGTAACAGGAAAAAATTCCGCCTGGTCTAGGTACAACCAACCCTAATAGGTACCTTACTGTCCTTGCTTTCATTGGTAGGGGACATACGCCGGCTATTTTGCTGACCACAACATCCCAAATAGAGGCTGTATTATATATACCTGTATATATATAGAGCAGTGGTCAAGATAGAGGATTCTCCACCCGTCTTGAATGAATAAATAACGACTTTATTGCAATATAATTGGCGAATAATAGGACTATAGAAGCTTTTTTCATGTTAGCCTTTTATTGGCCTGCAAGGTCGTAGCCAATGGGGGGTTCATGGGGGTTCAAACCCCCCCCCCCCCCCCCCCCCCCGAAATGAAATGGCTTCACACTAGATAGAATCGGATTTTGAGAGGAAAATTAAAAACTACTATGTAGTATCCAATGAAATTTCTGTAAACCCCTCCCCCCCCCCCCCCGAAATGAAATGGCTTCCCACTAGATAGAATCGGATTTTGAGAGGAAAATTATAAACTACTATGTAATATCCAATGGAATTCCCCCCCCCCCGGAAAAAAATCCTGGCTACGGCCTTGTGGCATGGTGCGAGTATATTAGCTGCAATCAATTACGGTACGTCTGAACTTATGTCCCATACAGCACTAACTGCTTTAAAATTGATCGTAGCTTTCGTCACTGATGACGAATAGCTCAATAAGGGAGGAACAGAATGCAGTGGCGCAGCTCAGCGTCAGCTGGTAGGGGAAATACCACAATACCGTCCCGTAGAAGGCATAATTCAGCGCCGTGTCCAAGTAATACAGTCTGAAATTCAACACAAACAAGTAACAACGCATGTATTATATGGCTACACAGCTACCGCCAGTGGCTAACAGGATATGCGAATGCAACTTTATAGAAAATTGCTACTCCAAAATCCGAAACTTGGTATATACTTTTTGTTTATTAATTTCTGCGCCAGTTATTAAAGATGTAAACTATCCAAGTTGTAAAAGACTATTTCGAAAAATATAATTATTACTAGCCTACTTAACCTAAATTTTGCGAAAAAAATTATGAAAAAAAAATCCAGTACCCATAATTTTAAAAGCATGTCTAAGACTGACGGCTGTCATAGAATATTGATCCACTGAGTTTTGATTTGCAAGCGAATACGTTTTTGGGCGTACCTATTGTTGTGGGCGATTTCCCCTGGCGAGATGTGTGTCGGCTCACCCATGAACGCTCTCAGCCCTATATTGCTCTTTTTGATGTAGTCCTGCACCACCTTCGGGTCATCGATGTCGATTTCCAGGTAGAACACGTCACGCTCATCCTAAGGCATTGCAATACAATTAACCATTGTCAATACTCAACAGGCCAGCCACTGCGGGTAGCCCCGTGTGTGCCCTTTTATCTGTTTTATATGAAGTTGTACCAAGAAAAAACCGAGTGTGTGCTTATGACCGCACGGCAGAAGTGAAAACTTCATTGGCAATCCCAATCAATGCTGGATCAAAACAACAAACTTGATGACGAATTAAAACGAAAGAGAAAATTAGCTAATAATGCATGCTTAAAAAACCATTGTAAAAAATAATTTGTTTTATATAGAATTTAATAAATATTAACTTTAATTTCTAACTTGTCTCTCATTCAATCTACGAACACGATCCCTAATAATACTACATAATACAAAATATTATTTACTACACACGCATATAAATTAATTGGGATTGCCAATGAAGTTTTCACTTCTGCCGTGCGGTCTTAAGCACACACTCGGTTTTTTTTTTTCCTTCAAAATGTAGTATTTTTCAATATTACCAAACAGCTAAATACACACACAAGTCTCTCAATGTAAAACAAATAATTGTTTTAAGTAGCTAAGTAGTTCGAATTTTTAAAATAGATAATAATAACGCGGCCGAAAGAGGCCGACTTTTGTTGTAAACCTGACCCCCCCCCCCAAAGCCAAATTTTGTGTTCCACTCGTGTTTAAAGGGGTGAAGTGGTGTTTTTGAAAATATGTATTTACACTCGTTTGAAACCGTGATTCATACTGCTTCTAAAGAGACATTAAAAATTAATTTCGGTTGAAAATTGCAGGCTGTGGAATATTTTTACTCTATGCATGTAAATTCAAAAGTACCCTATGAACCTGTTTTCAAATTGATGTTAACACCTCCAAAAACGCGGCTGAAAAAGGCCTATTTTCGATGAAATGGCACACCTCCTCACGTTTCCTCCCCGAAAAGTCGAACCCTTTGCCCTATCACAACAAATATAGCATGGCCTGAAAGAGGAAGAATAGACGAAGACATGGGTATAATTTAAATTGAGATAGGCCTTCTACATCTGCACAAAAAGATGCTTTAAACCCGCCCATGCAATGCCTCACTCTATCGAGCATGTCGCGTGTCGCGTGTCGAACCAGTCTAACTTACTACCCTGCAAAAATCTGTGTGTGAAGAAGTTTTCCCTTTAACTGTGTGTGGTGCGCCTAAAGGAGTTTTCACTTCAAAAATACGCCATGTCTATTGTCTTGGTGCGGTTAGTAGTTTCTGTTTTCGCTCTTTCCCTCACACCAAATTCACTGACATTCCCCTAGTTACATTTATATCTTTCTGGACTCGGTATGTGGATATGTTCTGAGTTTGGACAGGAAGTAACAGACATTTCTGTAACGTATACAGTATTTGTAAATATTAAACAATGAAAAGCCATATGTTTCAGGCAAGCACCCTAATGGAATTTTGGTACTGAGAATTAGCCTCATTTGTATTTTGACTATTTTGACCATCCAGTCTGACATTATTGGTGTAGTTTCTGCCTCAATTGCAACTTGTCAACCTGGTTACTTTTTGTTAACTTACTTGAGGGACCCTCCTCATGACAGCCTCCTCGAACTTGTCTGTCCGGAAGTTGTCGGCGTGGTTCAGGAACGGTGTCAGTAAATGAAACGCCATGTACATTTTCCGGTACAGTCGCGTGAGCCTGCAAAATACCGTGTAGTGAGAAATGAGTGAGCCAAAGCTTAGTTTATATCAAGAACATGTCATGGAATGCACCGAATTCAACTTATTCTATAATAAATCATTGATTGGCTATCAGCAGTTATATTGGACTACGAATAATATTATAAACAACATGCTTTCCAATTTATCAAAATTAGTAGATAGAGAAAATTAGTAATTAAATGGTAAATAATTTTCCTATCGTTAAATTTCCGATATCTCAGGGGGGGAGGGGTTTTTCCATCTAACGTCACTGGAGGTGAGGTAAATTTTAGATTAGGCAAAAAATTTAAAGCCATTGTCAATGCATTAAAGGATTACAGTAAGGTATAAGTGCAATTGAACATAGCATTTGAGCTATGGGATCGTTCGATCACGCCGTACACGTGCTATATATCGAACGATGTTCAAATCGCAAACGATATTTTCGGGTTTGCCTGTTGCGATCTCCAATCGATCGGATGCGATATTGCCACACACGTACAATTTGTCGTTCTATTGCAACATCGAGCGACAAATCGTTTCGATAATTGTCCCGTGAATGGGGGCCTTTTAACGATTTTTCTTAGACGTTTCTTTAACGTTTCTTAGACAAAGGTAATTTCTTAACGATTATTTGGGTTTTACTAATTCGGGTTGTTATAAAGTTTTTGTTATTTTTTGTTTATTAAAATGAAATACCACGAAATCACGAGTAATCTAATTATTTATCTAGGCCCTATATTTACCTGTATGACTGTGTCAATCAGCTCTTAAATAAAAATAGTAGGTAATATTTTCGTTCTTAAATAGTAACGTTGCATAATCTAAAAATAAAAAAAATAAAAATCGAATGATATTTTAGTACAATATTAGGTGTATGTACCGTACGAAACGTCTGGAAGTTCGCTTTCATTTCGACCACGGCCCATCAGCCCAGATTCTACTGGTTCTTCATACTTATAGGTATATAGTTCAATGACTTGATTTCAATGTATTTAATAATTCCTGTTTAAATCAATATACAATTAGATAACATAAAAGTTTACATAGGTAGTTATATTTAACTTAAATTATAAAGAATATAAAAGGGGGGAAGGTACCTAATAAAAGAGGGGGTATAGGAGGGGGGAAAAGGGGGTCCATCATTATTTGTACTGCTACGAGGCCAAGTAATGGGGTTTAGGTGCAGGGTCTTCAGATTTATATTCGCCTGGTCGTATTTTTAATTTTTACTGTTAGTTTGGACTGCCGTTTAATTTCGGTTCTGGTTTGGTTGAAGTGAAATAGTAAAGGCATGCATATTATATTGGAGGCACTTGTTCACATACGGAAGAACCCGCCCGCCCCATGGGCGCCGGCACCATATAAGGCTTGGTATGGCCCGGGCCATACCAATATTCAGATTGGTAGGTATGGCTGAGCCTTACCAATAATTTTAGGAATAACCACCTCATATTGTAGTGTATTTTGATAATTTTTTTTATTTTTATTTATTATTTATTTTTATTGAAATGATAGCTACAGAGTGAAGCCATATATTTATTGGGGGAGGGGGGGGGGCAAATTGACTCCTTCCCCCCGAAAAAAATATTTCCTCGGGCAATGTTGGGCCATACCAATAATTTTCACAACTCGGCGCCCATACCCGCCCCCTATATTGGTTCGCGGTTATGGGACCAGAAACAGCTATAGGGACTGCTTACTCTTCCGTGAGAGCTGTGTCTGGCGGCTGCAAACATACCTCACACTGGTAAACAGGCGCGGATCTAGAATGAGACCAAGGAGGGGGCTAAGATTAAATACAAAATTTTTTGGAAAAATGGGGCTGTAATATTGGGGTTTTACGCATTTTCAGAGCAATAAGGGAAGTGCCGGGTTTGGCCTTGTGGGGACCCTGGGGCTGGAATTGTGTGGGGGCGCTTTCTCGGGCAGAAAAGTCTTATACCCTTAAGCGAATATTCCACTATCAATTTAATATAAAATGGAGACAGGAATCACGTTGCCAGACAGGCCCGTAGCCAGGATTTTTTTTCGGGGGTGATGGCTGTGGTGATTATAATCCTATATATATAGTGTACATTTTTTTCTTGATAATTCAATCGTATCTAGTGTATTCTTTAGAGGTTATGGTGTTACTCGTATATGAGTACCTATATGATAGCATGGGCCGATTTAGCAGGCTTAACTTACAGTATATTTTGCGGATATGCGGAATAAATCGTAATGTTAATATTACGACGGTTGAGAGTCCATAGAAAAAACATTGCATTTAACCCGAAAAGGGGGGCCGGGGGCCTCCCCTTGGGGGGAAAATTTGAAAATATAAGTACGGTATCCAATATAGGGTTTCTCTCGTGACTTCGTGGAAACGAAACATTATGTGTAAACTATTAAAATCAAGCAAATTTGCACAATTTCCACAAAAAACATATTTATGTATTTATTAAAAATCAGTTACAGCTGTTTCGGTGTTACAATATCATCAGACTCTGAGTCTGAGCCCCCGGGGGAAAAATTGTGAAAAATAGGACTGAAATAGTGGGGTTTTACGCATTTTGAGGAACATAATGGGGGACTATAGCCCCCATAGCCCCCCCCCCCCGTAGATCCGCGCCTGCAGGTAAATGTGTAGATGCGCGGGAGTCCGGCTATATGATAGACTTCCCCGGGAGATCAGCGCGCTATGGATAATATAAAGATTTTTCTGGGGCCATCCGGCAGTCGGCTGCTCCTGCAACAAGTCCTCTACTCGGTCGGGGAATTTTTGAAAAGTCCACAAAGATAATACTTCGATATTTTATTTTCTGTTTTTTATATGTTTAGGGCAATTGCCCCAGCAAGCTTAAAAAATGGCTTGAGAACTGAACTACCTACCCTTAGGCGCCTGAAAAATTTTCTGCCCCCTAATCTGAAGAAACGGCTCGTTCAAGCCCTTATATTTCCTCTCCTAGACTACTGTGACATAGTCTACAACGATATGACCGCAGCACAAGCAACTCACCTCCACAGGTTGCAGAATAACTGCGTTAGGTTCGTACTGAATGTCAAGTCGTACAGAGACCACATATCTCCACTCCTGAACTCTCTGGCTTGGCTGAATCTCCAACGTCGGCGTCAACTTCACCAGGCATGCCTGGTCTTCAAAGTGCTGCATACCCAATCCCCATCCTACCTCTTCTCGTCCCTTACACCACTTTCCTCGCGAGCCTATAATACTCGTGGGGACGACCACCTTCTAACCCATCTCTCTCATTCCCGAATCTTCCACTCTTCATTTCTCATCTCTTTCTCTACACTATGGAACTCGATACCCATAGAAATTCGTGCCTCTCCTTCTCTCAACGTATTTAAAAACAAATATTACAAGTTTCTCCTTAGTCAGCAAACCACTGTCACCGGTTGATCAAGGCAAGGCTGCGTGTGAATGTGTGAGAAAATGTGTGTGTGAATGTACAGTAGATGGTAGCGAATGTGAATTAGTATGTCTGTTATCTTGAATGAAAGGTATGACTGATAGACTGCATGAATGTAGTTTATAAAAATATATTTCAATCAAACTATATATCGTTGTTATGTACTGTTAGGTGTAAGAGAGGGCCATAGGCCCTAATCTCGCTGTATCTATACATATTTTTTTTAATAAAGACTTTATTATTATTATTATTATTACCAAATAAATTGGAATGCACAATAATAAAGGCTTTCATGCCAGATGATGGAACAGCTGAGAAACCGGGCTAATGGACCATGGTCTGTATGGAAGTGCACTTTCAAACGTTTCGGCAGCAACATCCGGGGCCAACATCATTATAATGGCACTACGTACACTTTGAAGCTTTATTTCGGAGGTTCAGATAGCACGGCCCATTAGTCCAGATTCTCCCATTTGGTGAAATAATTCTTAAAGCACAGTAATGTTTGTAATTTTAGGGAAACCATTAAAACATGCAACTGCAAACATTATGCAGTCCCTCTACTTTACAATATGCGGTATAGAAGCAATTTAGAGGGATATTCGCAGCCACCAATGATATTCTTTGATTTTTTTTGTCAGTTGCCACGTCATTTTCTTTTGACCGAAAGGTTTACGACACACAGTAGATAAATATTCCGGATGGCTCCCCGCCCCCGAACCTCTAATAATTAAAGTATTAAAAGATAAAGTAGGCCTGCGGCGCCTGCACCACCTATCCCACTAAAAAATATGTGCCTTGCCTGTGTACACAAAAGCATATATCATTGTTGTTACGCCCTAGGCATAACACAAGAGCATACGCTCTTCTTGGCCTAGGCTCAGGGCTGAGGACAGACGGCAAACCTCTGTTGTGTAAATGAATTATATCGGTCGTCACGTATGAGCCATAATGTATAAATCACGAACCTTGGGTTCGAAGAAGCATAGAGTAGATAGAGACTAGTGAGAGTTTGGTGAGTCTAGAGAGAGTCTAGAGGGTGAACCAGAATGAGTACTGATTCACCATGTGAGTTGATAAATGGTGCAATTATAGGAGTAAGCTCCTATGGATGTATGAGTAAGTACGTTATCATGTAGCCCTTATGTAACTAAGTTGCTCCCCCTCCCCCAATTTATTATGTTGTCCCTTGTCCCTTAAGTGCTTAAGTTGTCACAAAGTTATTACGTTGTATTAAATGTTAAGTGTATAACATAAGGTATTTGGTACCATCCTATAAGCTTATATATAATTCCTCTCTCATAAGTCCACTCTGAATACTCTAATCTATAGAAGGTCCCAATTAGTGGTATTCGGAGTGTGACAATTGTCAAAAAAAAAAATACCAAATTAACCATTATTAATAACACAGACACGTAAAAATTCATAAGTCATGTATTGGCCATTTTTAAAATACAGTGGTATTCTCAGCGTGGTTATTGATAACGTAACTCTATTAAGTTAAACAAAAACACAGAAACATATAATACATAGGATATAAACTCAATTACTGTTGTAGTTGCTGTAGTCCAAAAATTCAGGCAAATAATAATACAAAGTCAATAAAAAATTTTAAGCTTTGGCGCTGAACTTGCAGAATGCGCGGGAACCGGATTTCATTCCATATCAGACTCGATTGATCGATAGGTCGATACAAAAGTCACTCAAATGTTGTCGTCTGCTTGTGCGAATTTACATTTATTATTAAAAAATTTGAAATAATTATTTAATTTTTGGAAATGGATGAGGAAAATGAGGATGATAGGCTTTTTGAAGATGATTATTATGGATTTCTCAACATAAATAAGAATGTGAGTATAGATTTTTATTTTTTATTTGCATGTAATCATGCTAATAAGTGTCTGGACTTTTTGGTAAAAATTTGCATCATCCCGCTGTTTATTTTACACATAACTCTAATCTTATATTAAATTTAATCAATATTTGTGGTTAATTATTTGAAATAAGTTTCACATTACCCATTAGATAAGCTGCATCATTCAATAAGTAAACGTAACGCTGCTACCCTCACTTTACCGGTATCCTAAATACTGTATGCGTTGAGTAGGCCTAGATTTAGACAGTCTCAATAATAAAGTAGCCTCAAACAGGGTTTGAGTCACTACGACTCTCCCATTTGCATGGTGTACCAGGCACCCGTATGCTGCATTAAACTCGGTTATTATGAAGACTTTAGAAATCCTGTAAAAAATTGGAGTCGACGTTAAACTATCTGTTGATTGTCATAGTGCCGCCGGCGCCCCCCCCCCTCCCGAAATTGGGGTTTTGGGGATCTTATGTGCTACGGTATCGTAGAATTTTCAAAATGTAAACACACTGTATAGGCGTAATGTTGTTTATCAAATGCTAGTTCTTTCAGTTGCCATATTAATTTTGATCCTGCGCAATAAGGTACACTTCAAATTAAATAATTGCCTTGACCATTCAGATAGACGCACAGACAGTGCCAGTAGGGAAACATGGTATATCAGTTTATATCAGTTATATTCATGCCATTTTCAAGCTAGCTAGGGCCAGCTTCTGGGCGTCGTCATCAATGTCTGTCGTCTAAAACAAAATAATAGCAAATAAATAAAGAACACCGTATTCCGTATATATACCGTATTCAAAAATTCCCTAACCGAGTAGGGAACAGTAGCCGACGGACGGCCCCTGAAAAAACCTTTACCTCATCCAGTGTCCTAATCTCCCGGGGTAGTTTGTCAAACAACCGGATCCCCATCTCCCTAGGAGAGGGTAGCCGTAAGACGACTGCTCTCCCGGAGGAAGCAGTCCCATAGGTATGGGTATCACCTGATCTGGGGGGCGGGTTTTCCGCAAATGCACTAATGTCTCCAAGATATATAGAGCTGGTAGAGTTAGTATACCAAATTCTCTAAATAAGGGCCGGCAAGATACTCTTTGGTGTTTGATACCCGCAATGGTTCTAATAGCCCTCTTTTGCTAGCGAAAAACCCGGAGGGAGTCAGTAGAGTTACCCCAACAGATAATACCATATCGGATGTGACTTTCAAAAAGATCAAAGTACACAAGCCTTAGCGAACGATTATCCATAGAAAATGAAATATTTCTAAGTAGGAAGTTTGTGGACTTGTCCTGGTCACCTTCGAACTAATCCTGTGACTTCACTGTGTTTCCCAAGTGGTTCGGAATCCACTATAATCAGGAGGTCCACTGTCCTATGGGCTGGCATTGGACAGTCAAGTCGGAGTCGCTCTATGGGCCCAAATATGAGGTCTAAGTCGTTATTAACCCAACGAACACTACTACTACTAGAAGTGGTCTTTATTATGTTTTAAATGAAATCTTCATTTGAACTAACGAAAAACGAAATTACCGTACCGTACCTATTGTATGTGTTCGTACAAATCCATAGGTTAGGAGATGTATACCTAGTACATAGGACAAGTATCTATTAGGTCACTTAGTGAGGCGATGCAAGAAGCTAATCGGATACATTAATTGAAATGAAATTGTACGCAATTAACCTTTATAATATAAAGATAAGAAATCCACCCTTGGCTTATGGTGCATGAGTCGGGAGTACAACATTGTGACTTAGAATGCCAATTCCTTAGAGCCCTACCCCAGACCTGTACGTGTGTTAATAAACACAATCTATTTTAGGCAACCCAAGAAGAAATAACGGACTCGTACAGGCGCCTAAGCCGAATTTACCATCCAGACAAGCATTTGGATCCGGCTGCGAAGAAGGAAGCTGAGATTTTGTTCCACAAGACGAAGCGGGCCTATGAAGTTCTGAGTGATCCCCGGCAGAGGGCCATCTATGACTGTGTGGGTGAGAAGGGACTCCAAACGGATGGGTGGGAGGTGGTGCAACGCACACGAACTGCCCAGGAGATCCGGGAGGAGTTTGAACGGCTAGAGCGGTACGTCCCGGAGAGCTTTAATATAGTTTGTTATTGTTTTTATATATTTTTTTTTAAATAAAACCTAGGCTCCGTGCTAATGTTACTGTCAATCCCAGGCTCTGAAGAGGGAGGTTGACATGAAGTAGACAATGACGAAAGGTATGAACATCTCGTCATTACGAAGTAAGTGTGCAGTGTATACGGAAGCTCGGGGGCTGGCGCAGACCGGCCAGGTCAGCAAAACATTCAGTGGGACGTCACAGTTATGGCAACTCGGGGGCGGATCATTTGCCCTAAGATGACCGTGTGTTGGGCCCAGACGCATACCCTACAACCTATTTTCCTCCCTTCTGTGAGTGCGGCTCGCTGTTGCCCAACAGGCCGGATGGAGCTTAATGACGCGTAGCTTGTTGTGATCATGCGATGGACCACTCCAGTCTTTCTAAACCGTCGATAGTTTGTCTTTGCCTTTTATCATTAGGGTTGTGGGTGGACCTAAGCTACGGTGGGTAATAAATTTCCAGTTCTATTAATTTAACTTAAATCATGTTTATTTTTCAGGATACGCCAACAACGGCAGCTGGACCAGAGAACCAATCCAAAGCTTCATTTCACAGTCAATGTTAACGCGACTGAATTATTCCCTGCGTACGAAAGCGATTATGATGACATGTAAGTTATTGCAATTTTTTTTAATATTGACCACATAAAATAATTGAATTGAATTGAATTGAAACCGACTTTATTGAAAAAACAAAACAAATGCCGAACAATAAGACTATAAAGTCTTCTTTTCATGCTAACCTTAAAAACAAAAATGTTGTATTAATTACAGATAGATGCTTAAAATTAAATAGAGAAGAAACAAGAGAAGAGAGGGGGGGGGGGGAAGAAGGTTAAAATATATAAATATATACGGGGGGGGGGGGGGGGATTCCATTGTCGTCACCATTATAAGACCGGAGAGAGTCTCAACAATACTTGACTTTCTATAGTCATGAGAGGATGACTTATTGAGGGGCTTAGTGCTAAATAACCCTAATTTACCACTAATTAAGGTGACTAAGGCGCCCATTCCATTGACCGGCTAGGGCTGTTTCCAAAAACAGTGCCGTGGTAGCAGACATTCAAGACTTAGGTTGCGTTTCCACCGATCTCGCATTGCAGAATGCAAATGACATTGACGGAAATTAGAATTTTTCTTTTTATAGAAATCTATTAAAATGTTGGTACTTAACATATCCCATGACGCCATTTTTTAATTTTAGTATGTTTGTTAGTGATTTTACTGTATGATCATTGATCAATTTTAACTATGGCATAGAGGAAAATAAACATTTCTGTCAATTCTGCAATGCGAGGTCGGTGGAAACCCCGCCTAAGTCTTGAATGTCTGCTACCACGTCACCGTTGTTGGAAATAGCCCTAGCCGGTCAATGGAATGGGCACCTAAGTAAATAAAGTAAAGTTTAGCTCAGTTTATTGTCAACACACCTGATTGTTAGGACATCGCTACTAGGGAAAAAAAGAACACAACTCAAAAATTGTCGATTTCGACTTAATAACGCTAAAATATTATTTAAAAATCTATTTTGCGTTAATGTAGTGTGTATATATTCTGCGTGAGGGCAGTTGTGTTGTGTCACTGTTCTTCCGGGATAGTGACATATAGAGTAGTGGTAAGGAGTCTGAATTTCACCCGCAAGGTTGTTGGATCGAGTCCCACACATGCTACACTGTCTGGCCATACTTCGGTGGGCATGTAAAGCAGGCGGTCCCGGACCTTCCTAGTTGAGTGTAAGAGAGGGCTTTACAGGCCTAACTCAGCTAGGTTGGCTTAGTAATAGAACAAGAAGTCAATATTTTTATTTATTTATTTTAAACAGAAGTAAAACCTTTTACTTCACAAATTTGGATAAAATGCTTCAGGAACAGAAGTTTTTGTTTCAAAAAGTAACTAAAGGCGAATGGCGATTCTATAGTTATTTATTGGAACAAAGGGTACAGATTATGAATACTTTTTATCTTTTGATCTTGAAGAAAATAGAAAATACTTCTTTTTATCAACTCTACTGAAAGTCTCACTGTCTGACTGTCTGGCACACTCTGGTCACGTTCGACGCCAATGTCAGCCGTTAGGTGTTTCTGATGCTCCTGAAACATCGTATGGGCGACACCACTATGCCCCACATTTTTAACCAGTCCTATTTCCTTCCAGTGATGTCGAAGAGCTGCCGTCCGTGGAGATATCCGGTGTCTCGTGCGTCGGCTCAGTGGAAGCCCCGTTCACAACCCGGGACGTGGCCACCATATCCGGGAGCGTGAACACACACAACGGGACAGGACAGGGCACGGTCAATCTAAGCTTGCGCCACATTACATCGGAGAAGGGCTGGGTCGAGTGTTCGGCAGGCGCGGGCCAAGGTCCCAACTTCACGTTCAAAGCCTTCCGCACTCTCTCCAAGCGACTGTATGGCACTGCCATCTGTATGTTTCACGGCACACCTTCGGGTATTCGGCCTGGCCTAATTACTTGTAAGTTTGTAGTCATCGTCATCATCGTCAATCAACTCCAGTTGCCCGGCTGTGTCACATGAGCCTCCTCCACTCCCTCCTGTCTCTCTACTTCTGATTCTTTATCACTTCCTTTGGTACTAGTCCCACTCTTCTGCGTTCAATCTAGTTGTCTCTTCCTTGGTGTTCTTCATTGTTGTGCTCCCTATATTTCTCCCATTAGCCATTTGGTGGGTGGGCAGCCGTCTAGAGCTCTATGGCTGTGTCTCTGCACAATAATAACGGGGCTATGTCATGTGGTTTTATTATGAGTAATTTTTGTATAGTGATATAAGCTGTGTGTATGTTCCAGCGCTAGGTTGGCAGCTAGACAAGGGAACAGTGGGTGACGTGACGTGGCGGGCCGGCGGCCAGAGCTCTATGGCTGTATCTCTGCACAGTAATAACGGCACTTCGACACGCGGTGCTACTGTACTGCTGGGCATTCCTCATTCCTACATTTCATTAAATTACTCGCGAAAGTTTTCTGAAGATGCAGACGCTGTCCGACTACGGCTAGCTCTTAAGTAAGTATTAGTAAGAAAGATTTATGAAACAACTATTATTGTAAGGTATTATTAATCGTAAAACTTTTTATGAACGTAGACTTACGTATATACCTACGTATATACCTACGTATATAGTGGCCCATTGAACCCTGCCAACAACCCAATGGATTTTTGGTATTGTTTCCATAAGAATTTTTTACCGTTGGCAAACTGGCACACGATGTGAACCTACAGCGGCTAATGGACAAGCTTACCATTGACACAATGTAACAGGTGTAAGCGTGACCAGGCAAAGTACGGGTACTAGTCATTGTAAGGTAAAATAACGCCAGTGACTCGTCCACTAACATGTTTCTTTTTACGTCCAGTCTCGAACCTCAACGTTGCGCTTCATAATATGACAGAGTCCAAGATATGGGAAAATGTAAATAATATATATATATATATATTTCTGTTAAATTGTACAATCAAGTAATCAACAAGAAAGTATAAAGTAGAAACGTCAAAATTAGGTAGTTCTGTCATTGTCATTGTGATAGTGGCTCAGTGGCAGTGTAGAAAGCTTTCTCTAAGATAATGGCCTCTAAGCAATTTTGGGAAGTTAGTAGCATTTCTCGCCGCTTTCAGTTCAATGTACAGTAACGGGATTCGAACAAGAGTCCCCACTTAGCCGGAATTGTATGCTGACCGCTGCACCAATTTCGTCTCATCTTCTCAATTCCGGTTCGTAGTTCAATTCCCTATATGCGGAGTTCTCATAGCCAATACTGACTGTTTTATCTTTCTTGTAGAGCTGGAACATTTGGAGCGGTTTTAGAATACGGTGCTGAGAAGAAAGTTAGTAAACAGTCGACAATTTCGGCTGCTGTAATGATGGGAGTACCAACCGGAGTTACACTCAAACTCAAGTAAGTCTGAAATCTATAACATTTTAGGCTCGGTCCCATCACGCTAAGGCGCGGTTTCCACCGACCGGCTTCGGCTAACTACAAATACGGTGACGTGGTAGCAGACATTCAAGACTTAGGCGGGGTTTCCAACGACCTCGCATTGCAGAATGCAAATGACATTGACGGAAATTTGAATTTTTCTTTTTATAGAAATCTATTAAAATGTTTGTACTTAATATATCCCATGACGCCATTTTTTAATTTTAGTTTGTTTGTTTGTGATTTTACTCTATGATCATTGATCAATTTTAACTATGGCATAGAGTAAAACAAACATTTCCGTCAATGCCACTTGCAATCTGCAATGCGAGGTCGGTGGAAACACCGCCTAAGTCTTGAATGCCTGTTTCCACGTCACCGTATTTGTATTCAGCCCTAGCCGGTCGGTGGAAACCGCGCCTAAGGAATAGTTTTGTGAGGAATATCGGAGGCACCGCTATGCATTGGACCATGGGGGTGCCTAGAGTTCTATATAGATGAGATGGGACATTGGCTTCCCGCCAAAAATATATATTTTAATTTCTGAGGCCACTCGTCACGCCTTCTATAACCAGCCATTGTAAAAAGGTACCAGGTGGCCCCAGTATTCATGATATATTTTTGGCGCGCTGGGCCCATCTCTCCTATACAGAACTCTAGGGGTGTCGTCCTCAGCCATAGCAATGGCTCGGGAAAAAGTTCTGTACTCTGTTATGGAGTATGGTGGCGCCCTTAAGGTCCAATCCATAGCCATTATCCATAACAAAGACAGCTATTACTTGCTATTATAATGCTTACTAGCTATTCTATAATCTGCACCAGTCGCACGGGTGTGTTCTTACACATCTAATCATTCACTTCTTTAGCCGTTCCCCACTTTCCCTCCTTTGTTATTGCTCCTTCCACCATATAGTAGTGTTTGTGTTATCGAGTTATACCTAGTTAAGTGTGTTATATAACACACGTGAAACCCGATAACCAAGCTAATCAGCGTGCTATCCTAAACGTACTTCTGAGTTGGTTAGCTGTGTTATCTAGGTTGCGTTGCGATCGACAGTGGTTTGACGGTTTGACTGCCGCCATATTTGTTTATGTCGGTTGATTTGAAACACGCGTTTAAAATTTTGTAGTATTAATAATATTTATTTGTATTATCTATTATGTCACAAGCAATCACCGTAAATACTTAAAATTATAATAACCAAAATGAACAAAAAATGTAAACAAATATGCCGCTGGAATAGAGTTCTGCCACATTCTTTAAAACCGTGGTACGAACGTCCTGACTACTACCACGTTGTTTACTTTGTTAAATATTTTCGATATAGCATGATAACTCACCCCCGAGGTCCACTCACGATTGTGTGATAACGTGGATAGCACATCTCGATAACATCAACACTGTGAAGACCCCTAGTACCTGACTGACGTGCCGAAGCTGTGCTATATTTTATTTATATCTTGTATATTCGTTGCAGGATAAGCCGAGGGAATCAAACATACAGTTTTCCTATACTCCTCTGTGAGGAGTTAATGCCTAGTCCTATCCTGTACGCCACAGTCACTCCCATGGTGGCATGGGTTCTGCTCAACCGATTTGTCATCGAGCCCTTCCAAAGAAATCAAAAGAATCGGAAGAAGGAGAAACAGAAGGAGGCTAATAAAGCTAGGTAATTTATATTTTTAATGTAAACGGGCGTAATGTGGGGGGCGGTGAGTTTCCCGCCTTGGCGCACCAGGCTAAGATTTCCACCCAAATGTATTTTTCAATTGCATCACCTTTCTTGAACTGAATCAGGTTGGCGGAACTGCGCCGTGAGGCCAACTCAGCCAAAGAACTGATGAAAGCGGCGTTCTCACGTATACGGGCAGAAGAGGAGATAAAACGCGGGCTGGTGGTAGTTCGCGCGTTGTACGGCAATGTCGCTCAGGCGGACAACGCTACGCCAAACCCGGCCGCTAGTGGCTCTGGAGACGAGCAGGACCTAGAGGTGGTCGACGTCACAGTGCCGTTGCAGGTGCTCGTCAAAGACTCGAAGCTCTTCCTTCACGAAACTTCCAAGGTAGGTGGAGTGTTGGAGTATAGAAGGTAGAGTTTCTGTTGAGGTGGACAACGTGACGCAACACTCGGCCGCTAGTGGCTCTGGAGTAGAGTAGGACCTAGAGGAGGTTGACGTCACGGTGCCGTTGCAGGAGCTCGTCAAAGACTCGAAGCTCTTCCTTCACGAAACTTCCAAGGTAGGTGGATAGTGTAGGAGTATAGAGGGTAGAGTTTCTGTTGAGGCTCACAACGCGACGTCAAACTCGGCCACTAGTGGCTTTAAAGACGAGCAGGACTCCTCAGCGTAACTGTTGCAAAAGAAGGCACCAATCGCATTTAAACAAGGAAAAAAATTGTTTGGGATCATTCTGATACCTTTCTAAACCTAATATCAAGACCACCATATATTATACCTTGCATTGCATAGGCTAAGCATTGGACAATTGTTTTTTTAGGCTGCTCCTATTGTATTGTAGATTTAGTAGGCTAACCAGTTGTTTATTGTCTAATTGCAGAGCCAGCTGCCTGGATTCTACGATCCCTGTGTGGGAGACGAGAAGTGGCTGATGGTCCAGTATTTGTTCCACAACCACCTACATCAAGTTACCATTGAGGATACTGAGCCCCTTAGACTCCCAAAGAGCTGTAAGTTAATAAATAAATAGTGACTATTTGCTCTATTAACAAGCTAACCTGTTGGAGTTAGTTGTAATTACATTGTCTGCTGTGTTAGTAGTCATTGGAGGCTGGGGCCTCACAGTCATCGAACAATTACGGTTGGCCCATTGTTAGCGGAAGAGGGCGACGTTTCTGGAGTGGGTGCTACTGCCATCATTAGTCCTGATAAGGACTGATGGTTTCGGGACGATTGACTCATTGCTCTTGTATTCTACTCTGAATTATTGAGTAAATCTGATTCCCTTGAGGATTCGAACTACCGCTCTTCCGATTGGAATGCAAGCTCTCTCACCTCTCGACGAGGGCCGTGGGTTAGCCGGCAATTAAGTCCAACTAAAATAAATAGTACGCTTTCAGATCGGCCCAAATTTTACAGCTCCAACATCATATCATATTTTTTTTATTGTTGCAGCTCATCGTGTTAGTGCTACCTGAAACACTCGCCGCCGCCAGCGAGCGGCCAATAGAATGGCGACAAGAAGACGCAGGTCGCTGTGAAGTCCAGCAGTTTCAGATTGCTAATGTCGTCGAGGAATTCGTGAACGTAATTCTCACCCTGTAGAATTTTAGAACAATGTCTGAAACTGAAAATCTGTTGGTCAATGATATTGTGTAGAAGACCGCTAGGCTTAATCTCGCCGTTTGAAAATTATTATTAGAGGTAAAGGAGGAAAAGTTGGGGGAAGCAGAAATTGTAAAAAGAGTAAATAAATTAACAAAATTTCTAGTGAATTTCAGGCCCGGCGCACACGGACACAACATGACAAATCGTCCGTGAATCGCTGGCTTTCGAATCGTTCATATGTGTATGGTTTTTTGGGTTATTTCTATTTCAAATATAATTCGAGAGACTTTCATGGTCCAGTGGCCCTCTGCGACTGATGTCGACCGCAGAAATTGACGAAACGTTTGGACGTACTTTTTCAAATTGTCCACGGTCCGTCAGCCCGGAATATACTGTATCATTATCCCTGACCTTTACCACTTTACCAAATGTAAGTGAGTAGGTACTAATGTTAATTTCCTAAAGGAATGTCTGAATTTTAAGTTCAGTTGTCAGTCTATTGAACGATAATACTAGATGATGACAAATCAAATGTCATTTCAAATCATTTTCGATGTTTCGTGTTGTTTTTTATGTTTGCAAATTCAAAATCATAAAAATCTATCCTCTGTTGGGAAGTTTCGATTTGTTTTGGTGTCAATTATTCTATTCAGGACGACATACAACAAATCAAAATCATAAAAAAAACTGGCCCCGCCGTTTGGTAGTTACGAAGTTTTTGAAGACCATTGTGCTACAACAAATCATGTGTATTTATGGTTGTTGTTATATTCAAGACGAAGACAAAATCAGAATCTTTTACAATATCGGTGCAGCTGTTTGGGAAAGTTTCGATGTCTTCTGAGGTTTTTTTAAATGTTCTGATTTGTTGGCTATTCGGGGTGAAATTCAACAAATTAACGATCATATTAAGAATTGGTCCAAGCAGATTGAGACGGTTCGATAGCGATTACATTAAATACTATTCGAGTCGAACAAATTTTAAAGTAATCGGTCAAAAATTGTGTAACTGCCTGACCCGACTTTATTTTGTACAAATAGAGATAGTAAGGAAAAAAATTGACAGTGGGAAGGTTTCTTGGCGCCAAAAAATATGCATCCGGTGGGTACAATAAGGGTGGCTCCCACCGTAGATGATAATGCTACGGAAAGTGGAATCCATTTTCCGTAGCTATACCGACGACAGTCTGCGGCAGGGTTCCAACCAAGCCCTGGCGGATGGTCGCAAATCGTCAAACCGAATCTATTTTTAAAAAGTTGCCTATAGTGTTTTGACTAGCCCATTAACTTGGACCAATAGGAAATCGATTTGCAGCCGAATTTTAAAGCTAAATATTAACTGGCTGTATTACGCATTAAATCCCATTTATGCTTTAAGTGTCTTTTCGAGCAACTAAAACATTACTCTATAGGGGTAGTGTCCTTTTAAGAGAATTTTGCAGGATCTTTTAAAAAATGAGATGCTTTGCCTTATGTAGGCATAACACCGGCGAAACACCAAGTTTATAAACGAGCCCTGATTAGTCAACAATATTCTTATACCTAGGGCCCTAATAAGGCAATGTTATAATTTTTACGACATATTTTCTGGGGCCAATTTGAACAACTAATATTTTCCCTGCATCTTCCCGAAGTTAATTTATTTTATTTATTTTTTCGACGCATTCAGGTATGATAAAATGCAGTAGACTAATATGTTAAGGAAAACTGATGTTTGTTGTTAGGTACCGTACTTGTTGATATTTATGGTAATGTAAAATACATATTGTGCCGAAGTAGTGCTTTAGTTATTTAATATTTAAAGTTTTGTAGAAGCTGACCCTAGACATTGGCCACCCTTGAATAACCCCAAAATCGGTTGGTCTCTATATTTTATTTTATTTATTTATACTTACAAACCCTATAAAGATTTCGTCAGCTGAGAGAGGACAATTTCATACTTAGTACTACGAGAAATTATTTTAGTTTCGGTCCGTGCAAGGGTTTTTTCCATCCCGTGGCTGGAGACCGTTATCATTGAATATATAACACTAGTGTTATATATTCAATGCCGTTATCAATATGGCTGCTAGTGTAGCCTGCATAAGATAAGTACGCAATTTGCCGGCGAAACTAGCCTGCACAAGTTAAGTACGGAGTTTTTGACCGGGTCCAGGTATCCGTTCTGCTATGCTGTAAATGTGACTTCGACTTCGATATTTTTCGCGTTGGTACTTATCTCTGATAGTTGGCTTATGGTTAACTGTAGGGTGACCAGACGTTCGGGTTTCGCCCGGACATGTCCGGGTTTGAGAGCCTCTGTCTGGGCGTCCGGGTTAGCTGCCCACTTGTCTGGGTTTAAAAGAAATCACAATAAAATTATATATATACCTTATTACTTCTCTTGAAGAAATTGAACCTATTCCTATCCAAATTGCTAAAACTGATAGATTGACTATTAATTTACACTAGATGAAATACCCCTTGCAAGGCCGTACCTAGGAGGGGGTCAAAATCCCCATCTCAACAAAAAAAAATGTATTGAAAAAGTTAACAAATAATGCTCAAAAAGCTTACAAACCTACCAATTTGCAACCCCCCGAAACCCCCATGTACGTGGCGGGAATTCCATGCCCCCCTCACCCCCCGAAAACCAGACCTGTCACCTACTGACCTATCCGGGTTTGGGTCCCGACGAAAATGGTCACCCTAGTTAACGCCTAACGGGTGCCTCGTAAGGCATATTATGGCAACCGCCGCTCCAGTTAATATATTTCTATGATTTTTTTCTGTGAAACTGCTTGGCGACAAAAATTCACCGAATTATTAAACTCATGGAATAATTATAACAATGAAAATGAGAAATACCTTATTAATAACCATATTATGGCGCCTGAAATAGCAATAACTTCAGTATTAAATTAAATGATAAATATATACCAACCTATTTTAGGGGGATATCCAGCCCATTACCTGAAGTTCATGCAAGTTAACCTACATCTCGCAGTACATGTAGGCCTACTTCTAGTATTATTAATATTTTTTGATGCTGACAATGGAAATTTTAACTTTTGTTGCTGGACGAACCAATAGCCTAGCGTTGCTAGTTAAGTTATATATACCAGTACTGCTACACCGAAAGCTCCCCTTGGCATCTCAATTTTTGTTTTTTTTTATTAAGGGTGTGCTGAATCCGATTCTCGTATTTCCGAACAATCTTTCATGGTAGAACATTGTCGCACCATAACAAATGGTCTATTTTTCTCTCATAAATTGAATATAAGGCTTGTTCGAAATATTGCAGCACCTGCTGATTGAATTAAAAGATGAATTGATAGAAGGAAGAAGTGTTCCTCGACAGTTAATTATACATTGTATGTAGCCGTCACTGATTAATACAATGATTTAAATTGATTTGTATCCAAAACAGATTTTTGAAGTTTGAACAGTTATTCCCGCCAAAATTCAAAAAACCTAGCCGCTTGAAATCTGAACTAACAACAGTGACACCGGCAAGTGGCGCCTCAAGTGTCAGTCTCGAAAACGACGCAGATGTAACGGAACCTTGTTGATACGTAGCGCGGTGAGTTAATTTTCAGGT
Source organism: Psococerastis gibbosa (assembly GCA_963971405.1). NCBI lineage: Eukaryota > Metazoa > Arthropoda > Insecta > Psocodea > Psocidae > Psococerastis > Psococerastis gibbosa. The sequence continues at coordinate 44,236,587 of OZ020489.1, read as the reverse complement.
ATAGCTTCTGTACCTGGCGTGCCACGGTTTTCAAACAGGCTAATTTGCCATTTCGTTGTAATATGCCGGTGTTAAGTGAAAATTGCCGGTGAATATTAGTGTTTGTAATAGAGACAACCTGGATTTATACCAACGACGGGCTATTGTATACAGGTAGGTTTCAATGTTTTGTATTATGAAACCTGCCCCCGCATTTGCATATTGCATAAATTAAGCCTCTGCTTTCAGGTTTGTAACTTACGTTGCATGCAGGCCGTGTTCTAGTGCATTTAATTCTATACCGACTTGAAAATAGGTTTATTTGTTTGTTTATTTTGATTTTGAGACAGTCGGTGCCGACCATGTGTTTGAAACCTAGCTGACAAACATTTCCGATAAATTGTAAAACCTAGCCGCAGAAATTAGGAAAATTATCTGTCTTATTTCGCTGTCAGACAGTTGTTATTCTATGGGCTACTTATCCAAAAAATGGAAATAGGAAGAAAGGTCAAGTTGCCCAGTTAAGGCAAAGAACCGGGTCTCTCGCCAAATTGGTTTGGTGTCCTTTCTCGGAATTATTACTTTTAAGCAGCAGCCCTATTATGGCCTTGGCGATTTGGGATTAACAAAATACCGGGGTTTATTCAATTGTTTTAAACAAATGAATGCAAAATGCGCGGGAAATTCAAATTGATAAATTAATCCTCTGCAATATTTTGGCGAGTTTTCAATTTTTTCTGCCTTAGATGTAGACACATTAATAAAAATTCTTATTATATTTCAAAATTCTACCTGTGCATTTTAATGTTTATTAGTATTTCCTTCAATTTTACTCATATTATATACTACCACTCTCTTGTAGCCTATTCCAGTAACTTATTAATTTGAATTTCCCCTCAAGTGACACCTTACTAATGAACCCCTGTATTATGTTAATCCCAAATCGCCATAATAGGGCTGCAGGTAGTTATTTAAGTTGGGGTTATGGAGGCCTGTTAATTGACCGAAATGCGGGTTGACTGTCGGGCTTGAGTCTACGCCACCCCGAGGCCCGATTGGTACTAAGTACCTAGCCTTACCTTCACTGCGTGGTATGAAAAAAATCACTCTTGCTGATCACAATACCCAACTAGGGCATAGGCGGATACAGGGGGGAGGGGACAGGGAGGTAGCTTGCCCCCCCTCCCCCAATTTAGTGAATCTTTTGTTAATTAATTTATTACGCTCTGATTTAATTGATAATATATGTTTTTTCTAACAACTACCCCATCCAAAAAAATGGGCTGGATCCTTCCCTGAACTAGGGGAACTGTAGGCCGTCAAGGGGGAACCTCTACCAGTCTTTAAGATAAAATTGGAATACACCCACTACGTGATATTTATCGATTTTCAGAGGAAATGTCGAGCCGTAGAAGTTTTAAATTAAAAATGATCTAAAAATGTTTAAAAAAGGCAATTCCGAGTACCCCCACTATTTTTTTGTTTGTTTGTTTGTAGAAAGTCGATTTATACAGGAAATATCGATCGTAGAGCTGTCAAAATTATCCGGAAAATTAGCAGAAATGCTTCTTAGCAATAAAATGGTTTTTCTCAATTTTCACGTAAAAAATGTTTTTTTTGTAAAAGTTAAAAATAAAAAAACCAAAACCCTGGATTTTGGCATTTTTCTCATAAAATTTGAGATTATGTGAAAAAAGTGTAATCACTGAAGTTGTACATCTTTTTATTATCTACCTTTTTGCTATTTGACGTTTTTCCATAGGACTCGTAGTTTTGCCGGAAATGAAGATGTACCATATTTCACCCTTAAAAACCCACCCCTACCTACTCCCGAACTCAAATTGCCCGTAATTTATTTTTCCTTTAATGTCTGTCATATTGTCTTCCATTTCCAATGGGTTTCATTGTACTATAATTTAATGTCTTAAAAAAAATTATCCACCCTGGGCTATCTCTACTGTAACCCGACCACGATAAGATGGCACTTGAACACTTTGTTTATTCGAAAACTTGCGTAAGTGGAACACCGAGTTTATTAGACTTTTATTACTGTTCCAAGTGCCATCCTATCGTGGTCAGTTAGTACATATTAATATATGGCTACTACCAATAAAATAACACCAATTGGCCACAGTTTTTGAACTCCTTCAGTTTTTGTACAAATAAATAAATAAAATAAAAAAATTGTGACTAATCTGTGTTAGAAAGAGGCTTGAGCCTTGTATTAAAATGGGCAGGAAAATGTCATCTGTTACGATTCCACGATTGATAATCATTGGCGTACATAGGGGGGTCCTTGGGGGGGGGGGGGGCGAGCCCCCCTCCCCCGGTCCACCCGTAGCCTCCCCCCAGGATTTCTGGTGACAAAGACGTTATGGAGGCTACAGGCCGAGTATCCACAATAATGAAAGGGACATTAATTCTTAGTATGCTTATTTTACATTAAAAAAATCAACATATTGACCAAGCACTTTCACAAAAAATATATTTCTCAGAATGCTTAAAACCCCAATACTTCAGGGCTATTTTTTCCAAATTTTTCTCCGGGCCCCCCTCAGTCGTAGGTTTATTCGTCTGTAAAATCTCAACTGTCCTGCTTGCAAAATGTGTAAAAATCCCCTAATTTGGGCCTATTCATCAATTTTTTTTCCTCCGGGGGAGACCTCCGGGCCCCCCTTTCTCCAGGGTAGAATATTTGTAAACCCTCACTAATTTGGGTCCATTTTTCATTTTTTTTCTCCGAGGGGGACCCCCGGGCTCCCCTTTCTCCAGGGTATAATATGGGTAAAACCTCACTAATTTGAGCCCATTTATCGATTTTTTTTCTCCGGGGGATCAAAGTCTTGGGGTCCTAAAGCCCCCCTCCCCCCCAGAAATTTTGTGAATTTACGCCAATGTTGATAATTTTGCTCATTTTAGTTGTACATTTATAAGGTGCCCATTCCATTGACCGGCTAGGGCTATTTCCAAAAACGGTGACGTGGTAGCAGACATTCAAGACTTAGGTGGCGTTTCCACCGACCTCGCATTGCAGAATTGACAGAAATGTTTATTTTCCTCAATGCCATAGTTAAAATTGATCAATGATCATACAGTAAAATCACAAACAAACTAAAAATAAAAAATGGCGTCATGGGATATGTATATGTATTTGCTGTCATTAACTGTCATGATTAAATACATATCAAATCAAATTTCAAATCAAATCTAGAAACAGAAACAGAAACAAGAAACAGTCTGCTATATGAGGCAATATCAGCCTTCAACATATACTCTAAGCACATCTATAACAAACCAGAATACGATGTCAAAAACAGTCACAAGTCAAAAATAAGCCTATACATAACTAACAAATTGAAAACACTCACTTAAGACTTAACACTAAATTGATATCTTTATATTGTCTATGTAACTATGTTTAAGTAATTTGAAGCTTGTAAGGCTGTAGCCTTCCACTTATTAGATGGGGCGGCTATTACACTGAGGATTGTCAGTGTAATAGTCGCCCAAGATAATGCGTGACCCTCACACGCCTGACGGTACGAGGGAGCGCAACCATTATTAAAAAACTGTATAAATATTAGATCGAGGTAAATACACGTTTATTTTATTTATTATTTTATAAGTTTTCTGTATACAAACACATGCAAAGTAGTTCTATCTGATTTGAAAATGCAGCATAGGATTTTTGCATGGGGAGGCGGACTTGGGAAGGCATTACGGGAAAATCGATTGTGCAATGTGCATTTGCAAACTTTTCTGGGCGAACAGTAATTGTTGTTTTAATTTAATAGATTTGATTTGAAATGTATTTAATCATGACAGTTAATGACAGCAAATACACTTACGTACGTATGTATAATATACACGTGTTATGTGTTACGGGTTATTGTGATAGCTGACGTGTCTGATATGAAATTCAGGGATGTTCATGAATTAGTGATTTACATAGAAATCAATCACATTTTTCATGTTGCATTTTATTACGTCTCTGACACAAAACCTGAATTGTTAAAAACAAGCCATAGCTGTAAAACTGTTAAAAAAATACATAAAGAACCGGTCCGAGTTTACTCGAACATGCTTTCCAATTTATCAAAATTAGTAGATAGAGAAAATGAGTAATTTCATGGTAAATAATTTTCCTATGGTTAAATTTCCGATATCTCGGGGGGGGGGGGGGGGTGTCCACCTGACGTCACTCGTCACTGGTGGTGAGGTAAATTCTAGATAGGTCAGACCAACACATTACCACACTGCAATACTAGCAGGGCACGCAATGCATTTGAGCGTGAATTTTCTATCATTTTTTCAAAACCATTTTTTTGTACAAAACCAAATACTTTTTTGGGAAAGCAACCTGTCCGGTTTCGTTACTCAATTTAACACCTAAAACATACCTGAAGGTATAAATCATCGATAGAAAGGTTTCGCAGAAAAATTATTTTTTAGTCATTTTTCATTAAAATTTAGTCATTTCTATTTTTTTACTCCCAGAAGCAAACTATCAAGGGACAAGCGACCCCCCGCATTTTATCAACATTAACAACAACTACAATATATGTGAATTTAAAAGAAATCGTTGGAGCCGTTTTTGGGAAATAATTTTTTTAGACGTTTTTTTGAAGTTTTGTTGAAAATAAAACCCCAAATTGAGTTAGCCCAAAATAAAAAAAATGGTCCCGAGGTATGATTTTTGTGAACCTACATGCCGAATTTCATCAAAATCGACCGAGTAGTTTGCCCGGAAATCGACGCACAGACAGACATTTCGTAAAAACCACTTTTTTTGGGTTCCTGGGACCTTAAAACATGTAAATCCGTTGAAATCTCGGAATCCAAAATTTCGACCGTCACAAAGCTTTCCTTATACTACGTATAAATTGGAAAGCAATAACGGGCATTGAGTAAGCAATGTGAGGTCGAAGGACTTCGAAAACTGTGGCCACTTGGTGTATATGACAGCCCGCACTTTACATCAACATGTAGCAGTGTTTCTTAAACGTTAAACTTTAAATATTATACTAGTAGCCTATATTATCGGTTAACAAAAAATATTTTATCTAAAAGCTTGTTCATTAATTAAATGTTACTGACATAAAGTAATTTTCCACAAAACCTTGTCACAATTAGGCATAAATAAAAATATAGCCTACTGCATATTAAAATAATAAATATGTACGTATACAATACCACTACTATTACTTAAATACAATATCATAAAATACTGCACAAATCACCCATTGAAAAATTACTTTTTACTTACTATTCATTTAATTTTTTTGTTTTCTTTTTATAATTTGATCGTAATTGTCTATTAATCTGGGGGCTGCAGAATGTATTGTCTTTATAGTTTGATATAAGTAAAACATAATTTGTACCAGGAAGGAATTAAAGGTTTCCTCAAATTTTCTGTATAAGATTTGCATTTTATTGGACTTTTAGGCCTGTTTGCAAATTAATGGTTATTTATTTATTATTATTATTAATTTTATAAAGTTGTCCATAACCTTTACCGTAAGATGTGGCGGTAGTATACAAAAGAAAATTTGAGCAATTACAAAGCATTTGGTTGGAAACAAGTCACCAACCTGACAGGGCAGGTAATCTTGTCATAAATTTTCGTAATCAACCTAATTCAATAGTTGGAATTTCACATGCGAAGCATAGGCTGCACAATCAATTCCTGTGGCCATTGTACACCACTGGACTTCGGGCAAAGCCACCATTTCAATTTCTTACTAGGAAAGTTGAAACCTGGAAATAGGTTTCGGCTTCGATGGCAAGGTGGTAGCGTGCTTGTACTTGTGCGAGCCTCTGCGCACCATGCGATCGGAGTCGTGTCGTAACTCAGCACAAGTATTAATTTACTCATTGAGGCGACTGAAGAGGTCAATCGGATACATTCATTAAAATTGTTTGTGCGCGATTAACTTACAGGAGATAACAGAAAGAAAATTGACTTTATTATCCATATGGGCGAATTTCGGGCCTTTCGGCCCACTCTTACAACTAGCCCATAGATAGTATATACTGTATACGGCATAGATAGGGTATGCGGCCGCGGGCACGCTCCTTGTTAATGCTTCCCATAAGATTACGTTTAGTTTTCTATTAATCAGGTCTTTCTTTTGTTTCCAGATGAAGAATGTCCTCAAACCCAGCAGCCGACCCACCACCCCCGACCATAAACAAACACCTGAAACTCGACCTCGAAGCAGTCTTCGAGAACCAGGACGAGCACCATGAGGACCTGCAGCCGACAGAAATCGACCCCTGTATTCCAAACAGTCACCTGACAGAGGTGAAACCGATACACGAGGGTGCGGTCCCCCACCCCCTGCCCAATGCCGCGACCCCCAACTCCAAGGTCAGCGTCAGCAAGACCAACGGGCGGGTACACTGGCCGGGGGGCGAGCTCGAGGGGCGCCTCCGCAAACGGTACGGGTTGAACCGCGAGGGGTACCAGTGGTGGCTCGGACTGTCTCTATTGTTGTTGCTGCTGGTGTTAATTATTATTGTTCTCGCGGCGTTATGGCCGACTACGCCACATTCCCGCTTGTTTCCTGTGTGTACGAAAGCTGCGTGTCTTCGGGCTTCTTCAGTGGTGAGTTTCCTTTTGTTTACTCACTGTTACCACCGTTACTTTTCTTATCCCCTAAGGGAAGGGGAGTGGCGTTCGGCGGTATGTGCACTTGCGTTTCCAAAGCCCTCTGTCGAGGGAGATTGTATAAATGTGCGTGCCGCAAGGCCACCGCCCTCTGCACGGCAAGAGTTTGCAGTATGCATAAAATAAACTTTTAAAAATGTGTAAAAACCAAGAAATAACTATAAAAACCGGTCCAAAGTAATTTTTAAATTAAATTAATGCCAATGCACTCTATAGAGTTGATTTCTGTCTGCGAATTTTGCCGTGCAAACCAGATTTGTCGACTGCTAGCATGACCTTGGTGGCACGATTTTGTTGCATTGCGCATATGGCGAGAACTACCCACCTGATCGAGGGTGTCTATCTAGGTGATTACGGTGTTGTGTGGTCCTGCCATATCTACCTGGGTCTTTCTCGGCAGCGCTATTTTCGGTCTTGCCGTTCATGACCGGGTGTCCTGACACCCCAATCTATATCAGCGAGGGTTGCTTTCCGTCCCGCCATGTCACTTCTGGCAGTATTTCCCCTGAGCTTGTTTGTTTACTTTTCTTTAAATACACCGTATAGTATGTAGTTTAGAGCAATGGCTGCGAAAAACAATAATAATACAATAGCTTCATTATACCCATTGAAAGTCTTTACAGTTACAATTATAACATGCTGCCGGGCTCAGCCGTAATAATTTGAAAAAAGTGATCTTACGTAGCTCGCGAAAACGCGAGCTAAAAAGTAACTTCATGCATTCCCACTTACTGTAGAGTCTTACTGTATTATTAACAATAAACAATGCCTGAAATCTCGCTGATATAATTCAATTGCAGTATTGTGTATTTGTGTACTCAAGTACTGACTCGTTGTCATACTTGGTTAAATCGAGCTAATGTCTGTCACAATGCCAATGGTGAGCATGTCTGAACTTGCTCATTGGCACTTATAGTCGGTGTGGGTTGACATTGAGGAGTGAACCAGTTTGCCAACAGCTAGAAATGCGTTCAGAATTAATACCAATAATGTATGAACCCATATGGGGTCTTTGGCAGGGTGAAATTCATTTGTCTACACTGGTATTTTATTTGCATATCGAGTATAGATTAACTGAAATTAGAGGATATGGAAAAAACTGGACTTGGCGGGATTCGCACCCACGATCTGCGCCTAACGGGGCGTCGTCTTAACCACCGGACCCCAAGGGCTTGTGGTCCAGCGGTTATGACGACGCCCCAGCTTGGCGTAGATCGTGGGTTCGAATCCCGCCAAGCCCAGTTTTTTCCATACCCTCTAATTTCGGTTATAACGAGGAGGTTACCTCTTGAACCAAAGTTAATTTAATGTCAGTGTTATATATACCATATAATACTACAATGTTGAGTATGGATTATCATCTTGTGAAATTCGGGCGTTAATACTGTATCGAGAGGTTAGTGGATCATTTCCCCGGGTGATTGAAACAGGTTGTGAAGGGGTATTACAATTCAATGCATGCTGCTAGTCATGATACAAAGCTATTTAATACGTTCACTGCATTTTACGCGGGCCATTAATGTCTTAGGCTTGACCTACTACCGAGCGGAATGCATAGTATGTAGGACTCATTTTTAGATTTGTCACACTATACTAGTGATATGCATTCTAATGAATGTAAGCCTAATTATGGCTACAATAAGTAATAATAATAACAATAATTATGTGCTGAAGGGATTTTCATTAACCTAGACGTCTACATAGAAGCAGAAGTATATAACTGTTGAGACATAGATAGAAGAATAATGGCTGCCAACAGACTATATTTCGCAAACCTAAAGACTGATATGATATGGCGCCCATTCCATTGACCGGCTAGGGCTATCTCCAACAACGGTGACGTGGTAGCAGACATTCAAGACTTAGGTAAGGTTTCCACCGACATCACATTGCAGAATGCAAATGACATTGACGGAAATTCGAATTTTTCTTTTTATAGGAATCTATTAAAATGTTTGTACTTAACATATCCCATGACGCCATTTTTTAATTTTAGTTTGTTTGTTTGGGATTTTACTGTATGATCATTGATCAATTTTAACTATGGCATAGAGGAAAATAAACATTTCCGTCAATTCTGCAATGCGAGGTCGGTGGAAACGCCACCTAAGTCTTGAATGTCTGCTACTACGTCACCGTTGTTGGAAATAGCCCTAGCCGGTCAATGGAATGGGCACCTATCCAGAACCACCAAGTTAATCATTTACAAAACCCTTATAAGACGGCTTGCAACATACGGCTCAGAAACCTGGAACCTTACCGCCAACGACGCCAATAAACGGCGAGTATTGGCATTGATCATAATAAGGAGCATCTACGCACCCCTGAGAATTGACACAGTTTACTCAATGGAGAAGATATAGTACGTTTTGAAAAAGCGCAGCGTCTGAGACACGTCGTAAGCTAGTCTGAGGATCGCATGCCGAGCAAAGTGTACAAAGCAAGCATACCGGGAAGACGACTGCAGGGCCGTCCATGAAGCTGCTTGCTGGAAGGAGAAACTAGAAACCGACCTCCGCGAGTTGGGAGTCCGTAGTTGCTGGAGCGACGCGCAAAACTGTGATAAGGCGCCCATTCCATTGACCGGCTAGGGCTATTTCCAAAAACAGTGACGTGGTAGCATACATTCAAGACTTAGGTTGCGTTTCCACCGATCTCGCATTGCAGAATGCAAATGACATTGACGGAAATTAGAATTTTTCTTTTTATAGGAATCTATTAAAATGTTTGTACTTAACATATCCCATGACGCCATTTTTTAATTTTAGTTTGTTTGTTTGTGATTTTACTGTATGATCATTGATCAATTTTAATTATAGAGGAAAATAAACATTTCCGTCAATTCTGCAATGCGAGGTCGGTAGAAACGCCAACTAAGTCTTGAATGTCTGCTACCACGTCACCGTTTTTGGAAATAGCCCTAGCCGGTCAATGGAATGGGCACCTTACTGAGGAGTGTTGTTGAGCGTGCCAATGCCCATCAAGAGCTGTAGAGGCCGAAGAAGAAGAGGAAGAAGACCTACTTCTATAGCAGCCATTGGTCCTTGCCTAATGCCAGCGACAACATGGTTTTTTTGACATTATTTACAATGTTTCCGTTTGATTTTTTGGCCATGGGTATACTCCCATCCCGTGGTTGGAGACCGTTATTAATATGGCTGCTAGTGTAGCCTGCACAAGAGAAGTACGCAATTTGGCGGGGAAACCCAGTGATATGTGTAGCCTGCACAAGCTAAGTACAGAGTTTTGACCGGGTCCAGGCATCCGTTCTGCTATGCTGGAATGTGTAAGACTTCGATATGTTTTGCGTTGGTACTTATCTCTGATAGTTGGCTTATGGTTAACGGGTGCCTCGTAAGGCATATTATGGCTCCCGCCGCTACAGTTAATGTATCTTTATGGTATACTCTTGTTACACGTCCGTGGTGGTAACCTAGCGATAATGGACAAGTTAAGACATTCTCACCATTGCACTATGGGAAATTTCAGGGGTGCTAGGTGGCAAATATTATTTAATCGGCCAATTAACATAAAATTTGGCACCTTGTTGCATTCTAACTTGTATTTTAAGAAAATTTATTTTTTATTTTTCAAGATGGCGGCCAAAAAGGCCAAAATTCTGTGGTGATCATGCTTACTTACCTAATTCCATGAAATTTTGCACACACCTTTCATTTCATCATAGCTATAAGCTTATTAAGCGGAGTAACCAAAAAAATGCAAAATGGAGGCAAAAAATTGCGAAATTCAGTGGTGGCCATACTTATTTACTCAGTTCCTGAAATTTTACACACACATTTCATTTCAACATAGCCAAAGGCCTATTAAGAGGAAAACCAAAAATGCAAAATGGCGACCAAATGGCTATCAAAAATGTCAACATTATGTGGCTGCCATACTTATTTACCAAGTTCCATGAAATTTTACACACGCATTTCATTTCATCATACCTACAGGCTTATTAAGCGGAAAAACAAAAATTCAGAATGGCGGCCTATGAGGTGTAGGGAGATTCCATGCAAGCGCAGCCCCCGCTTTTCCTCTATGCTACCTACGCTATGTATGCAATTAAAAATAAAAAATACTACATCCTTTTTCCGACCACAACATTAGCACTGAAAACACTCTGTGTTCCAAATTTCGAACCTCAATGACGACTATGAACTTATCACGTTATTTTCACTTTGACTGGACGCCATCTTGAAATCGTTGATTTGTCGGGAAAATTGTTGATAACCATTATCGCAGTTAAAAATACGGGCTTTCAGTCAGATTTTATTTCATTCCTCTGCTATCAATATTAACTGAGATATGAATTATATAAGGTTTTCATCGGCCGCCATCTTGGAACTAAATAGTGGATCTAGCTGGTTAACGAACTCAATCAAGACATTTGTTTGATCAATTTTTTTGCCAAGTTTAATCAAAATCGGATAATATTTACGAATTTACGAATATTTACGAGTGTTTCCTAAAGTTGACATACATACAATGTATGTCATGTGGATATATAGGCCTAGGCAGTAGGCTATGTATATACAATACAGTATATGCATAGCATTTTGAACCGTGGGTGGATTTAGGCTCAGGGGGTCATGAAATGATAAGTTGTGAAGATGTTTTCCGGAAGTCGAACATGGGTCGCCGTCTCAATAGATAGAAAATGCACATTTAAGTTCGTTCCAGACGTGTAGATAATAATTAATTACTGCCAAGGGCGGTAATTGGTGGTAATTTTCGAATGTTCCTGTTGAAATCGACAGTTTGGTGATTTAATAAACATACAGATATCCACAGCCAAATATAGCCAAAAAAAATTCTCCTTTGTTAAAAAAGATACATTTTTCATTATTTTCCGGACTTACGACCCTATTTATTGCTTTCCAATTTATACGTAGTATAAGGAAAGCTTTGTGACGGTCGAAATTTTCGATTCCGAGATTTCAACGGATTTATATGTTTTAAGGTCCCAGGAACCCAAAACAGTGGTTTTGACGAAATGTCTGTCTGTTTGTCTGGGCTAACTCAATTTGGGGGGGTTTTATTTTCAAAAAACGTCTAAAAAAATTGTTTCCCAAAAATGGCTCCAACGATTTCTTTTAAATTCACATGTATTGTAGTTGTTGTTAATGTTGATAAAATGCGAGGGGTCGCTTGCCCCTTGATAGTTTGCTTCTGGGGGTAAAAAAATAAAAATGACTAAATTTTAATGAAAAATGACTAAAAAATAATTTTTCTGCGACACCTTTCTATCGATGATTTCTACCTTCAGGTATGTTTTAGGTGTTAAATTGAGTAACGAAACCGGGCAGGTTGCTTTCCCAAAAAAGTATTTGGTTTTGTACAAAAAAATGTTTTTGAAAAAATTATAGAAAATTCACGCTCAAATGCATTGCGTGCCCTGCCAGTATTGCTGTGTGGTAATGTGTTGGACCTATCCAGAATTTACCTCACCACCAGTGACGAGTGACGTCAGGTGGACACCCCCCCCCCCTCCCCCCCGAGATATCGGAAATTTAACCATAGGAAAATTATTTACCATGAAATTACTCATTTTCTCTATCTACTAATTTTGATAAATTGGAAAGCATGTTCGAGTAAACTCGGACCGGTTCTTTATTTATTGCTTTCCAATTTATACGTAGTATAAGGAAAGCTTTGTGATGGTCGAAATTTTCGATTCCGAGATTTCAACGGATTTACACGTTTTGAGGTCCCAAGAACCCAAAAAAGTGATTTTTACGAAATGTCCGTCTGTCGCTCTGTCTGTCTGTCTGTCTGTTCATCGATTTCCGGGCAAACTACTCGGTGGATTTGTGTGAAATTGGACATGTAGATTCCAAAAAATCATACCTCGGGACCATTTTTTTTATTTGGGGCTAACTCAATTTGGGGGGGTGTTATTCTCAAAAAACTCCAAAAAAACGTCTAAGAAAATTATTTCTCATAAACGGCTTCAACGATTTCTTTTAAATTCTCATATAATGTAGTCGTTATTAATGTTGACAAAATGCGGGGGGTCGCTTGCTGCTTGATAGTTTGCTTCTGGGGGTAAAAAAATAAACTAAAAAATAATTTTTCTGCGAAACCTTTCTATCGATGATTTCTACCTTCAGGGATGTTTTAGGTGTTAAATTGAGTAACGAAACTGGATAGATTGCTTTCCCAAAAAAATATTTGGTTTTGCACAAAAAATTATTATTTGAAAGAATGATAGAGAATTCACGCTCAAACGCATTGCATGCCCTGCCATTATTGCTGTGTGGTAATTAATGTCTTTGTCTGACCTATCTAGAATTTACCTCATTTCCAGTGACGTCAGGAGGACAACCCCCACCCCCTCCCCCCGAGATATCGGAAATTTAACCACTGGAAAATTATTTACCATGAAATTACTCATATTCTCTATCTACTAATGTTGATAAATTGGAAAGCATGTTCGAGTAAACTCAGACCGGTTCTTTAATTTAAATCCAAAATATACATATGTTGCATAAAAATGTTCCACATACCTTCGTCCTCACGAGAAATTAATTACCAATTAATGTAAAACCAACATTGAAAGAAATAATTTTTTTTAGTGACCTTGTTTTGGCTGTGTTGAAAAAGAGAAAAAACACAAAATGGGCGACTTTTGCGATGGAATAGGCTATCTCAAGAACCATAGTAAGTTTTGTCGCTACTTTTGAAATTTCGGTGTCTCTGGAGTTTCCTTTCAATATAAAGACAACATTTAGATCCAAATTATAACATTAATGTTTTTTTTTTTGCTTTTTGCCACCTAGCACCCCTGAAATTTCCCATAGTGCATTGGTGCAATGTAACAGACTTCATCATGTTTGTTTACGAATGAATGCATTACATAGAAAAGAGCTCGCATTTGGGGCTAAAGATTCAGGGTTACAATCTTATTTAACAAAGGGTTAGTTGGACTTACATTGCCTGATATGTTAGTAGTCGGAATAGTCTGATGATGGGAGGAACACCCACTCCCGATACGTCGTCTCCTTTCCCGGACAATGGGCTCGGCACTAGTACTGTTTGGCCACAGTTTATGAAGGCTTGAAAACAATTGATGGACCAACGCTTTCAAAAACTGGCCAAACCGTGTTAGTGCTAAAATGCCGGCTGTATACTATTTCTTTTACTCAATGACATCTCATTTCTTCTAAGGTCAAAATCTAAAAATTTGGTTGGCAGCAACTCCCTGCATATCCAGCTCTCCTGCGCTTTTATTTCCTCTTCATCTCTTGGTACATTCGATTTCCAACTCCTGCGTCCTCCTTCAGTTGATCCATGAATTCCTTCTTCGGCCGCCCTCTTCCATTGGTTCCTCCAACTGTGCACTCAATGGCCTAAATTCATCTCATGTATGCCTCTATAATAGATATTTTACAGGTATAAGAAATTTGTCTTTCCACAAAAAAACGTCCAGTGTCAGATTGTTAGCAATTCAGCGTTGGTTTGGCCAATGCCGCGCCCGATTATTGTACACTATACAAAAAGCTTATACGGTGTGATCTAGATATCATTAACGGTGTTTTTGCCCATTTTCTCTGTGCACGACCAATTTGTTTATAGCGTCGTCTGCACCGTTATTGGCTGTGCCAACGAGCTGCTCCATTGATTGTTATGGTTCATTTTCCATGGAAATTGTTTTCCCTATTTCCTAATTGAGCAGTTATAGCCAGTTGTTATGGGCTGTGGTTGGTGGGCAACTGTCCTCCGTCAACTAGAGAACTTTGTGTTCCTTAAGAGACAGTCCGAGGAGGAATGTTTTATGGAAAGAAAAGAAAGAAAGAAAATTGTCTTTATTTTGGGCCCACTCTTACAATTAACCCATAATAAATTACACAATGTTTTACAATAATATATAAAATATAAAAATTTAATGGAATAAAAAGAAGAATTAAATATTCAATAATTCAAGTAAACTGACAAAGTGACAATAGTTTTTTATTACACGAGCATTATTATTTCCATTTTTTTAGTAAATTTAATTTCAAGTGAAACTTTTACGAGGAAACGCCATAAAGCTGTAATAATTTTAGGGAGTTGTTATTGATGATAAATTATTAGGTTTTCATAATGGCTCTGGAGGGAGTGCAAACTGGAGACGGCCATTGAGGTATACAGACCATCGCATTTCTATTAAATTATACAATACAAGTAATCAACAAGTAATTGACAACAAAGTATAAAGTAAAATCGTCAAAATCAGGTAGTTCTGTCATTGTGCTAGTGCCTCAGTGACAGTGTAGAAAGCTTTCTCTAAGAGATGGTTTCTAAGCAATTTAGTGAAGTTAGAAGCATTTCTCGCCGCTCTCAGTGCAATCGGGAGTTTTCTAAGGTAGGTTAGGTAGTGTGGTGATGGTTTTTGCAAAGTTTCCTATTGAAGGACACTCTGTATATGTAAAATGTATGCTAGTTGTGTGGTGGCTCCCCCTTGGGCACTGGAATGTGGTCTGGTCGTCTGTGAGGTGATAGATGTATGTTGCAAAATGTCCTGTTGAGGGCCACGGTGATTTGTAGCCTCTTCGGCAATAACAAAGTGTCCTCTGTTTATCCCATGTCGATCACATTACCAGTTTGTGTATACAGAACCACTCCCTTTGGGCTTTGACGATCCCATTGATTTTGTAGCATCAACGAACTTTGCTTTGCTGGCAGTAGGACTGATTTTATTGAAGAGAAAAGTGATTTTTTTTTCATGCGGGATGGGGCGAAGGAGGATTAGGTTCACTTTTTAGACAATCATCCTTATTTACTTACATCCGGTATGTGTTCGAATTTGTTTTGAAGAGACAATCAAATGTCACATGAAATTGTACTAGAGTTAAAAATATCAGGACAAACAAAATACATTTTTCACAATTTGAATTGGATTTGTATAAAAAACGATTGGTGTGGTAGTCCAGAGGAAGGAGTTAAAGAACTGTCGACAATTGGTGTCAAATGTCAAATATCGTAATATGTAGGGGAGCATTTCTGCTACTTTGTGAGTAAGGTTAGGAAATTTAGCGCCAAAACGGTCCGTATGCAAAACATAGGACAGCTTTATGTACTTCCCCTGTGGCAACAATGTCATTATCATTGTCAGTGAAATGAGATTCAGGAACACTGCTGACGCTATTAAAAGCAAGTAGCAAGTGTTTTTTGTTAAAAATTAAATAAAACTAACCTGATGTCTAGGCCAGTTTTTAATGTAATGCATTAAAAATTGAAAATTGCAATCGGCTTTGTACAAAAAAATTGGGAGTACGCCGATTTGCTCATAATCTTAGCTGACAGAAATAAACAAAAATTTGTCACATGGTCTCAAAGCAGCTTTGTATAATATAACCCCTTATTCGTTATTCGTATAATTTCGAGGTCACGCCCCTTCCTTCCTAACTATTCAAGTCTTTGATAAATGGAGAATAAACCCATGAAAGAACCCTCCGCCATGTCCTCGACACGCTTCGATTGTCGCCAAACGATTATCGACATTCGAATTATTCTTCATTGACACATTGCTGCTTCAGCAATTCTCTGTTTTTTTTTTTTTTTTTACTTCCCTGTAGAGTGAATATGTCCGTAATGGGCCCGTTCTTGTGATGGACACCCTTCCCACAAATGCGAAACCTTGAGTCGGAAATATTTGAAAATTGGCATCATACCGCATACTGAGTCCCAACGTATTATACTACGCAACTAAATTATGCAACTAAGTGTTGGTCAATACTTGAAGTCAGTAATATACGTATTTGACTATTTGTATGATTACGACTTATGGACAGGGATGATGGGGGTGGGCATAAGTTATTTTGAAGACGCTAAGTGAAGTATTAGATCGGCCACGGCCTATCATCCCTGATCTTGATAATAAATCAGGTGCGAAAATGGTAATTTACTGCGAAAGCCTTAATTTTTTTGAATGCATTTTTCATAAGACGTGAAACGAAGGGATTTATATTAGTCAGGCCTAGTTTGTTTTCAATATATTTTGAAATATCCGATTTAAACATTTCTGTGAGGCCAACTATTAAGAGACCTAAAACAGCCGTAGTGAACCTGATAGGTCTCAAAGAAGACAATCCTAAGATTTAAATGCTGCATCATGACCATGGGCACTGAGGAAAGACATAGACATGCTTCGAGTATCAAATGCGCTTAGGTTTGGGTGCAGTTGGATTGGAGCTTTATTGAACCAATCCATAGATCTTAAAACCGGGTCTAGACCATACTGCTCACTTTTAGAGATTCCTTATTGAGAGAATGACCATTTGGGCCTTTGTAGCCTAGGTACCACGAATTATCGAGCGACTGGTTCATATCAAATGCTTTTTTTGCTTTCCTATTTATTCATGCGACTTCGGTGGCAAGCGTGTTTGTACTTAAGCGAGTCTCTACACACCTTGCGATCGGAGACGTGTCGTAACCCGACACAAATACCTATTAGGTTACCTAGTGAGGCGATTGAAGAGGCTAATCGGATACATTCATTAAATTTATGGTTTTTGGTACACGATTAACCTTAAAATATATATACAAACATAGTATTTTATAATGAAAGCTTTGTGATTGTCTAAATTTCGAGATTTCAGTGGATGTACACGTTTTGAGGTCCCAGGAACCATTTACGAAATGTCTGTCTGTCCGTTCGTCGGTTGTGGGCTAACTACTCGGTAGATTTTGAAGAAATTTGGCATGCAGGTTCACAAAAATCATATCTCTGGACAATTTTTTTTTAATCTGGGCCAACTCAATTTTGGGGGGTTTTACCAAAAACTAAAATCTATGTATCGTCCCATTGATCAATTCAGGGCGTTGGGATAAGGAAAGGCGAGGCAACTGATATTTAGCCCTAGGACAAACATTTAGCATGGAACTACTCATATTATCTACCGTGGTACCTATACTAATTGACAAATAGGACGGGTTCACTCGTACCGGTTGTATTATAGGTTTGGTCCAATAGGAAGGGAGGTTTTTCAAGCCTGTCCGCAGATCTAAATATGACCTAGACTAGACGATACTGGCCATATGATACAGGTATTAGAGATTCCTCATTGTAAGATTGGCCATTTTGGTCCTTCATTTGATTAGAGGTTCTCATTTCATACTACAAGTTATTGTCCCTTATTGTTGTTGTTTCCAACGCCAGCTTTCAGCATTTCTGCTTAAAGCAACCCTGTCAGCCTGGCGAGGGGAGTGAGTCTGTTTAATAACTTGAGGCACCCTAAGGGCAGACTCTTTCACCTCGGGGGAAAGGGGAGTTGACTGACAAGGTGGACCTCCTGATTATAGTGGATTCCGAACCACTTGGTGAACATAGTTAAGTCACACGATTAAATCGGAGGTGACCAGGACTCGACACGCACGTAGACTGACAGATATAGCCTCTGCGCGTAGTCATGTCCCACCATGTTCCCCTTTGTTTTCCACCCCCCCCCCCCGAAAAAAAATACTAGCTATGGCCTTGATAACAATTATTGCTGTTAATTTCAGCAGTTGAGCAGGTGTTAGGCCGTCGTTTGCATGCAGCACAAATCTTGTATTGAAGCAGCTTTCTCAGCACTTGCTGACTATAGTTGACGAATCAACTGTATAGTCAGCATTTGCAACGAGTCAATCGTCTGACTGGCGGTAGAAATTTGTATTTCTAATGTGGCTTTTTTCTCCCAATCTAAAACTAAGTAAGGAACTTAATTAATTAGTAACTATAAGTGAAGAGCAATTCTTACATTCTTTGTGTAAATAAAACCCATTCTTTCTAGACCGGGTGCCACCAATCCTTTGGTTCTCTAAAAGGGTGGCAAATTTTCACACTATGTCCGTAATAGTCCATGGGCTGGATGTGCCGAAAAGGGATTTCTGGCTGGCGAGAGCGGTAGCATTTGGACAGGGGATTTTTTTTTCGAAAATGTTTTTTGACGAAAATTCACTAAACGAGTGG
Organism: Psococerastis gibbosa; assembly: GCA_963971405.1. Classification (NCBI taxonomy): domain Eukaryota; kingdom Metazoa; phylum Arthropoda; class Insecta; order Psocodea; family Psocidae; genus Psococerastis; species Psococerastis gibbosa. The sequence continues at coordinate 44,218,000 of OZ020489.1, read as the reverse complement.
CACGTTGAGATGCTACCAAAATAATTAGTGGCACTCGAATATAAGTGGAAACTTCATGCCAGAAGATTTTCCCAATGGGAACCCCTTCCCAGAGGGTGGTTAAATCAGTTGTGGGTACCAAAAATTCGCTGAAGAGGTGGCAAATCAAATTTACCTCTATGTGTAAGCTTGTCGCCTGACAATCATAAAAAACAGTATGCCAGACGTTTTTAGCAACAGCAACCCCTTGCCAGAAGGGTCGGAAATTTATCCTAGGGTGCTTTTTGTTAAAAGGGTGGCAGTGGATAAACCATTATACCGTATAGTACTCATGAATGTAATGTTAGAAATCTTAGTCACAGACATTTTAGGTGCAGTGGGGGTTGATACAGAAGGGTGGAAGTCACCAGCCAAAGCGAAAAATTAGCTGAAAAGGTGGCAACTTAATTTCTCCGTATACATCTTTAGATACTTCGTATTCATATTAGAAATTTTTGTCCCAGAAGTTTTCTCATACTTTTTCCCCAACAAGAAGGGGTAGTAATTTATCTGGGGTGGGTTTTCACTGTAAGGGTGGCATGGAAAATCCAACATAAAATGGTTCATTTGTGCTAATTTATGGCAAGAAACAACCCCACAGAATATTTTAGGGTAGTTAGGGGTGATCCAGAGGGGTGGAAAGTCCAATACAGAGGGGTAAAATTGGCTGAAGAGGTGGCAATCTGAATCGTAGCTTAAATGTCTTAAATTGGTTGCTGTGTTACTATGTTATTGGTCACAGACGTTATATTCGGTGTCTACCCCTCCCCAGAAGGGGTAGAAATCTACCTGGGGTGGGATTTCACTATAAAGGTGGCATGAAAAATTCAACGCGAAATAGCTGCTTCTTGCCCATATATGGCGGGTAACCATATGCCAGAATATTGTAATGTGATTAGGGGTGATCCAGAGGGGTAGTAAACCATAAACTCAGGGATAAAATTCTTTAAAGAGGTGGCACCTTGAAATTTTGCCATGTGTTTGTATATTTAAATACAAGTACGAAAAAATTGGTCCCAGAAATTTTATGCGGTGCCAACCCCTCCCCAGAGGGGGTAGAAATTTATCTGGGGTGGGTTTTCACTGAAAGGGTGGCATGAAAAATCCAACATAAAAAGTTCCTTTGTGCTAATTTATGGCAGGAAACAAACCCACAGAATATTTTAGTGTAGTTAGGGGTGATCCAGAGGGGTAACAAACCAAAAACTGAAAATTGCGTGAAGAGGTGGCGCCTTGAAATTTTACTGTATGTTAGTATATTTGAATATATGTATAAAATACTTGGTCCCAGAAATTTTATGCAGTGCCAACCCCTCCCCAGACGGGGTAAAAGGAGGAGAGACAATTTTATTAGCTAAACAGGTATTTGTGCCAGTCTCTAATATTGATCCATTCATATTACCAATGCCATTGGCCTACATTTGAAACGCACTTATCTCCAGTGGCGAAATACAAAATATCCCCAGTACGGGGGGGGGGGGGGGCTACCAACCAACCAACTCTACGTTCAATTCGACGAGAAAGAAATTGTTAACCCCGTAGCCTAATTTCGAATCTTTGGAATTAAATTGCTTCATTTTTTTTAATTGGTGCCAATTTTTAACATAGCTTCCATGTCTTGTTTATGCAATTTAGTCGAAACCTGCATTTATATTATTTTCAGACAATGGTGCCAGTGATACAAATTGGTAATTTAATTTTTTATGATTCTGCCTATTTTACTGATAGACTTATTCTAAAAACGTATTCTTTACGCTTAACAAGGTCGTTACTTAATATTACATGCAACATGTTATATATTCCATCGATCCTAACCCATAGTGCTAGGACAGGGTGATTTTTGCTTAACCGGTGAAAGTACAATAAGCGCTTCGCCAATATCTTTGGGCCACAATTCATGCTCACAGCTTGTACTTTTCTCTCGGCTCGTAGGCTTATGTGTGTAGGCGAACTTATATTACGACTTTAGAATATTGGGAAACAAAGAAGAGGTCGTTTGGTTGACATATTATGTAAGCAAACCCGAGAATGCAACTGTAAAAGCTAATTTAGAAAGCCGCTGGTACGGTGTCGAAGAGCAATTGGGAGGCATAAAGAACATGATTAAGAATACATCAGAACTACATCTGAGAGCGGACAGAAGAAGACCTAAAGAAAGACCCCAGGTACTTGCAAAACCAACCTGTAGGCTCCTATGAACCGAGCATGCCGTTACTATTGCTGAATCTCATTGTCTGTTCCATAGAAGCTTCAAATCAAGATGAACTCCCAAGAACTTAACACATTTTGTGGATAGAACTTCTTGATCATTAACAAACAGAGTTGTGTTCTTCAGCTTCTTTCTTCTAGTGAAAAGAACTAACTGCGTGTTGCTGCAGCCTCTAGCTACCCAGGTTCGAAAGGTTTTTAAAGTATGTCACGAAAATGAGAGGGCAGAATGTGGCTTTGTGTGGAACTTCGGTATAGTGCGAGTGAAAATTTTGCAAAAATTCAACAGGCTTATTGGGAGACTTCTTTGTCAAGGGCACAGGTTTATCGATGGTTCAAGGCATTTTCCGAGGGTCGGGAGATGTTAGAAGGCGGACCCCACTGCAAAGTTGAATTGAAAACATTGACAAAGTGCGGGCCCTTGTGCGTTACGATCGACGTTTGACAGTCAGAATGATCGCAGATAAATGAAATTTAAACCACACAACTGTTAATCTTCGAAAAACGGTCATGCGAGGCGACCTAACAACAAGAACAATTGGGTGCTGCATCATGACAATGCGCCTTGTCACACAGTGATGTCAATCAATGAATATCTGACCAGTATAAACTCTTCAACCTCCCCATTCACCCGATGTGAGTCCTTGTGACTTCTTCCTGATCCCCAGGATCAAGAATGAGCTCAAAGGACGCCATTTCGGTACCACTGAAAACATTAAATCCGCCGTAATTTGGAGGCCATCCAATAATCTGCTGACTGTGCTAACCGTCGTGCAATTCATTGCTGCCTGTGAGTGTAAGCCTGAGTTCTCGTTCCATTAGACTTTTCATTGTCTTTAGCAAAAAGGAACTGAGGCTTATAGGTCTGAACGCCAATGGCTTGGTGTAATCTGACCTACTATGTTTGGGAATGAAGATCACACAGACTTCCCGCCACTTGAGGGGGATGGAGCTAAACCTTGTTGTTTTTGTTGTTCTTCGCCGGGGCTTTATCGACTTTGGCCGCTTGTGAGGGCCCATAGAGCGACCCCGACTTTCCTCGCTCTCTAGACTATACCGATTCTGGTGGCAAACTGTACTAGATCACCCGGCCTTGGGCGTCTGAGTTCATGGTCCCCGAGAATGGCGAATTTCAGAGTGTCAAGTCTTGCCTTCCAGATCGCCGGGCATTCTGTGAGGACGTGCCACCCGTTTTCGACGGCTTCTTCGCAAAAACTGAAATTTGTGGAGTCTACCGCTACACCGAGCTTTGACAGGAGAGCTCGGAAGGGTCCGTGGCCATTTATCAGAGCCGTTACGATTCTTGCGGAATTTCGGCCGCGGCTTAGCATATTGAGACGCAATTTCGTGCATGGACCCTCAATACACCTTTTTGAGTGTCTCATTCCGAGCGTCTCATTCCAGCACCTATTAAAGTTCCCGATCAACTCCGACGTGATTCTGGTCATTACGGTTGTCCAGGGTACGGGAAGAATTGGTTCAGGTCCATATGGATCGGTGTTAGACGCTTCACGAGCCAGCTCGTCCGCCCTTTCGTTCCCTTCGTGCCCGCTATGAGATGCACACGGTTAGAACCTCGTACCTTTTCGCACAGATTTTTACAGTCTTGCACGACTGCTGATGTCACCACAGGGTTGGAAATTGCTCGCAAAGCAGCTTGGCTATCAGAGTACACTATTACATTCCTGTTGGACACTTTCTTTTCCATGCAGCATTCCATTGCCTCAGCGATTGCTTGCACTTCAGCCTGGAAGACTGACGTAAACCTTCCCAGTGGTCGTACTATCTCTGCCTTCAGTTCTACACAGTGCGCGCCTAAACCCGATCTCCCGTTTTGCTTAGACCCGTCAGTATACCATACCAGATCAGTATCTGATTCCGTCTCACAACTCCACTGGTCACGATCTTGAAAAATCACCGAGTCAATAAAGTGAAAAATTGTGCCTTTCGCCAATCTGTCACATGGCATTGACAGTTCTTGCTTCCTCAGTTTCAAGAGTTCAAGCGCATGTCCAGCAAACGGGAGTCTGGGCTCTAAGGCGTTAACCGTAAACATTCTTTGAACAGCTATCCATGCTTCATTTTCGATTACCAAGTGCAGTGGTGGTTACTCTAACAGCACTTCCAATGCAGCTGTCGGTGTTGACCGTAAGGCTCCCGTTATTGCTATGCATACTGTTCTCTGAACTTTCTCAGTTGCTCTTGAAAGGTGATGAGTCGTGATCTTTTCCACCATACGTGACAGCCGTACAACAGCGTTGGCCGTATGACTGTGACATAGAACCACCTCAACATTTTAGGGGACATTCCCCAGGATTTCCCGTAGCAACCTCGAGCTAAACCTTAACCAGCCCTTATAAATCGCCGCAAGGAATTTAGTAACCTCACGAATTTATTTTTGTAGGAGTACGGGGAAGATTTTATTTCTGTCTGGCGATTTAAACGAGGAAAACATTCCCGAAGCATGCGTCACACTTTCTTCCGTTAAACAGGTTGGGTTGACATCAAAAAGTGAAGAAACGTCAGCTTCAAGGAGACGAATGGAAAACGAAACTGCAGGGACATGTTAGAGATGGAGAACAGACGCAACTCGTTTAATGTCCACAGGAGGATAAAGGAAACAAAAAACATGAAAAGACGGAAATCGGTTAGGCTAAGACTCTTAAACAGGCAGGGAAATGTAATCACTTCCTTGCAAGGCAAGCTGGCGACATGGGTGGAAGATGTTCAAAACCTCTACGACGAAAAGAGACATGAGGAGTATGGAATCGAATCCGCCGCAGTATATAATTATCATGAAGTAGAGCATGTTTTGTATTAATCAGGCTGACAACAAACCGAAAAAAGACAATTCACAGAACGATCTGCTTTGTAAGTCATACGCTATAAATATTCCTGAAAATAATTTAAAAGAGAATATAGCCTAAAATTGATGTGAACGTTGTGGCAGAACAGTTCGGCTTTAAACTAAAAACTGGTGGTAGTTTTAAAAGTTATTTAAAAGAAATGCCAAACTGACTGATATTCGTGGACCCAGAATTTGGTGGTTGTTTTAATGTTGTATAGCAAATTAAAATATATTTAGATTTCAATTCGATATCCCTCGAAGTAGTTCCTTTGTGCGTTGATACAGCGCTGGAGGCGGCTTTCCCACTCTTCAAAGCAGTGCTGGAACTCAGATTATTGGATGGCCTCCAGTTTACGGCGGATTTAATGTTTTCAGTGGTACCGAAATGGCGTCCTTTGAGCTCATTCTTGATCCTGGGGATCAGGAAGAAGTCACAAGGGCTCACATCGGGTGAATGGGGAGGTTGAAGAGTTTATACTGGTCAGATATTCTTTGATTGACATCACTGTGTGACAAGGCGCATTGTCATGATGCAGCACCCAATTGTTCTTGTTGTTAGGTCGCCTCGCATGACCGTTTTTCGAAGATAACAGTTGTGTGGTTTAAATTTCATTTATCTGCGATCATTCTGACTGTCAAACGTCGATCGTAACGCACAAGGGCCCGCACTTTGTCAATGTTTTCAATTCAACTTTGCAGTGGGGTCCGCCTTCTAACATCTCCCGACCCTCGGAAAATGCCTTGAACCATCGATAAACCTGTGCCCTTGACAAAGAAGTCTCCCGATAAGCCTGTTGAATTTTTGCAAAATTTTCACTCGCACTATACCGAAGTTCCACACAAAGCCACATTCTGCCCTCTCATTTTCGTGACATACTTTAAAAACCTTTCGAACCTGGGTAGCTAGAGGCTGCAGCAACACGCAGTTAGTTCTATTCACTAGAAGAAAGAAGCTGAAGAACACAACTCTGTTTGTTAATGATCAAGAAGTTCTATCCACAAAATGTGTTAAGTTCTTGGGAGTTCATCTTGATTTGAAGCTTCTTTGGAACAGACAATGAGATTCAGCAATAGTAACGGCATGCTCGGTTCATAGGAGCCTACAGGTTGGTTATGCAAGTACCTGGGGTCTTTCAACAAAAGTGATGAGGTGGCTTTATGTGGCTGCGTGTGTGATGGAAAAGGGCGTCGCTGATGACATCCAAGCAGAAGCTGGTGAAAATAAAAAGACTGGCTTGCATTTCAATATCTGGGGCAATGCCATCAACTCCTCCATCTGCGCTTGAGGCATTATTGGGCTTGCCACCACTGTATGCGTATCTGGAATACAGAGCATGTCACTGGCTGCATCGATTGAGAATTACCGGGTTGCTTGACCAAAGAGCTCCACACAACGGCCACCCTGAAACGTTTCTTCGGGAGATAGGTACCCAATGATCGCATGGGTGTGCAGATTCCCTCGAAGGACTCCGGCCGATCGGCGCCGAGACCGGGTGGCACGTGGCTAGGAGGTCTTACCTCGGTTAGTTTCGCTAAGGGAGGATTCGAGGCAGGAAAACAGCTTCGCTGCCGCAATTGAGTTGTCTGAGTGATCAAGATGGGGAGTGTCCTGCGAGCCCTCACCATGGCATGGGACTTTGCCAAATTTATTACTACTACTACTACAACTGCGGTCCCTCGACACTCATTTTCGTCCCTCCTCTAAAAGCGCAATAATTTAATCGGCCGTAGACACTTTAGGTCTTCTTCTGTCCGCTCTCAGATGTAGTTCTGATGTATTCTTAATCATGTTCTTTATGCCTCCCAATTGCTCTTCGACACCGTACCAGCGGCTTTCTAAATTAGCTTTTACAGTTGCATTCTCGGGTTTGCTTACATAATATGTCAACCAAACGACCTCTTCTTTGTTTCCCAATATTCTAAAGTCGTAATATAAGTTCGCCTATACACATAAGCCTACGAGCCGAGAGAAAAGTACAAGCTGTGAGCATGAATTGTGGCCCAAAGATATTGGCGAAGCGCTTATTGTACTTTCACCGGTTAAGCAAAAATCACCCTGTCCTAGCACTATGGGTTAGGATCGATGGAATATATAACATGTTGCATGTAATATTAAGTAACGACCTTGTTAAGCGTAAAGAATACGTTTTTAGAATAAGTCTATCAGTAAAATAGGCAGAATCATAAAAAATTAAATTACCAATTTGTATCACTGGCACCATTGTCTGAAAATAATATAAATGCAGGTTTCGACTAAATTGCATAAACAAGACATGGAAGCTATGTTAAAAATTGGCACCAATTAAAAAAAATGAAGCAATTTAATTCCAAAGATTCGAAATTAGGCTACGGGGTTAACAATTTCTTTCTCGTCGAATTGAACGTAGAGTTGGTTGGTTGGTAGCCCCCCCCCCCCCCCGTACTGGGGATATTTTGTATTTCGCCACTGGAGATAAGTGCGTTTCAAATGTAGGCCAATGGCATTGGTAATATGAATGGATCAATATTAGAGACTGGCACAAATACCTGTTTAGCTAATAAAATTGTCTCTCCTCCTTTTACCCCGTCTGGGGAGGGGTTGGCACTGCATAAAATTTCTGGGACCAAGTATTTTATACATATATTCAAATATACTAACATACAGTAAAATTTCAAGGCGCCACCTCTTCACGCAATTTTCAGTTTTTGGTTTGTTACCCCTCTGGATCACCCCTAACTACACTAAAATATTCTGTGGGTTTGTTTCCTGCCATAAATTAGCACAAAGGAACTTTTTATGTTGGATTTTTCATGCCACCCTTTCAGTGAAAACCCACCCCAGATAAATTTCTACCCCCTCTGGGGAGGGGTTGGCACCGCATAAAATTTCTGGGACCAATTTTTTCGTACTTGTATTTAAATATACAAACACATGGCAAAATTTCAAGGTGCCACCTCTTTAAAGAATTTTATCCCTGAGTTTATGGTTTACTACCCCTCTGGATCACCCCTAATCACATTACAATATTCTGGCATATGGTTACCCGCCATATATGGGCAAGAAGCAGCTATTTCGCGTTGAATTTTTCATGCCACCTTTATAGTGAAATCCCACCCCAGGTAGATTTCTACCCCTTCTGGGGAGGGGTAGACACCGAATATAACGTCTGTGACCAATAACATAGTAACACAGCAACCAATTTAAGACATTTAAGCTACGATTCAGATTGCCACCTCTTCAGCCAATTTTACCCCTCTGTATTGGACTTTCCACCCCTCTGGATCACCCCTAACTACCCTAAAATATTCTGTGGGGTTGTTTCTTGCCATAAATTAGCACAAATGAACCATTTTATGTTGGATTTTCCATGCCACCCTTACAGTGAAAACCCACCCCAGATAAATTACTACCCCTTCTTGTTGGGGAAAAAGTATGAGAAAACTTCTGGGACAAAAATTTCTAATATGAATACGAAGTATCTAAAGATGTATACGGAGAAATTAAGTTGCCACCTTTTCAGCTAATTTTTCGCTTTGGCTGGTGACTTCCACCCTTCTGTATCAACCCCCACTGCACCTAAAATGTCTGTGACTAAGATTTCTAACATTACATTCATGAGTACTATACGGTATAATGGTTTATCCACTGCCACCCTTTTAACAAAAAGCACCCTAGGATAAATTTCCGACCCTTCTGGCAAGGGGTTGCTGTTGCTAAAAACGTCTGGCATACTGTTTTTTATGATTGTCAGGCGACAAGCTTACACATAGAGGTAAATTTGATTTGCCACCTCTTCAGCGAATTTTTGGTACCCACAACTGATTTAACCACCCTCTGGGAAGGGGTTCCCATTGGGAAAATCTTCTGGCATGAAGTTTCCACTTATATTCGAGTGCCACTAATTATTTTGGTAGCATCTCAACGTGCCACTCGTTTAGTGAATTTTCGTCAAAAAACATTTTCGAAAAAAAAATCCCCTGTCCAAATGCTACCGCTCTCGCCAGCCAGAAATCCCTTTTCGGCATATCCAGCCCATGGACTATTACGGACATAGTGTGAAAATTTGCCACCCTTTTAGAGAACCAAAGGATTGGTGGCTCCCGGTCTATTCAGGAAATATCGCTTGTAAAGCCGTAAACGCGGTGTCTTAAAGCAGAAGAAATGTCCCTCTAGATTTAAATACAGAGTACACTGAACTATATATATATACACTTGAAATACACCATGAGCTCTAGGGCTGTCGGCAACGGACAAAACCTGATATCTTGGATATTATGGCAGAAGCGTTCCATGCCATATACAGTTACGTGTAAATTTGATGTATTTCAATAATTTTTTTAATACGATTAATTGACATATTCTGCTTTTGTAATATTTTATTTATTTATTATAGAACAATATTCTATGGTCACACACCGGCATTTATGAAGATTTATTAATATTTAGCTAGGAATATGTTACTAAGAAAAATTGTGTCAAGCAGCAATTAAACAAAAGATAGTCAAACTATTTAGTCCAATCTATCCATGTTCGTCTATTTAATTGCATTGGGACTAAATTTGAAGTGTTCAACTTCCTAAGTTTAGGCTCCTACCTATACCAGGAGTAGATCCAGCCCATTGGGGGGGGGGAGTAATTTGGCTCAAAATATAAGAAACATATGTAGTATCCTTTATATTATAACGTAATAACTTAGGCAACTTACAACAGGCTAGCTTATAAGATTTTGGGGGCAGCTCCACCCTTCATCTGTCCTTGACTACACTTCAACTAGAATAAGCAGAATATAAAAAGAATAAGTAGTCACTCTGGCTAGACCCCATGGACGGATACAGGGAGGCAAGTTCCCCCCCCCTGGATCCACCTCATGGACGGAGACAGGGGGCGGATATCCCCCCCCCCACCCCAAAAAAAATTCAGTAAATCTGTTTTATAAGTTAATTTTTATAACGCTCTGATTTAATCGATACTACATAGGTTTTTCCTATTTTGATCCACAGCTACCCCCCCCCCCCATGAGCTGGATCCGTCCCTGATCCACCCACACCTCCATTCGAATTTTTAAATCTCATAGCCTAGGCCTACTTGTTATGCTTACACGATGTGAATATTCTGTGTGCTATCATCGATGAAAGAACCGATCCGAGTTCACTCGAACATGCTTTCCAATTTATCAAAATTATTAGATAGAGAAAATTAGTAATTTTATGGCAAATATTTTTCCTCTGGTTAAATTTCCGATATCTCGGGGGGGGGGGGGGTTGTCCACCTGACGTCACTGGAAGTGAGGTAAATTCTCGATAGGTCAAACAAACACATTAATTACCACACAGCAATAATGGCAGGGCATGCAATGCATTTGAGCGCGAATTTTCTATCATTTTTTTCAAAAAATAATTTTTTGGGCAAAACCAAATATTTTTTTGGGAAAGCAACCTATCCGGTTTCGTTACTCAATTTAACACCTAAAACATGCTTGAAGGTAGAAATCATCGATAGAAAGGTTTCGCATTTTTTAGTCATTTTTTCATTAAAATTTAGTTATTTTTATTTTTTTACCCCCAGAAGCAAACTATCAAGGGGCAAGCGACCCCCCGCATTTTGTCAACATTAACAACAACTACAATCTACGAGAATTTAAAAGAAATCGTTGGAGCCGTTTTTGAGAAATAATTTTTTTAGACGTTTTTTTGGATTTTTTTGAAAATAAACCCCCCCCCCCCAAATTGAGTTAGCCCAAAAAAAAAAAAATGGTCCCGAGGTATGATTTTTGTGAACCTACATGCCAAATTTCACTCAAATCCACTGAGTAGTTTGCCCGGAAATCGACGAACAGACAGACCGACCGACAGACAGACATTTTGTAAAAACCACTTTTTTGGGTTCCTGGGACCTCAAAACGTGTAAATCCGTTGAAATCTCGGAATCGAAAATTTCGACCATCACAAAGCTTTCCTTATACTACGTATAAATTGGAAAGCAAAAATATTGCAGTGTAGTAGGCCAATGCTGTTGATTTAGGGATGTCAATATCAGTAAGCCTAATAATTTCTAGACATTTTGCAGTACGTGTGATTTGCAAGAAAGCCACGAAATTCGCCCAAATGGGAAATAATAACACTTTTTTCCTCTGTAAATTTGCCTTACAGTGTTTCACTATTTTTATTCACTATCAAAACTTAGGTTCTGCAGGACTAGGCCTACTTAGGCTGCAGGAATTTTCAGCTTCCTAAAAGAATTTAAACTTGACTAACTAAAAAATGCCTTGAGGTTGAAACAATAATAATAATAATTAGTATTAAAATTATGCAGGACAATCAAGGCCGCAGCCAGGATTTTTTCGGGGGGGGGGGGGGGGGAATTTCATTGGTATTACATAGTGGTTTTTATGTTTCCTCACAAAATCCGATTCTATCTAGTGTCAAGCCATTTCATTTCGGGGCAGGGACGGTTTCAGAAAAAGTTTTCGGGGGGGGGGGGGCAAAAAATATCGCGTTTCCCTTACTTGAGTAATCATTTCTCTTAATTTCCTTCAAAATTCCATTCTAACTAGAATAATGCTATTTCTCTCGGGGGGGGGGGGGGGAGACCGCCCCCAAGGATCCCCCCCTTGGCTACGGCCTTGAGGACAATTGAAAGTGTGCAATTTGTTAACATAATGATTAAGAAAACTGAAATAAACCCATAAATGTTGCCTCAACTAATGACCAAACCATGGGAACACTTACTTGTGAAAAGTATTATTTTCCCCCGTTTCTCGACATATCTTGAACCTATTAGTGCATTTATAAGCAGAGCAAGATATGACCGTTATGTCAAACCAAAGAAAAACTCAATAAATGGGTAAATAGATTAAATAACAGGCACATACGTCTAAATCGCATTGAAGGCAATGGAGTCAACCACTTCTTGCCATAATAACCCTTTTTGTCACGTGAGCAAAAGTGAAGACATTTGTTCAGCGTGGGCTAGGTGCCGTGGTAGAAATCCATGTATATCAATGACAGAGTATGTGGCAGTCACTGAAACCTACAGAGTTCAAATCAATAAACTTTGCATTGTTGTGTGAATTGGAAAGGTTCTTCAATTTTTATGTGGAATCGTTTAGGGTTTAAGCCGTCATACCGGAAAACTTTTCCAAATGTTAGACCTCTATTGGTCACAGTTTTGTATCTACTTCAATTGACATGATAACATAATATGGGTACATAAAAATGTGGAGGAACATTTTTTCTAAATTCTCAGGGGTGTGGGGTGTTACCTCTACGATTGACATTTCCCGAGAAATTTGAATTTAAATCCGTACGTTTTCACCCTCCTGTTATTCTTGGGTCGTCCCAAAATTGCTGCTCACTGTCGCATCCCTCTGTGAGGTATCTCTAACTTTGAGCCGGTATTTGAACATTGTCTACCTGGCCATCAGATGACTCAGCGGTTTGTCGCCCCCACTCAATCCTCTGCCTATTCTTATATTATATTAATTCTTCATCTTCTTTTGTCCCCCTGACGTCCATAATTTCTACGAAGCTCTTGACCTTAAATAATTGTTTCTTGTTCAAGTCCGGACACTCAAAAAATTTGTGATTTGGGTTGTTCGGAGGCCTGGGAGTTATGGAGATGGAATATGAAGACAATATTGCAATTATTCGGTGAGCCTGGGTCCACACAACCCTAAGGGTATCTTCCATCCACTGTACATAATAGTCTTCGTATTAATTTGTAAAACTTACTGTCACTCATATGGTAGAAAATTAAAATGCTTGGTACAGTTTTATGTTAAATTATAAAATACGCGATCGGTTTCGGCTCACACCACCACGCCCAGTGCAGGAAAATAAACAAAACGCAAAAGTATGCAAGCTAAAACATTAAATCGTTGTAAGATCTTCGTTTGTCGGTGCTGTTGCATAAATTTTTTTTTCAAATTTATCCGAAATACGCTTAGTTGAAGTATCTTGGCGACTCATGGAAGTCTGTTATATACTGTATGTGAGTTAGTCCTGCAATCCCATGGAGAGACCACATAACCAACGAAGAAGACCTCCATAAAATAACAGAAAAAAGAGCTATTATGGCCACCATTTCAACAAGAAGAGGCAAATGAATGAGACATATTCTGAGACACGAAGGCCTCCTCAAGAACATCATTGAGGGTATGGTTGAATCTCAAGAGGACGACAGAGGAAGGAGTACCTAGAGGATGTCATGGAGGACCTAGGGTGCGACACCTATAAAGGACTGAAAGGGACCGCACTAGGCAGACAAGAGTGGACAACATTCGCTGCAAACCAATCCATAGATTGCAACTCAAGAAGTGCTGCGGCCTGTATGTATGTACTGCATGTGAATCTCATCAGGGATATTTGTAGCGGTATTGCCATTGTAAAATAATATTTTCGGTCTAGCTCGTCCAAATTTAAAAGCCCATGTGACCAATTAAAACGTTGATAGGTATAGTGTTATCAGCTGGCGGCGCGGCTAACTAGACAAGCGTGCAGTTGGGCGGAAGCCGATACTTAGCGGCCCAATCATCAATGAATTCCTTCAGCACGTATAAACATTAGTCTGTCTCTGTCCCTCCGCAATTTTATTGTGCACGTGCCTATGGCTATGAGACCAAGTTGTTTTTGATGGGTGGGGAGTCATTTATGATACTCCACTCCAATCAATGAAATCTCGCAACATGTACAATATATACACATTATTATATTTTATTTATTGGGTTTAGTTTTTGTATATTTGCCATACAAATATTAGTCTGCCCCCTGTCTTTTAAGGCCGTTTTGACCACAATTAGGAGAGTTTTTGTAATACAATACAATATATTATATTTCAGTTAAATTATACAATACAAGTAAAGTGTAAGATGTTAGTAGTAGTATGGTTGTACACAGTCCCAGGCCACGGTGTGGGCCCATAGGGCAGGGGACCTCCTGATTATAGTGGATTCCGAACCACTTGGGAAACACAGTGAAGTCACACGATTAGTTCGGAGGTGACCAGGACAAGTCCTACCATGTTTCCCTACCGCCACTGTGCACACTACCAAGTTATCTGCATTTTTGAACCTGCTCTGGTCCGCTGGATTCAACTTGGTAAGGCGGCCGAAAGTATAAGATAAAATCGTCAGAATATCGTCATTCGTCAAAATGTGGTAGTGCCTCAGTGACAGTGTAGAAAGCTTTCTCTAAGAGATGTTTTCTAAGCATTTTAGGGAAGTTAGAAGCATTTCTCGCCACTCTCAGTTCAATCGGGAGTTTTATAAGGTAGGCGAAACCTTGTAGTATAGGAATACTATATGCATTGGAGCATGTCAACTCAATTCTTTACCGTGTACTCATGGGTATGTAGTAAGGCGGCACCCCCATGGTCCAATGCATAGCTGTGCACGCGCCTATGGTAAAAAGGGGGAGTCATTCTTGATGTGCTGCTTCTGCGTCAGTCAGTCACTATCACTCCTATCAGCGATATACCTCAGTATGTGTAAGCCCAGGTCATGTTGGCAGTTGTAGTTTAGCCAGACTCCTCCCCTTTGCAATGAAACCGGTTCTATGCCAGCTCGTTGAGAACTATTGACGGGACAACTTGTTTCGTGAACAATGTCCATCCAGTCTCCCCCAAGTACGAAATGCGTTATCATCCTGCCTCAAGGGGAAACCATCAAATATGCAAGAATGCAAAGAACTGCGAGACCCTAAAAAAATTGCAGGGGGTTATTCAGAACAAGAGGAGATGCATGCTGACAAAAGGACTGCCAGACCACACACGGCCAGCAACACGAAGGAACGGTTCGCCTCGTTCCAATAGGTAGCTTTAGGGAAGCCTCGCCGCTACACTTCAAATCTTCTTTTTAAGGAATTCCCATTCCCCTGATCAAGCACCTTCTGAGTTCAGATTACTATATATTTACCTCCCTGAATCTACACACGAAAAGGCTTTCAACCGACGAGGAGTTAAAGGAAGAGGTGGTGAAGTGGACGAACTGGTTGGCGGGAAGCTACTTGGAGGAAGGTATCAAAACCTTTATAACCGCTACACTACCTGCATAGAGAGGAGTAGCGACTAAATAGAAAAATAGCTTACCTTATGTAATAAAGTATCACGTAATATTTTTTTTTTTTTTTTTTTTTTTTTTTTTTTTTAAAGCGCGGGTCCCTGTTGGGAATTTGCGCTAGGAAATTGGGAATGTTTATACCAATTATTTAGTGGTAGAGAGTTATCCGTTGTTTTGTGTAAGTAGTGGTCATATAGTAGTGGTAATATTTTTTGTTGAAATAAAAAATTGAAACCTTACAAAAATTCTGTACGCATAATTTCTGGATAAGCCTCGTAGGAAACATGGGATATTCAAAGCCGTCAAATATATTTTTTCGAATCTTGGGGCTTTTTCTTCCAATGGCATGGTCATAGCAAACGTGTGAGGAGGCTCCCGAAATTAAAAAAAAAATATGTATTTTAGTGAGAAGTGGATGCGCCATCTCTCCTACATAGAATTCTCCAATACTATTAAGCACATTTAATTTTTCTCCAGATTTGGATTGTTAGAGGAAAGAGAGTCCCCGTGAATAGAGAGTATGACTGCGTGTTTTTTGGAATCATACCAAAACTTCAAAATCCGAAAATATTTCCAATAGTTGTAGTTTTCCAATAAACTATACTGAGTCATTTCTATAAGAAATCCGTGAGAATTACGTTTGCAAGAAGGAAATATAAAAACATTACCGTGGAATCTTCTTCTTAAAAATCAGACTCTTTGAATTCTCTAGAAACTATATCTAATGCGTATGGAAATATTTTCTATGTGTATCGAGAATCTCATATTGGAAGGGCGTATGCCACTTGTCAGTGGCGTAACACAGGTAAGCTCAGGTTACGCCATGCGGAAGGGCGAAAAAGAAGAAAAATGTAAAACAATAATATTGGTTTTGGAGAAAACTGAATTTTAAATTTAAGATCAATACTTTATTATAACAAAAAGAAGATTTAGACGGCATGTGATGATTATAATAAAAAGAAATTTGTTGCTTTCTTTTTTTTTTCTTTAAAAAGATTATTGGCAAACGAACAATTGAATGAATGTATCCGAATAACCTCTTCAGTGGCCTCTATAGGTAATACCTGTGTTGAGTTTCATGTGTAGAGACCTCGCACAAGTACGAGCCAGCTACCACTATGCCATCCAAGACCTTAAAGTGTTAAAGTAACCATGGGGGGAGGGGGGCTCTGACCTCTCTTGTGTGAGGGCCCCGTAAAATTTAATAAGCCTGTGCCACTTGCCACTCTGCAAGAGAGAAAACATTTCCCCCGGCCCTATCTATAGGTACTAGGTAGGGGGAAATGCAGCTGTTGGCCATGTAGCTCACCACAATATATCCCAAATTAGTGGCTGAGAGGATCCTCCACCATTCCTCAGAGCTAATCTTTTTTTTTACCATACTCGACCCGACAACTCTGACATTGGGCATCCCTTTTTTGGTTTATAAATTTTTTCTCGACTTAATACTTAAGTTATAAATCAATTGATAGAAGACTTATTCATACATAACACTAAGAGGAGTTTTTAGCTTTCCAATTTATTCGTAGTATAAGGAAAGCTTTGTGATGGTAGAAATTTTCGATTCCGAGATTTCAACGGATTTACACGTTTTGAGGTCCCAGAAACCCAAAAAAGTGGTTTTTACGAAATGTCTGTCTGTCGCTCTGTCTGTCTGTCTGTGCGTCGATTTCTGGGCAAACTACTCGGTCGATTTTGATGAAATTTGGCATGTAGGTTCACACAAATCAGACCTCGAGACAGTTTTTTTTTATTTGGGGCTACTCAATTATGGGGTGTTTTATTCTCAAAAAACTCCAAAAAAACGTCTAAAAAAATTATTTCTCAAAAATGGCTCAACTATTTCTTTTGAATTCACATATATTGTATTCGTCATCAATGTCAACAAAATGCGGTGGGTTGCGTGCCCCTTGATAGTTTGCTTCTGAGGGCGAAAAAATAAACATAACTATATTTTCATGAAAAATGGCTAAAAAATAATTTTTCTGTGGAACCTTTCTATCGATGATTTCTACCTTCAGATATGTTTTAGGTGTTCAATAGAGTAACAAAACCAATTAGGTTGTTTTCCCAAAAAAATATTTGGTTCTGGGCAAAAAAATTATTTTTTGAAGAAATTATGGATCCGATGGATCCGAAATTTAACCATAGGGAAATTATTTACAATTAAATGAACCATTATGTCCATCTACTACTTTATAAATTGGAAAGCATGTTCGAGTAAACTCGGACCGGTTCCTTTTTTAGTTTTAGCGCAGGGGTTATTCGTGAAACTGGTAGGCCACAAAAATTTACCAAATTAGCAATGTCAGGACATGTATGGTAGTGGTACAGACTCCAACTTTCTGTGGGTTCGAGTCCCACACTTGCTACATTTTCTGGCCATGCTTCGGAAGGCATGTGAAGTGGCCCCGAGTCTTCGTAGCTGAGTGTAACAGAGAGCTTTATAGCCCTAACTCCGCTAGGTTGGCTTAGTAATAGAACAAAAGAAGTCAATATTTATTAACTTAATGTCACGCAAATATTATAACAAAAAGAAAAAAATCCCTATTATCATAGTAGTCCTCTTATCAATTGAAGAGACCAAATCTTTGTAACTTATCTTAACTATGAAATTAAATAAGAAATATTAGATATGTTTTAGGTGTTCAATCGAGTAACAAAAGCAAACAGGTTGTTTGTGTGCTTAAGTGGCCATGGGTAAGCCTTGTATGGTCAATTCTGAGCCGTGCCATAGCCACTTCTTCGCTTCTATGTTCTCGTCCAGTTTCCAAGCGTTGTCTTAACTCTCCTAAGGCGGGGTTTCCACCGACCGGCTAGGGCTAAATACAAATACGGTGACGTGGTAACAGACATTCAAGACTTAGGCGGTGTTTCCACCGACCTTACATTGCAGAATGCAAGTGGCATTGACGGAAATGTTTGTTTTACTCTATGCCATAGTTAAAATTGATCAATGATCATAGAGTAAAATCACAAACAAACTAACTGAAATTAAAAAATGGCGTCATGGGATATGTTAACTACAAACATTTTAATAGATTTCTATAAAATTAAAAACAAACATTTCCGTCAATGTCATTTGCATTTTGCAATGCGAGGTCGGTGGAAACCTCGCCTAAGTCTTGAATGTCTGTTACCACGTCACCGTATTTGTATTTAGCCCTAGCCGGTCGGTGGAAACGCATTAATGCGAATGGCATTTGATCTCGCTGTATGCATATGTTTTTAGGTTTTTAAGTGGGGTAAGTGTAGAATTGGATATTCATGTGGCGCTAATACTTGCGGCCTTCCTGTATTTTGCTTGCATTGTTCATAATGAAGTTGGATAATGCAAACAATAAGTAAATGTTGTCGCTGATGTTTAGCAAGCACTAAGTCAATGACACAATGCACATTTTCCATTCAAATACCAAGGACTCGTGGTATTTCCTAATTTGCGTTAAAACTTTTAAAAACAACCATTTTACAATATAGTAGATTTGTGGGGTGCCTCATAATAGCTATGAAATCATTTATCTACATGCTGTAAAAATGACCCCCGTTTTTTGTTCCTTATTGATGCGTTCCATTACCATTGATTAGATTTGTTTTGAAACTTAGTAAGGTGTTCTGGGGCAGGTTCCTGGGCCAAAGTATCAAATTAAAATAGTACCGACACTGAAAGTATAGTCATCTTATGAGGTCACAATCTTTGGTTGGCAGCAACTCCCTGCCTATCATCCTCCAGCTCTCTCGGTCCTGCGCCTTCCTCTTCAGCTCTTGGTACGTTGGAGCTCCTGCGTCCTCCTTCAGTTGATCCATGAATTCCTTCTTCGGCCGCCCTCTCCTATTGGTTCCTTCCACTGTGCCCTCAATTTTCTTATCTTAATAAGAAAGTATAGTAAACAACTAGAAAAGTAAATAAACCGAAAAATGTGTAACGGGGAAGCAATTAAAAAGTTCGCCGGGTCAACTAGTGATTTATAAATTAAGGCCAAACTGGAGGGTTGTGACCTTGACCGTTGAGCGTTGAATACATAGAACTATAATAGAACTGGAGCGGCGGGAGTCATAATATGCCTTACGAGGCACCCGTTAACCATAAGCCAACTATCAGAGATAAGTAAGTAAAAATATCAAAGTCTTACACATTGCAGCATAGCAAAGCGGATACCTGGACCCGGTCAAAAACTCTGTAGTTTAGTAGTTAGCTTGTGCAGGCTATTCCATCGCCGAATTGCGTACTTATCTTGTGCAGGCTACACTGGCAGCCATATTGATAACGGTCTCCAGCCAATGATCAATCAATTTTATAAACAAAGCCCCGCGTCTCGTACCTGTTCCATATTTGACTTGTATTATTTCAAATAATTTCAGTTTTACCTATTTCTGGCGCTTTACTGTCAAATTAAGTGTTGAGCTTCCGACTAAAGTGCATTTCATTACAAAAGTTGGAGGTTTTTCATCCCTGTGGGGCACGTAAAATGTTCTAAAAGGTTTTTTTTTATTTCCTTATGCACAAATTTTAGACCTAATGTAATTGTAATTTTTGGTTTAGTCAATAGTGTAAGCATGTCTACGCGTATACTATACCCTTCTATCGATTTTTACTATACCACTGCGGTTTAAAACATATATATTACGAACCCTCTGCAAAGACATTTCCAGGCCAGTCTCGGGACGTCACGTGGGGTTTTACCCCCCCCCCCCCCCCAATTTTTTTAAAATTGGAAATTGAAAAAAAAATACACATAACATCTTATTCAGGATTTTATCAAGTTCTGGTTCTGGCAGCCCTGGTGATGACCCCAAATATATAAATATCGCTGTGCCCGCCCCTGGTCGGAATAATCGTGGAAGCAAAGTCCCGGATTTACCTTCGTGGAGGATTTTACTTGGACCTAATCGCCAGGTGGAATGATTGAAAATCAAGGCGCGAAACACAATAAAATTAATTAATAAGCTATTGCATTTTTAAAGTAATTTATTTTAACACAGGAAATTGACAGTTTTCAGGCGAAAAATGCGTCTGATGCGACCATGAGATAGAGGGAAGAGTCCGTCCGAGTGTCTTCTACGGGGAAAACGTTGAAAAGAACCGGTCCGAGTTTACTCGAACATGCTTTCCAATTTATCAAAATTAACAGATAATTTTCCTATGGTTAAATTTCCGATATTTCGGGGGGGGGGGGGGGGGGGGTTCCCATCTGACGTCACTGGAAGTGAGGTAATTTCTAGATAGGTCAGACCAACACATCACACAGCAATAATGGCAGGGCACGCAATGTATTTAAGCGTGAATTTTCTATCATTTTTTTCAAAAAACAAAATGTTTGCACAAAACCAAATGGTTTTTTGGGAAAGCAACCTGTCCGGTTTCGTTACTCAATTTAACACCTAAAACACGCCTGAAGGTAGAAATAATCGATAGAAAGGTGTCGCAGAAAAATTACTTTTTAATCATTTTTCATGAAAATTTAGTTATTTTTATTTTTTTACCCCCAGAAGCAAACTATCAAGGGGCAAGCGACCCCCTGCATTTTGTTAACATTAATAACGACTACAAGATATGTGAATTTAAAAGAAATAGTTGGAGCCGTTTTTCAGAAATAATTTTTTTTATACCCCCAAATTGAGTTAGCCCAAAATAAAAAA
Organism: Psococerastis gibbosa; assembly: GCA_963971405.1. Taxonomy (NCBI): domain Eukaryota; kingdom Metazoa; phylum Arthropoda; class Insecta; order Psocodea; family Psocidae; genus Psococerastis; species Psococerastis gibbosa. The sequence continues at coordinate 44,197,255 of OZ020489.1, read as the reverse complement.
AATTGTCTCGAGTTATGATTTTTGTGAACCTACATGCAAAATTTCTTCAAAATCGGCGGAGTAGTTTGCCCGGAAATCGATGAACAGACAGACATACATACATACATACAGACAGACAGAGCGACAGACAGACATTTCGTAAAAACCACTTTTTTCGGTTCCTGGGACCTCAAAACGTGTAATTCCGTTGAAATCTCGGAATCGAAAATTTCGACCATCACAAAGCTTTCCTTATACTACGTATAAATTGGAAAGAAATAAAGGCGCGGTTTAGCATTTACGCATTTCTAACTAGTGATTTCATGATTTTGATTATATTATTAATATTATTTCATATTTTATTCACTTTTATCTTTGCACACTTCATTTAGAGACATTTTGGGGCAACGGGGCGCTCTGGTTCAAAACCTCAACTATGTTTGATACAAATAAAAAACGCCGCGGCATAACAACGTAATGGGGGTCTAGGCGTGAGGACTGATAGAGGAACCTCACTCTTGACCACTGCGCTATTTGGAATGTTGTGGTTAGTAACATGCCCCCAGGCTCGGCCGAATTTGTTTTCTGTTATGTCGTGTCTCGAGCCGCGACTTTGCGTTTCATAGTCTACTTCTCTACCAATTGGACTATTGAAATATCCACTTGGATTTTCGACCATGTAATTTAGATTTTAGACCATTGGTTGTTCAATCTCAATTCTCAAGTCCATTTCTAAATGGCCCAGGTACAGTTGGGCTTGTGTCGGCATTTTGACCGGTTGGCTGCACTTGGAATCCCGTCTGAGGTGTCACCTTTTTTGTAATGACGGCGGCCCTGGTCACCCGGCGTGACTGTTTGCGGTCTGCAAATGATATACGTGGATAGAATGGCTGCCTGACTGTCGTGCTCTATGTGCCCCATCATAGTTCTCTGGCTCTATACTACTTGTAGTTTGGTAGACAACCAAGACTACCATGTGATATCATGTATATTAACAAGTATATCCTGACCACGTTACGAAGACATTCCTTACTTCTTGTATTGTAGAAAATATCGACAATAAGAATCATTGCAATTTGTATTGCTAGTATAATTGCACACTTAATGACAATGAATTGTGTATGAAATATGCAATAATTAATTTTCCAGTGGGAGAGAATTAAAAAAAAAACTAGACTTGCGAAATGTCTTCCTAACGTGGTCGGGTAGTAAAAGCCAATTTACACACTATTCGCACACCGTGCATACCCATGTCTTTAAACTTTTTTTTAATTTCTGATGGGATCTGTTCCAAAGCCTCACCGCCTGAGATACCTTAAGATAAATTTACCGAACCCAAATAATTTATTTTCCAATACGGCTTCTGTCACACTCCGAATACCACTAATTGGGACCTTCTATAGATTAGAGTATTCAGAGTGGACTTATGAGAGGGGAATTATATATAAGCTTATAGGATGATACCAAATACCTTCTATTATATTAATACACTTAACATTAATACCACATAATAACTTAGGGACAACTTAAGCACTTAAAGGACAAAATAATGAATTGCGGGGGGGGGGGGGCAACTTACATAAGGGCTACATGATAACGTACTTACTCATACATCCATAGGAGCTTACTCCTACTTGCACCGTGTATCAACTCACATGGTGAATCAGTTCTGTCTCCGTAGTTCTCAGTCTGGACTCTATCGACTCTCTCTATACTCTCTGCCTCTTCGAACTCAATAAGGTTCGTGATTTATACATTATGGCTAAGGACATACGTGACGACCGATATAACATTTACACAACATAGGTTTGCCGTCTGTCCTCAGCCCTGAGCCTAGGCCAAGAAGAGCGTATGCTCTTGTGTTAGGCCTGGGACGTAACAGCTTCATAGAAATTTACTGTTTTTCCGCGGACTCTGTAGGAGGGAATTGAAGCGATATTTGCAATCTATATAGGAGACATAATGGCTGTAAGCTAATTTGATTGGCAATATGCGCTGGCATGGTGCCAATTCGCGTGCTCTTGGTCTGATGCATACCTTGTTTTTCCAGATGAGTGGAGACTCCTGTAATATAGTGTAAAGTGTAATACAATTTTTGGGCCAGTAAATCGCACTTCGTTTAGTCACCTTTTATTATTATCAAGTGGTTCGGAATCCACTATAATCAGGAGGTCCACCCTGTTAATCAACTTCCCTTTCCCCGAGGTGAAAGAGTCTGCCCTTAGGGTGCCTCAAGTTAACAAACAGACTCACTCCCCCCGCCAGGCTGACAGGGTTGCTTAAAAGCAGAAATGCTGAAAGTAGGCGTTAGCAACAACAACAACAACCTTTTATTATTATTGTTGAATCGTGTGATTCGTGTCGTTGTTAGTTGAACGCCGAGGTACGGTTGTGTTGACCTCGTGGTTAACTAATCTTATGTTAAGAGTGTTAATACTGTTTATGCATCATTATTATTATTATTAATTTTTGGTATCGTGTAGTTTTTTCATGGTATCTATAATAGCATGAAATTCTAGCTCTCAATCACTTTTATGGAAAAGCTACGCTTCAAAAAATGAAAAATACTATATTATAATATGATGCATGAAGTAGTCTTCTACAACTTCAATGAGCCAAATCTTTAATGCATTGCTTTGTCAATTAAATAAAAAATAAGAAGTCTGTAAAAACAACGGATTTTGGGTTACGTATTTCCTACGGGGCGTACACTCTTCAAGACAAGTGCCCAACCTTATGGCAGAGATTTCGAACTATTTTGTAACATAATTGACTTTTTGACGAAATTAATGAATTCCTAGGGCTGCAGTGGTGAGAAACATCAAATGGACGCGTAGACACGACGATAATATATGTCTATTTTGTTGTTATCGTCTGAACAAACATGTTTTTGTGATAATAGGGGTTGTTTACTTTTAAAATGTTGTATACCTGTGGTTAGACAAGTAACCGGTCAACTATGGGATTGTCCTATAATGTTAAGAAACGGTATGAGGGATCCCGTACATGCTCGTATATATTTTATCAATTAGTATATGACATATATATATCGTTATAGTTCTATGGCAAATAATTGTCCTTTGGTTAAATACCAGTTATGGTGGCTAGCTGTGATTTAAAGAGGAGAGTGTGACACACAACCTCTCTCCCCCCCCCCCCCCCGCCTCGCTTGGCTCTTACGTATATAGTTCTTGTATTATATATATATATATATATATATATATAGTTGTAATATATACATGTATCTTGCATATATACTCTTTTTTCGTTTTGGAAATCTGGCCACCCTAGTGAAGGGTGTTGTTGAGAGATACGTATTGAAATTTTGAAAAAACAAGGTTTTTTTCTAATAATAATAATAATAATAATAACTGGAATAATAGCTTGGAATGTGGTGAGATAACAAGGTATACGTGTTACAATGCTGTAAAGGCTCTTTTTCAGGCACAATGATATTGCCTCCATTATGTTAAAATATTTTAAAATGTGTAAACAAGTCGGCCATCCCACGTTGAGAAAGGTTTGCTATTACAATAGGGTATTTTTTGCTGTCATTGATGTGAGAAGTTATGTTGCGTCTTTATTGGCCCATATTCAACATTTCAAATTATTCTATTTGGATTTCAGCCATAAAATTTTCCCTAAATTTTCTGTATACTACTATACCACTAGTCAAGGCCGTAGGCAAGGGGGCGGGCTTATTGGGCTGCAGCCCCCCCCCCCCGAAATTTTTGAAAAAATTTCTTTCCTCCGGGGGAAACCCCCGGGCCCCCCTGTAGCAATATAAATATGCATTCCTTTGTAAGCTTTGCTGCTGTAAAACCCCACTGTTTAGCACTTATAGGTGGATTTTTTTCCCCCGGGGGAGACCCCCGATCCCCCCTCTTTGGGTTAAATGCAATATGATTTCTATGAGTAAGCATTCCTTTATAAGCTTTGTGAAATCTATCCATTACTGCTGTTAAAATGCGTAAAACCACACTATTTTGCACTTATATTTTCAAATTTTCCTCCGGGGGTGGCCCCCGGGCCCCCTGTTTGTAGCAATGTGAATATGCATTCCTTTGTAAGCTTTGCTGCTGTAAAACCCCGCTGTTTAGCACTTATAGGTGGATTTTTTCCCCCGGGGGTGACCCCCGGACCCCCTCTTTGGGTTAGAATGCAATATCATTTCTATGCAATTTAAACCGTCGTTATGATAACATTACGATTTAGTCCGCATATCCGCAAAATATTATACGCCAATGTTCTATCAAAGCTAATTCCGCCTATAAATTGACGTGTGGTGTGGCTATGCTATCATATATGTACTCAGTAACACCATTACTTCAAAAGAATACACTAGATACAATTGAATTCTCAAGAATTTTTTTTACACTGGATAGGATCACAGTTGCCGCAGCCACCCCCGAAAAAAAATCCTGGCTACGGGCTTGCCACTAGTGTTATATATATTCAATGACTATACGAAACAACTTTGAGGCAAAGATTTCAGTTAGAGTAAATAAGTGCAGAGACGTTCAAATATTCTGTTAATAAAGCAGGCATGTGCATATTTGACTGAATGAAGGGCCAATGGAGCCCCCTTTCCGATTTCTACGCTAAGCCATGAACAATTTATGACCCCCAAGGAAAAAAAACGGGAAAATCTTGCTACGGTGGGGGGGGGGGGCAATTCCAAAAAACATTGAGACTTGAGAGAACTGAATCCGTTGTCCGATTTCGCCATGCAAGTCCCCCTGCACCGCATTGGTGTTTTGATAACGATACCTTCCCATTAGCAACCTCAGCAGGCTGATCATGGCGATTATAATACCGGGGTTTAAATAATACCTGGTATTAAAAATGTAAACAAGATAATTTTATAATGGAAACTGCCATTCAAAAGTTGTTTGTTTACATTTTTAATACCAGGGATTATTTAAACCCCGGTATTGTAATCGCTTCGATTAGACTGCAGAAGCATGGACGGAGACCACCTGAGGGTTTGCACTGCCGATCAGCTCGATTTTTGTCATTTTAGCAAGCGGGCGCCGGGCAAGCCCATATTACCAATGAGGAGGTTCTAAACAGAAAGAGCGGAAGCAAAGCTCTGGTTGCATCCATATGTACTAGAAGAGCTCGCTGGATCAGACATATCTGACGACACGAGAAGGTAAGGTGCGTCATAAAAGGAACCATAGAAGGCGTGAGTGGCCGAGAAAAGGATATCGGCAGCAAGTGGATGTAGGGGTCAGAAGAGGGCGTGCCAGGATCGGGGGGAGTGGAAGCATCGATGCCACATGTTGCTGACTTGCTGCCAACCAGCCAGCCGGCTGTAACTGAAACATGGAGCTAATAAAACTATGGAGCCACCATGTCGTATTTCGGCTGTGCTGGAGGACTGAAGCCACGACCACGCCCCCTCATAGGTGCATTGGCGGGAAATTCAAATTTAATAGTTTTAGTAAATGTTTTCTTTATTGTTTTCTTTGTTGTTTCATATATTATTATATTTATTATTTACATTTAATACATATATTGTTTAAAATTTAAATTAAAGGTACTGAAAGTTCTGCATAAAAATATAATTGGTTATGTGGCATGATTTCCCGTTCTAAATAATCTGTAAATAATTTAATAGAAAATAAAATGTTACCACGGTATCAAATGGCAAAAGGCTCAATCTGCTCCTATACTACGGAAATAGCCGAAGTTGAGTGGCTTCAATCCGAATGTTTACGATGAGTCTATAGTTTTACTATGTCCATGAACTTAAAGAGAGAGCAGGTAGGTAGTTGGAAAGCCACAGAGTCAACTTCTCATGATTTCTGAGTCTGGCGTGAAGCCGACCGCACATCGGTAAACTGCTTTTTCCCTCGACACACCCCGAAAATGATGTGTCAACGTAAAAGTAATCTAAAGTTGACTCTTTTGTTTTCCAGCTACCCATTTGCTACAATGACAAAAATCGCCCGTGACGTGGGCGTACCGCCGCATCGGCATCGTATATCGTTACTATACTGGGAGAGTCGGCGTCGAATGGCTGAAAATCCACGAACGGGCTTTTGATTAAGTAAAGTATTTCTTATCAAATGTACTGTACATTCTTTAGAAGAATGAAACGAACGCCACACACACACACACATTTGCATTACCATACATAACTTCTCCCCGCCCCAAACAACAATAAATGTCCTACTTGAAATTCCCCAGCTGCGCATTACCATACAAACCATTTGGACTAGGTTTCAAAATTATCATAAGTATTTCTCCGAAATTGATGAAACCCCAAAAGCGTTTCAGAGTGGGCGCCAGCCTTTCCCTTATCTCAAGATACACATGGCCCCAGCTCCTGTGCGCCGTGTTCTCAAGTGTCTCGTCTCCGTTTTGGAGGTATAAATTGATTTTGATTTTGATTTTTGAGCTAACTAACCCCTTATTTTCCCTGCTGGCTCCAGTTGAATTGAATTGAAATTGAATTGAAAACAGCATGGTGGGAGAGCTAATTAATTAAATTCTCGTTCCACAGTGGCTGTATTGGCAAAATTTTTGACCACCTTTGCAGGGCCTACGGTGGCGATTATTTTCTCTCTTAACTTGGGATTAAAAATGTAAACAACATAATTTTATAATGGAATGTGCTATTACAATAGTTAATAATAATACTTAATGACATAGTTGAACCGCAGGGCATAAAAAATATAAAAGGCACAATTTTCATGTCAAATATCGGAATAATTTTTTTTTTTCTGAGGGAGGATTCCAGTATTATTGTATAGTATTACATTATTGGCCTGCCCATTCTATACTATGCAAGTGTCCCAATCAATCCAGTGACGAAGCAGTACAATCCAGGTTGATAGACAGTATTCGTTCCGAAAGCGTGCTTCCAAACTGTCCCAATCAATCAAGTGACGAAGCAGTACAATCCAGGTTGATAGACAGTGTTCGTTCTGAAACCGTGCTTCCAAACTGTCCCAATCAATCAAGTGACGAAGCAGTACAATCCAGGTTGATAGACAGTATTCGTTCCGAAAGCGTGCTTCCAAACTGTCCCAATCAATCAAGTGACGAAGCAGTACAATCCAGGTTGATAGACAGTGTTCGTTCTGAAACCGTGCTTCCAAACTGTCCCAATCAATCAAGTGACGAAGCAGTACAATCCAGGTTGATAGACAGTATTCGTTCCGAAAGCGTGCTTCCAAACTGTCCCAATCAATCAAGTGACGAAGCAGTACAATCCAGGTTGATAGACAGTGTTCGTTCCGAAAGCGTGCTTCCAAACTGTCCCAATCAATCAAGTGACGAAGCAGTACAATCCAGGTTGATAGACAGTGTTCGTTCTGAAACCGTGCTTCCAAACTGTCCCAATCAATCAAGTGACGAAGCAGTACAATCCAGGTTGATAGACAGTGTTCGTTCCGAAAGCGTGCTTCCAAACTGTCCCAATCAATCAAGTGACGAAGCAGTACAATCCAGGTTGATAGACAGTGTTCGTTCTGAAACCGTGCTTCCAAACGTTTCGTCAACATCTGCGCGGTTGACATCTTCAGTGGAAGTGCTATTTCAGAACGACCACGGCCTATCTTCCCGGATTTTACTGCTTCGTCACGTAACTCTGGCCGTGAAAGCCATGGTAATTATATAGATCAATCCAGTGCTTTAGGGCTGGGAAAATCTATAGGTACGGCCGATTTAAACCATGGGACAGTTATTTACCATAAGCTCAGTATAGCCCATAGCAGGCAAATTTCGGGGGAAATGTCAGAAAGGAAATGCGAGCTGTAAACTTAATTAAAGGGAAACTGTAAGCAAAGAACCGGTCCGAGTTTACTCGAACATGTTTTCCAATTTATCAAAATTAGTATAGATAAAGAAAATGAGTAGTTTTATGGTATATAATTTTCCTATGATTAAATTTCCGATATCTCGGGGGGGGGGGGGGGGTGTTGCCTACCTGGCGTCACTGGAGGTGAGGTAAATTCTAGATAGGTCAGACCAACACATTACCACAGAGCAATACTGGCAGGGCACGCAATGCATTTGAGCGTGAATTTTCATTTAAAAAAAAAAAAATTTGTACAAAACCAATTACTCTTCTTCGTTACTCAAGTTAACACCTAAAACATACCTGAAGGTAGAAATCATCGATAGAAAGGTTTTGCAGAAAAATTATTTTTTAGTAATTTTTCATTAAAATTTTTAAAATTTAGTTATTTTTATTTTTTTTACTCCCAGAAGTAAACTATCAAGGGGCAAAGCGACCCCCCACATTTTATCAACATTAATAACAACTACAGTATATGTGAATTTAAAAGAAATCGTTGGAGCCGTTTTTGGGAAATAATTTTTTTAGACGTTTTTTTTTGGAGTTTTTTGAGAATAAAAACCCCCCGAAATTGAGTTGGCCCCAAATAAAAAAACGGTCCCGAGGTATGATTTTTGTGAACCTACATGCCGAATTTCATCAAAATCGACCGAGTAGTTTGCCCGGAAATCGACGCACATACAGACAGACAGAGCGACAGACAGACATTTCGTAAAAACCACTTTTTGGGGTTCCTGGGCCCTCAAATCGTGTAAATCCGTTGAAATCTCGGAATCGAAAATTTGGACCGTCACAAAGCTTTCCTTATACTACGTATAAATTGGAAAGCAATGAACAATATTGAAGAGGCAGGGTTCTCTCTAAGAGATGGTCTCTTAGGAAATTTAGTAGCATTTCTCGCAGCTCTCAGCTCAAACGGGAGTTTTCTAAGGTAGGCGAAGCCTTGTAGTATAGGGTAGGGTCCAGTCGCTCACGCTCACACTAAGCTGTGCGTGGTGCTAGCCTTACAAGGTCTCCCCTTTGCCTCGTGTTCTAGATGAGGGTGTCCCAATTTTGTATAATTTTACCCCACACCTCCGGCCTTAAGATATGTAAAATGCATCTATATGTGTAAAAACTTGGGGCTGTCATAGATATAGCAATTATACACTTTAGGGGGCAAATATGCCACCAAAAGGCCTAAGTGCTTATGCCACGGACCCCAAAATAGGATATAAAGCACCCAGCTGATAATAGGTAATCGGGTTAGCCGTGGAGATTTACCAAGAAAAGTTGTATAAATTGCTCATAAGAGCCGTTGGCCCACCCGCTAGGAGCTATTGTATAAGATATAAAGCTTATGAGTTAAGTAGGGGATCATTTTATGAGGGGTTATGCGGCCATGTTAAATCCCACACTTATACCATCCCAATAAATACTGATTAACTCTTTTATTGGGCTGTCTCCATTCATTTTATGATTGGGGTGTATTCTTTACTGATTTTCATCTTCTAATTTGTCGCTGCCTTTGAGAGTTACTTTGGGTAAATTCCATCGAATCCGACATCGGGAATCAGGAAAAAAGAACTGGTCGCGTGGGACTTGTACAAAACTATCTGAGAATGCGTGCGATGTGACCTATGGCGATTATTAATTTTAATCTTAACCTGGGATTAGAAATGTTAACAAGATAACTTTATTATGAAAAGTGTCATCCAAAATAGTTTTGTTTACATTTTTAACCCCATGAATAACACCAAACGGCATGGTGTATACAGTATACGTGTAATATATTCATAATTTGAAAAAAAAAAAATTTCTTTCTTAGGTAAAAATGTGAGAATTTATATCAAACTGGATTTTAAAAATTAGACCAATAGTCAAAATAGAGGATTTCCAACCAAAAAAATCACCGAAAAATGAGTAAGAGTGTAGGCGGAGTGGTGGTGGGGTATTGCTGACAGGCAGTTGGGACCCCTCACGACACGACAATAAAACATTTCGAGTATTTGGAAGGCCACCCACGGGCCCCCAACAGTTGGCCCCATATGCTGCCATGTTTACCTCCCATGTCCTCGGCATTGTGCTGACACCTTTATTGTACTGCTTACGTGTGCAGGTTTGCTAACAAAGTGGTCGACATCCTCCCCCCCCCCCTTTCCCCCGATTTCGCATTTATATGCTGTAATATGAAGTATGAAGTTTGCATAATTTTGAGCAAGTGTAGCATGACGTACTACGGTTAACATGTCCTCCGGCACTGTGCTGACACCGTTGATGCATACGTACGCAAGTTTCTGAAAAATACAACCCCCCCCCCCCCCCCGTTTGCAATGTATGTGAGGAAATCCATATTGGTGAAGTATGAACTTGTTTATAACGGCAGGTCTAGTACGACATACCCTGTATACCTCCCAGGTACTCCACTGTGACTGTACTGATGCCTTTGTAGCACTTCTTAAGGCGCACATTCCATTGACCGGCTAGGGCTATTTCCAAAAACAGTGACGTGGTAGCAGACATTCAAGACTTAGGTTACGTTTCCACCGATCTCGCATTGCAGAATGCAAATGACATTGACGGAAATTAGAATTTTTCTTTTTATAGAAATCTATTAAAATGTTTGTACTTAACATATCCCATGACGCCATTTTTTAATTTTAGTTTGTTTGTTTGTGATTTTACTGTATGATCATTGATCAATTTTAACTATGGCATAGAGGAAAATAAACATTTCCGTCAATTCTGCAATGCGAGATCGGTGGAAACGCCACCTAAGTCTTGAATGTCTGCTACCACGTCACCGTTTTTGGAAATAGCCCTAGCCGGTGAATGGAATGGGCACCTAAGTACGCAGGTTGCTGCGAAAAGATGACGACAATATTCTGTAATATTGGTGAAGCATGAACTACCCCAAGCCCTCCAGCACTGTGTCCATTCTGACACCTTTATTGTACTGCTTAAAAGTGGCGATTTCCTGCGCAGGTTGTAAATTACTATATATTCGGTAATGGGGAAGTATGAACTTATCATCTCAGCAGGTCTGGCACTATTTAGCATGTACATCTTGCATGTCCTCTGCTGTGCTGACACCTCTATGCACGCGCTTACGTGTGTAGATTGCTGAAAAAGTGGCAAAATCCCTCAACTTATATTCTGTAACAGGGATGGCTGCATTTTGCAGGGCCGTACCAGATCCGGGTCCATAATTTTTGTAGAACTGAACTACTATAAGAAAGCCTAAATGAGAGGATAAAGAAAAAAACTGGACTTGGCGGGATTCAAACTACTTTCTTATCCTTAAGTAAAATGTTATACATGATTGTTATATATGTTATATATGTAATATGCACACAAAAAAAATTTAAGCGGACACTCCGCGCGCGTGGATATAGGCATTTGCCTCAGTTGCCTATAGGTAAATCCGCCACTGTACATAATACTGCAATATAATGTACTATAAGGAAGGTTGAATTTGGAAACTCGTCGCTTAATCCCTACCGGATCCAATCAGAAGTGAAAAAAAGTTTAAATAAGTTGGGCGTGTCACGTTTATTTCATGAGTATGTGTGTTGTATTTAACTAACATTATGGGTTAATTGTAAGAGTGGGCCGAAAGGCCCAAAATTCGCCCATATGGAAAATAAAGGCAATTTTCTTTCTTAAAAATAAATTCACTAACTCCGTTTACGTCTAACTGCGAATTGACCACATGGGTTGTCCTGTGACTGTAAGGCACGAAGCACCGAGCTCCAGTCCAGGGCAGAGGATGTTGGATTCATGCGTTCTGCTGTACTTCATTTCTTTGATGAAAACAAATGTGGCGGTTTGAATTATTCGTGCCGGCACTGACGTAGTGATTGGCATTTGAGATGGCCGGTTGGCTCCTATCTGAATAATTCGAACGAGATCGTAATGATTTGCATGTCATTCCATCCGTTGCGTACTGCATTCCATCGCATTTTATCTAGACGGGAGGAGGAAATGGGGGGGGGGGGGGGTGAGATATTCTCATACTTACCTGGCGTGGGGGTTAACCGTGATCAACAAGGCGGTTCCCCCGGGACGAGTCCTTGCCATTGCACTGCGGCTTGGATGAATCCTGCGAATGCCCCAAATGTGGGCATCTCGGGCGCGTAATTTTTGATGGGGGGGGGGGGATGAGATATTCTCATCGGCACTGTTCCCGTATGCATTTTCGTCTTTGGCAAATTGGTGCACGTCCTCGGATGTAGTGTTCGTCCGGGACTGGGCCCGGGACGGTACTAACAAGTCCCGGTACCGAAACTACCGGCCTCTTTTGTTTATAAACTATAATTGCAATGTTTTTTAAGTACTGTAGTCTACTGTGCATTGTATTACAACGAAACGCTAGGCATGCTGGCAAATTGTTTTTGCATGAAATAAAATAGGTACCTCAGAATAGATGAACTGCAATTTTTCCGTCGAAAAAGAAAAGTAAAGATCCACACCCGCCTTATATTTACGACAAAGTATGGACGCTGTCCAGCTAGTCGAACGGTCTTACCGAGTCCAGCCACTAAGTTTAGGCGGAGCTTATCTCAGCACTATAAGCTTTTGAGATAACCTCCCCCTACACTTGGTGGCTGGATAAGTTTCCATGCTTGGAAAGGCCCTTAGTGAGATTATTGTTTTGACTGCACCCCATTCCATGACCAGAGGCAATGAGATTAGCTTTTACTTATAAAAAAATTAGAAAAGTAAAGTTTTCGGCACTTTAACTGTAGTTTTTGGGTGAACTTCTTTCTCAATTCAATTCAATATCACCTCTAATTAATGAATTTCCAGGACCCGGACTTTGGGGATTAGTAGCGGGACTTGTTGGTCCCAGTTATGGTCCCGGGTGATCACTACTTGGAACTCATCCTCTATACCACCTACAAATATCAAACTGAGACATTGTAACTGTCGATTTTACCAAGTTCATTAAAAAATTATAGGACCTTTAGACTCCTACCCGCACTTGGTTAAATCACGCTAACGCCTGTAACATTCTGTCAATGGTATGCTTGTCTCAGCTTGTCTATTGTCACTGGGTGGGTTGACATTGAGAACGTGTAACAGTTTGGCACCAGGAAACCATACCAATAATGTCCGAAAAATCAATGAGATCATTGGTATGGGCTCGTCAATATACGATATAAGGCCCGTCGAATAACAATAATGAATTAATAATTATAATATAGGCTAGTACCTTTATTAATGTACACTAGTATTGTAGCATTATTTATGACCCCATTTTAATAGTTCTTTTTTTATTGTTTCAGATTTTACCTAGTATAGACCCTAAAATAAAACCATGTGACGATCTCTACGCGTATGCCTGCGGGGGGTTTCTGCAGAGGCACAAGAGTCCTCCCCTGACGAGGCCGCGGTGGGACGCCACTGAGGAGCGGCTGCTGACGAGGGCCGAACGGACGAGGGACGCCATCTCCACCCTGCCGCACCCGACCCGAATCAACGCCGTCACGTGGAAGACCAAGTACTTCTATGACTCGTGTATGGCGTTGGACAATATTGAGACTGATAAGGAGAGGCCGTTGAAGAAGATTATTAATGAACTAGGTACGGTAGGTGGTCATGGTCATAAATGTTAAGAGCAAATACGTGTAAACTCATTGCCCGACGCCCGTACAAAGTCAGGACAGACTCCGACTTTCACCCGAAACGTTTTTGCTGCATTTTCTGACCATGCTTCGGAGGGCCTTCCCTAGTTGAGTCTTCTAACTCCGCTAGGCCGGCTTAGTAATTGAACAAATAAACCTTATGTTTATTTATTTCCCTGGAAATATCGATGGTAGAGGCGATAAAATAGCAGAAATTCTCCTCAACATCTCGATATATTACATGTTGCTTTAGCTAACAACAATTGGATGGCTGGGTCGCGTTTTTAAGAATGTCCGAAGACCGCATGCCGAACAAAGTGTATAAAGAAAGTATTCCCTGGAAGACGACTATGCGGACGTCCACGAAACCACTGGAAGGACAAATTAGAAGCCAACGTCCGCGAGTTGGGATTCCGTAAATGGCGAGGGTCGCGTGAGAAAGTGTTGTCGAGCAGGCCAAAGCCAGGAAGGGCTGCACAGTTGGAAGAAGACGAAGAAGTATGGTCACTGAGTCTTTGGGCTGAGGACCTGATCTCTGCTGCAGCATATTGTGTAAAGTGTTATCGTTACTATTTCAGGTGGCTTCAGTGCCCTTCGAGAGTTTGTGTTCCTCGCGTGGGACTTCCCTCCGACGCTTGTGCGTCTTCACGCTGAGTTCGGCGTCAGCCCGTTCTTCCAGGTTAAGGTGATAGCTGACCCCGCTAACAGTAATCAGAGTGTTCTGGAACTGTCGCCCAGTCCGCTGGGATTGCCGGATGTCACTCTCTATAAGCATACGGACGACAAGGTAAATGATATTATGGTAGTACGGGCAACCCATTCTTCGGGGTCGCGGTTATAGCTGGCTCCGCCCACTGTTGTCAGTATATCCTGGGACGGTCGCCCTCCAGTTAAGATCACTGCTCTTTTTTGGGCCCGATCATGGCGATTATAATACCGGGGTTAATATAGTACCCTGGTATTAAAAATGTAAACAAGATAATTTTACAATGGAAAGTACTACTCAAAATTTGCAATCGCCATAATCGGCCCACTGATTTTTTTTGCATACTTGCACACCTCGATTTATTTCTATATCATGTCATGTCACCTCTAGTTCAAGGCGGAACTGTTAGAATGTGTTGTATGCATGTTTCCCCGTTTGTCGCAAATTCCACCGACCTCGATAGTTATAGTGTTAGTGATATTGACGTGGTAACAGACATTTTTAGACTGTCTTTAATGTCTGCTACCACGTCAATATCACTATCACTATCGAGGTCGGTGGATTCTGCGCCTTAATGCAGAATGAGGTTTTCAACTTTCCCTATTGGCCTAGGCTACACTCAAATGGCTTCAGTCATTACTAGATATGTTTACACTTAACGCTATATCTGCGTACATGTTTTCTTGGTAATTGAGGAAACTCAATTCCAATATTATAAATTTTTGGGCGGTCACACACCTCTAAAATTTACAACTACTTTTTTTTTTAAATTAATAACCATAATCTATTATATAAAAATGAATCGCAAAATGTGTTGGTAAGCGCATAACTCAACAACGCCTGGTCCAATTTGGACAATTTTTTTTTTTAAATGTTCATTGAAGTTCAACGTTGGCTTTTACGGCGAAAAAAATTCGAATAATTGCCAGAAAACCCCCTAAAAACAGCCCTTTTCGTATGAGTGCTCCTGGGAATAAATTCCAAAGGACCGCAAAGTGCGTTCGAAACTTTGTAAACAAAACAAACGTTGTTTGTCCCAGGGGCAATCATTAAGTGTTTGTTGTATCAGCGCCGGATTAACCCATGGGCACTTGGGGCACAGACCCCCGGCCCCCCCAGAAATGCCTAAAATTCCGCCCCCCCCCCCCCCAGAATGAGATATTTTTAGATTAAAATATAAAAAATTAGAAATTAAAAGTTTTGAAATTGACGGAAAATAGTGTTTTTTTATTTATTTTTTGCTGCAATGCTGGTAGGTAGATTTATGAATTTTAGAAGAGGTTGCAACTTGCACCAGAGGCTGACGAAGCGACCTGCTATCGCCCCCTCTCCCCCCTTTGGAAGGCAGTTATATTCTTTGCCTCTAAAATCTATGTGTTACTGCACTCAAAATGCGTAAAACCCAACTATTTCAGCCCTATTTTTCAAACATTTTCTCCCGGGGAAACCCCCGGCCCCCCTGTTCCCAATTACATATATTAATTCCCTGTAATTTATAAACCTTATTCCTCTCAAAATGCGTAGAATCCCAATATTTCAGACCTATTTTTCAAAACCTTTTACCCGATGGAAACCTCCGGGCCCCACTAGTTCACAATTATATTAATTCCCTGTAATACACACGTTATATAAACCTTAAATTTATTGCCTTCAAAATGTATAAAACCTCAGTATTTCAGCCTTATTTTTCAAAAATTTGCGCCCATGGGAGATCCCTCGGCCCCCTTGTTAGCAATTATTTCAGGTCTGTTTTCGCTAAATTTCAGACCCCCGGGTCCCCCCTCTGTCCTCCGAACCGAACTAAGGTCATTAATTTAAAAGCTGCATACGTCCATGAGAACGGCTTTCCCCATTTTATACACTTATATCGAAATGGGTGGAGGGGTGCCAAATTATACACCGCCCTCTTCGAAAACCTATGGTGACGCCACTGACAAGTACCTCCCCCTTTTATGAGGCATGGGACCAGAGGCGGACGCAGCGACCGGCACTGCGGGCAATTGCGCCCTTTGCCTCTAAAATCTAAGTGTTACAGCACTCAAAACGCGCAAAACCTCACTATTTCAGCCCTATTTTTCAAAACTTTTCTCCCGGGGGGGGGACCCCCGGGCGCCCCTTGTCCGTAATTAGTAATAGGAATAGAACGAAAAGTCCTTATTAATTTATTTATATTGATTCTTTGTAATATGTAAGCTTTCTTGCTCTCAAAATGTGGAAAACTCCAATTTTTCAGTCTCCTGTCTCTGTCTCCTAAGCAACTTTTACGAAAATGGGTGTAGAGGCGCCAAATTACCATCCCGTAGTATATAAGCTGGCGTTTTTTCATGTGTTGTTAGTCTGATGATGGATTTTATCCGAAACCAGTCACTATTAAAGTATTTTACTGTGGATCATTGCGTTCTTCTTCCTCTACTCATGATGTTCTCCAAGACAGGGACTGTTCTAGAGGGGTCACGAGTTGTGGAGTGCCGCTGTGCCGGTACCTGAGTTGCCTTTTATGAATGAGGGTTGTGTGCAACGCCAGATTTTCATATTATTTTGCTTGTAACTGCTTGGTTAAGCTAAGTGCAGGGGACCGTTGTGGAGTGCCGCTGTGCCGGTACCTGCTTGGTTTGGATTCAACAACTAAATATGGCCACTACGACCATTCTCAGGTGTCATGCGAGTCCCCGAAGGTGTGAGCTGCCGCCCGCCGCAGGTGCAAGTGGGGCGGGGCCGAAAAGCGGTCCCAAGCCCCGCTTGTAGATAATAAAATGATGGGTGAGACGCGGTCTGATTTAGAGGAGTGTCGGTCGTTCTTACTTGAGCCGGTTCTTAGAACGGCTCAAAGCCATGAAATATATGAACCGGTTCCCGACTTCAAAAATATTAGGTTTTTGAAGAACGCAATGCAAAATGGTACATGAAGAGGTCGCCACACACGTAAAATAAGTTCTTACTCCACTGAAAAATAGTAGCACGTGTTCATGATAATATTTGTTATTTTCTTCTTTCTTTCTTTCTTTTCCTTATCCAGTATTACCTGGACAAGGAGCATATATTACAAAAATACAATACATAATAATACCATCCCGCATCCCCAAGCTAGCGCTTATTTGGGACAAAAGACTCATACAGTGCTACTAAACAAGGCTTAATCATTTACTTTTGTTATTTATTTATAATGTTTATTTTATTTTATTTTTATTTTCTTTTAACTTGTTATTTTAATGTCAGTTTTTATTATTATTATTATTAACTCCCATTGACCAGCCATCTTTTTATACCCGCTTTTAACTCACCCATCTGTTTAATTTTTTTCATTTGTGGAGGAAGTTCATTAAATATCCTTGGTATAAGTACTTTGTTTAATCTCTCTTCGTATTTGTTGTATGTTATCTTAAGCTTTTTTGAGTTTCTTGTGTTGTACTTCCCTTTATCATCTATTTGGTATTCTTTTTTAAAATAGTTATCTCTTATTAATTTATGCTTCAATAGTTTCGTTATTGGCAGAATGTTAGCATGTTTGAATTTTTCTTCGTATTGTTTGTATTTCTTGTTGATTTTATTTGATAACATGTTTTTTATTATACGCTTTTGTATCATTTCTAGTTTTTAGGTGTATGTAAATTTCCATCGGGATCATTGCCATTAGCGTAATACTTTCCCCAGGTTAACATCTATTTTGCTCTGACATTGTATTCTTATGGTGCAGGTGCCGACGTGCTACAGGAACTTCATGAAGGACATCGTACAACTTCTGGGCGCCAGCTCCATCGACGCCAAACAGTTTGCCGACGACATATTCTTCTTTGAGCGGCGAATCGCCGAGAATTTGCCGTCGGTAACGGAGCTGAACGACGTTCACATCCATCAACTTCACAACATTAGCCATCTCAAGACTATTGCTCCGTCGGTATGTATCCATCACGTACATCTATATCTTTGTTAAGAGCAAATCGGGGTACCCCCACTACTACTATGTTTCTTTGGTTTTAGGTACCTATTCACGAGATAGTGAGTGCTCTGTTCCCTTCAGCCAACATTAGAGAAAACACAGTGTTGCTTGTACGGTCTACACAGTACATACAGTCTCTGTCCAATGTGATATCTACTACAGACCGGACTGCTCTTAACAACTTTGTCATGTGGCAACTGACCAATAACTACTTGCCATATCTCAGCCAGGACTTCCTCAACATTCAGTTTGCCTATATCAGAGATACCACAGGTATGTATTGCACATTAAGCAATAACAAAGTCTAGAATCGGTATACTGCTCACCCTGCTGCCACTGTGTTCCATGTCTCAGTGACTGCCAAAACCCTGTCAGAATGGGCAACACTGCTGTCCTGATAGGAGTTGGCAAGAGCGTGAAGTTGTTGTTCAGTGGCTACTTTACGGGGAGCGAATGAGGCTATAGCGAAGCATAAACAGGACGGTCTAGGTCCTAAGGGCTGACACCTGGGCTAATGAATGGTGTAATCGTAGGGACACAATGCGTGAAAACGCATGTTACAGTAGGAGGTGGGCCGGGTTGCAATAAGCCTAACGCTGTAGGAAGAAAGGCTGCCAAAGCAAGTAGAAATAAGCAATGGGTGAATAGTTTCACAGGTTTGGAATTTTGGTTAACGCTCAAACCCAAAGAAGGTGTAGTCAGTATCGGAAGAATTACTTCTGGTTTAGAAATGTTGTAGGTTGTATGAGAAAGTTTCACCTGGGAATAAGAAGGGATATGATCCGGAATTAAGTGGTGAGGTAGCATTGGAGGATAAAATAGCCTGTAGAAGACAGCAAAGGTTCGGACACTTAATGAGCAAAGGAGTGTGTGTCTTGATTGCGGAGACAGATTGAGGACGAATTCAGGAGCTGAGGGTCGGACTGAAACTGAAGGCAGTGCAGAATGGTCAGAAGTGGTCAGACATCTGACATCACTCCCCAGAAATGTATGACAAGCTTATTCAAAAATATTCTCTGCCCTAGTTTGTTCTAAAAACAAATTTCAATGTCAATAGGAATGAGAAGATTTACATTTTTTATTTATTTGACAGGAGTCAAAAATCCGCAGGAGCGTTGGGAATTCTGTTCGAACGCTTTACTGCGGTTCCAGAGCTTGGGCTTGGCGGCGCGACTGGAGAAGCATGGGCCAGAGGATGAGAGATCCGAAGAGAGGGCGGTGGTGGAGAAAATGTTTGATAGTCTGAGGGCAGCTGTGAAAGAAAGTGTGCTGAAGGCCGAGTGGGTAGATTTGGAGCTGTATCAGCATATTGCCAAGAAGGTAATTACGTGTTTTCATTTTGTGGAAAATTTCAATTTGGAGAGTTTTCTCTTTTATACCCCATAAAGAAACCCTCGCCCCCCCCCCCCCACCCAAAAAAAACCTTCTCAAAAACGGTTCCGACGATTTCTTTTAAATTCACATTTATTGTAGCACTTATTTTAGTAGTAGATCGCATCGACGCATGCCCCTCGATATTTTCATATATAAGACTCAATTTTCACGAAAAAATGACTAAAAATAATAATTTTTCTGATGTACCTTTCTAACTTGCTTTCTAACTTCAGGCATGCTTTAGGTGCTAATAGAGCAACAAACCCGAATAAGATGCAAGCAAGGTTTTGGTTCTCAACAAAAAAAATATTTTTTTGGTGATATAAATTTAGATAAATAAATAAATAATTTGCATTTTTTCTACAAGCCAGTAATAATGCATTGCATACAATCCATTATTATTGTGTAGTATTATATTATTGGTCTGCCCATTCTAGATTATGCAATGATATCGATCAATCCAGTGCTTTGGGACAGGGAAAATCTATGGGCAGCCGATATTAAACCATGGAATATATACCATGCAGCTTTTACAGTACATTCTAAGTGGTTTGTAAAATATAACGGACAGTGAGGGTGTTCGGAGGAGGCATTCAGTGACGGCTATATGTATATCGAAATGTAGAGGCATATTTCTTCTAAGGGATTTCACATTGATATGCTTACAATCGATGTTGTAACTGCAAAGGCTTTCACGGCCGGAGTCAATTGAGGAATTCGAATTCGACCACGGCCCAACAGCCCGGATTCTACTGGTTCTTCACAATCGATGTTTCCTGTGAAATTGTAGTTTATTGAGGAAAAAAAATGAAATTTGGGAAATGTGAATGTTGATGCACGCACGACAGCAGTGGTAGGCCGATCCTCGTTTAGAAAACATGTCTCAATTAGCGTAAGATGATCTACACTGACCTCCAATGATTCCACGCTTGTCTGCCTTCCTAAGATTCCTGCAACTGGGTATTTAGTGATGATTTTTTTGCTGACTTTCAGTTGGACAGCATGCGGATCCACGTTGGGCTACCCAGTAAATTCTTAGAAGACGAATATCTCGATAATTTCTACGAGAAACTATTTGTCCAGAAGAATGACTTCTTCCAAAACATCCTCTACGGCGTCAACTTTCTGCAGAAGCATCACGAGCGGCGATATGTCTTTCCCCAGCCTGAATACACGTACGTTCTCTTGCTATTGATAGGCCTATTGCTGAGCAATCGGTTTTTATCACAGACTTGGATTATGTAGACTGCTTATGGTGCGTGATCGGTCCGATTTAGTATACGTGCTCTTTTCTTGCCCCCCCCCCCCCCCCATGGCAGCCGAGGAGGGGGAGTCGTAGCGCCTGGCGGCTGAAATTTACAATTTAAGAATTACAAACATAAAAACATAATTTATTCGAAAAATGTCTAGTTTTTAGTTTTGATTTTCTTTAGATAATATAATTAAATCTATAACTCTTTCAGGTGGCTCGAAAAAATGGCTGAGCCCTCCGTGAGCTACGACCCCACGTCCAACTCGCTGCTAGTTCCGAACACACTGCTGACCGAGCCCCTTTTCCACGTCGACTACCCGCCTGGACTTCTCTACGGGGGGCTGGGAACCAAGATGGCACGCGAGATCATATCCGGTATCTTGCCGCCACTGGGCCTGTACGCGGCCAACGGCACCCGGATACCGGTCAACAGTCTGGTCGCCAATCTGTCGCAGAACTGTCTGGAGCCACAGCTGGCATGTTTAGCCGGGAATAATACGTCGCAGGGGATGGAGTCGTTTTTAACGGTTTCAGCGCTTCGCCAGTCATTTAAGGTGAGTTTTCATATCAAAGGAAACGGGGAATAGTTGCATTGTCTGGTGGCGAGTTTGTTGCAAAATAGTCTAGTACTTCATACTTAGCTTGTTCTGTTGGAAATAATACATCTCCGGCCTAGGATAGAATAGTTTTTTGACGGTCTCAGCGCTTCGTCAGTCATTAAAGGGTAAGTTTATTTTAAAATGTTTAATTAGTTTTATGTAGGAATTTTTTTGTTACATAATATGCGTGATGATTATTTTATGTCCTGTTTGGCAGCAGGGCAATCCGATTTATTTCTGATGCCCTCTTATTATTAATTATTAAAATTATTATATTAATATTATATATACTGTAAATAAATTATAATAAAAATTAATTGATGTATGTCCAATAACAGCGCGGCATTACGTTATTTTTTTAAAAGTAAGAACAATACTGTATGTATATTGCCTATTTATCTCTATTGACGATGGAATTGCACTATTCAAATCAAGAAATTAAAACAACCGAGCTTTGTGCTCGGTCTCCCGGTATTATTATTATTGATGGGCTGTTCATGAACGTAGGTCCATTGAACCTTGCCTTGCCAACGGTTTTTGGAAATTGTTTCTTCTTGCCATTGGCAAACTGGTTCACTCCTTAATGTCAACCCGCACCTACTACAAGTGCCAACGGGTAAGCACAGAAATGCTTACCATTGACAAAATTATAAAGATTTGGTCCACTCAATTGGTTGAGGACTATTTCATAAACGGGTAATGAGTAAACGATAATTCGTAAATTTTTAGTCGATTGTCAGTTGCATGGAAGATTGGAAGAACACCTTCTCCAAAATTAAAAAAATCGTCTTAGTACTGTGCGCGGAACAGTCTTCTACCAATTGAGTGGACTAAATCTTTATAACTTCAATAAAAAATATAAACCAACCTATTTTAGAGTGATCCAGGGGGGCCAACTTCTCTTCCCCGGCCGCCAGGGTTTGAGCTGTTTACCGGTGGTTTTTCCGACCATTAGGCTTAATGATGTGGTAATTTTGATCCTCAGGCGCTGAAGAAGGTTGTGAAGGAATCGCCACACATTCACCAGCCTGGTCTAGAGGAATTTGAGGACCATGGCCTCCTCCTCCTCAAGTATACACAAGAGCAGTGTGTAGTCCAGTCGGCACAAGACTTGGCTCTACAGGAGCAAATTTCCTCTCCACTGAGGGGAGCAGCATTGTGAGTAGCTCTATTTACATTAATAATTAATTAGTGACGTAGTGGTTAAATGGGGGAATAGACTAGAGGGAACACGAAGAAGAAGGAGACCAAAGGAAGAGAAACCAGATTGAAGACGACCTCGGAAGAGTTTGAATGGTACCAGAGGAAGTGTTGAATAATCACAAGTGGAGAGAGTGGAGGAGTCTCACGTGTCACACCACCCAACGGGAGCTGATTATTTGTGATTATGACAAATTGACAATTGTCGCAGAATCGACAGTGTGTAGTTTTGGATCACGGATACAAAATATTCACTAGCTATCTTATAGCATTACCTGGTTATTTTAACTTAAATAGCAGATCAGTTTCACACGTATATCCGTACGGCATGTACTACTAGCTAGTTCGGAAACAGGAGGTTCCACGCCTCAGCAGCAGACAACACACCAGCCAACCAAGAGTTAAGATGTTCTCCAAGGAAGACTTGCCATATATTTTGCTCAGTTAAGAATTCGATAGATGGGTCCAGTTCGATTAGATAAAATATAAACTCAAATCTAAATAATATGCCTTAGCATAATGTTCATTAAATCGAAATAAAAATGTTAATAAGGCATCCTCCTTGCAGAACATCCCAACTCCTGAAGACTCACGAAGTAGGCAGGAAAGAAGATACCACCGTAGATATTGAATAATAAAGAGATCAAATTGTATTCTACTTATCATTTTCCTGTGAATATCACAACAGCATGTACAATCCTGAATGTACGGCAACATGCCGTCCTCATTTACTGCGTGGCTGCTCCTTGTGCTCCCAGCGACCTCTAGAGTGGCCAGGCACTTGCACTGCTTTCTCATTGTTGTCTCCATATGTTTACTTGCAGAATCCCTGTTGCCTCTGGCTCGAATCCCAGTAGTCGCTGAAAGCACAAAGAACAACCAGCAGTTCACAGAAAATAAATTTTCCCAACTGGGGTACCATAGGTAGCGAAGATCAGACAGTATATTAATGGTAGTCACTAGGACGCCGATAAAAGAAAAAAAACTTCGATAACCATGTTATCACTTACAGAGTATTCATAAGAGTGGAATAAAGTTTAAGTTCAAATGGTAGCTCGAGTGAGCGCCTAAATTAATTAAAATATAAATATGAAATAAAATTCCAACTCTTAATTCCCAGATTAAACCGTAGTATGAAATCTTATGAGAAATTAGACCATGTCCTCCATCGCTATGGACATTGTCGTGCAGTGGCATGACACCAAAATGACCGTTGGGTTTCCAGTTTCAACAACCTCGAGTCCTGTCAAGACTCGAACACCCGGAAAATGTTTCCTCGAACAGAGCAAAAAAATAAAATCTGGAATAAATTCCAAAACGTTGCCCACGATTCGGTACGGGGGTCAACAAAAGAAATACCTGGGCCATTTGGCCTAACAGTGTATTCTCAACGATTGATAGGGGTAACGGATGACGTCCCCAAAAGATACATTTGTGAGTTGCGACTTAGCGCACACAAAAGTATCAGAGGTACGCTCCCACCACTATAGCAACCATAGAAAATTAAATTCACAATTCACCGAGATAACACATTTTCCCGATGCTCGAGCCCTCACAGGACTCCTGAAACAGAACATTGTTACATACACAATTTCAATAGCGGCCCCGAGCTGCAGAAAAGGCACTTCTCGGGAGCCTACCAACTCTTATACCCATCATCAAGGTACATTTTGCCAATATAAGGCCCCACACTACAATATAGTGCATTTTCACACAATTAATATAGGATTACATGGCGAACGTTCCTTGAAATAACCACACTGGGATTAGACGAACTTGTTCAAGTCGCTCTGAGGCACCATACTTCCATCCATCCATCTCATACTTGTAGTCAACAAGTCTCGACCTACACATTGCACTTTTAGACTTCTTTTTACATTATTTCACCATAGGAACTTCGGTCCTTCCTTTCTCATATTTACTTATCTTTTTAACTTCTGGTCCTTGTACACTCCTCCCCATAAACTTCTCATCCTTGGTACCTTCTGGGTTCCTGGCATGAAGGGGAAACGGGTAAGGCCAAATGCCTCCCCACTCTCGTACTCCTCTACATCGGGATTGGTAGCCTGACCGTTAAATGAAATCCCAAACCACACTTCCTTCCTTCTCGATGACTTATGCGATTACCACTCTCGTATCCAATGAACTATCCCTTCCTAGGGAAATACCCCTGTGAAATTAAAATAATTGTCACATCCTACTCGGTTTCCCTTTACTTAATACTCTGAGAACTTCCGCTCTTTTCAAACTCTATCTAGGCGTGTAGCGGCCAACTCTGGACAGCAGCATTTCCGACAGCAGGAGAACCGAGGCTCACTCTTGGACAACTGTTCCCTTTTACATAGGTAGAAATACAGCACCTTATTCCCTTCTGTTCCCGCCAGACTATAACGCTGTCTTAAATTTTATGAACTAGCCTACCATACAGTATATCGTGTGAGGACACACTCAGGTAGCAGTGACTCAAGCATAGTAGCCTTATAAATTTTTAAAATTTGGAAATTAAATATTTTTCAATTAGCTTTTAATTAAATACTCAAGCTTTATTGCTGATTATAATTCACAGCCATATATTAGGTATCCAGTATAGGTTAAGATTGCTTGCATAGATATTTTCATAAAACCTAACGGTCACTCACCTGTGAATACATGCACCCACACACACTTTTTACAGAGGTACTAATTCAAAAAGAAAGAAGAACTTTACTCCACGAATCTCCGTGTGTCAATGAATTTCCAAAAGGTGCCACCTCTGTTATCAACTCTTATCGGACCTTCTAACCCCAATAGGTCTACTGCGCAACAATATTCAGCCAATAAGCGACTTGCGCGCGCAATTCACAAGTTTAAAACTTCCAATACTTTAGTACTTCTCTAAATTTTCCACTTTAATGTCCGGACTGAACGCCTCGCTGGATCAAAACTCTCTCTTCTCTTAACCCTGACTATTGTACGATACCTGACCATGATTCCTGACACCAAACTAGAATTCGGAGCTCCTCAGATATTCTAGCCCATTGTGACGAAAAAAAAAACCGTCACACAATGGTAGTGGTTAAGCCCCCACTAGGCAGGATACAATGAAATACTGGAAAAAGTTTATCGCAAGAATCCCATTAGAAAGCTCCTTCAAGCATCTTCTTTGCCATTGTTATCTCTATTGTGGTTTCTGGCGAACAGAGTTTTTTGTTAGAAGTTTCAACTCACTATGTGGTAAACTGGGTGACAACTGTAAGGTCAGGTGCGCAGGGACGTTCGGTTCCGGGCGTTAGACTCAGAGAAATTTGTCACTGGAACAAATTGGGTTGTACAAAACAACAGTCCATTTCTGGGCGCACTTCGAAAGATTTCTAGGTCGCTGGCGTGTCGAGGGGGTTAACCATTCACCTGCGACAAGCCAGCGACAAAAATCTGCAGCAGTAGACTCTGTGGTTTCGCACCAACCCATTTGCTCCCATGACAAATTTCTCAGCGCATTACTGGCGTTCGAATTTTCGGTGTGTACCTACCGGGCCTAAGCTTGTTTATCAACAGTAGAACTATAAATATTATAAATATTTATGCGTTTAGACACATACTAAACTGATGGCTTCAGGAGAAAAGATCTAGAAAACATACTATTTAATTTAGAACAAGAGACATGAAGAACAAAACTTTTTATTAACATTCATCTAAATCATAAATATACAATACATACGTCCACACACCTACACACCTTCCTAACAAATGAAATGAAACATTGTACCAGCCCTAGCACGTGGGAACCCAGCTGGGCTGGTTAATTCCTCATAAATTTTGAATTTGAAGTTTCGCCTCGTATTTCCGTACGATGAGGCGTTGTCATATTTTAGTCTCCAAAAGTGACCACAGAACACTGGAATTTATTGTACGCGCCTGAATCATTGCTGTCTCCTTTGCGCTATCCTCTCCCCCAAGGGTTCCTGAACCCCAAACTCTCCTCTGACCACATCCCTCATCTTTTCTCCTCTTCTCATGATCTTAAATTCTGCGACGTTTAAATTTATTTACGTTATTTGTTTTCAGGTTAAAAGTTGTGAAGAAAAACTTGAAGAGTGTTTCGGAAGCCTTCGGCTGCTCTTTCTCATCAACACCCTGCAAGCACATTTTGTAAGCAACAGGTTACCCACAGACAGTAAATAAGTAGACTGCTAGTGCTGTTAGCAGAGTTCTAGCAATCGGCTACCCTTGACATTTCGGCTGGTGTAGAGTTCTCCATTGGAGAGGGGGGACATTCACTCCCGCACAGGATATTATTGGAACTTCTGGTTCCACATCTTCTGCCAATTACAGCTTTGCCTAATTTCAAACTTTCAACCAATCAGAGCCCGCCTTGCAGCCACGACGAGATTTGTTGTTGTTTGGATGTGTCCAAGACGTGCTCTGGTTGGTCGAAGGAAACGCGGCAGGTGGCCCCAGAAATTCAAAATATATCAATCATGCCTTTTATAAAGAGCTGTAGACTGATGCTGAAAGCGACACTGGTCCAAGCTTGTCCAATCAACACAGTTTGCTTTCTGAGCTAAGCCAATCATTGATTGGGTCGCCATTCACCAGTGGTCTCTTTATTTAGGGTCGCTTCCACCATCGTAGGTAACTAAAACGGCTGAAAGAGGATTCCGATGGAAACTGTCATACGTTGGAATAAGGAAAAATACGGCGGCTTCCTTTGGATTTCACTTTTCGTGGTTTTACCTAGGGTTCTAGTTTTACCAACGACGGTGACATTGTACAAAGGCAGATTCTGCGGTGACATTACTGCTGAAATACTCCTGGCGTCTTGGTATTTACTGCTGTGATACCTGATCCTAGCATGCCACGAGTAGGTATAGTAGAAGGAACAAAATTAAAAATATAATGAAATTGTCTTTCATAAAATTGCCATAGGTTGAGTATGAGGACAAAAGGGAAAAGAGGGACGGGGGGATTTATTTTCTGGTTTCGGGTATTTGGGTTTTCACCATGTTACTGCCTCTTTTAAGTAAGTTGTATTGTTCAATAGTTTGAATGATGGCCAAGTTGTCTTGATATTGTTTAAGTTACATTATTATTATTTATTTTGTTATCAATTATGTTAATTTGATTTACATATTATTGTGTGAAGAATAGAAATGGCTGTTAATAACTTATTATTAGACTTCACTATTCAAATGTGCCGATTTCAAATGCTCTAGGTTTATTTTTATTATAGTTTTCCTCATAAAATCGTCATTTTCGTAACCGAAAAATAGAGATTGCTGCATTACACGGACATGTGACAGGTGTAATGCCTACATAATGTTGAATTTCTTCCAGATACTTAATTTGTAGTTACGGTATTGTTTTCAAAATAGAATACTACGATTCTAAATAAATTTTTCTAGGAAATGAAAATAAGTTAATGGCAGTAAGCTAGCGTGTCTGCGGGAAGACCGGCAGTAGCTCAACAGCGACAACGATGTTGCCGTAGAATCTGCCTTAGTGCACCGGGCCTAAATGTACGGTATATGACTTTACCCAGAGTTGTACATAGGAGAGATGAGAAATGCGACATTCGCTTCCCGCCAAAAACAATTTTTGAATTTCTGGGACCACCTGCCACGTCTCATATGAACAGTCTTTAAAAAGATGCAGCAGGATTCAAAATCTTTCCATCTTTTCTAAGTTTACTTTTGTTTTTAACGCTCTTTTCCTCTTCTCAAAACTTCATTTTATGGCGGCATTCACAGACATTCGTTAGACCCGGTGCACATGGACGATTCGACACGCGCGAGTTGTCGACGTTTTGTTTCATTGCAGCAATGAGTAACCACAGAGTCAACTGCACAAGATTTATAAGGCTGGCGTGAAGCCAACCGCTTTCCCATTGACACGCCAGCTCATAGAAATCTTCTGAAGTAGACTCGGTGGTTTTTCATCAACTATTCACCAAGCCATGTTCATATAATGAAATAAAAAGTTGGCAACTCGCGACTGCAGAACCGTCTTGTGTGTTTCTACACACCATGCGCGCGGAGACGTGCTGCAACTTAACCCAAGTATTAAGTTACTTAGTGTGGTGACTAAAGAGGTAAATCGGATGTATTCATTAAATTGTGCGCACGCGATTAACCTTTTATTATGAAAAATTAATAACAACGTACGTGCATGCCGCTCTTGTATTGTATTGTAAATTTGTATTGCCATTCCGACTGAAATACGATATTACTCTATTTTCGTAGCGTTTATCTTTGACGACAGGCAAATAGTTCTTTAAGAGTATTTAAGTCTAATATTTTCCATCATGCTCTCTTCCCTCTTTTCATTGTGTATTTACTACGTTTGGGGTCTGTATTTGCAAGACTGTGACTGATTTTTTTTTTTTTTGAAACCGGGATACCATGCAGATTTTATATTGTTTATTTTATTTGTGGGACTTGATGCCTCTGCTTTATTTAGTTGCTCTGTAAGTTATTATACGAAATTTATCATAAGGTACACAAGGTATGAAGCCGGTAACGCGCTGGGGAAATTTGTCATTGAAACAAATGGGTAGATGGAACTTCGAATACCACAGCGTCAACTTCAGAAGATTTCTGACACTGGCGCACGCAGGTGGACGGTTTTCACCTCGATAGGCCGAGCTGAGCGTCAAAAATCTTCGGAAATACGGTCAAGAAATTGACTGATGTTTTTTTTACACCAGCCCATTTGTTCCTTTGACAAATCGACCGTGAATCACTGGCTTTCGAATTATTCGTGTGGACCAGGCCTTAGGATTCCTTGATTTCCTTTCTCGGTTACTAAGCCATATTTCTTTAACTGTTAATATTCTGTGGTAAAGTGTGAAACTCTTACAATGATATATTTGACGAAAGTTATCACCCATAATCAGCTGCAGTTGCCCGGGCGTAATACGTGAGCCCCCTCCAGTCTACCCTTTATCTCCACTTCTGATTATTCAACCCTTTCTCTGGTACCAGTCACACTCTCCTAAGGTCGTCCTCAATCTGGTTTCTATATCTTTTTCCTTGGTCTTCCTTTCCTCCTGCCATTTCCTCGCGCACCTGCTGTTATCCATTCGCTTAACGTGTCCGAACCATTGCTGCCGCCATCTCGCTATCCTCTCTACCAATGGTCCTTCCACCCCGAGCTCACTTCTCATGACTTCATTTCTGACCCCTTACTTCTTGTGTTCTGATTCATCTCAGTTGCCTATTTCACTGTCTTGTATGTTTTTCACGACCCCTTTCTCCATACTGTGCGACATAACTGGCTTAAAGTAAGTTTTCAATAATAATCCCTTAGCTCTTGTGGGTTACCTTGCTGGTAGAATTGAGTTCCCTTATTGTTCCTGTTACGTTTTTCGTGACACTTCATTTTTATCCATGATGATACTGCCCAGGCACGTAAACTCTGTTAGACTCGTTCGCATACTTGGCCTTGTAAATTGATAAATTTCAATTTATTTATTTAAGTCAATCTAACGCTTGTTGCAACCTCAACGGTAAGCATGTCCATTGTCACTCGTAGTCGGTGTGGGTTGACATGGACCAAAAATTCGCATCAAAGAAATACCAATCATGCCCAAACCCCCGATGGGGTCGTTGACGGTTCAAAAAACTACACCTAGGCCTACGTCCATAAAAAACTTCAAATAATAACCTCTGTTATATTACAATTTAATCAATGAATTTAATATTACAATTATTAACTGTATTTTCCACTTTACCATGGGGTATGTGAGCGCCCTTTATGTAATAAACCCTATATTGTTCAAATTTAAAAAATGACTCATTGGAAAATTTAATAAATACGAGGGGTGAAATGGATTTAACCATATTGTAGCATGCATTGTTATAGTCAATGTTTTATATTTTGATAGATCTCCAAAGTATTTTTTACTAGCAACTTAAATTATTTTTTGGACTGTAAGGTTGTATGCGCTTTAGCTTCATTAGATGAAAATTATAACTTTTTTAATTTAGTTGAACGTATTATCATTTATTTATGGCCGCGGTTACCACGATTAGAAATGTGTTCGTGCGGAATGCTGAAGGCACCGCTATGTATTGGAACATGGGGGTGCCATCTACTATTCATAAAAACTTTCCAAACGTTGGTGGGACCGTGCCTCAGTTATTGTCTAACTAGCAACTAAAAGCCATGAAACACTGTTCATCACGAAACTATGACCTCTTACAATAATAATAATAAATCGTCTTTATTGAACAGCGTAGTTAGGGCCAGTGGCCCTTTCTTACACTAAACTGCCTTTACATGTTATATAGTATAATTATTTCTTATTCTATTGTAATTGCCCATTCATACTAACATGCGTACTTACATGCATCCATCCCTAACCATTTAACCTTATACATAGTTTCGGAAAGTAATAGACCAATTCTAAGAGTCAAGAAAGAAAGAAAATTGTCTTTATTTTCCATATGGTAAGAGTAGGCAAAAAAATATATAAACATGTAACAGGTTGATAATTACACACATGTATTTATTATGGTAAGTAAACATGGAAGTCAGCAATGACAATATTATGATCTAATCTAGGAAGAACAGCCGCCTCAAGGGAAAGCTGAATGGAAGCACTCTTCTTCTTAGCCTATCTTGTTATTACCCCCTTCAGCCTGTCAAGGTCCTCTCAATTTTTATCACAATTTTTGCTTTGGGCATGGGTTCAACTAGGGAACTAGGCGCCAAGCCTTCGTGTTTGAACTTGCTATGATATGAATGAAGTGACCTCCGGATTATAGTGGATTCTGAACAACTTGGTTTCAGCCTCTCACATGAATAATTATTTCTAATTAGACAGAGGTGAATAGGCTATGGAATTGGACCCGTGACTTCCTTTATGAAAGTCCAGATCGCTATCCACTACGGCTTTCACCAGCAACTCAATAACCGCCTCGCACAATTACCAAATCCCAGCAAATCTGAAAGGTTACTTGCAATTGCAATCATGTACAAGGCCATCGAACATAGCAGTATCTTGCCGAACTTGCTCGGTTTATTTGATGCACAATGTTTTGAGATTGGTCTGACTGCAGGCTGCTGCAAGTCGGGTACCGATAAGAAGTCGTGTTTCCAGAGCAATGGCTAAGTAGACCAGTAAGCTTAGGTTTTGAGTTAGGAAACATTAGCACTTACAATTAATCATATAGCACGTGTACTGAGGAGCCAAAATACAAAAGTTGAGCTTGCACCTATCGTAATTTTTCCGAACTCAACCGAAATAAGGAATTCTAAGCTTACTGGAATAAAAGGGAAGATCTCAAATGAAATAATTTCCGCTGCCGATTGACTTGTAACATTGTATACAAAAGAAAGTTACTAACATTTCTTGGAATTCAGAACCATTGTAGACCTAGGATGTAGGCCGTAGAAGGCCTTGATTTTTTATTTAAATGCACAATCTGTCATTTTAGAGAATCAGAAAGCTTGTTTAGATTACAAGCGGTGAGGTAACACAACAATTCGTAATGTTTCCTATTAGGCGCCCATTCCATTGACCGGCTAGGGCTATTTCCAAAAACAGTGACGTGGTAGCAGACATTCAAGACTTAGGTTCCGTTTCCACCGATCTCGCATTGCAGAATGCAAATGACATTGACGGAAATTAGAATTTTTCTTTTTATAGAAATCTTTTAACATGTTTGTACTTAACATATTTTTAACGTCTTTTAACGTTTTAACGTCATTTTTTAATTTTAGTTTGTTTGTTTGTGATTTTACTGTATGTTCATTGATCAATTTTTTAACTATGGCATAGAGGAAGATAAACATTTCCGTCAATTCTGCAATGCGAGGTCGGTGGAAACGCCACCTAAGTTTTGAATGTCTGCTACCACGTCACCGTTTTTGGAAATAGCCCTAGCCGGTCAATGGAATGGGCACCTTAGCATATTTCTATAACTAGGTACACATAAAGGCACTACTATGATGACCCTGCACAACTGATTTGGTGAGTAATTTTGCATGAAAGTACACATGGACGATCGCAACGCCGGTGACGCAATGGAGCAAATGGGCTTGGAGATTGGCGTTGTGACAGATATTAAACTTGAAGGTTCTCGTACTTCCAAACGCTTCGTCAACATCTGTGGCCGGGATTTCTAAGATTATCTCTCAGAGGCTTAGTAGCAACTACAACTCAGTCAGGATGTACAATTCCAAACGATCATCATCTGACTCCCTGTCGTGAAAGCATTTGTAATTATAAATCTTACTATTGTATCAACTACTTTACAATAACATCCCATAAACCCGTTTATGTACTTGACCACAACACGAAGACACATGGCGAGGTTTTTGTTTATGCATTAAGTTATAAGGTCGTCTTATCTTTCACATTGTAAGTTGCTGCCATTAAGGGTGGAATTATGCAACTAACAAAATGAGTTTTTTCCTGACTACGACAAATATAAACCTTTTCTGAAAAAAAAGCCTAGCCAAGTGTCTCCGTCTTGTGGTCGGGTAGTTCATTGTAAGCCAACCGAGTAAAAGACAGTGATGTCATTTTTGCTTTCTGATTTATTTTTACAATTTTGATTAATCGTAAGAATATGAACCACTGTGAATGTTTATAACTGAATGAGTAATCTTTACAAATAAACAAATTATAAAATAAATAAAAAATTAAGAGATATCATAAGGGGAAAGCCTGGTGTAAATAATCTAAGTTCAGAGAGTAGAGTTATAGAGATTAATAATTAAAGACAATAGTAGGAAGAAGTATTTCTCCACATTATAATATGTAGCATCTAACTGCCGCTATAGCACTGAATATCCCAGTTCAGCGTTGAGTGTCCGATGGAAATCGTTAACGTAACACGGGCAAATAGATGTTAGTGACGGTCATATACTTCGTATCAAAATGTAGAGAAACACTTCTTCCTTGTACTAATAAATATAAATACAATATTTCATGTGAAATTTACCTTTTTACAAAAAACAAAAAACTCTAGTGAGACCCGTGTCAAATACACATAAAATACTTTGACGCATTTCAGATCATTGGCCCATTAAATATAACGTATCAGTAAATAATACAAAACAGACATGAAGGCTACAAAAACAAAACAGTACACAGACAACACGTATGGGGCCGAATCATGCGTTAAAATATTTTAGGTTCATTTTATACTCATAGAAGAACGTACGATAACATTATTAAACATGATACAATATTCTTGTAAATGAGATACAAATTCCATGTGGCTCAAACTGAATAATCACCAGTTTATAAAAACCAGTGACAACCAATGAATGAAAATAACCCGCACGACGTACCAACCCTAATTAAGGCGGCAATTCCACCGGCGAATTTACTTCATTTGTGATTTGAGATTTTTTGTTTTGTTTCAAGGAGACTATTATGTAGATACTTAACTTATCAGTTATAAATTAAGTTATAATATGGTAGCAGACATCATTAATAAATAAGTCTCTACCATATTATAACTTAATTTATTATAGATAATTTAAGTATCTACATAATAGTCTCCTTCAAACAAAAAATCTCAAATCACAAATGAAGTAAAATTGCCGGTGGAATAGCCGCCTAACACTGACGATTCGCACATTGGCCCGGTACACACGGACGATTCGAACGCCAGTGATACGCTGAGAAATTTGTCATTGGAGCAAATGGGCTGGTGAAAAACCCCCAGAGTTGTTTTTGTCGCAGGTGAATGGTTTTCCCCTCGACACACCAGCGGCTCTAAAATCTTTTGAAGTGCGTTCAGAAATAGACTGTTCATTTTGCACCAACCCATCATCACCCCATCAGCAAATAGACCCTCGCATTTTCTGTTTTCTTGCACAAAGTCAAATTTTTCAGGAAATTTCAATCGAAGAGTCATAAATTAGAAGGAATGTTGTTCTTCATGTTGACTCGTGTTATGTGACTGACTAACACCAAGTTAATACCAACTCTTTCGACCTGACAACAACAGTGGCCCTTATGTTTGACAAGTCAACTTCAATAATTGTTGTTAGCGACGGCTATATAATGTACATAAAAGCGTAGGCCATAGAGCAATATTTAGTTTTATCTAGTTTACGACACCTCATTTATGGCTCTACAATCGATATTACTCGTGACTTCGTGGTATTTCATTTTAATAAACAAAAAATAACAAAAACAGAACTTAGAATTTTAGAAAAACTTGTTATAACTGTAACCCGAATTAGTAAAACCCAAATAATCGTTAAGAAATTAACTTCGTCTAAGAAACCCACTTGTGTTAGTAAAAAACATTTGCATCTTCTCGAGTTGAGCAAGTCTCAAATCGCAGATATGGTGTTACTGTGCTAGTGGATTTGCCTCTGTAGATGGCAGTTCTTGCCGAAAGCGCTCAGGGTTTTTTACTATAACAAGTGGGTTTCTTAGACAAAGTTAATTTCTTAACGATTATTTGGGTTTTACTTATTCGGGTTATAGTTATAACATGTTTTTGTTATTTTTTGTTTATTTCAGGAGAAATTTGACTTGGTGCAAAAAAAGTAAAGTTGGCCCTTAAATCTAAAAATATCCCAAAATCGTCTGGTATATAAACATGGCAGTCGTGCTAGACCTTTAACATGTAAAGGTTGTCATGAAGAACTCTGTTACAACGTTAATTGCATAGAATAATAAATAATACTATTAACTACAATATAACTGCTGATTCCAATAGGGAACAGTGAGGCGGAGCTTACATAACGTCACTTTTGTTGTGTCCACAGCCTTTAGCCAATAAGGAAGCAGAATGAGATGTACAAGTGTACGCCCACATTGGCTTACACTCACTAATATAAAGTAAAATCTGTTAATATATGCCTTAAGAGCATATCAGTACAAGTCGATTTTCACAGGAAATATCAAGCGTAGAGCCGTCAAAAATATTCGTTAAATTAGCAGAAATGCTTCTCTACATTTCGACACAAGACATGTGACCATCACTAACACCAATAGGCCACTGCTCTTGAACTCCTTCCTCGGGTCTACTTCACCAATCATTTTTTGTACAAATCAAATTCAATAATGGTGGCCAACCTCAGTGTTGGAAGCACTAGATTATGTACTATTTACTATTGGAATAGCTCTGTTTCTCCTGATAATTTTGACAACTCTGCGATTGATCTGTCATGAGACATTTATAAGGTTTTCCCCCTCCAATTAACTCTTAACCATTAAAATAACAAACAAAAAACAAATAAAGTAAAAATATTTTTTATGATGGTGCTCTTAATGAAATGTAAAATATAAACAATGTTATTTCCCACCGGAAAACTTTTTCAAGTACCGTAAAAACCGGTGAATAGGAACATATGGGAGATTCTGGAGAAAACTCAGCTATTAAATATCTGGCCAAAGTACAATTATCATAGAAGCGAAACTTTATTCCATTGCTTTAGGTTCGTTTTAGTTTCCTTCATTGTAGTTGCGCTTCTCTGAAAATGTGTATTCTGGCCTCAAATTTTCCAACAAAGTTTTGTCCCGATTCACCCGTTTTTATGGCAGCACCAAAATGGCTATCTTGCGAACTGATACCCAAAAACAGTGGATGGAGGGAGTTGTTTTGCAGAGAAATCCAAC
Source organism: Psococerastis gibbosa (assembly GCA_963971405.1). NCBI lineage: Eukaryota > Metazoa > Arthropoda > Insecta > Psocodea > Psocidae > Psococerastis > Psococerastis gibbosa. The sequence goes on along the minus strand of OZ020489.1, from coordinate 44,161,222 downwards.
ATGGTTGCTATCCGTTGAGTTAATATTAATGACGTCTGTATAGAAGTTGTATGGTTTTTATGTAACACTCGGACAAATTTCTATGTTATATGAGTTGTATATGGCAGAGATGGGACATTTGCTCCCACCAAGGATATTTTTATACTTTTGGAATTTCTGGTGCCACGTCTTCGAGCAATCAGAGTACGCCTTGGATGCTTCCAAACAATCCGTCGTGGCTGCAAGGCGCTCTCTGATTGATTGAAAGAAGACTGATGAAGACTTTACGTTTTAATTCCACTTACAACTCCCCCCCCCCCCCCCCATTTAAAAGTCCTTGTCTACATTATACTTTTGTTTTTATTTTAGCATTATAAAATTTGATATTAGACGCATTGTAGATGTTTAGATAGGTAACTAACATGACAAAACCGCACAGGAGCCAGTGCCTTGCGGTATTTAATTGTAATTGCTGACGTTGATATCAATATAATATAATTAATAATATAATATAAAATCAGTTGGCCGAAGGAGACGAAGTAGCAGAAATTCAAAAAGTAGCCTTGGCGGGAGCGAAGGTCCCATCTCCCTTACATACTAGTAGATCTCTAATACAAAGGTTACATGCTCGTACATATGAGACATCAGTACGAAACATCTCCATTATAAATGTGAAAAAACATACAAAGCTCAAAGAACCCTCTGGATGATCGGTGTAAGTTAACACTGACAATTTCCATCCGTGTAGTATCGCGATTCGCGAACAAGCCGCTCCCTTATCCACTGTGGCACCAGCTTGTTCCTTTCAACCAACAATAAAATTGGTAGTATGAGTCCGTGGATGAACGCCGTATGTCAACAGTCACTTCTGAGGAACATCAAGCCGAAGCGTCGTCATGAAGAGTCGGAACTAGAGTGGGTAGTATCGCGTACAAGCCGCTCCGGATGGGTATCAGCCATAGCGGAGATATCGCGGACTACGTCGATAAACGTGGCATCCACCGCGGCACCAGCTTCAGAGTCGCGCATTTCTTCGTTGAGTAATGCAAGGCGTAGCCTGAACCAAAATGAACTGAATATATATATTCTATATAGGAAGAAGAGGGAGTAGACGAAGTAGGGAGACCAAAGAAGATATCCAGAAATAAAATTGAAGAATCGAGAGTAGGAGGGTAACGCCAGTATAGCCTAGTTGAGAGTAAGGGGAGACTAAGTTTGGTTTAGTAATAGAACAAAAATCATTAGTTATTTAGATATATCCTTACGCTTGCAGCTAGATAAGTTTAGAATTACATACTTGGAAAATTGTCAATTTAAGGAAGAATAATACTTGGTGTGCCCTCTAGGACAAGTTCAATATCAGTGTCAGAAGCGGCCAAGCTGGCAATCCATATAATAAAATACACCTCCGTGGAAAAGCAACGGACTATACTTACAATGTAACAATTTCCGGATTGGCCAAATTCACAGCGGTTTGTAGAGCATCGACTCCCTGACTGTTGGCAATGTGCTGATTGGCACGGTGCTTCAGGAACAGACAGACTTGGCCGGTGTGCCGGAGAAGTGTTGCCAGATGTAGCGCGGTGTAGCCCTCGTCATCCACGGTGTCCACGCTGGTCCCGTTCAGTATCAAATACTGACATGCCATTACAGAGCCCTGTTGGCAATAAATAACAATGTATGCATTCCAGATACCACTACTTGGGACCTGCTATGAATTAGCGTATTCTGAGTGGAATTCTGTGAGGGGAATTATAGGCTTGTAAGATGGTACGAATAACTTGAACATTGGTAACTAACGGGTCGTAGCGCCAAGGAGTAAGTAATAAGTCAGTAAGGAGAGACAGGAGGGAGCAGACGAGGCTCACATATCAAACCCAGGCTGTAGCTGATTATTGATTGTGACTTACACTAACGACAGCTTGGTGTAGCGCAGTTCTTCCGAGATCATCCATATTCTTCCAGTCTTTGTCGGCCCTGAGAGCGAGCGCCCTGCACATCACCGGTATATTATGCACGGCGGCCGCCTTGTAAAGCAACATAGTGGGCTGCAACTTTCCGATGTCCTCCTCCTCAAGAGATTCATCCTCCTCCCCACCCGTAGTAGAGTCCTGCAAAACATATGTATGGTTAAGTTATGGACCCTGGCAATGGCTGTAACGGCAAGCAACAAAAAAAAAGGTCTGCAGAGGAACATACCACTAACTAGGTGTTTTATAACATACAGAACCACCCTGGCGCGATAGCACTAATAAAGGATGGTAGAGTCGTGGCCCCTACTCTATTTGGGACGTTGTCAGCTGCGGGTTGTCCTAACAACTGGTGAGGGCTAGAGTTGGGAGCACCCAGACAAAGCGGGGTCTTGTTTCCTTTCCGTTCATTGTTCAGCGAACCTACCTGATCACTAAGTAGCTCAATGTCGTGAGGAGGTGTCGGTATGTCTGTACCAAACAGGAGGACGTCTAAAGACTTCAGAGACTCCTCACTGACTGCCGAAATGTTGGCTAGGCCCTGAGATAGATGGGAGGCGACACCAGAGTTCGCCCCATTCGCTACTTCCTCTGACTTGCTGACCGACCACGTCACAGGTCTTCCCGGAGGTTCTTCTAAAATTAATAATGGATTATTTTAATTGCGACCTCTACAGCGAAGCTAGGGCCATAGTAGTTCTAAGCCACTGTTTGGGTCACAAGAAAACTGAGAACCCTTTCAAACTATGTTCATCGGTACTTGCCTACATGATTTTTGCTTACAAGACCAAAGTCTGTTGTTGTTGCAGTTGTTTCTAACGCCTGCTTTCAGCATTTCTGCTTTAAGCAACCCCTTGAGGCTGGCGGGAGGAAAGGGGAGTTGACTGACAGGGTGGACCTCCTGATTATAGTGGATTCCGAACCACTTGGGGAACATGGTTAAGTAAATCAGAGGCGACCAGGACTCGACAGTCGACAGACTGACTGGTATAGACAGCGCGTTATCATGTCCCACTATGTTCTTCTGCCAACGCTGCGCACACTACCAAGTTTGCCGTAGTTTGAAACATGCTCTGCTCTAATGGATTCAACATGGGGCAATGGCCGATGGCAAACCAAAGTCTCTTTAAGTGGTCTCGTTTGAAAATGCCCCGAAAAGAAAGAGTGTAAAAGGAAAGAATAACAGATTATGAAAACAACAAAAAACACTGATGAGGACCGCTGAGCGAAAAACAGACTAAGCAAGTTTTCACCACAAGACATAACAACAGGACCACTTACTTGTGGTAATATCGACCGAGTCGTCGGGGACTTCGACCAATGTTTCAGCTTTTCGAACATTTCTGAAAATATAAATAAAATTAATAATTTCGGCACAAATAATAGGTACCATTTTACTATCAGGGGAGACAAAACGATTCCCCGACTCTTCTGTTTATCCAGGCATGTCAAATAAAATGATGGGACTACCCAGCACTAACAGCCTAAAAAGCCGCAAAAAAGAAAAAATTAAGAAATACCACCTACATTCAGAAATTATATATTACCTAGAATCCTTGCTTTTGGGACGGCGTCGCTCTCTCTTCACACTCCACCGCCGCACAGGCAATTGAGACCGAGCCGGACGACCCTCAGACTGCGACCCCGTGGGAGACGAGGACCCCGGAAGTTTCTGGACGAACTTGCGCTCCTCGTATTTCGCACGAATCCACGCTCCTCTTACAGTCCTGTCAAGTGAAAAATTGTATTTTGATAATTTCAATAATTACGGTTACGAGCATTACGAGGTTTCGTCCGAGATGGTGTGGTGAAGTGGCAGCGGCCAAAAGTCCCCCTGGGCTGGATGCGCCTACCAAAGTCAATTAAGTCAAGTTCGAGCTTGGTATGTGCATGGCCTATGGCCCATGAATGAAGCCAATTCAAGCGTATTTGGGAAAGGAATTTACGAAAAAATGAACAGACACGGCATTTGAACCTGAGTCTTTACCTTGCCGGGGTGGTGTGCTGACCACTGCACCAAATCCGTAACCATTTCAGTCTCTGCGTCTTCTCACACTTAGACGCTCTGCCTGTAGAGGCTTTCTACAAAGTTAAATAGGTACTCTGTACCTGTAATTGGTCTTGTATGATAACATACAATATTGAACATTCAAACGTACGCTATAGGTACGAGTATTCTATAATTAAGGGCCACAAAAGTACATACTGTTCGCATTGAGGTGTAGCCCGTACGGTCCCCTTCGGCACACAAGCCGTGTAAACACGATTGACAACTTCGTTGCCCAGCTCAGCCATGACCTTGAGAACCTCAGGCTCCCAGGCATCTAACGTAAGTGACCGTACTTTGCTGTAGTGCACGCCGAGACTGCGATGCACTCCGCTACAAGCTGAAAATTAGAAATCTACCTTGTGTACTATGAAGGCTACAGAGCCGATGGGAGAGACAGGGTGGAAAGAAACCGGCTGAAGATGTGAGAGCGAACCAAGGTCCGGGATGTCTGGAGGCTCATCCCGAGCCAGTGGCGTACATAGGGCCCCGGGTGTAGGGGGCCCAAAATTGGGAAATGTAAGACGAAATTAACTAATGTGAGTTGTTATAATGCATTGTTTGCCAGATCTATTGGAAATAACAGTTCAGTTCAGTTGGTTTCGGGCCTCTTCCCGCCGCAAGAAGTTGATAGCTAGAAGGGATTTGGTCAAGTTAAACTTTCTTACTTACTTTACTTTCTCTATTTTATTTAATATACATATAGGCCTATAGTTTTTCGGGTCATTTTGTTTTCCGCCTTTAAAGATAGGTCTTATTATTGCTACTTTCATTTCGTCTGGGATTTTCCCTTCCTTAAAAGATTTATTAATTATGTCAGTGATGATGAAACCTGAATAATAATAATAATAATAATTCGTGTATTTTTTCTTAATTTGTTTTACAGTAACACGATGCCCCGAAAGGCACAGACCGCGTGTATCGAGTCCCGGATGGCCCAGATTTTTCATGATTCGCTATTTTTTAGATATACCTAGTCCTGCCATAAGTTCTGTCCCTAAGCTTATGACATGGTGCAAGGAATCAAAAAGTTTAATATGGTTCGATTTTTTTTTTTATATATATTTAATTATTCATATTTAATACTAAATTTCAAAATGTCAACCATCATTTTGAACACTAGCCTGAAGACTTTGTGGCCACTCATCTATTGCGGCACGGACGGTTTCCAGAGTTAAGTCTTGGGCTGCTATAATGAGGGAATGATTCAGGCTATCCAAATTTGGGTGACGCTTTGAACAGGCCTTGGCCTCCAAAACTGATCACAATGAATGGTCGAGGGGGTTCAAGTCTGGACTACCAGAGGGCCAGTCTGCTGTAGCAATAAATCCGGGATTTTGGTTCTGAGCCACTCCTGAGTGGTTTTGGCTTTGTGGGCAGGCGCTGAATCTTGCTGGAAGCACCAATCGTGCCCGTTGAACAAAGTGGTATTGAGGGGCTTCATTACTCCTTCCAAAACGTCATTCTGGTACACTTTAGCTCCAGTTTTTACGGCTTTTTCGCAAAATGCTGGGTTGTCACCCCCTGGTACGACACCCCCCAACACACCATCACTGAAGACGGGTGATGACCTCGTTACACCCTGGGAACAACTTCCCTGGCTTCCCGAGATGAATGAGCATAAACCTTGTCATTTTGGCGGTTGTAAACCTCTTCTACCACAAAAATGTTTCGTCGTTGAAAAGGATCCACTCATGACCTTGAGCTGCGTGCCACGTAAGTAACGCCTGCGCTCTGGTCCTCCTGATAGCTCGTAGTGCTGGAGTGAGCATGTCTTCTGTGGATTTTCGATACGCCTTCATCTGTAGATCGTCCCTGACAAGTCATGACATCGACCTCTTGGACATGTCGAGTTCCCTGGCATGATTTTCTGCTTTCGGAGTGGATTTCTCCGAATTCGCTCCCTCACCCCTTTAACTGCTTTAGCAGTCCTCACAGTCCTCGAACGCCCAGATCGCGGCCCGTCTTCAAAACTAAAAGTCTCATTGTAACGATTAATTGCACGGTACACAAATTTTTGAGTTATCTTCAAAGGCTTCAAAGTTTTAAAAATGTCATTAGGAGGCATACCAAACTTGTGGAGGCATATCACGGTAATACGATTTTCATCAGTACCCCATTTCATCTCAACAGGGCGAAGTTTTAACCGCAACTGGTGTTATTCCACTAGCAGAAAGAACAATGTAAACAATGCCAGGGTTGACAACCATCAACCCTTAAGATACAGTCAGCAGTGGCCAAAATGCCGCAGGGACAGAACTTATGGCAGGACTAGGTATACAAGGAGCGAAAGTTTTCAAACGGATATAAATGAATAAAGTAGAAAATAGGGCAAACAGGCCGTAGTTGAAGGTGAGCATTTCCACCAGGCAAACATCGAGCAGGTATTAGTTACTATGGGCATCGTTGAAAAGTCTCGGTAAGGCGCCCATTCCATTGACCGGCTAGGGCTATTTCCAAAAACAGTGACGTGGTAGCAGACATTCAAGACTTAGGTTGCGTTTCCATCGATCTCGCATTGCAGAATGCAAATGATATTGACGGAAATTAGAATTTTTCTTTATATAGAAATCTATTAAAATGTTTGTACTTTACATATACCATTTTTTAATTTTAGTTTGTTTGTTTGTAATTTTACTGTATGATCATTGATCAATTTTAACTATGGCATAGAGGAAAATAAACATTTCCGTCAATTCTGCAATGCGAGGTCGGTGGAAACGCCACCTAAGTCTTGAATGTCTGCTACCACGTCACTGTTTTTGGAAATAGCCCTAGCCGGTCAATGGAATGGGCACCTAAGGGATACTACAAGGCGTTGTTATGTATTGGAAGATGGCGGTGCTGTTCTGCATTCTTCACCTTTCAAGCCGAGGTGGGAACCTACCTAATTTACCTATGAAAGCAGTAAAATATTGCATGAACTTACCTATGCATAGAGTTATGCCCAGATTAATGCTTGCCCACCTGGGGCTTTCATTGCTACAATCACAGCACAATTCGTTTCCAGGAATGCGTAGAAGTTGTTCCCAAACTCTAAAAAAATAAAATATTTTTGAAAAAAATTCAACTCAATAGGCATAACAACTAAAAATTTCAGATCAAATTGGTTGTTACTATGCCATTTTTTTTTTACAGGCGTAGGCCTACTTTCTCTCAATCTCAATCTCAAGAAAAACGCCTGTTATGGCATGGGCATGGCCAAAGGCGACGCGAGACTCATCTCCTGAAAATGTGAGGAGAGATTACGGTCCCAGTAAACAGGAGAAGAGGAAGACCGAAGATGGCGCTGCCGAAAAAGAACTAGACATTTATGGAACAACTCACGCGAATGCGCTCTATATAGAGGGTTGTGGAGGCGCCAATGCCCCCCCCCCCCCCCCCCTTTGGATACGGTGTGGAAAAAGTAAGTAGGCCTACGAGTAGCAATACATTGTAGTATTATATGGTGTATATAACACTGACATTAAATTAACTTTGGTTGAATAGGTAACCTCCTCTAATTTCGGCTACTAGTAGCAGCCCATTGAACGATGCCAATGACCATATTGATTTTAATTTTTTTAGTCGTCAATATCGCTCCTCTTCTTTCCTTCGTCGACTTTCTGTTATCCTTCCCCTTGGACCCATCAACAACAACAACTTCGTGTATAGCCGAGTCAGCACCATATCTTATCCATCAATACATACTCCCACTTACTTGAGTTTGGGAGGTCTCCTCAAAAGAGAATCGTCAATATTGCTCTTCTTCTGACCTTCGTCCTCGGTCGGGCTGATATCCTTCCCCTTGGGCTCATCAACAACTTCGTGTATAGCAGAGCCAATGGCTTGTCCCAGAGCCTTTACCCAGGCGTTGCAGAGTTCCTCCGTGTCCGCCTGCAGTATGTGCACCCTAGACGGTGACTGAACTTCGAAGCAGAAGCGGCGCTCGGTGTCAGAGATGGGTCGTACCTTACACAGTCGGAGTTCTTCCATCACAGTAACGTTTTCCTCGCCTGAAGAAGAAAGGTCAACTATTTAGAGAAAATCAAACACCCCCCTCCCCTCTACGCGCTTTTGTACAAAATTGAAATTTCCAATGAAAATTAGGCGTTCAAAGGTTTCGGATGTAAGGTGGCAGCGTACTAGTACTTGTGCGAGTCTCAACATTGGAGACGTGTCAATAATCTTAAATTATTATTATAATCAAACATTTACTAATACAAATGTTCCATACTATCCTACGAGAAACAGTCATAAACTACCAATGTCAGCAACCAGAAACAAGTAAGGTGACCGAACTAACTTAGTGTTTGTCTCTAAATTATTTCACAAGATGCCTGACTACCTTTAAAATAAGCAGCGTATAAGTCAAGTCAAACATTTAGTAAAATAATGGCTCCAAGTCGTATAGCAATTCATAGCTCTCTTTCATACTGTTACTTTTACTATTAATTTTAGTCTATTTAGTCTCATACAATACTCCTACGCACCGAAATCCTATGTATCGACTTCGATGGCCTGGTGGTAGCGTGCTTGTACATGTGCGAGTCTCTACACGCCATGCAATCGGTGACGTGTCGTTACTCGACACAAGTACCTATTAGGTAACTTAGTGAGGCGACTGAAGAGGTCAATCGGATACATTCATTGAATTGTTTGTATGGGATTAACCTTTAAAAAAAAAAAAAAAATGTATTTATTAGAATGAAACCCGTCACAAACGGGATCTATAACATAGTTATGGCATGTATTTGTTTGGGCCCAGGGCCTCATTGGATGTTGCACCCGTTGGTACCTGCGCCGATATCCCTTTTGTAACTCATTATTCTTTTAATCTATTTCCCTCAATTGGTGGAGTAACCAGTGAGGGCAAAACAAAAAAACAAACTCAACACAAGTACTAAGTTACTTAGTGAGGCTACTGAAGAGGTACTTCTTAGTTGTTCTTACATACTTACTGAAGAGGTCAATAGGATACATTCAATAAATTGTTTGCATCCAATTAACCTTAAAAAAGAACCCCAGGGGCGAAGCTAGCTACCATACAGTACATAAATTTACTTCCAATTAAATTAACACTCACTTTTTCGTTGTCTATACACCCTACGAAGGTATTACACCAGAAGCCAGCGCCGGTGTCAGGTTTTTGAACGCGTTCGACGTCTTTATGTACAGGAAACCCTTCAAAGGCACTCCCCTCCACTCCTAGTTTGCAAATTTCTTTAATAGGTTTTTTAAATTCCTTAATACTCACCGGTTCGTTTCCTATACACCAGATGATGATCCTGCACCAGAAACCAGCGCCTGTGCCAGGTTTTGAAGGCGTTGGACGTCCTCTTAAACAAGTAGCCCTCCATGGGCACCCCCGGGGCTGGAGTTGCGTCCACTGGCAGCATTTTGCTGTGGCAGTCCTCCATACGTTTCTCCGCTAGCGTGGTTTCCCTCCGCATGACAGCAATGTCGTCAGTCAACTGCTTGAAATGCGTATCCATGCTTTCCGACAGGTCCGAGCCTTGGTGGAAGTAGGTGCCACACGCGTGCATGAACGATAGAATCTGGATCAGAATAAATCAAGTTAGGAACAAACTGAGTTAAGCTCGACAAAAAGTCAACTATCATCATATCAGATACCTAGTACGCGAATGGTGGGGAAACCAATCCCCTCGTTGGCCACTGAAATTATGAAGTTGAGCAGGGAAGAGCCTAGAGCGGTGACTGGACTATTGACAGGTCATCTACATACCCTAAGACTGTTCACAGGAGACCCAACCTGACGAATGTGTAAGGAGAAGGATGAAACAGCCCGCCGTGTCATATTCGAATGTAAAGCTGACACGTTATGGGGAGGTTCAACTCGCACGGTGGCCGAGAGTCTCTAGTTCAGGGACTACGTCTACTTTGCAGGAGGCTAGACCTGAGCTAAGGTCTTATACCCCCAGAGACCTTTGGAAATAGAGGTGAACCGGGTTACAGAAAGCCAACGGCGGTTTCGTCCCAGGTAATAAAAAACAAACAAAAACGTCTAGCAGGCTACTAGCCAATTGTCTAGTTGTGCCTGCGAATGAATGGCATCAGTCGACCTCTTGAAACTCATGTCCATCATGGTAGATTGTAAACTGAGCAGATTTACTATGACAGCTATAACTTACAGTGGACAGCACCTCATGTCGTTTCCGGTAGTGCAGCACAGTCAACGCGCCCGCGTGGTTGAGAGCGGCGTGTTGAAATGAGGAATGCGTGGCGTTCAGCATATTGGTCGCTTCCTCCACGTCCACCGGCTTCGATTTGCCAGCCTGAGAGTTCTTCGTCAGCGCAGAGTCGAGCAGATTCGAGTACTTTTCCAGTTCTATGTGAGATTCGTGAATTTTCTTTATGTCACTGAAACACCAGATCCTCAGAACCAGAAATCTCTTGAACTTCGCTCAGAAATAGACTACTTTTTGCCCAACTAATCACCACCCTATTTGTTCCCATGACAAACTTCTCAGTAAGAACCGCCATAGAACCCTATTTTGTGTAAAGTACTAGGCTGTGAGGAACCTTTTAATTTTAGTGCAGTGATTTTCCCGTTAAACTGATAGGGGACAGACATTTACCGCATTTTTAAATTCGAGAAAAAAATCAAAATACCTTGTAATAATTATGATGTATCTACAACTTGGATTTGTTGAATCATTAACAACTTACGTAGTAAGTAAAAATAAAAATAAATAACAGATTTATTTGAAAGTTCAAAAGCCAGCATCTTCATAAAAACATTTCCTAACATAATTGGTACAGCAGTTACTACGACTACTACGAGAAGAACATCAAATAGCAATTTCCCTTTTTGTCGGCAGCAGAGGATGCAAGTTTGGCGCCATTATTTAAAAAAAAAATCGCAAGGGTGCTCTTTATAGCCTTACTGAAAAATGCGATAATTGTGATATGGATACCACAAATTGGAGGATATAGAAAAACTGGGCTTGGCGGGATTCGAACCCACGATCTACGAGGAGGTTACCTCTTCAACCAACGTTAATTTAATGTCAGTACACCATATAATACTGTAAAATAATGTATATGGATAGCAGTTGAAATTTGTAATAATACATTTTATAAAACGTATACTGACTTTTGGACCGCCCGTATCTATAATTAGCTTAGGTACATGACTAACCATCTTAACAATTCGGGGCAAATAAGATGACTCACCCTGGGGCTGGTTCAGGGTTCAAAATGTGTGTTTGGTACAGTATAGTACTATTTATCGGGATCAGTTGCATTTGAAGAGTCCAGCAAACAACATGTTTTCAATTATTCGAAACTTTGAGGAGCGAAATAAGTATAAAAGAATTCAATGCAAATGTATGAGAGGTTCGTATTTTTTTTTTTTTTTTCATCATGCCTACAATCAGAGCAGATTTTTTTCCGGCAATCTGTTTTTATTACTTCAGTTTGTAGCGGGAGCAGCTTACGCAATTGCTGACACATTTGATGATAGAAAAAGACAGATTTCAAGAGGAAAAAAAAACGGACAACACGTTTCACAGCACAGGATTGAAATATTGTGAATAAACCCCTATTAATTCAATTGATTTAAAAAAAAAGACTGCAAAATGCGTAGGAAATTCAAATCATTAAATTGATGCTCAGCTTTATTTCTGGTGAGTTTCTTCTCCATTACAATTAGACAAATTTACTTATAATTCTTAATATATTGCAAATTTAAAGCCTATACATTGAATGTTCATTTGTATTTCATGCAATTATAAACCTATGCAACCATATTCTTGTATCCCAATAATTTATACATTTGAATTTCCATTTTCGCATTTCGTCCTTTTTTTTAAAAAAAACAAATGGATCAATTGGGGTTCATTGTAAATAATGTAATCATATTCCCGGTGTTAAATTAAACTATAAGCAGCACAGTAGGGCTGCTGACGGATAGACTGCATTCTGATATTACTATATTGTTCAATATAGAACTTTTATTTATTTTTTCAAAAATATGCCTTTTCTCCCATCTCCCCCGATCCCTGCTACCTGGAGTGAACAACGGAAAAATGGATTAATAATTTTTCTCTTATAATTTAAATATTTTGTATTGGATCATTTATTATTGGTGAGACTGAGATTGAAGGAAACCAGAGAAAGAATTTGAAACTCCAGACGTTACGCCTGCAACTGCGACAGACATCTTCAGTTGTAGTCGAATCGTGCGGATCTTAAAATTTCATACGACCACGATCGGGGAGCCCGGAGCGACTTAGGCAGTGAAAGTTTTTCTGCGTACATAATGAAAGGAACTAGACTTATTTTAAAAATACTTACTTCTTAACAAAAGCAGTCAAATTCTTAATAATAGTAAGAGATGCTTGGTCGAGGAGAATAGAGAGAAATTTGTTCATTTCTTGGACAGCGTGGATCATTTTGTTCATATGCGCTCCGACAGTAGGGTCATCTTTGAAGTACGCACTCAAGTCCCACAGTGAATTGGCAAAAGTTGATTGTGTCGATACAAATGACTTGCCCGAGTCCACCATAACACCACATGACTTCACCACCTGAATCAGTTAATTGGAAGTCAATGCCAAATTTAGGAGATCAAGTTTGCATTCAAATCAATTTAAAAATGTCTATAATGCACGGTATTACGATTTATGAACCAAATATCACAATAAAGTCAATGCGTCATAAACTTGAGTTTATCCGATGCCCTATTGTATAGACTATGCAGTACAAACTAGAGCGGGACTGAGTACACAACAACACCCCAGACGACACGTTATCTTATTCTATTTATGTTTATTTTACTATTCTGACTTTGTTCTTTGCTTGCATAATTGTTGAGCTTGAGAACTACAACAGTACATCCTCAGACCATTTAAATTATTGTTATAATAAGATGTAACAAAGATGGTCAAATACACTTTGATTGATTGATTGATTGAAAAAAGGATAAATGTCTTCAGACAATACAGTTCGATGGTTTGAAATCATCACTTTGCTTCTGATAAGCAATTAACAGCGAATGAAAGGCCTCCAGCCCACAGTTATAGAAGGTCTCTAGTAAACACTAGTAAACTAGCATAGCTAGTCTATTAAATAATCTAGTCATCTAGCCTATTATTATGGTTAAGCTAAAGCGGAAATCGCTAAGACGTACCTTTTCTAATCGCAGCTCTAGAGCATTAACACTAGCTTCTTGAGACTCCAATTCTTTCCTAAAATTATAATTTAAACATTAATTAATTAATTAGGGCGTAACGTCAATTACTTGGAGTGACAGGCTTCAATGTTTATGTCTATATATCTTACCGAAAATACGGTGAATCGCGAAGGCACTCATTGAAATCAATTATAGGCTTTATAGCTTCCATTTTGACTTAAAATTAATGATAAAAATACTGAAATAAATTAAATTTAAGGAGTTATATCTCTCAATTTATTAAGTGAGTCATCTTTTGAGGAATGGTGTTTACATGTTTACAGATTAACCAGCTTGACAAAACTTTAAATTGCAAGAAGATTAAATCTTAATTTTACTTCGTATATATTGTTAAATTTATTTATTTATTAAATATAATAATTAAAAAATATAATATAACATTGAATCATCTTTATTTGAAAAATTCCACGGTATTTTAATATTTTATGTTTTTTTGTTGAAAACTTGAAAGCGGCGGCTCAAAGTACAAACGGCGGCACCGGCGTCGGCCATATTGTTTTTTTCAACGGTCTTTTTTTCCAAAATAATAAAGGAATGCAAATTTTGTATTACAATAGTGTTTAATGATAAAATTTCAGGCATAGTACTTTGTAAATATATGTAAACTATTGATTAGCTGTGAAAGGTAAGCCATTTCTTTGCACGAACAAAGCAATTAAGGTTGTGAGATTATGGCGATAACGCTGTCACCGTGACACCAACTGTCATGCCAACTTATTGAAATCTGCATGGTAAACGGTTTACTTTTTCATTTAAAAGCTATAAGTTAATTATTTTTAAGTCTCTGTGATATTATCTATGGATTTATTCCAATGCAAGTATATTTATTCAGTTACCCATATGTGAACATTTGAGGGCGACAGTTATATGTTTCTGTACAATTCTTGTAGCCTATTTTTGGTTATGGGATGGCGGGAAGAGTAGAATTCTTAGGCGCGATTTATACCTATAGTCTGTTCCCGAAAATCTACGATGATACATTTTTTGTTTTGCCCCTCTGTAAAATTTAATTAATGCTGATATTCATCTGAATTGCTGCATAAGGCGCTATTATAATGCGAATTTATTCTCTATACAGTCTATACAATACTTATATATATTCTACACTCATTTGTGTATTTAATAATAATTATTTGCTTGCAGGTGAAATTCCAGCCATGTCGTCTCCAAGTTTAGTTGCCCTGTTTGATGATTATGCCCGTAAAACAAGGGTTCTTATTGAATCCGATAGTACTAAAGGTAAGGCACTGAAATATAGTTGGCCATTTAATGTGGGAAGAAAATATTGCCATAGAGGCCCATATAGCCTACCTATTGGTCTATGGGTCTGCTATATTGTTTTTCGTATACTAAGGTCCAGTCTCCAGTTCCACGATAACTTGACAAGGATTGGTAAGGACCTCTACATCTACCAATGCATTGCGCTGCCATGCAGTATTCCTTACCGCGACTTTTCAAGCGATAATGGGAACCGCCCTAAGTTAGTGTAAGGGTGGGGACATAACGCAAGGAAGGGGGAGGGGATACCGTTCATTAGAACCTTGTCAGGCCTCTAACTAACATCCTTTTTATGTCAATACTCTACCATATCTAATGATTTCAATTAGTCAGGACGTGCAGAGTAGTGGTACAGACTTTGACTTTCACCGGAAAGGGTTCGACTCCCACACTTTCTTATTTACTTGCTACATTTTCAGACCATGCTTGGGAGGGCATGGAACGCAGGCGGTCCCGGGTCTTCCTAGTTGCGTGTACGAGAGGGCTTTATAGCCCTAATTCCGCAAGGTTGGCATAGTAATAAATATGTGGTAGCTTATTCGTACTTGAGCGAGTCTCTACACATCATGCGATCGGTGACAGGTATTACCTACAGAGGCGACTTAAGAGGTTATTCGGATACATTCATTGAATTTTTTGTATGCGAATAATCTTTTTTAAAAATAAAAAAAATAGAACAAAAAAAGTCAATATTATAAAATGAAAAACCTTAAAAGCACATGTGACGATATTTTTTGTTTCAGAATTTCTGGCGTTTGTACGCAGCGCCACAAACACCCGAGTACAGCTGCGGGACGAATGCCAGCGTCTTAAATTGGCCCTCGATAAGGCCACCTCTGAATTGGCGCAATATGAACGTAAACTGGCCTCATCTCGATCCGCCCATCATAAAGAACGGACTCGCGCTGATGAGGCTGAAGCAGAACGTGATATGTTGGCAAGTTATTATTATACATTCAATAGAAGCAGCAACCGAAGACCATAGACCCACAACAACGCGCAGTTTTGAGTCCCAGTCGGGTGAAAGCTTTTCATTGTCAACTTTCCCGCTAGGGACGCACATTGGCAGTGGATGACGATTCGGGAACATTCTGGCTTGCCCGGTCCCACAGAAACAGCCACTGTCCCGTCTCATTTAATTTAGTTTATAATAGCAACAATATAGAATATTATATCTTTGTTGTAGTAGGCTACCTTCTCTATATCGTGTCTACTAGCTGGCTGCCCTGCCAATTTTTCTGTAAGCCGAATCCTCGTGTTTTCTTATTAATCCAGCTGAAAGTATAGCTACTCCACCACAACAGAGATAGTTAGGGCTAAAAAATGTCGGCTATGGTGGAAATGTTTTTGGAATTATCCTTCCACCAACACAAAAGGCTTTTTGTTTTTAATTTTCTGATTCCCTAATTGCAATTTGCCATAACTTGTGGAAACCCAGTGCTTTTTATCGGTACTTAACTTACAGCATGATCAATTGGGAGTTCAACTATGTGACTTCCAGTATCTGCCTGTAGTGGTGTTAGTCTGGAGCTGCAGGTGTAATGTGGCAAGTCTCCACATAGTGCACCCCGAGGAACGCTAATTCTCCTTCGCTGAAAGTCTTTTACTGAATAACAGTTGTGGCATGGTGTTACAGCACGACGAGCTGGGCCAAATCCGGGACACTCTGGGTGTCATCTTGCGGGAGGGCGGCAAAATGGCCAATGATACCAAGCAGAAAATCGACCGGTTCATCAATACTACGCAGGCCAGGCTGCACTACAGCAACGCAGACGCCTTCCAAAACTCCCGGCTTGAGTCTATCAATGAAGTCAACTCCACCGGTAGGCTATAACATTGTTTGTTGGTAATCAATTATTTGAATTTTACTGTATCTCAGGTTCACTGAAGTCGGGATATGTAGAGTAGGAGTACGGACTATGGGTATAACCCGAAAGAATTTTGGTTTGGGTTTCATACTGGCAACATTTTGTGACCATGCTTCGGAGGGTATATGAAGCAGGCGGTCCTGGGTCTTCCTGGTTGAGTGTAGCTTTGATCGCTTAGTAATAGAACACGAAGCTATTATTTATTTCTTTAATTTAATTTTCTATTTATAAGTCTACGTAAGGCCAATGATGATACGTCGACTGCAGCTATTTAGAAGTACGAGTGAGGAAGTACGCTTTCAGGCTGGACTCTCAAGTTCCCCCATCTGACTAATTTGATATTTTCTCAATTTGTAAAGTACTCTCCACTTCACCTTGCAGGCGATTTGCTCGGTGACGTTTTGAGTGACCTGAGTAATTCTTCGAGTATCGAGTTAGCAGACCGCACCAGCCGACGGGTGAGGAAACAGCGACGTTCTGAAGCGCATGTGGACGATGTCCCCACCAAGCGAACAAGACGCTCGCCTCGTCTGTCATCATCTGGAGTGCCCCACACACAGGAGGTAGAGTTCACTTCATTACGTCTTATTCCATAGTTGCCCCCTCAAAATATGCAATTTGGCAAGTGTGGGTCTCGAACCAACAACATTTCGAATTGAATTTTGGGCATGCAATTGTGATCTGTATCATACTTTTTATTTCAGGGTTTACACCTGTACTGTACCATTGAATATATAACACTATAATACATGTAAACACTAATATTTGACCGTATTGGCCATTCTATATTGTTATAGTATTCAATGACTGTACTGACGCATGCTTATGATTGCTTGTCAGTCCAGTTGAGTGAATGGAGTGAAAATAATACTGAACGCCACCCCCACGCATTGGAACATTACGGTACTGTGCAGGAATCCTTACCGATGCGTTTGTAAGGGCGGTGAGCACGACCCCTAGAGGCATTTTGTTTCGAACGGGGTTCAGTATTGTCTCTTTGGAAAATATACACTTTGTATTATCTGATGTACATCACTGTTTTCAGTCTGTCCCGGTCCCGCTGATTAGTCTCTGTTCCCCCGGTCCATCTTGCCTCAAACGCAGGTCCGATGCCCATTATGCAGTCAGATCGAAAGTTTTTAGGGTAAGAATTGAGATACAATCGAAGGGGAAAAGGCTTATTTTTTGAAAAACTAATATCTCCTGAAGGCTGAAATATCAATCGCAGAATGTAACTGCAAAAGCTTTCACGGCCGGAGTCCAATGAAGAACCAGTAGAATCCGGGCTGATGGGCCGTGGTCGAAATGAAAGTGAACTTCCAAACGTTTCGTCAACATCTGCGGTCGACATCTACAGTGGCGCTGCGTAGACTTCGAAGGTTGTACCTCGGTGGCTCCGTTGTCAAGTCAAGACCTGTCAAAAAACTTGCAATGGCAAGATTAAGTCAGTACCAAAAGGTTACCGGCTGCCGCAACACCTCGTTTTATATTTCCTTTACAAATTCTTATAAATCTTTTGTCCCGCGCCTGTGTGTTTGTGCCCTGCCTGTGAAATACACGGATGCTCGTCTTCGTCCAGGTCTACAAGTTCTGGTGCACCGGACCTAGCGATTCTCACAGCAGGTAAGTCAACTCTCACCAGGCGCTCCCAGTCTATAATATGTCAGTCTCGACATCCGTAGCCCGGATTCTACTGGTTCTTCATTCTATCAATGGCAGAGCTGTAAAAAATATCGGTACAAACATAACTTTTCATACATACGATACAAGATATGTATGTACCTCTTTCGGGGGGTCTCCGTTCATTCTTCCGAGATTGCGTAGTGAGCAGGTGTTGTCAGCAAGACCAATGCGGTGCAGGTGGGTTAGCATGTCGTTGTGGCCGGTGTTTAGACGAAATTGGCCTACGGATTTTACTCTCTTACTCTTTTATTTTTTTTGGAATTGGCCCTACCGGATGGCATGATTCTACCAGTTTTATGATCATGACGTTTCTGTTTGTCCAATACTAAAATAAATGATGTTAATTTGTTTCTAGATCCAGAAAACCACTCGGGACCATCTGGTGGCAACTACAACGGTGTCAGTGCCGCCGTCAGGCCCAGTGGTGGCGTCTTCCAAGATCGAGACAGTTCCAGGCAGCAGGTCCGCCAGGGCGGAACCCCCCGCCATATTCATCGCCCCCTCCGCGCCGCCCATGCCCACGGTGTCGTCCTCAGAGGCGACTTCGTCGTCGTCGGACACGGAGAACGCTCCCCCCGGCACGCCGTTCGTCCCATCCAACTCGCTGACTAGGAAGCACGAATTCGCGGCCAAGACGATGCTGCGCTCGGACGAGTGCTGTGTGTGCCTGAAAACGTGAGTACCCGTACTGAAGCAGTTGACTCGGGGCTCGAAAATTGGTTGAGAAAGTAGTAAGAATGATTGCAGAATAGTTCGATCACGTGAAGTGATGAATGGATAACAGCAAGTGCGTGAGGAAATGGCTGGATGAAGAAGTAGAGGGAATATGAAAAAGACAAATCGATACGGAAACCAGATTGAGGACAATTTCAAACCAATGGAACTGGTATCGAATGAAGTTTGGAACGACTAATTTTTTATAAGATATTCGATTTTTAGTTATCGGGCTTTTCCGCTCTGATTGTATCTTAATTTAGTCAATAATGCCCAGGTCAGCTTTGTTTAAAAAAATATTTCTAAATCTCTTTCTTTATACATGATAGAACTCCTTTGGGTAGGTACTTCTAATTGTTGTTTGGTGTATCGAATGTAGTTTTGATATTTGCATGTTTCAGAATGAGCTTCGGCCTGCGCGGCTCCAAGTGCACGGGGTGCAAGGTGGAGGTGCACTCGGGGTGCAGGGACGGTGTGCCCGCCCCCTGCATACCACTGGGGGCTACTCCCCGCGTGGGACGCTCGGCTCGCCTCGCCGATTTCTGCGGCACCGCAGCTCCGTTTGTGCCACCGCTCGTCGTGCGCTGCGTCATCGAGGTGGAACGACGCGGCATTGGCGAGCACGGCATCTACAGAGTGCCCGGCTCGGAGAAGGATGTGCGATCGCTCAAGGTGGGTGGTGATTTCAAGAGAGGATTATGTTTATTTTCGGAGAGCAGTTAAATGCCCCCTCTGGCCTCTACACGGATGGCACGTTTGTAGATGAATAGGACGTGGTTAGGTGGGACAAGTTAAAATAGTAAATTAGAATTGAAGGCATAAAGTGACGGCACCACAAGCACAAATCGTAAAATATATAAATCACAAAATTGGAACTGGTTTTAGTTTTATTTAATGATTATTATTTAATAAGTTTTGCTACCTAAACTGAAGGATTTCCTTCACTCACTCCCTGAACCGTTCATCATGCATGAGCATGAGTTTTGTCATTTCGCTCGCCTAAGTTGACCTAAGAATACTTATTTTGTATTTGCAGGCCTTGCTACTTAAATTGAAGGGTACAGTCAATCTGTCTGGCTACGAAATCCCTGTTATTTGCGGCGTGCTAAAGGACTTCTTGCGCTCACTTCCCGAGCCGCTCATCACGCATGCGCTGTGGCAGAGCTTTGCCAACGCCGTGGTCGGCGGCCCTGACGACCGCACGGCTGCCCTCTACCAGCTGGTGTCGGAACTGCCCGTCACTCACCGCGACACTCTTGCCTACATTATGGTTCATTTAATTAAGTAAGTATTTCGGTCGTACGGTTCACACAATGAAGGTTTTCTTTACCTCTATCTCTTGGGGCACCGCCATCTTGTGCTGCGCCTGCCAGTAGAGTGAAATCAGGTCGATCTTAGGGCTCTTACCCGATTGACACGTTTGGAAATGGGTGGCATTCCCAAAGAGGAGATGTAAAATATGGGACTAGGGAGACGAAACCTACTTGGTGTTAGTGGTGGTAAAATATATAAACCAATATTAACTGGCTTTTTGTGCGTAGCGTTGCCGAAAACCCACACAATATGATGGATCGTCACAATTTGGCCGTTGTTTTTGGACCTACACTCGTGAGTTTCTCGTCGGCCAACCCGAGCACGGCCGAGACGTATGCAGAGACTATCGTGCAACCCAAGGTAACAAGTGTTTTATATACTATACGGTTACTGATGGCGATTGCGATTGAAGTATAGTGGGATGATCGCGAGGATACACTGAAGAGAGAAACGAGAGGACGATCTCAAAAGGGTAAGACCCGAGGAAGTGCTCAATGGTCAGAAGTGGTGGGAAAGGAGTGGAGGGAGTCTCATGTATCACATGCGGGTGACTGCTCATAATGGTGTTGCTTTTAACTACCTACTACAGAGTTCTATGTCCCGCATTAATAATAATAATGACCCGAATGACTTTTTAAATAAAGCGATAATGGACAAACTGAGACATGCTTACCATTCACGCAAGATATGAAGTGAAAGCATGACTTAACCAAGTACATTATTTTTTGTTTTGCAGGTAATTGAAGGGTTATTTGACCTCGGTGAAGACTACTGGAGTCACATTTTGAAAAGTAGACCGTCTGTGCCCACGGCTACACCCCAGAGGACACCCAAATAGTGAGTATTTGCTTGTTGATTGATTGTTTGATTTTGGTGGCGTTCGAAGTCAGTGTGATAAGGCAGACTGATTGCACAGTCGTGACAGTCAAGTTTCCCCGCAAGGCAGATTAATGATGAAGTAGTGGAATACGGGCTGATGGGCCGTGGTCGATCTGAAAGCGCACTTCCAAGCGTTTCATCGACATCTCCAGCCGTAGACTTCTAAGATTGTATCTCGGAGGCTTAGCAGCACCTGTTCGGGCTAGTGGTCGTTCTATTTATACTAAGGAGTGGGGGAAACACCCTAGTCCCTGATTAGCTCGCTTTTTAGTTAACTGAATTTCGTATCCAGTCCTGAACAAAACTATAACCAAACGAATTGCGTCTGTGGCCGGAAAGCATGTGTAGTTTAGTAGCGAGCCAATCAGGGACCAGGATGCCTTCACCTCCCGCCCCTCTTAATAGTATTGGTCCACACCTTCTGGTCTGAACAAGTGCTACTGGGCCTCTGACATACAATCTTTGAAGTCCGATGAAGATGTTGACGAAACGCTTGGAAGTATGCTTTCAGATGGACCGCGGCCCATCAGCCCGGAGACTCCGGCTGTGATAGTTTTTACAATTGTATAAGGAAGATTATTGTTATGTTGATGTTCCTGTTGGCCACTGAGGCCCCATTTATGCATACAACGACTTTAGAGCGACATAAGCTTGCTGTTTCGCTCTGACTATTTATAAAAGACGACCAGACACACAGACTATCCGTTTTTTGCGCCGTGCCAAACTCTATTGGAAATATCAATGGTTTGAGAAAGTAGTAACAAGAAATGTTTCTTTACATTAAACGCTCTTTCTTTTTACTAATGTCTTAATTGACAGCTTGACTATTTATATTTCCCATGAATATTTATTCCTGTAAGGTTTCTCCCTCCAGTTGTCGCTCAGTGAAATGATTATAGGGCTAATTCCTTGTAGGGCAGGGCAGTGGGCCAGGTGGTCTGTGGTGCCTTCCTCAAGTGAGCAGAAAGCTGTCGACCTCCTCCAGTCTGTGCTGATAGTGGTGCAAGGAAGAGCCTCAATCTGGATAATATACGATACTATACTTGCTGTGGTACTATTAATGATAGTGAAAATAATATGATAATGGATGCTTTTGGTTTGCATTTCAGTAACACGCGAAGGAATGCGACCATGAAGTCACTTCGGTTATTCAATTCACCAGCTAAGTAGCCTGCTCCATAGCTTCTAAATTTAGCATAAGTTGATTGGTTACACTCTAAGTATATAGTACTTAAGTCGTTAAAGTTAAAGTCAAACTATCATATTGTAGTTTGATCTACTTAGACTACGTCCTGTTCAAGTATTGCGCGATAAGCAGGATATGCAAGCCTAGCACCAACGGAAAAGAATAACTTACCCGGGGAATTATTTAAACCAATTAAATATAAGTACGGGTCTTGAAACCAACGATTATATAATAGAATAGATGGCACTAACAACAGGTCAGGACATGTAGAGTAGTGGCACAGACTCCGACTTTCACCCGAAAGGTTGTTGGTTCAAGTCCCACACTTGCTACATTTTCTGGCCATGCTTTGAAGGGCATGTAAAGCAGGCGGTCCCGGGCCTTCCTAGTTGAGTGTAAGAGAGGGCGATCTCTGCTAGGTTGACTTAGTAATAGAACAAAGAAAGTCAATATTTAACAACAAGCTAAGTGTGAAACTGGGGGGGGGGGGGGATGACAAAGATAACGTTTCCAAATTGTAGGGTTCCAACAAAAAGAAAATGGGCAAATTAAAAATAAATCAACGGGAACAACTGACAACAGAACACCGGCGCAGTAACTGATGGAATCTAAATAGCTTTATATTGACGTGTTGGGCGGGCTTATGGCGAGAACCACCCGCTTACACTAGGAAACTACTTTTTGCCTGCCGCTTCATCGCATGCGCAGCGGATGCCCGTCCAGCTAGCCTGAAACTACCGTGGAATCGTTGACTGACTGGGCGCCACTGCCCACCTTACCCGCCTGATTGAAAACAATTCGCTCCTAGGTGGACGACATTAAATTGTTTTCTCATGTTGGGCCCAAAAAAATGTTCATTGTACGTGCTGGATATGCAACAATGAATAATAATTACTCGAAAGTGTCCCGCGCCTATAATAATAATAATAATTAGGCTCTGTCGACAAAAAATTTGTGAATTCAATATTTATTCCGGCAATTATAACCCAAGTAGGCTATCTAAAAACAGGATACGGTGGGACTTGAACCCGCCATCTATGCCTTACCAGGGCATCGTGTTAACCACTATACTATACTATGGATTGATAGGTTAACACAGCTACACAGCTGTCTAACGGAATAAGTCTGAGAGCTTTACTTACATAACGGGTCCAAATTTTAATATTTCCTTATATGTTCAATAGCAAAAATATTTCTATTTCATTGGACTGGGGTTTATTTAGAATAATTCAAAATTGTTCAAGGATAAGTTATTCTTTTACTTTGGTTCTAGGGCTGCTGAAATTTCTAGACTTTTTATTTGTAACCTTAGGTTTCACATTGTGTTCCTCTGATTAACAAGTGTTTTCGCGCTCTGGCATGCTCTTGGCAATCTCCGTCCAGCTGCTTGGAAGAGGCGGAGCTAAGGCCACGCAGAGCTACTGGAAAGAAACTGATTAGTGACACCAATGGACAACTTTCCTATAGAATCAGCTGCCGTGATTGCGTTGTCCATTCCCAAAAATGGCGCCCTTGCTTAAGTTAATGTGCATTGTATCCCTTTTTATCTATAGGAGCCACCAAATAGTTGAGTTTCTTTCCAATAGCTCTGTGAGCGGACAGCCTAAGGCTGCCGGTTGAATTTGTGTTGGTTGCCATCTTAGGCGCATATTCCACCGACCTGCTAGTGCTAAAAACAAATACGGTGACGTGGTAGCAGACATTCAAGCCTTAGGCGGGGTTTCCACCGACCTCGCATTGCAGAATGCAAATGACATTGACGGAAATTAGAATTTTTCTTTTTATAGAAATCTATTAAAATGTTTGTACTTAACATATCCCATGACGCCATTTTTTAATTTTAGTTTGTGATTTTACTGTATGATCATTCATCAATTTTAACTATAGAATAGAGGAAAACAAACATTTCCGTCAATGTCATTTGCATTCTGCAATGCGAGGTCGGTGGAAACCCCGCCTAAGTCTTGAATGTCTCCTACCACGTCACCGTATTTGTCTTTAGCACTAGCAGGTCGGTGAAATATGCGCCTCAGGAGCAACTCTTGTCTTTTTACAGCTAACAATTAATTAATGGTCGGGTATTCCAACTCTGCATTAGTGGTAGTCTGTAAAATGTAGGGAGAGGTTACTCTCTAAGTATCAGGTACTTAAGTTGTTCAGGATAAAGTCAGTTTAACATAGTTTTTAAGTTTTGTAATGACTAATACCGGTACTGTGTATAATAAGAATGTGCCTTAAACAAAAATCGGACGCTCCACTTGTACAAATGCCAGCGTATGTTAGGTCCACTCCTTCAAAAACTGTGTCCAAACGCTGTTAATGCCGGCTGTATACAAAATGAAGAGAAGCATTTCTTCTACTCCTCTACGATCGATATTTCATTAGAAATTTGACTTTGTACAAATAACTCCAGTGTACTTGGAACTCCTATATTAGGTTTTGTCCGTAAACCGACAGCTCTAGAGAGCGTGATGAATGTCCAGTGTACTTGTACCTCCTAATATTTTGTTACTCAGCAGCTCTTGATTGACATTAAAAGAGCCCGCCATACGAAGTTAAACTTCAAAAACGTCTAGTGGGGTGTCCTATTGTTGCGTAACCCAACAATATTTTTTTTATGAAATAACTCTTCATATTCGTGCAGTCTGCCTGTACTACTTGTACTAATTTTTCGCGATGAGCAGTAATTTTATTTAATAAAGGACGCTGTATGTGGTCAAACCTCTTCGCCGCTTCCATTCTTCTTAGGATTATTTGCATGTATTTCGAGTTGTACACCAATAATTGTATTTTTATTTTGTAACTTTATCGAACAAACGAAATGAACAAAATGTTAACAAATGTA
This sequence comes from Psococerastis gibbosa, assembly GCA_963971405.1. NCBI lineage: Eukaryota > Metazoa > Arthropoda > Insecta > Psocodea > Psocidae > Psococerastis > Psococerastis gibbosa. Next base: position 44,136,263 of record OZ020489.1, on the reverse strand, counting down.
CCTAATCAGTTTTCTTAGTTGGAAGTTTAATTTATAAGATGAACAATTTTTTTCGAAAAAGGAAAATTCGTGAAAGCAGGATTTTAATCTACAATTTTTGTCTTACTGCGGCAACGTATTACTTACTACTTACTTTATCCCTCGTCCGGCAGTGACTATTGGGTCATTTGACGCCGAGCTTCACGAGGAAGATGGTTTAGTTGAGGACAGGTGAGGAGGCAACTTCCCACCAAACTTGCAGTTATGCAGAGTAGGCATAGGTCTGAGTCTTCAGTGCCAAGGCTGTGGGAGGGGGGACTGCAGGCAGTTTTGTCTAGTTTCCAGATGATCCTTGCTACAGCTTCTCTTCTCTTCCAATTTATCCAATCCGAATGTGGCCTGGGTTCGCAATGTTCTACCCCATTTTTACGTATTACAAAAATTGTAATATTTGTTAATTTCTCTTCGTCACACACATACGAGTAGTTTGCATCTGTAGCTCAACAATCCATGCGGAGCTAGGGCTTGTTGCACAACCTGTCTCCTGCACGAAGCAACGCCATCCTCGGCTTCTCAGCCGCCCTCCCACCGTAACCTGGCTCTTCCAAGGCTTTGACTGGTGCAACATTTGTGAAACCTAACATACCTCCAAAGTTTCTTTACCTTATGCTATTAGCATATGAACATCTGCTGCAGCCAGCCTCTTACCTCATGTTTCCTATTGTTTTGTTTTTTTCATTTGTCGCAGAGCTCTTTTTAAATTAAATAAATAGCAAAACAAAAACAAATATGGCCGTTCTCGATTCCCCAAGTGCAGTTCCCCAACCTACCTGTTGGGTAAAGTGGGAATAGTCGAGAAACACGTTTCCTTATGTCTTTATGTCCCTGCAATTTTTTGCACGTACAGTAGGTAAAAATCGTGGGTTAAAATCTCGTTGTATCACATTTACAAGTTTACCTTTTTCAGATTATTTTCATGTGGAAGTTTTCTACTGAATTAGTTTACTGTATTATTATAATATTGAATTGTAAAACTATTTAAGTATTTTGTTTAATAGAAACTAAGGTTGTTACTCGAGGTTGTGTATAGGAAAACTATTTAAAACATTCCATTGCATAATCTAGCATTTTATCGGAACTTAAAACTTTGGCATGTATTTGTAGTAGTGAAACCCTAACTAATTAATTATGTAATTGAAACTAGCTGGAACATAGAAATATATTAACTGGAACGGCAGGAGCTGTAATATCCCTTACGGGGCTCCCGTTAGCCATAAGCCAACTATCAGAAATAAGTACCAATGTAAAAAATATCGAAGTATTACACATTGCAGCATAGCAGAACGGATACCTGGACCCGGTCAACTCTGTACTTAGCTTGTGCAGGCTATTCATCCAGTGAAACTGTGATATTGACAACGGTCTACAGCCCCGGGATGGCTCGAAACCTAATGAATATCCATATGAAATGGTGTAACTGCAAAGGCTTTCACGGCCGGAGTCGAATGATGAACGAGTAGAAATTAGAATCCGGGCTGATGGCCCGTGGTCGAAATGAAAGTGAACTTCGTCAACATCTGCGGTTGACATCTTCTGTATTTATTATATACAACAACCATTTTTTCCAAACTTCAGGCTATATACTATCTGAAAAGAAAATCAACGTCTGCAACAGATCAGCAACCAATGCTTCACTGTCTGTCCTGCAGGCTTCGCTAGTATCTTACTACGTAGTTCAACAGCACTATTTTTAAAAGTTAATTAACCACTAAATTTAATTTGTTTATCCGAACAAATTTAATATTTCGTGTTAATTTAAATTTAAATAAACATTAAAACAGATAATACAAAATCAATTAATAATATGAAAGTTGGTTTGATTGGCGGTTAAGGCGGAAACTCGACACTAGCGCATTCTCAAGTTCCAGTCGGGTATTAATCAGAGTTGCTCCGCTCACTGTAAACAAAAAATACTACTACAAAGCCCGCTGTGGTCTGTGGAGGATCTAGTTACTAATTAGTTACTTGTTTATCAATCAAGGTGTGTCATTGTGTGTGCGTTGTGTTGTTTTCGGTGACTTTTGTAACATGTTCATTTCATAACTTTGGTTCACTCAGCTCCCTAAAGTGCGTTTTAAACTGACTGCTAAACCTGCTCTCCATATCCGTGCAACTATTTTACTTGATTTTTTGTCTTTGAAATTTACACATCTATAAATTTGTTACCAAGCACCATGGAGATGGAAATAGAAGGTTGCGACATTAAAAAGGGGAAAAAGTACGAACTTAGGTGGAGCTCCAACCTGTTCATAACAATGTATATAATAGATTTCCGGAGAAGTCTTTCCTCTCCAGTCTACAAGATCAAAACCTATGACAACAAGAACATGGAATGGCGAATGCACCTGACATCTGGTAACGTTCGCGTGCCTGCGCGTGTAGTCAGGAGACAGGTAATTGCCCAGCCACGTGAGCCACCACTAGCTCAATTGCAGGCAGTAGAAGAGCCAAGAGTAGTGCCTTTTTCAGTTGGTGTAAACCTTGACCTGATATCAGCAGACTATGAACCTAATACGTCGGTGACAGTGAACGCATCTCTTCGCTATTACGATACCAATGGACACGTACTAATAGAGTCACATTCCAAAATAAAAACTCTGACATATCCGACTGATGCTTCGATAAAATTTCCTAACTTTTTCAGAAGGGATATAAACTATTTCGAAGATCATGATTATATCCAGTATCCGTCTCAAGACCCTAAGATTCTGTGCAAGTTGACAGTAATAGAGAAACCCCAACCTCCACAATCAGACGGTGTAATGACGCTATTGGACAATTTCAGTAAATTGCTTGACAGCCGAATGCACAGTGATGTAGTTTTTGCAGTCGGAGAGAAGGAGTTACCAGCCCATAAGGCAGTGTTGGCCGCACGGAGCCCCGTGTTTGCGGCAATGTTTGACCACGACTTGACCGAAAATACCAAAAATCGCGTCGATATAGTTGATATAATGTATGGTGTTTTCCGTGAATTGCTGCGATACATCTATACAGGAAGTGTAGAGAATATGAAGGAAATGGCATTTAGCTTGTACGTAGCGGCCGATAAATACGCACTGGTTGAGCTAAAGTTGATGTGTGCTAAGTCATTACAAGAGGGACTTACTGTGCATAACGCAATGAAGGCGTTGGCTTTTGCGGATTTATACGATGATGAGGGATTGAAGAGCAAAGTATTGTCTTTCGTGGCTGATAATATTTTTGAAGTGATGACTACACCTGAGTTCGAAGAGGAGATGACTTCTAATCCAAAATCAGTGGCTTTGTGGCTAAAGGAATTAAAACGGTGAAAAAATGGCACTAAGACGTACGGTAGCTCACCTACATTTTCATGTAAGTATGAGTTCGAAGAGGAGATGAATCATGTACAAAGGTATGACTCATTCAAACAAAGCAATGACGTTATCCCCATCTGAATGTGCAGCGCTTGTCTGGCCTATTCATTACAGCATATTGTCTTGGAATGTCCACAATACCGACAACTAGGAGACATTCTTATCAAATTACTCGCCGATTATTATAATATGAATCATTCAAATTTAGAAAATACGCCATTCCCAGTGGAATGTACGACTCTAGTCCGCGATTGGCCGAAACATTGCATCATATCACATGGATATGCCCGCAATACTCACAACTGGGAGATATTATGAATTTACTCCGATTATTTGCATGATTGTATGACGAAATCCTTTAAGTTCAAGTATGTACTTTCCTGAAACCTGTACTCATCTCTATAGTGAAATGTCCGGGATCGGCTGAAACAATTTAGTAAAGAATCCGAAGTTAGATCAAGATCGACCTTTACGCATCTGTTTAATATGTAGGGTTGCCACGTGTCCAGTTTTTCACAGCTCGGTTGTTCGTACCTTGGTCTGGGGAAAAAATAAATGTTTGACCGGACAATGCTTATATTTCGGTTTTTTCGCTCGAGTGTGCATTTTTTAGGACGCTTCATCTACCTATTGAGACGACGACCAATGTTCGACTTTCAAAACATTTCTTCACCATTTCATGACCCCCTGAGCCTAAAATCACCCTCCGTTCCAAATGTATGTAATGTAATATATACAGTAGATATAATTATATGTATGTATGTATATCGATTTTAAGAAACACTAACTCCCGTAGATATTATCTGATTTTGATGAAACTTTGCATAAAAATTGATCATACAAATGTTTTGATCGAGTTCGTTAACCAGCATGATCCGCTATTTTATTTCAAAATTTAAAAAATTCAAATCTCAGTTAACATTAATCGTAGAGGGATGACATAACATTTGACTGAAAGCCCGTAGATAGACAGAAATAATTGTAAAAATCTGATACTAGTTACTATGATAGAAAGTTCCTCAAAATTCACATAATCTAAGACTAAATAAAATTACTTTTTTTTAGAAAAATTTACACTAGATATAGAATAGCCCATGGACTCCTTGCGGGGTTTTTATGATTTGTAAATCTGGCAACCCTAGTTTAATGGATAAAAATTATTTTATAAGGCGGGTATTCCACCGGCGATTTTACTTTAAATTTGATTTTGTCATTGACGTTTGTTTGCTTCTCGGGTATGCTGACGACCTGAACGTCATGGCAGAGGCAAAAGAAGAAGCCGAGACCACAGTGAAAGCCCTTGAAGAAGAAGCTCTGAAGCTAGGTCTAAAAATAAACGTTGAAAAAACCAAGTACCTATTAGTGGGAAGAGACCAAGATACCTGCACAGGTCGCTTTGAAAGAGTGCAAGATTTCAAATACCTTGGGTCCATCATCACGTCCGACAACAAGATCAGTCAAGACGTTCTTAACAGAATTAAATCAGCCAATGTAGCTTTCTTCCAAACAAGAGCACTATTCTCGACTCGGATTCTATCATGGACAACAAAGATCAGGCTTTACAAGACGCTAATCCTACCTGTCCTTATATATGGTGGTGAAGCATGGGCCCTGACAAAGAAAGAATCAAGAGCGTTGGCTGTTTTCGAGAACAAGATGTTACGGAGAATATTCGGAAGAGTTTTTGAAAACAACAGTTGGAGAATCCGAACGAACGAAGAAATCCACCAACTCTTCGGCTCGCCAGACGTCACACAAATACTACGAAGCAGAAGGCTCCAGTGGATGGGACACGTCGTCCGTATGCCAGCGGATAGAACAGCACAAGCAGTATGGGTGACATGTCCCAACAGAAGAAGACCTTTGGGGCGTCCGAGACGACGCTATGGCGACCAGCTAAACGAAGATATGCAGGAAGTTGGCCTTCGGGCCGATAATTGGTGTGATCTGGCGAAGGACAGGATCCGGTGGCGTGGTGTTGTGAATGCGGCCAAAAGTCCCCCAGGGCTGACAGCGCCAACTTAAGTCAGTCAGACGTTTGTTTTGTTTTAAGGAGATTTGTGTAGATACTTCACTTATCTATTATAAATTAAGTTATAATATGGTAGAGACTTATTAATGATGTCTGCTACCATATTATAACTTAATTTATAATAGATAAGTTAAGTATCTACACAATAGTCGCCTTAAAACAAAACAAGAAAAAATCACAAATGAAGTAAAATCGCCAGTGGAATTGCCGCCTAAGCAATGGCTGGTCATTTAAAATGATAATTTCTGTTTTTTTTTTCACCGGTTAAAGTCGGGCAGAGACACACCAGTGTTTCCACTTTCCACATTCGTTTGAAGTGCGCAGGCTCGTGGACCGTTCGTTCGCACCGTCATTCACTAGGTCATGTTGTAACACATTTTCTATCTACTGCTATTGGACACTTTTATATTTGTACAAGCGGGGCTTGGGAATGCCTTGCGCCTGCAGCAGGCGGCAGCTCGCCCCTTCGGGGCTCGTATGACACAACTTCAATTTCCAGAAGTTTCTAATTTTCCACGCAATTTTTAAAAAAAAATTTTCTATCATAAGAACATTCTCCTGACAATAACAAACACAACAAAGCAAAAAATTGTGAAATCGGTCTAGCCCAGGGGGGTTTAACTCAAATGGCCTGCTTCGTTTTACGCGGGAAGGGAGAAAGACGAAGGAGACGCAAAACTGCCAATCGCACAAAAATTATATAATAAAAATAATTATTAATATTATATATATATATATTATAGTATTCTGTGATCCAGCCGTTCACGCGTGATGCCGTGACATAGGGATATAGGGATTCATTTTTATATATCTTCTTAAATTGAGGAAATATGTTGATAGTGTACGATAGTTACATTAAACCGGTACAGTAGTATAATGTGGGATAATTTTTATCCATATAAAATACATATTAGAAATCGGAAGTAAAACATAGGCCATTTTTAACGTGAAACTTGAAGATATCCATACTGTAGCCGAAATGGTAGGCCTAAATTGGATGATTTCTTGATAATTGGTTTACGTCAGTAAACAACATGCAAAACTGCAAATTTACTATGCATTGTGGCCCCGAAAAAGTAGGTAGATTTTTCGAAATTATAGAAAACGGGAATATCTAGTGAAATTTCCTGTTTGACCCGATTTTAAATGGAGATGGAACCACTTTTTGCATACTCGCTTGAAACCCCCATTCATACTGCCTTCAACGATATATTAACTTAGGCTATCATGTCGGTTAAAAATTGCAGGCTGGAATTTTTAACTTTTTTAACATGCACTGCTGAGAGTACCCTTTTCCCGCATGTAAGCGACTTTCACGTCCCCCTTAAGTACCTAGCTGTGGCGAAACCGCTAGTCGAGAAGCAAAACCGGTTATACAGTTGTAAAGAGCAAGAAGAGTGGAAAGTAACAAAGTGGTTTAAATTTTTTCTAATCCATCATTTCCCCCAAAAAACGAGTTTTTTTTTTGAGTTGCTGCACGTTTTTACTTTTTGAGTTATCCAGAAGCAGTCAGGTATGGCATAGATGGGAGACTTGGGGGGAAAGTTGGTCGAAGGTTCACCGAATACCGCTACTAAGCCATTTTGGCCGTAGTGGTTCTGGATTTTTTTTTTTTTTTAATCGGGTTTTCCGCAGTATAGGAAAGCCAATGTATTAGGGTCGAAAATGGGAAAATTAGGCTCTGATTTCGGGAAAAGGGTAATTTTTAAATTTTTCCTTTCATAAGAACCTTCTTTTGACAATAACACAACAGAAAAAAAATAGTGAAATCGGTCCAGCCGTTCACGCGTGATGCCATGATACAGGGAAGTAGGGATTCATTTATATATATAGATATTAGAACTCTTTACATTTACCTTATTACCTATGTATTAGATTAATAAAGATAACGCTAGTTCAAGGATACGGGTCTTCTTCATTAGGTACCGTAACCTAGCATCTGTAGAATCGCTTTAATTCGTTACGTTATATGCTACTAAAATAAAGCCGGCCGCCATACCAAGTTGAATCCAGCGGACCAGAGCAGGTTCAAAGCTGCAGATAACTTGGTCGTGTGCACAGTGCCGGTAGGGAAACATGGTAGGACTTGTCCTGGTCACCTCCGAACTAATCGTGTGACTTCACTGTGTTTCCCAAGTGGTTCGGAATCCACTATAATCAGGAGGTCCACTGTCCTATGGGCTGGCATAGGACAGTCAAGTCGGAGTCGCTCTATGGGCCCAAATATGAGGCCTAAGTCGTTATCAACCCGACGAACACTACTAATAAAATAATGTCTATCGTGTAGGCTACCTATTCTGCAGTAACGCCAAATGTAATAAAATTTAATGGATTCAGCTAAAGTAAGTTTACAGTATCCGCCTTGTTTATCATACGGTGAACTATGAAGTACTTTTTACTCTGATTCATAACAGTAGGTACTGTACGTACAGTTCAATGGGAATGGTTGTAATAGGGTATTGTAATTTACTTTTGACCTTCTGCTGGCTATTATGTATGCTGGTGTTCTGCGTTGCTGGGTAGTAAGCTTTAGTAAGTAAGTAAGCTTAGTAAGTTTTCGATGACAATTTCAACGCAATATAATAAGTGTACCTAATTAATTTTTATTGTTTCGGTAAATTATTTAGTAGGCTAATTTCAAAACACAAACTTCTATTCAATTTAAGAGGTTAAGTTAGGAGAGTGTCACTTTCATTTTCCTCCAACAGAAGGCCGCCACTCCTACAATATATCAGGTATAGCCGCGTACCCTTGTTAGGTCTTGGGTAACCTACATCCTTATAAGGCGTGTATTCCACTGGTCCATTTTCCCCGTCTTTTGTGATTAAAAACAAAGTTGAGATTTTTGTTTTAAGGAGACTATTATGTAGATAGGCTACTTAACTTATCTATTATAATATATAATATGGTAGCAGAGTGTAGTTGCAATTTTTTTTTGAAAAATCGGCCTGAAATAGTGGGGTTTTACGCATATTGATAGTAGTAACATTGATAGCACTTACAGGCGATGAATACAATTGCACACAATTCGATTAAAATTTCTATTTAATCGTAAAACTACATCAATCAATTTCATGTCTTAAAAAAACTGGGAGATTTTCTTGACCATTTTCCAAAACCTGGAGATTATGGCCTCCCAACACTAACCCGGGAGCCGGGAGATTGGGCTGAAAACCGGGAGGTGTGGCAGGCTTACAAATTACAATATGGTGTATAGACTATAGGGCCTTCTCCACATAACCACGAAGTAAACAATTTTAATTTTTGGCGCGATTGCAAAAAATGATGATAGTGGACTATGCCTCAACTTTTAATCGTCATTAGAGTAAGAAAAATTTCTAATCTGAATAAATATAAATAAATAGGTAGTGGAATACCCGCCTAATAGGGAAAAAATTCGAAAAAGCAAAAACAACATATATTTGAAGATTTGAATTTTGGCGGAAACTAAAGCCAAAGGAAACAAAATTTGTTCCGTTACTTTACAAGAGTCAAAGGAGAAAGGAATTGCATTTGGCAATGGGCAAAGAATATATCTATTTCTATTATCTTTGAGTTTGATTTGAATTATTTGAATATTGAATGTTTGTGGCTTTGTGCGTTATTAGGCTTATTACTGAGATACTGAATTACTGTGTTGTGGGTTTTGGCCTGTGGGTGGCTTGCCGCTTGTGCTGTGCCGTCCTGATAAGCTTGGAGCATTATCTCAAATTAAATAACTCAGTCGCAAAATTGAATTAACTATATAAAAGCTTTCATGCTTTGAGGGGGACTCTAGTAACTCTAGTTTCATCTATTTTATTGGTAAGCTTAACTTTTTTTCGAGTGATAGATAATCCGAAGAACGCATTATACTGGCCGTATCAAGCATTTGGACGCTATCGTGTGCATAATAAGCTTCATAATAATTTTTTTTTTTTGGTAAAGGGTTAGGATCGAAGGGTACCCGGACTCAGAGTGAAAAATACTGTGATGAAGTGAGGGCTGAATTTAACATAAATCCGTTACATCAACATTTTAGGTAGGCTAATACAACACCCATCTACAGTAAAGTAAATTCCGCTGCGGGTACCTTTTCTGTGTCTTAGCCTGTTGTTGGAGATCAGGTGCTAAAACTGGAACAGCACTGATATGAACGGTGATCTGTCGTTGAAGTAAACTATCGACCTTAATTTGCTTAGCCAATAGCCTAGAAGTAGTTGTGATTTGAAGTAGTGCATCGCACTAATGATTAATCCAGACACTACTGCTCTGTGTCCTCTTCTTTTTTACATCCTCCACAATTTTCTTTCTGAACTCCTTCAAGTTTACAGCGTCTTTGATGGTTTTCTGCAGCAGATTAAACTTTTGTAGGCCTTCATGAAAAATGCTCGTTCCACTGGTTCGTCTTCTATACTCGAGTGTAATGCAATCTCTATTTCTAGTTCCATAGTTGTGCACTTCACTAAAAGTCTTTGTAAGATCTATCATGTACTTAGGCATTAACCCTGATACAATACTCCAGATAAACGACATGACATCGACGTACACATTTTCTTGGATGGTGAGCATGTCTAATTCCTCTATCATTTCAACTACCCTCTTGTTGATAGCAACATTTAGTATTGATCTTAGTCCCTTGTTTAGGGTCACTTGTATTTCCACTAGAACAGAACTTGGTGCATAATACAGTAAGGTGCTGCAGTATTTTATGTGGGGTTTAACGAAGGCTTCATAGATTAATTTCTTCGTTCTTGTCGGCAATACATATTTAACTTTCCTCAAGATAAACATTTTCTGATTTAGTTTGGATATTAATTTGCGAAAATGTTCTTTAAAGTTTAATCTGTTATCAATCGTGGTGCCAAGATATCGAAACGAATCCACCACTTCTAATCTTTCACCATTCATTCGGACATTGAGATCATAATCACAGCCTTTCTTTGAGACCAACATTGCTTTAGATTTCTTCACATTGAGGCACAGTTTATTAGCTGCCAGCCAGTACGTCAACCGGATCAGCTCTTCATTTAAGATTTCCTCCAATTTCCCAACGTCTTTGCCAACCACATAGATCAGGGTATCATCCGCGAAGAGGTGAACGTGGCATCGCTTAAGGTATTCAGGTAGGTCATTTATAAACAAGATGAAGAGTAATGGAGCGAGGCAACTACCTTGAACTATACCTATATCGCACCTGAGATCTTCGGAGAGTTCACCCCTGACTTTTACTTTTTGAACTCGGTCTTGCAGGTAATTCGTTAGCCATTTATGAATGTCACCTCTGATTCCCATTTTCCACATTTTCTCAAGTAATAATTTACGGTCAATTGTTTCAAATGCTCTCTTTAGGTCTATGAACACAGCAACAATGTAGTCCCCCCCCCCCCCCCGCAGTAGCTCTTTTCCATTTTTCAATAATCAGTTGAACAGCAGTTTCAGTGGAGTGTTTCTGTCGAAATCCAGACTGATGACGGCTAAGTAAGTTCTGCGATAAAGTCAGTTATGTGTCGATGAACTACTTTCTCAATCACTTTTTCCCTAGTAGGAAGAACATTAATAGGTCTCATATCAGATACGTTGATCGATAAGATAAGACCAGAATCACGTCAACTGCGAATGTCGTTGCAATAAGGATATTAAGCATGACGCTTTCTGATTACACACACCAGGTTATGACACTATGTAACCTGAAAGCTCTTTCCCCTATAAATGTTTGTTACTACTTACTAGCCAACGTCCACCATTGGCAGGGACCGCAGGGTAGCTATTTGGTTTCGCGCTGACCAGTATAACCTTGCTGTCTCCTGGAAGTGGTCGTCCGTATGGTCTTCCCCGTCTTCCACCAGGGCTGGACACTCGGGTAGATGTTCTGCGTTCATTTCGCCTTCGTTACACAGGAGGCAGATGGGTGAAGCAAATACCCCGATGCGATGCAGGTGGGAAGGGGTTAGTCGTGGTCGGTGGTGGTCCCGAAGACAGCAACGCTGACAGCCTTCGGCAGCGACTTGGGTATTATGGCGAGTCAATAACCCACTTTTTTCCTGTGCCAGCAGCCTGATCGAGGCGATTATAATGCCGGTATTTATTTAATCCCCTGGTAATAAAAATGCAAACAAGATTATTTTATACTGGAAAGTGCTATTAAAAATTTGTTTGTTTACAGTTATAATCCTAGGGTATTTATTTAACCCCTGTTAAAATGATAAATAAATTGACTAAAAAATAACTAGCAAGTTTAATCCATAAGCCACCAACGAACACTCGCCCACCAGTGCCACACCCGTGACTGGCCTCAACATGCAAAACAAGTTATTACCAACTGAACATTTTTTAAATTGTTGGCGCCAAGAAACATCAGCAATTGTTTCTGCATTCTCAGCACACCCCCTCAATTGCTGAAGGTTCTTGAGCTATATAGGCCTACACAAAATAAACGAAAGACAACAAACAGAATTTCAATACGAAGCAACTAAACAGGCAAGCTTTCAGGACAATTATCCAAGATTTGTAAATCAATAAGATTTTTAAATAAATTTAACTCTAAAGTGGTACAGTACATGTTTACATTATATGTGTCTTTACTTAACAATCCATGTCTAGACTTTAACCATTAGGTCTTAAGAAAAGATGAAAATTTAACCTTCTGTAAGTCCTTTGTAAAGATATCAGCAAGTTGTTTATCAGTAAGACAATATTTTACAACAAATTCGTTATTCACAAAACCTTCTCTTAGGAAGAAATACCGAACTTCTATGTGCTTTGATCTGCGATTAAATACACCATGTTCAATAAGTCTAATGGCACTTTGATTATCTACATTTAAAATTGCCTTAGAATATGAACCAGTTAATTCAAGAATTAAGCCTTTGAGATAGGCAATTTCTTTGTAACACTCAGCATCAGAGATAAATTCTGCCTCAGTTGACGATAAGGAAACAATTGGTTGTCTTCTGGAACACCAACATACTGGGCTATTATTTAAGTAAATAACATATCCACTTGTACTCTTCCGAGTGTCCTTATCCCCAGCATAGTCGGCATCACAAAATGCGTTTAGTAAAAAATTGTTACACTTATTTTTTGGAAAACATATGCCTAAGTTACTGTGCTTCTTAAGATAGCGAAGTGTATGCTTAACATTAATAACATCTGCTGATTTTGGGTTTTCGATATGCCTTGATTCAAAGCTGACAGTGAAGGACAGATCAGGCCTCGTTCTGTTGCTTAAGTAAAGCAGACTCCCAATAGTCTCGAGATAGGGATAACCGGAGGCAATCTCGCCACAAACCCCTGCTTCAATTGAGCCTTTATCAATAGCAATAGGAGTATCCACACCCTTCGCATCAGACATACCATACTTGCTGAGAACCTCCTGCGAGTATTCTTTTTGTGATGGAAAAATCGAATCGGTGTTATTAGTTATCTCTATGCCTAAATAACTTTTTGGATTTTCGTTAAAAGTTAATTCGAATTTTTTTCTTAAAAGGATTAGCAAACGAGAAATGTTTTTAGTGTCATCACTTAGGAGAAGGCCATCATCCACGAAAATGGCTAGGTACAGAGAGCTATCCCCGTTTTTATAAATGCACTGTTCAGATTTCAATTGACTAAGACCTATCTCTAAGAGTGGATTCTTAAGTTTCTTAGACCACATCAGCGGAGCTTGCTTTAAGCCATATAGGGATTTTTTTAACAAGCCCACTTTCCCTTTCCCTTCAAACCCCTTGGGCACCCGCATAAATATTTCCTCTTCCAACTCTCCATGCAAGAATGCTGTTTTAATGTCAAATGAGTTTATGAGCATTCCTTTGGACACAGCAATAGCTATTAAAAGTCTTAAATTTGAAAAAGACACAACTGGACTAAATATTTCATGATAGTCAATGTCTCGTTTTTGTTGGCACCCCCGAACACACAATCTAGCTTTGTAAGTACCATCATTCTTTTTTCGAAACACCCATAAAGATGTAAGCAGATTCTTACCCTCAGCTTCGCTTTCAGGTACATAAATCCAAGTATTATTCTTTGACAGAGCTTCCATCTCAGAATTAATAGACCCTAACCATTGATTTTTTTCAGGCCCTTTAACTGCAGTTTCATACGTCAAACCCACGAAGTCATTTAAATCATCCAAGGCAGTAAAATTATGAAGCACACTATTTCTATTATAGCGATTAGGTGGTCGTCTTTCACGGTCAGGATATCGTTTTTGGTTATTTTTCTCGTTAACGGGAACTGTTTCGCTAATGGGAACTGTTTCGTCAGCTACATTATCATTTGCTATTTCAACTAGTGGACTAGCGACAGTTTCTAACTGCTGCGACGTATTGGGACTAAGTGGTACCTCATTTAAGTTTGACATTACCACAGAAGTTTCACCTCTATCTCCAACAGTTTCTAACTGCTGCGACGTATTGGAACTAAGTGGTATCTAATTTAAGTTTGATATTACCACTGAAGTTTCATTTCTATCTCCTCCACTTCCACATGTTTCATCAAAATCCCAATTTATTTTTGGAAATTTATTATATTCTTGCAAAGGTTTAGTTAGTGATGTGAAACTTGGGTATTTTACTACTATCACGTCCCGTGACCTTATAATTTTTTTATTTTCTGCATCCCATAATCTATATGAATTTGGAGCGTATCCCACAAAAATATACTGTTTCGATCTAGGATCAAGTTTTTTTTTAAATAATTATTTTGTTTCGCACTAATTATGCTGCCAAAGATTTGAAGATATGAAAGATTCGGTTTCATGTTGTGCCATTTTTCAAATGGAGTGCAATCAAGAGTACAAGTTGGGCTACGGTTGAGTAATTGAGTAGCTGTATAAATGCCTCCCCCCACATATTTGTAGGAAGCTTAGAATCAAACAGCAAGGCTCTAGTCTTGTCGAACAACGTTCTGTTAAGCCTCTCGGCGGTCCCATTTACTTCTGGGCTATATACAGTTGTATAATCCAAAACAATGCCTTTTCCCTTGCACCATTGTATCAAAGAGTTCGATTTATATTCAGTTCCATTATCAAGTCTCACTTTATGTACTCTCTGACCAAAAAACGCCTCGGCTTCATTAACATATTTTTTGAAAAAAGAATCAACTTCATGTTTCCCAGCAAGCAAGTATATTTTTGCGAAGTGTGAATAATCATCTAGGAAGGTCAGGACAAACCTCTTATTATCGTGAGTTGGGGGCGAGACAGCTCCACGTAGGTCCGTATGCACAAGTTCCAAAGGGCGAGTTGCCTTAGAGCGTCCTTTAGAACTGAACGAGGTTCTGGTTTGCTTCGCCTGCAAACAAATTTCACAAGGAAAATCACTAACATGTTTAATTTTATCTAGGTTCATGCCTTCGCTCTTTTGTTCCAGTTTCTTTACATTTTCAAACCCCAAATGGCCTAACCGGCGATGCCACACAGACATATCCTCAACAAGATTGACATGCTCATGGGCTTTATTGACATTAATATTTACAGTGAATAAGCCATCCTTCTGTTTGTGACCTTCTAATACAACATTGTTTTCTTTTATAATATATACTTTGTTTTTTTTCGAATATAACAACTCCATTGTTATTAGTAACAGAGCTTACACTCAGTAGATTTTTAGCTAAATTGGGTACGTATGAAACACTTGTCAGCTGACAAGTATCGCCAACTATATTACCGGAAAGTTCACTATGCATTGTAGTTTGCGATTTGGCAACATTGAACAATTTAGAGTTTTTTACTACATTTTCAAGAATATCTGAATTATTTGTAAGATGAGAACACGTACCGCTATCAATAACAAATTCAGCATTCATACCTTTACCGCAAAACAGACTAACGAAGTTGGAACTTTCTTCTCTATTTTTCTGGCTGCCTTCTTTGTTTTTTAACTTGAAACCTTCACGTTTGCAGTATGTACAGAATGGTTTGGCACCTTCTTTCCTGTTCTTTAAGTTGAAACGACTGCGATCCGTACTATGAGATGAACTTATCTTGCAGATGTGGCAGTACAATTTGTTGCCATTGGGCTTTACGTGAAACACAGCGCCACCTTCTGCATCATTAACCTTCTTAGGGCAAATAGATTGCAATCTAGACAAAAGATTTGGCAAAGTTCTTTCACTTTTTTCGGTTGACTCCCACGCGCACTGAAATTTTTTTAGTGAATCAAGATTGCTTGATTGCAGACACGAAAGAATTTTCATGATTACCATGTCATCATTGATTGAAGCACTTAACGTATTCAAACTTTTTTTTATACTTAGTAGTTTTGATACATCATTCTGCAAGTCGGAGCCTGTAATAGTCATGTTGTAGAACTGCTGCAACAAATCGCACTTTTACTGATAAGTGTCCCGTAAAAACAAGCTTTTTTAGAACTTCTAACATGTCGTGTGCCGAAGTACAATCGAACACATGAATAAGAACACTTTGGTCCAGGCACCTCACTATTATTTTTTGAGCCATGGCATCCAGCTTTGAAAACGAGTCCACAGTGTTGTCTCCCTTCTCAGTCACTTCCCACACTCCCGCCGCCCGAAGCGCAATTTTTACTTGAAATAACCACATTGGGAAGGATTCATGGTCCCTCAGCAGGGTGCTGGTCGGTGCTAAATTTTCAACCTCCATATCGATTAAAAAAAAATACATAAATAAATAAATTCTGGGCTCATAACCTGTTAAAATGATAAAAAAATTGACTAAAAAATAACTAGCAAGTTTAATCCATAAGCCACCAACGAACACTCGCCCACCAGTGCCACACCCGTGACTGGCCTCAACATGCAAAACAAGTTAATGCCAACTCAACATTTTTTAAATTGTTGGCGCCAAGAAACATCAGCAATTGTTTCTGCATTCTCAGCAACCCAGGTATTATAATAGCCTCGATCAGACTGCTGTAACGGTTTCTGGTTTGTAAGTGACGGCCGCGTAATGTACGTTTAGTTCTTCTTGAAGAAGGTTAATCGCATACATACAATTTAATAAATGTATTTATGTTACCTCTTCAGTCACCAGAGGTAGCCTACGTTCATCAAAATGTCGAGGAACTTTTCTTGAAAGCAAATTGACATTTTATAGTTTTCCAGTGAAATTGGGTTATACTGAGAGAGCGGACACTATACAGGTATCCGATTATGCCTAAAATAAAACTGATTGTGCTAATTTTTTTATTTTCATTTTAGTAAAAAAAAAAAAAAAAACTCGCCGCCGAAATGAATGAATTGTTTCACAAGAAGAGAAATTCATATGAACACAAGATTGGATGGTCCATCGACGTCAGTAGGCTAGCCGTAGGCTCATCCATGGCATCTGATAGATTCGATTTGGAAACAGATCTGCTCTCTAATTGCTACTTCCGCATTCAACGTGGATGTAATGCATTCGTCTCATTGTATTTTGAAACTCACGACACTGTAAAACGGCCCGTGACGCTTGAAGTGAGCTTTGCATACTTGGATTTGATGGGAAGCGTCATAAGTCTTACTCCAAAGGCGACCAAGGCCTATCCTAGCGATAAAAATAGCATCGAATTCTTGAGTTGTTTCGAAATCCCTTATGGCTATTACAAAAAAGTTACGTTCCGATGCAATCTCATCGTCATGGAGGGTAACCTGCTGTCTTTAGGTGTCTCCCAGCTGTCTAAAGATTTCATACAACTTTTTGAATGTCTGAGCTTTAGCGACGTGATTCTAGCAGTAGGTGAGAAAGAGTTTGCTGGGCACAAAAATATATTGTCAGCTCGCAGTCCCGTTTTCGCTGCCATGTTCGAACATGATATGACGGAGAAAAAGTTGAACCGTGTTGAAGTAACGGACATAGAAGAGGACGTGTTTTACGAAGTTCTTCGTTACATTTACACAGGGTCCACTGACAAGCTAGATGAGTTGGCCTTCGGACTATATGCCGCTGCTGACAAGTATCGCCTTGAGAATCTCAAACATATGTGTACGCATTCCATGCGAGTAGGAATATCTGCAAGCACTGCAATACAGACTTTACTGTTTGCGAATTTGTATGAAGACAAAGATCTGAAGGAGTACACCATGTACTATATCAGTGACAATGTGTTGGATGTGTTGTTCACAGCTGAGTATAAAGCTGCAAGCTTAGATAACCCCGAGTTAATCGCCGATTTGCTTGCTGAAGTGGCACGGAAGCAGAGAGAAAAGGAACTCTCATAAAACTGGTATTACAAAAATTGTTTGTATTGTCGATTGAAAGTAAGATCTAATTTCTGCTATGTAAAAGTTTAAAGAGCAGTTTACTAAACGTTCAAAGTCCGAGTTTTTCATCAAATGAAAATGAAAGCCATAAATGAGAGTTGATGTAGATAAATACATAAATAAGCATTTATTAGCAAAAAAGAGATGAACGTCCAATAACATATTTATAAATCTTCTGCAGAATTTTTTGTGCGTTTACTTTGCATATGTAGAAGAATAATTCTTCTAGCTTAAGACACCTCATTGATGGCTCTATTTCATAGAAATTCTCACGGTACTTTGTATTATTTCCTGTGCATGTATCCAAATTTGAAATGCACTGATTCTGTTCTCCATAGCTTGTGTCAAAGTCCATCCCTCCATACCATATCGAACGATTGGGAACACAAAACATTTTACCATTCGCGCTCTAAGATTCAACCACAGATTCTGAAACCGAAGTAATTACTGCAGGCCTGCTCTATATCATTTAATTTATGGCTCTACATGCGATGTCCTGTGAAAGTTTTTACACTTGTAAGAGATGCCGCCTGAGGAATCTCTCAGCTAATGTCTGCAAATTGTAGGTGAACCATGCTCGTAAACCTAACAATCCCTGTTCCAATACATGTGCGAAAAACATTTATTGCTTAATTTTTCACATTGATTGAATTTTTGTTTCTATTTTAAATGTTATGAAGCTTAATTTTTATTCGTTCGGCGTTCACTATTGTTTAATGTTTAATACATACAGTTCTCGTGTAGACGCTGATGAACACAGTCGCATTGGTTACCAGTTACAACTAATGACAGTGCTGTATCTACAGGATAGCTTTCTCTTCTATAAGTATTTTAGTTATAGTATTTAGTACTTTATTTATTATAAATTACTCATTAAATTAAATTCCTAAAGGTGCTGCAATGGGCAGTACCTTTAAAAGGAAAAAATTAAATTACCCCAATTCTGATGAGCCCTTTCTTTCAGAACCCAACCTAATACTGCTTGTGAGTCCATGTGACTAGCAGCAATCTCTGTCTGGTGTGTCACCGTTTATAATTGAAAGAGAGTTGAACTCGGCAATTACTGGCACATTAAACTTTGCCAAAAAGCTGAAGTCGGGATCGATATTAGTAGAAGCCCCCACCTATGACATTGCTGAAGAGCTGATGAAAGTAACTAAACTAGGCAGTATCCCAGTTACCGTAATTATACATCCCACATATAACTGCAGCAGGGGCGTGGTTAGAAGCTTTGATCTAGCCGAGTGTACCGAGGAAGAAATCCTAAAAGCACTCGAGCCACAAGGAGTATCAGCAATCCGCAGACTTACCAAAACTATACTCAATGGTAGACCCCCGGCTTATGTGCAACCTTCAAATGCAAACAACACCCTGACAGCATAAAAATTTTCTACCGCAACTATCGTGTCACTAAGTATTATCTCTCACCTATACGATGCAAAGTATGCTTGGTATACGGCCACTCCATTTGCTCTAAGGCTAAGGTCTGCACTAAATGTGCCCAGGTACACCTTACTCCGGAAGAGGAAGTAAACTGTTTCAACCCTGTGAAGTGCGCCACATGTGGCAGCACAGACCATGACGTCAAGTGAGTGCCTTATCTAAAAGAGGCAGTGTAAGACCGCTCGAAATGCGGAACTGCAAAAAGCTCAGCAGCAGCCAAGTAGATTCAACCCCAATACACTGAACCTAGGGGAAAATTTTCCGAAATTACCAAACACAAAAGGTCTGGCTTATTCAACGATCCTTAACAGGATGTCGAAGCAGAAACCCACCTCCGCTGCACCGAATCCTTTTACTGCACCCTCATCACACCAACAGTCTAGAAAAGTCACTCCCCCTAACCCTCCCCAGGCTCCCCATACCCATTCTAAAGAAAAGCACACATCCTTTGCACCCCCACCGACCTCACACCCACCACCTCCAAACCCAACGTGCACGAATTGCACAGCGGTCCTACCTGCGATTCAGGCACTAACACAACAGATTAGTGCCCTTACAAAGATGGTGGAAACATTAGCCCAAAGCGCTTTTGCTAAAATTATACACCCATTAGCTTTAAGCAGCCCAACCAAGAAAATGACACAAACAGGAAAAAGATGTATCTAAATCCAGTTTACCAAAAACAACCCCTCTTGGTAGACTGAAAGCTAATAAAAATAATCTCACCTTGCATATGCCTCAGTCAGAGTGTGTCACGGAACTAAATTCTTCACCACTGCAAAATAACTCTCCAGTACATGCTCCAATGTCCACAACTACCGAAGAAAATGACCCCTTCCTACAGATATGTCGCATACCTTCATACAGTGGAACGTCAATGGATTGAAAGGAAAACTCGAGGAACTTGAAAAGCTAGTACATAAATTCAATCCCACTGCACTCTTATTTCAGGAAACTCATTTTTCCAAAACTCAGAGCATTTCAATGCTACAGGGCTATAAAGTATTTGCAGACAATGATTTGTCCCAGGGAAGGAGTAAAGGCAGTGGCGGCGCTACGGGGGTGCCCGAGGGGGCCTGCCCCCCCCCCCCCCCGGGGCCCCCCCCCCAGTTTTGAGATATTTTACATCTTGTTAAATTGCAGAATTATTGAACGGTATACCTACTCCAAATGAAAAGTGTTTTGTTTTTTCATTGGCCCCCCCAGATAGAAGTCATGGCCCCCCACTTTAAAATTTCTAGCGCCGCCACTGAGTAAAGGAGGCTCAGCAATATACATACAAAGTCATCTATCAGCAGTACGCATCCACCTCACTTGCGGGTTTCAAGCTGTTGCCATCCGAACAACCCTCAATTACCCTGTTACTCTATGTTCCGTTTATTTAAAACCAGGTCTCCGGGTAACCAGAGCGGAACTAAACCAGCTTATTCAGCAACTGGGGCATCCCTTCTGCCTCGCCGGGGACTTTAACGCGCACTCACCTCTGCGGTAAAGCCCCACGCTAACTGCGGATACTTTAGGAAAAGAAATCGAGGCTATAATACACGCAAACACACTACATTTGCTAAATAATGGCGCCCCAACGCACCTGTCTACAAGGGGTACACGATCTGCCATCGACCTTACCTTCACAGAACCAGCTATTATACCAGTGACTTCCATTGGCAGGTATTTGGTGATCAATGTGGAAGGGACCATCATAATAACATACACTACCCCAACAAACATGCCACCGCTTCATTTTCACCTGTCCTGGAAATTAAAAAATGCAAACTGGAGCGCATACCAACTTGCGTTAGGCCCCCCACCACCCCTAATCCCAAATAATGCAACTGGCCTAGATATAGACCACATAGCACACCTTTTTGAACAAAACATCATTACTGCAGCTTTACGCTCAATAAAGATGAATAGAATACCTGGTAACAAAAAGATTCCCCTACCTTGGTGGACTGAACAATTTAACATCGAAGTAAAGAAACGGTGTATGCTCTATAATAAATTTAATCGCAACCCCACAGCAAACAACCTGCTAGAACTGAAAAAACAGCAAGCGGTAACTAGAAACACACTTAAAAATTCCCGTGCGGATTACTGGCGAAATTATGTTTCTTCATTGACAATAAGTACTCCCTCGACGGAAATCTGGAGGAGAATAAGAACCAAAAGAGGTAGGACCAGTCACCGTATTTCACCACTCAATATTGAAGGCGTCACATACAAAAATCACGCTGATATAGCAAATAAGTTAGCGAATCACTTTTCTGACTTATCCAGTGACGATAATATTCCTTTAGCTTCACTCCGATATAAACAGAACAGAACTTGGAAAAAACCTCCCTAGATTTTAGGGGTGGTGACTATGCTAACTATATAATGGACCATTCGATCTGAATGAGCTATCACAATCCTTAAAATCTATTAAAAATAAAAATACTTCACCAGGCCCAGACAATATTCCATATCCATTTCTTCAACACCTTCCCCTACCCTGCCTCACCTACCTACTTACACTGTACAATTATATATGGAAAACCCACATAATCCCTGTCTCGTGGTTAAAAAGCGTAGTGATCCCCATTCTCAAGCCGGGCAAAGACCCCACATGCCCTGCCTCATATCGTCCTATTTCGCTTACTAACACCTTAATAAAATTATTTGAACGTATGGTAAACGGAAGACTTATGTATCACTTGACATCTCACTCACTGATATCACCTATACAATGTGGCTCGGTAAAAGGCCGGTCTACAACTGACCATTTATTACGGGCCACTACCTACATACAAGAAGGTCTCATAAATCGACTCCACGTGGTCGGCATTTTTTTCGACATTTTTAAAGCTTACGACTCAATTTGGCGAATCGTAATCCTACAACAATTACATAAGTGGGGAATAAGAGGTAATCTGCCACTGTTTGTGAGTGCCTTTCTGCAGAACCGCACATTCATAGTGAAATGTGAAGCAACCTATTCATCCCCTAAAACACTTGTAAATGGAACACCACAGGGTTCAGCAATAAGCTGCACACTTTTCAATATTGATGCAATCAATTCTATTACTAAAGCGATTCCGCCTAAGGTGATGTCATGCTTGTATATCGATGATTTCGCATTATTTTATTACGGTGCTACAATACCTCACATAGAATCTGTTCTAAGACCGGTTTTAACATCCCTGGAGCAATGGTCAAAGCAAACTGGTTTACGTTTTAGCCCAGTTAAAACCAAAGTGGTCCATTTCTGCAGGAAACGGTGCTACACTGAGCCCAAGCTCACGATAAATAATACATGTATCCCTATAGCGACATCCCACAGATTTTTGGGGCTCATTTTTGACCGACAACTCAAATGGAAGGAACATATTTTGCAGCTCAAAGCCAAAACAGAAAAATCGCTAAATTTACTTAAAGTGGTCAGCAGCAACTTTCATTGGGGTGCTGATCGGCATACTCTATTAAACCTTTATAGGACCCTAGTAAGGTCAAAACTTGACTATGGCTGTTTCATATATGGCTCCGCGTCTGAAAATCTGCTACAGTGCTTAAACCCAGTACACCATGAAGCAATCCGAATATGTACTGGCGCCTTTAAATCAAGCCCTATAATGAGTATCTGTGTTGAGGCAAACGAGCTACCCCTTGCTGGTAGAAGAAATTTACTAATGCTGAAATTTTGTACAAAAATAATTAATCAACCTAACAGTAGGCCTATCTCATTTCCAGCAGTGACTACAGAGCAGCATCACGCGAAGTACCAAAGTCGCGTCAGGTCGTCAAAACCAGTACACTACCGTAACAAATTGTTGCTGCACTCCCTTAGTCACAAACTTCCTGATATCCACCCAAAAAGAACCCACACTCATCCGTACTGGCTGATGTGTAAAAAAGACACACCACCTCATTTGTACTTAGCAATGTTCAGGGACTTGGTCTCCAACTACCCAAGAGCCTCATGGTATCACATCTACACTGACGGCGCCAAAATGGGTAAGGGCGGGGGTGTCGGAGCTGCTTACTGCCTAAATGGATCAATGCATATGTTCCCAATGCTGCAGCACTGCTCAGCTTACACAGCAGAACTCTTCGCTTTATATCAAGCCGTTCTCCGTATCGTCGCGGACAGGTTGCCTCAAGCAGTCATTTTTTCTGACAGCCTTAGTGCTTTTCAAACCATCGAAAATACAAGCACTAAGTGTCCGCTGGTGAATGCCATATTATCAACGTTAAAAACGTCAAAAGACTTGCCATCCAACTCCAAAGTGCATTTTCATTGGATACCCTCCCACGTGGGTATACAAGGAAACAGCACAGCTGATGCGGCAGCTAAAGAGGCGGCAATCATGACTGCCGCCCCTTGGGCCACAACCATTTTACCAGATGTATTCAATATAATCCAAAGGGAAACCAAAAATGCCTGGCAGGCTGCATGGCGAGACACCATTAACAATAATTAAGTTAAGAAGCATCAAACCAGTTATTGGGGATTGGCAAACCTCATATCGCCTAAATCGATCAGAAGAGACTGCTCTTGCCAGATTGCGCATAGGGCACACCCGCCTTACCCATCGACATTTGATGTCTGGTGGCCACCCCCTACATGCAGCAGGTGCGGAGTCCCACAATCAGTGGAAAACATAATTACCGAATGCCCTATATACGCAGCGGGCAGATTTTCGTAAAAAAAAAAAAGTATTGTTTGGCTCATGTTACACATTCAAAGTATTTTCGATGTTAAAGAACCTAGGCTAATTATCAAGTTATGAACAAAATCATTATTAAATTTAAATTGTAATATTGGGGTTTGTAATATGAGCCATTTCAGACGTAAGTTATTTCGTTACACGAATGTTTTGACTTCAGGGAACAGTAAGAAAAGAATTAAGAACCGGTCCGAGTTTACTCGAACATGCTTTCCAATTTATCAAAATTAGTAGATAGAGATAATGAGTAATTTCATAGTAAATAATTTTCCTATGGTTAAATTTCCGATATCTCGGGTGGGGGGGTGGGGTTGTCCACCTGACGTCACTGGTGGTGCGGTAAATTCTAGATAGGTCACACAGACCAACACATTACCACACAGCAATACTGGCAGGGCACGCAATGCATTTGAGCGTGAATTTTCAATCATTTTTTCAAAAAAAACGTACAGTAGGTAGGTAAAAGGGCTAGACTTAGACTCAGACTCTTCAACTCCAATTACTGTTAGTTCACAAACAACAGTAAGGTTTTGGTGGAAGGGAAAAAGGAAAGGGAAGGTTTGCTTTCAAATGATCTTAAAAACCTATTTGAAAGCCGCTCACATAGTGATGTGACATTATTAGTGGCAGGGAAAGAATTAAAAGCACATAAAGGTATCCTCTCGGCTAGAAGTGCCGTATTTGCGGCCATGTTCAGCCATGACATGAATGAGAACAATGAAAACTGTTAAATTTACCGATATAGAGTACGATGTTGTTCTGGAAGTACTCCAAACTCCACTACATTGATACGGGAGCGGTCACGAAGATACGTGAAATGGCCTACAGCCTATACGCTGCAGCCGACAGGTTTGCTCTGGAAAGCCTGAAGGATATGTCTGAAAACGCCATACTTTGGAGTCTATCTGTAAGCACTGCAGTCAAGATACTAGTGTTTGCAGGTTTATACAATGCCAAAAAAATGAAATCGGTAGTTTCTGATTTTATAAATGCTCATCTATTTGCAGTGATGGCTTGTCCAGAATTTAAGGTAGAGGTTGTCGCGAACCCTGAACTATTAGCAGATGTGCTAAGTCAAGTGGCAAAACAGAAACTTTTTGATAGTTATTGTGACTGTGGCAAGAAGAGGCGTTCGTCGCTTCACGATTGGGAACTCTTCGACTATTCTGCCCTATTTGCTGATTGAATTTTTCGAGTTAGTGTCTTTAGTTAATTTTTTAAGGACATTTTCTTTATGCTCAATTGCCCACCCAAATTTGTCAAGATGGGAGAACTCTCTTGTCTGCATATGGGCACACCGTTCAGTTTCATAACCAATCAATCAATCTTTGTCCATGACCCACCAAAGGTGGGATAGACGGCGTCAATTTGATCGACAACTCAAAAATTTCATAAATTGAATAATTGAATTATATAATAAATTATTATAAATAATAATTGCTTTCTTTTTCGGTTGAAAATCCAATTCTCTATTGTTGATGATTGTGTTGCGAACATAGATTAAGAGTGTACAGCCCGTAGGAAATTTATTTAATTAACTAAGCAAGTTATTACACATAAACACGATTTTATGCGAAAAGTTATTGTTTGTAAATTATTATCGTGTATGAAAAAACTGCAATTTCGAAAATTAAAAATACCTTTTTATATGATGCATGAAATAGTCTTCTAAAACTTAAATGAGCCAAATCTTTTATAGCTTGCTTGGTTAATTAAATAAAAAATAATTAAATTTCGGGCTGTCAATTTCCTACGGGGTGTAGGCCTACACTCTTAATATCTTTAATAAAAAACGGAAATTTGAAACTCTTCACTTATTTTTTATGTTGTCTCTAAAAAAGGTGTATGCTTCAATACTTGTGACCAGACGAGAGAAGTGAAACGTCATCAAATAAGTGAAGGGTACAGTGGAAGATGGGGTTCAGCAGCTTTTTCAAAATCCCCTGACTATCATGTCTATGCCCTCCCTTTCACGTATATTTGAAAGGTCCGGTAGAAGAAGACGGTTATAAGAAATAAAACCCCCCAAAATTGAGTTAGCCGAAAACAGAAAAGGCCCCGAGTTATGTTGTTTATGAACGTGCCGCAGTTTGCGTCACACAAAAAGGATACGGTAACAATCCAGATTTCAAGACCCTCCCATAAGAAGTTCTTCTTCTTACACTTGACAGTTACACTTCCTTTGTGTAACCTAACAAGCTGTCAAGGCAAATAAAAAGCCTATCTGTGAGACGCAGAACAGGAAAGGGAAGCTAAAGGAACTAAAAGGAAATTAAAATACAAGGGCGCCAATAAAATACCCGGACTGGACCTATAACTGTCAGGGCTTTTATCGGAGAGAAATGGTACTTATAGGCCAATGACCTGCTCACTTTGAACTTCAATCCCTTGCAATTTCATTCCTTTCAGCCAGTTAGTTTGCGATTGTTTCCCTTCGGAAGTGTACCATGTTGCTACACTTTGCCGGGGTAATGGTTGATGCAAGTGTTGAGCAGCGTTAAAGTTTGACATTTTTAGAAAAATACACCCACACAAAGTTTCCAATTTTTAAAAGAGGCTTATGGCGAAAATGTACTGTCGCGAGTGGCACAAAAGATTTATTGATAACCGGGAAGAGGTCATGGACAATGCACGTCCTGGACGACCATTCTCAATGAGAACCGACGAAATGTTGTCGAAAATTAACGAGATTGTGCGGAAAGATCGACGTCTTTCAACAAGAATGATAGCTGAAATGGTAAACAGTAATAAAGAAACGGTGCGACAAATTTTGCACGACGAACTGAACATGAAAAAGTGGGTGCAAAATTGGTAACAAAAACCGTTTGCAGGAACAGAATGAGCGGACAGACAGGTCACTGTGTTTGAACATGCACCTTATTCCCCAGATCTAGCCCCTGTTCCTCTTCCCTAAAATCAAATCTGCCCTGAAAGGAACACGTTTGGAGTCGATGGATGAGGTGAGGCGGAAACCCAATGACCTGCAGCATTGTTGTAAACAGTGGAAGATCCACATGCAGCGCAGTGTAGATAGGGAAGGGATGTATGTTGAAGGTGACAATTAGTAAAAGCAAGTAATTTAAAAAAAAATAGCTTTTATGGCCCCAGTCCAGGTATTTAATTGGCGCACCTCGTATATTATATTGAATTGAACAATACAATTGTAAAGTGGGAAGTTCAAAAATATTTAAGTCTTTAAGTCCTCGTCATAAGATTAAAATGCATAGTTCACACGAATCTACTTTGCCTTTAAAATAAACTTATTTCAAACCTAACATTCGTTGTAAATTCATGTTAAATAGTGTACGTTCCGTAGAAAATTGGCAGCGCGAAAATTAATACTTCTTATTTTTTATGTAATTGGGAAGGTAACTAAGTTATTAAAATATTGGTTCATTTATGTTGTAGAAGACTACTTTATGCATCATATCATAGACATAGGGCATTATTAATTTTTCGTCTTGTAGTTTTTTCATGGCATCCAGGCCTATTTTACGTGAACTTGTAGCCCTCACTCATTTTTATGAAAAAGCTGCGGTGCCAAAAATTAAAAAATACCCCTTTATGTTAGGCATGATGACATGTAGTCTTACACAACTTAAATGAGCCCATTCTTTAATATCTTGTTTTATGAATAAAATAAGTCTAAAAACAATGGATTTTGGGGTAGGCTACCTATTTCCTACGGGACGTACACTCTTAAAGCCACATAACTCATCCGGAACAATGATCGATAATGGCGGCATATGAACTATTTAGTTACTTAAGATTAACATATTGTGTTTCAGGGTATGTTTCAAGCTAAATTAATTTATTACGCATATTAAGTAGCAAGTCAAAATATCACTAAGTCACCATGGAGGTTATAATTAACGTGTGAATGTGAACTAGGCATAATTGACCTTTATAGGTACTAATAGGGGCATTACTTTACAGTCTAGATATCTATATGAAATCCCTATACAAACACATTTGTTCTAGCTAGAGCAACAGAAAAAGAAACGTGTCCACTCTCCGACAATTCAGGACTCGATGGTATTATGCAAAGACTAAGAGCGGTTCCCACCATCGTTTGAAAATTCTCGGTAAGGAATACTACACGGCACCGACATGCATTGGCAAATGGCGGTGCAGTATTCCTTACAGATACGTTTCAAGCGACCGGGCCTAACGCTTGCTTTTTTTCATTTTAGTCTAGTCGATCAACTATTACATTTACAATCTACATAATTCTATATAGTCTATATAATATCTATAATCTAAACAAACAACAAACTAGTGATAGAGTAACATAAATAGAAACTTGTCCACTCTCCCACTATTCAGGACCATATTTGAGATAGCAAAGATACGAGCACACAATGTTGAAATTCTGAAGGAACACTTTAAAAAATTTAACAAAACCGGCGTCAAATAGCTCAGCAGCCAAGGAGTTGATTTGTATCTTGTACTTTTGAGATAATAAATTTGATTTGATATAAGAGCCAATTTTCAAAACTCCCGATAAACTTTCCGGCTGACGCCCTATTTCTGACCAAATGACTGGCGTATTATAGAAAGACTAAAACCTAGGTACCATACTATTTTCAATTCAAGTCCAATGAATTACAGGCCCGGTGCACACGAACGATTTTGCATGTGCGACTTGCCGATGTTTATTTATTTCACGTTAGAAAATGATTAGTTGGGAATCAGTCAACTTCAGAAAATTTCGGAGACTTGCGTGAAGCGGCCACGAAGCCAACTGCACGGTCTTCCCCTCGACACGCCAGCTCATAGAATTTTTCCGAAGTAGACTGTGGTTTCGCACCATCCATTCATCAAGCCCATTTGCTACAATGAAAAAAACGTCCCCAACTCGAGGGTGCCGAATCGTCCGTGTGTACCTCAAGTCTACTTTTCCACTCAACTCCTTCTCAAAATGAATTAGTATTTTTTTTGACTGACCATCACTTCATGGTATTATTATTTCAAAAATCGCCTTAAGAGAATCGACTATTGCTGTAAGACTGTTATGTTAGGCTTACAGGTGTCCTGCAATAGAGGGAGACGACGGGATACAAGAAGAATCTAAAAATGTCTATTAGCACACGTGCAACAGGAACATTATAGAATTGGTTCGCACTCCCATGCTTCAAGACCAAACATACAGGTAAAACCAACGGACCACTTTCTTATAGATATCCAATGAGAAATTACGTCAAAACCCAATGTTTTGATTGGTGGGTTTGGGTTATTGGCCATGTCCACACCATCGGGGGAACCCAGTGCGTTACAATATAGCACCCATGAATAACTTATGGATTTGGCTTTGTTCGATTGAATTATAATCAAGTATAGTTTAAAATTAATAGCTGCTATTAGACTAGCCTATCATTTGGGTGTAGAACTAAAGTTGCAGTAAATTAAAAAATAGGTTATTTAACAATTTTTGAAAACATATTTAATACATAAGTAATTTTATTATATGACCCTTAAAATAATAGTTATATTTAAAAAACATTATTTAGTAGGGAAATTGAATTTAACTCCAAAACAGTGAAAAAGACCAGTCACGTAGGGTTGCCAACCATACTCTATTTCAGAGTATTGTACTCTTTTTCATGTATGCGTACTCTACAAACTGAAAGTCATTTTTAGAGTATGCAAAAATACTCTTTTTCTGAAACATGTAAGAAGCAAAATATTTTTTTTATGAAAAAAACGTATAAGGGTATAACATGCGCAAAACCTCACTAATTTGGGCCCATTTATCAATTTTTTCTCCGGAGGAGACCCCCGGGCCCCCCTTTCTCCAGGGTATAATATTCGTAAAACCTCACTAATTTGGGCCTATTTATCAATTTTTTTCTACGGGGGAGACCCCCGGGCCACCTTTCTCCAGGGTATAATATTCGTAAAACCTCACTAATTTGGGCCCATTTATCAATTTATTTTCTCCGGGGGATCAAAGTCTTTGGGTCCGAAAGCGGTTCGGCGTGATTTTGACTCATTTAGCAGTAAATATACTAAGCACTCTTTTTTCTAAATACTGTACTCTTTATTTTCCTTCTCAAAAGTAAGATGTACTTTATTTCGGGGGAAAACAGTTGGCAACCCTACTGAGTCACGTGACATCATGCCGGTTGTGGCGTCATAATCCAATGGAAGGACGAAAATCACCTGTTTTTCGTTGAGTTAAAAGATAACAGCTGTTTATTTAAATCTAGAAAATCAAAGCCAAACAATTTGTGCCCTGCTGTCGTGTGGGAGTAACACGTAGGTACTAATCTCCGGAAAAGTTATTATTCATTCAAGTTCCTGAAACGTCATATAACCGCAGAAAACACACTTCTGTGAAGACTATTTCGATGTAAGTACATATAAGGCTGTCTTTGTACTGACAACATCACGCCTAGCCCTTTCCCCTTTCGCATCAAACAACACACGCCAATAATAGCTGTTGATGTGTTCAAATTGTTGAATTTGTACAATAAGGCACTGAAAAATGCTTATAATTTTTTAACCAACTTTGCCATAGGTAGGCTAGCTTTAATTTTTGAAAATATTCAAAAAAATTCCATGGCGAGACTTGGGATGTGACGTCATACCATGTTCCCCAGGTCTTCCCGCGTTTTGGTCCACGAATTCCACAGTTTAAAACAGTCACATCAATTTTTTTTATTTTTTAATATTTACAATTTTTTTCATGCAAAAACACATTGTATTCTTATTGTTAATCTATAAGCTACCTCATCTAGCATGTTTTAAATTATATTGTTACAACTGCCAAGTAGCAGCTATTATATATGGCGGAAAAGAATGCTCAACCCAAGCCAACCAATCAGAGCGAGGATTTTCCATAAGTTTATCATGGGCTCAATAATAGGCAATCGACCCCGGCCAGCCGGTAATTGTATAGAAAAGCTGTACATTGAAGGGCAGAAATAGACAATCATTGCTCCAGTTATCCGTCAGCATAGGGAGGCGACATCTAACACAGTAAATGTCAATTAAGCACCTGAGTGATACCACATGAGACTAGCTACAACTGTATTCTGTTTATAGTCAAATTCTACATGAAATAACGGTCATAGAGCTATCATTGACGAGTCATTCGATAGAAGTATTATTACTATTTATTATTAGAGTGTTGAGCTGGCAGGTCTGGGGACCCTTTGAACAGCATAATTATTGGGATCACATCAGTGTACCCCAATCATTCATTTTATAACCATTGCCAATTAATAACTGTTGAAAACTAGCAGTTTAACCTTGTTATCAAAGACAACTATGTCCTTCAATGGCAAGTCAATCACATCGACTTGGTCGATGTAGGCAGCCCCAAAACAGTCCAACCGCGCCCGCCACAGGGCTGGACAGTGGCCAACCACGTGTTTTTGGATAGAAGTAACATCACTCTACATTTTGATAAAACAAAGACTTTGAGAGGAGAGGACAAGGGGTAGGGTTAGAAATAAAGTAATAATAAGAGATTGAAATCTACATTTTGATAAATAGTATGGTCACCGGCACCGATAGGCCACACAAATCCTTCTACGGGACACCCCACAATATTGGAGTTTTTTTAAAATTAAAAATCAAGTTGTAAAACTTGCCCATTGAAATAATTAGCAGGGCATCTTAAACGTTACGTCTACACCTGCAGTCTACTTCTTCAGAGGCACTACGCAGATGTTGACGAAACGTTTGGAAGTACGCTTTCAGATCGACCAAAGCCCATCATCCCGGATTCTAATACTTTAACTTTGCCAACCAATGCTAATGACGTCCACAAATTTTATTTTGTTTTACTTTATAATCATAACGCTACGCTCCATGGGGCTTATGCGTTGTATGTGGTTTTGAGTGGGATTGGTTTTGTGTGCACCAGTGTGGATCGGCAAACTGCTAACGGACAACGAGTTGCCCAGGGACCTTCTAAAACAGGTTTGCCTTTGCCTATTGTGAGATTTTTCAGTTTATTGGGTAAGGGTTGTAAAAATGGCTTACTCGAACAGAAACAGAACCGTCTGTTGGCGTAAAGTAGTGGCATCAGTAAGGATATTGCTCATAGAGGAGTTATTAGGGGAGGTACGGTAGCAAGCATAAGTAGGACAGACTAGGAGCAGGTGTTGTACATCCAGGCATGTTGGGTATATGGAAGGCGGAGAACCCGCGAGTCAGCCTCAAGTACCCAATAAGCAGCCGTGTTATTGAAACTTTCTCCGTGCAGCCAAGGTTTGTGTCAACTGACCCATTCCCTACATGAGGCTCTAAAGCTCTAAGTTTATTAAGTAAAAATGTAGTGCAATACATCTTCCTTTTATTAATTTCTTAGTGATAGCTCTGCTACCGACATTTCATGTCATATACAGATTCTAATGCACCAGTACTCCGTCATAGACAATAAAGAGAAAAATAGACATAGAAACCGATATTAATGGAGTTTACATCTTCTGGTACTTGTACAATACATAGTAGGCTATGTACAAATACTAGAAGAAATAAATTATAAAACAAGGTATTATAGCCGTATGCACAACTGTGCAAAGTCAAATACATTGTCAATGTAGTATAGAATATATGATAACACAAGTAAATCAATTAATCAAAACATACAGCAGATACAGTGAGCATACTGTAAATACCTTAAATACATTAAGAGGAAGCTTATCGTTCTTTTTTCTTGTAAAAGGTTAATAGCATACAAACAATTTAATGAATGTATCCGATTGAGCTATTCAGTCGCCTCTATAGGGTTATTACCCGTGTTGAGTTGCGTCGTGTAGACTCGCTGAATTACAAGCACGCTACCACCAAGTTTCAAGAGCAGCCATTAGAAGTTTCACTCCACTAATAAAATGGATGCTAAATCTCGAAAGAGGTTCCTTATTAACATAGTGTCCTGGTCCTAGCCCTGGTCTTATTGCCTATGACTGAGTACTGTCGCAGTCGAATCACGCCGGGCCTAATACACTTACACAGGTACACTACAAAGTCTGTTCACTCGCCCACTCATCAGGGTTAACATCATAGTCCAGCATGGCTCCTTTCAAAGCCCAGAACTGGCCCCAGAATCCGACGTCTAGAACTCTCTTGTGCCACGTCAACAGACTGGGCTTGAGGTAGTCACACTGGGCCTTGACATGTCCAAGCTCATTGCTCCAGTTGTCCACCCAGTAGAGGGACACGACGCCGAGGTTGAGTCGGCGTATCCGCTTCTGACTGTTCAGCACCTCGACTGCGAACACGTACTGGTGAGACGCAGCGTTGCGGACCGCCGGGTCGACTAGCTCCACCTGCAATAATAAGCCAGTTACGTTAAGGTTAAACTTAGTCCAGTTAGTGGAGAACTGGATAATCGAGGTTCCATACACGACGCAACTCGTAACTCAGCTCTATTCTCACCTTACCTATAGTGCTTCAATTACCACATTTACCACCTCTGCTATGTCTCCGCTACCTTTCACGAGTGTCATCACAAGTTCATCTCGGTGTTCAGAAGTTTACCAGACTGTCATTTTGAAGGACATTTTTTATAGATCCAGCCCTACATAGGTCCCTTGCCCAATGCCAAAGACCCCATGAATTCCGGACACTAATTGTATGGTTTCCGTATGAATTTTTGGCCATCGGCAGAATGGTATACGTTCTGGATGTCAACCGACGCCGGCTACAAGCGATAATGGACAAGCTGAGACAAGCTTACAATTGACGCAATGAAACGGCATGACTTAACCAAGTACAGACACGAGTCACCAGACGGTCATACTTCAAGGTATAGGACGGTAGTGTATAATTTTTTTTTCTGACTAGATATCAGCACCGTAGATCCCCTGCAACTGAAGAGGCTAGAAGCGTTTGAAATGTGGTGTTACAGAAGGATGCTTCGGATCAGCTGGAGGGACCACGGGACGAATGAAACAGTGCTAGAGGTTATTGGAAAAGAGAGACAGCTGCTATCTCATATATGTTAAGACACGAACATCTCGAACACACCATCAGTGGAAGGAACCAATAGAAGACGGGAAGAAGGGATTCATGGATCATCTGAAGGAAGACGCAGGGGCTCGAACGTATCAAGAACTGAAGAGGAAAGAGCTGGAGTGAGAGAACTGGAGGAGATAATATGTCGAGAGTTGCTGCAAATCAATCGATGAGATTGCGATCTCAATAGAAGAAGAGTCCATCCGACCCTAATGGGCCCCTTACCTCCACGGGCAAGAGAAAAACGCAGTTGACTTTTCGCTGACCGTGAATCGAAAGTCTTGCACTGATGGATTATAGTTTGAGGTTGTGAAAGTTGCTCCATCGTAGCGGTTTCTGACGGTAATCCCTCGCACTGCACTAAGCACTACAAAAGATAAGCACCTCGTTCCTGGCCTGGATGACCGGGCATCGACTGTCTTCACCTGATGGACTGCAGTGAACGGCAGCGACTTGCTCCAAGCGTTCTCTGACCAATGTCGGTCTCACTACACTACCAACGACATAAGCTAAGCATGCTCACCTGTCCCCTGGCGTGGATGACCGCGCATCGATAGTCTTGCGCTGATGGATTGTAGTGAACGGCAGCGCCGGTGGCAGCTGCCGCCGCAGCCAGCGCATACGCTCGCAGCGGTCTCTGGCGAATACCCGTCACACAGTCGCGCGCCGCATCTCCGTAGTCCCTCAGTAGGCCCTCCCAGAATCGCGCCCACTTCTCCACTATCGTCCCCCTGAATCTCTCTGGCATGTGGATACTGCAAAATATTAGGGTGAAGTAGTTTAAACGCGAAAAATTTAAGGCATGGATTTCAAAATATTTTGTGATCAAATTACGCCCTAAATGTCCTGGCGAAATTGATAAATTCTTCGTTACTCTAAGATACGCAAAGATATGAAAATGGATAAAAGATGAAAAATTCATAAAACACACAAGCTTTCTCAAAACGCGTTGCATTCGCACGAATGTAGTGGTAACTAATGCATAAAATCAGTACTAATCAATCGATCTTGTTTCTATTTAGATGACTTGACATTGGGTCCCAGAGTCATCTTATAGCTTGATTTACACTGTAATTGGCATATGACGAGAACCACCCGCTTACACTGGGTCACAACCCCTTTTGCTGCTTCATTGCCTGAGCTACGGATGAGAATTTTGCCCGCCTGCATGAACCTGAAATCATCCAAAGAATGAGTACTCACGACTTCCAGAACGCGGAGCCCCGAAGGCTGGCCCGCGTGAGGGCTGTGCGAAACATGTCACACACTCAGCATAAGTACCATGGATACGTTCAACAGCTCAACAGCGGCGGGCAGGGCAGAGCACCAGCCGAACACCCACCAGAACAGGTCGCAGTCCCACTCGTCGAAGAAGAAGTATGACAGCGCTACAGCGCCACTCAGATGAGAACCAGTCGATATCAGTGCTGAAGAGGGCAACAGCATGGACAGACCACTCATGAACAAGACCACTTCGACGCCGAGTAGAGATATGGATGTGTAAGAGCCGACAGTTAAGCTAAAAAAGGGAGAATTTTTAACATTATAAAGTTTCCTTACTGATCCCTTTCAAGCGAAAAATCTATTCGCAAAATAGCTAATAGGACATTACTTACTTCCAGGCCTGTTCGTCGTATTCTTCTTCACTGAATTCAAAGGGTAAGCAGGCTTCAACGTTGTATTTCTGAAAACAAACCATAATTTTTACAGGCCCCAGCAGTCAATCAACTAACCTCTGTTTTTCACATGTACATTAAAACAATAAATATATTTATTTTTACATAATGCAATCAATATGCACAAGAGCCCAAACCCAACGCCAAGCTTTGAGCACAGCACAAGACAATCAGCTTGATGAGCCATAATACTAGAAATATTTCTCAAAATCATTTTCAAGAGAATATATCAGCAATGTGATATGACCATAGCGGCAGAACAGTTCGTCTTTAGGAACAAGATTGGCATTGTATGGCTTACAAGTGTTGGTTCAAAGATGTCTGGACATGAACAAAGACACTTGTGTTTTATTGCCCTATGAAAAGGCTTTTGACTATGTAAGGCACGAGAAATGGCTTGATGCCCAAACTAGTGTTGTCATCGGTTATAGGAATCTGAGAGCTATTGCTAATTTGTACTGGCATTAAACTGCTGCAGTCCTAGTGGAAAACACGAAGTCAAAACAAATACCCCTAAGCGGCGCGTCAGGTAGGGATGTGTGGTATCACCTAATCTGCTGAGCGGATCATGACAGAGGCTTAGGATGCAGCCAAAGATGGTATTGTTATCAATGGGGAGCCTTCCGTGTCGGAATCAGCGATTGGACCTTAGATTGTGAATGGTGAAATGTTAAACTTACATATATAAGTTACATGATCCCAATCGTTCCATATGGTATGGAGGGATGGATTTTGACACAAGCTATGGAGAACAGAATCAGTGCATTTGAAATATGGGCATTCACTGTACAGACCAATGCTGCACATACATGGCTATTAGTATGACCTTATTCTTGGGGTTAAAATGTAAGCAAAACAATTTTGAATAGCACTTTCCAACATAAAATTATCTAGTTTACATTTTTAATTCCAGATTGAGATCAAAATTAATCGCCATAGTAGGCCCACTGGAGAGATCGTGTCCCGAATGGTGAGGTCCTGATACAGAAGCCGAGTTGCTGCTGACGGTTAAGAATCGGAAACATACTTCGGCCATGTGTTGAGGAACTTTCTGCGTGTCTTCTGTCAGTTCTGTCTCGTATAAGGAGCTATTGAACAAGTGTTCCAAAATATTTTTGGCATGCTCGAATGTCTCATATATCCCCTACATAGAACTCCAGTTCGGACACGTAAAGAGAATGGATAACACTTAACAGCAGATGCGCGGTAAATGCTGGAGGAACCTGAGTCTTTTTCAGGTACTTTCAAAGTACGGGCAACTCATCAGATATAGGGCGACGTTTTCGCCTCTGAAAAGGGGTGTGGGGGCGCTAGCTGGTGTATGGAGGCAGAGGGCATAATGCAGACCAGTAGCTTTCGCTCATGGACGATTCTTCATTTGACTGGTTTCTAGCCTATATCACTGTCGCTTATGCCCGAAAGCAAGGGCGCATTGTAAATCATGATCTGCATGGCCATCGATCACGAAGTAAGGATGACATCCAATTGGAGCAAGTAAGAGTTGTTAAAACCTCAGGAAATCTGACTTACACTCAACGATTTACCGCGTTCCATTCTTCCTTAACTCACTCCAATATCGAATTTCAGAAAAGGGGTAAATCCATTGCTCAAGGGGTGTTGTCCTTTCTACGCGAACGAGTTCATGAAGTGGGAGAACTTATTTTAGTATTATAGTCCAGGTTTTTAGTTGATGACACATGGAAGTATTCAACCAATATAAACTGTGCAAGTGTACTATCACCACTAAACATAACACCGAGCAAGCAAGCGTAATCTACAACGCCTCTACAGATTTCAATGCATGCAAATTAAATTGAATTATCATGTTTGCAATTAGTAATGAAAGCAATGCACATACACACACACATTTATACGCAAACTTACACGGTTAGCAGCGACAAGAACAAGCACAGTAAAATGGGCTAAAATTGCAAGAAACCTAGCCGGAACCAACCCACGGCAGGCATCCGATAGCCTCATTGCTTGGTCAACCCCCTCAATGTCCGTTGTTATTATTAAAGAATTAATATAATCACCTATTTTATTAGCCATAAAGAACTAATATTTTATACGGTTTCTACGTTAAATTGAAATTTGCAGTTCTTCACCGCACAATGCAATATGCATTGATTTTGTCCTTTGTTTGTCTTCTGGTTGCTTATTTACAATTTGAAATTTGAATCGATTTATCGAAAATCGATTGCCGCCAAAATTTAAATTTTTTTACGAGAAACCTAGCCGGTAGCCGCCGGCACCCGATGGGGAAATTACCGATAATTACAAAATTACGTCAAACACACAAAAACCTTGAATTGGAAAGCAACCTCTTTGGCTTCGTTATTTTAATTAGCACCTGAAATATCCCCAAAGCTGGAAAGCATCAATAACATTTTCAGGGAATCCTCCAATATAGAAAAAAATTATTTTCATGAATTCACAATGTCGAAATTCATTGTTTGCCCCCAGGCGAGTAAGGTAAGAGTACATAGCTTAAGGCGGTGTTTCCACATAGGCTACGTCAATCGTCAATGAGAAATATGGTTTTGACGTGGTAGCAGAATTTTTAGTATGTCTATGTGTATTAATGATGTATGCTACCATATTATAATTTAATTTATAATAGATAAGTTAAAGATCTACATAATGGTCAGAAGTCATAACTCATAAGTCATGTATTGGCCATTTTTAAAATACAATGGTATTCTCGGAGTCGTTACAGATAACACTCTATTATGTCAAACAAAAACATAGAAACATATACTACATAAGATATAAACTCAACTGTTGTAGTTGTGGTCAAAAAAATCAGGCACGGAGTAAGGGCGGTTCACACCAAGAAGCCTAATCACGCCCTTCCTAAATTGGGATGGTGTTAGATTTGGAAGCCTTAGGCGGGGTTTCCATATACGTCAATCGTCAATGAGAAATATGGTTTTGACGTGGTAGCAGAATTTTTAGTATGTCTTTAATGTCTGCTAACCTTCAATTTTATATTTCTCATTGACGATTGACGTATGTGAAAACCCCGCCTTAGGAGGCTGGGTAGGTGGTTATACAACCTCGCACCTAAGTGGTGGGGTGAATTTCCCATGGCGGCTGTACGGTATTGCTCCTGGTGCAAGTCACCCCCACTCCGTGTCTGATGGTGGTGGGTGTCTGCAATAAAAGCATATTTGTGCAAGTGCCTACGAGTATACTGTACGTCAGGGTCTCGAGTGTAAACACTGATGCCAGAGGGAGGATATCGAGTTTCTCGAATAAGGGTCGACAAGACACTCGCTGATCCCTTGTCCCAATCAGAGCTCTAATGGCACGCTTTTGGACTTTGAAAACCCGATCGGACTCAGTGGCGCTTCCCCATGTTGCTATCCCATAACGCATTCTGGAGTCAAAAACAGCGAAATAAACAATTTTTAGTATGTCTTGGCTAACTAGAGGCTGCAGAGTGCGCAGGAGGAAGATAATTTAGCGCATAACTTGTGAATGTGTGGTCGCCAGGTCAACATATGATCTATACTGAGGCCCAGAAAAGCCACGGTAAGAGCAGCAGGAAGATCTATCCCATCGGAAACCAGGCTAATGGCTTCCTTGTTGAGGTTCGCTAACTGAAATATCATAAATTCTGTCTTTTGGTCTCATTAAAAGAAAACAAACGTCGATGACAAAATCAAATTTGAAGTAAAATTGCCCAGTGAAATAGCCGCCTAAGCTAATCAGAGCTATTTAAATTAGGTAATTGCGAGTCAAGTCAATAAACTTACAGCGCCTATTTTGCTGGAAAACCTGCTAGTTGGATTTCACATTTGTTCTTTATTTGCCGCTATTTTCCTTGTTTTACGTTGGAACCTGACAGATTCGGTTACATTTCCTTTGTCGCTTCACCGTACGTTCCACCGCTTTCGCTTATTTAGCTTATCGACGAAGACATACCGTCTGGGACCTCAAAACGAGTAAAACCGTTGAAAAGCAGGATCCGAAAAAATCTTTCAACTTCGAATGCCACTTCAATCTAAGATTGGCGATTATCATGGCAATTTGGACATCGGAAACTGCTGCTCTGAAAAGGGAAGTCATGCACTTGTCAAACCACTGCTTCAAGTTTTTCAAGCAGGATGTTCTTCTGCCTAGAACCCTCAGTCCTATCTTCCCTTGGATTATCACATGCAGAAGACGATGCTTTTTTTCCTCATCTGATGGCCGCAGTATGTTACTTTCTATTTCTTAACCGTCAGCAGCAACTCGGCTTCTGTATCGATTCGCCTCAGAACCTCAGCATTTCGACCGTCATAACGAGTAGGAAAGCAATAAACAAATCCCATTTGTAATTAAATATAGGAAGCTTCCGCGAGATGATAAAGAAAACACTAGTTTTAACAACATTCGTACAACGTTATTATATTAAAGGGTACATGCTAGTATAATAGTCTACAGGTAGAGGGTGTAGAGTATATTGCGGTGAGGCGAGTAAATCCTCTTATTGTGGTTTACGGAATGACTTGCCGGCGTACTTGGCGGTTGCGCCCAGCTCCTCTTCAATGCGGAGAATCTGATTGTACTTGGCCAGACGTTCCGATCTGCAGGGGGCTCCGGTCTTGATCTGGCCAGTGCTGAGCCCAACTACGAGGTCGGCGATGAATGAGTCTTCTGTTTCGCCGGATCTATTGGATGAAAAAGGAAGTTAGATATCACATGCAGCGTGTAGGGTTAGAAAGATAGAAAATTTTCTAAATTAATTTTAAAACTAGACCCCGCATACCTGTCAAGTAAGCAAATGGCAAGATATTCCCATGAGATAGTACTGACCTGTGAGATACCATGGTGCCCCAGCCGTTCTGCTTAGCCAGCAAATGGGCGCGAATACTTTCGGTGACAGTGCCAATCTGGTTGACCTTGAGCAGAAGACAGTTGCACGCCTTCTTCTCTATGGCGGTAGCGATACGCTTGGGGTTTGTCACTGTCAGGTCATCACCGACGATCTGAAATTTAAATAAAGACACATATGTAGACCTGATTAGATAGGGGAAATATGAAAATTACTTGGTGCCTTTGTGTTTTTCTCCGCCACTGAATATTGGCATTGTGGGTGGGTCCCATCATCGAAAAAGTCTCGGTGGTTGGGAACTGGACGGTATAAGTGCACCCACCCGCCTATTGTACAAAACCCTTCCTGGTGGCTATTTTAGTAGTTCTTACTCGCAATCATACAGCGGTTTGTTACACGTCGATCCGGCTCTGGTTGGTCAGGGACCTTTAAAAAAATAGAAGCAAAACGGGCAAATTCCATTTCAGTTAATATTTCAGGAGAGCCAAAAAAACTATAGCTAAGTGCCCCATGATTGCATCTAAACCCAATTTTTGAACTAGTTTTACGCTGGGTCCAGACTATGCATTAACGCAATGCATTATGGCAATGCCATAGCGCTTTTTCGTAGTGTGGACGCAACAAAAGCCGAAACGCAATGCATTACGGCCAGGGATTACGGGATTCGAAAGTTTGCGGTCTCTGTCCAAGGAAAGCCGATCGGCATGCTGTAGTCTGGACGGCGCGTGATCCCTGTTCCCGATGCATTCGTCAATGCGCATGCTCTCTGTACCCGTGTGGTCAGGCTTCAGTCATCTGTGAGTAGATTTGTGGGCAAACTACTCAGTCAATTCTGATGAAATTTATTGGCATGTAGGTTCACAAAAATCGTACCTCGAGACCATTTTTTTTTATTTGGGGGTAACTCAATTTGGGGGGTTTTATTCTCAAAAACCTCCAAAAAAAAGTCTAAAAAATTATTTCTCAAAAAAGGTTCCAAAGATTTCCTTTAAATTCACATATATTGTAGACGTTATTAATGTTGAAAAAATGCGGGGGTCACTTGCCCCTTGCTAGTTTGCTTCGGGGGGTAAAAAATTAAAAACAAGCCAATTTTCATGAAAAATGACTAAAAAATAATTTTCCTGCGGTACCATTCTCTCGATGATTTCTACCTTCAGGCATGTTTTAGGTGTTCAATAGAGTAACAAAACCAAACAGGTTGATTTCCCAAACAAACTTTTGGTTCATGGAAAAAAAATTTTTTGTTGAATAAATTATGGAAAATTCACGCTCCAATACATTGCGTGCCCGGTCATTGTTACTACTGTTACAATGTATTGGTCTGTTCGTTCCTGAACATGCAATCGAGTTTTAAGGGGTTTTTAATATATTGAGGTGGACCCCCCCCCCCCCCCCCGATCTTTCATTAAATCGCTGGCGCTGTAGGTAGTCCTACTTTTTAAACTGGGTCGAACACAAAATCTTTTCTTCCTGTGCATAGGTGCACAAGGCAAAATCACGGCAGCAGCGGCGGCCAACACTACGTCATCTTCTTCCTGAAGCCTTGCGAGCGATACTGATCCCGCAATCACACGTCCACACTGCAACTGTAGTGTGGACGGCCTCAGTCTGGACGCAGCTTCAGCTTCTGATGTTAAATTCAATGGATAGATATCAACCAGACGAATCTATTGGCGCCAAAAACTCAATTTCAGAAATTTGTGGACTTAACCCGTTTTGCACACTCAATTGGTAAATTTTAAATAATTAAAATAAACTGATGCGAGATATTTAAATAATTTGGCATGCTTAGCTTACCTGAATGGTGGTGTTGGCAGTGATGTTGGTCCAGGCCTCCCAATGGTCCTGGTCAAAGGGATCCTCAATGGACACAATGGGAAACTCCTTGATGTAGCCTGTATACAGTTCAGTCAATTTCTCATATGGGAGCCACTGTGTCTTGTCGGAAGCGGGGTTCTTGAAGTCCAAATCGTACAATCCTTCCCTGTAGAACATAAATTTAAAGCAAGGTACATTAGTCGCAGCAAGTTTATATTCATTACGTGTATAGTACATTGTAAATTGATCGAAAAATGCGCTCATCATTCAGATCAGTCTTTCATTTGATATCAAACATGTCTGATTTTGGTAAATATTTACCCACTGGGGTAAAATTGACAGGGTGTCCGTTATTGCATTGCATAAGTGTGGTCATTCTCCGAACACATTTTTAACTTTCTCCGAAAACTTAAGGTTTGTTTAGTAAATGGTATGCATAGCGAGGTTTATTTGCCGCACAATTAAACGAAGGAGCAATGCTCAGTGTTGCTGAACTGCAGAAATCTCGCACAGTTGGTCTACTGTCCTGATGTTTTTAACAACTCTACGATCTCTTCATGAGATATATTATACTTATAAGACTTTTTCCCCCTCCAATTGTCTCTTACGGATATTGTCTCCTTAATTTGTATGAATTCCAGTGAAAATGTCAAGATATCATCACTTACTTGTGGAACTCGGAGGCAGCAACGTCCATACCGATTTCAATCTTGCCCGTGTATCCTGCCTTGGCGATGGCCTCATTGATAAGAAGAAGAGCGTCCTTGTTGTTGAGAATGTTGGGCGCAAAACCACCCTCATCTCCTACAGCAGTGGCGTCCAGACCAAACTTTGTGTGAATGACTTTTTTCAAATGGTGGTACACCTGCGTGAGAAACAGTAACAAGTTAAATCATGGATGCAGGTTAGATAGATGGCCACATTGATAATAGCGTCCTTGTTCTTGAAAACGAAGTCATGTAAATTGATAAATTCTAAAAAAACATACGATTTATTTATTTATATTGGGCGCCAAACCACCCTCATCTCCTACATCAGGCCAAACTCTGTATGAACGACTTTTTCAAATTGTGGCACACCTGCGTAAGAAACAGAAACAAGTTCAATCATGGATGCATGTTAGCCGCCATATTCATAACGGTCTAAAGCCCCGCGATGGTTTATTTACCTCTGAGCCCATTTTCATAGCCTCTGTGAAAGAAGTGGCACCTGTCGGGAGAATCATGAACTCCTGCATGGCTAGCTTGTTGCCAGCATGTGAGCCGCCATTGATGACGTTGAACGCAGGGGTGGGCAAAATAATGTTAGAGTTGCCAGCCAGCTCAGCAATATGTCTGTTAAAAAAGAGAAAAATGTTATTTTAGTATAATCTACATGTTACTATGAAAAAATGTAACCCACGGATTCGATTATTTCTCCCACGAAAGTCTCGGTAAAGAAGCCGGCAGCGGCGGGGCTGTCCAGTTTTACATTGGCGGCTATTCCACCGGCAAATTTGCTTCACTAAAATTCACTTGTGTTTTGAAATTTTTTGATTGTTTTATTTTAAGGAGACGATTATATCTATTATACGTTAAATTATAATATGGTAGCAGACATCATTAATAATATTACAATATAACTTAATTTATAATAGATAAGTTAAGTATCTACATAATAGTCTCCTTAAAATAAAACAAACAAAAAATCTCAAAACACAAGTAAATTTTAGTGAAGCAAATTTGCCGGTGGAAGAGCCGCCTTAGCGAAACTTCATAAACTATCTACGGTAAACAAAAGAGTTAGAAGTACCATATGAAAACGACTTAGGAGTTTACATGGATTCTCAATCCCAATGGATATTGTATAAAACAACGTAACAACGCCGTGGCGGCTTCATAGACAACGGCGGTGCAAAATCAAATTCCACAAGAAATATCGTAGATCCATAAATGCGATGTCATA
Source organism: Psococerastis gibbosa (assembly GCA_963971405.1). NCBI lineage: Eukaryota > Metazoa > Arthropoda > Insecta > Psocodea > Psocidae > Psococerastis > Psococerastis gibbosa. The sequence continues at coordinate 44,092,278 of OZ020489.1, read as the reverse complement.
AATTAGAAGAAATGTTACTCTACATTTTGATGTGTAATATGAGGCCGTAACGAATCCCCCTCAGCCACAGTTATTGGCTTGATATGTTAAAATCGGTGTTAGTGACGACCATATTGACCACGACCCATCAGCCCGGGTTCTACTGGTTCTCCATACGACTCCGGCCGTCCAAGTCTTTGCAGCTACATAACGTTAATTACTCTAAACAACACACATTACATAAATTCACATCAGCATGCGAGTCTCGATATTCTAGAATCCACAGCCAGCACTCTACCGACCGAACCATTTCCACCGGCGACGCAACGACAGTATCCTAATGAGCCCAATCATCATTAGTAGGTGTAGAACCTGTGAGAACTCAAACTCAAGGCCAGGTACACTGATATTATGACAACTAATGTGTGTACCTGATTTGGGGGACAGGGGCTTGTACAGTACAGTGTACGGAGCTTCAGTTACGATGTGCGCTGTAGAGTGGACCGACTGCTACTATTGCCAAATATCTCCAACAGGTATGGATGCATTTACAACATTACTTATAGAGCAAACGGGAGTACCCCCACTACGCATTTTTGAACAAAGTCAATTTTCACAACAACTATCTATCGTATAGCCGCCAACAAGAACCATTGAATTCGCGAAAACTCCTCTACATCGCGATACGTGACATGTGGCAATCACTAAGACCAATTGGCCACAGTTTCTCAACTGCTTCCGCCCCACACCAATCATTTCTTGTCCAAATCAAATTCACTAATTGTGGCCAACTTAAGTTAAAAAGAGGTACATTATAAATCATGAATCAAAATGCGCAGAAAATTTCTTCTCTTTGTTCTGATATTTTTGATAACTCTACGGTTGATAGATATTTCATGAGATATTTGATGTTTACACTTGTAAGGCTTCTCCCCTCCGATTGTCTCTTTATAGGAAGGCCACTCAAGGACCAAGGTCAAGGACCAAGGGGGTAGTTTTAGGACCATTTTTGTACTATCATCTGGATCTCGTAAATGTCGCGACAAGTGGAATATTGGTAACGGTTCTGACTTGCACTTGAAAGATTGTTAAATGAGTCCATCCCACATTTTCTAGACACATTTTGGAGGGCACGTCAAGCAGGCAGTGAGCTTTACAACCCAAACTCCGCTAGGTAGGCTTAGTAATAGAACAAAGGTATTATTTTATTTATGAATACAATAAATTTCTTATTGAGGTGCAGAAATAAAAAAGTTGATTTGAAAGTTAGCCCGTTCGGCTCTTTTTAGAAGTTATGTTTCCCAATTTAGTTTATTATAAATTCATGTACCCAAATAGTTTGCCACATTTTTTATTTTGCTCTAAGTCAATTGTATAGCACTTGTCTATGAACGTTTGATGCCGAGCAAAAGGAAGGAATATGCAGGAAGCCGAAATCTTTTTTACGGTTTGTTAGTACCTAGAAATACTCTCATGGGCAGAACCAGTTTTGCAGACTCTGAAATTTTCTGAAGTTGACTCTGGTTGTCCAACTACAATTTGCTACAATGAAAAAAATCGTCCCTTGTGTTGCCGGACCTAAGAGTCTAGGAGCGAAAGGTCCTGCGAAAATTCACTAGAGCAGTCGGAGACGCCGATGTATAAAGAATAATAGTAAAAGGTAGCAGAGTGGGTCTACGACAATAATGACTGTGAAAAAACATGATGGAACATGTGTTCCGGCAAGGCGTCCGCACCAAATTTGGTCTTGTAACATGCAACATAAATACAATTAAACTTAACAGGATCTATGTCTAGGTACTGTTCGCCCAGCCATTAAAGTGTGCCTCACTTCAGTCTCCAAATTGCACGGAGAGGTGAGCCACATCTAGGAATATCATAGGAATGTTATTGTGTATAATATATTTTAATGGCTGGGCGAACAGTACATTCAATGTATACGAAAACCGGCGACTTACTTGTACAAAGGAATACCCTTCTGAGCAGCACCAGCTTTGCAGACAGCGAGAGAAACCCCCAAGATTGCGTTGGCACCGAATTTGGACTTGTTCTCGGTGCCGTCGAGCTTCAGCAAGAACTCATCGACCTCCGTCTGCTGGGTGACCGTAAGCCCGGCCTTCAAAAGTTCTGGGGCGATGGCATCGTTGATGTTGGAGACGGCCTTTAGTACCGACTTGCCGTGGTAGTTGTTCTTGTCGTTGTCTCTCAGTTCCAAGGCCTCATAGATGCCGGTACTGGCGCCGGATGGCACGGCAGCGCGGAAGACACCTGGGGAACAAAAACTGCATATAATACAAGTGAATCCACAATGAGCTGCCACATGAATCTTTTCTATATTGTACCTACACAATTCGCTAAACCACCATAGGGCATAGAACCATTGGTGGAGCGCGGAGATTGTAATGGTTTGTCCATGTAAAAAGAATGGATAGCAGTTTTAGCGGCTGGAAGAGAAAATGTTGGGTGTACGAAGGAGAAGAAGACCGCGGAAGAGATTGAAAACCAATTTTAGAACTGAATCCGGAATGATCATGTTATATAGTGCACATATTTAGAAAGACTATTTCTATGGCTAGTATCAAAGGCATTCAATGTCACTGCCTTTACACATAGCAGAACAGACCTACAATGAAGGCGGTGATAAGAAGAGTACGAAAAAGATGGCTATACAGATAGGATCGCGAATGCAACAATTACAACTCTTCATTATTATTAGTGTCAATACATGGCTGATCAGGAAGGATCGGGGAAGGCTCATATATCGCACGGGGAAAGATCACTAACAACAACAACAACATACCTTTCTCTGTGGTGAGATCAACCTCAACGGTCGGGTTGCCTCTTGAATCAAAAATTTGACGGGCGAAAATCTTTTGGAGGGCCATTCTTAGAGCTGATCGTTGAGAGATGACTGGTATTTCACTGAGAGACCTGAAACCAATAGGAACAAGCACATAATGATTAATTAACGTTGCACGTAGCACTTCTGTGAATAGAGTTGATAACATTTCATAGATAATTTGGTGTGAATCACCTAGTAATTAGGATTATTAGTAGTCAAGTCTAGAAGTCGATTAAAGAATCGAATATCCATTGGTTATTGCACACAACTACTTGGGCCATGCAAGCTGAAAGTTTTTATTTCTGAACTGGTCTCTTCATGGAGTCTGGAGACACTCAGACTGCTCACTTGCCGAGATAAAGCCCGGCTTCCCATTCAACATTCAACCTTGTAATGTTTGATGATGTATGATAGCCCATCATCTCATCACATTTCCTTTCTTTACTTAAGTTGCGTTGATGAAGAATAAAAATTGAAAAAGTAGATACAAGAATGAGAAGCTTGTCATGTGTTGCCTGAATATGCCACATTATTGGCATAGGTGAAACGATAAATTGCTCCATAAATCAATAGGGCCCTAATGAGGGTACGGTAGGACAGTGAGGCCTATGTTGATTGTATATGCTAGAAGCGGGTGAACATTATGTTAACGTCACTGACGTAACACATGCTAAGTTATATAGTTTAATTATTAATTGGCTGCCACGGTCATAGTAAATACACATAAATAATTCCTAAATTAATTTTTATAGAACAGAACATAGTAAATCTGTTTGCATGGCCGGCTGATAAAACTCTAAATTTACCATTTCTACTTGATAATAGAATATTCTACTTATTAAAATTTGAACTTTCAGATATTGTGTTGATCATAATAATGTAAAACACTACATACCAAAGAGAGAAAGGCTGAATTTACCTGAAAAAAGATTTCAAGCCCCAGAAAATGTAATGAAGGTCAATGTATCCTCTGCGAAGGACGTCAGAAAGGAATGTTGCCAATTTTATTGTTCCCAACTTTATTTTTGCCTACTAACAGAAGAAACTGCATGTTTAGCTTTCTTGAATTCTGTGGAACTTTGAATATACCTTAGCAATGAAATAATAATAGAAATATAATTTTGAAAAATTTTCAGGCATTTGAAGTATTAATGATATTTTAATATTAATAATATCTTATTAATTATTATATTTAGCACCAAATTAAAAAATTTGAATCCTAAATTACAAATTTCCTAACACCATTTTAAATTTTGGCGGAATAAATGAAAGTTTGTGAAGCAGACGACAAATGTAAACATTTGTTGTCTTTCCGAGTTTTTGTTGTGAGACCGCCTGGACATCAAAATTGTTAAACGTTATTTTATTTAAAAATTCGCCGCGAGTTCGGAGCCTTAATTTTTTGGATTATTTATGCAACAGTAGACAATAAACAGGTATTTAGCATAATCATCAAACTAAGTGTAGAAATGTTGCATTTTGTGTCTACGAGCTTTTATTCTTTGTCGCTCGAGGCCAAAAATATGGCTGCTGCTTTTATGTTACCTATTGATTTTGACTTATTTTGTCAATCTTGCTGTGATTTATTGTTATTCGCCGTTAAATAACTCAACCACATACATTTTAACTTAATAACGTCGTAAATGCAATAACGGCACGCCGTGATGCTTCACGAACTACGCGGTTTTATGATAAAACGGCATAAGGTGTAGTGAGCATGGGTAATTCTATTACATAAGGAAATGGCACATCTTTGTTACCTGGCACATGAATGAACATTTTCTATGATTCTTATTAAGAACCACTATATATATTTTAGGCGTTTTAATATAAATACGAATACAACATTATTAATGGTTTGCTCCGTTACTTAGCAACAACTGCGGTTGCAGTGTAGGAGTATCCTAAACGAGGAAAGTGCCAAATGTCTATTTTAAATTTTTAATCACTCTTATTCTCAGCCTTTGGGCCTTAAATGCCATTTTAATATAATCGTCGACGTAACCTACAGAATGGACATCAGTGTTTGCCTTACATAAGGTAGGTACTGTATAAAATTTTATACATGTGTTTATTAAAATTTAACTGAGATCGTCGGGAACAGTCCATTTGACCTGAGAACTTAGAACTCGACTAGGCTATGTAAACTATTAAACGGTAGGTCGAGGTTCGAAATTCGCCATAAAAAGAAACTTATATTCGATCTGACCTGGGTCACACTAAATAGTGGGGTTTTACGTATTTCGGCAGCAGTAAAGTGTATATTTCAGCTACGAAGACTTCTTCATGTAACTGGAGGGAGGGGGGGGGGGTAATAACCCCCCGGGGGATTTGTTGTTGTTGAAGGTTCAGTTGAACTACCCCTAAGAAAATCGTAAAATTTTATTACCTGTCGTTCCTTGGTTCAAAAGAAGTCCTTTTGTGAAAAAAATGAGGCATTGTGGTTGCACTTGCATGGATAGTAAATGTCTCAATGAAACCAAAATAGTATAGAAATCCAGTTATGGCGTCAAATTCTGATGATTTGATTGGTCAGGCAGGGACCCATTGGCTACCTGATAAAGAGCCCCAAAAATTGCAGAAGACAAAAGGTGCGAAACTGGGTTTCTTGATATCGTATATTACTTTAGGCCAAGCGCGAGGCCTTGTACTCCACAATTTGTGGAAGTGTCACAAATTGTTAACTAAACCAACTGTATGAATTTTTTTTTAATTTGGTAGGCCTACTCTCTTGTTGCAGTCTTATTCCATTTTCATGTTTGCTGAAGGTGCATACTTTGCTAGAACGAACCAAGGGCTCAGGGGCTCGAAATTGTGAAGCTCTCACATAAGTTTCATGCAGAAAAGAACAACCCGTTGTCGTTCTGATTCTGGTGGCGAAATCGTCTTTACTGCCGTTCACCTACACCACCTGGAACTTGAAGAAGACAATATACAAGCTAAGGCTAGAGTTTTATGTAAGGGTCATTCACTCTTGCCAAGCATATTTAAAAGTGAAACTTCTTATGTGAGGGCTTTGAAATTCTGATCCTCCACCTTTCTGTGGTGCGAAAACAAGCGCCACTACCTACCTCGTTTGTCGGGAAGCATCTTAGTGTTGCACTGTTGCGGTTGACCTCTAGTTTTGGATTTGTGGTTCCACCTACCGGGTCTTCGACCAATCAGAACACGCATTGGACACTTCCGAAGAACTGCAAATCCTGTCTAGACTACAAAGCGGGCGCTGATTTGTCGGAGTATACGTGGCACCAGAAATTCAAAAAGGGGGGAGAAATGTGCCATCTCTCCTGTATCGAACTCTGTTTACCTTCCTTAGTGCAGCATGCGCAGCGTAGGGGGTCAGTTCGTCAGTTCCATTTCTTGTACTTGACCCATTCATTGCCTTGAGCTCTGCCATCGCTTTCCCCCTTTTCTCGGCCAGTTGTTCGATTCCTTCTTGGACTGTCGTCCTAGGTCTGCCCATGTGTCTCCCGCCTTGTGGTCTCGCCTTGCCATCGTTTTCCCCCTTTTCTCGGCCAGTTGTTCGATTCTTTCTTGGACTGTCGTCCTAGGTCTGCCCATGTGTCTCCGGCCTTGTGGCCTCGCCTCAACCAGTCTCCGGTTGATCCTTTGCATTTGGACGTGACCGAACCATTGTAGCTGCTTGTTCTCCAGTCTTTTCTCTACTGATCCCATTTCTCCTATACATTAGACTTTACGCCTACTATTGATCAGAATTAACCATGCATGTGCCTGAGGGCTAGTCCAGCTTAAAGCCATATCCGTCATGGTGTTGTTGAAAACATGTCTAGAAGCCGCAATGCTACGCTACATTACAGTAAACGCAATTGCATTTACGGCTGTTTGTAAACAAGCGTTAAAACTCTTTCCCACGTAACTTTCCAATGCTTATGGGTTATGGCTACTCGAGTCAATATTAATTATGGCAGACAGTATAATGGCGGAATTATTAGCCATTCTTCATGGGTCATACGGCTGGAAGTAACCAATCTGTTGATTACCCCTCTCTCCGGGAAAGTGCGGGCATTTCACGTCAACGCATTATTGCCCTGTCATGACCAGCCTCTTTTAGTTGCATTATAATTATTTTAATATGAAATTTGCCTTCACTTTATCCCTTATTTTATCGTGACTCTGCGACCAACTGCCAGACAGTTCATGTTGACATACAAATGTCTCAGTTTTTACCCTAACTGCAAGCTTAGGCAATCTAGAGTGCTATATAGAAGGAGTGGGACATTATTGAATTGATTGGTCCACCTGCCACGACTTTGACCAATAAGAGCTTTGACCATGTTTTTTTTTGGACGAATTAGAGCAAAATTTGTAGCCCCTGCGGGATTTGTTGTTGTTGTTTAGAAGTGTCCAAGATGTGCTCTGTTTGGCCATGAAATAACTTGAAAGCCCTTGCTTCCCGTCATAGTTGCTTTTCACTTTCTACTGTTCAGTGCAGTACTTACCCAGATACCAATCAGTGGCGGAATTTAGGTTAACAGCGGGTCATGACTATATTGTATACAAAAGCACCTTCACCATATATGTGTAGCAATGAAACCTTTCTGCCCTCTGTGCGACACGCGGGAAGAAAAGGACAGAAAACACCTTAAGACGTGCCCAGCTCTCGTCAATAGCAGAGGTTCACCAGATTATGTGTTGTATTGGGGTGCAAGAAAGCTGATGGCGGATGCCTAATGCTATGGAGTAATATAAAAAAAAGTTGAGAATTCGGTTTTCAATCTTTACATCTTCAAAATCTTGATGTTAAAGTTGTCTTGAATTTCTATAAAACGTATCCCACCATGACTTCTGCATTGACTATTTCTCGTCCATTTCATGAAGTCTTCTCCATTGAGTATTTGGTATATTTCTGCGTTATCGTGCTATGTCTTTTATTTTATCTAGTTCTAAATATTCACAGCGAGCCATGAGCTCCAACCGGGACTCAGACTCGATACACCCACGAGCTAAACGGTGATTCGACGAATTGCTTAATCGAGCCCATGGCAGTTTGTCAGCGTGTTGCAACGGATAGGGTACTTAGTTACCTGGGACAGACGGACGGATTCAGGAATTAACGGACCATGTAAAGACTCTGAGTGTAAGCTGAGTAAGTGTGTCCTCCTAGAGAGCGTTGTAGGTGTGTATTAGGCGGTTTTCAAATGATGACTTTATACTTTTCCTCGTGAAAGTAGAAGCATTTCCTGCAATCCTGCAATGGCGCTTATTGCACCAGTGGGCTTAACCAGCTCTGTACTCTACTAACCTAAAAGTTGCGGCCAATGAAATGGTCTGTCACATCCTCCTATTCTTCTCGAGCAATTAGTCGATGATGATGACTTTTTACCGAATCATCGCTGTGGGCGCCTGTCTGAACGTCTATTTCTTAGGAACACACCTTCAACTTTTAAGATTTACCTTAGTAGTAGTCGTATGGTTGGACACAGTCCCAGGCCACGGTGTGGGCCCATAGGACAGTGGACCTCCTGATTATAGTGGATTCCGAACCACATGGGAAACACAGTGAAGTCACACGATTAGTTCGGAGGTGACCAGGACAAGTCCTAAGATTTACCTTAAAGATTGGGAAGACCAATCCATAAGCATAGCACAAGGTATTTCAACCGCAAGGAGGCACTAAATTATCTAGGCCCATAAAAACACTAGAATACATAAGGTTCGGATTTGATAGCTCTTACTGTAGCCTTAAGCTTATTGTAACCCGGTTCGCATCCCATTTTGAAACCTGTGTTTTCCTGTTGTATCCGTCTGGTTACACCTTTCCTTAACTCAGGTGCAGGACTATGGGTAGTATGATCTAGGAGTCGGGATCCAGGCCACTGGGCCCATAGGCCATAGGTCCCCAGTTGTTCAAGTCAAGTTCTATTGCTTCTTCGAATCTCGCTTTGACAGCAGGTTGGACTACTGGAGCCCAACTTTCATTAGCAACAGCGCACAGCAACATGCTTAAGTCTGGGGCGCCAGATCAAATGGCGTTCAGCAAGACTACTGTCGGCCTCCATCGTACAATTGCACATTTTCCCTGGACTAGGGTGTGTTTTTGACTCGCTGCAGTCTGGCCACTAAACATCCGTCTCACAAACCTGCCAACATCAGAGAGTGTTTGCGCATGTAGGTGTTTTTGGCTGTGTCTCTCATGCACACGGTCATTGAAGCCAACTAACATAGCAGCAGCAGAATGCACAGTGTGCAGATTGTTCGCCTTGACTAGTTGCTGCAAGTGAAAGATTCCGATAAGGGTGGCTTCCCTTCCGCCGTCTACAGTAAAGTCATGGCAAGAAGAACCCGACGGAAGTCACTATTCCAACGCATGGTGGCTACTTTCGGATTCTACCTTCATTAGCTTTACCAAAGATGATGCGAGCTGGTTTTTCACGAGCTTTGTCGACGGCCGAGCACCCTTCTTACGTAGGTTGTTGGCGTTTGATCGGCATATTATAATGTTTTTCTTTGGTCGCCCATATGAGAGCTCCCAGACGGCGATGAGCAGAAGAAAATGCTAATAATAGGTTGCCATGCCGGTCACAGCTGCGCCTGGCATCCGGTGTGGAACCCACATGTCGTCTGCATAATAAGCCATTACACAAAAGCCGTGTAATGCCATCTTCCTGTAAAAATGCTGAACCTTAAACCCTGCGCCCCTATAACGTACTTGATCTTCGTCGGGGTGAGCTTTGGCCTCTCGCACCACCGCACACCAGACATCTTTGGTCTGCCTCTGGCAAGCCGCCACTGACATTTCGTAGGTCACTAGAGCTCTATAATGTCATTAAAAATGTTTATTCCTTCTCCCCTCCGATGGTGCTATCAGCCTGGTGGACTTTTCGTTGACTTGCATATCAAATTCCCTAGATGTCATAATAAAAGAAATGTCCCTCCGCATTATAATATACATCATGTGGCCGTCCCTAACACCGGTGAGCCACAGATATTGAACTTGATTTGTAAAAAATAACGGTCACTAAGGATGGCAGGTCGAACAAGTTCCAAAACTGTGGCCAATTGGCGTTAAAAGTGCGTTTAGTACAAGGCCGTGCAGTCAAATATTGAGTAACATTTCATCTACCTTATGATATCTCATTTATGGCGCTATGTTCAATATTTCATGAGAGATTGTCAGAAATGGAAAGTGGGGAGGGGGGCTCCATTTGCTCTAGCATCGAAGATTGGCGATCATCATGGCAATTGTAGTCTTGATGACTATCCTAGGGAATTGTAATGCAGTTGCATTCTGCATTTTTCTGCCATTGAGTTCCTCCTCCTTCGGGGCCAGCCCCAGGAAAGGTGCCCTGCACAGAAAAGACTGTTTGTCACTTATCAGTTATCCCGACTCAAACTCGGTCCCCTATCTGTCCAGTCGCCACACGCCATTCGTGATTCATACAGGTACAGATTAGAGGTTTTGGCGTCTTTACCCCTGAGACCATGTGGCATTACTCAGAAGCTCAGATACTTTGAAGACAAATTTGGTCTATACTGTAGGAGGTACTATTGTGGTATGTGTCAGGTGAGGTAATTTATAGTAGAAATAATTATCAGTTGTGACAAAATAGGTGCCATTCCCACCGTTGTTGCTTTCCAATTTATACGTAGTATAAGGAAAGCTTTGTGACGGTCGAAATTTGCGATTCCGAGATTTCAACGGATTTACACGTGTTAAGGTCCCAGGAACCCAGGTTTTTACGAAATGTCTGTCTGTCTGTCTGTCTGTTCGTCGATTTCCAGGCAAACTAGTCGGTCGATTTTGATGAAATTCGGCATGTAGGTTCACAAAAATCATACCTCGGGACCGTTTTTTTATTTTGGGCTAACTCAATTTGGGCGGTTTTTATTTTCAAAAAACTTCAAAAAAACGTCTAAAAAAATTATTTCCCAAAAACGGCTCCAACGATTTCTTTTAAATTCACATATATTGTAGTCATTATTAATGTTGACAAAATGCGGGGGGTCGCTTGCCCCCTTGATAGTTTGCTTCTGGGGGTAAAAAAATAAAAATGACTAAATTTTAAAGAAAAATGACTAAAATTAAATTTCCTGCGACACATCGTTGATTTCGACCTTCAGGTATGTTTTAGGTGTTAAATTGAGTAACGAAACCGGACAGGTTGCTTTCCCAAAAAAGTATTTTGTTTTGTAAAAAAAAAGTTTTTGAAAAAATGATAGAAAATTCACGCTCAAATGCATTGGGTGCCCTGCCAGTATTGCTGTGTGGTAATGTGTTGGTCTGACCTATCTAGAATTTACCTCACCACCAGTGACGAGTGACGTCAGGTGGACAACCCCCCCCCCCCCCCCCCCCGAGATATCGGAAATTTAACCATAGGAAAATTATTTACCATGAAATTACTTATTTTCTCTATCTACTAATTTTTATAAATTGGAAAGCATGTTCGAGTAAACTCGGACCGGTTCTTTGCCTAATGGCAGGCTCTAGGTGTAATTGCCCGTAGGTACTGTATTGTCTGTATTGTACCTGGGCTACTACCTAGGAAGTGCATTATGCCTTGCGTGTCCGTGACACTGCCTATATACCTGTACACTTCCGACCTCAATATGTAAACAATTACAACAAAAGGCTAATGACCCACTGTATTATCAGTGTATGCAGGGACAGATCCAGCCCATTTGGGGGGGGGGGGGATAGTTGTGGGTCAAAATAGGAGTAACACATGCAGGATCGATTAAAAAATCACAGCGTAATAAATTATTTTACAATAGATTTACCAAATTCTGGCCATCCGTCCATGAGTGTGTGTATTGTAGGTGAGTATGTAGCTTAAGAGACATTTCCACAGTAAGTTTTTATTTATTTAAATAAATCCAATTTAGCGGGAAATGTACATCATAGAGGCATAAATGAGATGTTTGAAAGTATTGTCGATGAAAGATGAAATGTTCCTGGCACTAACACTAACACAGTTTTGGAAGATTGGAACTGTTTCGACTTGAAAACCCTGTCCGTTAGTTTTTGTTTAAAAGATGTGTGGCCCCGACCATCGGTGTTAGTTTTTAATTTTGGCTTTAGTGATCGAAGCTTCCTAAAAGCTATCTATGACCACCCACTGCCGAATTAAGTGGGAATAAATTAAGGAACACATAATAAAAAATTTTTTTTACTAGTGGCTCGATCCAAGAACTTTCTCACTGGAAATCCAGTTCTGTATCCATTTAACTACTCCACCACATAACTAGCTCCTTATACGGCATTTTAAATTGCCCCACCAATTGCCTTATATTTCCGGAATTGTTCGTGTACATAAGTAAAACAGAGCGGTCCCATTAGATATGGCAACTACTTTTACATTGAAATCAATACTAATTTTCAGGACTGCTTTCTTTTCCAAGAACAAGCTAATTGGCTCGTCGCAAACTGGACCGGTCACAAGTGTCATATTCGTTATAACAATTGGAATTGTTTAACACAATTGAAGGGTCCTGGTGGAAGAAGGGACCAAGGACCATTGGTCAATAAACAAACAAAAACAAAAACTTTCTGCTTGTTTATTAAAATGAAATAGCACAAAGTCATGAGTAATTTAATTTTTTCTAACATTGGTCGTTTTTGAAAACACCCAGTTTTATCATATGTATCCGACGAAAGAAGGTGCTAAGTCGCATTAGTCGTTTTAAAAACACCTAGATTTTTATCGAGGAAGAAGGGTTATACCTATACCCCATTCATGTTCAATGGAAGAATGCGTTAAGTTGTATTAGTCGTATTTTTTAAACCTCCACTTCAAATCCCAAAAATAGGTCGGCATAATACCTTTTTAAAGGGACTAATGCTACTTAAATCCTTCTTCCACCGAACCCTTCAATTGTAAACATGAGGGAGAGGTTTGTGTCTTTGTGATGGGAGAAAGGCCGGTAAGAAATGGCTGTTGACTTAAAGTCTAGCCTTTCTACTGAAGTTAGTGCAACTAGTGGCTGCGGCGGTTTCCGCTAATAGACATCTTTCCTATTAAGGCCGTAGCCAGGTTTTTTTCGGGGGGGGGGGGGGGTTTCCAGAAATTTCATTCGATATTACATAGTAGTTTTTATTTTTCCTCTCAAAATCCGATTCTAATTTCTATCTATCTAGTATCAAGCCATTTCATTGGGGGGGGGGGGGGGGTTGAACCCCCATAAACGCCCCCTTGGATACGGCCTTGTTCCCTATAGATTCAGGTGTAAATTCTCAACTATGGTGCCCATGATTAACTTATGGTGAATCTTCGCTCTCATTGTTGATTGATTGGAACATTTTTCCCCGCTATAAATAATTTTTGAATTGATAAAAGTTTTAGTTGATAGTCTACACCCAAATGATAGGCTGATAGCCAATAACCGCTTTTTATTTTAAGTCTTATTAATATAATTCAACTCTTATGAGAATCATGCAAACGAATATTTCCTCATTGCCTGGCAAGCTTTACGGAAGTTTATAAACCAGGCTTTATCGTCGGCATAATTGAAAGACTCGCGGAACCGTTTTAAACAATGTTGTACACGAGAAGGGTCAATGGGAGAGGGATAGGGGTCAGACAAATGGACCTGTAGGTACTGTTTCATGTTTCATCTGTCAAGAACTTTCTTTGGTAACTTCCCACGTGCTCTCTGGCCCATATGTTGGTTGTCTGATTTAAGAAACCTAAAGGCCACTCCCACAATGTGACATTTGAGGAGCATGTATGTCACTTGAAGCTGTAAATGCAGGAGAGCCGAAAAACGTGTAAAACCTAAATGCTTCTTTCTATATTATACCTATTGTATTAGTATAGGATGATGCAATATTTTAATCAATATTCTGTGTTAGTATAGAAATCGCATTAGACTTTTAATTACATTATTGCTTTCCAATTTATACGTAGTATAAGAAAAGCTTTGTGATGGTCAAAATGTCCGACTCCGAGATTTCAACGGATTTATACGTTTTCAGGTCCCAGGAACCAAAAAAAAGGGATTTTTACGAAATGTCTGTCTGTCTGTCTGTCTGTCTGTCTTTCGTTCTATCTGCTCATCAATTTCCGGGCAAACTACTCGGTCGATTTTGATGAAATTTGGCGTGCGTGTAGGTTCACAAAAATCATACCTCGGGACAACTTTTTGTATTTTGGGGGGTTTTATTCTCAAAAAACTCCAAAAAAGCTACTAAAAAATTATTTCACAAAAACGGCTCTAACGATTTCTTTTAAATTCACATATATTGTAGTCGTTATTAATGTTAACAAAATGCGGTGGGTTGCTTGCCCCTTGATAGTTTTCTTCTGGAGGTAAAAAAATAAAAATAGGTCAATTTTCATGAAAAATGACTAAAAAAACATTTTTCTACGGAACCTTTCTATCGATGGCTCCTACCTTCCGGTATGTTTTAGGTGTTGAAAATAGTAACAAAACCGAACTGATTGCTTTCCCAAAAAGTATTTGGTTTTATGAAAAAAATAATGTTTTGAAGAAATCATATAAAATTCGCGCTCCAATACATTGCGTGCCGTTGAAAGCATGTAAACTCGGACCGGTTCTTTTTTATTGTAGCGGTCAATGCGACGATTCCAGTGATGCCAACTAAAAAATTATTTGTTAGGGACAAATCGCCTTTTGCAAAGATGCTCCTCATTTAGCCTATCATACGCTTTTTCGTACTACCTTCGTACGCACCTTAATTATCAATAAAGTTTAAGGTTATCGAGATATCCAGAATACCTATCTCGAATTCTTACTTTTTTTGCGTACATGAATTAATTAATGCCTTTTTTCTCTTCGCTTGCTACTGTTTAGGCTGTAGATTGATTCATATGTTTATTTATTTATCTAATGGACTGAACCTTCACATAAAAACTTCACGCCACCACTTGGCCAAACTGTGATAGTTTTGTTTGTTTTTCCAACGCCTGCTTTCAGCATTTTATAATTTGTTCTAAACAAATGAGTGCAAAATGCGCGGGGAATTCAAATTGATAAATTAATCCTCGGCTATGTTTTTGGTGAGTTTTCAATTCCCCCTCCCCCTTAGATTAATTAGAAATCTTATTATATTTCAAAATTCTACCTGTACATTTAATGCGTTTATTGGTATTTCCATCAATTAAAAACAATGCAACCATCATTCTCTTGTATTCCAAAATTCTCTTGTATTCCAATAATTTATTAATTTTAATTTCCCGCGCATATTTTAACACCGTCACGTGACACCTTGCTAATGTTGTATTAAAAAATAAACCCCGGTATTATGTTAATCCCATATCGCCATAATAGGGCTGCTGATTATAGTAGTTTTTGAAACAAACTGTGTTAGTGACGCCACATACTTACCAAAGTGTAAGAGGAGCTTTTGTGATATTTTATGACACCTCACTAATGGCTGTATTTCCTGTTAAATTTGAATTTGACTCCAGGAAAGTGATAGTGCAGGGGGCATTATTGGTTCTTAACCCTATGAACAAGAAGTAGTCTAGTCGCCGTGATAGGGTACCTCTTGCATTGCATAGCCTCCAAAGGACAGCCAGAAAGTGTAGGAAGTGTGAGGGTCAAACCACCAACCTTTCTGGTGGACGTCATCACTTCATATTTTAGTGATAGTATATAGCGAAGGAGTCTGCCCATACGGTGCCTCAAGTTAACAGACTCACTCCCCCCGCCAGGCTGACAGGGTTGCAGTATATAGCGAAGGAGTCTGCCCATACGGTGCCTCAATTTAACAGACTCACTCCCCCCGCCAGGCTGACAGGGTTGCTTAAAGCAGAAATGCTGAAAGTAGGCGTTGGAAACAACAACACATTGTACAGTGTTAAGTGTACTAGACCCGCACCTGACCCATTAATACTATTAAGCCCATCAACAAATAGACTAGTCTAGGTGCCGTGATTATAATTAATTTAAATAACAATCCAACGCCCCTCTAGTGCCTGAAAGCATTAAAAAAAAGGTACTGTTCTTAAAAGCACGAGCCACATCCCATCTCCCACTATGCTTTTTCCCCAGTAGGTGTACCCACTTCACCATAATCGCAACATAGGTACCTTGTTAACCTTGCTATGGTACCTACACATAACTCTCCCGTTTTTCCCTGTTTAGCTTATAGAGACTTTGGCCTGGGTCTAACCTACGGACTGGAACTGGAAGTTTAGAACTTGGGGATTCAGTCGGTGACTGCTGGCTTGTGTGTGAGTTCTGTTTTAGGTTTGTGTTGTACAATTGTGTGGTTTGGCGTATTTTTTTTGTTTTTTGTGTGTTTAACTACAAATGAAGACAAGGTATGGAGGCTTACATTTTTTTTGGTTTTTAGAAAATGTGGGTTGTTTTCTTTTTAGTATTTTTGGCGCGTTATTTTAAAAGATGAGCTCTGTTATTGAAATCGCACAGGTGTTTTGTTTTTACTCACATTAGTGGGTTTCTTTGGCTAGGTACACGTACACCCGGTTTCAAATTTCAGTTTTTCTACCAGTTGTTACCAGTGTTACCACTGCAATGTACAATATATATTGCGCAATGGTAATAAGGGTATTCGCAATGTTCGCAATGTTGTAGAGCGAGGGAGTGACTTCATAATATTTTGTAAACAAGAAATGGTAGTGGATTTTTGACGATATAATTAATTTCTCGTTGCACATCCGCAAAGTCATGAAAGTGGTCAGTTGAAAAATTCATTTAAAAAAATGTAATTTTTCGAATTAAATTTACATTTTCTCATCTGAAATATTATTACCTCTCAAACCCCCGATAAAGTACATTAAACAGATTTCTTAGAATAGGAAGTAAATCGGTCGGCAAAATAGACGTCTTTTTGTGAAAGCTTCAATTTGTTTTAAATACATTTTTCATCTGACCACTTTCATATGTTTGACTCTTATCTGTACTTGGTTAAGTCATGCTTACGTCTGTTTCATTGCGGCAATGGTAAGCTTGTCTCAGCTTGTCCATTAACTCTTGTAGCCGGTGTAGGTTGACATCGAGAACGTATAGCAGTTTGTCAATGGCCAAAAATGCATACAGAAACAATACAAATAATGTCCGAAATCCATGGGGTTGTTGGCATTGGACAAGGAACCTATGAGACCTGGGTCCACTTATAGTGGGCTTTAAAACGACCCTGGTCATTTGTAAATTTTCCATCCTAGAACATGGCAAAGGCACTGTCTAGTTGGTAGAAAACTAGAGTATGAAACGGGAGGTTGAAGTTCGAGGCTTAAAGGAAACTTTTCCGTCGGATTTGTGTCCATACAAACCTGATTCGTACCTTGTGAACCCATATGCCTGATTTCAACCAAATCCACCTAGTAGTTTGCCCACAAATCGACGAGCAGACAGGGAGACATTTCGTAAAAACTATTCTTTTGGGTTCCTGAGACCTCAAAACGTGTAAATCCACTGAAATTGACCAATTTCGACAATAACAAAGCTTTCCTTCTACTACGTATAAATAGGAGAGCAAAAAAAAAAAAATTGTATTGTATGTCTTAGACAATAACAGATTGCGGTTTGAAAATAATTGTCCGCGACTGATCTAATAGCCCAACCATGATATCAGTGAGGCCACTGGAGTACGTAGTCATTATCAGCCTAATTCCTATACAGGCCCTTGGCCCCATTTCATACTGGCTTCTGCACTTTCACACCATTTGCCTTACTCTGGTAAAATTCTACAAAATGCAGTTCTCTGTTTGGGACAAATATCTCATGAAATGCCAATCAGAGAGCTGTCAAAAATATTAGGGCAAATAGAAGACATTTTTCTCAGCATTTTGATACATGATAAGAACCTATTTCTAACACAGATTGGCCACAATTATTGAATTTGATTTGTACAAAACAACTATTAGTGTGGTAGTCCCGAGGAAGGAGTTCAAGAACTGTGGCCAATTGGTGTTAATGAAGGCCACATGTCATATCTTGAAATGTAGAGGAGTATTTCTGCTTATTTAACGACTTTTTTTGACGGCTCTAAGATTGATTAATATGTGAAAATAAAATAAAAAGTGGTTCGGAATCCACTGTAATCAGGAGGTCCAATTGGGCAGTCCACTCCCCGTCTCCCTGAAGTGAAGGAGTCTGCCATTAGGATGCCTCAAGTTAAGACTTAAGAAACAGACTGACTTCCCTCGCCAGGCTGATAGGGTTGCTTAATGCATAAATGCTGAAAGCAGGCGTTGGAAAACAAACACTTAGAAACCTTTTTGCTTTCCAATTTATACGTAGTATAAGGAAAGCTTTGTGATGGTCGAAATTTTCGATTCCGAGATTTCAACGGATTTACACGTTTTGAGGTCCCTGGAACCCAAAAAAGTGGTTTTTACGAAATTTCTGTCTGCCTGTCTGTCTGTATGTCCGTCTGTCTGTCTGTTCATCGATTTCCGGGCAAACTACTCGGTGGATTTGTGTGAAATTGGACATGTAGGTTCACAAAAATCATACCCCGGGAAGATTTTTTATATTTTGGACTAACTCAATTTGGGGGAGTTTTATTTTCAAAAAACTCCAAAAAAACGTCTAAAAAAATTATTTCTCAAAAACGGCTCCAACGATTTCTTTTAAATTCACATATATTCTAGCCCTCATTAATGTTGATAAAATGCGGGGCGTCGCTTACCCTTTGATTGTTTGCTTCTGGGGGTAAAAAAATAAAAATAACTTAATTTTAATGAAAAATGACTAAAAAATAATTTTTCTGCGAAACCTTTCTATCGATGATTTCTACCTTCAGGCATGTTTTAGGTGTTGAATTGAGTAACGAAACCGGACAGTTTGCTTTCCCAAAAAACTATTTGGTTTTGTGCAAAAAAATTTTTTTTTTTAAATGAAAGCAAATTCACGCTGAAATGCATTGCGTGCCCTGCCATTATTGCTGTGTGGTAATGTGTTGGTCTGTCCTATCTAGAATTTACGTCACCTCCAGTGACGTCAGGTGAGTGCCCCCCCCCCCCCCCCCCCCGATATCCGATATTTAACCATAGGAAAATTATTTACCATGAAATTAATCATTTTCTCTCCCTACTAATTCATAAATTGGAAAGCATGTTCGAGTAAACTCGGACCGGTTCTTTCACATAGTTGCAACGATTTCCTTGTTAGTCAGGGTCAAATGACGTCCCTGGCCCAGCAGCCCGGATTCTACTGCATGGTAACATCGGAGTTACTGTACATTAGGTGCAGTTGAATCTTCTTAAAGTAATAATACGTTGGTGCTCCGTGCCTACTAATGTGGGAATGCGAAATTAATATTATTAGTCTGGCTGACCCGTCGTGTAGGTCTCACGGTCTCCAGACTGCCTGGACAGTCCCCTCGGCCGAGCACCAGTGACCATGACAATGACAAATCGTCTGCTACTGTGCATTGTAACACTAATCTTCTTCTTATTCGGCTGGTACTCACTCCCCTGCGCCGAAGGAATATATTTATGAATAAGTTATCAATTATACCATTGTAAAACAAAAATCCTGTGGGCCCCCAAGTTAATCTTTCTTTCTTTTCCTTGTCCAGTATCCCCTGGACAAGGAGCATATATTTACAAAATACAATAACTTACTTAATAATACCATAATATTATAATAAGTTACATAATAATAACATCCCACATCCCCAAACAAGCGCTTATTTGGGACAAAAGGCTCATACAGTGCTGCTAAACAAGGCTTCATCATATTATTAAGTTCTTTCTTTCTGTTCCTTATATTACAAAAATACAATACATAATAATACCATCCCGCATCCCCATGCTAGCGCTTAATAATAATAATAATAATAATAATAATAATAATAATAATAATAATAATAAAGGTCTTATATGTACGGGCGAGGCGTTGAAAATATTATATTACATGGTGTCGTTAATGTTTTTGTTGGACTAAGCAATTAAGGACTCCCACATACTTTTGGGAAAGCTGATTCATGTTTTACTGCAGTACAGCCGTACTGGCAATGGTGAAAAGTTATATGGTGCCACCTGCCACGAATCCACGTCTTTTACCACCAATTGAAGCTTTGGCTAAGTGAAATATCTTCTTTTGGCCAATCAGAACACTCCTTGCAGCCACGACGGGATTTTCCGCTGTTTGGTAGTGTCTAATGTGTGCTAGATTCAGTCATATTGGTCGAGGAGGAGGGGTGGTATCAGAAATTAAAAACAATATCCTTGGCAGGTGCGAAGACCCTATCTCCCCTGTGTGGAACTCTAGTGATGCTCATGCTCAGCGAGTGGCATGCATTTGTCATTGAAGTTTCCCCCGTCCACCCGCGCGGCAGTGTGACGTAAGAGGCCAAGTTCACCTACAGAAGTGACATTGCACCCAGTATTGGAGTCACTCCAGCTTCCACGGTGGCCTACTAACACTCAGCTGTCAATCACCCGCAGTGACAGCGTGCGGGATGGCAGTCTATAGGGAACGCTTGAAGCCTTAGCGAAAGGGGAGCCGAATTCGAATACAGCCTTTGCAGAGACTTGGTGCAACACATACGTACCCAGCGATAGGAAAACAATGCAGCTGTGGCAGGACAACGCCTCGAGGGCTTCGGATTGAAGACTGTGGTAGAGGACCCTCTTTCTTCACCACGACTCTATGTCACTGTTTGGGATTTTGTTGTCAGCAACTTGTCCAGCAGTAGGAGAGTTGAAAAAATCACGGTGGCATGGTAACCCCTTGCGGTTCCTCTCTCTTGACCACCGCCCTAATTCAAGCTGGAACGTTGTAGTCAGTAACATGCCCGGAGCCAAAGCCCAGTGGCAGGAGAGTTGAGAAAGACAATGTGGTGGCACATGACTCAAATCAAATCAAATATATTTATTTGACTGTTCGTAAAAAGGTGGCTGACAATTATGAAGCCAAATTTTGCTTAAAAAATAATAGTAGGGAATTTTTTGCTCTTCAATGTACTTGGCTTACACTATCGACTAATTGGATCAGGTTCACGAAATTCACGTATTGTCATGCCAAGACGTCTAATTTATTTATGAAGTTGTGGGTGTGGGTGAACCATATTTTCGGTACAAAACCGCCCGGCGACTTCAACGGAATAATATTGATGGGATTTAGGCTTTTTCACTACTGCACTTTATTAGAACTTTTCAGGCCACCCACGTATGACAAAAGTTATGGGAGCAGTGAATCAGTGGAATTAACTGATGTGCCGAGGACTGTCACTGGGCCGGGTCAGGGTTGCCAAATTGTTATTAATTGGCCACGTTGCACGTCACGACAATGTCAAAGTCGTATTACCATTGTCTTCTTTCATGGCATTAATATAAATGGCAACGCCTGAAGTTTAGGAGCTCTGGGAAAGAAGCTCAGAACTATGTATGTAATTACAAAGGCTTTCATGGCCAGAGTTGGGAGATGACACCTTAGAATCCGGGGTGATGGTTCTTAGCAGTGACACTGAATGTGTCGGCCGCAGATTTTGACGAAACATTTGCAAGTTCTCTTTCGGTTAGGCCATGGTCCATCAGTCTGGATTCTACTGTATCATCATCATCTTCGTCATCAACTACAGAACTACGATGATGGTTTATTATCTTAAGCGCCGATTCCACCGACCGGCTAGGGCTAAATACAAAAACGGTGACGTGGTAGCAGACATTCAAGACTTAGGCGGGGTTTCCACCGACCTCGCATTGCAGAATGCAAATGACATTGACGGAAATTTTAGTTTTCCTCTATTCCATAGTTAAAATTGATCAATGATCATACAGTAAAATCACAAACAAACAAACTAAAATTAAATATATATATATATGTTAGGTACAAACATTTTAATAGTTTTCTATAAAAAGAAAAATTCTAATTTCCGTCAATGTCATTTGCATTCTGCAATGCGAGGTCGGTGGAAACCCCGCCTAATCTTAAATGTCTGCTACCACGTCACCGTTTTTGTATTTAGCCCTAGCCGGTCGGTGGAATCGGCGCCTTAGCTATTGCCTATCTGGCCTCGGGAAGGCACAGACCATCAGGTTCAATTCTTGTTCGTCGTCACATTTTTTATGGCGTCTTATATCTATTTTTTTCCCTTATGTATCTTATGCATATATCTTTATGCATATATCTTTATGTTATATATCTATTCGGTTTATAAACACTTATTGGTTCATCAGCATGATCTGTTGTCTGGTCGAGTCGCCCGGGTGTGGTATGATTGTAAATAAATAAATTACATAAATAAACAAATAAAATGTTGATGCACCCTGTCGCTTATCCTGTTGCCATTCAACACTTCCTTCAGTGGCAGTACCACCCTGCTCAAATCGCCCCCATCTTTTTATCGCAAGTTATTGCAACTTATTATTATCATTATTATTCTCTTATTTGTTTTCTCATAGCGCTATATTTTAGTTTTTAGTGGTAGCTATTAGCTATAGTAAAAGGGGGCCAGCACAGGATCGTCCTAAAGGGTCCCCTCCTATAGTGATATTGTACCTCTAAAATCATTGTAAACCTGTTTTTGAAGGAAACAAATTTCTTTTTACTTTATCTAGAGTAGGGAAGGGCGATACATACGAATATATCGATACAGCTGTATCGAAATATTTAAGACATTAATATCGATATCGATATGTATCGGTCCTAACAGTATCGATATCCGATGTATCGGAATTCGATACTTTGTTATTTTACAGCCTGATTCTAGTACATAAAACTACTGGAAACTGACCTACAATAATGAAGTTAAGTTCTCAGCTGATAGGCTAAAAAAATCATTACAATATAGACCTGAATTCGCCGCCAAGAGACTTCATGAATAAGAGTTTCCGGTATCATTCTGTTCCTCAAATCATTCATAACCAAATTTGCCTTCGAGAAAAGTCTCTCTGGTGGCACATACGATACGGGCCAAAATTTCGATACATCGATACTGTATCGGCACTTGTGTATTGATGCAAATATCGATATTTCTTGTGCGATATTATCGAATATCGTATCGTATCGTATCGCCCTTCCCTAATCTAGAGTCTGTACATTGCACATCTTCTTTGGTCTTCCACTGCCTCAGAGTGTTAGCCTCCTCCGCTTCTCTGTGCCCTCACTTCGTTGCTAACTCAGCACTTCCTCGATTCCAGTCCCCGCCTCCTGAGATCGTAGTTTCCATAGCTATTCGGTTTTCCCTCCTTCGTGTACTCCTCTTCCTGCCACTTCTTCGCGTACCTGCTGTTCTTTTAAATATAAATTAGACTTTTTTAAGGATTAACCGCGTACAAGTGGCATCCGAATAACCTCTCCAGCCGCCTCTGTAGGTAGGCTCTGTGCCGCCTCATACCTGTGTTGATTACGACAGGTTTCCGGGCCATTGAAGTCTCCTTTTCGCAGTTCTCCATTTTATCATGTTAAAATTATATTAAAATTAAACTGGAATCCCGTGAATGAGTCAGGTACAAGAATAGCATGTGGGGAGGCTTTCAGGTCAGTGTAAATTGTATGCCACCCATGCTTCCGCCCAGGCTCTGTGCCAATCAAATATTATGGCTGTGCCAAGGTACATCGTACGGTCGCAAACTGCAGCCTGCTCAAGTGGGAAGATACTGATGATGAAGATGTGGTTTTGAAAGCGTACTTCCAAATGTTTCGCATGTATCTACGACCGACATCTTCAGTGATACTACGGAGGGTTACTATAGTAACTGTTGACGTAACTTTTGTTTGAAGTATGCGCTGTCATATCGACCGCGGTTCATCAGTCCGGAATCCATACTGCGTTATCGCCTGACTGCCTTTAATCGGGAACAGGCCATGTCCTAAAATTGGGCATACTGGGCATATGCCAGTCGAAATGAAAAAAAAATAAAAGCCCTGTTGTGAAATCCTTGTCGGAAACCAGATGTTCGGCTAGAGTAGATGCTGTAATGGCTTTGAAGAAAGTACTGACTTTTCTAAGGCGGGGTTTCCACATACGTCAATGGTCAATGGTAAATGTGGTATTGACGTTTTAGCAGACATTAAAGACATGCTAAAAATGTCTGCTACCACGTCAAAACCATATGCATTGACCATTGACGTATGTGGAAACCCCGCCTAAGGTTGACAAAAATTTTGCCGAGTGAAAGGCAATGGAAATACATTTGTGTTAATCCTGATCTATCTTTGGGGTCTATTGTATATACCTTGAGAGTTTACACCTGATACTCTGGTTGTCTTTCTTACCATTTCCTTTCGCAAAATTTTGTTTTAGTGAGGTAGGGGGCGCTGGAAGACTTAAATCTCAAGGTCGGGGCCTGATCGGGAAGATACTGTTGTATGTCCTCTTGTATGTAGTTTTATTCTTTCAAAGTCACCTCCCCCCCCCCCCCCTCCCACGCCACAGATTATAGTAGTTCGGGGCCCAATCTTAATCCAATCCAGTTCTCTTGCTACCTCAAGCCTTCCTAACGTACAGACCATGCATAAAATGCCTACAAAGATGTATTAACTGCGGGAGAGTCAACAATGATAAATTAATCAATAAAAATGACACATAAAACAAAGGCGTTTTCTCCAATTACAATTGAATGTCTTATTCAATTTAGCATATACGATTGACAGATGCATTGCTATATATAGGAGGTGTTCTAATGAGAAAATGCACCACAGAGACAGAAAGGGTGAAAGTCTTATAGTTTCAACTACTCCCAGCTGCCATGGAATATAGGTTGTTAGGTTTCTGTATATGGCAGCGTCCGACCCAACGACAGGCGAGCATGCCCATAACGGGCTCTAGAGCCTCGACCCTACTCAAATATTTCTTATTTGTCCTATACTCTATGTGTGTATACCGTGTTTCTCTGTCGACAGTTTTGTCTTTTTTTTTATTTACTTTGAGACTAACAACAATTCAAAAAAGTTTCAAGTCAATTTTTAAAAAAAATTAATCGCATACAAACAATTTTATGAATGTATCCCATTGTCCTCTTCAATCGCCTTTGTAGGTTAGTAGTGCCTGTGTTGAGTTACGATACGTCTCCGATCGATGGCGTGTAGAGACTCGCACAAGTACATGTACGCTACCACTTAGCCATCGAAGTCGTACCTAACCCTGAAAATCGACTTGTACAAATAAAGCGTAGTGGGGAACTCCGAGATGTTCTTAATCCCTTTCTGAGTGTCTTTCCAGTGAATCTTAAAAATGGCTAACATGACAATCTGCCGTTCCCAGGAACTTTCTCGTCCTTACGCGGGGGACTGTACAAAAACACTTGAGAGTGTCTCCAAGCCGTCATCTCGACAGCGCAAGAATACATTAACAGAATGGCAGCAAATAAGAAATAATTCGGCAGGGTCGAGTGTTGCTCCCGCTATGGGCATACTCGTCTTTGAACGCTTCCTTAATGGGTCCAAAACTGTTCTTTATTAGATCCGTGCCAATGGCATTGGCCGTAAATTAGAGAAACGAAGATATGACAATTGAGAAAGGGCCAGGACTCAAACCCAAGCCCTCCCCTCTCCCCCTTTTTTTAAATAGGTAAACCACACGACAATTGAGGCAGGACCAGGACTCGAACCCTAGTCCCCACTCTCCTCCCTTTTTGTAATAGGGTGATCGCGTGCATGTATCCGATACCTCTACATGTTAGAGATTGCCTAATTCTGGCAGAAAGCAAAATTTGTTGGTCTGATGTGAGCTGGCAACTGTGTAAGACGGTTGTTGAGTGGCTTCGTTATGGTACGTCATACTCGGACCATAGGGACCACAATTGGAATTATCGTATTTCTGCTACCTGAGCTGACCGCAAAGCTTAAGTGTACACACTAAAAACAAAATCCAAAATAAGAAGGAAAAAGTGCTGACCTCTATGGATACTTTCTCATTTCGGATGCACATCTACTTTGCATCGAAAATGAGAGTATAAGAAGACCATGTCTTGGGCAACCACTAAGTACTGTGGCGAGTTCAATTTACGGGTCAATTGCGGGGGTTTGTAGGACCGTAAGTTGTGGCTACAGTCACGGTTATTGGTTATACGAGGCGTGGTCTATTTTTAATTCACCTTTGGTGCAAAGTATAAGGTTGTCCCCGGGGATTATCAGTTGGTCTGCAAATCTCTATTAGCTAATGCACGAATTAATTCCGAGCAAGTAATCCAGGTTGCTTCATTTGCAGTAAAAACGGTCACCACACCAAGGATTGCAGCAATACACCGTAGATGGGCAAAAAGCATGACAGGCCTGTGTAATAGGAGGCTGGATGAGTGTGCAGGCTATGCCTGTGACATCTGACTCTACCTGACAGAAACAAGGTACACCAAGCCCCAGGTATCTGGTACTAGCTGCATGAGGAATTCGTCTTGGTATGGTGGCCATAATGCGTATCTACTTAGGTGGCTCGGTTCCTTGTCTCTTTTATACTCGGGAGCTACTGGTTTTTAGTAGTTTATGTATTTCAAGATCTTTTTATTCTCAATCTTCCTGGGCTTTTCGACGTCTGGCTCTACTTCATACAAACAAGGTCCACCAAGCTCAGGTATCTGGCACTAGCTGTTTGAAGAATTCGTCTAGGTGTGATGGTTGTAATACATGCTAGGTGGCTCAGTACGTAGTCTCTTTTATACTCTCCAGCTACTGGTTGTGGGTTGATTATGAATTTTTAGGCATCAAGGTCATGTCTATAGATTGGTGGGATTTGTTGGGTGGCTAATTATAGCAACAACAAAATTGGCAGGCGGGCCTTCATCTTCTCAATCATCTTTTGATTCCAAACCTAGTGCTTCTTGAAAAGAACAAGGTGCACAAAGCTCCAAGAACATTTCTTTCTATTCCATACGATCCTAATGACGGCTGCAACATCAATATTTTCTGGGAACTTAAATTTTTAAAACAATGGAGACGTAGATTTTCAATTGATTCTTCTGCTTAATATGCCTCTTCTAGCATAGATTGGCGGTCACATGACAGTTTGGATCTTGGTAAAGAATTTTATTCGGGGTTGGGGGGGGGGGGTCCATCTGACGTCACCGGAGGTAACCTCTATATATTTAATACTCCTTTCTACCTAGTGTATGCTGGACCCCCCTTCTGGTTACGGTCTACGACCTTGAGGACTGCTGCTCCGAAAAGGGAGGTCGGGCTCTTGCCAATCCACTGCCGGAGGTTTTTCAACCAGGATGTTCTTCTGTCAGGAGCCCTCAGTTCTTTTTATCTTCTCATGCACAAGACGACATGTTTTGTTCCTCATCACATGGCCGAAGTATGTTTCCATGAGAAATTTGTCTTCGCACAAAAAACGTATAGTGGGGGTGTCTGGTTTGCTCTTAAAACACTTTCTTTTACCGTCAGCCACCGCGATAAGTCACCTCAATCACCTCAGTTTCACTATTTTATTGACTTTTGCGCAAAAATTGCTCAATTTTGTTGGTCCGCGCCATTTCTCATAATGTTGATCTGTATGAAAGTCCATAAAGTGGACACAGGCATCACGTTTATACTCTCGAGGCTGCGTACCTGAAATTGCCCGAAATTACAGGTTTGGCGTAGCGTACACTGTAATAGAGTACTGTTCTCCTGTAAACTCCATAATCCATTCAGCTAGCTTCTGGTGCGACACGAAATGTCTCGTGATATCTTTATTATTCGAAAACGCATAGTGCTGGTTTCGAATCCTTTAAAAACCGTTTTTTTTTTGCTTTACTATTTATACGTCAGTATAAGGAAAGCTTTGTGATGGTCAAAAGCCTCGATTACGAGATGTCAGAGGACACACAATTTTACTCAATATCGTGATGTCTTTATTACTTGAGAAACCACGTTGTAACCCTGCACATGTTATTTTTTTTTTTTTTTTTTTTTTTTTACAAATTTCATACCATCACATTTGCTTATGCTAGGGTTTCGTGCAATTCCACCCTCCGAATCCAAAGTTTGGGTTAATTTAGTTTTTTCTCTGCAAAAGTTAGGTTACAATCTTTCCCTTGTTCCCATGTCACCGCAACCTCGCCATCCTACCTGACCAGTTAATTCTTGATTCCCTATGTTCCATGAGGCTCACCGACAAGTTTTAAACGGGTCACAGCGAGATTTGAACCTACGATCTTACCCGTGTTACCCGTTCTACACCATCCGACCTGACCAGTTAAATCTTGATTCCCTATGTTCCATGAGGCTCACCGACAAGTTTTAAACGGGTCACAGCGAGATTTGAACCTACGATCTTACCCGTGTTACCCGTTCTACACCATCCGACCTGACCAGTTAAATCTTGATTCCTGAGACAATATGAGACTCTTGGCCGTGCCCAGGGGGTGGTCCAAGGTGTCCGGACACTGGATAGAGTGGGAAAAATATGTAAAATTGTTTTTGGACCCCCTCCCAAACAAAAACTTGGGCACAGCCTTGATGAGACTCATCGACAAGTTTTGTTTTCCCCAAATATGATATACGTATGTGCACAAATCTCTCACTTGATGATTTTATGGCATTGAGTGTGATATGAGGTTTTCCTTTTACGTAAATCACAGTATTATATCACACGACGCGTTTATGAGTCACGCGATAGTCTATCAACGACGCCATAGGCCACTATTATTCTCTTTTCAGTCGAATGATAATTTTTATATCTTGAGAACCATAACTTGGCACTTCCTGGATGTTAAAGCTATCGATAGGTGCGCAATCTCTTAAATAGTCACGCATATGCACTCTACAGTTAATGGCTATATGAATTCACAGTTATGTGGGAAGTTCCGTATTATAATAATTTCTACCCATACGTGTAGGGGCGTGATAGGTACCTAGATATATAGTATGAGTAGTTCTATGGTTTACTTTTGTTTCCAACGTCTGCTTTCAAACTTTCTGCTGTAAGCAACCCTGACAGCCTGGCGGGGGGAGTGAGTCTGTTTGTTAGCTTGAGGTACCTTAAGGGCAGACTCCTTCACCTCGGGGAGAAGGGGAGTTGACTGACAGGGTGGACCTCCCGATTATAGTGGATTCCGAACCACTTGGGGAACATGGTAAAGTCACACGATTAAATCGGAGGTGGCTAGGACTCGACACGCATGTAGACTGACTGGTATAGTCTCAGCGCGTTATCATGCCCCACCATGGTCCCCTGCCAACGCTGTGTACACTACGAAGTTTGCCGCAGTTTGAAACATGCTCAATTCTCATGGATTCAACTTAGTAAGGCCGTTGGCAGTTCCGTGGTAAATGATTGTCCTAGGGTCAAATTTAGGTTGTCTCGACTTACCCTATCCCAAAGCACTGATAGACGTGAGGAATGTGTATAGTCTAGAAGGGGTAGACCAATACACTATATATATATATACAGTATATACAATACAGTAATAATGGCAGCGAGACTGTGCGCAGGTTTTGATTGATTTGGGGGGGGGGGTGTCCAAATTTTTTTTAACGTTATTTATTAATGAATTCTTCAAACCATACAGGTTTACATACATAAATGTATTTCGGGGGGGGGGGGGGTCAGGACCCCATGGACCACCCCCTGGCCACGGCCATGAATGGCAGGGTCTGTAATGTATTGGGGCATGAAATATCCATAATAATTTCTTTAAAATATATTTTTTTAAATCTAAAACCAAAATTTTTTGAGAACCTATAGTATATGCAAAACTTCATTAAAAAACCACTGAGTAGTTTGCCCGCTAATCAACGAACAGAAGGAAATTTCGTAAAAAAAATTTTTTTGGTTCCTGGGACCTCAAACCGTGTAAATCCGTTGAAGTCTAGAAGTCGACAATTTCGACCATCACAAAGCTTTCCTGGTACTTACGTAATAATTGAAAAGTAAAAAAATTGTCTCGGGCGAGTTTCGAACCCGATACCCTCGTGGTTAATAGACCAAGACGTTGCCGCTACACCATTTGATTATGAGATGCATTAACTGCATTGAGTCATCGGCAATGAGTTAAGAGAGCGGAAACATACGTAAATTCAATGTCACAGTGATGCAAGGCTCCGTATTGAACGCTGCATCCCCCGCCATTGCTATTGCTATTGTGAATGTTGTCCTACATTTGGTTGTTTGTTGACAAACACTGGCCTTCACGCTATACAATAACTACAATGTAAACATTCTTTATCAGCTGTCAAACTAATCAACCGAAAGGTTGTTTTATTCCATTACTGGTTTTTATTTGTTTAGGCGCACATTCCACCGACCGGCTAGGGCTAAATACAAATACGGTGACGTGGTAGCAGACACTCAAGACTTAGGCGGGGTTTCCACCGACCTCGCATTGCAGAATGCAAATGACATTGAGGGAAATTTGAATTTTTCTTTTTATAGAAATCTATTAAAATGTTTGTACTTATTATATCCCATGAAGCCATTTTTTAATTTTAGTTTGTTTGTGATTTTACTCTATGATCATTGATCAATTTTAACTATGGCATGGAATAAAACAGAAATTTCCGTCAATGTCATTTGCATTCTGCAATGCGAGGTCGGTGGAAACCCCGCCTAAGTCTTAAATGTTTGCTACCACATCACCGTATTTGTATTTACCCCTAGCCGGTCGGTGGAATATGCGCCTAACTGAAGCCATATGTGCTGATTTAGACGCATTGTATTGCATTCATTTGGTTATCCTTGGATAGCCTGATTGAAAACCAATATATTTGTGATTAAACTGTCCAAAAACGGGTGAAAAACAGCTGCTGCGTAAGGCTGTTTGCGCCAAATTCCAGATAGCTTTCCTTGGAGTAAATTACGCGCTACAGACAGTATAGAAACAAGTTTAAATTCTCGAAAGTTTTTGCTGAGTTCATTTCAATCTTACCAATAGCTGTAGGTAAGGTTACCCTTTGAAAGTCTACACGCTCAATGTTTTTGGGAAGTTGGGGGAAACAGCCCTTACGAGCAAATCCCTAGTACCCCCACTACGCATTTTTGTTTTACAAAGCCCTCAAAAATAGCCATTAAAGTATGAAAGAAGTCTCTTCATTTCGATATGTGGCCTTGACTATCACCAATTGGCCACAGATCTTCAACTCCTTCCTCGCGGGACTACCACACCAATTGGTTTTTTCTACAAATCCCATTATATAATTGTATAGTTGTGGCAAATCTGTGTTAGAAAGAGGTACAAATAATTTATCTAAATGCTCTGAAAAATGTCTTATTTTTGACGACTCTACAATGATTATTTTATGAGAGTTAACTTTGACTTGCAATGGTGCTGTACAGTACTATATATAGGCTACTAATAGTAAATAAAAAATGATTGCAGTGCCGGATTAAGCCAGCGCGGGGCCTGTAGCCAAGTCAGTCAAGGCGCCCTTTGCTTGCTGTAGCTTCTGCTGCTTAGGGTATTAAATATAACAAAACTGTTACAAATAATCTTTTCTGGATTTAATATGGGCAAATTATGAGATAACACTGTCAATGTAATAAATGCAGATTTTTTTATTACGGTCAGACAGTGCGGGGCCCCCTAAATCGCGGGGCCCGTAGCATTACCTACTCTTGCTACGGCACTGCAGTACCCAAAATAAGTTGTGAATTTCAACCCTCTTGGGGAAAATGTAAATTATCCGAATATTTGGTTTTCCAATTTTTGTCCGGTCGTAATTTAATTAGATATTTGAAGTTGTCCTGTACTTCATTCATTCAGTTAATTATAGACCTTGCCTTTATTGACGTGTCTTTATGCCTTCTTAAACGTATCAATGACTCAGAACAGGTGATAATGCAGTACTGAATGAGTCAAATGTGCATTATTGATGCAAATATAGTAAGTCTATTCAGGTGTTTGTTTACTGGAGAAAACACGTGCTAATTTGATACTTGTTACTAAATGTTTGTGTTATTAATCTATGTTACATTGTCGCGTCTGGTCCTGTTGGACTCTGAAATTGTTTAATTAATTGTGCACAATTTTTTTAATATTGTTCCTGAATTTTGCGGATGAACAGGTATTTATTTAATTGTTTTCTTTCTAGGTAAGATTTGAAAATACATGTTTGGGATTATGCGATTATTCACGGTTCTGTGATCTGAAAGTTGTAGCTGCCCGTAAGTTGTAAAACTAAGAATTCTAGGGAAAGATAGGTCCAAGAAGAAGCTTTGGCACGTAAAAGGAAGTAATGATATATGTGAGCAAATCTACATATTATGACGGCCTGGTCCAATATTTTCCCCCCTACTTTATAATATTTAAAAAAAATAAGGGGGTTAAAATAAAGATACTAATTTATTAAAAGATGTTTTCAAAAATTGTCAATTAGCGTAGTAGCCTTTTACAGCCAACCGGTGTTATAAATGTTGCATTATTTTCTACTATTAAATAAATAATGAATTTTTGTTCTGTTAGTAAGCCAAGCTTGCTGAGTTTAGGGGTTAAAATAAATCTACTATTGTATTAAAAGATGTTTTCAAACTTGTCAAGTAGCCTAGTAGCCTAATGTAGCCAACTGGTGTTATAAATGTTGTATTTCTACTATTAAATAAATAATGAATTTTTGTTCTGTTAGTAAGCCAAGCTAGCTGAGTTAGAGCTATAAAGCCCTCTCTTACCCAGAACTGGGAAGGTACTGGACCGCTTGCTTTACATGTCCTCCGAAGCAAGTGTGGGACTCGAACTAACAACCAAAGTCAGAGTCCGTACCACTACTGTGCTATCGTTTTCATGTCGGTTTCTGCAGTGAAACTCAAAAGAATTCCCTATCGCTTTTATTTGTTTTTGTGGTTACCGGAAACCACATTCGACCTTATACGCTGCCACTGCGACTCGGCAGCAAAGGTTAATGCATAGAGTAAAAATGTCGCTGCGGTAAATATTTTGGCCTACTTTCTACCTTATTACTATTAAATTATTATATTTATTATTATATGTATTATATATATTATTATATTTATTATATTATTATTATTATTATTTATTATTATAAAGTCTGGGCTAGATGTAGCGTGGCCAATTGTGTGTAGGCGTAAAATTGAGTACATTATTATTGTTTGTGTGAGCTTGTGAGACAGTTATTGACTGGCTACGCTACGGGGACGAATGATACTGGAAAATGCATTATAAAAATCATTTGTTTACATTTTTTAACCCCAGGATAAGTTCTTCTTTAAACATGTTGCGCCCGCAAGAATAATTACTAGTATTGCAAACTAGGAATATCTGACGGAATCTTTGGATACATAACAAAACCTCAGTATTTTGCTTTTGTATTAAAATTAATTATAACTAGAATTAGTAAAACCCAAATAATCGGTAAACAATTAGCTCTGTCAACTTTGAAATCGTTGTATGAATTTAGGCCCGGTTTACTCGGTCAATTCCACACCCGTGATTCATGGACAATTTTGTCATTGTAGCAAATGGGTAGTTCAAAAAGCACATGATTCAACTTCAGAGAATTTTGGTTGTGTTCTGGGCATTTCGATGGGAAAACCGCGCACTGGTGTGGGGTCGACTTTACGGTTACTGGGAACTAAAAAATGTAAATCCAGTGTAATCTCGAAATCGAAACTTTCGGCCATCCTTATACTACATATAAATAGGAAACCAAAAGGGGAACACTAATGACATCTGTAGGAATAGTAGGGAGGGAGGTGGTTTCTATGGTGAATTAGGGGGGATGCATCCCGGGGCTGTAGACTGTTATCAATATGGCGTCTAATGCGGCCTGCACAAGATAAGTACGCAATTTCGCCGGGTTAATACCCTGCACAAGCTAAGTACAGGGTTTTGACTTGGTCCAGGTATCCGTTCTGCTATGCCGCAATGTTTAAGACTTCGATATTTTTTCATTGGTACATATCTCTGATAGTTGGCTTATGACTGGCGGGAGCTCCTTAAGGGATATTATATCTCCCGCCATCCCCGTTAATATAATTATTTCCATGATAAATAGAAAACCAAAAAGGGAACACTAGTGACACCTGTAGGAATAGTAGGGAGGGAGGTTTCTGTACGATATAGGGGGATGTAGTTGACGGAGTGGCCGTCGAGAGGCGCAAGTTGCCGGAAAACTCAAATGTAAGCTCTATCGAAGGCGGCTATTCCATCTGTCAATAATCCGTCATTTGTGCATCAAAAATTGATGAGATGTTGGTTTTAAGGAGGCTATTATGTTTTTTTGTTAAACCAAAAAATATTACAAATTTTTCTAATAACCGGTGCCACAAAGCCAATAAAGGCGCGTTAGGATCACCACACAATTTACTTTATTATATTAGTTTTTAATCTGCACCCAGTGCCGGATTAACCCATGGCCACTTGGGGCACAGCCCCCCCCCCCAGAAATGCCTAAAATTCCGCCCCCCCAGAATGAGATAGTTTTAGATAAAAATATAAAAAAAATAGAAATTAAAAGTTTTTTTTTTTTTTTGCAGCAATGCTGGTAGGTATATTTATGAATTTTAGAGGCGGTTGCACCAGAGGCTGACGAAGTGACCTGCTATTGCCCCCCTCTCTGCCTCTAAAATCTAAGTGTGACTGCACTCAAAATGCGTGAAACCCCATCACTATTTCAGCCCTATTTTCAAACATTTATTCCCGGGGGAGACCCCAGGCCCCCTTGTTCCCAATTATATTAATTGCTTGTAATTTATAAACCTTAATCCTCTCCAAATGCGTAGAATCCCAATATTTCAGACCTATTCTTCAAAAACTTTTACCCGAAGGAGGCCTTGGGGGCCCACTAGTTCACAATTATATTAATTCCCTGTAACATATAAGTCTTAAATTTATTGCTTTCAAAATGTGTAAAACCTAAATATTTCAGCCTTATTTTTCAAAAATTTTCAACCGGGTGAAACCCCCGGGCCCCCCTTATAAGCAATTATATCAATTGCCTGTACAATTTTAGTTATTGCTATCAAAATGTGTGAAATGAAACTATTTCAGGTCTGTTTTCGCTAAATTTCTCCCGCGTGGCAGACCCCTGGGTCCCCTTTCATATCCTCCGAACCAAACTAAGGTCATTACTTTAACTAACGAACAACATTAGCCAATATTTGAATTTGAACTTTTTTTTTCCTTAATTTTTTCCTGAAGATAAGTTCCAACTGTTGGATGAGTAGCTGAAACCAAAGATACGCCGAGTTTGATCAATTTTATTAAGATTAGAGATTGGTTAATCTGGATTAATCTCTTGTTATTTTTTATTTAATTTAAAATGATTTGGTCTGCGGAAGTTGTAAAGGACTACTTTATACACAATGTCATAGGGTATTTTCGCTTTCCAATTTATACGTAGTATAAGGAAAGCTTTGTTAATGTTTGGTTTGGTGTTATAATTATTTAATAAACTTAACGGAAGACTAAAATTTCACGCATTATAAAGTTGATTAAAAGACAACACCAAAAAGTAAAAATACCCTATTATCGGACTTCGATAGCTTGTTCGTACTTGTGCGAGGTCTCTACACATGAAACTCAACACAGGTATTACCTACAGAGGCGACTGAAGAGGTTATTCGGATACTTTCATTGTTTGTATGCGAATAATTGTCCAATGTTCAGTAACCCTGAACAAGGTGAAATACTATACATTGAAAAAATTTGATACGTCATGAAATAATAATAATAATAATAGTAATAAAATATTTTGTAATTACTAAGGCTTTGACGGCCGGAATTATTACGTGACGAAGCAGTAGAATCCATGGAAAAACGACCACGGCCTATCATCCCGGATTGTACTGTTTCGTCACAATAACAATAAAAGTATTTATTGAAAAATAAATACAGATACAACGAGATTAGGGCATCTTCCACCTAACTATTTATCAACCAAAGTTAGTGGATATAGAAAAACTGGGCTTGGCGGGGTTCGAAACCTCGAACCTGGGGCGTCGTCTTAACATCAGCTGGACGTGGAGGTTACCTCTCCAAACAAAGTTAATTTAATGTCAGTGTTAAATATACATACAAATAAAATAGTGAAACAGACACACACTCACCCGCAGCAGCATTGACTTGATCAACAGGTGACAGTGGTTTGCGATTAAATAGAAACTTGTAATATTTGGTTTTGAATACTTTGATAGAGGGAGAGGCACGAATATGATATTGTGAATGAAGTAGTCTTCTTCCACTTGAACTTTATAACTTACGCCGTAAATTAAATTAAAAATATAAACTGACCGATTTTTGTGTGATGCAGAGGTGATCAATAGTTACGCTCGATTGATCATCAGCCCGGTGGTGATATTTTCGTCTGTGCTCTGATCTAAGGTGCAAAGTTCTTAGCTAGTCGTAGAGTAAGATCTAACAGATTAATACAATTTGTTTGACGTGGTTGTGTCCCAAAAGTGCGGCTCTCATGACATTAAATTAATATACATTTGATTTGATTTCATCCTCGACTCTCACTAAACACCGAAGTAAGAAAGAATGTTGGAGTAAACTGGGGCCCTTCATTTTTAATAAAAAAAACTAATTGTGTATAGTTGAAAGGGTTGCAGGATTGATTTTACGTATATGGGAGGGAAGGCTTTGATGAACAGGGGGGAGTCAGGGGACATTGAAGGGCTATTCTAATGAAATCAACCTCAGACTCTCATAACAAAGCCAGCAAGCATGCGATAAAGTTGCGAAGTGCATGACGATATTTTTTATTTTATTAGGGAAGGGTTCATTTTTAAAGTGGGGATTAGAAAATAATAGAGGGGTAGAGCTGCTGATAAATAATTAGATTTCGGATTTGTGTCTCGTCTGCCGTAGCCTTACCTTTTAGTCAATCGCTTGGGCGCCCAGCTGGCGACTCGATGGAATGTCAACGACATTTAGGGAGATGCGAAGAAGGAGAGATTTAATTGTAAAATAGAACTTGAAAAATGTGAAGGAATAATTGATTAAACGTAATAAATTGTTGACAAAATTGGATACCGAGAACCGATAATGAACTGGTAGTTGTGAGGTACTGCAAACTTTAGGTTAGTTATGTTGCGACTAAGGGGAATCCATGGGTACTGATAATTTAGAAGATTTCCAACCTATTTCGGAAGGTACAGCAAGTGACAAAATCGCTGTGGGGTGGCAACAATCGAAACAGCTATTTTTTGGGGTTGTGAAGGAGGTCATTTTTCAGAAGATGGGTGCTTAAGTTCGATTAGACTTGTCCCATGCTAACTGGACCTACTGGGCGGCGGCTGAAGTAGTCACGGCTACTGTCCAGCAATGTTGGAGACTTGGAGGCGGGGTTGTACTTGCAGCAGCCTACATCGAGTAGATCTGATCGATTTTGCCGTTGAAGAAAATGACTGTCTTTATTAACATGGTTAAGCGGTTGTTTTTCTGCTGTTGATTAATTGGCAATGGCCATTGTACGAATGATTGGGATACACTGCTGTGATCCCAATAATTATGCTGGGGCAAGCTACATACTGCGTTTTGTTAACATTAAAAACGACTACAAATTTTTGTGGATTTAAATGCAATCTTTGGAGCCGTTTTTGAGAAAAAGTGTTTTAGCCGTTTTTCGGATTTTTCAAAGTAAAAATAATAAAAATTCGTCCCGGAACATGATTTTTGTAAACCTAACAAACCTGCCAAATTTCATCAAAATCCATCGAGTAGTTTGCCCACAAATCGACGAACAGACTGACATTTCGTACGAACCATTTTTTTTTTTTTTTTTGCACCTACTCAAGACATGTAAATCCTCTCTGATCTCGAAATCGAAAATCATCACAAAGCTTTCCTTATACTAATGTACATATTATACTATATAAATAGGAAAGCAAACATAGGCCAACGATTCCGCGAATAAAATACATATTTACAGGGCTATTGTGTATTTTATTTGTCACTGTTCCAAAGAATTTAAAGAATTTTATACCCCGTAACCCCATTATGGCAGTAATGAGGAAGTAGGTGTATGCCTACCCCCTGCTCTACTTTAGCAGTACTGTCGCTGTATTAACTGGGCCTAGCCCTAAGCCAAAGTATGTTCAAAGTCTCTTTTTCATTTTCCCCCTACAAGTTGTCCGCTTGACTGCAGCCTATTTGCTGACTGACTCAACTGGTTATCAATCAGTTTGTGACTAGATGAGATGTGACAGAATGTTGCATTGTAATTTTCCCCTTGTAAACATTGCTGTGTTGTTTACTGACACAAACCGTTCAATATTGCTTTGTGCAGACATTGCGATTGCTTCTGTAATGGACATTGGACAATTAAAGGGCCAGTACGACGAGCTGTGGCAACAATTCCTCCGGAAATTGGGGGGAGGCCGGACTGGGTTAGTATAAAAAGCCACTCCTGTGTACTGTAATGCTGCAGAAACTGCCCTTGTGCACAGGCCCTTACCCTTACTACTGTTTCTAATAATATTTAGCATTTTAGACCCCATCATGGCAGTAACTAAGACGTGTAAAGTTCTTGTTTAGCAGTACAGTACTGTCGCAGTAAAATCTGGGCCTAGCCCTATGGCAAAGTATGTTCAATGTCTCTGTTCCATTTCACCCTGCAAGTTGTCCGCTTGACTGTAGCCTATTTACTGACTGGCCCTACTGGTCATTAATCAGTTAGTGGCTACATTGGATGTGACAGGATATTGCATTGTCTCAGTCCCATACTGAGATGGTGCGTGGTTATCCCATTGTAAACAATGCTGTGTTGTTTACCGATACGAGCCGTTCAATATTGATTGTGTGCATACTTTGCGATTGCTTTCATAATGGACATTGGACAATTAAAGGGCCAGTACGATGAGCTGTGGCAGCAGTGGCGGCTCGTCCATAAGGGCACTGGGGCTACAGCCCTCCCATAATTTTACAGGCAAACAAAGCAATTTCCTTTTAATAACAATAATAATAATAATAAAATAATAATATATACTATTCTGAAGAAAAATGCAACTGCTACAATTCGGCTATGCTATGTGCGTGCTCTGGGCAACTTGGGGCAATTTTCAATTTAGCCCCGGGTCGCCATGGCAACCGAGTCAGGCAAAAGTTAAGAAGATCGTTCGCACCATTGAAAAGGTGTACACAACTTTTCTCTTATGGACCTTGCGATGCAATTCATGCCATATGCATTTATACATGGGCAGCGGGGCAGCGCCCCAAAAATGACTTTAAATGTTTCGTATTAATAATATCGTTGAATATTGGTATTTTTTTAAAATCATAATTATAAGAGTTATTTTTAAGAAGAGTTTCACTATTTTGTCATGACTGATGATTATTATAAAATTTTTCAAAGAAGAATTTTTGACTAGGGAAGTCAGGTTCTGCCCAACGGCCAGGCAGGGTAATGTAAACAAATATTACAAAAATGTAAACAGCGAGTTATAGACTTGTTTGCCACATCGAAATGCCGAAGAATTTATTTGATATTCAAGTAGTGGTAAGTTATATGCTATTACTTTATTACAATTCGTTGCCCCACCATTTTGATACACCACGAGCCGCCACTGTGTGGCAGCAATTCCTCCGGAAATTGGGGGGGGGGGAGGCCGGAGGGGATAGTATACAAAGCCACTCCTGCGTACTGTGATGCTGCAGAAACTGCCCTACAGTGGTGTTTCTAATAATATTTAGCATTTTAGACCCCATCATGGCAGTAACTAAGACGCGTAAAGCTCTAGTTTAGCAGTACAGTACTGTCGCAGTAAAAACTGGGCCTAACCCTATGACAAAGTATGTTCAATGTCTCTGTTCCATTTCACCCTGCAAGTTGTCCGTTTGACTGTAGCCTATTTACTGACTGGCCCTACTGGTCATTAATCAGTAAGTGGCTATATTGGATGTGACAAGATATTGTCTCAGTCCCATACTGAGATTGTGCGTGGTTATCCCATTGTAAACAATGCTGTGTTGTTTACCGATACGAGCCGTTCAATATTGATTTTGTGCATACTTTGTGATTGCTTCTGTAATGGACAATTAAAGGATCAGTACGACAAGTTGCCCCTTCCTCCGGAAAATTGTCCTTCGGTGACTTGGATGACTCCAACCATGGTCAGATGTCGGTGACAATTATTACTTTCCAGGGCCTTTTGTGGACCTACCTGTGGACCCCCCTCCCTGTATCCGTCCTTGCCTGTACTTACTTGAGGCTAACTTATAACTGCCCCTTTTAGGAGCTTATAATGCTTGTTTGAATTAACAATATGTTCCCAGGCCTTTTCTGCTGCCGCTCTTCTTGCTCTCTTGACGGTATCTCTGAATGTGCTTTTAATGCTACGATAAGCACATGATATGGCTAGTTGAGTTTGGCCAGATTGTCAGCTTTTCCATTACCCCAAGAGATCGACGTGTCCTGGCACCCATTGCATTGCAATGCTATGTATGTCTATTTACCATTTTCATAGCCGGACATGGCCGCAGAACACGTAAATCTACCAGGCTTAACTAAATTCTACACGCACCATAAGATAGTAATTTATGAATTAAATTTGTAGCGCAGCCATCCTCTGCAATATGCATAAGAAAACCCATTTGACAATGAATAATGTCGGCCATACACAAATGGAGTTTCCATTGAAGATGTATTGGCCATTGTTGACTGATGTCCATATAGTCAAAGACATTTACTGGGAAAAGCTGTTAGCATTATACAATTTTTTATGGCCCATGACTAGCCTTATTACAGGCTTGCGCATGCGTGTTGGTTAGAGGAGTCAATAACCTGTTTATCAATGGAGAAGCATAAGTTACATGGTTTTGGGTTGCTTTCGGAACTTCATCAGATAAAGGATGCGTTCGAAAAAAGGCTAATAAGTAGTCTATCTGGAAGGTATGTTCTTATCGTTTTGCGTAGCTTTTGGATCGACTTGGATACAAGGAAAAGACTTCTCAAAGCTCTAGTGTGGAATGTGCTCTTGTACGGAAGTGAAACATGGTGCGTTTACGAACATGACAAAAAAAAACTGGAAGCCTTTGAGTTGTGGTGCTACAGAAGAATTTTGAAAACTCCATGGAGAGACCACTTAACCAACGAAGAAGTGCTCCATAGAATAAACGAAAAAAGAGCGATTATGGCCACCATTTGAAAAAGAAGAGGCAAATGGATGGGGCATATTCTGAGACACGAAGGGCGCCTCAACAACATCATTGAGGGTATGGTTGAAGGCACCAACTCAAGAGGACGACAGAGGAAGGAGTACCTAGAGGATTTCATGAAGAACCTAGGGTGCGACTCCTATAAAGGACTGAAAAGAACCGCACAAAACAGACAAGAGTGGAGAAGAAGACTGCAACATTCGCTGCAAACCAATCCATAGATTGTAACTCAAAAAGAAGAAGCTTTTGGAAACACAGGTCTTAATGCTAGAAATATTGAACTAAGCAACCAGTAGTGCGAGCAATTTGAAAGCTGTGCCCCCGATTTCTGATGTGTCTAATGGTGTCTGTTTCGGAGAAAAATCGGAAAATTATTATTTATATTATTTTGGAAAATAGCCATATCACGTGAATCCACTAGAGCAGAACCTGTTCAAAACTGCTGAAAACTTGTAATGCATACCTGGACATTAGTTAAGCAAAATACGACTTATTCAGCTACCTAAGCCGGGAAAAGTGTAACCTGATAAAGTTCGAATACCCCGCAAGATTTTTGCCTTTCGCTAAGGAAAAAGGTCTTCAGGAACAAGTAGCACACAAGCAGTATACCCAAGGGGCAAGTTAGTCATAGTGGCTTAGTGCATCTGTAAAATGTACCCTGTAGTAAGCAACTTGCCGGCCCGCCTGTTTTACACTGCCTCCCTAGCACTGGGTTTCCCCCCTACAATGAATTGACAGTCTGGTCCATGACTGGATGCAGATTGCAGACAGGCCTGAGGCGAGTTATGGCATTTGGCATTGAGTTGCTCATTTCGCTACCTATTGCCTCCTTATCGCTCGACTACCGCGACCGGCTTTTTGTAAATCCCACCGACCTCGACCCTCGCCGTTTTGAATGCTACGCTGATACCGTCTGAAGACACCGTAGGCTTTGCAATATACAGCAAATATCTATGTAAATAAATAAATAAATAAGGAGTTTTTG
Source organism: Psococerastis gibbosa (assembly GCA_963971405.1). Lineage (NCBI taxonomy): Eukaryota > Metazoa > Arthropoda > Insecta > Psocodea > Psocidae > Psococerastis > Psococerastis gibbosa. The sequence goes on along the minus strand of OZ020489.1, from coordinate 44,050,601 downwards.
TTCTATTACTAAGCCAACCTAGCGAAGTTCTCTCTTACACTCAACTAGTAAGGCCCGGGACCGCCTGCTTTACATGCCCTCTGAAGCATGGCCAGAAAATGTGGGAAGTGTAGGACTCGAACCTACAACCTTTCGGGTGAAAGTCAAGAGTCCGTACCACTACTCTACATGTCTTGATATACAGTATATACAGTATGTATATCGTATTTCAAGGCAGAGATTACCATATATTTGTAAACAAACAATCCTCCAGTCATTTTGACGACATTAATTTATTGTTCTGTTGGATATTTGTAAGAGTGGGCCGAAATTGGTAAATAATAAAAAAATTTCTTTCTTTTGTTCTTTTCACCGCCGCGAAGTATTTTTTAATGAATTTTTAACAAATTTGATATCTTTGTGGCTGGTGCATGAGAAATTAGTTAATTTAGTGGAAAATTCCCTCGGTTTACAGAATACTTGAAAATTTCCGCCATAATTCACCCACAAATTCAGTCTGCAGGTACTGTGGCATGCGTTGCATAGGATAAATAATATTTTTAGTGTCTCGAAGTATTAGATAAAAATACAATAGATATGAATCGGAACTAGATCAGAATAAAGTTAATATTTTATAACACGACTATTATTTTATTAATGTTTGAATGAAAATTTTTCGATCTGTAAGAAGAGTAATGGTAAGTTTAAGAAATGAAAGGGTTTGTCATCATTTTACGTTTTGCTTAGTTAGCTCCGCCTTTATTAGGGGTGGTTATCCCAAGCGTTGACAGGCAACCGGCGGGGAAATTTCTTACCTTACTGTACTATACATTACGGGTGTAAAACTCAGATTTTACAGGAAACATCGATCGTAGAGCCATAAATGAGATGTCATAAAGTAGAAGAAATGTTCCTTTATATTTTAATGTTCATTATACGGCCGTCACAAACACTGATCACACAAAGTCGAATTTCGCAGGAAAGCTATCTAAAATGTTGCATACAATACCTTAGTCTCTTAGACGAAATACCTCTCTACATTTTCTTGTAAATAGATAAATTAGCATTTATTTGCAGACCTGTACGTCCATCTTCTCCTTTAAATGCCTTCTATATTCTATAAAAATTGGCAATTTGGACCATGGAGACTGCTGCTCTGAAAAGAGAAGTCGTGCTCTTGACAAACCACTGCGTCAGATTTTTCTACCAGAATGTTCTTCTTCTGCCTGGAGCCAGGGACGGATCCAGCCCTTTTTTGGGGGGGGGGGCGTTGTGGGTCCAAATAGGAAAAACATATGTAGGATCGATTAAATCAGAGCGTAATAAATTAATTCACAATAGATTTACCCAATTTTGGGGGGGGGGGCAGCTACCCCCCCTGCCCTGTTTCCGTCCTTGCCTGGAGCCGTTAGTCCTTCTATCTTACCTTGTATTATTACATGCAGAAGGCGATAATTTACGTTCTTCGTCACATGACCGAAGTATGTTAGTTTCCGTTTCTTAGCCGTCAGCAGAAACTCGGTTTCTGCTTCCGTTTGCCTCCGGACCTCAGCTGTAGGGACACGATTTATCCAAGATATGCTCCGCATTCGTCTGTATACCCACATATACGTCGAATGACATATAAACATTATTCAGAAAAGTTTTGTATGTTATAACTTCCTTCATGGTGCAATTTTGTTTTAATAAATTATATACGGTATACAGTAGACAGTAATCAGCCGACTATAAAGGCAGGACATCCTGCAACCTGCAGATGGTTCGAAAATTACAATGAAATCATAAAAAGAAAAACAAAAGAGGAACCAAATTAAAAGTAAAAGAAAGAAATTTTCAGTAAGCTGTGGCAGCAGTTCTTAAACTGGGGGTCGCGAGAACCTGTCCGGGGGGTCGCGAGATCCTTTTCCCATCTGATTATCTCTTAAGGGCCAACCGCGGAGTCGCCCATATTCCATTTTCTGTTCAAACTTTAATTTCTCATGAAATATGGAACGTAGAACAATGAAAAAATGCTGGGTCGCAAGAAGAATTTTTTCTCCTAATTTTGATACATAGTATGTGGCCTTAACTAACCCCAATTCGCCACAGTTGTTGAACTCCTGAGTGACCGTTATTTTTTGCGTATCAAGTTCACTAATTGTAGCCGATCGGTATTGCTGATGATTGCAACATACTACATATCAAAATTAGGAGAAAAAATTCTTCTCGCGACATTTTTTCATTGTTCTACGTTCGATATTTCATGAGAAATTGAAGTTTGCACAGAAATGGAATATCGGCGACCCTGGTTTGCCCTTAAGAGCCTACATTCCCGCCAGACGGGGCTGATGGCGTGTATAGATGAGGCCTTGTTTACATAATTTTCTCCCCGCAGCAAGGTCATCACTAATTTGTGATTTCTAGAAAATGTTTACAAAATTTTCCAGTTTAGCCTGTTTTCTGTCAAGTGCGTTCCTATTAAGTTTCCGTGATCTAGAACAGATCATAATGCATGCCTAAGCCTAATTCCGTGTGGCACGACTATACCCATGGAGGATTTAGGCCAGCGAAAACAAAAATTTAACAACCTAAGGTGAGGAAGCGATCATATGAGTAGTCTAGTATGAAAGTCGCCAATGTAATTTTTGACCAATTTTTCCGAAACCTCAAAACCTGTAAATACATCAGTAAAACTCGTATACTGTATTAAACTAAACTGGCAATACAGTTACTGAACTATCACTTTAGTTTAATACGGTACATTATTTGTACAGGTTTTGTGGTTTCTGAAAAATTGGTCAAAAATTACATTGGCGACTTTGATACTAGACGACTCATGTAGTCCTTTGGCTGGGCAAGCTACGGACAAATTTTATAAGAAAGTTTAAAGATCGACTAAGGCCTACCAGCCCGAATTCTACTGCTTTATTCAATACAAAATCAGTTCAAAGCACTAAGAGCGGCTACTCTATTTTGACGACTTCTCTATATCTTAAATGCAGATTATCTATAAGAAAATATATAGTTTCCCAAATTTGGCCATTAGATTATATAATTTACTACCACCGTCAATTCATTCAGAAAGTCGGCTCCATTTTGGAAAAATTGTTGAACATAAGCTTAAAACACAACCTATCTACTCGATATTAGAATTTTATGACCTAGGTTGGAGTTAGCTTTACTGCCATTTGTATATGTAAGAGTGTAAGTAATGTTCTAACAAAACCCTCGCGGTGATAATCTTTACTATGGATTTGTAGTTTTTAGTTTTTACTTAAAGTTTTGACGATATGAATCCAGCTATGTTTTCTGGTATTTAAACGGAAAATCATTGTGCTAATTTGGGTTTCTGTAGTTAGCAACATGCCCGGCAATCGAGTTTCCGGTGTGGTACCCGTTAGGGGGTAGGCGGTGAGGGGGGGGGGGACAGACAAGGCAGAAAATGGTTCCATTTCTCTCGACCCTCGTCTAAAGTGGTGCCACATGCCCGGGCGGCTAATTTGAAATACTGGTTTCCCGAGTCTGAAATAAAATAGGTCAATTACATCAGTAGGGTGACAGGGTCTTCAATTTAAATAATTTTCCCCTCCCCAACAAGATTTGAGATTTCTAAAACATGTTTCAAATGAAGCGATCAATTGGCGATCACCCCAAAATAGGTTGGCTTGTATTTTAATTCAATTTAACACTTATGTTGTAAAGATTTGCTCTCGTTAATTGGTAGAGGGCTCTTCCATACAGAGTGCTACGGAAACGTTGTGTGTTTTGGTGCAGGGGTTTTTCCTTGATAGTGATGGGCGACAGCAATTTACCGAATTTTCAAGTTCATAGAAAATGTATGCCAACAAGTATGAAATCAATAAAATCGCCTCCTTTTTAACTTTGTAATATTTAAACATATACAAGAATGAAAAGGTTCTTATAATATGGTGTATGAATTACCAATGGCCGAGGCTAAATCTTAATAACTTAAATAAAAAATGTAACCCATTAAATTTGGGGTGATCCTGGGGTTGCCAATGCCAAGCAAGCTTAAACTTCCTCTTAAAATGTTTCCACTTTGTGTTATATCCGGTCGCCAATTGTAGTTTCCGTGATCCAGAAGAGATTATAAGCTTAATTCCCGCATTACTGTCAAGTATTTACCGTGACGTCACAAACTACGTATAGTAGGCGGAACCTCTCCCTATGGAACCCACTGCTATATAATGGGCCCGTCTTTACCTTTTTTAACGGGTCCGGTTCTTCCGTGAATCATTTATGTTGATGATGATGGAAAGGTATCTTGCGTACTTTCCTGTAAGTTCTCTGTGGTGTTAATGCCAAAATTTATGAGTATTTTCTCGTTGATTTACAGTTATGTAGGTGGACAATTTATGGAGCCGAATTTTACGTTGCCAATTTTTCACCTTTTTCACTGTGCTCGGTTCTTCCCTGAATCACTTACGTTGATCAATCAATCAATCAATCATTGATGATGATGATGATAGTGGAGGAAGGGTCTCTTGCGTACTTTCCTGTAAGTTCTCTGCAGTGGTAATAATAAAATGTATTATTTTTTTCCGTTAATTTATAGGTACATTGTATGTATGTGGAACAATTAAGGAGCCGAATTTTGACTTAGCCAATTTTTTACTTTTTTTAATTTCTTCTGCGAATCATTTACGTTGATGATGATGTTGATAGTGGTGATTGTGGAGAAAAGATCTCTTGTGTCCTTTCCTGTAAGTTCTCTGTGATGGTAGTACCAAAATGTATGAGTATTTTCCGATCATTTACCCATGTAGGTGGATAATCTATGGAACCAAATTGTGACGCTGCCAATTTTTCACCTTTTTCACTGTGCTCGGTTCTTCCGTGAATCACTTACGTTGATGATGATGATTGTGGAGGAAGGGTCTCTTGCGTACTTTCCTGTAAGTTCTCTGCAGTGGAAATAATAAAATGTATTATTTTTCCCCGTTAATTTATAGGTACATTGTATGTAGGTGGAACAATTAAGGAGCCGAATTTAGACTTTTTTAATTTCTTCTGCGAATCATTTACGTTGATGATGATGTTGATAGTGATGATTGTGGAGAAAAGATATCTTGTGTGCTTTCCTATAAGTTCTTTGTGGTGGTAGTACCAAAATGTATGAGTATTTTCCGATCATTTGCCCATGTAGGTGGAAAATGTATGGAACCAAATTGTGACGCTGCCAATTTTTCACCTTTTTCACTGTGCCGGGTCCTTCCGTGAATCACTTACGTTGATGATGATGATGATGATTGTGGAGGAAGGGTCTCTTGCGTACTTTCCTGTAAGTTTTCTCTGGAGGTAATTTCAAAATTTATGAAAATGTTTAGTTGGTTTAATGAAGCTTCCGTCGTAGCAGATTGTTTTATCATCTGGCTGGTTCTATTGTGAATCATTACGATAGTGATGACTAATATAATATTGGTTTTTCCAAGAATGTTTGTGAAGCTGGTACCCAAATTTATGGGCAATGACTAATATTATGGTTTCTGTTTATTGGTTATGGTTTCTGGTAAGCGGCTTCTTACTATTTCCATCCTTGCGAAACCGTGGTTTACCCCAAGAGCCATCTTCTTCTGAGGTCACAATCTCATCAATTGGTTGGCAGCAACTCTCCAGCCAGGGAGCTATAGTCAATTGAGAATTGAGATCGGAAGGTAGAAGGATCGTTGGAAGACCTAGACCAGGGGTTCTTAAAGTGGGGTTCGTAGCATGTGTAGGTCAGTCTGTAAACATATTTATCATAGGAATAATTAGGAAAAAGTAATTTTATTAATATAAATTAGCCTTTTTTTCCGTTCCAAAAATATTTTTTGAGGTCCGTGGATTTGTTTAATTGTGAAAGTAGTTCGTGGCTAAAGTTTAAGAGAAACCTTGACATAGACTGTGATGGCTTGAAAGTGGAGAACAAGTCTGAGGCGAATGGGGTGGCACCACCGGGTGCAGGTATGCATCCCGCAGGTAGAGCCACTTCCATTGAAGATGTTGACCGCAGCTGTTGACAAAACGTTTGTAGGTCTACCACGACCAATTGGCCCGGTTTCTTCTGCTCTGCCAATTGACCACGGTCATGTCTTTTGTATAGTTCTATGCGTGGTTGCTCACCGGAGTCGCCCAAAGCGCAGCGTGTGCTATCTTCCTTTGTGTCGGCCAATGAGGTAACAAAACGTTTTGATGGACTACTGGCGGCCGGCTTTCTCTGCTCCTGCTCCTACAACAAGAGTGATTTTGTGGTGACAGGTGCTGATTGTTGTCGTTATGGATTTTTAATGAAAGTGTTGTAAAGGCTGTAAAATCGAAAGTTCACCGGCAACCACGGTGAGAACTGAACAATGAGCGTTTTTACCCAATCGACAGGTTATGAACAGACCTTTAGCGGATAATAAACAACAATTCCAGTGCTTCCAAACAACAAGACATCCCACTGTGGCTGCAAGGCTTGCTCTTGATTGGTCAAAAGATGACGTGGAGGGGGTGAATGTGCCATCTCTTCTGTGTAGAACTCCCACCAACTACTGACTCTTAGCTGCTCATAGAGGGATGGGACATTTGAGTGTGCCATCAAAAATATTTTTTTAATCCTGGTGGCCGCCTACTAGTTTTTTTTTTCAATGGCTCGTGGTCAGGGGAGAAGTAGCAAGTGGCCCCCAAAATTAAAAAATAAATTTTTGTGTGAAATAAGTTTCCCATTTATCATGTATATAGAACTCTAGCTGCTCGTCCGAAGAACGAGAAATTCCATTGGAAACTGCGAGAAAGAGAAAAGTGAGAAGGACCCTTGAGTACGGTTGCGGTTTTTCAAACAGTTTGGACCTTGTGACCTATGATCGGGGCCGGAAGTGTTAATAATTAGTAATGGTTTGTACGCGGTTAGGCTACTTGAATTCAATTGTTTTCCCTCAACCGGAACAGAACCACGCGCTGCCAATGACCTGCCGGTAAACCGCCATTCAAAATAAGACGCGCGCTTTTTTTTTTTGGTGGACCAACTCGGGGAGATCCCAGCCATTACTGAAAAAACTCCGCGGCACCACACCCCAGGCTAGGCCTGAGGAATATTAGAAGGTACACGTGTTATTTACTTACTTGGGGTGTGTTCTGTGTTTCTGTCAACCAGTCAACCACTGTATTGGTAGAAAAGGGGAAATGGGAAAATAGAGAAATAGCTCAGCCTGAGGATACCTCCGCCAACCATAGCAATAGAAAAACCTAACCTAACATACCTGTACCTCTAAAGTTTCTTTGCCTATGGCTATTAACTTATGAACATATGCTGTAGTCCACCTCTTGCCACATGTTTCCTTTTTTTTATTAATTTCTGTCTCAGACGTCATTTTTTAAATTAAATAAAATTAAAATTCAAAACAACAACAAATATGGCCGTTTTCGATTCCCCAAGTGCAGTTCACGCAACCTATAGGAGTAGGGTAAAGGGGGAATGTTGGGAAACACGTTTCCTTATGTCATCATTTTTCTAATCGAAAAACTGGAGTTCTATTTCCTAATAAGAATAGGATTGGGTGAACCCTACGAAAATTGTTTTCTTTTTATGTCGAGTCTCGTACTCCGACATTCCGTTTCATTTTAGTTGTTTTCGCAGTAACTTTCCATTGAGTGTCATTCATTTTCTCGTGTACTGACCCCGGGCGCTGTACGGACCATTTATCAGTTAATCTGCAACCCGCAAATTTCCAAAATGCAGGCAATTTTGGCAAATTAGCGCGGTTTTGGCGAAAGTAGCTGCACATGCTGGCAGCCCTGATAACGTGTTAATTTGGCTGGCCTGTTATTGGTCACAGTCACTCCGTCTAGCGTGCCGCTGGCAGTCAATAGCGGTTTAGCCGCGGGACATTTAGCGATACTGCTGCTTGTGCAGGACGGGATCCAGGTTGTTAGTCAGGGGTGGGGGTTCATGGCATCCCGTTCATAAGGCGCCCATTCCATCGACCGGCTAGGGCTATTTCCAAAAACGGTGACGTGGTAGCAGACATTCAAGACATAGGTGGCGTTTCCACCGACCTCGTATTGCAGAATTGACGGAAATGTTTATTTTCTTCTATGCCATAGTTAAAATTCATCAATGGTCATACAGTAAAATTACAAACAAACAAGCTAAAATTAAAAAATGGCGTCATGGGATATGTTAAGTACAAATATTTTAATAGATTTCTATAAAAAGAAAAATTCTAATTTTCGTCAATGTCATTTGCATTCTGCAATGCGAGGTCGGTGTAAACCCCACCTAAGTCTTGAATGTCTGCTACCACGTCACCGTTTTTGTAAATAGCCCTAGCCGGTCAGTGGAATGGGCACCTAAGATGACCTTTCACTATGAGATGGGGCTTCCTACGGTTCTATTAGTATAAAAGAGAGATGGGACGTTTGTTTCCCGCCAAAAATATACATTAGCCTTTAGCATGATATTAAAAATCTACGACTTGAATACTGATTTGTAAAAGGTTGTAAGGCCATTATCACGTCAGTTGTACTCGTAGATGTAGCAGGTCTGTTTTCAGCGGCGTATATATGCGGGAGGGGGAATTTAAGACTAAATTAATTAAGGTGAGTTGTAATGCATTGTTTGCCAGATCTAATAAGATGGTCGGGCCAATTGTGAGTGGTAAGCGGTATGGTTGATAGAATTCAACGTTGTCTCAGGCCTCTGTCCGTGGCAAGAAGTTGATAGCTAGAGGCGATCTCCCCCCCCTGTCAAATATTTTATGTATGCGTGACTGTTCATTCCATTGACCCGTCGTCTGTCGGTATCTTGACTACCCAAAGTCGTTTAATGAAAGTTTTCATAGTTATCTCATCTGATTAGATTAACATTTAGAATAGCACGGCGTGAAATGTGAGTACCCGTCAACCCCTGACTGATTGTTGTCAGTTCTGTTGGTGTAGGTCGGTTTCATTGACCTGTCGTCTGTCGGCATCTCTGACATTACGTACTCTTTTAATGAACTTTTTACTGGCCGTTTAAATACCGTAGTAAATGACTTCATTAACGGATTGGGCACAGTGAAGTCTATGTCCAATCTTTCTGAAGCCTCGCTTTGGCCGTTTATGAACTAATCGTTGCAATGAACGGTATTTTTGCTTTCCTATTTATTTTAATCTAAATTATCATAGCATCGTCATTTATAGTTGGTTTGTTGTTCTAAAATGTAACTTCGGAATGACTCGATTTTCCAAGCTCGTTATTTGTTTTTAGTTTTTTTTTGTCTCGGTCTCAAGTAGCAGAGTAGCCATCAAGCCATGAAGCAGTAGAAAGCGGGCTGAACGACCACGACCTATCAGCCCGGAATCTACTAATTCATCAAGACCGTGAAAGTCTTTGTAATTGTACAGGCATCAAATCATAAAAATAAAAATCAGGAAAATCTTGATGGATTTTCTTGATTTTAGATTTTTTTACTTTGTCTCCATCTCGAAATGTATTACAGCTATCATATATCAAAACAAAAATTAAAAAAAACATTCAAGAAAGGCAGAGCAGACCCGATTTTTATCATCTTAGATTTCCCCTGCCGGAATAGCTATAAAATCAAAACTTATCACCGAAAAAAAAATCGGAAAATAGCTAAAAAAAAAAAAAAAAAAAAAAAAAAATCAGAAAATAAACTCAGGAAAAACATTCAAGAGAATGGTGTACGCTGAGTGCCGAAAGTAGGCCCTTGCCGTATGTACTTATGCTATCAGTGAGCTTGCCTTGGCTGACCTTGAAACTGTCGTTACTGAGGCGCGGTTGGAAGCGAAGAAAGTTGGAAGCTCAAGAAAGCCAGTGCCGTAATAAGGACACACAGTGAAACACATTGATTGCGCTTACCGTACTGGCATATTGCACGCTTGTGAAAATATGGAAGAAGAAAAGAAGAATGCATTGCCGAAGCATTATTAAATAATAAAATTGGAAACCTCATAGCTAAACTAATTTAAATTAAACATAAACCAAACTCTAAGCCCAATACGTAAAATAATATTGGGAAAAAGAACAACTGCACAGAAATTCATCGCCAAGGCGCCCATTCCATCGACCGGCTAGGGCTATTTACAAAAACGGTGACGTGGTAGCAGACATTGAAGACTTATGTGGCGCTTCCACCGACCTCGCATTGCAGAATGCAAATGACATTGACGGAAATTAGAATTTTTCTTTTTATAGAAATCTATTAAAATGTTTGTACTTAACATATCCCATGACGCCATTTTTTAATTTTAGTTTGTTTGTTTGTGATTTTACTGTATGATCATTGATCAATTTTAACTATGGCCTAGAGGAAAATAAACATTTCCGTCAATTCTGCAATGCGAGGTCGGTGGAAACGCCACCTAAGTCTTGGATGTCTGCTACCACGTCACCGTTTTTGGAAATAGCCCTAGCCGGTCAATGGAATGGGCACCCAAGACACCTGGTTCCTACATATTACTCGGCCCTGATTTCAGACTTGAGAGTTATCATTATGAAATTGCGTGAAAAGGTGAATGACAGCAGAGTGTTTGAATTGCGCGGGATTATCGTGGCATCAGAAGGAATCATTAGCAATTTTCACTGAGACGTGTCACTAACGGTTTCTGCCCCGTCAGTTCATTACGCAGTCATTGCTCCAGAGCCTGCTCATTTTCATTGCATAACATTTGCCAATAATCGCAAGGCTTAACTGATATTGCTGTTTCGTTGACAGAACGAAGTGAACGAGTGTACCCGTACATACTTTCCTATATATATCAATTAGTATAGGTACCGTAATAGTTGCATGGTAAATAATTGTCCCGTGGTTAAATTCGGCTGCCTATAGATTTTCCCTATCCCAACGGCTTTCACTTTCACCCGAAACGTTGGACCGAGTCCCACAATAATGATACATTTTTTGGCATGTAAAGCAGGTGGTCCCGAGCCTTCCTAATTGAGTGTAAGATAGAGCTTATTAACTCCGCTAGGTTGGCTTAGTAATAAAACAAAAAGTCATTATTTATTTAATTACTTAAACGCTTGTCTAATTTGCTCCATTCTATGGTTCAACTTAATTCAATATATGAAATAAATGCCACTGATTTGCCATCACATTCAGGCTTCAATATCCACAAATAATGTTATCAAAAATGTTGACCTACCCTAACCTAACGTGTAAATATGAAATGAATATACGGTCATCGTTCAGTTAACAGAAAACGTTATGAAAAGAGTCAAAGCATTGAAAAAATTTGCAAGCAGAATGTTCGTTGTGAATTTCAATGAAAGGAACAATTTCTATAGCTCTCGCAGGGTGAATGTTGTACCCCTCTCTATGCAGTTATAGATTGTCAGAGGCACCTTCCTAAAGCTCAGCCATTTGTTAATAATGCTTTTCTGAAAAAGACGCAATAGGTGGGCATAACGGAAGTTCTTGGAAGTCGGAATCGATATTTGAGGAGCTTGGTAACAAACGTGGCCAACTCCATTTTTTCAAAAAAATGGGGTTTTGATCCGATCTTGCAGAAAATTTTAATGTCCGCCTGCACGTTGTAAAATAAAGTAACAAAAGCTTGCCAGATTGCGCACAGAAGCGCTGAATACTCTATAGCATTAGCTATAAGCTTAATGCAATTTTCTACATTAAATCCGCTCTCCTGAAAGTTCTACAACTTGGAGTTGGCCATGTTTGTAACAGCCTCCTCATTTCCAGAATTAATTGCCTTGTTAGCTTGTTATATTACCACAAATCTAGGAAAATGATGAGGGCTGTATCGCCAGTTATTGGTTTTAATAAGGTGCCTCGATCGCTGTCTAAGGGCGGATGCTCTCTGTAGCGTTATGAGTACGCATTAGCCGATGCTCTTCATTAAGCCAAATTTGGGATGCGATAAATTCTCGTGTAAACTCCCTGCTCTAATTAATTGTAGATCGCGATGTCTTCCTCAAGAAACCAATGTTAATGTTCTCCTTTAGAACAAGGTTTTAGTGCAATTCGCCTTCACAGCTTCAATTGCAATTTACAGGCTTACAGCTGCAGGCCTATACTATGGTGATTATTTTTTTCTTAACCTGGGATAAAAATGTAAGCAAGATAATGAAAAGTGTGATTCCAAATTGTTTTGTTTACATTTTTAACTCAATTAATAAGTTAATACCAAACGGCATCGTAGGCTCGATGGTGTACGTAGCGAGCGTTGTGATTTAAAAAATAAAAATAATAAAATAATGGCATGGAAATATTGTATACTTCCTGGGGAAAAAAATGTTTTTACTACTAAACTGACTATTATTGTAGTTTTGCATCAAATTTTTTTAGGAGTGTTTATAACGGTTATAGCTTACTCTTTGATTTGGGTTCGTGTTTTTGGCAGGCGTTGACAACATCATGAAAAATTTATGGAAATTCAAATTTTCGATGTGAAACCATCTCTTGAAACCTCTTGCATAGAATATTGTGGTCGGTGGATTGTAAAATTAGACATAATGGGTCATTTATATATTCAAAACAACTTCAAATTTATATTAAATAGGCCTACATGCAATAGTATATATTAATATTAATGAAATATTATTATTAGTTGTTAATGAAGGAAAACAGTGAAGTGCCTAGTCAAATACAAAAGTTCAGGGTGAAACCTGAGACAAACAAATCAATCAATGGCGGTGGCGGTCGTAAAAAATCTGCATCTGCATAGTTTACATTATAACCATCAGGGCTGGAACCAGGTCATATTTTTCCTAAAAAGTCATATTTTTCATTGGCAGTCATAAAATGTCATTATTTTCTTTACTTGGTCACAAAAGTCATATTTTCCCTTGTCGGAAATAATCAACTTATTATATCTTATTAGCTTAAAACCGTAAATTTCACGTTTTTTAAATTTAAAAGTAATTTGCGCCAACATAAACGTCGTGGTAGAAGCATTATACTTATTGTACCTATATTATATTAGAACTTCTTATATATTATAGTATTCTGTGGGTAGAAGCATCGGGAGCTTGCAAGCATGCCTCCATATTATAAGGGCACAACATGCTGGCATTCACATGCACTTGCCCTTCTTTGATGGAGCTCCCACACTGGCTACATTTTCTGGTCATGTTTCGGAGGGCATGTAAAGCAGGTGGTCCGGGTCTTGCTAGTTGAGTGTAAGAGAGGGCTTTATAGCCTTAACTCCGCTAGGCTGGCTTACTAATAGAACAAAAAAAAGTCCTTATTTATTTGCACCTACACAAAGAAGCCAGCTACTGAAGAGCCGATCGTACATCCGCATCGTTTCGCTCTTGAAGACCAGCAACATGCGTGCTCAGATAATATTCATCTGCAAAAGCGCGAGGATTTTCACTCGTTTTAATGGCTTTTTCCAGTCGTCTGATCCGATGATTCATTTACTGTATTTGGAGTTAAATCGCTTGGCTAAAACTTTAATATTAAAGGTCTGCAAACCTGATGCTGTGGCTAAACTTGGAGTTAGCACGGATGTTCTGTCGAAAAATCACCTACTTCCGTCTACTCAAATTATTCTAGATGAAGAGATAGTTGAAGAAATCGGCCGTTTAACCGATTTTGATCGATCAGCTTTTCTCTTGAATTTTCAAAACCATTTCGTTTCCGCTTGCAAGCACTTACTAGAGAAAAGCTCAATCAATAATAAGTTCATAAAGGCCTGCCGCTGCTTGCATCCTGATGAAAGCTGTTAGCATTGGGTGGTTGGTGACAGTAGCTCGCTCACTGCCTCTTCAAATCGATGAAGATCTCTTACAAGACGAGTGGCGACTTCTACAGTTAGAAACAGACTCTATCAAGTTTGAAGAGAACGTTAAAAGTATACCCATTGATGACTCATTTTTTCCCCCCATCAAAACTGCTACTGGAAAGCTGTCCTATCCAACTGTCACAAAGGTTGTCAAGGCAGTGTTATCTCTCTGGCATGGTAACGCGAACGTAGAGGGAGGATTCTCTGACTCTGCTCGTTATTTACTGGAAGATAGGGCAAGTATGAGCGAGCGGACGCTCAATGCTGCTATGCAGGTAAAAAGTAGTTTAAAAAATATGGAAATCAAGCCCAGTTGGTGCCAGCCACCCAAAATCTAGTGAAATTGACGAGAAATGCCTGCAGTACATATAAAATGCACCTTGAAGATGAGAAGAAGAGAAAAGATGAAGAAGCCAAGAAAATTAAGGAAGCAGAAGAGCAAACATTGAATGAAAAAGAGGTACAAGCTAAAATGGCAGCTACTAGAACTGTGCTTCAAGACGAGGAATTGAAATTAAAAGAGATGAAAAACAACGAGACTGCCAAAAGGAAAATAGAAAATAAACTATTCGAAGAAGCCAACAAAAGACAGATTTACAAAAAAATGACCTGAGTGAAGTAGCCGTTGCTACTGCACTCCTAGATGGTGTCTCCAAAGTAAGAAAAGAAGTAGAGAAAGAAAAGAAAAACATTGATGCAACCGAAAACACTGAAAAAAAAAACTATACTTATTTCACATTTTTTTTAAAAAAGTAAAAAAGTAGCCTAATTTTTCATTTTGTAATTATAGTAGCATGCTTTCTTTTGATATTGCCTCTTTTGATTTCGATATGTAGGCCTACCTACCTACTATTCTACTTCTTAAGACATCTTTTTTGTACTGCTTTAAGTCATAAATTAGTCATAAATTTCATTGCTGGTGGTCATAAAAGTCACATTTTCGTATGAGTATAATTGGTTCCAGCCCTGAACCATGTTTCCAGTTTTATTATAGGAGTAACAAAGCCGAAATTAGGGGCAGTGGCGGCTCGTCCATAAGGGCACTGGGGCTACTGCCCTCCCAAAATTTTACAGGCAAACAAAGCAATTTCCTTTTAATAATAATAACAAATAACAATAATAAAATAATAATATACTAATCTAGATTCTGGAGAAAAATGCAACTGCTACAATTCGGCTATGCTATGTGCGTGCTCTGGGCAACTTGGGGCAATTTTCAATTTAGCCCCGGGTCGCCATGGCAACCGAGTCAGGCAAAAGTTAAGAAGATCGTTCCCGCCATTGAAAACGTGTACACAACTTTTCTCTTATGGACCTTGCAATGCAATTCCTGGCATATGCATTAATACATGGGCAGCGGGGTAGCGCCCCAAAAATGACTTTAAATGTTTCGTATTAATAATCGTTGAATATTAGTATTTTTTTTAAAATCATAATTTTAAGAGTTATTTTTGAGAAGAGTTTCACTATTTTGTCATGAGGATGATTATTATAAAATTTTTCAAAGTACAATTTTTGACTAGGGAAGTCAGGTTCTGCCCAACGGCCAGTTGTAATGTAAACAAATATTACAAAAATGTAAACAGCGAGTGATAGACTTGTTTGCCACTTCGAAATGCCGAAGAATCCATTTGATAATCAAGTAATGGTAAGTTATATGCTATTACTTTATTACAATTCGTTGCCCCACCATTT
Source organism: Psococerastis gibbosa (assembly GCA_963971405.1). Taxonomy (NCBI): domain Eukaryota; kingdom Metazoa; phylum Arthropoda; class Insecta; order Psocodea; family Psocidae; genus Psococerastis; species Psococerastis gibbosa. Next base: position 44,035,220 of record OZ020489.1, on the reverse strand, counting down.
TGATACACTACGAGCCGCCACTGATTAGGGGATATAGAAAAACCTGGACTTAGCGGGATTCGAACCCACGATCTACGCCTATCCGTTGCGTCGCCCCGGATAGTAGTTTGAATCCCGCCAAGTCCAGTTTTTTCTATATCCTCTATTTTTTTTTATAACGAGGAGGTTACCTCTTCAGCCTAAGTTAGTTTAATGTATGTGTTATGTACCATTGTTCGGCAGAACGAGTAATCGTTATCTTCTCAAAAAAATTATAAATTTACGAAATGCAAACAAAATCGGTTGAGCTCTTTTTGAAATTCTCAGATTACTCATTACATTCATAGTTGCGTTTACATACTATTTATTACAATATAAAGAAGGATTTCTTCTTCTTTATGGTATCTAATTCATGTCTCTATGATCGATGTGTTATGAGAAATTTGGCATTCCACAAAACACGTGTAGTCCATTTTGTTTTGTGATATGAATCGACATCCTCTGCCGTTGGCATGAAAACCTGATTCATATGTTACGTAGCATACGCAAATGTTTTGGCAATATTAAAACCTGATTCCCATCATATTACGTGAATTAATTACCTGGAACTTAATTTAACTCTTCAATTAGTTCATACCGAGTGAAAGTTTGTTGGTTGAGTTGTTGAGTCTGTATTTTGAGAAATTTTGAAGAGTTGGAAAAACAAAAACAATCTGGAGCTGTTATTTGGCTTTTCCTAGTCCTCCGGATTTCAATTGATGGACAGTTGGTCAGTAAAGTTCAGTTCTTTTTCATTAGTTTTTTTTGCCAACTGATTTATACTCTCTGACGACAAATTGAAAGATACGAAAAACTGTGGTTCTTAGACTCTGTATGCTTAGTAAAATATGTTTACTTATTCAGTCATGCATTGAAATATACTTGCCATATTTTCCGATGAACTTCTCTTTAAAAGTTAAGAGACAGATGATCAGATAACATATATTATTGTCAACTAGGTTATGGAGGTGGTCACTGGTCAGAGAGACAGGACACCGCCCATCTCCCACGGTTTCACTGCATAATGTTTTATGCGTTCGAACTGCAGTGCAGTGCTGTATTGCAATGCAATACAAGACCACCCGGCCCGCTGGCAAGTAAAACTATAGCGCATTTCATATACCTAAATTAATGTCGTCCATACCTCATGTATTAACAGCAGACCTAGCGCAAACCGAAAATAGTTACATACCTGCATCCGAGGACAGAGAATAAGAAAGAAAGAAAGAAGATAGACAATAAAATTGTCTTTATTTTCCATATTTTCGGCCCATAATACATTACTATACAATGTTTTACTATATAAAAAAAGATATAAAACTTTAGCTGAATTAAAAAAAGGTAAATATTCAAAAATAAAACTAAAACTAAAACAGACCATTTACACACCATTTATACACGATAAGTGTAAATTATAATAATTGTAAATTAACATCAGTGGGCCGATTATGGCGATTCGTATTAACTTACTCCTGGGGTTAAAACGGTAAGCAAACAAATTTTGAGTAGCACTTTCCATTGTAAAATTATCTTGCTTACATTTTTAATACGAGGGTATTATATTAACCCCGGTATTACAATATAATCGCCATGATCGGACCGCAGGATGGGCCGAATTCTGAGAAATTGTAGAAGCGTTAGTAGTCCTAAGCTGCCGAAAAAGATTAAGAGGCAACGCAAGGGGGAAGCCTTACAAGTGTAAAAATCAAATGTCTCATGAAAATCAATCGTAGGGTTGTCAAAAATATCAGGATAAATAGAAGACATGCATGCTGATATATGATATATACCTCTTTCTAAGGCGGGTATTCCACTGGTCAATTTTACTTCAAATTTGATTTGAGATTTTTTCTGTTTGTTTTCTTTTAAGGAGACTATTATGTCGATCGATACTTATCTATTATAAATTAAGTTATAATATGGTAGCGGACTCTTTTTAATCACATTGCAGGGGCGTAAAGTTGGGGGGGGGGCACGGTCCAACTTACCCCCCCATGCTCCTTTTGGGGGGCTTTGCCCCCCCCCCCCCCCGCCTCGAGCATTGTAAGACGTGGTTCATACTTCATGGTCCCATTTGCAGCAATATAAATGTAGGCATTCCTTTTTTAGCTTTGTAAAATCTACAGGTATTCTTTACTACTATTAAAATGCGTAAAACCCTACTATTTTGCTCTTATATTTTTCCCCCGCCATCATTCTAAAACTTTACGCCTCTGACCAGTGGAATAGCCGCCTAACACAGGTTGGCCACAATTATAGAATTTGATATGTACAAAATACAATTGGTGTGTAGGAAGGAGGGGTTCAAGAATTGGTGTTAGTGAAAGGCCCGGTGTCATAACGTCGAAATGTAGAGGCGCATTTCTGCTATTTTACGGATATTTACGACAGCTCTATGATCGATATTTCCTGCGAAAATCGACTTTGTAGGTATAAAGGGTAGGGGGTGCACCGATTTGCTCTTAAGGATTGGATATACGATAATGTGACATGTTAAGTTTGTTTATCATCTGAACATTTCGTAGTATACATAGACAAGAAAAAATATACGAGTACCGTATGAACTTTATGTTTTTCTTCCATCAATAAATATTTACTGGCAGTAAAATTGGTAGCAGTGGTAGGTCAAGTAGAAAGTGTCGAAAGTTTGCCGAATTGTGTGCGAGGTGTCAATTAGATTTGGTTTAAACAGTTCCGCTTCTGTTGACTGTGGCCACTCAGCTGTCGGCTCGGTGAGGCAATCCCCTGTGGCCATGACATAATAATCTCCCCTGTTATGAAATTAATCAAATAATATACCAAAAGAACCGGTATACAAGTGAACCCGTTCATGCTTTCCGATTTCTGTTTATTAGTACTACAGTTACAGCCGGGCCATTGCAAAAATTCTCAGCGTTTTGTTTGTTGTGTTCTTATTTATAAGGTAGTACTAGCATAAAGAAGGCCTTGTGATGGTCGAAATTTTCGATTTCGAGATTTCAACGGATTTACGCGTTATGGGAACCATAGTGGTTTTTAGAAATTAATGTCACTCTGTCTAGTTCGTTGGTTTGTGGGCCAACTCAGTGGATGTTGATGAAATATGCCGTGTAAGTTCACAAAACTTAATTTTCAAACTTAATTTTGGGATGGATGCCTTTTACATATAACTTCCACTGTTATAACATGTTCAAACGTAATAAACACCCAATTAAGTTAATCTAAAAGACGGACATAAAACATAAAAATATTGCTGGAATCGTTCTTGCGCAACCGGTGGGGCTAGGTATCTACTGTAACGATACCGCCCCCCCCCCCTCCCCCAGCCCCCGACATTGCAGCGTGGCATCTCGTCGTCCTGCAACAGTCGGTCGGGGTGTTTTTGCTGAGCGCTTAGATATCAGATTTGGAGTCCATAAAAACAATACTCTTCTGAGTGGTGTGACTGCTCCCCTGCTTCTTGAATTGCGTAGATAATTTTACTGTATTGTAGAGGTTAGTAGGGAATATTTTTAAGGACTCTTTATGGACCCAGACCCATATGTCCCTTGTCCAATGCCAATGACCCCATAGATTTCGGACATTATTTGTATTGTTGCCCTATGCATTTTTGGCCACAGGCAAACTGGCGTCAACCTACACCGGCTACAAGCGATAATGGACAAGCTGAGACAAGCTTACCATTGACGCAATGAAACAGGCGAAAGCATGGCTTAAACAAGTACAAATACTGTATTTTACTGTACTGTATTATTGAATTGATACATTGAATTTACGAGTACTCTATAATATAACATTGTAAAGGAAGCCATTTGTCGCCATCCCCTCAGTTCTATCATGAAAAATTGTAATGAAATCAATTGAAATATGATTTTTCAGCAAACTCAGTGAATTGTGCGACCCTCCTCCGACTGTGCCTCCGAACAAAGCCGCATTTACCGGAAATGAAGTGCAAAAGATGGCAGACAACGGGGGAGCCGCAATGGCAAGATTAGATTGAAGGCAGGTGTACAAAGAAAGCCCTCTCAGAGACAGCAATATATCCAATTTATTGAATGCATTCACTTTGTCTCTACAATGATCAATGGTAAAAGCCATATTTTCAAAGGTGTACATTCAATGGAAAAGCTGCCTCAAAGGCTGCGGGGAGATATTATTCTCAGAAAAGGACAATGAGCAGCAAACAGCGCTGCGGTTACAACTTGTATAAGCTCGTCTCCCGGCCCTTTCTAAGTCCCCCAACAATAACAAGCAGAAAACTGGAGACTCACAAATGCATAGTTATAATAAAAATGAATGTTTCTAACTAACCCGTACATATGAGGCTACTAGAGGCAAAAGGTTCCAGCTCCACTTAACTAAATATTTCAGGGGAGACTGTAGGTTAGCTGATAACGTACTTAGGAATCTGATTCTTTCACGCTACATTTTAACACTTGGGAAGTCTCATTTTGCTCGTAACACTGTCACTTTGTAGCCCTTTGTAGACGAGTCCAGCGATACCAATAACTCAATATTGCCAAAACTTGGAACTGGATCCTTTTGCTTCTACTAGTACCCTCACATACTTTCGCATTGACTACTACAATATACAAATGTTAGTTTAGTGCATTCAAGTTTGGTAGATCTGGCAAATAATCCATTGCAAAAACTCACATTAGTTAATTTCGTCTTAAACGTCCCCATTTCGGGGGGGGGGGGGGGGGGGGGGGCACTGGGGCACTGCCCGCGACAAGAAGTTGATATTTAGAGTCAATTTTGTCTTGCTCCCCTCCCTGTATTATGTATATTCGCCACTGCCTGTGGGTATCATTTGCGTGCAGAAATGTTTACAGTTGGTGAGAACTACCCTAAAGAACCGGTCCGAGTTTACTCGAACATGCCTTCCAATTTATCAAAATTATTAGATAGAGAAAATGAGTAATTTCATGGTAAATAATTTTCCAATGGTTAAATTTCCGATATCTCGGGGGGGGGGGGGGGTTGTCCACCTGACGTCACTGGATGTGAGGTAAATTCTAGATAGGTCAGACCAACACATTACCACACAGCAATACTGGTAGGGCACGCAATGCATTTGAGCGTGAATTTTCTATCATTTTAAAAAAAAAAACATTTTTTTTTACAAAACCAAATACTTTTCTGGGAAAGCAACCTGTCCGGTTTCGTCACTCAATTTAACACCTAAAACATGCCTGAAAGTAGAAATCATCGTTAGAAAGGTTTCGCAGAAAAATTATTTTTTAGTCATTTTTCATTAAAATTTAGTTATTTTTATTTTTTTACCCCCAGAAGCAACCTATCAAGGGGCAAGCGACCCCACGCATTTCGTTAATATTAATAACGACTACAATGTATGTTAATTTAAAAGAAATCGTTGGAGCCGTTTTTGAGAAATAATTTTTTTAGACGTTTTTTTTGGTTTTTTGAGAATAAAACCCCCCCCCCCCCAAATTAAGTAAGCCCCCAATAAAAAAAATGATTCCGAGGTATGATTTTTGTGAACCTACATGCAAAATTTCATGAAAATCGACCGAGTAGTTTGCCCGGAAATCGACGCACAGACAGACAGACAGAACGACATACAGGCAGACATTTCGTAAAAACCACTTTTTTGGGTTCCTGGGACCTCAAAACGTGTAAATCCGTTGAATTCTCGGAATCGAAAATTTCGACCGTCACAAAGCTTTCCTTATACTACGTATAAATTGGAAAGCAATAAATTACTGAATCGCCGAGTTTTTCTATAAACAGTATAACCTTGGGCAAAGGCTGTTAATGTCAAAATGACTGCGCACTGCATTAGCGCCAGCACGAACTAATTCTGTTTTATAGCATTTTATGCATCGCAATTAGTCTATTAATCCTAAATTGGTATTGCAACCTACTTCATTGCCCATAAAAATCATAATTAATACAAATGACATGCTGTATATTATACGCTTCCGTATATGTCGTGCTGGGCATGGGAATTAATACATGCAGTTCAAAATATCAAGTTTGCTTATGGTTGTTTGCGGGTTTTTCTACTTACGGATTAACTTGTGGACCAAAGATTTGTATTAAGTGCGTCTTAGGGAGGAAAAAGTTAGGAGAAGGTAGGTTGTAAATGTACAGTAATCTCGACAATTTCACTTTGCGGGTAGTTTCAAACGACTTCGGTGGTAAGTTGGTAGCGAGCTTGTCGCCTGTGTAGGTAATACCTGTGTTGAGTTACGGCAGGTTACCGAACGCATGATGTGTAGAGACTCGCAAGTTCGAACAAGCTACCACTATGCCATCGAAGTCCTTGCGGTCGGAGACGTGTCGTAACTTGACACAAGTACCTGTCAGGTTACTTATTGAGGCGATTGAAGAGGTTAATCGGATACATTCATTAGGCGCTTATTCCACCGACCGGCTAGGGCTAAATACAAATACGGTGACGTGGTAGCAGACATTCAAGACTTAGGCGGGGTTTCCACCGACCTCGCATTGCAGAATGCAAATGACATTGACGGAAATGTTTGTTTTACTCTATGTCATAGTTAAAATTGATCAATGATCATAGAGTAAAATCACAAACAAACAAACTAAAATTAAAAAATGGCGTCATAGGATATGTTAATTACAAACATTTGAATAGATTTCTATAAAAAGAAAAACAAACATTTCCGTCAATGTCATTTGCATTCTGCAATGCGAGGTCGATGGAAACCCCGCCTAAGTCTTTAATGTCTGTTACCATCACGTCTTTTTTTTGTATTGTATTTGTATTTAGCCCTAGCCGGTCGGTGGAATATGCGCCTTAAATTGTTTGTACGCGATTAACCTTTTAAATAATAATAAAAAGTAATAATTATAATAACAGCCTCAGACGAATAGTTGACAGTAAAATTCATGTGAGGATCATGTATGCAAAAGGCGATTTGTCACTTGAAACTGTAAATGCAGGTGGGACAAAAAAACATAAATGCTTCTTTATTGCTTTCCAATTTATACGTAGTATAAGGAAAGCTTTGTGATGGTCGAAATTTTCGATTCCGAGATTTCAACGGATTTACACGTTTTGAGGTCCCAGGAACCCAAAAAAGTGGTTTTTACAAAATGTCTGTCTGTCGGTCTGTCTGTCTGTTTGTCGATTTCCGGGCAAACTACTCAGTGGATTTGAGTGAAATTTGGCATGTAGGTTCACAAAAATCATACCTCGGGACCATTTTTTTGGGGCTAACTCAATTTGGGGGGGTTTTATTTTCAAAAAACTCCAAAAAAACGTCTAAAAAAATTATTTCTCAAAAACGGCTCCAACGATTTCTTTTAAATTCTCGTAGATTGTAGTCGTTATTAATGTTGACAAAATGCGGGGGGTCGCTTGCCCCTTGATAGTTTGCTTCTGGGGGTAAAAAAATAAAAATAACTAAATTTTAATGAAAAAATGACTAAAAAATGCGAAACTTTTCTATCGATGATTTCTACCTTCAAGCATGTTTTAGGTGTTAAATTGAGTAACGAAACCGGATAGGTTGCTTTCCCAAAAAAATATTTGGTTTTGCCCAAAAAATTATTTTTTGAAAAAAATGATAGAAAATTCGCGCTCAAATGCATTGCATGCCCTGCCATTATTGCTGTGTGGTAATTAATGTGTTTGTTTGACCTATCGACGAGAATTTACCTCACTTCCAGTGACGTCAGGTGGACAACCGCCCCCCCCCCCCCCCCCCCGAGATATCGGAAATTTAACCATAGGAAAAATATTTGCCATAAAATTACTAATTTTCTCTATCTAATAATTTTGATAAATTGGAAAGCATGTTCGAGTGAACTCGGACCGGTTCTTATTGTTGTTTTGCTGTTTTTCCAACGCCTGCTGTCAGCATTACTGTCTTTAAGCAGCCCTGTCAGACTGGCGGGGGGAGTTTGTCTATTTCATAACTTGAGGCGCTCTAAGGGCAGACTCTTTCACCTCAGGTAGAAGGGAAGTTTACTGACAGGTTGGACCTCCTGAATATAGTGGATTCCGAACCACTTGGGGAACATAGTACGTTAAAGGCACACGATTAATTCGGAGGTGAGCAGGACTTGACACGCACTTGGACTGTCTAAGCGCGTTATCATGTCCCACCATGTTCCCCTTCTTCATTGTCCCCCAGTATAGAACTATAGATTTTCAGAAATTCGCCTCTCAAGAACCTTCGGAATGGAACCCTTCCCACTACTGACAACTCTAATATCTATCAATGGTTGATGGGTTTGAAAGTGAATTTAGATTATACGGTTAGTGAAACCGTAAGCAGTCCATACCTGAATTGTATCTGTGGTGGGAGGAGGTGTCAAACAGTTGGGCAGAAGGCCAACTCGAAAACCACTAATATCATTGCCCCGGATCATTAATCAATCCCAATAACCTAATTGTATAAACCTACATATGCATTGGGAAGGACGTACAGGGTGTCCAATATTTCGTTGATGACTTGGCTTATTACAAAATTCAACAATGACTTTCTGTCAGACTGAACCAATCTACTGGAGCTTGGGCGATAAATAAAGTCCTCTCTTACACTCAGCTTGGAATGCTTCGTGACCGGCTGCTTTACGTGCCCTCCATGGTCAAAAAATGAAGTTAGTGCTTGACTTGAACAAACAGCCTTTCGGGGGAAAGTTACAGCCCGTGCTTGCATACTAACTTGCCGAAATCATTCGAATTCGTTGTCGTGGTGTTTCAAAAAAATACTAATGCCGTACACTTGGATACGTGAATTGTATGCTATTGTCTATTGATGCCTCGTAAATAAATTCAATGATCCGTAACGGACCCAGCGCAAGGCCATCGATTTATATTGTAGTACTGTATTATACAATACAGGTATTGTTGTCAATGACTTGAGTTTCGCACGAGCTGTGCCTAATTTTCAGTGTTTTGTCCCGTGTTGAGGTACGATTCCCAGTGTTGACGTATGCCTAATTCTCTTGTCTATTGTTTCCAGGTAAGGCTGATTGGTTTCATGCCTGTAGTTAGTACCTATAATTGCCACATCTCTGGACCTTGTGTTTAATCGTGTGGATTGAAGCTAATTTGAAGCTGTTTGGGTAAGATTTATAGCCTAGAATTTGTTCAATGTTAGTGTCAAGCTACGGCAGTAGAAGTAGAACTATTTCAAATAAGGATTCCACCTCTTCCCGTCTCATCAGCCATTCCCGAGTGAATTTTGAGAATTTATTTATTGAAAAAAAACCCAGGGTAAACATCTATAACTGGAATAGCTGATTACCTTTCAGTTATATGTATACAAAACCTGTAAAATCTTAATCGCGAGTGGTGTAATTTTGGTCAAAACAAAATACCACTCATTTCACTGGCTTCTCCCAATCGCGGGCAGAGCAAGCAACGATATTCTGTGTTTATTTTATTGATCCTGTTAGCATTTCTGAGCTATGTTTAACTTGTTGTGTGCATACAGACATACTTGTAAGCTTTGAAGTAAGAGCTATCGGTTCTCCCGGGTCCGGGTTGGCTTCTAACCTTCTTTACTGAGCCTGCTGATGAATTCTATGACTGCTCCAACGCCATAGTTTCTTTATTAAACATATTTTTCCTGTTCCCCTCATCAGGTTCGATACCTCACCCCGTTTCTGTACAGTGTCTACTCATCCCACTGTAACAAAAATCATTTCTGCCTTCTTTTTAGTTTCTATTAGTTTGTGTCCCCCTGGGACTATGTCCCAATTGCGGGCTAAGGAATCTACAATAGAACCCCTCATGCACCCACAGTTGCCTTGTCAATCTAATCTCTCCTGTTCCGTTCCGATTCCTTGTAACACTTCCGTAATTCGCCCACAGTCCCCTCAGTAACCTAAATTTCTTATTCCCCTCGACCGGTTTATTGATTCCTAACGTATGCATGATGCCCTTCCCCCAGTAACTCGTATACTCTTGGGGATTTGATTTCACAATTGCCCTGTTAACCCCATCTCTTCTGTACCCCTCTTCCGGTCTGATTCCTCGGCCCAAGTTCCCTCTGTAACCTTCATTCCATATTCTCCCTCGCCTGGCTTATTGATTCCTAACGCATGCATGATGCCCTTCCCCCAGTAACTCGTATACTCTTGGGGATTTGATCACTCAATTGCCTTGTTTACCCAGCCTCTCCTGTTCTCCCGGCCGTCTTCTTGTCTGATTCTCGACTATTGCTTCCGTACTATGTCAGTGTCCCAACACCTGTTGATGCATTCTAGGGCTCCTCCTGTTCCAGCCTGTGCCCACAGCTCCCTCTATTTACCCAAATCTCTTCAGTCCTCCCTCTTTCGGTTCGATTCCTCCTCCTACTACAGTTGAGGAATTTTGGACTCCCTGGCCTTTTAACGTGAATTCTAGGACCCCAGCACCCACAGATGCTTTGTAAGCCCAATCTCTCCTGTTCTCCCCTCTTCCGGTCGCACCGCTTCTGGACTGCGCCCACCAGTTCCCTGCGTTGCGGTGGCCGTAGAGGTCGTGGCCCCCGCGCCCACCTCCCCGCAGACAGACTGTCTCGCAGGCGGACAGTTACTATATGCAACACGTCACGGCCTGCGGCAGCTACGCTAATTTATGGTTCCTGCCCAGGGAGAGGGGAACGTGGCTTATGTATGGCGGACGCCCATGGTCATTGGTGCTCCAGTTGGTGGTGAACTGGTCTTCAGGGAACGGCAAGTCGTCGGTTCGATTCCCGACAATGTTGCAGCTTGTGATATGTCTTTCCTGTCTATGCCTAATTTGCTGTTTCTGCGCCCTATGAAACTTGGCATGTGCCGGTTCAAACCCAGACAGGGTATAGTAGTTTTTCTACGTCTTTCCAATCCCAGGCTCCTGTAGTACTACTGAGAGACTAGTCTTTATGGAGGTCTTGGGGTTCAAATTCGGACAGGGTAGAGCTACAGTTTGCAGGCAAAGGAAAATTTTGGGCGCCGCTCCGCTTTTGTACATCGCACCGTATTAGTACTTACTTTCCCGTCGCCTTAGTCTTCGGTGGCACGAATCTTCAATTTCCAGGCTTCCCGGTCTTGTGCATCTTCTGGGGTCCTGAAGTCCCTCGCTTTCATTTTTAAAGACATCCAGGGTCGTCCTTGTGGCCTTGAGCCTTTCCACCGGCATCTTGTCTCCCTCTCTCTTCTGTCCTCCTCTCCATGCTATCCTCCGTTCCCTGACTTTCTCGTTGGTAGGGGCTACTCGCATCTCCGCTCGGGTATCTTCGCACCTTATTGATAGATTTAATAATGATAACAACGACCTGACATATAAAGTACAAGTCACTAACTGGTAATTATATTAATTCATCAGATAGCGCGTGGAAAAGGCGAGGTGTTAACTGCATTAAAATCTGGACCGGTTGAGAGCTTGTAAACAATTTCACCTTGTATGGCATTGGGTGAAAGAATTGACTGAAAGTGAACCCTCAGGCGGTACATCAACCAGTGAAGTTTCAGTTTCATTAGGTTAAGATAAAAGGTCGTTAGTCCTCAAACCAAAATGTTCACACAGATCGTTTCAGGGGCCACTTTCTTATTGCACGTATTTAGTGCCTTAGAGGGTTTTTAATAGAACGTGCTCTTTTAGCGAGAAAGGTGTTAATACCTTCTTATCAGTAAGATCAGACATCAGTGGTTGATTTACATATTCTGCAGTCATTTAAAGCTGTTTGAATTCCCGCAAGCACATAGAGAAAATAGAGGAGAATACGCTTTTCCCCCAATTTTTTCTGAAATTTTGTAAGAAGACCCCTCCTGACGCCAAAGTGCCCTACACTTATCTTTGTTCTGAGAGTAACTCGCGCTCTATTAGTGAGAGGTAACTCATGTGTCTTTAAAAAAAAAAAAATGGTAGGTTTTGGTGTGATCTATATTCAGCGTCCTCTTATTATTATTTTTATTTTATTTTTAGGCGCGGGACTCTTTCAAGTATTTGCGCCGGTCGGTGTGTGTGTGCGGAGGTTAATTTTGGTTTAGGATGGTTCTCTTGCGTTTGTCTACAGGTGTGGCATAACTCCGGTCTTGATAAGAAAGCTTAATGTTGCCGTGACCGGCCCATGCTTGCCCCCAATTAAGCTTGGCAGAATGTGTGGTTTAGGTAACGAAAGTCTGCCCGCTGCGTATATAGGGTATTCGGTAATTATGTGTTCCACTGTTTGAGGCACTCTGCACATGCCGCATGAAGGGGGATGATCACCAGACATCAAATATCCATGGGTAAGGCGGGTGTGCCCTATCTGCAATCTAGCAAGAGCAGTCTCTTCTGCTCGATTCAGGCGATATGAGGTTTGCCAATCCCCAATAACTGGTTTAATGCTTCTTAGCTTATTATTAATGGTGTCCCGCCATGCAGCCTACCATGCATTTTTCGTTTTCCCTTTGGATTACATTGCATACGTCTGACAAAATGGTTGTGGCCCATGGGGCAGCAGTCATGATTGCCGCCTCTTTAGCTGCCGCATCAGCTGTGATGTTTCCTTGTATACCCACGTGAGAGGGTATCCAATGAAAATGCACGGTGAAGTTGGATGGCAAGTCATTTAACATGTTTAAAATGGCATTCGCAAGTGGACACTTGGTGCTTGTATTTTCAATGGCTTGTAAAGCACTAAGACTGTCAGAAAAAATTACTGGTTGAAGCAACCTGTCCGTGATAATACGGAGAATGGCCTGAAATATAGCAAAGAGTTCTGTGTACTGTGTAAACTGAGCAGTGCTGCAGCATTGGGAACATATGCATAGTTTCATTCAGACAGTAAGCAGCTCCGACACCCCCGCCCTTATCCATTTTAGCGCCGTCAGTGTAGATGTGAAACCATGAGGCTCTTGTGTAGTTGGAGACCAAGTCCCTGAACATTGCTATGTACATATGAGGTGGCGTGTCTTTTTTACACATATTATGTATCTTATAAGAAATTTGTGGAGGGGTAATCAGCGTCCTCTTATTTTGATTCGTCTTTCATTCCACCTAGCAAACAAATTCTTGCTCTTTGTTATAAACAAACACGGTAAAAGTATTTATGGCGGTCAAAGTGCAAAATGTCCGTCAATGGTATGACATGTGGGCCAATTACTAGTCCTTTGTATGACGCTGTGGGAACTACAACTACTTTCATCTTCACCGTGTCGTGCACCTGAAAGTTCATTGACCTCTGGCACCTGGCTCAAAAGACTTGTTATCGTGCACGTGCACGCCCTGCCCACGTGGCCTACAGGCGTCCAACTTAAGAGGCGGCAACCACATCTTCAGGTGCCCATTCCATTGACCGGCTAGGGCTATTTCCAAAACGGAGACGTGGTAGCAGACATTCAAGACTGGGTGACATTTCCACCGACCTCGCATTGCAGAATTGACGGAAATGTTTATTTTCCTCTATGCCATAGTTAAAATTGATCAATGATCATAAAGTAAAATCACAAACAAACCAACTAAAATTGAAAAATGGCTTCATGGGATATGTTAATTACAAACATTTTAATAGATTTATATAAAAAGAAAAACAAACATTTCCGTCAATGTCATTTGCAGTCTGCAATGCGAGGTCGGCGGAAACGCTACCTAAGTCTTGAATGTCTGCTACCACGTCACCGTTGTTGGAAATAGCCCTAGTCGGTCAATGGAATGGGCGCCTAAGTAATGGTTTAGAAACCTTAAAACAGGCCTGTGTGAAACTTATGGCACCCATTGTCGTGCTCCCTTACTCGTGCACGCTCCTACACGTGGCCTACATGCGCAGGCTTTCAACTTAAGGGGTGGTTATTTAACGAAGGGTTAGTTGGGCTTACATTGCCTGCTGTGTTAATAGTCATTAGAGGTATGGGGAAGGCGGCGACGTTTTGGGAGTAGAACTCACTCCCCTGACAATGAGCTCCGCCCTAATTGTTCGATGACTATGAGGTCCCATGCCAATAGTGACTATTAACACAGCAGGCAATGTAATTCTAACAAACCCTTTGTTAAATAGCATTACACCATTACATTTACCAATAGATTCTAATCAAATCAAATCAAATACATATTTATTGCAATTTTTACAACAAGACAAGTATACATAAAATGATAAATTTATTAATAGATTAAGGGGCGGTTGTTGTTTCTTATTCTTAACACTCTTTCACGTAATGCCTATGTGCGTATTATAAAAAAAATGGGTTGTCTTAAAAAATACTGGCCGGGCTATAATTAATTAAAAATTAAAAAATCAACCGTCATTCAAGACAGATTTTTTCCAGGCAACCCAATATCATCGTATTCAATATAAAACAGCGGTTATTTTTATATTTAATTTATAGATTAAACCTCACTTAAGCTCACTCAAACTTTACCAATAGATTAGGGCGCTCACCCTTAATTGGCAGTCTACCCCACGCATATATACCATTGGTCGGATACCACTGTGAAGGATGGGATTATATGGATGAATGTAGCCCTCGCAGCAAGAATAGGCTCGTGGGCAGAAGCACTTCTACTTGTCTAGGCTATGTACGGCACTCTATGTAAGTCTAGGTCTATGCACAAGGCCAATGCTAAAGGTATTGGAGATTCCCGAAGAAAAGACGTTCCATGAAATCAACGTTACTTAGCATTACGCAAGGCCGAACTCAGGGTGGGCGGTTAGGGAGTTCAAACCCCCCCCCCTCGCCAGATAGATTTGAAAAAAATAACCTCATGCATCGTGGTTAAAATCTAAAACCGTTCTAACACACAGAAACCCCCTCCCCCTAAAAAATGCTAAATTTGTAGTTCAATAGGTCTAAATCGAACTTCAAATTTCCGTTTCATTGGCCATACCAGTTCTTTACCTACTAAGTTATCCCAGTGCCATAAACAGGGCCTAATCCATGTCATTACAGTACAGTCCAAATTGTCGTAACTCCTCGATCCATGGCCCCTGTAAAATACAATATCTCGAACCGCGACTTCCCGTTTCGTAGTTTCGTAGGCCAGTCCTCAACAAACTGGCTATATGCACAATGTTGCACTAGTCCATAAATTACACACAGCCTAAACTGTCGTATCTCTTCGATCCAGGGTCTCTACAATGCAAAGCACGTCGCAGTCGTAAAGTACACGTCTCAGCAATATAATGTAGGACGTGGGACACCAGTCACGGCCCGTCCCGTCCTAAACGGGACACAAATTAATTGTGTTCAATACCACACTCACTTGTAGCCTAGACAAGGAGGCGTTAACTTTACACACCATTATGTATGTGTACATTCCGTAATCAGGTGCTTGTAAATAATGTTGAAGCCTACAGGTGATAGTGAAGGAAGGTCCCGGGACAAAGGACTGTGGTCCGCGCACCAATAATCCGGTCTGCTAATTTTTTCGATCCAGTTCGGTTCGGTCCCACCGTTTGTTAGTATTTTCAATGACCAGCCCGTTCATTGGTTTGACTAGAATTCTTACTTACTTAACGTGTCCGAGCCTTGGACACGTTGTTGTCGCTTGACCCGGTGGTGGAAGGATTGGCCGACGGGGTAATCCCCGCCGTTACCAGGGACGCCCGATCGCTCATAAGCGCAATCTTCGGGGAGGCTCCTTCCATGTCCCCAACTAGAATTCTGAATAGGAGAGATGAGACATTCGAGAGCGCCAAAATTAGTTTTTAAAACCTGGGGCCACGGCCCGGCCCACCTGCTAAGTTTTTTCAATGGCTGGTCCCTCTTCTTCTTCAAGTTAAAGCCGGCTGTCTGGTTGGAAGCAACATGTGGCATCGATGCCTCTACTTCCCTCGATCCCGATCTTCTACATACTTACCGGCCCCAACAGGCTTCATCCTCCATCACTTGCTGCAGATATTCCTCTCTTGGGCGCCTAGGTCTTTTGACTCCTTCCTTCTATGGTTCCTTCCATGATGCAGCTGACTAAGTTCTCGTGTCGTAGTAAATGTCCGACTCAGCGAGCTCTTCTTGTACATATGGATGCAACCACAGTTTTGCTTTCTGTTATTCTGGCTAGAACCTCCTCGTTGGTAACATGGGCTTGCCAAGGTATTCGAAGCATGCGACGGTAGCACCACATCTAAAATGCTTCGATTTTTTTTTTTCAAAGTATTTCTCGCTTATACACCATGTGTCACATCCCAGAAACTAAAAAAAGAAACATATTTTTTGTGGGAAGCGAATGCCCCATTTCAGAACTCTAGGTTCGTTCCATCTCTCTGTGGTCCGACCGAAAAATTCTATTATTCTCTCTGCTCAATTTTATGGGTAAGAGCATCGACCAAAGATATACCTAGGTAGAGGTATCCTTTAAAAACTATATTAGGTCCACGAATTCTGCTCTATTTTATTTTGTTTCTTCTCAGAGTAAGCTGAGTATTCTAGGGAATCGTGTAGGGTAGTAACTTCGCTAAAATTAGTAGGACTTAGGACATGACTTCAAGATTTTTTTGAACCCAAAAGCATTCGAACTGCCTACTTTGAGGGTCCCAAGCTAAGATTTCTGTTCTCTTATTGCGAATCAATATTGACGTGGAAAACGTGTTTGTGTGGATGTTTATAGCAAGTTCGCGCCCAACTGTTTATAAGTTCCTTTTGTCCAATAGCAGGCAGCCACTTATTACTTTCCAATTTATACGTAACATAAGGAAAGCTTTGTAATGGTCGAAATTTTCGATTCCGAGATTTACACGTTTTGAGATCCCCGGAACCCAAAAAAGTGGTTTTACGAAATGTCTGTATGTATGTCTGTCTGTCTGTCTGGCTGTCTGTCTGTCTGTTCATCGATTTCCGAGCAAACTACTCTGCCGATTTTGATGAAATTTTGCATGTGGGTTCAAAAAAATCATACCTCGAGACTTTGTTTTTTTATTTTGGGCTAACTCAATTTTTTTTTTTATTTTGGGCTACCTCAATTTTTGAGGGCTTTATTCTCAAAAAACTCCAAAAAAAACGTCTAAAAAAATTATTTCTCCAAAACGGCTCCAACGATTTCTTTTAAATTCACATGTATTGTAGCCCTTATTAATGTTAATAAAATGCAGGGGGTCGCTTGCCCCTTGATAGTTTGCTTCTGGGGGTAAAAAAATAAAAATAACTCAATTTTCATGAAAAATAATTTTTCTGCGGAACCTTTCTATCGATGATTTCTACCTTCACCCCCCCCCCCTCAAGTGATCTGAAATTTAACCATAGCGAAATTATTTCCTATGAAATTACGCATGTCTATATCTACTAATTTATAATAAAGTAAACTCGGACAGGTTCTTGTATTCGTGTCAGACGCGGTTACAAGGGGGTGGGGGAGGTCGTGGCGGTGTTTGCCGCTTGAAAAGTCTGTTGTATATTTGGGACATAAGCAATATTATATAGCTCTGCAGTGGGAATCGCTTTGGTTTTTTATTGATAATTTTTAAAATCCTGTTTTGGACTCAATAAGGGAAAGAATAAAAGAAAAATATCAGAGTTTATAAGCTCCGGTATTGTCCAATGACATCCAGCAAGTGCCTCTTTAGTGACTAGTTTACAAAGTAAAAATGTGTACTGTAATGCAGTATGGTTGGAGCCATGCTTTCATTTTAATAATTTTCTTTTCACTTCCTCTAAAAGAGCCGTATAGTGTATGAAAACAATTAGCCTGAGCGGTGTGCAACAGTGAGTTGGCGCTTTTGGCGACATGCATTGAAAATTTCTCCCATATGCTATTGAATCATAATATTAGCCGTGTAATGAAGAGATTATTGGCTATATAATAATAACATGACCAGTTGCTATTATGTGGCAAACTTTCGCCACCGGTACAATAGACTGCTATGGCGGGACATCACACATGGCCAAATTTCGCACATGCCAATAATAAGAGCGAGTTTTTTGTGCGCGGCATTTGGCCGAGTCATTGTGTGAAAGTGTGATTGGTGATTCATTAGTTGTGTAATGTTACATTGAATTTGATAATATAATTACAAAGGATTTTACGGCCGGAGTCTGATGATGGGGGTTGCCCCTGAGCTTGGTTTGCGCTTGAATTGTTTTCCAGTGAAACCTCTTTTGGGAACGCGTTGAACTTCTGGACCTTGCTATGCTGCTAACTTAAAACCGAATCGGTTTAACTCAGGAATTTGAAGTGGATTAAAAGGAGTAATTCGGAATTAATCTGCTTTCAAAAAATAAATAAAATATAAAATAATTTAGCGTCAGCTATTCCATATTTAGGAACCTCAATTGTTCAATGAATCTGCCGCCCAATCATGGCAATTTGAATACCGGGGGTAATATAATGCCATGTGACGTGATGGTGTTACTTCAATTGTTTAAAATATAAGTAGCATAAAATGTCAGGACCTGTAGAGTAGTGGTAAAGACTCCGACTTTCACCCGAACGGTTGAACGGAGTCCCACACTGGCTACATTTTCTGGCCTTGCTTCGGAGGGCATGTAAAGCAGGCGGTCCCGGGATTTCCTAGTTGAGTGTAAGAGAGGGCTTTATAGCCCTAACTCCGCTAAGTTGGCTTAGTAATAGAACAAAAAAAGTCCTTATTTATTTATTTGTAAAGATAATTTTCCTACTTTCTTTCTTGAAATAAACATTAAAATGAACAAGTTTTAATTTTGAAATAATTATACAGGTTAGTTGTAAGAGTGGGCCGAAAGGCCGAAAAGTCGCCCATATGGGAAATAAAGACAATTTTCTTTCTTTCTTATATAATATATTATAAATATATAAGAATTATTGATAATTTGTCTAAAAATAAGGTAGAAAAAATTAAGAAACACACCTAAAATATAGCCGAAGATCATTCAATTGTTTAAATGAACACAATTTGAATTTTCCGTGCTTGCGACGATTACCAACATCAAAAATTAAAAAAATATTCATTTATTTCAAACAATTGAATTAATACCATCACGTGACATGATGTTATATTACCTCTAGAATTAAAATCGCCATGATCGGGCCGCTGGGAGTATTTGCTGCTGCTGATAACGCTACATTAACACAGCTGGCCGCCATACCAAGTTCAATCCAGCGGACCAGAGCAGGTTCAAAGCTGCAGATAAATTGGTCGTGTGCACAGTGCCGGTAGGGAAACATGGTAGGACTTGTCCTGGTCACCTCCACACTAATCGTGTGACTTCACTGTGTTTTCCAAGTGGTTCGGAATCCACTATAATCAGGAGGTCCACTGGAGTCCTATGGGCCCACACCGTGGCCTGGGACTGTGTCAAACATACTACAACTACTACATTAACACAATTTTTCACCTTTCATTTTATTTAACCTTTTATTGTTTTTACAATAGTAATTATTATTCATTTAAGATTATACGTCCCGTAGGAAATACGTTGTTTTTACAGACTTCTTATTTTTCATTTGATTAACAAAGCATGATATTAAAGATTTGGCTCATTTAAGTTGTAGAAGACAACTTTTTACATAATGTAATATGGTAGTTTCAATTTTTGGTACCGTAGGGTTTTCATAAAAATGATTGAGGGCTAAATTTTCACCTTAAAAAAATTGGATAAAGAGCCTTAAACCCATTTTGTAGCACAGTTGTAAATTTGTAAGGGAAATAGACAGCTTTCACAGAAAGCTCGTATTTTTTAAGATTTTTTCATCTGTTTCCTTTTATATCTTTGAGGCTGTGGAACGAGCAATTAATTAATTTCGTCCAAAAAGTACGATAATTTATTGTTTGCAAAACATTTTGAACACTCAGCCTTAACCCTATTAATTGACGAATTATGGCATAGAAACAAGGACGGATACAGGGGGGGGGGTAGCTGCCCCCCCCAAAAAAAAAAATTTGGTAAATCTATTGTAAATTAAGTTATTACGCTCTAATTTAGTCGAACCTACATAAGTTTTTCCTATTTTGACCCTCAGCTACCCCCCCCCCCCAAAAAGGGCTGGATCCGTCCCTGCATAGAAACTATGCAGTGTTGTTAAAAGCCAAATTTATTTTTCTCGATTGAGATTGAGAAATCAGAAATGAAGCGATGCAATAAAATTTATTGTGATGGCAAAGCAAGTTGATGTCGTTTTGCCGATTTAATAATGGGAAGGGGAGTTTACGAGGGTTGAAACAGTCGCATATTAAATTACAGCTCTTTGTAAAATCATTTATTTTTCGTATTAATGAACCTTTATTATTTTGTTGTCTATATTAAGTTACTGCGTTATTAAAATACTTTCCTGTAACAATGCCTGCTATAGAGGTGGCTTGTGAACATGAAACATCTTTGATGCAATTAGTAATAGTAGGGGAGCCCAAGCGGGGATTTTTGAGTCTCTTAGGGAGACAACTATAGTCTTGCAGATTCTGTAATGTAGGTGCGGAGGACCTGCGATGCGATGCGATGCAATCGCACGAAGAAGAGCAGCATGCTCGGAAAGCTTGCAGTTACATGTAAAAGACCTACCACTTCAGAATCCCCTCAAGATCCTGGCTCTCGTGAGGGAGATAGGCCTCGAGAAAGTGATGTAGAAGTGATGTAGATACTTTGTTGTAGGGGGCACAATAGGCCAATAGGCTTAAGTGCACACAGGTAACACCTGTACCCCAATTTATATATATAAAAAAAAAAGCGGGGATTTGTGGATTTACTCGAGCGCGGCAGATTAAGATACAGGAGAATACCTTGAACCTGTTAATTGCCTCCACCAAATATGAGCCCCGTATGTAGGGCCGGCCGTCAAGAATAAAGGATCAGATTAGTAAAAAAAAATTGATCATCAGATATTCTCGAGCGCGTCAGATTAAGGGATGGTGAGTCAATTACATGCTAAAAAGTGTATATTTCACTAATCTGACAATTTCGTAGTGACATAAAGAAAGGAGGGGTCTACAAAGTTGTAGAAAAAAAGTCACCTCGACATTCTCGAGCGTGACTAAATTATTTTTTTTTCGAAAGGAAATAATTCAGGGATAACGAAAAATATATAATCTGACGATTTCCACAAGCCGATAACAAAGATTCTTCGAGAAAGTTTAATGCTAGCAGCTGTGTCATGCCTATAATATACTCGTCTACCCACTATGATTTCTGTTGCCATGACGCCGTGATATTATTATATAAAAATAAAAACCTCCTATGCTTAGCACACTAGATTAAAATAAAGCTTTGTATCCAGTTTATTTTTTAACATCTTTGCCTCCTTACTGTTGGCACTGTTGCCATGACACCATGTTATTATTTACAACGTTTTTCCAACGTTTTGACTTATTTTCTATTTTAATATTTCAAGTTATGTAAACTAAAGTTTATAAAAACTTACTATTTAATATTATTAATATTACTATGATATAATATTATATTTAATATTAAATGTCTTTTTCAATTGATTAAGTTCAGCGGTTTTAAAAAATCTATTGTTCTATTGTACAAAAATTGTCAGATTAAGCAAATCCCTCCAGATAATCGTGAGAATATGAAACAACACGTCCAGGACATAAAGACGAACCATATATGTCTTAATCTGACGCGCTCGAGCATTTCAAAATGGTACTTTTTTTTGCAAATTCAAATAATTGCCACTACCTTGCGTCACATCCTTATCGTCAGATTATTGAATGTGGGCTTCTTATAGGTTCACTTAACATCCCCTAAAAAATCTGACGCGCCCGATTAATTTTTTTTTCTTCATTTTTAACCCTTACGTATGACCACCCCCACCATGCAAACGGTGAGATTAACATACGCACATTATTAAAAATACGTAGGGCATGTATGCTATCAATATCTGACGCGCTCGAGTATGTCCACGTAGCAGTTTTTTTTACATTTTTGAAAATCGATAGCCGCTTACTCCACCGCTGAAGAAGTATACATTATATAGCATTTTCTTCTTTTTAACACCTAAGCTTTGAAACCCAACGCTCGAGTAAATCCCCATTTAGCATCATGGGTTCCCCTACTATAAAGGCAACCGTGTTTCACTTGCAGTAGGCCTATCGATAAAAGACTAGAAAGCCTCCAATTAGGGCTTATTTGGTTATGGTGGGATATAGGGGGTAAAAGATCTTTTTATATCCGTCAGCCTATTTAATTAATTTTTGCTAATAACGCCTCACCCTCCATTTAAAAAGACTGCTAAAAGCTTTTACTAAAAAGTAGAAAGTAGCTATTGAGCGTGTCCCGCGAAGGCTATCGTTATTCTGAAAAGCGGAGGTAGCTGGACCCATCACGGGCCACGGCCTACCGGGTCCACGGTATTTTGTATCACAAATGTATATTATTGGATGTATTATATTGATTGATTGATTGATTGAAGTTGGGATCATATTATGGTGATGATGTGGGTACCGATACTCCGTATGTTACATATGGTCTGGCGTGGATTTTTGTGAAGTCGTTTTTTTTTAATTGCCAAACCGTGATTGGTTGGTGAAAATTGAAAAACTTTTATTATCAATCCAGTTTTTTTTTTTAGATTTTCAAAATTAGATTAACAGCTATAAAATCCAAGATGGCGGAGGGCAAAATCTTGTCGCAATTCGTAGGTATTTTGCATGCAGGGATTTTAGACAATTATACGCTCAGTGCCAATAAAAGAAAAATTCAATTTTTGTAATACTTTATGAAAAAATGCATGTACTATGGAACCCACGAATTTTATTTTTGAGCTGAAAGGTTTTACTGAATAAGGAGACGATTGCAACTTGACACTCTGTGAGTAAAAACGCAAAATACAATATCATCAATAAATTGATGTTTTAAGAAATTAGTCGGACTGATTTTTATTTTTTCAATTTGGTTTTTTGTATTTGGAACCAGAACTTACTGCGCCTGTATTCTGGTGTGAGCCCTGTCTGCTAGATTGTACAATTGTTCTTCATTTGCCGTTTTTTTTTTTTTATGTTGGAACCCTACAAACTGACATTTAATTTGACCACCTTTGCCAACTCCCCCTACGTTTCACCTCTGTCGGCGTTACTTAACTTATGGTTTTATTGATATTATATTTAGTTACCTTTGATAGAAGCCTACTTCAGTAGAGAGTGACAACTTTATTTCTTTGCATTTACAATATTATTTCCGATCATTTACAGTTTTTTAACCAAAAAATTAATAGTTATTTATAGAGCCGATTTACATAGGCCATGCATGCATAATGAATTCGTTAATGGAAGGACTCCCACACCGACTGGCGACATTAGGAGACTGCTGGACGACCTTGAACCTGGAAGGCACTTTGCAGTTTTACAATCCTGGCTCCGTCCCTGCAAGATGAGATCAGACCCGTGTAGACTACCTACACAGTACAACATACACATGCCTATAACCTTGTCCCTTTACTATGTCCGCAATTTTTAATAATTATGTATAATAGACTTGTATGTGAATTGTTATAGTTTGTAAACACGAATGTATACTATAGTAAAGCTACGCTGAGTTGAACCATGCGTTATATCAGAAAAATCAAGGCAAGTTGACTGAGGCATACTGTGCGAGTGTTACAGCGAACAAGTCAACTAAAAAATGGTATGTACGAAAGCTCGCATCACAAGATGACTGTGGTTCGCGTAACACTTGTACAGTCTGCCTCAGTCAGCTTACCATGATTGTTCTACTGTGACGTTTGTAGTTTACCTACAGCCTACCTGTATAGTGTATACTCTTTCTGTCAACAAATATGGCCGCGCTAAACTGTCTGCCATTATGGGCAGTTCCCATAAATAAATTGATCACTTGATACTTGAAGTGTATACGAAAGCTCGCATCACAAGATGACTGTGACCGTTACTGTTACTGTCAGTTACTGCTGAGCGTCCGAGATACAATCTTAGAAGGCTATGCAGTTCCACTGGAGATATCGTCCGCAGATGTTGACGAAACGCTTGCAAGTACGCTTTCAGAACGATCACGGCCTATCATCCCTGATTCTACTGCTTCGTCATATTGCCAAAAGTTAGTTAGTCTGTTCGAATTCAATGTATTACGTTAGCATTTAATCAATACTAAATACGGCTATTCTATTTTGACCCAAAATGGGCTGAATCCGCCGATGCATGTGGGTAGCAAAATATGGCAAATTTAGTAGAATTTATGGGTTGGAAAAGTGTCGTGGAAACCAATACATTACATATGCATTATAGTCGTCATCAATGTAATCAAAACCCAATAAGTCAACTGTCCCTTGATAGTTATTATATATAGTTTATAGTGGTAGTATAGCTATTCCGTTACATCTATAGCTAGTCCATAATTCTGTCTAATCACAGAAATAGAGGGGACACGACAATGAGGCACATTGCAGATGTCAGATAATTTGACCTGGTCATTGGACGCCTGGAAAAGACTTTCTAGCTGATATCATGCGATTTGTCGTGATGACCACGGCTATATGACCCATTTGGCTGGATATGGCCAGTGTGTTCGTGACCGCTAACCCATGGTTTGCCTGTAATGTTTCCTGATAAATAGCCATTGTGTGAGGGCCTCGCTTTTAGATCAATTTCTGATTTGCACTTTGTGGGAATGCCGATCCTTCTTCAGCTGGCTCTACAGCCCCCTATGCTCTTCTAGTCATGTCGGTTTTGCATTTTGGACTCCCAACTCACGGAGGTCGGTTTCTAATTAGTCCTTCCAGTGGTTTCGTGGACGTTGTTGTAGTCGTCTTCTGACTACTGAGTGCTACCCTCTCACGCCGCTGGCATGAGGGGATGAGAATTATAGAAAGGAAGACATGGAAAATTCGACGGGAACGGAATTCGAACCCGAAGCCGATTTCGTGCAGTGGTCAGCATATTATCCGAAAAGGCGGTGACCTGGGTTTGAGTCCCGCTTCCGTTCATTTTTTCATGTCTTTCATTTTTATTGATTTAAATTATATGGGAACGTTCAGAGGCCTTGTTCACTTCCGACTTGACAGAGAGTGGTTCTAACGGTAAATTTTGGGTTCTCATGTCGGTTAAAAAGCTGATAATGAGCGTGAAGGTGCCTTTTTCAGAAGGTAGGCAGTGAAACAAGTTGTTAGTTCGTCTTCAGGATAGGCTGTGTCCCGTATTAGACGAAGAAAGCGTAGGCCTTAACTGTCCAAATACCCACGTAAAATGTTGATTTTAACAGCCTGTCACCAATGACATGGTATTGCATGCAGGATTAAACCGTGTAGTGTTTTGCCGGGTTCACCCATGGCGTCATTACGTAGTATTGCTATGTTTCAAATAAATAAATAAATATTGGCTGGAGAGAGACATAGGGTAGAAGTGACAATTTCTCGCTGCTCTCTAAACATTTGGAAGCTTCCGAACATACTGTTGGTGAAACTGGAGTTCTATATAAGAGGGAGGGGACGTTCGAGCGAGCCAAAAATATTTTTTTTTAATCCTGGCGCAATCTGCTACGTCTTTACAATGGCCAGTTTAGTGAATTGAATAAATGAAAAAATAAAATGAAAAACGTCATTACATTAGGCGAGCTTTAGCCCCGAAGAGCTACTCTACAGCTATTTTAGTTTGCAATTTATTTTTCACATTAATATCGTAACATTTTTTTTTCTGAAGAAAAACTGAGACATTAAAAAAAAAATGGCCGATGCGAATTTCCCGCATCTCTCCTATGTAGAACTTCAATGCAAAACCTTGTATAGTGTTGGATGCAGACGCCCCCCCCCCCCCACTTGGCTGTGCGCGGCGCTGGCCTTGCAGGGTTGCCTCGTGTCATAGGTGTGTAAGACGTAAGTAAACCTCAGGTTTTAAAACAAATAAAAGGCTTCTAGACATAAGACTTGGGGCTGTCTTGATTTTTAATTAGTCCATGAAGTGTATACCTAGACTGTCGGCTGGCCCAGGTTTACTTGTGGGTAGCTTTTACAGGGGGAATTCCTCCCGTAGAATTGAAAAGAATGAAACACTGTTTCTGCTATTTCAGGGGTAAACTTAAATAAACTTAACCATGATTTAGAATAAACACTGTTTCTAACTTCTGAATCTATTTATCATTCAATTTAATAGGAATTTTTTATTCAGTTATGAAATCGGTATTATAAAACGTCGCATTTAAAGTGCAAAATGATAAGTTTATGGCATTTTCTTTGAGAGGCCTTTGGTAGCTTGTGTGGGTAGGCTATAAATAAACTCTATCAGGTTTACCATTAGTCTTATCTACTCGTTTGTATGACTTGTACACACTAGCTTAAAATGTGGAAATATAGTCAACTGTAAAGTGTAAGGTGGTGAAATACCATAGTGAACATATTAAGGCGGCGTGGTTAAGAAATGTTACATGTACAAATGTTTGTCTGCATACATTTTGATTTATGTGAGGAGCATGTACCGGTATGCAAAAGGTGATTTGTCAAAAAAAAGTTTAAGCACTGGAATTGTCGCATTAACTACTACCAAATTTTTAATAAAAAGTTTAACGTGTTTCCTATATTATCAAAGAACATTAACTAAAATATTACACTAATTATTTCACTAATCTGACAATTTGAGAGTGACATAAAGAAAGGGAAGGGCTACAAAGTTGTGGTGCTGCGTGATGGCTATATCCTACTACGATACATCCCCTACTATCATGTATGTACAACACAACACAACCACGATAAGACGACATATTTTGGAACATTTTGTTTACTCGAAAACTTGCCTAAGCGGAACACCGAGTTTTTTCGATTTTTGCTTGCCAATTTATTAAGGAAAGCTTTGTGATGTATGATGAAATTTTCGGTTCCGAGATTTCAATGGATTTTCACGTTTTGAGGTCCCAGGAACCAAAAAAGTGGTTTTTACGAAATGTCTGTCTGTTGCTCTGTCTGTCGCTCTGTCTGTCTGTGCGTCGATTTCCAGGCAAACTACTAGATCGATTTTGATGAAATTCGGCATGTAGATTTACAAAAATCATACCTCGGGAAGATTTTTTTTATTTTGGGCTAACACAATTTGGGGGGGGGGGGGGGGTTTATTTTCAAAAAAAATTCCAAAAAAACGTCTAAAAAAAAAACATTATTTCTCAAAAACGGCTCCTACGATTTCTTTTAAATTCACATATATTGTAGTCGTTATTAACGTTGACAAAATGCGGGAGGTCGCTTGCCCCTGGATAGTTTGCTTCTGGGGGTAAAAAAATAAAAATGACTAAATTTTAATGAGAAATTACTAAAAAATAATTTTTCTGCGACACCTTTCTATCGATGATTTCTACCTTCAGGTATGTTTTAGGTGTTAAATTGAGTAACGAAACCGGACAGGGTGCTTTCCCAAAAAATTATTTGTTTTGTGCAAAAAAAATGTTTTTAAAAAAATGATAGAAAATTCACGGTCAAATGCAATGCGTGCCCGCCATTATTGCTGTGTGGTAATTTGTTGATCTGACCTATCTAGAATTTACCTCACCTCCAGTGACGTCAGGTGGGCAACTGAAACTAGACTATTCCTAACCTAAAACTATTTTAATTTTTTTGGTCAGGAAAGGTTTAGACTTTAGAATAAGGAAACGGAGTGAGTAGCAATATGGTGCAATTATTCTTGCTGACAAGCCATGACATGCTGTAATGTCAGTTACAAGTGGAGAAAAGCCATGCGAAACCTGGTGAGGGACTGGTGGTACCAGGCACCTCGATTTTCTCGAGTTTTCCGTAAATCTGTTGGATTCTCGGTTTCCGCCTGAATGTTTCCAGGTAACTTTTTTTCTTGTCTACCTTCTTATTTGTTTTGATTAGTATTAATAGACCCCTATTATTGAGGTAAAATAGAGGGTATGGTAGCTGATGCCTAAAGCGGCGTCCACGCACGTTGGCCGATGGCATTGCCGACGCGGCAAAGCCAATACAATGTGGACGTCACCGTTGGCATGTGCCAACAATTTGCCGGAGAAAATCGCTAAAGTGTCAGTCTTCATCAAGGGAAGCCAGCGAGAGCGGGTAGTGGGGACGGAGGGGACCAGAACCCCACACGCACGTAGACTGACTGGTAGCCTCAGCGCGTTATCTTATCCTATCATGCTCACTACGAAGTTTGCTGCAGTTTTAAACAGGTTCTATTCTGGTGGATTTAACTTGGTATGGCCATTGGCCTGACGTGATAGGTAAAATTTTTCCATGGGACCTTATCTTCAGTGCAGCGGAAAACACTGTTTCTGGGCTTGATTCTGGCTACAGCATCCCAAATAGAACAGGGGGTGGTGGCCAAGAAAGATGATCCTTTTCCTTCACCAGCACTAACGCTTAAACCATCTCTATATGGGTTTCTACGTCGTTTTTATGTGTTTTCATGTGTCAGTGAGAAAGCGACCTGGGAACTTGACAATTTAAAGCAGTGCTCTTGGCCAATGTAGG
Source organism: Psococerastis gibbosa (assembly GCA_963971405.1). Lineage (NCBI taxonomy): Eukaryota > Metazoa > Arthropoda > Insecta > Psocodea > Psocidae > Psococerastis > Psococerastis gibbosa. The sequence goes on along the minus strand of OZ020489.1, from coordinate 44,007,010 downwards.
CACAGTGCAGCACGTGTGCAGTACAAGTACGGTATACTACATGTTGCGCAATATGCTATCATAGCAGGTCTTCCTAGAGGTGACAAATGTGTGTGGGTACCATCGAATTTGGTACCTGGTTCTGGGCGTGTACCTACCGGGAGCATCCTTTTTTTGCTTATTATTCTTGCCCCAATATTACCCATTAATGAATTTAGCCTCAACTATGCAGCACTAATGGATATTATTTATTGATATTGCATTAAAACTTCGGTTAAGATGACTGGGCGACATGGAACTTGATTTTTACAATAACTGGGGATGCGAAGATTGAGATTGGCGATCATCATGGCAATTTGTACCTTGGAGACTGCTGCTCTCAAAAGGGAATGCTCTTGCCAAACCACTGCCTCAGATTTTTCAATGGTGGATGGTTTATGGGCCGGAAGCCCTCTGTCCTTCTGCCTTCCATAACATTCAGAAGGCCATATTTTCCGTTCCTCATCAAATGTTGGAAGTATGTTAGTGTCTGTTTCTTATCAATCTGCAGCACTCGGCTTCTGTGTCCATTCGCCTCAGGATTTCTACCTGAAATGACCATTTGCTGTCGTTCCAGCATTTCCGCGGCCATTGTGACTCATAACCACCCACTATGGCCCTGACCGTGGCACTGGGCCAAGCCAAACTGTGCGCCGCTAGTGCCAACCTACTGCGAAATAGTAATAATACCTAATAGCACTGCCACCTACTACACAGGATGTTACATATGGTTTCATATACATCGCTCCCATATTTATAATTTTTTATGAAGCTATTCGTAAAAACGTAAAAATAAAAGCCGTAAAAACTGTTGAATCGGAACGCATGGGTGCCTCCGGACAAAACTTCGCTGTTTGATATCATTCTCTACATTTTAGATTTTCATGAAAGCTAAAAACGAACCTAAACCAAAGTAATGGTGTTTCTCTTATATGCAAGGCCGTAGCCAGGATTTTTTTCGGGGTGGGGGGAGGGGGGGTAAAAATTTCATAGTGGTATTACATAGTGGTTTTTATTTTTCCTCTCAAAATCCGATTTTATCAAGTATCAAGCCATTTAATTTGGGGGGGGGGGGGCTGAACCCCCATGAACCCCCCTTGGATACGGCCTTGCTTATATGCAAATTGTTTTTTAGCCTCAGCAAAGCAAAGTTTTGTCCCGATTTACCCGGTGTATCAGTACGTTATCTATTTGAGTTGGTAGAGACTCGACATAAGTAGGTGACACCGGAAATTCAAACAATATCCTTGGCGGGAGCGAACGTCCCATTTTTCCTATATAGAACTCTAGTGCCGATGATGAGTTCATAAATGCCCGTGGTGCCAACCTACTATACGTACCTCCTACTACACATATTCGTTTGATATAGTGTATGTCTGGCCAATATAGTTTTTATGAGGTACTTTGTAATGGGCGTTGTATTATGATTTGTTTTATTATTATTGGATGTCCCTGCTGGGGTTCTTTGTTTCTTTGTTTATTTCTGTAATGTTGGTCAGCGTGTGTGTGTGTGGCTTTTGTGGGTGGTGGACAGGGCCGTAGCCACAATTTTCGTGGGGGGGGGGGGGAAGTCCAACTGACGTCACCGGAGTTGAGGTAACCTCAATAAATTTAAAACTCCGTTCCGTCTAATGTAATTAATATTTGGGGGGGGGGGGTTCCGGTCCCCCTCTGGCTACGGCTTTGTTAATAGAGTTTTGTATAGGAGAGATGGAACACTCGCTCCCTCAAAGGATACTTTATTTTTCGGTGCCACATGCCACGTCTTCGTTCATCCAATTGACACGTCTTATTTTGACCAATCGGAGCACACAGAGTCTGATTTTACTGTTGATAGATTAGGTCCACGCCTATGGCTGTACGGTGTTAATATCTTCTACTAGCTTTCAAAAGGTATAGGAACATTTATTTTACTTCTACTCTTATATATTGGCCTTATGACCGATATTTCATAGAAATTGGACTTTGTTAAAAAAGAAACTAGTGTTGCGGGAGGGAGGGGGTGGGGGTCCAACGCGGCCATGACTGTTGGAATGACGTCACCCTCAAAATATTTAATAACTATAACTTTTGACTGTATTTGTCCGATTTTCATCAATCTTGGCATATTGATTCACCATGCCAATAGCCATTGACAGAAAAGTAGGGAGCGCGGAAGTGCACCAGCCAAGTGACTATAACTTTGGTTTTGTTTGTTCAATTTTCATCAAACGCAAAAGCCAAATGGGCAAGTTCCTTGACGGGAAATGTGCAGTCCGGTTTTCTTTTAATAAATAAATAAAAATTGACTTTTTTTTCTATTACTAAGCCAACCTAGTTAGGGCTATAAAGCTTCTCTTGCCCTCTCATGCCCTCTGAAGCATGGCCAGAAAATATAGGAAGTGTGGGACTTGAACCAACAACCTTTTGGGTGAAAGTGAGAGTCGGTACCACTACTATATACACTACTACTATACATTTCCATTTTGAATGGTTTTCCGAGTGATTTCCAGAAACTATGGATACGCGAATTCTGGAGCCGGGCCCATGCAGCACATGAATATTACTGGGTTTGCGTGACAAAGAGGAAGATCATGCGAATAATAGCTGTGTCGTGCTGGGCAAACCTCTACATTTTTGAGCTCATGGGGGCCCAGGGCTGCCCGTGCCATTGTAGCTAAATCGTGTTGATACAATTCACGAAATGCGGACAGGTCTTAGGACCACGTTATCTGTCAGGACATGTAGAGTAGTGGTACAGACTCCGGCTTTCACCCAATAAGACAATAAGTTATTGGTTCGAGTCCTACACTTGCTACATTTTCTGTCCGTGCTTCGTGGGACATGTAAAGTAGGAGGTGCCGGCCCTTCCTTGTTGAGTGTAAAAGAGGGCTTTTTTGCCCTAACTCCGCTAGGTTGCGCTTAGTATAGTAATATAACAAAAAGTCATTATTTATTTATTTAACTTGTATCATGCACTTTTAAAACGCCTTAGATTTCATTAAGACCCAATTTTTAATTTCCCCTAATGATTTAGAAAAGGCCCGGCACACACTGACGAATCCGCTGAGATTTTTTTTTAAATAATCAAATCAGCTCCTTTTGGGGCTTACGCGTTGTATGTTTGTATGTAATGCAAAGGTATGGTTTTCAATGGGGTTGATGTGATGTGGTTCGGCGAACGAGGTTGCCCAGGGACCGTCTAAAACAGTTTGCCTTTGCCTATTGTACAATTTTTTTAGTACAATGGGTTAAGGGGATTAAATATTTCCATGGACCCTTGTACCTATGTATAATTGTCCTAGTAGAGTTAAATTTCAGCTAGTTTTCCCTTTCTAAAGCACTGGGTTGATCGATGAGAAATTGCATAGTCTAAAATGGGCAGATATATGAATATAGACACCGAAATGCCTAAAATTAGCCCATTTGGAAAATAGAGACAATTTTCTTTCTTTCTTTCTAATAATGGCATGGTATGCAATGCAAAGACTATTATCCATAATTTATCCCAAACATATACACATTTTTTTTGTTTTTTTTTAATGAAAACGTTGATTGGGAAATCAACCTGTTCAGGTTGGTTACTTTGTTTAGCACTGAATTTAGAAACCATCTATCGTATTTAACGAAAGGTTCCACAGAAAAATTATTTTTAAGGCATTTCTCATTAAAGTTGAGTTTTATTTTATTTTTTGTGCCAACGGCCTTACCATGTTGATTCCATTAGAGCAGAGCATGTTTCAAACTGCGGCAACTTGGTGGTGTGCACAGCGTTGGCAGGGGAACCTGGTGGGGCATGATAACGCGCTTAGGCAGTAAAAGTCGAGTCCTGGTCACCTCCGATCTAATCGTGTGACTTTACCATGTTCCCCAAGTGGTTCGGAATCCACTATAATCAGGAGGTCCACCCTGTTAGTCAACTCCCATTTCCCCGAGGTGATAGAGTCTGCCCTTTAGGTGCCTCAAGTTAACAAACAGACTCACTCCCCCTCCAGGCTGACAGGGTTGCTTAAAGCAGAAATGCTCAAAGTGGGCGTTAGAAACAACAACATTTTATTTTTTGTCCCAGAACCAAACTATGAACGGGAAAGCGACCCAGTGCAGTGGGGCTTATTCGCATCGATAACGACTACAATCTATGTGAATTTAACGAAAATAGTTTGAGCCGTTTTTTAGTTAGACCAAAATACAAAAAAATGTTCCCGAAATATGATTTTTGTTAACCTGCGTTACTGTCCCTTGTTTCCTTGTTATAAATGACACTTAAATTGGCCATTCGCATTCACTCGACCGGCCAATTTGAATACGAAATGACTGTCCCAACTCTCAAGTCCATATAGCCTATTACAGTAATTATGAATTAAGTAACCTCAGGTTTCCAGAAGCTGTTTCTTTGCATCTGTTAAATTACCAGCTAACGAGCACTCTAATAAGCTACCGCTCGCATGGGAATCACCTTGATAATTTCTCGGGGAAGTAGCCTGTTTGTACGACAATTTTCACCCATGTACCAATAAGTACCTTCTTACGGCGGTTCCCACCATCGCCTCAAAAGTATCGACAATAAATACTGCACGGGACTACCAGGCATTGATCGATAGACAGTCCAGTATTCCTTGGGGATACACTTCGATTGATTGTGGCCTATTTTGTACACATTTCCGATGTTATTAGTTCCTTCACCTTTAGCGGAAAAACGCGACTGGAATGTTGCTTACCACAGCCTCCCAAGCTACCTGACACTTTTTGATTACCAATTTTAATGCATTAGTATAGATTTATTTTATACCCATTAAAAAAATTCTTTAAAAAAAATGTTATTTAGTATATTTTTCCCCACTCATATAAGTTTGATGGTTAAAAAGCGGCTTAATATGACGTAATTTGTGATACCGTGGAGTAGGAGTAGCAAAAAAAAACATGAGTGTTGTCTGTGTGTCTGTGACCTGACGAAGACCTAGAGCCGAAACCGGTCGCTTTAATTTAATATTTAGCTCTAACTGACAACGTTATTTTGTTTATTTATTTTTTACAAACAAAAAAACATAATTTATCTCTTAAGGGGATCCTATACCAGTCCTCAGGACTAGACCCTACATGGGTTGTCTTGTACTAGGCTTTATGTTTGTATTAATTCTGTTAGTATTAAATCTGAGTCTCTCGTATATGCATTTATACAAAAAGTCACGCTCAAGTCGATTAGATAACCAAGTACTCGGAATTCTGATTGATAAACGTCTCATCAAATATCACGTGACGCGTTATTATTATTGCTTTCCTAAATATTTTTTCTCAGTATCAACGCCGGCTGGGTTTGGTCTAAAAACATGTGAGTGATTTTATTATAACTAGTGGGTCCGGGCGAGCATTCGCAAATTTGTTTTACTGCGGCTGTGCCCGCGAATTACAAGTTTTAAGAACGATTTAATCAAGTCTGAAGCATTTAAAGGGGACATGAGAAGTTTATGAAGTTTATATATCGCTACTTCGGAAGAAAAAGGATACAGCCCTAAATTTATCAATTTACAGAAATTGAAGTTAAAGTTTTTTTATAATGGATTAGGCTACCTAACAGTTCCCGCCAAATAAAAAACAACACAACTGCCCTCGCGCGGAAAACATACACGCTACATTAACGCAAAATAGTTTTTTTTAAATCGACAATTTTTGAATTGCGTCTTTTTTCTTTCTAAGTAGCGATATATGCATAGTATGTCATTTGAGTATTGACCAGGATTTTGCTTAGGCGGGGTTTCCACCGACCTCTCATTGCAGAATGCACATACGTTGACGTGGTAGCAGATATCATTAATAATGGCGGGGTTTCCGCCGACCTCCCATTGCAGAATGCAAATGACATTGACGGAAATTTTTGTTTTACTGTGCCATAGTTAAAATTGGTCAATGATTATAGAGTAAAATCACAAACTAAAATTAAAAAATGGCGTCATGGGATATGTTAAGTACAAACCTTTAATAGATTTCTATAAAAAGAAAAATTCCAATTTCCGTCAGCGTATGTGCATTCTGCAATGAGAGGTCGGTGGAAACCCCGCCTAAGTACTGTGATGCTACTGCTACGGTTGCTTTCCTATGTATGAATGGACGTAGCATAAGGATATGGTTGACATTTTTGATTTCTAGATTTCATTCGAATTACATGTTTTAAGGTCCTGGGAACAAAAAAATTGGTTTTTACGAAATGTCAGTCCGTCTTTCTGTTCATCGATTTGAGGGCAAAGTACTCGGTAGATTTTGATGAAATTTGGTATGTCATATCTCGAGACAATTTTTTGCTTTCCAATTTATACGCAGTATAAGGAAAGCTTTGTTATGGTCGAAATAATTTTCGATTCAGAGATGTCAACGGGTTTACACGTTTTGAGGTACCAGAAACCCAAAAAAGTGGTTTTTACGAAATGTCTGTCTGTCGCTGTATCGCTCTGTCTGTCTGTGCGTCGATTTCCGGGAAAAGTACTCGGTCGATTTTGCTGAAATTCGGCGTGAAGGTACACAAAAATCATACCTCGGGACGATTTTTTTTTATTTTGGGCTAACACAGTTTGGGGGGGGGGGGGTTATTTTCAAAAAACTCCAAAAAAACGTATAAAAAAAAAATTATTTCTCAAAAACGGCTCCAACGATTTCTTTTAAATTCACATATATTGTAGTCGTTATTAATGTTGACAAAATGCGGGAGGTCGCTTGCCCCTTGATAGTTTGCTTCTGGGAGTAAAAAAATAAAAATTACTCAATTTTCATGAAAAATGACTAAAAAAGAATTTTTCAGTGAAACTTTTCCATCAATGATTTCTCCTTCAGGCATGTTTTAGGTGTTAAATTGAGTAACGAAACCGGACAGGTTGCTTACCCAAAAAACTATTTGGTTTTGTGCAAAAAAAATGTTTTTGAAAAAATGATAGAAAATTCACGGTCAAATGCATTGCGTGCCCTGCCATTATTGCTGTGTGGTAATTTGTTGGTCTGACCTATCTAGAATTTACCTCATCTCCAGTGACGTCAGGTGGACACCCCCCCCCCCCTGAGATGCCCGAAATTTAACTATAGGAAAATTATTTACCATCATAAATCACTCATTCTCTCTAGCTACTACTTGATAAATTGGAAAGCATGTTCGAGTAAACTCGGACCGGTTCTTTTATTTTGTGGTAACTAAAAAAACGACTAAATTTTTTAAAACCTTAAAACCAATATTGTAGTAGCTATTTATGTAAACAAACCCCAATAGGTCGCTTGTTCCTTGATAGTTTGGTTCTGGGGCAAAAGAATAAAAATATTCAATTATTAGGGAAAACGAAAAAACTAATTTCTGCGGAACCTTTTGATTGATGCTTGCTAACTGCAGGAATGCTTTAATTGTTTAAACAATTTATTTGTTATTGTTGCAGCGGGATGGTGGACTACTACGAAGTCCTCAACGTCAATAAATCAGCCTCGACAGACGACATAAAGAAGGCATATAGGAAATTAGCACTGAAATGGCACCCGGACAAGAACCCAGAGAAACAGGATGAGGCCACAAAGAAGTTCAAAGAGATCTCAGAAGCTTACGAAGTCCTATCCGACGGTAAGTTTGTATTAAAAATTCTTGAGACTATACGTTTGGAGAGGATATATTGTAAATATGTAAGAAAATCCGCCCATTTTGGGAAAGGTCCGTTGGCCTGGATATTTTTCGTTTTGTATGTTTTTGAGCGTGCGAATCCGGTTCGGTTATTTCCCACCAAAATTTCGAGGTCAAAACATTGTGAAAGTTTCACGGTTTTCTGGATGCAGCAAAATTTTGCAGCAGTTTCTTTATCTGACCAGTGTCATGAGCCTGTTTGGAAGCTCCGAAATGACTCAGTTTGGCTGCGTCCCCCTAATGTCTTGTTCTCTTTCAATGAGGTTTCTGGTAGATTTGCAAATTTTGAAGCCTCTAAACCACTAAATAGGGGATTTCACAAAACGCTCGTCCGTGCGCCGGCGGCTCAATGCTGCGCCTTCGTCTTGCCCAGCGCCGTAACCGACCGGCCAATTTGGCTCAAATTTCATATATATATATTGGGAGGCAAATTATTCCCGAAATAAATAATAAATACATTAGATTTCTTTATAAATGTGAAACGGCTTGTTAAACAATCGTCAATCCGACAACGATAGGATGACATTTTGAACACTTTATTTACTCGAAAGTTTGGAAAAGCGGAACGCCGAAATAATACGGTTATTATAAGTGTTCCAAATGTCATCCTATCGTGGTCGGGTAGTACAGTAGTTGAAAAAGTAAGCAGTAGTCAATCGCAAAATCCTTATGCAAAGGGATAGCCAATAATAAAATATTTACCAGACAACTGCTGTATGTACATGTATTGCGAAAGCTTTTTTTTTCAAGGTTTGTATAAAACTTTAATATCAAATTTAGTAACAACGAAACTAGTTTTAAAAAAAATTGTTTCTCTTTTGAGGTCGTTTGAGATCTGACTCCTTCTTTATTTCCTGTAGCATATTTGATGGGATAAGACCCTGTGCAAGCATTTGTTCTGCCAATTCTTAAGTCATTATTTTTTCTCAAAAATGAATGTACACCCGACCGCTCTTCTTCCATAGATGGCGAGTTGCCCTTATGCACGTTTTGGTAGCCCGCAGTATGGCAACTGTTACTCGAATTCGGCCACTCTGTGACGAGACCTGCTGATTTATGCCTAATGTTGAGCTAAATGGCCCATAAAAACCCCCCATATACGCCTTCAGTGGTCGTGTATTTACTGTATTGTATTTTTACTGTTCTATATATGAGAGATGGGATATTCAAGAGCGCCATTTTTGCTTTCCAATTTATACGTAGTATAAGGAAAGCTTTGTGATGGTCGAAATTTCCAATTCCGAGATTTCAACGTATTTACGCGTTATGAGGTCCCAGGAACCCAAAAAAAGTGGTATTACGAAATGTCTGTCTGGCTGTTCATCGATTTCCGGGCAAACTACTCGGCCGATTTTGATGAAATTTTGCATACAGGTTCAAAAAAAAATCATACCTCGAGATCATTTTATTTCTATTTTGGGCTAACTCAATTTGGGGGGGTTTTATTCTCAAAAAACTCCAAAAAAAAGTCTAAGAAATTAATTTCTCAAAAACGGCTCCAACAATTTCTTTTAAATTCGCATATATTGTAGTCGTTATTAATGTTAACAAAATGCGGGGGGTCGCTTGCACCTTGATAGTTTGCTTCTGGGGGTAAAAAAATAAAAATAACTCAATTTTCATGAAAAATGACTAAAAAATAATTTTTCTGTGGAACCTTTCTATCGATGATTTCTACCTTCAGGCATGTTTTAGGTGTTAAATTGAGTTAAGAAACCGGACAGGTTGCTTTCCCAAAAAAGTATCTGGTTTTGGGCAAAAAAAAAGTTTTTTGAAAAAATGATAAAAACTTCACGCTCAAATGCATTGCCTGCCCTGCCATTATTACTGTGTGGTAATGTGTTTTAAATATATTGAGGTTACCTCACCTCCAGTGACGTCAGGTGGACCCCCCCCCCACCGAGATATCCCAAATTTAACCATTGGAAAATTATTTACCATGAAATTATTCATTTGTTCAGTCTACTAATTGATAAATTGGAAAGCATGTTCGAGTAAACTCGGACCGGTTCTTTATTTTGTTTTAATCCTGGGACCACCTGGTACGCTTTTTCAATGGCTGGTTATAGGAAACGCTGGCCCTATTAATATTTTTGCTGCGGTCGAATGTCCCGGCTCTCCTTTATAGAACTCTAGTATACCTTACGGTAGGTACCTATGCTAAGACAATTGATTGCTCATCATTTTGCGTAAACGCAGCCTTGTATATGCATTGCACACTTCACTTTACAAGGAAAGGTCATGAGGTTCGTCCCGGAATTGGGACCTTTCGGTCACGAGTATGCCTCAACCAGTACTTTAAGGTACATGTACCCATTGATAGCTCATCATGATTGAGTACTCCACCACTATAGTCTATAGCAAACTTATATAATGTGGCCAGTGTTGTATACTGTACAGTCGGACTTATAATTCGATGAAAATTTGCCTCCGAATAGTCCTCCAATATTTTGTGGTGTGAAGACTATGCTTAGCTAGAGACAAATATTACCTATTGCATTTCCATTAATTTAAAAACTGTTATGGGCGTCGCTTTGGATTGCCCACAATGAAACTGATCACTTTTAAAAATTAATGAGGTAAGTTAAGCTTCCTACCTCTCTTCGTCCTCTCCTTGGCGCTACGGCCCGTGAAGGGCTTTGGCGTGCTCTGCCACATCGCGCCAGGCTGCGCAGTTCTGTGTTGTCCTTCGCCAGTCATCGACGCCAAAGGGTCGCCAGATCAACCTTGACGTCACCCAGCCATCGCATCCGTGGTCGTCCCACTCGTCTTCTTCCTTGGGGCACCTTGTGTAGGCTGCTCTTGTTGCCCTGTGGTCTGGGGCATTCTTTCCACGTGCCCTAGCCCTTTAATTTCGGCAAATGTTGTAGGTTCTTGTTATATCGCACAGGGCTCGTCATTTCTACGAATACGCCACTCTCTCTGTCCCTCCCTCCCTCCCTGATTTTGCACTGGCCCATACACCTTTCGGATTATCTTACCACCTTTCAAGCAGCTCCTCACTCCTCCGGGTCATAACCATGTCTCACACCCACAGGTTGCGACTGGCCGGATTGGTGTGCAAGTGGATAATCTGCGCTGATATTGTATAGGTATGGGGGCCAAGACCAATGTTATGTTATAGCTATGGCGTCTAGCTATCAACATTTTAGCGCGGGCAGGACCCGAGACGACGCTGACTTCTACCAGTCGAACCGCTTATTGCTCACTGTTGACCCGAACATGTATTAGGTTGTTGATATGTGAAACTCAATGAAATTATGAAATTCAACTTATTGTTTCTAACTAATTTTTGTACCTTTTTTGCAATTCGCGATTTTGATCAAATTTGGCATAGTGAATCATGACAAGTTTTGGAAAAATCGTAATAATAGGACCATTGTTATACACTTTATAAGGGGTTACAAGGACCGCGCTCCCTAATTTTGACCATTGGCATAGTACTTACTTGTTACTTCAGCCAACGCCTGTCCTCGGCTGCTCAGCCATTTGACGCCGTGCCTCCCAGTATATCCGTGACTAGAAGTATTAGTTTCGTGTAGGGCAGGGCAATGGGCTAGGTGGTCTGCCGTGCCTTCCTCCAGTGAGCACAGGGGGCACGGCTGTCGACCATCGCGATTTTGTGCAGACGGTGTTGCAGGAAGGTGGCCACCACACTCTTCTTGAGTTGCAATCTATGGATTGGTTTGCAGCGAATGTTGTACTCTTGTTTTCCACTCTTGTCTGTCTTGTGCGATCCTTTTCAGTCCTTTATAAGTGTCGCACCCTAGGTCATTCATGACATCCTCTATGTACTCCTTCATCTGTCGTCCCCTTGAGTTGGTGCCTTCAACCAAACCCTCAATGATGTTCTTGAGGAGCCTTTTCGTGTCTCAGAATATGCCCCATCCATTTGCCTCTTCTTGTTGAAATGGTGGCCATAATAGCTCTCTTTTCGTTTATTCTATTGAGCATTTCTTCGTTGATTATGTGAATCGATTTGCCACGTTTGATGAAATCGGACAAACTTATAGTTCATCGTCACTATATACTTTTAGCGGAACGTCATTGCAGTTTGAAAGATGGCGGCAAACAATCGTTTATGCATCATTCGATCATTTTATGTTCTTCAAGGGCCAGTACACACGTACGATTCGGCCAGTCGCGATAGGCCGGCGTCTTTTCCATTGTAGCCTGGTAGGGCTAGCAGACGATATCTTGTCGTTTTCTCCATTATTTCGCCAGCTGACGTGAAGCCGACCGCGCAAAACTGCACACACAGACACACCAGATCATAGAAATCTTCTGAATTAGACTCTGTGGTTTTGCACGGACCATTGACCAAGCCCTATCCCTGCAATGGAAAAGACGTTGGCAAAACGTCGTTGAGTGGAAGGATGACCTTTGACCTTGAATAAGTAAAGTCGCACTGGTCCGATTTTCTTAGACTTGCAGTTAGAGGAAAAATCGTCGAGTTAGGATCAATTTTGTGAGGTGATCACCCTTATTTCACCGAATTACTTGTAAATAATAAACACTTGAGTTAAAGCCTCTCGCTTAATTTCTTGATGTGCTGGTATCCTACTCAGCGTTCAATCTACTGTATATATACAACTGAAGGAGTTGGGTAAAGTTGTCTCAAAGTCAAAGCATCTTTTGAAGTGATCTTGACTTACTTTGACTTAAGTTGGCGCTGTCAGCCCTGGGGGACTTTTGGCCGCATTCACAACACTACGCCACCGGATCCTGTCCTTCGCCAGATCACACCAATTATCGGCCCGAAGGCCAACTTCCTGTATATCTTCGTTTAGCTGGGAGCCATAGCGTCGTCTCGGACGCCCCAAAGGTCTTCTTCTGTTGGGACATGCCATCCATACTGCTTTTGGCATGCTAAGGGCTATGGATGCGCAAAACACCGCCTCTCTATAGTCAATACCTACTCCCACCTCCTTGCTGGTGCATGCCGGTAACCTCGCATGATGATGGAGATCGGGTACCCTACCCCGATGGAAGTCGGAATGTCTGGGCTGACGGGAGAGGTATGTGGTCCTCCTACAGGGGGTTGGGCGTGGGGCTAACACCCCCACCCCGGAAAACCTCCAAACGTTACGAACCACACAACACAGCCTCGGAACCTATTTGAAGTGATCCCCTCATATAAAATCAATCACAACAATTGTGTAGTGCAAGCGTAAGCACTCGAGTCGCCATACTTTGAAGTTGAACAACTTCTATGGGTTCTTAATAAATTATTGTCAAAGACATTCCTACCCATGCTTGGTTTCAGACATGGACTTTATACAAGAGTACTTAGGAATGTCAGCAAACGCCAAGTTGTTTGTCTCATGGGCTCAAGAGCCCCTAACTGTCAAGAGAAGCGGGAGCCCCTAATTAATTAACAAATCAATTGGAGTGTTTCTTGCGCTTCTTCGAATATTGTACGGTAGCAAGTACACTTTCGCTATAGTCTGAATTGTATAACGTTGAACATCCGGGGGTCTCTTATAATCAGTGGTGGAACCAATCGGGGGGGGGGGGGACAAGAAAACACAGTGACGACTAGGTACTTGCCACGTAAAACAAATTGGTATAGGTACCGAAATAGCATGGAATCGCTCCCCCCGAGAAAATATATACAGTATATGGGACGGCCCTTGCTTATAATTCGAACCCATAGCGTTCGAGATATCCGAAATTTAACCATAGGAAAATTATTTACCATGAAATTACTCATTTTTCTCTATCTACTAAATGATAAATTGGAAAGCATGTTCGAATTAACTCGGGCCGGTTCTTTATAAATTTTTTTAATGTCGGCTAACACTTCTTCTGTTTGAATGTCACAGAGTCGAAACGCGGGGTTTACGACGCCCGGGCGAAGAAGCCACAGGGGTTCAACTATCGCCGTGGCAGTACCGGGGAAAGTCCCAGTTTTCACGGATTTTACGAAACCCCGTTCCGCAAGCACTTTGGTAACTTTTTTTTGCGAGTGCATTGCGTGGTTTTTTTTAGTGTGAGAATTCCTTGCCACCAAACCTTTCCCCTCTGTGTTGTTTGAATCTAAACCGGTTTCAGTTTGTTTCACATTAACTGTATTTAATTGCATTTAGTCGCAGTAATTTTTCGCTACGCAGTTAATTCAATCATCCACATCATCATCATCATCATCATCATCATCATCATCATAAATAATCAGCTGCAGTAGCCCGGGTGTGACGTGTCACATGTGAGCCTCTTCCACTCTCTCCTGGCACGCAGGTTTTCCGTTTTTTCACATTAATTTTATTTTATGTCAGCAGTAATTTTTAAATTATATTGCATTATTATATGGCATATATACATATAGCACTGACATTAAATGAACTTTGGTAGAAGAGGTAACCTTTTCGTTATAACCGAAAATTAGAGGATATAGAAAAACTGGGATTGGCTGGATTCGAACCAACGATCTACGCGTAACCGGGGCGTCGTCTTAACCGCTGGACCACAAGCCCCCGACAAGAGCAGTTGATATACAGTATATTCTATACTAATTTTCGGTTCCATTAATTTTTCGCACGTAATTAATTCCATCATCATCAACAATAATTAGCTGCAGTAGCCCGGGTGTGATCTGTGAGCCTCTTCCACTTGTGATTATTCAGCACTTGCTCAGTTCGTCCACAATCTGGTTCCTGTGTCTCTTCCTGTAACCATACATTTACAAATTTACCGAAATGTGTTCATAAGCATCTGCTCGTGGTAGGCGCCATCTTTCTCTATTTTATTATCATTAACCAGGATACATTCGAGTTTGGTTGGTTCACAAAGAGAGATTCTACTGTACCCATTTGCTCAAATTTTTAACTCGACAGATCTAGCGCAGATCTGTTGCCGTAGAATCTGCCTTTGTGCAGTGGGCCCTAAGAGTGGCCTGATGTTTGGCCTTGATCCCCAGGTGCTGGCGTCCTTGTATCTGATGGGAATCGCAGTATGACAATGTCTGTTCATTCAGGCGTGAAATAGTTAGGTGAATGCCGCTCGCATTGGTAATGGGTGTGATGCAATAACACTCGATAATGCATTTTAGGTTCCTATAAATCTTTACCTAGTTGACATAATAAGCGTGAATGCTATCTTGGAGTCGTGAAGGAAAAGGTTTCAAAATATATAGTTGTCATAGAATGGGCTTTTATTTTTGACGAAATTAATTAAATTCTCGTTCCACAGCCGCAAAGATATGAAAGTGGTCATGACATGTAAAGTAGTGGTACAGACTCAGATTTTCACCCGAAAGGTTGTTGGTTCGAGTCCCACACTTGCTACATTTTCTGGCCATGCTTCAGGGGGCATGTAAAGCAGGCGGTCCGGGCCTTCCTAGTTGAGGGTAAGAGAGGGTTTTATAGCCCTAACTTCGCTAGGTAGAACAAAAAAGTTAATATTTATTTATGTATTTTTAAAAGTTTATGAAAAATTCATCAAGCTTTCTCAAAACGCAGTCTATTTCCCCGACTAATTTACAATTATTCTAAAAAATCGGACTTAAGCACTTCATCGGGATGTTCAGAAGTAATAATTTGTATATTTATGACTGTATGACTGATATGATTGTGTGGAACGGGAAAATTTAATTTCGTCAAAAATCCATTTCTGGTTTACAAAATATTTTGAGATACCTCCCGTAAGTTAAACTCATGCCTGTTGTAATGAGTCAATGTTACGTAAAGCCTGAGCTTGTCCACTTTCGGTTGTAGTGGGCGTAGGTTGACATTGAGGACATGTACGAGTTTGCCCGCTGCCAAAAATTTCATATCGAAACAATACCAATACTTAAATTTTCCTCGGTTGCTCCCCTATGAACCTAAGGGTAAGCTATTTTCCGCCTTTTCAGGTCTAAGACTAATGCCGCTGTGATGTTTAACACCTGAGGTCCTCACGTACTTTTGCCTCGATCGTCAGCTTCGGCCGCCCTCTACATACCTATCGTATCTCGCTTATGGCTTATTGCCATCGCCCAACATGCACCATACAAGCCTCCGTTTTCGCACTTTGTCCAAATTTCGGCTTTTATTATCTTATTTCCTCATCCCTGCATCTATCTGCAAGTCCAAGTTACCGTCCAAGTAGTCCGCAACTTGTGACTTTTGTTCGTCCTTTTTTTCGGATGGCCCAACACAGAATACCAAAAATGGCCGAAAATACTATAAGATCATAGACAAGACAAGATTAAATGGGCCACAACGCGGGTCTACGTCCCCAAAAAATGTAATAATCAGTTCAATTTTTATTTGATGAAGCAGTAGAATCAGGGATGATCAGGGTGGTCGTTCTGAAAGCGTACTTCCAAGCGTTACGTCAACATCTGCGGTCGACATCTTCAGCGGAACTGCTTAGACTTTTAAGATTGTATCTCGGTGGCTCAGCAGCAACTCACAACTGAACTGCTGCTGACAGATGTTGACGAAACGTTTGGAAGTACGCTTTCAGAATGACCACATCGCAGATTCTACTGTTTCATCGCGTAACTCCGACCGTGAAAGCCTTTGTGATTATTCCCTAAAGAACAATATTCCATTATTATTTCTTACGCTGTAATATTTTCCTCCAAAAAAAAAAAAAATTGCAACAGGTACTAAAGAGACGGTTTCATTAATTTTTTTATTTTCTTTGTTTCAGCGAAAAAGCGGCGTATGTACAACGAATATGGAGCCGAGGGCGTGAACGGCAAACCAGCGCGGTCGAGACAATACGCACACTTTGTCGACCCCTTCTCCGCGTTTGATTTTGGTTTCATATTTAGAGATCCTGAGGATGTCTTTAGGGAGTTCTTCGGCCATGATATGTTTAATGGTAAGTTACCAATTGATTTTTCTCATTAAGACCGCGTCCCATCTTGGCCTCGTTTGGAAAGTCTCAGTTAACAATGCTGGACGGCACGGCTATCTTCCAGTGCATGGACAATGGGTGGGGAAAAGACATTAGTGTAAAAAGGAGATATCTCATGAAATATCAATCGTAGAGTTGTCAGAAATGTTAGGACAAACAGAAGACATTTTTCTGGTGTGTGATTCTGATATATTGATATATACCTACTGGCTAGGATAGGATGGATAGGCCACAATTATTTTCAATGAAATACAAATAATACAATACAATAAAGTTATATTTCCATTAAAAGTTAAGTTACAATAATTATAATACCCTGCAGGGCTCAGCCCGTGTGCAACTTAAATTTGAAAAAAGGCCTAATCTATGTAAGTAAGTCAGTACGTATGTTGTTGAGATTTGTTTTTAGATATTTTCGAAATACGTTCAATTGTTTGATAGTTTTTACGTATGTCGGGAGTCTGTTGTAGTGCGTTAGTCCTACGTACTTGGCCTGTCGTTGTATGTATGTCAGTCTCGTGAGTGAAACTTGTAGTGGCTGTCTTTCCATATGTCTATTATTTAATTTTATTTGTATATATAAAACTTTTAGTGTGGTAGTAGGAGTTGAAGAACTGTGACCAGTTGGTGTTAGTGAAGGCCACATATCGAAATGTAGAGGAGCTTTTCTGCTAATTTAACGGGTATTTGTGACTGCTCGACGATCCATATTTTCTGTGAAAAGTGACATGTCCAAAAACACGTAAGATACTCCGATGAAACTCCTGAAAATTTCCGTATGAGGAGGGGGGGGGCGGAAAATAAATATCAAATAGGGAGGTGATATGGTGGGTTTTGATCACATTGATATCTACTACAATATATCCTAGGTGACGTTTTTTTTAAATATTTGGAGCCATTTTTTAGAAATATTTTTTAGCCCAAAATAAAAAGAATACCCCATGAGATGATTTTTGTGAACCTACATGGCAAATTTCACGGAGTAATTTGCCCCCAAATCGACGAACCGACAGAAATTTCGTAGGCCTAAATCCACTTTTTTGGTTACTGGGACTCAATACGAGTAAATCCTTTGAAATCGCGAAATTTCCGACCAACACAAAAGTCACAATGGTATAACAATCAAATAATGGTATATAATCCATAGAAATACATTAACTGGAGCGGCGGGAGCCATAATATGCCTTACGAGGCACCCGTTAACCATAAGCCAACTATCAGAGATAAGTTCCAACACAAAAAATATCGAAGTCTTGCAGCATAGCAGAACGGATACCTGGACCCGGTCAAAAACTCTTACTTAGCTTGTGTAGGCTACAATTACCACTGGTTTTCCCCGCCAAATTGCTAACTTATCTTGTGCAGGCTACACTAGCAGCCATATTGTGCCACGGGATGATATAATCACACGTAAAGCATAATAAGGCATGTGTTGTTCAGATACCGTGAGAATTGGAGAAATCGTGTTGGGAAGTAGGGAACTGGTATGATCGAGCGAGCTCTGGGCTCAAGTGCGCGCTAAACGACCGGCTTAGATGTCTGGCCTGATGGTCTAGGGGTATGATTCTCGCTTCGGGTGCGAGAGGTCCCGGGTTCAAATCCCGGTCAGGCCCATTTTTTTTCTATGTTAATTTATTTTAACTTATTTTTTTGTCATGCTTGGGCATTTGTAACTTAGTTTTTTCCCCCCTTTGTTCAAATTATGCTGATATTTGATAATTTAAGGCTTTTATATTAAAATATTTCACAGTTTGAGCATGATACCTATCTTTTATTATTATTATTTTTTAATACGGTAAATAGGCTTTCTGATACCTAATACCTATCTGCTAGAAAGGGAAGAAGGCGAAGAAGGACGGGGTCAAAATTTGGTCAGGGTTGATTATTTTTATTTATGGCTTTCCTGTAGCCTATTGATTGGTACCATAGTAGATATTTTTGCAATTCGACATTTCACCGAAATTACCCGTAACCTGTATTATTGACAATTTTCCTTAATATGTTAGCAATTAGCGTCATTAGGATTTAGGATGGTGTAGTTAGACCGTACACCATACAAAGTGACGCAATTTCATTAAAAAATAAAATCCCGGGACATTCTGAAAAGGTTAGCCTAATCGGATACATTAATTAAATAGTGTGCATGTAATTAATCTTTAAAAAAAAAACTCATAGAAAAATAACAGCTGTTCTTGACTAGCCGCTGTGGGGCAAAAACCTTAAGGTGGTTAGGGCATTCATTCTAATTAGACTATATATTCAACCGACGATGAAGAAAATGGTGAGATTTTGTCGGGAAACTTTATACATAGGCCTAATAGTAAGAAACTAAGAATATACCAGTAGTCGAATATTTTGATACTACTGAAGATTGTGGATTAGACATACAAGGTTAGGTTTTACAAAAGTCATCAAGAGCGTTAATGTTGGGCTGACGAACAAGGTTTCCTTCACTCGGATGGCAGAAACCTGAAGATTTGACAGTGGGCAACAGCATGTGCGGGTTTTCTCCCAAACCAAGGCAAAGGCACGCATTTGCCGACGTCCTGTAGGAAATAGGTACCCCAAAATCCGTTGTTTTTACAGACTTCTTATTTTTTATTTGTTTAACAAAGCAAGATATTACATTTCTGTCTCATTTAAGTTGTAGAAGACTACTTCACTCATCATATAGTAGGGTAATTTTGCTTTCCAATTTATACGTAATATAAGGAAAGCTTTGTGACGGTCGAAATTTTCGTCTCCGAGATTTCAACGGATTTACACGTTTTGAGATCCCAGGAACCCAAAAAAGTGGTTTTTACGACATGTCTGTCGCTCTGTCTGTGTGTCGGTCTGTGAGTAGATTTGCGGGCAAACTACTCGGTGTGGATTTGGCTGAAATTTTGGCATGTAGATTCACAGAAATCGTACCTCGACACCATTTTTTTGAAGCTACACTTTACGATCGAGAGTGAATTTTGAGGATGCGCGCGCAGTTCACAGAAAACGTTCACAGAATGAGCTGCCAACAAAATAGTAATAGAACCTCGATATTATTCGCGCATGTTGGTACACTCGTCACCTCTGATCACTATTTTCAGGACAGATATTGTCATCCGCCATTTTGTACCCGTGTTTTAGTTCTATCCGTACGTATTATTTCTTGATATAAATAAAAATATATGTATTCTATATAATTATTAACACTAAATATTATTAAATTATTACTGTTAAATATTTATTATTGGTTATTTAATATTTACAAAATAAAGAAATAAATTTAATAAAAAGTTTCATAAAAACCCATTGATATACATGGATTGCTACCACGGCACCTAGCCCACGCTGAACAAATGTCTTCACTTTTGGTCACGTGACAAAAAGGGTTATTATGAAGAAGTGGTTGACTCCATTGCGTTCAATGTGATTTAGACGTATTTCATTGTCTTGTTATTTAATCTATTTACCCATTTATTGAGTTTTTCTCTGATTTGACATAATGGTCATATCTTGCTCTGCTTATAAATGCACTAATAGGTTCAAGATATGTCGAGAAACGGGGAAAAATATTACTTTTTACTAGTAAGTGTTCCCATGGTTTGGTCATTAGTTGAGGCAACATTTATGGGTTTATTTCAGTTTTCTTAATCATTATGCTAACAAATTGCTCACTTTCAATTGTCCTCAAGGCCGTAGCCAAGGGGGGATCCTTGGGGGGCGGGGGGGCGGAGGGGCGCCCCCCCCCCCCCCCCCCGAGAGAAATAGCATTATTCCAGTTAGACTGGACTTTCGAAGGAAATTAAGAGAAATTATTACTCAAGAAAGGGAAACGCGATATTTTTTGGGCCACCGCCCCCCCCCCCCCCGAAAACTTTTTCTGAAACCGTCCCTGCCCCGAAATGAAATGGCTTGACACTAGATAGAATCGGATTTGAGAGGAAACATAAAAACCACTATGTAATACCCAATGAAATTTTTACCCCCCCCCCCCCCCCCCCGAGAAAATCGTGGCTACGGCCTTGATTGTCCTGTATAATTTTAATACTAATTATTATTATTATAAATAAATTATTAAGCCTTGTTTAGCAGCACTGTATGAGTCTTATGTCCCAAATAAGCGCTAGCTTGGGGATGCGGGATGTTATTATTATGTAACTTATTATTATAATATTAATATTATGGTATTATTATGTAAGTTATTGTGTTTTGTAAATATATGCTCCTTGTCCAGGGGATACTGGACAGGGAAAAGAAAGAAAGAAAGAAAGATCATTATTATTGTTTCAGCCTCAAGGCATTTTTTAGTTAGTCAAGTTTAAAATTCTTTTAGGAAGCTGAAAATTCCAGCAGCCTAAGTAGGCCTAGTCCTTCAGAACCTATGTTTTGATAGTGAATAAAAATAGCGAAACACTATAAGGCAAATTTACAGAGGAAAAAAGTGTTTTTATATCCCATTTGGGCGAATTTCGTGGCTGTCTTGCAAATCACACGTACTGCAAAATGTCTAGAAATTATTAGGCTTATTGATATTGACATCCCTAAATCAACAGCACTGGCCTACTACACTGCAATATTTTTTCATCGATGATAGCACACAGAATATTCACATCGTGTATGCATAATAAATAGGCTATGAGATTTAAAAATTCGAATGCAGGTGTGGGTGGAACAGGGACGGATCCAGCTCATGGGGGGGGGGGGGGTAGCTGTGGGTCAAAATAGGAAAACCTATGTAGGCTAGTATCGATTAAATCAGAGCGTTATAAAAATTAACTTATAAATTAGATTTACTGATTTTTTTTTTTTTTTTGGGGGGGGATATCCGCCCCCCTGTCTCCGTCCATGGGGTGGATCCAGGGGGGGGGGGAACCTGCCTCCTTGTATCCGTCCATGGGGTCTAGCCAGAGTGACTACTTATTCTTTTTATATTCTGCTTATTCTAGTTGAAGTGTAGTCAAGGACAGATGAGGGAGGGAGCTGCCCCCAAAATCTTATAAGCTAGCCTGTTCTAAGTTGCCTAACTTATTACGTTATAATGTAAAGGATACTACATATGTTTATTAGGCTATATTTTGAGCCAAATTACCCCCCCCCCCCCCCGCCCCCAATGGGCTGGATCTACTCCTGGTATAGGTAGGAGCCTAAATTTTGAACACTTCAAATTTAGTCCCAATGCAATTAAATAGACGAACATGGTTAGATTGGACTAAATAGTTTGGCTATATTTTGTTAAATTGCTGCTTGACACAATTTTTCTTAGTAACATATTCCTAGCTAAATATTAATATTTACACGTAAGTGTATATGGCATGGAACGCTTCTGCCATAATATCCAAGATATCGGGTTTTGTCCGATGCCGCCAGCCCTAGCGCTCCTGGTGTTTCCAGTGTATATATACATAGTTCAATGTAAAAACCTCGATATTAGTCGCGCATGTTGGTACACTCGGCACCTCTGATCACTATTTTCTGGACAGGTCATCCGCCATTTTTTATTTTTTTTATTTTGGGCTAACTCAATTTGGGGGGAATATATTCTCAAAAAACGTCTAAAAAAAATTATTTCTCGAAAACGGCTCCAACGATTTCTTTTAAATTCACATGTATTGTAGTCGTTAGTAATGCTAACAAAATGCGGTGGGTCGCTTGCCCCTTGATAGTTTGCTTCTGGGGGTATAAAAAACAAAAATAACTAAATTTTCATTAAAAAATGACTAAAAAATATTTTTTTCTGCGGAACCTTTCTATCGGTGATCTATCTCTACCTTCAAGCATGTTTTAGGTGTGACATTGAGTAAAGAAACCGGACAGGTTGCTTTCCCCAAAAAAAATTTTGGTTCTGTAGAAAAAATTATTTTTTGAAGAAATTATGGAAAATTCACGCTCCAATATTGTATATAATGCCCTGTCATTGTTACTACTGTTATAATTAAAATAAAATAATCCCCCCCCCCCCCCGACGGATCTGAAATTTAAACATAGGGAAATTATTTACTGTGAAATAACACATTATGTCTATCTACTACTTTATAAATTGGAAAGCATGCTCGAGTAAACTCGGACCGGTTCTTAATTTTTGGTACCGTAGCCTTCCCATAAAAATGATTGACGGTTAAAATTTCACGTAAAATATTGATACCATGAAAAACTACAACTACATTTCTACAACTTAAATGAACCAATATAGGCCTATTCTAACAAAGATTGGCCACAATTAGTAGTCTCGAGGAAGGAGTTCAAAAACTCAGGCCGATTGGTGTTAGTTTAGAGGAGCGTTTCCGATAATTTAACGAATTTGTTTATTTGTTTTTTGCCCGCCCTACCCACTCAGGGTGTTATTAGCAACCAACCGAGTCGAGTACAAGAAATGGGTCCGGGCGACCCCCCCCCCCCCCCCCCTCACGCTGCGCACACGGCATTAAGAGGGAAGAGGAAGAAGATGGCTCTACCGTTCTACGATCAGTATTTCGTTTGAAAATCTACTTATTTTACATTAAATGAAAACTCGTAGTCGGGGTCCTCCGATGTGCTCATTTAGTAAAGAACCGGTCCGAGTTTACTCGAACATGCTTTCCAATTTATCAATTATAGTAGATATAGTAGAGAAAACCAAGCAAACTATCAAGGGGGAAGCGACCCCCCGCATTTTGTTAACATTAGTAACGACTACAATATATGTGAATTTAAAAGAAATCGTTGGAGGCGTTTTTGAGAAATAATTTTTTTAGACATTTTTTTTGTGTTTTTCGAGAATAAAACCCCCCCAAATTGAGTTAGCCCAAAATAAAAAAAAATGGTCTCGATGTATGATTTTTGTGAACCTACATGCCAAATTTCATCAAAATCGACCGAGTACTTTGCCCGGAAATTGACGAACAGACAGAGCGACAGACAGACATTTCGTAAAAAACACTTTGGGTTCCTGGGATCTCAAAACATGTAAATCCGTTGAAATCTCGGAATCGAAAATTTCGACCATCACAAAGCTTTCCTTATACTACGTATAAATTGGAAAGCAACAAGTGGTTTAGCTATAGATTATAGTATGTTTTTATTAAACCAATGTTTTTCTATTGTTTTGCAGATGGACGCGGCTCGCGGTCCAGAGGCCCATACTCGGTTCCGACTCACAGCGTCTCGCGACTCGGTTTCGGGCTAAGTATGGACCCGTTTACTAGTTTTGACAACTTTTACGCGTACAACAGCGGAAGGAACGGCGGGCCAATCGTCAAGCGGACCTCGACGACCACTAGGTTTTCTGGCGGCAAGAAAGTCACTACCAAAAAGTGAGTCACTCGAGTCTGAATAATGAATGCAGTTTTACAATACATTGCATTAGAGTCCATTTATGCAGCGGCCCGATCATGGCGATTTTAATGCCGGTGGATAATATAACCCCATGTCACGTGATGGTATTAATTCAATTGTTTAACATAATTTAATATTTTTTAACCGACCTCTCATTGCAGAATGCAAAGACATTGACGTGGTAGCAAACATTCAAGACTTAGGCGGGTATTCCACCGACCTCTCATTGCAGAAAGCAAATGACATTGACGGAAATTTTCTCTATTTCTCTCTAAATTCCTCTATGCAATAGTTAAAATTGATCAATGATCATACAGTAAAATCACAAACAAACAAACTAAAATTAAAAAATGGTGTCTTGGGATATGTTAAGTACAAACATTTTAATAGATTTCTATAAAAAGAAAAATTCTAATTTCCGTCAATGTCATTTGCATTCTGCAATGCGAGATCGGTGGAAACGTCACCTAAGTCTTGAATGTCTGCTACCACGTCACCGTTTTTGGAAATAGCCCTAGCCGGTCAATGGAATGGGCACCTTAGGTTGAGACCGGTCGGGTTTGGTAGCCCTAACTGCAGCCTTTGGCTTATTGTAACCATGTGTTTATTTATATTTGCAGGATCATCAACAACGGTGAAGTGACAGTCATGACCTTCGAGGACGACAAACTCAAGTCAAAAACAATAAATGGAGTCCTGCAGGCCATCCCCTCCACTTAATACGACTGACCAAGCTCCTCCCCCTGCCCCGCCCCTTTAAATTTAATTGTACCTCACACACCCCCATTAAAAGAAACTGCCTCATGTTCGTATGAAAATGGACTCAAGGTCTTACTTGAGGCGCATGGCGCTGTTCTAGTCATTGATTAATACAATTCCACAAATTGTGCCTAAATTTACAAGTTGTAATTAATTGAGTTCTAAACAAAGAAAATTAGATTGATAAAATGGATTCTTCTAAATAAAAAAAGGACACTTTTACATTTACATTTATATCGAAAGATGTATCGTGTTTATTCATAAAAGAATATTAAAAAAAATAGCAGATTTTCGCTGTCATTGATGACGTCACGAGTCCATAATTTCCTCAAAATGGCCGCTGAGTTGGGCTGGGATAAGCAGAGGGTCAATTTCCAAACGACCATATACTGTATAGCCTGCTGTAGATGAACATTCTTTCTAATGGACAAGTGCCCGTACTTGGTTAAGTCGAATTATCGTTTCATGAATATAGGTACCGAATTTGTGGGTTGAATTTAGTTGAGATTAGAACAGCGATGGTCATTCATTTTATTACATTACGTGTTTTGTAAAAAGTGTTTGTTCTAGTTTTCGTCGATTATTAGTCAGGATTGCTTCAATTAAAATTTTGTAAGCTGGCCCACATACTCTGCCGGTATGGATGGTAACTAGAGTTTATTAAGGCTACAAACACGAACAACTTCCTATTTAAAAATTGGCATGACCTCTGACTAATTTATTAGAAATTATTCCTTTAGGTAACGCGTTGATGTCAGGTAATATTTAAAAAAAAATATTAAAATAATGAAGCAGCTGAATCCGGTCGATCTGAAAGCGTACATACAAACGTTTCTTTAACATCTACGTCAACTCCTTCAGTGGTACTATGTAGACTTTAAAGGTTGTAGCCTATCTCGGGGAGACACCTATGTAGTACCACAGCATATGTCGACCGCTGATGTTGAAGAAAAGTTTCCAAGTTCGGTTTCAGCAGCAAGCATACTATGGCGATAAACAAATAACTAAAATATGTAAACAAAACATTTTTATAGCAGTACTTTGCATTCTAAAATTGTCTTCTTTACATTTTTCACCCCAGATGAAGTTATTATACTATAAATGGCATAGTAAACCCGCAGGAGTACTAAGGCGTTTAAATAATAACTTAAACTGGGTTAAAAATGGAAACAAATTAATTTTAGAATGCAAAGTGCTACATAAGGTTGTGTTGTTTACAATTTTTAACCCCAGAATAAGTTATTGTTTAAAGGTCATAGTTCGCCTGCAGATCGATAGCGGCCCGTCAGTCTGGATTCTACTGCCTCATCATCAGACCTTTGTAATTATAGTCTGAAAATAAGCGAAACCTTAATAAACCCTAGCCCGGTTGTAATAGCTTTATTGCTGAGCTAATATCATACTGATACAATATCTTAAAAGTGAACTTTATTAATTCTACTTTAATTTTTACTTGCATAAATAATTGTAATTTAATGATGTTGGTTTTGCATACTGCTATAAATTTCGTCTGCTTTTTTTCTGTCCGAATGTCTGATCGCTGTCGTTTTTCCCATGTTTAACTTATTCAGCAGCCCGAACTGGGTGAACTCATTGAAATCATGCTTAAGCCTGTTACACTGCCCCAATGGTAAGCTTGTCTCTGCTTGTCCATTATCGCTTGTAGCCAGTGTAGGTTGACATCGAGGATTTCTGCCAGTTTGCCAATGGCCAAAATGCATGCAAAAAACAACATCAATCATGTCCGAAAATCCACGGGGTCGTTGGCATTGGGCAAAGACCAATGAGCCTAGGTCCATAAAAGCTCATCAAGTCATTATTTATTTATTACATTACGGCTGAAAATCATAAAAATCTGATCACCGTTATTCCTATGATTAACTTGTGTAACAGGGAACGGGATTGCTCGACAAAAAGCAGGCGAATCCTCTTCAATCACCGAAGTTCAATGCAATGACGTAGAAATGTGTAGACTGCTTATGCGATAGGCTAAGTATACTAATGATCCGTGGCGGGCTGTGGATGATTGGTGCTTTGACGTAACCCCTTTCTTTGGTGTTTTTTTAAATTTGTTATTGTAGTTAATAAGTATGAAGAAACATTTAACCTTTTCCACCAATCCACAATTAAAAAGTAGGACCAAATAGGTCTATTTACATTTTTTCCTTTCTAATTCAACTAAATTGCAAAAGTATGATATTTTTATATATTATTTTAACCAAAATATAAACAAAAGAAAAAATTCCTTTTTCAGTTCAGTAAATTTTATTTTTTATTTGTAATTTATAGTTTTTGATCACTGCGTTGCCGCCTCGCCGCCCTCCTCAGTTGCCATGGGGACAAAAAGGGGTACTTGGACCGATCAGAAATGAGCAGTCAATATATTCCTATGTCATTGGTTCATAAAATCCCCGAATAACTTGACTGTGTCACGGCATAAAATTTAAATTATTGTATTTATATAGACGCCGCCAAAATGTAATACATTAGTATTTTAAGCTTATAGTTAGAATAACGATAGCCAATATAGGTTTTAAGTTGTGCCAGATAAGTTAGGCTATTTATTTCGATGTAATGTTGTCGATGTTGCCCATGCGTTGTTTCAATTTCATTCTGTTATTTTTTCCCCAAAATTTTAAAATTATTGTTGTTGTTACAATACTTACCCTTAGGCAATTTCAAAAAATTTATTTTTATTTATTTTATAAGACAAATAATTATGTTAACTAAGCTGGATCCTAATTAATCCATGAAAAAAATTGTTTAAATTTAGTTTATACTTATTTTTGTTAATACAGTATACTGTTTATTTTTGTAGGCGTAAATAACGGCAAATAAAAATTTGACTGGGTTCTGACCATAGGTACAAAAACTGAGCCTTCTTAATGATAACTTATTGTGTAGGCTAGAGATATTTCTTTTTCTATAGTAAAATTATTGAAGCCAATGAAGGAAAATCTATTGATAAGCTAACTTATTTGGCAACTGACGATATTGTGGCTCACTATTGATTTCTGTTTTATTGTACTTACACTATAGTTTATATATTGCCTAAACGCATTAATTTTGTATTTACTTCTCTGGTACCCAGCTACTAATTGCCAAGTTTTTGCATCTTTTCAAATTTTAATAAATTCACGGCAAAGTTAGTTATGTAGTGACCAGTACAGGGAAGTTGAGAATTTATAGTGAATTGTGTTGGGGAATATAGTGAGCTGTGGGGTATGGATTAGGCCCTGCTTTATCGGTCGTATTGTAAAATGCGCCTTTATTCCTTTTTTCGTTGGTGCTAGACCTGCTGGATAACAACGACTGTCGGAAACTGAGATTGGCAATGTAGCTGCGCGACAGAGGTGTTTTAACGATCGAAACCCATTGGCGGTTTTTTTTGTCGTCTTCGGTTACAAATAACGTTTAACCCATTTTAGCCCATTTCTACTAAGCGATTTTTCGAGTGACAAAAATATAAGATAATGTAGCTGTTCGTTTATTAACAAAGGGTGAAGTGTCTTTTTACGATAATTAATTCTAACTGACTCTTAAGAAGGGAACACTACCTTATTATATAAATACAGAATAAGTTCATATTATGTTTTTGTCACTCGAAAAAGTATAAATGGGCTCTAAAAGCCGCTCTATTTTTTGGGGTTTAATATAAGGAGTTACTAAGTTAGGACTTGTGTAAATTATTTTTTTCTTTTTGCAAACTTACTTAGATTAATAAATTTGAGTGTGTAGTGTTTGTGAACATATCAAAGTTACGGTGTGAATGGACGAGAAATTCCAATTTTTATTATAAGGCTAGTTTCACGCTTCACTACTGTAAATTAAATGATTTCGTTTGGATTCTTGCTATCTTTATTGTTGCCTATTCAAACAGATTTGTTTGTGTCGTAAGGATCCTCTCCGATCGCCTGTTAAGCCCGGCTTGAGGAAATTGGGCGCGAAAAAGTCCCATAAGGTAAAAAGCATAGGGCGTCATAAAATTTCCACTGGGGGGAGCAACTTATTATCTAAGCTAAAAAAAAAACTAACCATAAATTTAGCTGGACCTCTCCCTAGGATAAATATGTGAATACGCCTCTCGGCAAATATTCCATGTAGGACTTTCTAAATGAAACTTAATAACATAACCTAGGATTAAAAATGAAAACAAGGCAATTTTAGAATGGGAAGTAGGTACTGCTCTAAAATTGTTCGGTTCTTATTTGTAACTCCAGGTTTACCCAGTTTTAAAAGTGAATTCTATCGCATATGGTTAAGGTATTACCAAATATCTTATATATATATTAAAAGTAGACCCAATTAAATCTACTGTTTTTGAAGAGTAGGATAATCTGAAACGAAGAAGTAAGCGACTCACATCACCAGAAATAGGACCTATGCTACTTTATCGATTTTTTTATACTTAAGATAGTTCAATTGACATTTCAATTTATTGTGGATTATCACAGATTATATATTTTAATATCCATAATATCATATCGCACCCTAAAGAAGTCTAAAATGGGTTATGGCGCTATTAAAAGACTTGGTGCGATATTGTATATCCAATTAAAGCGAGAAATAGAATAATATTGGTTTTGAAGCATTTGGAAAGAATCCCTTTGAAATCCCGGGACTTGAGGATACCAATTCCGGGATCACGAAATGAGATTAGAAGAAGAACCTTTGTTTCACGCTTTGGGTACTAGGCACCGAGTCAAAGAGCGGAGTACCGAACCAATAGAATCAGCTCCACTATAAGACACAACTTTCCACTTTTTCCCAGCTTCAGCTAGCCATGAGTCGGGGACGACACCGCCATGATGCTCTTCTAAGTAATTTAACCATTCCTTTGCATCTGTTGTCTTTGGTTCATTATTTCCATTTGAGTCTTCTTCAGTAGATTCCCCGATCTCAAGGACATGAAGAATAAATGCTGCATTTTTCAAACAGTTAAGAGTAGAAAAATTTTTCGGAGCTATTGCGGACGGTGACCAATCAGATCCAAGGGTAGCGCAAACAGTATGTAGAACAAACGCAAAATTAGGGTTATTATTTACACTCCTGGCGGAATTGGGGATTAACCCCATAGACGAACCATATGGGGTGTAAGAGTTCTCTGATTCTAGTTCTTCACGAAAAATTCGCTTCACCTCTTTAGCTACTATTGCATCAACATTGAGAAAGCTTAATAGTTGCTTTTCATCTAAGCCAGTTAAATCCACAGCATGATTGAAGAGGTGGATAACTGCATTTGCTTTCCGATAACTGGTCATTGTCAACTCACGCAATGGCTGCAAACGAGGTTTACCTGACTGTTTCACCAAATACATATCTAAGGCAGCTACCATCCTGCAGTAATCGGTATCCGAGGTTAATATCTTTCCTGACGCCTCCAAACGGCCAAGATCAATTGTGACATTAGTTTTTTTAAATTTGTTCAACATTCTAGTCACAG
This sequence comes from Psococerastis gibbosa, assembly GCA_963971405.1. Lineage (NCBI taxonomy): Eukaryota > Metazoa > Arthropoda > Insecta > Psocodea > Psocidae > Psococerastis > Psococerastis gibbosa. The sequence continues at coordinate 43,977,032 of OZ020489.1, read as the reverse complement.
TTGCCGTGAATTGTCTTCGTTGAGAATCATGGGCGATTCCAGATATTCTGTACGCATAAAGAATAGCAATGGCGACTTGGAACCAAACATCCGCAGTAGATTCCACATCGGTGGCCTTGGAATATGAAACAACTGATAATCCTTCACAAACACTCAACAAGTGCAGGGGAGACGAAAAGTGCTTATCGCCAAGGTTGGTGGTGAGGTTTCTACCGTAAGACATCCAGGGTCCATCCACTTCTTGCTCGTAGTACAATTTGTAGAAATGGTGGAGAAAAGATAAGCAGACATTCAATTCGTACCTTTTGTCATCCAACATCTTTACAGCTCGAGCTAAAGCGAAATCTGCATTGTTTTCTTTTGGTATCATTACAGGTGGTTTTCCCCAATTTTTCTTGAACCACCCATGAATGTACCCGGGTTTAGAGTTGGCGGGCCTAACGTTCATCGCTGTTGCAGTGTAATTGCTTATCCAGCGGGGGTTGGATAGTGCCTTAATAAAAACCTATAACATAAAATATTAATGGTTTAGTGATAATTATTAATAATATCTTTTTTATGTGTCCACACCGTAACGTCTTATGGGAATTGAAATCTGGATAGTTTTTCGTTTTTTCTGACGAAACACAGGGGGGTTTCGGTGATATTCGACATGTGAGTTAAAAAATCCCTTTCGGCTCTGGCCGAACAGGTGTAGGGAGATTTCATGCAAGCGCAGACCCCGCTATTCCTCTATGCTACGCTATGTGTGTAGATAAAAATAAAAGAATATTTCATTCTTTTCCCCACCACAACATCAATTCACTCAAAACACTTGTGTTCCAAATTTCGAACCACAATGACGACTATGAACTTTTACTTATCAAATTATTTTCACTTTGACTGGACGCCATCTTAAAATGGTTGATTTGTCGTAAAACGTGTTGATCACCATTATCGTAGATAATAATAATGGCTTTCAGTCAGATTTTAATTCATTCCTCTGCGACCAATATTATCTGAGATATGAATTATAAAAGGTTTCAACCGGCCACAATCTTGTAACTACTCGTAAATATTGTGGATCTAGCTGGTTAACGAAGTCGATCAAGACATTTGTATGATCAATTTTTGTGCCAAGTTTAATCAAAATCGGATACTATTTACGGAAGTTAGAGTGTTTCCTAAAATCGATATACATACATGTATATATATATATTTATATATCGTATACTGTTCGCCCAGAAAAGTTTGTAAATGTACAATATAGATATTCCCGTAATGCCTTCCCAAGTCCCCCCTCTCCATGCAAAAATCCTATGCTGCATTTTCAAATCAGATAGAACTGTAGCTTGTCGAAGGACGATGCAATTGAATAGGCAGTGTAGACTTGAATTGGTTTGTATTGCAGTGCTTCGACTCAAGTTAGAGTAATTTAACACACAGTGGTTACAATATGAGCTGTGAGACGAGAACGATACATGCTTACAATTAATATTGAATTTGATCCAGCCTGCTTCCATATAGAAAAACCAACTCTGTGTCCACAGCTAAAGGAGCTGATGAGACACAGAGGGTAGATTAAAGATATTATTGAATAAGAGAAATAAATACGTAAAAGGAAGATTGAGGAATATTGAATTATCTGAATGTGAACAGCGCCATCTAACGGGAAAAAGGTGAAGCTGGAAGCAGACTGGTTATTACACATGTGGGACTAAGTGGTCCCCACATTACCCCCCTCCTAAGACTGGAAGTCGGAGAAATGTCGTGGAACGTGGACGTGACGACCTGAGCGAGTGGTGCGAGTCGGTGGTGTCGGCACGACGTCAGTGGCAGGAAGTGGTGAGGAGACCTTCTCCTGAGGTTTATCTTGAGCAGGATGCTGATGCGGGGGGTTGATCGTAGACTGGTGAGACGGCTCGTCTGTACTGGCATTAATGTAGGCCGGCTTGACCCTGTCCATTGACACAGTAACCGCACGACCGCGGCTTGAAATCGTAACTGTTTTGTCGGTGCGACTTAACACAGGGAATGGTCCCGCATAAGGACGTTCGAGGGAAGCACGGACGTGGTCTTGTCTCACGAAAACGTGCGTGGCCTTGGCAAGGTCTTGTGGGATGAATGTTTGATGAGCCCCGTGTCTCTTGACGCGAGTGGGGCGTAGTGAGTCGAATTTCCTTCGAAGTGAGATGAGAGTGTCCGCCGGACTCTGATTTGAAGGAGGAGTTGTCAGCATCTGTCCTGGTAGTCTTAATGGTTCACCATAGACCAGATCTGCTGGAGAAGCTTGAAGATCTTTCTTAAGAGTGGCGCGCATGCCCAGTAAAACTAGCGGAAGGGCTTCCGTCCATTTGTCATTGGCATGACACATAATGGAGGCTTTGAGTGAGCGGTGCATACGCTCTACCATGCCGTTGGATGCAGGGTGGTAACTGGTAGTCCGTGCATGGTGAAATCCGCATAATCGGGCCAGGTCAGCAAACAAATGGCTCTCAAACTGTCGGCCGCGATCTGTAGTAATTGTCTCCGGGCACCCAAACCGGCTGATCCAGCAGGAAATGAGGGTTCTGGCGACGTTTTCGGCGGTGATGTTCACCATAGGAGCGGCTTCCGGCCATCGCGTGAAACGGTCAACGAGTGTTAACAAATACGTGTAGCCTTCCGACGGTGGTAATGGGCCTACAATGTCGAGGTGTATGTGCTGAAACCGTCGGTCAGGCTGAGTAAAGGTTCCAATCGCAGTGAGGGTGTGTCGATGTATCTTGGACAATTGACAGTTGACACACAGACGAGCCCAAGCGCGGCAATCCTTACGGATAGAAGGCCATATGTAGCGTTGGGCAACCAGGTTAGCAGACGCTGCTATTCCTGGGTGATGTAGGCTGTGTAGGTGCTCGAAAAGTTGTCGACGTAATGGTTTGGGCACAAATGGGCGTTGTATGTCTTGACTAGAATCGCACGTAAGGACTGAATCAGAGCCCGGAATGGGAACATCAACGAGGATGAGGGACGTCTTTCTACTGGACCGAAGCTCTTTGAGTTCTCTGTCGTCTTTCTGAGCAGAAGAAAGTTGCTCAGGAGATACGGGAGTAGAGATTGCTTCGATTCTTGAGAATGCATCAGCGGCCAAGTTGTCCTGCCCAGCGATGTATTGGATGTCCGTGGTGAATTGAGAGACGAATTCCATTTGCCGCATTTGGCGAGGTGAGCAACTTGTTTTTGGATTCTGAAAAGCGTGCGTCAACGGTTTGTGATCGGTATACACGACAAAAGCGCGCGCTTCTAGCAGGTAACGGAAATGACGAATGGCGTCGTGTACCGCAAGCAATTCGCGATCGTAGGCGGACCATGTTCGTTGGTTTTCTTTAAGTTTCTGCGAGAAGAATGCCAATGGCTGCCAATGATCGTTGATCCGTTGTTGGACTGTAGCTCCGATACTGGTGTCTGATGCATCTGTGACTAGTGCAATTGGAGCCGTATGATCTGGATGCGCGAGTAGGGTGATGCGTGCCAGACTGTGTTTGCATGAGCTGAAAGCTTCGGTAAGCTTTGTTGTCCATGGTATCGTAGCGTTCCCTTTTACCTTGTCTCCAGATAACAACGTGTTGAGTGGTGCTTGTTCGTTGGCTGCATTTGGTAGGAACCGGCGGTAGTAGTTAATCATGCCAAGGAAACGGCGTAGATCTTTGAATGTCTTTGGAAGAGGGTATTCAGTGAGTGCCTTTACCCTGTCTGGTAGGGCTTGTGTGCCTTCTGCTGACACGAGGTAACCAAGAAAGCTGATTGACCCAACGCCGAGGGTACACTTGCTAGGATTAATGACTAGGCCATATTCTCGGAATCGTTGGAAGAGTTGACGTAGGTGTGATTCGTGCTCCTGCTTATCACTCGATGCAACCAGTACATCGTCGATGTATGAATATGCCCACGGGAGGTCGCGTAGGATGTTATCCATGAAGCGTTGGAAGGTTTGAGCAGCATTGCGAAGACCGAATGTCATGAATGGGAATTCGAAAAGGCCGAACGGAGTATTTATTGCTGTCTTTGGAATGTCACCATTGGAAACTGGTATCTGGGTGAATGCTTTGACCAGGTCTATTTTGCTGAATACGGTTTTTCCTCGCAATTCTGCACTGAAATCTGCGATGTGGCGGACTGGGTACGCGTCAGGAATTGTTCGAGCATTGAGCCGTCTGTAGTCCCCGCATGGGCGCCATGAATGGTCGCTTTTAGGTACTAGGTGTAATGGTGAGGCCCATGGGCTGTCGGACGGACGACATACGCCGGTCTGGATCATGTCGTTGAACTCCTTTTTGGCGATAATAAACTTGTCCGGGGCCAACCGGCGTGGGCGAGCGGAGACGGGAGGTCCGTCTGTCGTTCTAATGTAGTGGACCGTGGAGTGTTTGACCTGGTCTGTGGGTTGTCTCGGCCGCGTGAGGTCGCTAAACTCCTCAATTATTACTTTTAGACTGGCCGGGGTACTGTGCGGTATTGTTAAGGTAGAAACGCTAGGTTGCTTGGAGGGGCTTTGACACAGGTTCGCCTTGCGATGCGTTGTCCCGTCGATCAGCTTTGAGTTCTGGAGATCCACCAGCAAATTAGAGGCTGCGAGAAAGTCTGCACCGATGATGGGTTGCGTGACATCGGCAATGATGAAATTCCAACGGAAACTGCGTCGTAATCCCAGGTCCAGTTGTTGAGCTGTTGTTCCGTACGTATTGATGATTGTGCCATTGGCGGCAGTCAGCTCGAGTTGAGTACGACGGAGCGGTAGGTTGAGACGGGCACGTGGAAAAACGCAGATGTCGGACCCTGTGTCAATGAGATAACGTATCTTGGTGCAAGGGTCCGTGATAAGAAGGCGATGTGAGGTTTTAAGCAGGTGTGTAGTGGCGCAGGCAGGCCCTGCCTTTACTGGCTGCGATCGTCGTTTTTCGGAAATCTGCATGGCTGCTGGCACTTTCTGGCCTTCCTCCCATAGGTTTGGTGGTAAAAACACCAAGTTGGGTCTTGTTTAGGCGCTGGTGAACGGAACTGGCGCTGGAACCGTGGCTGTGTGGCACGTTGTCCGTATCTGTCGGCGAACTGTGCCTGTAGAGCCGCGACGTTCTCTGTTAACGTCTTCAATAGGTCCACAGGGGCCATTGTGCACTCAAGAATCCGGTCACGTGTTGCTGAATTGATGGTGGCCATCTTGTCGGCGAGGTTCGCGACGTCACCTAGTGACAGGTGATCATGACCGATGATTGCCAATTGTATAGCGTGCGGGAGGCGAGACGTCCAAATGGTGCGTAAAACCGAGTCTGATATGGCTTTCTCTGCGAGGGCCCGCAGTCTCCGGAGAAAAGAGCTGGGAGTTTTGTCCCCTATGTCTTCCGACATTAGTAGCTGAATGCGACTGCTTGCTGGAAGACTCATTCGTTGGATTAACTGCGTTTTTAGCTCAGTGTATGGGTTTACTGGTACTGGGGCAGCTAACAAATCTGAGATCTCGCTGAGGGTACTTTGGTCGAGCGCTGAAAGGACGTGGTAATATTTCGTCGTTTCCATTGTGACCCCAGCAAGTGCGAACTGAGCCTCCGCTTGAGTGAACCACAGTGCCGGTGACAGGTTGGCCGACTGTGTCCAGAAGGGTGGAAGCTTGACCGAGACTGCCATCGTACTAGCAGGGCCTGTCATCTTGGTTGTAGCCGTGGGTGTCGGTGTTGTGGCTGTAGCAGTTGTGGCTGTAGCAGTTGTAGCTGTAGCGGTTGTAGCTGTAGCGGTCGTAGCTGTAGCGGTTGTAGCTGTAGCGGTTGTGGCTGTGGTCTGCGGCATCTTGCAGGTTGTGGCTGTGCTGCTGCGGTGAATGTAGCTGCTCCGGGGTAGTTTCCACCGCCTATGGCCGGATGAGACGTTCTGGAGGCTGGAACTGGAACGGGCTGGAACTGGAGCTGGCTGGAACTGGAACTGGCTGGAATTGGAATTGGCTGGAACTGGAATTGGCTGGAACTGGAACTGGCTGGAACTGGAGCTGGAACTGGAGCTGGAACTGGAATCTGGAAGGTTGCTTGTTCCGTTGTCGAGGGTCACCAATGTAGCTTGTCGAAGGACGATGCAATTGAATAGGCAGTGTAGACTTGAATTGGTTTGTATTGCAGTGCTTCGACTCAAGTTAGAGTAATTTAACACACAGTGGTTACAATATGAGCTGTGAGACGAGAACGATACATGCTTACAATTAATATTGAATTTGATCCAGCCTGCTTCCATATAGAAAAACCAACTCTGTGTCCACAGCTAAAGGAGCTGATGAGACACAGAGGGTAGATTAAAGATATTATTGAATAAGAGAAATAAATACGTAAAAGGAAGATTGAGGAATATTGAATTATCTGAATGTGAACAGCGCCATCTAACGGGAAAAAGGTGAAGCTGGAAGCAGACTGGTTATTACACATGTGGGACTAAGTGGTCCCCACAGAACTATAGTACTTTGCATGATGTTTGTATACACAAACCTTATGGGGGTTCCATTCCAAGCTTAATGCATTAAGGTCACAAGTGGACATTGCTTATTTATTTAGCTAAAATTGTCGATCTGTTGCACTTTTTACGAATTTACTGCTCCCATGACAAAATTAAAATTAAAATTTTCTGAATGTTATACCTAGTTAATTGTCTTCAACTATACTGTAGCACCGTTAGTGGAACGGTTTTAGGGTCATCATAGAACAAAATCAAAGCAATATTTATTGTTGTGAATATTATTAGTGCGTTTCTTGAATTTGAGAAATTTATAAAAATTTTCTTCTTACCATACTGTATTATAAAATGGATCAACTTGAAAGTAGACAGTTGACTTAAGGGCGTTCAGACCACAGAAAACAGTTTCTGTGTATCATACCAATAAGGGTCTCATCAAGGTATACAATGCGCTTTTCTTCAGACCTATACCTATATAACGCCAAGAACGGGTGCGTGGCGACTCGACAAAGGTGTTGTTTTTTTGTTAAACTTTTGTTGTTAAACTTTTTTTGTTAAACTTTTTAAATCTGCAAAGCATTGAAATTGTGACTGCATTGTTTCTGCTGCACTTCTGATGGGTGCTTACATAATAGTCTCCTTAGTAACTTGACGATAGCGTGAGCCGAAACTGGTTGTTTTTTATTTTATTACGTAAAACTTTACAAAGAAAAACAATACATAAAATTTTATGTGGTTCCTTATCATACTTTCATCACATTAGTCGAGATCGAGTAATATTCTTGACGTCTTTTTTGCTTTATATTTCATTTGTTGATTTTATACCTCGACGTACTCCTTGACTCTGTTATATCAGAATTGAAAGATATCTGACAATAAATCACTGGTATAACTTTCAACTTCACCCCTCTTCCTTAAATAGTTCGCAAATGTTTAAGATCCTCATTCGGGCCTGCTAGTGAATTTGCTTGCGGTTTATGCGGCAATGTTGCTCCAATTTCACTGCTTTGGCCTTCCATCTTCCTGTTACTAGGCCTGCTACCTTTGGTAGTAGTAGTAGTACGGTTTGACACAGTCCCAGGCCACGGTGTGGGCCCATAGGACTCCAGTGGACCTCCTGATTATAGTGGATTCCGAACCACATGAGAAACACAGTGAAGTCACACGATTAGTTCGGAGGTGACGAGGACAAGTCCTACCATGTTTCCCTACCGGTACTGTGCACACGACCAATTTATCTGCAGCTTTGAACCTGCTCTGGTCCGCTGGATTCAACTTGGTATGGCGGCCGGCCTACCTTTGGTAAGACTTACCACTCTTTCCTGTGGTCTGAATGCTCTTAACGTCAAAGTTAATTGTCTACTTTCAAGTTGATCTATTTTATAATACTGTATAGTAAAAAGAAAATTGCATACATTTCTCAAATTCAAGAAACGCACTAATAATGTTTATAACAGTAAATATATTGCTTTGATTTTGTTCTATGATGACCCTAAAACCGTTCCACTAACGGTGCTGCAGTAGTTGAAGACAATTAAGTAAAATTCAGAAAATTTTAATTTTAATTTTGACATTGGAGCAGTAAATTCGTAAAAAGTGCAACAGATCGACAATTTTAGCTAAATAACTAAGCAATGTTCACTTGTGACCTTAATGCATTAAATTTGAAATGGAACCCCCATAAGTTTCGTGTATACAAACACATGCAAAGTAGTTCTATCTGATTTGAAAATGCAGCATCTATAGAATTTTTGCAAGGAGATGCGGGACTTGGGAAAGCATTACGGGAATATCTATTGTGCATTTGCAAACTTTTCTGGGCGAACAGTATTTAACAATTTGAACGGAGGGTGGTTTTAGCCTCAGGGGGTCTAGAAATGAAAAGTTGTAAGAAATTTTTGGTCGCCTTCTCAGTAGGTAGATGAATCTCCTTAAAATCCCTTTCGGCTCTGGCCGATCAGATGTAGGGGGATTTCGTAAAAACTATATAAATACATACTGTACCTAATTCTGCAGTTCGGTTCTTTGACCAAACAGAAAATTTCAATAATCAAATTAATTTTGGAATATTTATGGGGAAGTTATTGTCCAAAATATGTGAAACATGAACGCAAACACCAATGTTCTATTGTACAATATAGCCAGGGCCGTGCCCAGGGGGTGGTCCATGGGGTCCGGACCCCCCCCCCCCCGAGATCAAAACCTGGGCACGGCCTTGAATATAGCCTACTACTACTTTGCAGAATGGAGTATGTAGGTGCATGCGTCCGCCAGTAGGCCTATATACATCCAGTTTCAATTTTCAGTTGAGTTGAATCTGATCTTTTACTGCCCAAAATATGTATTTATACTGTAAATTTATATATCTTTTTTATTTTTGTGATATCTTGCAGATTGGTTGGCTATTGAAGCAAGCTGTGTTTGTGACTTTTGCTGAAGTACCTATTTCTCCCGCCATATTTATGGTTTCATGTTGATAGCGCTGCAGGCGTAGAAAGGGTCTAGGACCTACTGTAGGTTACTTTCTTACTTATTCATCTGTTGTCTGTGTTTCAAATGGTTGATGGTTCTATAGACCTACGGTGCCCATTCCATTGACCGGCTAGGGCTATTTCCAAAAACGGTGACGTGGTAGCAGACATTCAAGACTTAGGTGACGTTTCCACCGATCTCGCATTGCAGAATGCAAATGACATTGACGGAAATTAGAATTTTTCTTTTTATAGAAATCTATTAAAATGTGTGTACTTAACATATCCCATGACGCCATTTTTTAATTTTAGTTTGTTTGTTTGTGATTTTACAGTATGATCATTGGTCAATTTCAACTAAGGCATAGAGGAAAATAAACCGTTCCGTCAATTCTGCAATGCGAGGTCGGTGGAAACGCCACCTAAGTCTTGAATGTCTGCTACCACGCCACCGTTTTGGGAAATAGCCCTAGCCGGTCAATGGAATGGGCCCCTACAGGGCACTTCTACGTTTATAAATGAGATAAGTAGGCCTATCCTATTTCAAGAAGTAACTACCTTAAGTACCGTACATGAAATTAATTAAATATGGCTTGCGGACTATTTGTTCGGAACCACACTGGTCAGCAACAGTGTAATTATTAGGTTAATAATAAATTAAATATAAATGTATTAGACCTACCGTACTGGTTACAACCTTTAAAGAAAAGTTAAAAATAGTTTTATAAATTATGACAAACAAAAAAGAATTTGAGTATGAACGGTATGTAATACCTATATATTCACCTAGTGGCCGCATTATCTACATCTAAACAATTGACAATAATTTGATAACTTGATAATATGACTGTTCTATGATGCGATTTTTAGGCCTGGCCTACATCCATCCACAGCTACACCTAGACTCTAATAAGTACATGTATGTAGGTACGGTAGGCCTACACATGTTACCTACTCACCGTGCAGTGCTACGTGGACTTTTAGACCGTGACTAATGTATTGTAATACAGCGGAAGCTCGGGCGTATTTCTTTTGTTTTAGCAATCTGTAGCCTTATTAACATCACTTTTTATCTTTACACTTCTACTCCAAAAATCAGTTTTGAAAGCAAGCCACTTAAATTAGTTAGCCAATTAATAGGAACATATATATTATTAATTATTATATTTTCGTTCAAAACACAAAGGCAGCGCAGCCATAGACAACAGATAACCAGGGGGCTGTCAACGCTGTATAAAATGGAATTTTGCCTTTCTTCCACTAAGAACCGTCTTCTGCTAAGTGGACGGAGATTATTTTTTCCGCACCGCGGCGCTTGCAGCGTTCCCGCTTAAATTCAAATTGTGGTCTGTAACATTTTAGTTGCCATATTCCAATGGAGATTAATATTATTTTTTTTTATATTCCATTATAATGACAGTTGACTGTATTTCAACGCTTATATTATGTAATGTGCCATTGGCAGTGTAAAGTCTAATAAGCTTACGTATGATAAGTAGATAAGTATCGGTAATACAGTAGGCAGCGTTAGTCAATTGCAGTTCAAACGTTAAATTTCCACATTTCAATTTTATTCATATACTTTTATACTGTACTGAACATTCCCATTAATACGGTAGTTTATTTTTACTCTTTGGCGCTACAGTCTAGAGCCCGTAATGTCCTAAAAAACTTTTTTTTAATAGCCCGTACGTAGCACATTGTTTATTACTCTAGATTATTATTAGTAACCCATTCGTCCTATGTCGAATGCCTAATACCAACGACCAAAATTGATTGTTTTTTCCATTAGCAATCCGTTAAACGTCTTCGATGTCAACTTATGCTATCTACTATACGAGGGATAATGGACACTATGAGAGAATGAGCCATGCTCAACATGGACAAAATGTACATAGTCGTATGAATGACTTTACCAAGTCAAAACTGAAACCCATGAACGACCTTGGTCTACTAGGCAAGCCACAGCTACCCCGATGCCTTGTAGCCATTGCATCCGTGGTCGTCCCACTACTACCTATTCCTTCTCGATCCCCAGGACTTATCACCCTTTTGACTGGCATATTAATTGAATTGAAACAGCCCACAACCGAGCAATATCGGACTCTTCTTTTGCTAGCTTTCGGCATTTTTCTACTAAAACTAAAATCTAAAATATAATAGTGCCAAGTTGAAAATGCAAACAAAACAATTTCAGTAATGGCTGGTAGGCTGGATGTTTGGCTGGATGGCGTGCGTCCTTCAGTGATCAGTCCTTGATTTTGGACTATCTTTTTGAAAATATGTTTCAAATTGAGATTTTAGTGATAGTTTCAGAATTTGTAAAAAAAATCATTACAATTTTTAAAATACATTTTATTCCCATGAATATTTAATTTGACATTTAAATATTTACAAAAGAATTTAACTTGAGCTCTGTTGTTCAAGGAAAGTGGACGGAGAAAAAATTTCCGCTGCGCGGCGTGGCGCTGCTATCGCGAACTGAATCCCTACCCCGGTGACGAGTCTAGTTATCTGTTGTCTATGCAGATAACTAGACTCGTCACCGGGATAGGGATTCAGTTCGCGATAGCAGCGCCACGCCGCGCAGCGGAAATTTTTTCTCCGTCCACTTTCCTTGAACAACAGAGCTCAAGTTAAATTCTTTTGTAAATATTTAAATGTCAATTTAAATATTCATGGGAATAAAATGTATTTTAAAAATTGTAATGATTTTTCTACAAATTCTGAAACTATCACTAAAATCTCAATTTGAAACATATTTTCAAAAAGATAGTCCAAAATCAAGGACTGATCACTGAAGGACGCACGCCATCCAGCCTACCAGCCATTACTGAAATTGTTTTGTTTGCATTTTCAACTGGGCACTATTATATTTTAGATTTTATTTTTAGTAGAAAAATGCCGAAAGCTAGCAAAAGAAGAGTCCGATATTGCTCGGTTGTGGGCTGTTTCAATTCAATTAATATGCCAGTCAAAAGGGTGATAAGTCCTAGGGATCGAGAAGGAATAGGTAGTAGTGGGACGACCACGGATGCAATGGCTACAAGGCATCGGGGTAGCTGTGGCTTGCCTATTAGACCAAGGTCGTTCATGGGTTTCAGTTTTGACTTGGTGAAGTCATTCATACGACTATGTACATTTTGTCCATGTTGAGCATGGCTCATTCTCTCATAGTGTCCATTATCCCTCGTATTGTAGATAGCATAAGTTGACATCGAAGACGTTTAACGGATTGCTGATGGAAAAAACAATCAATTTTGGTCGTTGGTCGTTGGCATTCGACATAAGACGAATGGGTTACTAATAATAATCTAGAGTAATAAACAATGTACTACGTACGGGCTATGAAAAAGTTTTTTAGGACATTACGGGCTCTAGACTGTAGCGCCAAAGAGTAAAAATAAACTACCGTATTAATGGGAATGTTCAGTACAGTATAAAAGTATATGAATAAAATTGAAATGTGGAAATTTAACGTTTGAACTGCAATTGACTAACGCTGCCTACTGTATTACCGATACTTATCTACTTATCATACGTAAGCTTATTAGACTTTACACTGCCAATGGCACATTACATACTATAAGCGTTGAAATACAGTCAACTGTCATTATAATGGAATATAAAAATAAATAATATTAATCTCCATTGGAATATGGCAACTAAAATGTTACAGACCAAAATTTGAATTTAAGCGGGAACGCTGCAAGCGCCACGGTGCGGAAAAAATAATCTCCGTCCACCTAGCAGAAGACGGTTCTTACTGGAAGAAAGGCAAAATTCCATTTTATACAGCGTTGACAGCCCCCTGAGCGCAGCAGCTATATGCGCTGCAGTGCACTGCCACTGGTGCAGTTTATATTTGTAAACAAGAAAATGGCGGCACGACGGGCACGTGATCGCTGCAGCGCTGTCTGTTGTCTGAAGCGCGCCAAGACCAAGCGGTGCAAGTGAAGTTGTCTGAAGCGCGCCAAGACCAAGCGGTGCAAGTGAAATTGTTTGCGATTTGTTGTTAAGTGCACTAATTAAACTGTTAGGCTACTCGTACGTTGTTTATTCTAAAAAAAACTCCAAAAAATCGTCTAAAAAAATTATTTCTCAAAAACAGCTCCAACAACTTTTTTAAATTCACATATATTGGAGTCGTCATTAATGTTAACAAAATGCCGGGGGTCTCTTGCCCCTCCATAGTTTTTTCTGGGGGTAGAAAAATAAAAATAACTAAATTTTAATGAAAAATGACTAACAAATAATTTTTCTGCGAAACCTTTCCATCAATGATTTCTACCTTCAGGCATGTTTTAGGTGATAAATTGAGTAACGAAACCGGACAGGTTACTTGCCCAAAGAACTATTTGGTTTTGTGGAAAAAAATGTTGTTTTGAAAAAATGATAGAAAATTCACGCTCAAATGCATTGCATGCTCTGCCATTATTGCTGTGTGGTAATGTGTTGGTCTGACCTATCTAGAATTTACCTCACCTCCAGTGACGTTATATGGACACCCCCCCCCCCCCCGATATGTTGGAAATTTATCCATGGGAAAATTTCCTATGAAATTACACATATCTATATCTGCTAATTTATAAATTAGAAAGCATGTTCGAGTAAACTCGGACCGGTTCTTTATCTTATGTTATTGTATAGTGTATCCTTAATAAATAATTATTGATCAAAACCAAAAGTATAAAAAAAATACATAGGTACAAAAATCTATATTTTTTCTAATTTGCTTGGGTTGTGCGAGGCCCCTGCAAGCGCGAGGCCTCGGGCGATTGCCCCGTTCGCCACTCCCTAAGGCCGCTTCTGCCGGTACCAGTACATTTTCATTTTAGTTTCAATCTTAGACTCAATTAATTATTTCGATAGTTTATTTTTATTTGTTTCACCACTTGGCCTATATGAGCTTCAATTAGGATAGGTAGGCCTACTGTAGTAGTTCCTTTAGTAAATAATTGTTAAATATTGTCCTGCAGTTAAATTTCGGATGCCTCGAGTTTCCCTGTCACAAAGCATTGAATTCATCGATTGCATAGTAAAGAATGAGTAGACCAAAATAATACGATACAACACAGTAATAGTGGCAGCGTATATATTATACTACGCTATCTATTGGGTTATCCATAATTTCTTTAAAAAAAAGTTAAAAAAATTACTTGGGAAAGCATTTTAAAAGGTATGGAATAAATACGGATACCTATATCTAAATCAGCTAGGGGCAATTTCAAGATGGCCGTTGTCGAGCATGATATTCCACTTCCAGCAGGCGCGGATCTAGAATGAGACCAAGGAGGGGGTAAGATTGAATACGATTTTTTTTTTTTTAATAGGGCTGAAATATTGGGGTTTCACGCATTTCAGAGCAATAAGGGTTCAATATTATAGGTAATAAAAATAAATACAACCGAGGACAAGGGGGGCCCGGGGATCTCCCCCGGGAGAAAATTTGGGGAAAATAGGAGTGAAATAGTGGGGTTTTACGCATTTTGAAGAACCTAATGGGGGGGGGGGGTATAGCCCCCATACCTCCCCCCCCCCCGTAGATCCGCGCCTGACTTCCAGTTCACGACTATTTCCCGACGACCCATATAGGTCTCTAGGGCCCCTCCCCTACTGAGGGCCGAATGATAGTGGCAGATACTCTGTTGGCAACGACCATGACGCAGTGGTTTGATGGGCAACTCTGAGATCCCTGAATATATGCTGCTACATGAAATTTTGCTCTTATTGCTTTCCAATTTATACGTAGTATAAGGAAAGCTTTGTGATGGTCGAAATTTTCGATTCCGACATTTCAAAGGATTTACACGTTTTGAGGTCCTAGGAACCCAAAAAAGTGATTTTTACGAAATGTCTGTCTGTCGCTTTGTCTGTTCGTCGATTTCCGGGCAAACTACTCGGTCGATTTTGATGAAATTCGGCATGTAGGTTCACAAAAATCATGCCACGAGACAATTTTTTTTATTTTGGGCTAACTCAATTTGGGGGGGTTTTATTCCCTAAAAACTAATAAAAAACGTCTAAAAAAAATTATTTCCCAAAAACGGCTCCAACGATTTCTTTTAAATTCACATACAGTATATTGTAGTCGTTATTAATGTTGACAAAATGCGAGGGGTCACTTGCCCCTTGATAGTTTGCTTCAGGGGGTAAAAAAATAAAAATAACTAAATTTTCATGAAAAATGACTAAAAAATAATTTTTCTGTGAAACCTTTCCATCGATGATTTCTACCTTCAGGCATGTTTTAGGTGTTAAATTGAGCAACGAAACCGGACAGGTTGCTTTCCCAAAAAATTATTTGGATTTGTGCAAAATTTATTTTTTTGAAAAAATGATAGAAAATTCACGGTCAAATGCATTGCTTGCCCTGCCATTATGGCAGTGTGGTAATTTGTTGGTCTGACCTATCTACTAGAATTTACCTCACCTCCAGTGACGTCAGGTGGACAACCCCCCCCCCCCCCCCGAGATGCCCGAAATTTAACTAGGCCTATAGGAAATTATTTACCATGAAATTAATCATTTTCTTTAGATATTACTTGATAAATTGGAAAGCATGTTCGAATAAACTCGGACCGGTTCTTTTGTGTTGTTTAAGATTATGTCATATTTCGGGCGCCGTCTAACCCACCTTTGGGGGGTCACAGACTCATTGATGGATTAATTGACAATTCTAAGTTTATGGAATGAGTAGCTGCGCCATTCAGTGAAAAAACCTTTTGAATTGTCGAACTTAGGTACTGTCGAAGTTAGGTACTGTGATCCATTTATCTGTGAGAGACTAGGCTAATGCTCAAGCCCTGAAAGAGCATTGCGCAGTTGTATAACTTAATATTTGCAGATTGTTATTACCAAATGTTGTAACCTCATTCGTCTTGAAAATTTTGATGTACTGTAGGTATGTTTGAGAATCAGTATTTCATTATTTTAAATTGTCAATCTGCAGAATCGTATACAAGACCAGAGACCTATATAGGGGACAAGGCCGTAGCTAGGATTTTCTTTAGGGGGGGGGGGGGGGGGTTTCAGAAATTTAATTGGATATTACAATATGGGCTAGTACCGGTTGTTATTTTTCCACCCAAAATCAGATTCTATCTAGTGTCAAGCCATTTCATTTCGGGGGGGGGGGGGAGGGGTGGCCTGGCTACGGCCTTGATAGGCGAGGTGAGACATTCACTCCAGCAAGGCATTTTTGTATCGGCCAATGAATTTTACTGGCAAAGCATATATTATGAATAAAACTGCTGCCAGCGAAAGGTTTTTAACAAATAAGCCGAAATTGGTGGGTTTCTCGATAATCTTAACGCTAGACCAAGCCTCAAGTGGTTGCCTCACTTGACCATTACATCGAGTGTAAATTTCGGGTAAGAGGTTTTAAACCCCCCTCCCCTCCCCTCCCCTCGTCTCCTCTACACACGTGCCTGCCTTGATTTTAACACTTATCAGGCTTTTCTTCATCTGATTGTCTCTTAATATGTTTGAAAACTAATTATTCGACTACGAGTTTATCGATCAACCACTGGCGATTCACTGAGAACTTTATCACGGGAGCAAATTGGTTGGTGTCATGCTTGACAGTTGGTACAAAAAACAGTCTATTTCTGAACGCACATCAGAAAATTTCTACGTGTCGCTGGTGGGTCGAGGGAAAAATCGTGCTCCTGCGTAAAGTCAGCGGCCATCTACCGACAGAAATCAGCTGAAGTATACTTTTTGGTTTTGCGCAAACCCATTTGCTGCCATCACAAATTTCTCAGCGAATCATCCGTGTGCATTGGCCCTGAACGAAGGCAGCAATTTCTAGCTCTCGCGGCGATTTAGTCTATTCTCTATTCTGTCTTTCTATATTGTCAGACTCATTGACAAAGTCCAGTCATTTATTAATACAGATATATGCAAGAAAAGGCACAATAATTGTATTCTGTGAACATGAAGCGGAAGTAATTTTAGCGGAATTGCAATTAAATTCCCATATTCAGTTTCAGCGGGATATTGGACTGCTTCCTCATCTTTACTTCCGCCGAATTGATATGAGGGTTACCTCATCTGTTACTGATCTTATTATGATGACTCGACCCCTGTCTAAAACAAAACCTTTTTACCTGCCGCACCATTCAAATAGGGCCTATATTATGTCGTCTGTTCCGTATATTTTGCAGCATATCCGGGAAGGTCAAAACTGTGTACCTTCATAGTTTGTAGCAATAAGCTGCATAAAATTAAGTCTCTCTTTTAACTTCCTCCAAAATCAGTTAAAATCACACAGCATTCCTAATATAAATAATTAGATTACTCGTGACTTCGTGGTATTTCATTTTAATAAACAAAAAATAACAAAAACTTAGAGTTTTAGAAAAACTTGTTATAACAACCCGAATTAGTAAAACCCAAATAATCGTTAAGAAATTAACTTTGTCTAAGAAACCCACTTGTGTTAGTATAAAGCCTGAGCGCTTTCGGCAAGAACTGCCATCTACAGAGGGAAACCCACTAGCACAGTTACACCTTATATCTGCGATTTGAGACTTGCTCAACTCGAGGAGAAGATGCAAATGTGACTAGGGATTTTTTTTTTTTTTTTTTGGTGATATAGAGCCCCAACCTCGCTCTATGAAATGGTGGCAACCGACCCGGTTTTGAGTACCTAGGATGGTTTCAAGTACCGGAGTCACCTCCCGAAAATCGGAACGGAAGGAATGAGAGTCTGCCCAGGGGCAATGGACTCTAGTCTGGATAGAATAGCCTGAATGTAAGTGTAATAAGTGTAAGCCGAACAGGGAGAAGGAAAAGGTCACTAGGGCAAAAAACCTTCTCGATGTGACTAGGGAGGGGAAACCTTGGTTTATATAGGACTAGGAGCGACGGGTGGTGGTGGGAGGGGGCGTGGCTGGTTACCTATTCCTAACCTACTAGCTAGATCTATTAGAGGTTTTACTAATTCGGGTTGTTAAAACAAGTTTTTCTAAAACTATAGGTATTTGTTATTTTTTGTTTATTTAGCATTCCTTATACTAATTAACGCATATTATACAATATAAATAGTAGTAGCAATAAAGGTTAGAAGAAATAAAAGTTATAAGTTATAAAAGTTAGCCAAGAATTATGAAATTCGTTGTAGGGCCTATTGTTGTATATTGCATTAAATATTTGCAGGAATTCTTGTGCCTTATTTTATTGACCTCTTTCTTAGGAATTTAAAATACCAAATACGAATACGGCACCTATAGCGATAGAAAGAATTAAGTTACAAATTAAAAATTTATAAATTGATAATTATTGAAAATGAAATAAACCCTTATCGACGTTGAAAGTATGGCAGACAACTCAAAAGGTAACAAACAAAAAATGAGGAAATATGCGATACGTGCAGTTCACCAAGGTAGTTCATTATAAACGTTAAATTAACGTACGGTATGAGAACAGGTTTTACGTTTCCGGTTTTTAATAATACCCATTAGACTAGGGCCTATTACCAGCAATTTTTTTTTTTTTTTTTTTTTTTTTTTTAAGGCGCGGGACTCTTTCGAGTATTTGCGGCGCCGGTCGGTGTGTGTGTGTGTGTGTGTGTGTGCGGAAGTCATGGGTGTTTTAGAATGGTTTTGTAGAGAGCAATATTACCATTACATAGGGGGATAGGGATCTATAGGTAGATCCTTCCCATAGGTGCCCATTCCATTGACCGGCTAGGGCTATTTCCAAAAACTGTGACGTGGTAGCAGACATTCAAGACTTAGGTGGCGTTTCCACCGACCTCGCATTGCAGAATTGACGGAACGGTTTATTTTCCTCTATGCCATAGTTAAAATTGATCAATGATCATACAGTAAAATCACAAACAAACAAACTAAAATTAAAAAATGGCGTCATGGGATATGTTAAGTACAAACATTTTAATAGATTTCTATAAAAAGAAAAATTCTAATTTCCGTCAATGTCATTTGCATTCAGCAATGCGAGATCGATGGAAACGCAACCTAAGTCTTGAATATCTGCTACCACGTCACTATTTTTGGAAATAGCCCTAGCCGGTCAATGGAATGGGCGCCATATTCCATTGCTGATTTTTCGAGGGGGAGCTGTTCAGGCTATGTCCCGGATAGAGCCTCTCTCTCTCACTCCTCAAAGGTTGCACTTTTCGCTCTGCTGCCGACCGCTACGAGAGCAATGCTAGGATTATACACAATGATTTCAGCACATGAGCAACCAATAAGCAAAGGTTACAGTTATGACAAGATATATTCGCCGCGTCCACAATGTCATTAAGCCACTGCTTAGATTCCTGGAAATCAAGACGTAATCCTCTATCACTAATCCTATAGAAAGCATTGCCAGCTCAGTAAGCTGCAAAATCTTACAATAATTGGTTGTTAGTTTATACACCTGAGTAATCTGATATTTCACTAAATTTGCCGAAGCGTTAATTTAGTTTCCTTATTAGTTCACCCTATTTTATGCTCTGCCGGTCTCTATATAATTTGTTGATGCCTTTCAAGAGTATATTACTCGTATATACGACAGATTATAATAATAATAGTGTAATTCCCAAAATAAATTCAGCAGTTACATAAGTTTATACATAAAGTTTTTTTTTCTTTGGGTGCCTTGCCATTGTGCAGCCATTTTGCACGTGGAGGCAATTGTGCAGAAAACAGTATAAAAATTTAAGGTATATAAAGTAATACGTATTAAGTTACATAATATGCGGTCCCTCTGCCTATTTTATAGTGTGCAATCGGTAAATTGGTAAGTATCTCAAGTTGAAAATTGTTGAAATAAATTTCAGTAAAACAAAGTCAGCTGATTTAGGTTCATTCTCATATCCTATCTGTTATTATAGTATTTGATAACTACAATTTTCAGGGTTACTAAAATCGCGGTGATCGCTGGGGTATCGGACCAATCCTGCTGACGATGTCCTCTTCACTATATATTTGAAAATATCTTGCTTTTTCATCCTTCTTTGCCAGAAAATTTAAAATCTCCAACTCCCTCGCCGCCGCCTTTGCTTTACCAAGATGAGATTTGTTAGCTGGACACAGGTGATCTCCGATGTAGATCGTGGTCGGGGGAAGACTGCGATATACTTCTTGACTTTTTATAGCGCGCCTGGCTTTGCCTTTGACTATTCATTCCTTTTTGACTTGTTGAGAATGAAAATTAACGATGATCAAGCGGTGGTGGCCAGCCCTTGGTACGGTGGGCCGCGTTAATGAGACCGGACTCGTATTGGACTCCTAATAACTCCTATAAGTTTCTGGCGAGATATCGTCGATATGGGCAGGGGAGAAGCTAGATAATTCGATAGGGGGAGGGATTACAGGTATATAATTGAGGAGGCTGTTTACAAACATGGCCAACTCCAAGTTGTAGAATTTTTCAGCAGAGTGAATTTTCTGTTGAAAATTGCATTAAGTTTATAGCTAACCCTAGACTTCTCAGCGCTTCTGTGCGCAATCTGGCAGCTGTGGCCACTTTATTTTACAACGTACAGGTGGACATTAAAATTTTCTGCAAAGTGGAACAAAACCCCATTTTGTGAAAAAATTGGAGTTGGCCACGTTTGTAACCAAGCTCCTCAATTATTGGAGATGATTAAGGGCCATTTCTAATAAGTTATTCTCCTTCTATAGTGTTGTACCTTCAGTCTAACAATATAAATATCAGACTCAGGACAAGAATGCTTAAGTCTCTTGTGTGGAGCATTCTACTATACGGATGTGAAACATGGTGCATAAGCGAAAAATATGTCAAGAAAATAGAAGCATTCGAAATGTGGTGTTATCGCCGCATTTTGAGAATACCTTGGCAAGACCATGTAACTAATGAGGAAGTCCTAACCCAAATAAATGAAAAAAGGACCCTTATTTCATCCATATCCGCTAGGAGGGCACGCTGGCTCGGACACCTGCTTCGGCATGATAACATAGTCAGCTGCGTCATTGAGGGGACCATGGAAGGCGTAAATCGACGGGGACGGCCACGAGACGAATATCTCCAACAAGTTAAACATGATTTGGGGATAACGTCCTATGTAGAGCTGAAGATGACATGTCAAAATCGCGGAGATTGGAGACATCGCTGCAATATGTTGCTGGCAACCAGCCATCATCCGGCTGTAACTTGAAGAGAGAGTGTTATACTGTTCGCCGATATTCTTAATTATAACAAATTTTTGATTCGACAACCTTATCCATAAATTCCCAGCGTGCCCCAGAGCTTAAATATAAATAAATAAATAAGTACTAACCTACAGAGGCGACTGAAGAGGTCAATTGGATACATTCATTAAATTGTTTGTATGCGATTAACCTTTTTTTAGAAAAAAATATTGACATTTTTCGTTCTATTACTAAGCCAACCCAGCGGAGTTGGGCTATAAAGCCCACTCTTTCACTCAACTAGGAAGACCAGGGACCGCCTGCTTTACATGCCCTCTGAAGCATGGATGGCCCAAAAATGTAGCAAATGTGAGACTAGAACCAACAACCTTCCGGGTGAAATTCGGAGTCTGTACCACAACTCTACAGGTCCTGTATGTCCAATATCGAGGATATACCGTGTTATATATGAGATATAGTGGCATTTTTATTTAATTTTGCAATATTTTGACTGAATTTGAGGCAAGCTGTTCACTCATTTTCTTTTTAATTTTTGACAATATTACATGTGGTTTATAGCCTATAGTTTATTTTTGCCATACTTTTCTAATGTGAACCTTCTCATATTTACGGTCCGCTAATAAATAAATAAATGACTTGTTTTGTTCTATTACTAAGCCAACCTAACGGAGTTAGGGCTATAAGCCCTCTCTTACACTCAACTAGGAAAACCTGGGACCGCCTGCTTTACATACCCTCCAGAGCACGACCAGAAAATATAGCAAGTGTGGGCTAATAAGGAAGATACGAAAGATCACGACGTTTGTCAGTTTGTGACGGGCAGTAAGACGCCTGAATGTCCGTTAAGTAACTACCATTGTACTATTGTAGTAGTAGTAGGAGTACGGGTTACCTGCCACAATCTGTAAATTAGTTCATAAAAGTACTATTGGCAGTAAATAATAACAGTAGGTACTTGTAATAACGTACTTCGCAAAAACGAAGTTGGGCAAAAAAGGTTAAAGGTGGCCTTCGTAATTGAGTCGTCATATCACTCCACCTGTTTGCTGTTTGTATTAAGAAAGGTGGTCTTGAGGAAGTATCGAAATAAAATAGGTCCCATTATATTGAGAAAAGAACAAAAATGGCGGCTTAAACAGGAATAACAACAGTTTGCTGTTTTCACACGAAGGTAAAAAGTATCGTTTGTTATGTGCATACGGTATATATCAAAGGAAATACCTACAAGTTGGAAAGCTGGATGAGAAAACCTCTTAAAAAAATATTAAATGTGATAACGCGAAAAATCGCATTGATAGGCCATAAACGCGTATAAAAATAGACAAAAAGGTATACCGGCAATGGTATATTTCCAACAAAAAAGCACTTTTTTTCCCATTGTTCACTTAGTTTCCGAAAAAACCGCGTCTTTTCGCGACTGCAGCGCATATCAGCTCATCTCATAACTTAACGTTCTTTTCTATTTAATATGTTTATCATGAGAATCAATTAAAATGCATTTTTTCCAGGTTGTTTGGAATTTTTTCCGACTATACTGGACAAAATCTATTGTGTATTATCGGAGTTTATATATTTAAGGAGGTGATGTTTAAAGAGCATTTTTGTCATTAGAAAGACTCTGGGCCAAGAAATTAATTAACTACCTCTCACCCCCTGTTGTTCCTTAAAAAAAAAAATTGGAAAGATTCCCCTAAAATTCTTTTTCAACAATCAATATGGAACTGATGTTTTTGTTTTATTTTCCTTTGCCGGCGATTTAATTATATTTTCCGAGGGGCTTGTCTTCTTCCCCCATTGTACTTAATTAGCTTATAAAGCACCTGATAGCATTTTGCAGATGGATGACGATTAAATAAGACAGTCCTCCCCTCCTACGAGGGATAATTAAGTTTTTAAAAACATTCCAACGGTGAGGAAAACAAAAAAGACCCGGCGGCAATTTTACAATACTGTACCTGTACTACAATCAAGTCATGATCGATTGAACCGTTGGCGTATAATCTTATTAATTTTCTTCTTTAAATGCCTCTTTTAACGAAAATGGACGATCGCCATGGCAATTTTGATCTTGAAGACTGCTACTCTGAAAGGTGAAGCCAACAAGGATGTTCTTCTTGTGCCGGGGGCCTTCTGTTCTTCTATCTTCCCTTGAATTATTGCATCACATGACCAAAGTATGTCAGTTTCAGTTTCTTAACCGTCAGCAGCACATTGGCTTCTGAATCCATTCGCCTCAGGACCTCAGCCACTGTTCCTATTTGAAATCTGAGAAAATAGTGGAAAGGCGTGTATGCTGGGGGGGGGGGGGATTTTTTTTTTTTTAATGATATGTCGATTATTTTTAATTTAATCTTGGGATTAAAAATGTAAGCAAGGTAATTTTACAATGGAAAGTGCTATTCAAAATTGTTTTTTTTTTTTTACATTTTTAACCCCAGGTAATACTAAACGGCATAGTAGGCCCACATACCAATTCGCTAAAGTTTTTGGGCGTTGTAAACTATGTACGATGTTTACTATGTTACTACCGCAAATTTGAAATGCGCCGAAGCCGTGAAGTAACACGGCTTAGGAAAAAAAACAGGAAGGATTTCTAACTGCCTATAGGGCATGGAATTAATATGATAATGCAATATACGATATCTGCTATTTATTGAAAGCTGTTAGCACCATGCGTAAAGTGAGGAGGCTACAAAAATTGGTTGACTGGTATGATATGAAAATATTTTTAACCCACTACATCTCATTGTAAGCAAATCAGCACAACTTTAAGGCCTTCTGGTCGTCCCCTGCTGCCATTGTCACATCAAAGGATTTTATTGAGTCAGCAGCCATCATGGTGATTAATTGGGGTTATTATAATACCGGGGCCATTGTTTTAAAGAAATGACTGGAAAATGCGTGCGGGAAATTCAAATTAATAAATTTAATTGTTTTGGTGAGTTTTAAATGTTTTCTCCCTTAAATGTAGACACATTCATTAAAATTCTTATTATGTTTCAAAATTCTAATTGTAAATTTAAATGATTTACTACAATAGTATTTCTTCGATTATTAAACAATGCATTGTCTTGTATTCTAATAATTTATTAATTTGAATTTCCCGTGCATATCTTAACACCGTCACGTGACACCTTACTACTGCCGTATTAAAAAATAAACCCAGGTATTATAAAAATCCCGAATCGCCATGATCCGGCTGCAGATCCGGAGGCTCACTTCATGAATTGACATGCGATATTATTTACTAACTTAATTACAGCAGGTATTTAACCTGGAATATATTTTATTGAAGTACCTAATAATCCCGAATCGCCATGATCCGGCTGCAGATCTGGAGGCCCCCTATTCATGAATTGACATACGTCATTCTTTAGTAACTTAATTACAGCAGGTATTTAACCTGAAATATATTTTATTGAAGCACCTAATAACTTATTACTAGGAAAAGTAAATAATAAAGGTTCAAAATTAATATGACTAATGAATGATCTCCTGCACAAAGAGATGTAGCCTACACTAATTTAATATGTGTAACTCGACCCCCGCTACTTACTTTCCAAAATACCGAGAATTGACCTGTCTGTTTCAACCCCCTGAACCTCCCCTTTTCATAATTAAGTCAGCACTAATAAAGCTCTGATCCAGCTACTTTGCCATCATCAATATTTTTGAAATCGCTTCATGTCCGATTTCTCCATCCCAATCGAGGAATTATTTTCCATAGATCTCTACACATAAAATATTAGACCACTTCTCCGATAAGCCAAAATCGCCGTTGGGAATTAGTCAGGTAGCTAAGCTATATTAATTATACGCGGTAGTTAATAGGCTACTAAACGGCGATTAATTTTAATCCTAATCTGGGATTAAGGCGGCAATTCCACCAGCGAATTTACTTCATTTCTGATTTGAGATTTTTTTTAAGGATTGTGCATGTGCATGACGTGGTAGCAGACATCATTAATTAATAAGTCTCTACCATATTATAACTTAATTTATAATAGATAAGTTAAGTATCTACATAACAGTCTCCTTAAAAGAAAACAAACAAAAAATCTCAAATCACAAATGGAGTAAATTCGCCGGTGGAATTGCCGCCTTAAAAATGTGTAAACAAGATAATTTTATAATGGATGGATATAGTGTTATTCAAAATTGTTTTGTTTACATTTTCAACCCTAATAATAATGTAATGTCCAGCCTGCTGCAGGCTGATCATGGTGATTAAAATACCGGGGTTTATATAATACCCTGATATTAAAAATGTAAACATATCGATATGCATACATGGTACATACTGTATTTACACACATATATATAACATTTTGAACGAAGGTTGGTTATAGGCTCAGGGGGTCATGAAATGAAAAGTTGTGAAGAAATTTTCCGGAAGTCGAACATTGGTCGCCGTCTCAATAGGTGGATGAATCGCCCTAATAAATGCATAATTACAAGAAAAATAAAGCGCATTGGATTTTGGGGGTACAATCGGTACATGCACCTATATTTTAAATAGCTACTATCTCCTCATAATGGGTAAAAAAAAGTGAAGAACAAAACCTCGATTATCAAATAGGTAGATACTGAGAAAAGCACCCCCGGATCAGCTGGTTATTCGATGGTAATTGTGGCACAAGACTTGGCAACGCCTGTAACTACCAGATTCCTAAGCACAATACGTCCCTATTTCAACACTCCCATACTTACGATACTTGTCTGGCTCATTATTGCTTTCCAATTTATCTACGTAGTATAAGGAAAGCTTTGTAACGGTCGAAATTTTCGATTCCGTGATTTCAACGGATTTACACGTTTTGGGGTCCCAGGAACCCAAAAAAGTGTTTTTTACGAAATGTCGGTCTGTCGGTCTGTCCGTTCGTCGATTTCCGGGCAAACTATTCGGTGGATTTGAGTAAAATTTGGCATGTACGTTCACAAAAATCATACCTTTTTTTATTTTGGGCTAACTCAATTTGGGGGGGTTTTATTCTCAAAAAATTCCATAAAAAGTCTAAAAAAATTATTTCTCAAAAACGGCTCCAACGATTTCTTTTAAATTCACATAATATATTCTAGTCGTTCTTAATGCTGATAAAATGCGGGGGGTCGCTTGTCCCTTGATAGTTTGCTTCTGGGGGTAAAAAAATAAAAATAACTTAATTTTAATGAAAAATGACTAAAAAATAATATTTCTGTGAAACTTTTCTATCGATGATTTCTACCTTCAGGCATGTTTTAGGTGTTAAGTTGAGTAACGGAACCGGACAGTTTGCTTTCCCAAGAACCTATTTGCTTTTGCGCAAATTTTTTTTTTTTTTAAAAATGATTGAAACTTCACGCTGAAATGCATTGCCTGCCCTGCCATTATTACTGTGTTGTAATGTGTTTTAAATATATTGAGGCTACCTCACCTCCAGTGACGTCATATGGACACTCCCCCCCCCCCCCCCCGAGACATCCGAAATTTAACCATAGGAAAATTATTTACCATGAAATTATTCATTTTCTCTCCCTACTAATTGATAAATTGGAAAGCATGTTCGAGTAAACTCGGACCGGTTCTTTAATAAGCTAGGCCTACCAGAAAACATTAAATCTACCCCTACTACAAAAATTTTCAAACAATCACAATCCTTATAAAAACATATTAGAAGAATGCATATTACAAAATAATTCATAAGTTATGAATCGTCACTTTTTATTTTTCAAAGAATGGTAAACTATTACAGTCAAAACCGTTGAAGGGACCGTATAGTAGCCGACGTTATATCCGATAGTCGTTATAAGCAATGTCATACACACAAGTACAGTACATATGTATGTACATAGTTATCTATCTAGAATAGGTAGGTATGCGTTATAATATGGTATGTTAATATTATAATATGTAAACGAGTCAAAAAAGAAACAAAAATATTTATTAACACATAAATGCACAATTGCACAGTCTAAACAACACCAACACTTTTAAATCAAACTGTTGCTCACGCAGTCAATTAGCGAACTAAACACGTGTAAAGTATGCAAGGTCAAATGGCCGGGAAGAGGTTCGGATGAGGTGGAAGAAAGTGCGTAGGTAATAATATGCCTAAATATCCATTCAATGCTTATTAATAAGATTTAAAATCGTTTGTATTGTTTTGTTTTGCTGAGACAAGAAGCGGTTGGTGATTATTGCCAATGAATATCGATAAAATTTCGTCGTAATAAGCGATATGGCGCTGTATCCGATGTTGTTATAAGCGGCTTGTTTACTGAATAGTTTACTAGGGATTCGGACGGGACCATATAATCTGGTTGAAATAACCGATAGGTCGTTGTAAACGATGTCGTTATAAACGGTTTGGACTGTATTTAATACTCCTAATATTGCTTGCTATTCTGATCAGTTCTTTTTTTTTTTGTTTTTTTTTTTACTATTTTTTTAAAGGTTAGGTTTTCTTTTAGGTAAAGCTCGATGAGTTGAAGGGGAGCCCAGCACGGGAACCATTCTTTTGGGGTCCCCCTTTACAAATGTAAAACTACCTTATTATTAATTGTACACGTATATAGGTATATATAAATAAACCATTTTCATTTCATTTCATGTGTATACAATTTGTGTATGTACTGTAGCCGTACGTCAGGTATTTGCCTTATTCGAAAAAGGGCGCCATTATCGAGTCTTGCCCCTCCTGGAAAAATCCACCGGGGGCCCTGTATCCTGTATCCAGGGCCCAGGGGTTGGGATTGGTAGAAGCCACGCCTGCATTCGGCATAAATCCTGCCTTTTTCCTGCAGTCAAACAGGCTGTCTCTGTCTTTACCACTATCTTTATATCTATAGTATTTCCCTATCAATTTTACGATATTATTAATGATATATTATAGCCTACATCATATATACTAGGCTTATGCTACTCTAACTACAAATAAGACTACCTGTTTACTGGTACGACAGCAGCAGCCTAACAGTCTGTCTCTGTTTTCACTTCATATCTACAGTCTTTCTCTATCGATTTTTCAATATAAATGATATTATACGTACATCACATACTAGGCTTATGCTGCAGTAAGTACTTAGACTAGTCTACACCTGCTTACCGGTATGACATCAGCAGCCAGTTTGTCTCTGTCTTCAGTTCATATCATTATATAGTCTTTCCCTATCGATTTTACGATATAAATGATAATACATGTTATACTAGGCTTATGCTGCAGTTACTACAGGCGGGCTTCTTGAATACCGGTACGGCAGAAACAGAAGAAGCGCGTGAATTCTGGGCTCTGATTGGTTCAAAATTTGGCGAGGAGAAAGGGGGGGAAAGAGTATATAACCCCCGGTGCCCCCCCAAGCTGTTGCATTTGTGCGTGGCAGCTGGTGTACATACACCATGCCTACTTCACGGTCTCGTCAGCGGATCAAGCAGTCCTCCCGTGTTTCATCCTCCCCTGAGTTCATGTTGAGCTCTTTCCTCAACAATTCTGAAATCGTTGTGTCTTCTTCTCGTGTCTACGTCTTCCAAATTTTGGCAGACATTCCGCTAGTAAGCATCACCACCTTCGTCACCCAAAGCCGGATTTCCAGTAAGTATCAAACGTTATATTTAATTTTTTTGAAAGATTACTCAAAAAAGATCACTTTCGGCTCTGGTCGATCAGGTGTAGGGAGATTCCATGCATGCGCAGAGTCGCACACAGAAGAGGTTAATCGAATACATTCATCAAAAATTGTTTGTACGCGATTTAACCTTTTTACCTTTATAAGAAAAAAAATTAGATTAAATTGAAGAAATACTTCATTCTTTTCCCGACCCCAACATCAACACACAAAACACTCCTGTGTTCCACATTTCGAACCACAATGACGACTATGGCGAACTTTTATTTATCAAATTATTTTCACTTTGACTGGACGCCATCTTGAAATGGTTGATATGTCGTAAAAAGTGTTAATTACCATTATCGAAGATAATAATACGGGCTTTCAGTTAGATTTAATTTCATTCCTCTGCAACCAATATTAATAGGTTTTAATCGGCCGCCATCTTGATACAAAATTATGGATCTAGCTGGTTAACGAACTCGATCAAGACATTTGTATGATCAATGTTTTTGCCAAGTTTCATCAAAATCGGATAATACTTACGGAAGTTAGAGTGTTTCCTAAAATCTATATACATACATACATACAGTACATACAGTAGTAGTGGTAGTAGTATGGTTGGACACAGTCCCAGGCCACGGTGTGGGCCCATAGGACAGTGGACCTCCTGATTATAGTGGTTCCGAACCACTTGGGAAACACAGTGAAGTCACACGATTAGTTCGGAGGTGACCAGGACAAGTCCTACCATGTTTCCCTACCGGCACTGTGCACACTACCAAGTTATCTGCATCTTTGAACCTGCTCTGGTCCGCTGGATTCAACTTGGTAAGGCGGCCTGCATTCAGTGTATATTATATGTATAACATTTTGAACGGAGGGTGGATTTAGGCTCAGGGGGTCATGAAATGAAAAGTTGTGAAGAAATTATCCGGAAGTCGAACATTGGTCACCGTCTCAATAGGTAGATGATAAATGAATCTCCCCTATTATTATGTAAACCTGTATTGTTTGAAGAATTGGAATAAATTAATTTCCGTTTGAACACGGAGTAGAATGGACTTTCATTAATAAAAAAAGTAAAAAAAAATTGGATCCCCCCCCCCCCCCGAAATCAAGACCTGGGCACGGCCTTCCCCACATGCCAAATGCCATCAAAATCCACCGGGTAGTTTGCCCACAAATCGACGAACTGACATAGACTAGCGACAGACAGACCGACATTTCGTATACCGCTTTTTTGGATCCTGGGACCTCAAAACGTGGAAATCCATTGAAATCGCGAAAGCGAAAACTTCGACAAAGCTTTCCTTGATTACACTACGTAATTAAGAAATGAAAAATTAAGCTTACTAGCTACTAGGTATTTCCTTTTTATGCAAATTTGCATCTTCTCTTCGGGTCGAGTAATTCTCAAACCGAGGACGTAAGGGTGAATGAGATTGTGATCGAGGATGTAACGTTCTGTACTAGTGGGTTCCCTCTATATAAAATGGAAGTTCTTGCCGTAGGGTCGTTTCCTAACATTAGTGGGGTTCTTTGGTTTCTTGGGTTTTGGATAATTTTATAACGCTTATTTCAGTTTTTCTTTGCCAACGGCCTCACCATGTTAAATCCATGAGAGCAGAGCATGTTTCAAACTGCGGCAAACACAGCGTTGGCAGCGGAACATGATGGGACATTATAACTCACTAACTATACCAGTCAGTCTACGTGCGTGTCGAGTCCTGGTCACCTCTGATTTAATCGTGTGACTACCATGTTCCTCAATTGGTTCGCAATCCACTCCCCTTTCCCCCGAGGTGAAAGAGTCTGCCTCAAGTTAACAGACAGACTCACTCCCCCCGCCAGGCTGACAGGGTTGCTTAAAGCAGAAATCCTGAAAGCAAGCGTTGGAAACAACAACAGTTTTTCTTACTAACAGCAAGGTATAACATACATGGCATGATTTACTATTTCTTCATCAAGAAACACATCCAAAAATTTAGATTTGTTTTTGCTATGGTAAAACGATGCACATACTGTACTACTAGTAGTATATTGTTGGATCAGCAATCGAAATTAACGAAACGCCTAGTTTTCTTCTCGATTTCATGGATGTATGTTTTTTTTTGTACATGTGTTACCTGTGTGCACTTAAAGCCTATTGGGCCTATTGAGCCCCCTACAACAAAGCATCTACATCACTTCCTCGAGGCCTATCTCCCTCAGGAGAGCCAGGATCTTTAGAAGCGGTAGGTCTTTTACATCATGTCACTGCAAGCTTCCCAAGCACATCCTCCGCTCCTTCATTACAGAATCTGCATGCTCTAGACTCTCTGACACCTATGTTAGTCAGATGTCCATTCAAGTTGCAATACCCAGAGAGGAATCTTGTGCTCCTGTTCATATTAATGCATAATTGGGCTCTTTTGCGCTGGTGTCTTCCCAGGAGCATTTTGGCTTGCCGAAGGCCCGGCAATAAGGTTCAGTATTCCGCCGCTTTCCGGTTCTCCTTGCCTTTAACAAATCTGCGGGCGAGGGTTTCCCCGACACCGCAAAAAGGTTCGGGTCCCGTAAATGG
Source organism: Psococerastis gibbosa (assembly GCA_963971405.1). Taxonomy (NCBI): domain Eukaryota; kingdom Metazoa; phylum Arthropoda; class Insecta; order Psocodea; family Psocidae; genus Psococerastis; species Psococerastis gibbosa. The sequence goes on along the minus strand of OZ020489.1, from coordinate 43,945,833 downwards.
GGAGGTAGCACCCCTTTTTGCAAGCTGGTCAGCAACCTCATTGCCTTCAATGCCTGCGTGCACACGCACCCATATCAAGGTAATCTTATTCACACCGGACAGTATGTCCAGTTTCAATCTACATTCCCGCACTAGTTGTGAGGTGATTTTGTATGCTGTTATGGATGCATGGTTAGCGAATTATCAATTATTGTTTGAAACGAAATGATTGATTAATTTCCATTCCAACAGTATCATATTCGAGGCAATTATGATAGGTATGAGTATGGAATTTTGTATTTTATCTTTCTAGTGGCACCGGCCCTTCGTACCATTTAACAGTCAATGTCATTTCCGTAATTTATATTTCATACGTAGCATGTTGCTTCCACTGCATTTAGACTTTCGAGAATAATGTAAGCATTGCTAGGTGCGGTATTAATTTGCAGGAAAGCAAGTTTAAAATGTATGTACATACTGTATAAGTGAGTGAGCTGATCATTTGAAGAACTGCTTTTCGCATAACTTTACAATGGCAGTTTTGAAAATATCCTGAAATGGCCATTATATGACAGGGAACTGGGAAGGTTCCTTAAATTTGATGTAACTCAGGGCAAAGAGAAAACCCGAAGAATTGATAACGTCAACGTACAGTAAACTCGTACATTGCATATTTACTATAGCGTCCGACATGACACTTATATAAATGTTACATTGTAGTATTATATGTTATATATAACACTGACATTAAATTAACTTTGGTTGAAGAGGTAACCTCCTCGTTATAACCGAAATTAGAGACGACGACGAATTAAGACGACGCCCCGGTTAGGCGTAGATCGTGGGTTCGAATCCCGCCAAGCCCAGTTTTTTCCTCTAATTTCACTTATATAAATGGTTTATGTTTACTAAAATTTGGGGGTATGCGGTATGCCCACCCCTAATTGCTTCCGGTCCTGCTACAGCCTACTTTATTTACCTTGTATGTAGAAAGCCTCATTTTTTTAATTGTCTTCTTTTCTCTAATTCTCCTGCCTGTAGGGGTTTTCCCACAAAGTTAAACATAACTTAGGTATTCTGGGCCTTCAAATGTTCTTATATGAGAACGTACAACATTGAAATTTCAATGTAGGTAGCCACCGAGGTATCGCTTATTGTAGCTTACAAATAGGCTAGGCTATCATATATCATAGATGCAAATGTGTCGGTCTAAACCCGAATTTGAGTGTATATACATTTGCTTGTTGTCAGTAGAGCACCTATGTTTGGGAATGGGATACCTTTAGGTATCGACGGATTTTGTGCACTGTTCAACATACCGCACCCCTGCAAGGTGTGATTTCTCCAAATTCCATTTATCCATATCATCCTATATCTTTAAAAGAACCGGTCCGAGTTTACTCGAACATGCTTTCCAATTTATCGATTAGTAGAGAGAGAAAATGATTAATTTCATGGTAAATAATTTTCCTATGGTTACATTTCGGATATCACGGGGGGGGGGGGGGGGGGGGGGGGGTCGTTCACCACCAGGTCAGACGTACACCTTACCACACAGCAATAATGGCAGGTCACGCAAATGCATTTGAGCGTGAATATGCTTTCATTTTTTCAAAAAAAATTTTTTTTTTTGCACAAAGCCCAATAGTTTTTTGGAAACCAATCTATCCGGTTTCATTACTCAATTTAACACCTAAAACATGCTTGAAGTTAGAAATCATCGATAGAAAGGTTTCGCAGAAAAATTATTTTTTAGTCATTTGTCATTAAAATTTTGTCATTTTTATTTTTTTACCCCCAGAAACAAACTATCAAGGGGCAAGCGACCCCCCGCATTTTATCAACATTAACAACAACTACAATATATGTGAATTTAAAAAAAATCGTAGGAGCCGTTTTTGAGAAATAATTTTTTTAGACGTTTTTTTGAAGTTTTTTGAAAATAAAAACCCCCCAAATTGAGTTAGCCTGAAATAAAAAAAATGGTCCCGAGGTATGATTTTTGTGAGCCTATATGCCGAATTTCATCAAAATCGAACGAGTAGTTTGCCCGGAAATCGACGCACAGACAGACAGACAGACAGACAGACATTTCGTAAAAACCACTTTTTTGGGTTCCTGGGACCTCAAAACGTGTAAATCCGTTGAAATCTCGGAATCGAAAATTTCGACCGTCACAAAGCTTTCCTTATACTACGTATAAATTGGAAAGCAATAATAGATAATTGACATTTTGACAGTAATTTGACAAATTTTGGGCACATTCAATTAATATTATAGAAATATTTCTATAATTGGGCATGATTTCAATTTCTAATTAGGTTTTTGCTTTCCTATTTAAAATACGTAGTATAAGGCAAGGACCAGGGCCTGCTTTGGCGCCCATTCCATCGACCGGCTAGGGCTATTTACAAAAACGGTGACGTGGTAGCAGACATTCAAGACTTAGGTGGCGTTTCCACCGACCTCGCATTGCAGAATTGACGGAACGGTTTATTTTCCTCTATGCCATAGTTAAAATTGACCAATGATCATACAGTAAAATCACAAACAAACAAACTAAAATTAAAAAATGGCGTCATGGGATATGTTAAGTACAAACATTTTAATAGATTTCTATAAAAAGAAAAATTTTAATTTCCGTCAATGTCATTTGCATTCTGCAATGCGAGATCGATGGAAACCCCGCCTAAGTCTTGAATGTCTGCTACCACGTCACTGTTTTTGGAAATAGCCCTAGCCGGTCAATGGAATGGGCGCCTTTGGGAGCCCTGTCCCCACCAGAGGTTTAGCGTTGGTACGGCAAAACATCCACATAGTGTGATCTCAGAACAAGTTACCTATTTAAAAACAAAACAAAGAGGGAGAAATAAAATTTGTAAGGGGGGTGGGGACCTACCTCTTGCCCCCCCCCCCCTAGCTGAAACCTGGGCGTCGCCGTTGGTATAAGGAATGCTTTGTGATTTACACCTTTTGAGGTCCCCGGAACCCAAAATAGTGGTCTGTCTGTTCGTCATTTGCAGACAAACTACTCATTCGATTTTCATGAAATTTTGAATATATATACGCTAGGTTCAAAAAAAGCATATCTCGCGATTTTTTTTTATTTTGGGGTCAATCTTTGGAGCTTTTACTCTCCAAAAACAAAAACAAAAGGCTAAATAAAATTATTTCTAATTGTGACTCTTTGCTTGTTTCAGAAAATGCGGTAGATGCACTGGAAACGTATTCTTCGGCGCATATTGTGAAGGTAAGACCTTAAACATTTCGTAATTGGGGTAGTCAGGTGCGTAGCGTACTTGTGGTTTGCATTTTTAAGACTTATCAGAGCCCCCTACAGAGTATTTCTATTTCACTTTTATTACGTATGTATACTTACTGTAGAACGGAACCGGCCCCCATACCAAGTTGAATCCAGCGGACCAGAGCAAGTTCAAAGCTGCAGAAAACTTGGTAGTGTGCACAGTGCCGGTAGGGAAACATGGTAGGACTTGTCCTGGTCACCTCCGAACTAATTGTGTGACTTGACTGTGTTTCCCAAGTGGTTCAGAATCCACTATAATCAGGAGGTCCACTGTCCTATGGGCTGGCGTAGGACAGTCAAGTCAGGGTCGCTCTGTGGGCCCAAATATGAGGCCTAAGTTGTTTTTAACCCGACGAACACTACTACTACTACTAATACTACTACTACTACTACTACTACTACTACTACTACTACCGTAGAACGGTATTTTTACACAATTACACATTATTAACCGTATTATTTTGAGAGAGGGGATTCTCTTAGATAGTGATAATGTATAGTATTAAAATACATTTTTAGGAAAATTTATGGACGACAACAGTGGACATGAGTAACACGTTTTCACAACATTTGATATTTTTTGAGCCACAAGCACCAAGGTGGTATAGTGCAGAATAGTCAGCTGGTAGAGAACTAGATTGTGAAACCAAATATCAAGGTTTCCAACCCAACCCAACCCTTTTGGGTGACGTACTATAATTTGGAGGGGTTCTACCCCCCTCCCAAAGAAAAACTGCTATATAAATTATTATTTCTCAAAATTGACTCCAACTATTTCTTTTATATACATATGAACATCCATACATTTTAGCCGTTATTAATGTAAACAAAATGCAATAAATTGGTCGCATGCACCTTGATAGTTTGGTTCCGGGGGCAAAAAAGTAAAAAAGGATTCAATTTTCATGAAAAATTGACTTGAAAATATTTTTTCTGCGGAACCTTAATTTCTCTCCATGCTTTCTTACTTCAGGTGTATTTTAGGTGTTAAATAGAATACCTAACGAAACCGAACAGGCTGCTTTCCCAAACAAAGATTTTATTTTGAACAAAAAAACTATCTTTTGAAGAAATTATGGATAAGCGTAATGCATGCCCCAATAGGCTACATAGCGTAGCATAACCTGCCACTATTACTGTGTTGTATCGTATTACATAGGTCTATATGCAATCGTCCCATCGATCAATTCATTTCTTTTGGTTAGGTAAACTCGAAATTTAGACTTAAACCGAAATTTAACCCTTGGACAATTACTAACGAAGGAAGTATTACAGTAATTTTTTTAATAGGCTATTTCCTCGCTTGGTGTTTGCATGCATGAGCACTATACTCCGGATTACTTTTGCAGATCATTGGGCTTAAAATATATGCCCTAATTGATGAATAGGAAAGCAGGTACGGGTTCCCTCGTACCGGTTCTTGTTTGTTTATAGGCCTAGGCATAAACCATAGACATAGTAAAACTATAGACTCATAGTAAACATTCGGGTTGAAGCCGCTTGACTTCGGCTATTTCCGTAGTATAGGACCAGATTGAGCCTTTTGCCATTTGATACCATGTTAACATTTTATTTTTTATTTGATTATTTAAAGATTATTTAGAACGGAAAATCATGCCAGCTAGCCAGCAATATTTTTATGCAGAACTTGGAGTACTTTTAATTTACATTTTAAACAATATTTTAAGCAAAGTTTTCCCTACTTTTAGATAAAAGTAAATTTTTTTAATGTAGATCTTTCAGTACTTTTAATTTAAATTTTAAACAATATATATAATAAATGTAAATAATAAATATAATTGTATATGAAACAACAAAGAAAACTATAAAGAAAACATATAATAAAACTATTAAATTTGAATTTCCCGCCAAAATGCACTTATGAGGGGGCGTGGTCGTGGCTTCAGTCCTCCAGCACAGCCGAAATACGACATGGTGGCTCCATAGTTTTATTAGCTCCATGGCATAACCATGCTTTCGTAAATGAAAAAATAAAAACAAGGCTTGGTGAGAACGATAAGCCATCCAAATTCCGTGTTAAATAGCTTTACATATTGCAGTACCTATTTAGTAGCTTTGCTCTTTCTTGCCAACTTATGAACCATTCTTTATTTTATTTACAGATGCTGATGATGTAAGCCGCAGTAGAATGAGGTCAACAACGGCGGTCTCGTGTCAAAAGTTATAACCGTCCGTGATGTGGAAGAAGAAGATCTCGCCTTTGTACAAATAGCAACGATGAATAATGAGAAAGCCAAAATAAACTAATGAAGAAGAACCCAGCTGTACAGTTATAATAGCTGAGGAGAAGCCGGCAAAAGTTCCAGCTTTGTCGTCGTTGCAATCAAATTCACGTGATTCGCCGAGCAAGCACCTGATGTTTCCTACTTTAAAAATGGAAACTCTCAGAAGGCTGGCAAGGAATCAGGAGTCACAAATGCAGGCCCTATCGCCTGTTGAACATGTAAAAGATATAAAAGAGTTGAATTAGTTGGAAGACAAAAAAAAGATGACGACAACCATTCTACTAATGGAAAGCGTTGCCTTGATTGTACTAATTCAGAAACTCCAACAATTACTTTTAAAAACCATACACACATGTTTACAGCCCTACGAATTTCGAAAGTTCATCATCAGTGAACTTTCTGGAGGTGCCTGCGAGGCCTCCCAATGGCGTTGGAGCGTTCAATCCGCAATTGTCGGACATTAGTGTGCAGTAAAAGGATCCAAATTTGCGGGTAATTGGTGCTAATTCGCAATTAGCTGACCCGAATCGGCAAACAACGTACAGCAATTCGCAATATATATATACAAGAGTCCTCCAACAAATTTTAGGAACCTGGTTTCGACGAATACACCTTCACGGTCTATATGCAGGGGTATTCGATCAACTTACAGGAATCAGAGACTAACTTACCGGAACTTGAAATAATTTGAGATATAATAAATTGTGTCTGCCATGAGAAAGGGCTGGAGATATCGCCGCAAGTTTTTGACTTTAGCCTTGCGCCCAATTTTATAATATTTTTTAGTCACATTCGCATCGTATTCAAATATATTATAGTTACTTGTCAATGCCGTATGTATGCGCTCAATACGGGACGAAAGGGCGAAATCTTTCACATGTATTACTAATAGAAAACATTCTTTACGTGCGGACAAACGTTTCTGTCGATGTACACGTACCAGATCATTTTAATATTTACAAAAAATATTTTTACGTGGATATTTTGGCAAATCTAGACTTTATAGCATGGAGCTGTAGGAAGTGAAAGAAGGCAGGTATGTGTGGGCACTTAGAAGTTAGTGCGTGGCTTATCTTATGGCGACTGAAACTATTTCCAAAATATCCTGGCTTCTCGTGAAATTAAGTTTTGGTGTTTGGGTGAATACTTCTAAAAAAAAACTAAGTTTAGGGATATCGCAACACCAGACATTTTCGCGACCTATCACTAAGGATGGATCCTGTCGGTAAACTTATGGATACTTTTCTTCAGAACATTTGCGCTGGAAATATTGCAAAGGTTGACTTAACAACGTACGAGACTTGAGCTTATAGCACAAATGCTACCGACTATAACATGAAAGACTCTATTGGATGGTGAGGAAGTGAAACCCCGACATTACTGGAGGCGACGGCTGGCGGGCCCTGGATCGCTATGGGCTAACTACACTGGGGTGCCTCAACCGTAGCTTTCGCGGACCGCTGAGTAAAGTTCCCTCTTCTTTATTAAGGTAGGATGTTTCCTGTTTTCTTTGAACTGTGAACTAAGTTGAGCCCATTATAATGGAGTTCAGCTTCGTGTTTTCTTTGAAGATAGGTCAATCATATTTATAAATATTTTTTATTATATACTGTATTTATTAGGGCTCTACATTAGACAGGTATTGTCATCCGCCATATTGTATCCATTATAAGTCTGGTGTATAAGCCAAGCATTGGGTGTTTATCTATTAATTTTTAGAAATTTATCGTTGTTTATTTATTTTCATTTAAAAAATGTGCTACCAATTAGGGAAGTGTTTAATAAAAAATTACTAAAACGTGTATTAGTTTTTTTCAATATTTTTCAATCTTTTACATTTCTTACAATAGTGACCATATAGGAAATATGGGATACAACATGGTGGATGACAAATGACAATACCCGGGCATATAGTATATAGTATTTATAATTTGTATTTGTTTATGTAATAGTGTTGTATGGAAGGAGGATTCGCTTGTCGGTCTATAAGTTGAATTTTTCTTGAATAGTTGAGCAGGGGACCTATGCCATAATTTAGCATCTTAAGTAAATATTAAGTACCAATATCGGATACAGGGGTGCCAATATTACACGCTCCATTTTTCTTCTTATTTACTTTTTATTTACTATATTTATTTAATAATAAATAAATACCGTAAATAATAAATAAGAGGATTATATATGGAACGCATAATGTTGGCACCCCTTCCTCTATATCCATTGGCGTAAATAGGGGGTCCACCCGTAGCCCCCCCCCCCCAGGATTTTTGGTGACGAAGACGTTATGGAGGCTAAAGGCATAGTATCCACAGTAATGAAAGAGAAATTAATTCTTAGTATGCTTATTTTACAGGAAAAAAATCAACATATTGACCAAGTAGGGCCTACTTTCACAAAAAATATATTACTAAAAATGCTTAAAATCCCAATACTTCAGAGCTATTTTTTCCAAATTTTTCTTCGGGGGAGACCCCCGGGCCCCCCTCAACTGTAGGCTTATTCGCCGTTGTAATATCTCAATTTTGTACTGCTTGCAAACGTTGGCATAAATAGGGGGGTCCTGGTCTAAGCCCCCCCCCCCCCCAGGATTTCTGGTGACAAAGACGTTATGAAGGCGAAAGGCATAGTATTCACAATAACCAAAGGGAAATTAATTCTTGGTATGCTTATTTCACATGACAGACATCATGAAAAAAATCAACATATTGACCTATCCGATATAAGTCCTTTCACAAAAATATATTACTCAAAATGATTAAAGCCCCAATATTTCAGATCTACTGTTTCAAAATTTTTCTTTGGGGGAGACCCCCTAGCCCCCCTCAGTGGTAGGTTTATTCGTCGGTAAAATCTCAACTGTGCTGCTTGCAAAGTGCGTAAAACCTCCCTATTCAGAACCCCGGGCCCCCTTTCTCCAGTATAGAATATTCGTAAAACCTCACTAATTTCAGCCCATTTATCAATTTTTGTTCTCGGGGGGAGACCCCCGGGCCCCTCTTTCTCCAAGGTAGAATATTCGTAAAACCTCACTAATTTGAGCCCATTTATCATTTTCTTCTCCGGGGGAGACCCCCGGGCCCCCATTTCTCCAGGGTTTATTATGCGTAAAACCTCACTAATTTGGGCCCATTTATCGATTTTTTTTCTCCGGGGGATCAAAGTCTTGGGGTACTAAAGCCCCCCCACCAGAAATTGTGGGAATTTACGCCAATGTCTATATCCGGTAGGTACTTAATATTTTTATTGCTTCCCTCTTTATAAATAGTTTAAGGAAAGCTTTGGGGTGGCCGCAATTTTGGATATTTCAATAGATTTCCACGTTTTGAGGTCCCAAAAAGTTGTTTTTATGAAATGTCTGTCTGTCTGTTCGTGTATTTGTGGGCAAACTACTCAGTAAATTTTTATGTACCGTAGGTTATTCACTAGAGCCGGTTCTTTCATTTTCGACTAACTCGGTTTGTAAAATTTTGTAAGTTTTATGCCCCCCCCCCCCCAGGCTAAACTTGTGTTTTTTTTTTCAAAAATGGCTTAAACGATTTTATTTAAACTCACATACAGTATATTGTAGTTGTTATGTATTAAAACCTAATAGGTCGCTTGCCCGTTGATAGTTTGGTTCTGGGAGCAAGAAATTTTAAAATTCAATAAAAACATTTTATTTTCGGGTGCCAATTTACTGTGTTCCACATCAACTTAAGATACTACAAGTGAATCCACCAAAGCGATCTTGTTTAACATCACCCACAGGCCACAAACTGTGAGACAGGAAATGAGGTTACTGTTTGAATAATTCTCTTTTAAGTTTATTTTACTCCATAACCACAATATTATATACTAATAACACGACGCATTTTTTCTAGGAAGGATTTTCCCCAGTTTTAAAATTTTTCCTATAAGTCACCTTTCGTTCATAATTGATTTAACATTTTCTGCTTGGATTTCACGTTATAGTCGCCAGCATGTCTGATATACAAGACGTCCTGTAAGTGGTTTAGCTAAAACATTGCATGTTTTCCAGCGTTAATATTCTGGAGACACGTATCCGTAAGATTACCGACAACGGTCCCGCATCCAGGCTTAGTGTCTATAATTGCGAGAATGTCCAGCATTGCGATATCCATAGGGCTTTCAAAGTTTTTTTAAGTTGACACATAAACATCTTCGCGAAGAGCGATGTTATATTTTGGAAACGAAAACCTCAACCGTCATGTGATAATCCACGCACTGACTCCCAAATGGCCCACCCTGCGTTCTTACACATTCTCACAACTCTGTGCAATTAAGTTTAAGTTTGCCAAAATATATTAACGTAAAAATATTTTTTTAAAATATTATAATGATCTAGCAGGTGTATATTAACAGAAACTTTTGTCCTTATGTAAGAATATTATTTCCTAGTAATTAATGTGATAGATATTTTCACCCTTCGCCCTTTATACAACGAATGCATAGGGTATTGACAAGTAATTATGATATACATTCAAATACTATGTGGATGCGATTGAAAACTATTTTTATACAATTTGGTACAACCCTAGAGATATAGACTTATCGTAACACCACCAGCCCACTCTCTTGGTTGAAGATATATTATGTTTATATTTACTGCGTGTTCCGTTAAGTTGAACTCAGATTCCAGTACATTGATCGAAGATTCCTGTACATAGAGCGTGACGGAGTGTTCGTTGAATACAGATTTCTAAAATTTGTTTGCGGACTCTTGTATATATATTGCGAATTCTTGTGCTTTGTTTGCTGATTCCGGTGAGTTAATTGCGAGTTTCCCCCATTTGCTTGCAAATTCCGATCCTTCTAGTGTACACTCTTGTCCGTTAATTGCGGATTGACCGCTCAAACCCCATTGGATGGCTTCACATGCACCTGCAGAAGGTTCACTGGCGATGAACTTTTGAAATTCTTTGGGCTGTAAATATTTGTGCATGGTTTTTGTAAGTAATCGTTAGATTTTCTGAAAAAGTACAATTAGAGCCGCGTTGTCTATAAGTGGAATAGTCGTCGTTGTTGTTTTATGTTCTAGCCACTTCAACTCTTACATACATTCTTCGTGGTTATCGGAGATAGATGTGTGCCACCTTATACCTCATCGTCGTTCTGAGGGTTTCTGTTTTGAAAGTAAGAAACTGCAGGTGCTTGTTCGGCGAATCACATGAGTTTGATTTTGACAACAAAATTGGATAGTTGTAAGCTTTTCAGATACTTTACTTGCAATACTGGATTCATCGTCATTGAACTCTTTAGCGTTCTCCTAATTCATAGTTGCTTCTTGAACAACCGCGATCTTCTTTAACAATTGCCTTTGACACAATTTTACTATACTATTGTATTACTAGCAGCCCACAATGCCTATCCTTGACCACGGTCGCGAATACATTAGGTCTCTGATAGATTTATTTTCATAAACACTGACCTACACAACAGCAATGAGTCCGCTAGCGCCTAATTCCAAGCATACAACACTGGACTTATTGGAGTCGGTCATCTGGCTCGTCACGGAGTTAACTCCACGTACTAGCCATCGGAGTCAGTCCGTGTGAGTCAACTCCTTGATAACAACGATAACAAAATAGAATAGATGGCGCCTAAGCATAAGCTAAGTATGGCCGATAGCGGTGAAACATAGGCGGAAATAGCAAAGGAAATGTGACCATATAGGGTTACAAATGAAAAACAAATTGAACAACAGAATCATATACACACAAGTCCTGTATACTCCACCTTGGGTCCCTGTCGATCTTACTAGCTTAAACTTGTTTGGCTTATGGCGAGAATCTCCCGCTTAATCTCGGTAACAACTTTTGAATCGCTGATTGACTGAGTTGCGGATGCCCATCTTATCCGTTTGGGAGTTACCCCCTAGCTCTTTGCCTCCCTTTCTATCGAAATCAGAAACTGCTCCAATACAATAATCGTTATACAAATTAAATTGTTCTAAAACAAGCAATATTACGCGGTGTTGATGATTCCTAACTTGGTCAGTTAAACCGTACACATCCGTCTGAGACAAATGCCAGTTAAAATGAAATATATATATATATACTTTGTATTTTGTATCTAACAATGTAAAACAGTGTAATACTCAGGTGGATAGTAATGACGGATCTGTTTGGAAAAGTGGTATGTTCAGCCTATATCCATCAGCTACTGCTAGTCCGTTAGAACTATTGTAGCTAATATTAATTCTTAAAAAGAAGTATAAGCTTGGAGCCTAGTTGGAGCATATGCTAGTATTACCATTCAGAAACATTTTGAGCGCGATCATTTGTTTCCGCTGAAAATTTTTATTCGTAACGATTGCAAGGTATACGGTATTCATACAATTTCAAGCATTTCCTTGCACCACGAGTGTCACCTACATTTTTAGAGCTTTTGTTCATTGTCCTGAAGCAAATGCTAATAAGTAAAGGTAATTGGTTATTAATATGAAAAAGAGCACACGCTCATAATTATCTCGTAATATTGTTGTGTATTATGTATTATGTATTATTGTTCTATTGTAGCCTATACTATTATACTACAAATGTACAATTATATACAGTATATACTGAAGGTATGGCATAATTATTAAAATGTTGGAGTGATGATTGTTTATATTATTACTCGTATATTATTTTGCTTGAAGTTTTGAAGCTGCGTGCCTATTAAGGCGATTAATTTAAATATTAACCTGCGATTAAAAATGTAAACAAGATAATTTTATAATGGAAAGTGCTATTAAAAATTGTTTTTTTTTTACATTTTGAACCCCATGAATAAGTTAATACTAATCGCCGTAGTTGGTCCACTGATGGTTAAGCGCAAAATTCTAAAAGACTATAGGTCAACAAGCTACAGCTTATTGTTTGGCAAGTTGGGTACAGCCGGATTTGGGTGATTTGTAATGAAATTAGTTTATTGTAGGCTACAGAATGTATATTTGAATCCATTATCTTACATCATATATACAGAAAGTTGTAAAGCTCGGTATTCATCGTAGGGCCATCAAAGTGCAAACTAGGGGAAGTTTAGTTTTTATCGTATTTTGATCAATTATAAAAATATTTTTGAAAAACAGTGAGCCTAGCGACACTAAATTTGACAAAATATATATTTAATTTGCATTTTTTATAACGTTCAACAATATTGCAACATAAAATTAATCACACATTTAAAAATAACAAATACGAGTAAAATAACTGTAATTATTTGGATTTTATTGTGGAATTGGGGCCTAGCGGCCGACCTGGAATTGTTTTGGGGTGTCTTTCCAGTGTTAAATCCACCGTCTAACATGTCAACTATCACAGGATCGGGTGCAATCGTATTAACAAACATGGTTTAATCAATTAATATAATGAACAAGACCGGAGTCATGCCCCACCTGTAGACTGTAGACAAAACCATTCTAAGGCGCCCATTCCATTGACCGGCTAGGGCTATTTCCAAAACGGTGACGTGGTAGCAGACACTCAAGACTTAGGTAGCGTCTCCACCGACCTCGCATTGCAGATTGCAAGTGACATTGACGGTAATATTTTTTTTTCTTTTTATAGAAATCTATTAAAATGTTTGTAATTAACATATCCCATGAAGCCATTTTTTAATTTCAGTTTGTTTGTTTGTGATTTTATTGTATGATCATTGATCAATTTTAACTATGGCATAGAGGAAAATAAACATTTCCGTCAATTCTGCAATGCGAGGTCGGTGGAAACGCCACCTAAGTCTTGAGTGTCTGCTACCACGTCACCGTTTTGGAAATAGCCCTAGCCGGTCAATGGAATGGGCACCTTAAACACCCATGACTTCCGCACACACACACACCGACCGGCGCAAATACTCGAAAGAGTCCCGCGCCTTAAAAAAAAATAATAAAAAAAAAATATATATATATATATATATATAATAAACACTCACCCTTATAATTACAGTACGGTGCCCGACGCAACCCTAATACTTCAACGTTAATGAATTCCTTATAACGGCACTTCAACTTTCTCTGTATTTGTGAAAAAATGCTATAGAAAAATACACGGATTATTATTATTATTATTATTATTATTACTAAGTTTTTTGCTAACACAGACGTGAAATAGAAAATATGTTGCATCATGTTGCAATATGTTGCGTTTACTGTGCGAGCCCCCAACAAGTTGATTAACTTGGGGGCCCACAGGTTATTTATATTAAATACAAGGGTATAATTGTTTATTTTTTTTAATATATTCATTCGGCGCAGGGGAGTACCGGCCGAAGGAGAAGAAGAATTATTATACTAATCGACTCGTGGCAACCGAAATGAGAGAATATAGAAAAACTTGGTTTGGCGGGATTCGAACCCACGATCTGCGCCTAACCGGGGGGTCGTCTCGTCGACTCGTGGTCCCATATACCTTCTTCTTCCTTCCAGTCCCTCGGTCAGTCTTCCTCTGGCCTCTAAAATCCATTTTCGGTCTATTTAATACAACACTTTTGGGCAGTAGACGGGGGCCATTCAGCAAGTTACCACCGGGTCTTCCATGAATACGGTATGTCTAAAACTTAGTGCCGAAGGAGCAGAGGCTACCAGCTTTTTGACAATTTATCCATCATTGCCACATGTGAGAGGTGTCTCACCAAATGAAAATTACTAAGAAAAAGCTAGGACGAGCGACAAAGTCTGGTTGGGGATGATTTAGAAGAAAGGCGAGTTCCACAAATCTATCCAAGTTCATTTAGTTTCCTGAGTGTCTACAGTGAGATACACTAAAGCCAACCTAGCGGAGTTAGGGCTGTAAAGCCCTCTCTTGCACTCAACTAGGAAACCCCGGAACCGCCTGCTTTACATGCCCTCCGAAATGTAGCTAGTGTAGGACTCGAACCCACAACCGTTCGGGTGAAAGTCCGTTCCACTAATCTACATGTCTTAACATAATTATCTAGTGCCTCAACTGAAATTAGAGGATAAAGAAAAACTGGACTTGGCGGGATTCGAACCCACGATCTACGCGTCGTGTTAACAGCTCGACCACTAGCCCGCACAAGAACAGTCTTTTTTTGTTTATCCTCTAATTTTAGTTATAACCTGGAGGTTACCTCTTCAACCAAAAGTTAATTTATAAAATCAGTGTTATATACCCCATATAGAATACTGCAATAATGTATCTAGCGCCTTGTCCTCAACATTGAATACTTATCGTATAGTATTTTTTTGTCTGAAATTCAGAGGTGCAGAAGAAGGCCTGACACAAAATTTGAAGGCACGCTGCGCCACTGATTACAGGTTGCTGCAAGTGAAGTACCGATAAGAAGCACTGTTATTCCACAACCGAAGACCAATAGCTTATATAAAAATGATTCATGATGCTCAATTAACAACAATCCAGGTAAATAATTATTATGAAAACAAATAATAATAAAGAAAAGAGTAAGTAAGTAATGATACAAAAAACTATTTATTAACCGTTTAGTTACCCTAGTTTGCACTTGTACAGGAGAGTGTTTATTTGAAACATTATAAATCTTGATACAGTTCCGGCATTTTTATATTATATTATATCGTATTTCTCTTATAATGCACTATGTTTACCCATATTGTGTTAAAAATATGAATGTCGCCATAACAATATATACTAAACTTGATGTTGCAAAACATGCCTTTTAATTATTTTAGCCTGTTTCAAGGGATTAATAAGGCGCCCATTCCACCGACCGGCTAGGGCTATTTACGAAAACGGTGACGTGGTAGCAGACATTCAAGACTTAGGCGGGGTTTCCACCGACCTCGCAATGCAGAATTGACGGAAATGTTTATTTTCCTCTATGCCATAGTTAAAATTGATCAATGATCATACACATTGGATTGGATTGGACACACGCGAGTAGCGGAAGTTTTTTTTTTGTAAAAAAATGGGTACTTGGAAAACCGCAGGGTCAAGGTCAGAAGATTTCTGAGACTAGCGTCGACCACATGAAAGTGCACGGTTGTCTATTTTCTAAGACACGGTTGTAAGAAAAGTGCAACCAAGAATTTGTTTTAGGGAGATTCATCTACCTACTGAGACTTCCGGGAATTCCTTCAAAACTTTTCATTTCATGACCCTAAATCAAAATGTTATGAATATATCAATATGTATATATACAATATATGTATGTATGTATGTAGCCTATGTATATATGTATATTGATTTTAGGAAATGCCCTAAGTTCCGTAAATATAATCCGATTTTAATGAAACTTGACACAAAAATCGATCATACTAATGTCTTGATCGAGTTTGTTAACCAGCTAGATCCACTATTTAGCTCCAAGAGGGCGGCCAATTAAAAGCTTATATAATTCACATCTCAGTTAATATTGATCACAGAGGAATGCAATTAAATCTGACTGAAAGCCCGTACTATTATCTACGATAATGGTAATTAACACTTTTTACGACAAATCAACGATTTCATGATGGCGTCCAGTGAAAATAATTTGGTAAGTAAAAGTAACTTTTATGAACTGTTCATAGTCGTCATTGTGGTTCGACATTTGGAATACAAGAGTGTTTTATGTGTTGATCTTGTGTTCGGGAAAATAATGAAGTATTTTTACATACATTTATTATTATTATATATTATAGGCCTATTATATAAAGCTTTTGTTGCTCAATAAAATAGTAGCCTAGTGTTTGAAGGCAGTGTGACTTATTAGTTATTGCATGTGTAATAATTACCTACAAGAGTAAGAGAGATAGAGCTAGTGCGCGAACCAGTTCCAGACTTACCGTAAGCCGGGGTTACCGTAAACCGGCGAAGTGAATCAGTTTTTACGCTTTTCATTCGGTAATCATTCGTTAACATAGCCCTGTTACATATTAGGCGTTATCAACAATAATATAGAAAATTCAACTACAAAGTGAAAAATAAATAATAGTTTAAAAAGCTAAAAACACGCGTTTAAAGAAAATTCCACTTAAAAATTGAAATTTTGTTTTTACAAATTTGCATTAAGAATAAGCTTTGTAAATAAGAAATAAATGTGAATATTATTGTAAAAAAGCGTGGGGTGCATAGTGTCAATAGTTATAAGCATTTTATTGATAGATATGAGTAGAAGGATCATCGAATGAAGAACCAGTAGAATCCGGGCTGATGGGCCGTGGTCAAAATGAAAGTGAACTTCCAAACGGTTCGCCAATATCTGAGGTCGACATCTTCAGTGGCGCTGCGTAGACTTCGGAGGTTATACCTCAGTGGCTCCGTAGCGAGTGACTGGGTAGGGGGCTGGATGTTGTTGTTGTTGTTGTGTTGAGAGTGAGAAATGTTTTGTTGAGAGCGAGCCCCCTACCCAGTCACTCGCTACGGAGCCACCAAGGTACAACCTTCGAAGTCTACGCAGTGCCACTGAAGATGTCGACCGCAGATGTTGACGAAACGTTTGTAAGTTCACTTTCATTTCGACCACGGCCCATCAGCCCGGATTCTACTGGTTCTTCATTTGACTCCGGCCGTGAAAGCCTTTGCAGTTACAGAAGGATCATTACTTTGATAGCCTAATACCTTAAATAGCACTTTAAATGAAATCTGCTGATCCCCACGTTTTTGCTTTCCAATTTATACGTAGTATAAGGAAAGCTTTGTGACGGTCGAAATTTTCGATTCCGAGATTTCAACGGATTTACACGTTTTGGGGTCCCAAGAACCCAAAAAAGTGTTTTTTACGAAATGTCTGTCTGTCGGTCTGTCTGTTCGTCGGTTTCCGGGCAAACTACTCGGTGGATTTGAGTGAAATTTGGCATGTAGGTTCACAAAAATCATACCTCGGGAGTTTTTATTTTATTTTGGGCTAACTCAATTTGGGGGGGTTTTATTCTCAAAAAACTCCAAAAAAAAGTCTAAGAAATTAATTTCTCAAAAACGGCCCCAACAATTTCTTTTAAATTCGCATATATTGTAGTCGTTATTAATGTTGATAAAAAGCTGGGGGTCGCTTACCCCTTAATAGTTTGCTTCTGGGGGTAAAAAAATAAAAATAACTTAATTTTAATGAAAAATGACTAAAAAATAATATTTCTGCGAAACTTTTCTATCGATGATTTCTACCTTCAGGCATGTTTTAGGTGTTGAGTTGAGTAACGAAACCGGACAGTTTGCGTTCCCAAAAACCTATTTGCTTTTGCGCAAAAATTTTTTTTTTGAAAAAATGATAGAAACTTCACGCTGAAATGCATTGCCTGCCCTGCCATTATTACTGTGTTGTAATGTGTTTTAAATATATTGAGGCTACCTCACCTCCAGTGACGTCAGGTGGACACCCCCCCCCCCCCGAGATATCCGAAATTTAACCATAGGAAAATTATTTACCATGAAATTATTCATTTTCTCTCCCTGCTAATTGATAAATTGGAAAGCATGTTCGAGTAAACTAGGGCCGGTTCTTTTACAATAATATAGCCTACATTTATTTCTTATTTACACTGAGTTTATTCTTAATCCAAATAATTTTGGCCGATTGTTTCTTACAATGGACTAATTTTATTTCGTTTTGTAAATTTTTATTTTTATATTTTATTGTTGTTAGTTATTTAAGTTAAATGTTAGATTTTAAGTGTTTTTAGTTTAGTTATAATTGTATTGTACTGCATTGTACTGTGTGTTTCAATATAATTATTCATTCATTCATTCAAATTTGTTAAATTTTATTTTCAATTTTTTAGTGGAATTTTCTTTAACGGCGTGTTTTTAGTTTTTAAACTATTATTTATTTCTTTTTTATTACATATAGCGTGGGTAATCTAGCGTAGAGGAAAAGCAGGGTCTGCGGAATCTCCCTACACCTAATCGGCCAGGGCCGAAAGGGAATTCTTTTTTATTTGCGAAATTGAGTTATAGCCTAATCTGATTTAGTCATGGGCTCTACCTTTGCATGTATCGAAAAAAATTGAATATTAAAAAATCAGCCTGAAAGTTTTGGCTTGACCTAGACTGTAGGCTGTAGCCAACTATAAAGACAACACTCTATATACCCTGCTTAAAAATTAAAGCATACGGTGCACAGCTATTGCTACAAATAAATGTAAAAGACGTTTGCAGCATTTTTCAAGAGCTATAAGAAGATAAGCTGCAATTATTATTGCTCACAAAGCACATAAAGCTCCAATTTGTCTTTGAAGGAAGCGATTCAAGTGGACACTCCATATTTCTATCTCTCCTTGTCATATTTTTCTTCTTCTAATAATGTTGTTGTTAACTCCTCCAATCCGTCCTTCTCAAGATTCAAGAACCCCCAGATAATTGCGTTTTCCAAGAGAGTCGATTTTCTAATGATTTTTATACCATAACAATGTAGGCTTATTCCCCTGCTTTTACCATTTATAACTTTAGAGAAAGGAAAATCGAGATAGGCTACATTATAAAAGTCAAGAGCCCTTTGTTTGAACCCTTTGCGTTCCGAAACCATTGATCAGATTGTGATCGTTGACTCCCTGTGGGTCTACTATTGAATTCAATTGATATGACTTTATTGAAGTACTAAAAGGCGAACAATAAGGCGGCTATTCCATTTGTAAATATTCCGTCATCTGTGCATCAATAATTGATGCGATTTTTGTTTTACTCCATTTTAAAATTGATCAATGATCATAGAGTAAAATCACGCTTTGCAAACAATAACAAACTAAAATTAAACAATGGAGTCGTCTGGAGATGATAAATAATTGTAATTAAGTTCTTGAGAACGAACGAATTATTTTATAATTCAAATCATAAAATTTCTTGTAGATTATAAAATTAAAAGAAAGACGGCGGCCAAACTTACAAAATTGAAAAAAAAAATTGAAAACAAAAATGGTCATAAATCATTGAAGACAAGTTTTTTTAGATGTGGAATGAGGTGTCAAAATATAAATGCAACATTGCTGATATTTCCGTCAATGACATTATCAATATTGAAGAAAAACTGACAAGTGGAATAGCCACCATAGACTATAAAGTCTAAAGTCTTGTTTTCATGCTAATAACCATTCCGTGGTTGGAGACCGTTATCAATATGGCTGCTAGTGTAGCCTGCACAAGATAAGTACGCAATTTGGCGGGGAAACTAGTGATAAGTGTAGCCTGCACAAGCTAAGTACAGAGTTTTTGACCGGGTCCAGGTAATCCTTTCTGCTATGCTGCAATGTGTAAGACTTCGATATTTTTTGCGTTGGTACTTATCTCCGATAGTTGGCTTATGATTAACGGGTGCCTCGTAAGGCATATTATGGCTCCCGCCGCTCCAGTTAGGCGCCCATTCCATTGACCGGCTAGGGCTATTTCCAAAACGGTGACGTGGTAGCAGACACTCAAGACTTAGGTAGCTTAGGTAACTTAGGTAGGTAGGTAGTCTCCAACGACCTCGCATTGCAGATTGCAAGTGACATTGATGGAAATGTTTGTTTTTCTTTTTATAGAAATCTATTAAAATGTTTGTAATTAACATATCCCATGAAGCCATTTTTTAATTTTAGTTTGTTTGTTTGTGATTTTATTGTATGATCATTGATCAATTTTAACTATGGCATAGAGGAAAATAAACATTTCCGTTAATTCTGCAATGCGAGGTCGGTGGAAACGCCACCTAAGTCTTGAGTGTCTGCTACCACGTCACCGTTTTGGAAATAGCCCTAGCCGGTCAATGGAATGGGCACCTTACCCTTGGCACTAAATAACAGGCGTCAGCGTCGCTGCAATCTGGTCAAAAACACCTTCACCGTATGGGTGTGTGACACCCGGACAGAAATTTACAGAAAACACATTAAGAGCTGTCGTCAATAGCAGACGTTCACCAGATCATGTGTTGTATTGGGCTACAAGAACGCTAAAGTAAAATAAAGTTTGGTTTTCCTTAAGGGAAAGTAGGAAACAGAGGGAAACTGACTACTGAGGGAATCGAAAAATAGAACTCCAGTTTTTCTACGTAGAAAAATTATGAAATGGAAACGTGTATCTCTTTCTACGTTTCCCACTTTACCCGACCGGTAGGTTGGGGAACTGCACTTTGGAAATCGAAAACGGCCATATTTGTTTTGTTTTGAATTTGCATTTTGCTTTTTATTAGAACCTGTTACCTGGCCTCGTAGCAGTACAAAAAATGTACCCCCCTTCCCCCCTCCTATACTCCTTTGTTACCTTCTTTCCCCCCTTCTTATACTCCATATACGATAATTTAAGTTATATTTTACTATGTATACTGTTATTAAGTTATGGTTAACATGAAAAAAAGACTTTATAGTCTTATTCTTCGCCATTTGTATTGCAATAAAGTAGTTTATTCATTCATTCATTCATTCATTCATTTTTATTTAATTTAAAAAATGAGCTCTGCGACAGAAACTATTAAAAGAACCGGTCCGAGTTTACACGAACATGCTTTCCAATTTATCAATTAGTAGATAGAGATAATGGGTTATTTCATAGTAGGGCCTAAATAATTTAATAATAATGACACGGCACGCAATGTATTGGAGCGTGAATTTCATATGATTTCTTAAAAAAATAATTTTTTCACAAAACCGAATACATTTTTGGGAAAGCAACCTGTTCGGTTTTGTTACTCGCTAGTAACACCTGAAACATACCTGAAGATAGAAATAATCGATTGAAAGGTTCGCCGAAAAATTATTTTTTAGTTGTTTTTCACGAAAATTGACTTATTTTTATTTTTTACCGTCAGAAGAAAACTATCAAGGGGCAAGCGGCCCACCGCATTTTGTTAAAATTAATAACGACTATACAATATATGTGAATTTAGAAGAAATCGTTGCAGCCGTTTTTAAGAAATAATTTTTTAGACGTTTTTTTGGAGTTTTTTAAAAATAAAACCCCCCAACTTGAGTTAGCCCAAAATAATAATAAAAAAAAAAAAAACCGTCCCGAGGTATGATTTTTGTGAACGTACATGCAAAATTTCATCAAAATCGACTGAGTAGTTTGCCCAGAAATCGATGAATAGACAGAGCGACAGATAGACAGACATTTCGTAAAAAACACTTTTTGGGTTCCTGGGACCTGAAAACGTGTAAATGCGTTGAAATCTGGAATTCGAAAATTTTCACAAAGCTTTCCTTATACTACTTACGTATAAATTGGAAACCACCGTCCACCTGACGTCACTGGAGGTGAGGTAAATTCTAGAATTCTAGATAGGTCAGACACATTACCACACAGCAATACTGGCAGGGCACGCAATGCATTTGAGCGTGAATTTAAAAAAAAAAACATTTTTTTTTACAAAACCGAATGCTTTTCTGGGAAAGCAACCTGTTCGGTTTTGCTACTCAATGTAACATCTAAAACATGCCTGAAGGTAGAAATCATCGATAGAAAGGTTTCGCAGAAAAATTATTTTTTAGTCATTTTTCATTATAATTTAGTTATTTTTATTTTTTTACCCCAATAAGCAACCTATCAAGGGGCAAGCAACCCCCCGCATTTCGTTAACATTAATAACGACTACAATATATGTGAATTTAAAAGAAATCGTTGGAGCCGTTTTTGAGAAATAATTTTTTTAGACGTTTTTTTGGATTGTTTTGAGAATAAAACCCCCCCTAATTAAGTTATGGTCCCGAGGTATGATTTTTGTGAACGTACATGCCGAATTTCATCAAAATCGACCGAGTAGTTTGCCCGGAAATCGACGCACAGACAGACAGACAGACATTTCGTAAAAACCAATTTTTTGAGTTCCTGGGACCTTAAAACGTGTAAATCCGTTGAAATCTCGGAATCGAAAATTTCGACCATCGCAAAGCTTTCCTTATACTTCGTATAAATTGGAAAGCAACAATACAGTATGTGTAATAAGACTTCATGATATGCCATCCACCCTGTGCATTGGCGGCAGCCTAATGCTATGGAGTCATACTTAACAATAATGTGATGAAACATTGGTAGAGTGGTCTGGGGCACTCAGCAAGATTCCTGCTCAAAAAAATAAGGCCTATAATATTTTATTGACATTGAAAGTATATATAGTAAGCAACAAAGAAAGAAAAATGGAAAGTATAGTAAAAAAAACTAATAATTAACTTAAAAATATTATTATTATAAAATTATAAAGTAAAAAATAAAAAATAAAAATAAAAAATCTATGTGCGAACCGTGGAGTTCTATCTTCAAAATCAATGAGACGGTGTGACAAAATTTGCGTTTTTAATGGAGACTTCATCTTTGACAAAATTGTCAAGTACGTTGTTGAGATCCAAAGAAACCCGCTGAGTCTCTCACATGAAGTTGACGTCTTCAAATAAGTTTTCACTCCTTTTGAAAAGAAACATTTCGTTCTTTACTATAGCTCTCATACTGTATATGGGTAGCGTAGCGTAGGCTACATTTTCTACTCGCTCTCGTGAGCTGCAAAAGATTTTTAGGACTGCTTCGGTATTAATCGACACAGAGTCGGTGCGAGGGTGCAAATTTTTACTTCATAAAATTTAAAAAAAACTACGGCTGATGAAATTCTTCTGTTACTTAAAGTACACTTCACCGGAAACAGAATTTAAATTATGTCTCAGGTTTTGTGCTATTTTTTTTTTTTTTATAACGAACACTCTCAATGTTAAGGTACGGTAAATGTTGTGTCACATTAAAAAAAAAATTAAAGATTAATCGCATACAAACAATTTAATGAATGTATCCGATTGACCTCTTCAGTCGCCTCTGCAGGTTAGTACCCGTGTTGAGTTAATGACTCATCGCACAAGTGCAAGCACGTTACCGCCTATAGTAGTAGTAGTAGTGTTCGTCAGGTTAATAACGACTTAGGCCTCATATTTGGGCCCATAGAGCGACCCCGACTTGACTGTCCTATGCCAGCCCATAGGACAGTGGACCTCCTGATTATAGTGGATTCCGAACCACTTGGGAAACACAGTGAAGTCACACGATTAGTTCGGAGGTGACCAGGACAAGTCCTACCATGCTTCCCTACCGGCACTGTGCACACGACCAAGTTATCTGCAGCTTTGAACCTGCTCTGGTCCGCTGGATTCAACTTGGTATGGCGGCCGGCTTACCACCTATAGCCATCGAAGTCAATATATTTGTGATTATATAATCATGGCCGTGCCCAGGGGGGTGGTCCATGGGGTTCGGACCCCCCCCCCCCCGAAATCAAATCCTGGGCCTTGATTATATTCAAAGTTTTCACGGTATTTGCAGAACTCTTGAGAGAGCTAACTAATATATACTTTCCCCTTCTTGAAACCCTATTATAAATAAATAAATGGTGACTTTTTGTTCTATTACTAAGCCAACCTAGCGGAGTTACGGCTACAAAGCCCTCTCTTACACTCAACTAGGAAAGCCCGGGACCGCCTGCTTTACATGCCCTTCGAAGCATGGCCAGAAAATGTAACTATAGTGTAGGACTCGAACCAACAACCTTTCGGGTTTAATGCATTTTGTTGATTTATTTTATACACCTTTAAAAAAAATCCTTATAGAAAACGTCATTTCTAGTAGGGAAAAAATATTATTGCCAATCAATTAAAAGTTTGATAGATAAAAAGGGGGTCACATGACTGCAAAATGTGACGTAATTTGGGATTCTGGGGAGTAGTCGCCAGTAATTGTATACAGTATGTTAATGTGACGTCATTTTGTGACGTGTCATGGGTGACATATCACCCTTGTCCACTGGTGTTTCTCTCTCATATTTAAAGCTCTAATTCAATCTAACAGAAACTGGGCTACACCAACTAACATAAAAAAAACTAAAAAAAAAACACATTTACTGTTTATTATGTTCTACTCACTTTTGATGCATTTTGAGTTTACAATGGTTGAATCACTCGAGTCTCCAGTAAAAACAGGTTACCCCCCCCCCCCCCCCAATCGTTTTTCCGAGGAGCGGGCGCAACAGGTGTTCAATTTTCAGTATGTAACCTTGGCTTTCACTGACTTCTCTCATCCTCTCCCTATCGGACCTTCCAAATTTATTTGTTTCTATTTGTTTGCACCAAACTATAGACTTTCTTTTGAAGTACAGGTATAGGCTATTCCAAACGTATACACTCATTTCCTATTTAAATTGTTCAGATAGAATTAAATATATTTTCTTAAAAATTTATCCTTCGTGCGCATCGGCCAATTTTGTATCATGTTTTTTTTTTTTTTTTTTTTGACTGGTCAATGTTCGCACTAGTCCTTGATTATTTTTCCAGCTAAGGCGGCTATTCCACTGACGATTTTACTTCATAGGCTATTTGATTTTGCCATTGACGTTTGTTTTGTTTTAATGAGACTATTATGTAGATACTTACCTCATCTATTATAAATTAGCTTATAATATGGTAGCAGACAATCAAATATGAAGTAAAATCGCCGGTGGAATTGCCGCCTAAATCAGTGCTCATTGTTAAATATAATGAGTTGTGCCCCTAAATGCTCTGGAGATATAAAACACGTCTTACTCTGAGTAACGCATATCACTGTAATAACATACTACCATTAACAGGATATACAATTAAACCATTGGCGGTAAAATCAAACTAAACCATCAGAATTATTATTACTGACACTCGTCTCCTCTCACTGTAATGCACAGTTGCATAACTTAATATTTGCAGAAATGTACTTGTCAATGGTTATTTTTCGTGTTGAAAATTTTTCCATACCACAGTGTAACACTAACACAGCCTACTTCAGAGGCGTAAAGTTTTAGAATGATGGCGGGGGCAAAACTAAGTAGACCTTATGACGTCATCAGGCAGGATTTAAGGAAAAAATGAAATTATAAGAGGAAAATAGGAGGGTTTTAAGCATTGTAATAGTTGTAAAGTATAGCTGTAGATTTTATAAAGCTAAAAAAGGAATGCTTATATTGCTGCAAAGGGGGCCATGAAGTATGAACCACGTCTTACAATGCTCGAGGCTGGGGAGGGGGGGGGGCAAGTTGAACCGTGTCCCCGCCAACTTTACGCAGAAAAATTATTTCTTCGCCATTTTTCATGAAAATTGAGTCATTTTTATTTTTTTGTGCCCAGAACAAAACATCAAGGGGCACGCGACATTGTTGACATTAAAAACGACTGCATGCGTATTTTGTTTTGTAATTTGTTTACGGCCAACGCTGTCATCTTGGATTTGTGAAGACTAACATGTTAAAGGTTATAATATTATGCTGTCGGTGTGACTTTTTATAGGGTTTATTTCTTTTAATGTAACTGCAAAGGATTTCGCGGCCGGAGTCATATGAAGAATCAGTAAAAACTGGGCTTGTCAATATGAAAGTAAACTTCCAGCATAGTCAACTTTCAAATCGACCACGGCCCATCAGCCCAATTTCTACTGTTTCTTTATTTTTTTAGTTAATTGTTTTAAGTTATTTTTAATAATGGGTGATATTGATGTCATTTCTTTTTTTCAAATTTTGGATTGGCACCTTTAATTTGAATTTATGTCTACTGCTTAGGATATACTTGTATACCCATATAATATAATACGGTCATTTTGTTACATTTTTTGCTGCTTTTCCTCTTGTCCCCTGATTGGTCCAACTTCTAATACGGATTTGTGTTCACATTCAAAATATTCGTGTAACAAAATACGCCTTACAATATAATATGTGAATTAAAAAAAGTAGTTGGAGCCGTTTTTGAGAATAATGTTTTTACCATTTTTTGTTTTTTTGTTTTTTGTAGGTAAAACCCCCATAATTATTTATTGAGTTAGCCCAAATTAAAAAAATTCTCCCGAGGTATAATTTTTGTGAACCTGCATGCCAAATTTCACAGGGTAGTGTACCCACAAATCGACAAACAGACAGACCGACAGACATTTCGTTCCTCGGACCTCAAAACGTGTACGGCACGGCACGGCGTCAAATGGCCTACCAGCTAAGGACGGGCGTTGGCTGAAGAAGAAGAAGAAGAAGAAGATCTCCAAGAACTGGTGATGGACAACAAAGTCTGTCATGTCCCTCATAATCTTCAATTAATTATTCCAACGAATGCCGACCGTCCACACGGCTCCCGGCCTGTCCCATGAGTCACTGTTCCCAGAACATGTCAGGTCAGATCACTGACCCCCCGCCAAGCCTGGATATCATCCGATCTCGACCAAAGGCGTAACTGCGTCGCAGTAAAACATGACCTGGACAGACCACCTGATGAGCTGATGCAACTTCTAGGTACTTTGACTACAGGTAGGCTAATTAGGCTGTATAGGTAGTAGAAACGTACAAGACGTAAATGATGACTGCAGTCCGCAGAGGAGCACTAGGGCCGAGATTACAAATAGATATATAAAAGGGCTGTTGTTGTTTCCAACGCCTGCTTTCAGCATTTCAGCTTTAAGCAACCCTGTCAGCCTGGCAGGGGGAGTGAGTATGTTTGTTAACTTGAGGCATCCTAAGGGCAGACTCTTTCCCCTCGGGTGAAAGGGGAGTTGACTGACAGGGTGGACCTCCTGATTTTAGTGGATTCCGAACCACTTGGGGAACATGGTAAAGTCACACAATTGAATCGGAGGTGACCAGGACTCGATACGTACGTAGACTGACTGGTATAATCAGTGCGTTATCATGTCCCACCATGTTCCCCTGCCAACGCTGTGCACACTACCAAGTTTGCCGCAGTTTGAAACATGCTCTGCTCTCATGGATTCAACATGGTAAGGCCGTTGGCATAAGGGGACAGGGTCCACCCAAACATTTCTTTTTTTTTTTAAATTACTCCATTACATAAGGATTCCGCCAACAGCTTTCTTGCAACCCAATACAACACCCATAATCTGGTGAACCTCCGCCATTGACGAGAGCTGATCACGTCTTAATGTGTTTTCTGTCCATTACTTCCCGGGTGTCGCATAGAAGGCCGAAAGGTTCCGCTGCTACACCTAGCCTATACGGTGAAGATGTTTTTGAAGGTAGTCCCGTAGTTAACGTAAATTCCGCCACTGAATGGTGTCTGGGTAGGTTCTTAGGCGCCCAATCCACCGACCGGCTAGGGCTATTTACAAAAACGGTGACGTGGTAGCAGACATTCAAGACTTAGGTGGCGTTTCCACCGACCTCGCATTGCAGAATGCAAATGACATTGACGGAAATTAGAATTTTTCTTTTTATAGAAATCTATTAAAATGTTTGTACTTAACATATCCCATGACGCCATTTTTTAATTTTAGTTTGTTTGTGATTTTACTGTATGATCATTGATCAATTTTAACTATGGCATAGAGGAAAATAAACATTTCCGTCAATTCTGCAATGCGAGGTCGGTGGATACCCGTCTTGAATGTCTGCTGCCACGTCACTGTTTTTTTCAAATAGCCCTAGCCGGTCGGTGGAATGGGCGCCTTAACAATAGTTTTTAAGCCGCCACTGGCTAACACGTGTCCTCTTAACAGGTCAGATTACACACGTGCAGGCTACGTGCGTATCTGCATGTCCAATCCAACCCCAACTAAAAACTTGAATGGACCCTCCTACAAAATGTAGCATGTGTACAGGAGGCTACAGAGTAGAGTGGTTTGCCATATTAGGCAAGCTAATTTTCAATAGACCGCCTTGATCTGGCTACGTGCAAGTTACCACGAGTTCAGTCTCACTCGTTATCGTCATTTAATAATTAATTTAAATTGTTGAATTGACAGCCCGAATTTCTTCTTTGCATCTTTGCCCCCTCCCCCGTGCTGTGCCAGTTTAAGTTTCTACTGTTGATAAATATAATTTCAACATAGGGCCTGCTACTACTATTGTACATATATTTTATGCAAGTATATAATTATATAGTGTACAAATGGGTACCTATGGGCCCAAATGCCAAATTATGGCCTGGGTCCCGACACCAAGACAGTGGCGTAGCCAAGGGGGGGTCAGCTGGGTCTGTGGATCCCCCCAAATTTAGGAAAACAGCAAATTTTTTAGATATTTATTTTAAAAAATTCCCT
Source organism: Psococerastis gibbosa (assembly GCA_963971405.1). Classification (NCBI taxonomy): domain Eukaryota; kingdom Metazoa; phylum Arthropoda; class Insecta; order Psocodea; family Psocidae; genus Psococerastis; species Psococerastis gibbosa. The sequence continues at coordinate 43,917,412 of OZ020489.1, read as the reverse complement.
GGTCTGCAAAATCAATTTTTTTTGCCGAGTAGACCCCCGAACCCCCTTGTTATCTGTAATATTCTTCACAATATGTCAAATATATACATTACTGCAGTCAAAGTGCGTAAATTCCACTATTATAGGCCTATTCTTTTCAAAATAATTCCGCCGGGACAGACCCCCGACCCCCCTTTCTTGCAGTAGGCCTACTATTCTTCGGCTGTAAAACCTAAACGTTATTAGAATACGTTACAAGACATATATGCATAAAAATGTGTAAAATTCCACATTTCAGGCATATTTTTTTCAAAAACCTTCCCCAAACCCTCGGGTGTCTGGTCAAGGGAAAGTAAGGAACTTAAGATCATGCCCCTAATTAGAAGCTGCGTACGGCCTTGAGTCTTTGAGAACGGCTTTCCTCTTTTACTACTAATTTACGAAAACTGGGGGAGGGGGGAGCGCCGAATGAAACACCGCCCCCTTCGAAAGCCTATTCTCAGTGGGCAAACTTTATATATTAATGTTGCAAAAAAACTGGACCCCCCAAAAAAAAATCTGGCTACGCCGCTGCTCCAAGATCATCCACACACGCATATGGCCTTTCAGTTGGTACAACCATTTCATTGTGTTATTGCTCACCTATTTAAACAGTACGTTAGTACATACATATATACAATATTAGAAAAGCTTTGTCATCATCGATTTCGAGATTGCAACGGATTTGCACATTTTGAGGGTCCCCAAAACTCAGGAACCCAAAAAGTGTTTTTTTACGAATTAATATGTGTCGGCCTGTAGGCTAACTCGAGCCAAACTATTCGATAGGATTTGATGAAATTCGGCATGTAGAGTAACAAAATGTAAAATCATAAAAAAGGGGTAATTGTTTCACTTTTAGATAACATAATTTTGGGGGCTTTATACCCTAAACCCCCCCCCCCCCCCCAAACGACTGAATGAAAGCCAATGACGGATATTAAAAAAATCATTCTAGCTACTAATTGACTATAGCTTTTGAGGGGAAAAAATGGGTTCAGGAGAAAAGTGCAAAGGTGAACCATATGACGTCAGAGAAATTGATAACTGATAAGGACGCAGCTGCGTGAATGGGCGTATGTATATACAATACTAGTAGTAATCCTAGTGCGTAGTTATCAATCAAGTCCACTCACCCTTGTTACATTACATAATACGATATACGACATGTAGAGTAGTGGTATAGGTACCGACTTTCACACGAAAGGTTGTTGGTTCGAGTCCCACACTGGCTACATTTTCTGGCCATGTTTCGGAGGGCATGTAAACTAGGCAGTCTCGGGTCTTCCTATTTGAGTGTAAGAGAGGGCTTTATAGCCCTAACTCCGCTAGGTTGGCTTAGTAATAGAACAAAAAAGTTAATATTTATTTATTTATAATATAGCCTATTATACGCACAGCCTAATGAGCCTATTGGCTAACAGGGCCCTGTTCATCGCACTTCTCAGCAAAATTATTATTTCTACCTCCCTCCAGCTCCAGCATCCATACCTAAAATTCATTACAATATATATCATACAATATATTAGGCCTATGTACATGTATCAGACCTATTGCAACATACGGCTCGGAAACCTGAAATCTAACTGTTAATGAGCAAACAAACTGAAAGAAAGAAAGAAAGAAAGAAAATTGTCCTTATTTTCCATATTATGGGCGAATTGAAAGTATTGGAAAGAAAAATAATAAGGATGATCATCAATACTCAACGGAGAAGACATAGTTCGGTTCATAAAAGTGCAACGCATGGGATGGCTGCGACACGTCGTAAGAATGTCAGACGGCCGCATGCCGAACAAGATGTACAAGCAAGCGTGACAGGAAGACGACTGGCCGGACGTCCTCGAAAACGCTGGAAGGATGAGTTGGAAACTGACCTTCGCGAGTTGGGAGTCCGTAGAGGGTGGAGCGTTGTACAAAGCTGAGATGAATGGAGGAGTATTGTCGAGCAGGCGGAAGCTCGCATCAAGGGCTGTAAAGCCAGAAGACGAAGATCATACATTATAATTATTATGTAAATAAAACCGTACCCAGGCGTTTTAGGCCTGCCCACCTCATTGTCTTTAAGACCTGTGTGTAGAGGCGCCAGAATCGTGGAAAATGAACATGCATTCCGCAGTACGTGAGGTCCGTTGACCGCTGTTACTACTTAGCCAGTAGCGAGTCCAGTATTGCTGACAGGCTCTTTGCATAATATGGCGCAGCTCATGAATGAAAGTCCAGATGCGTAGAATATAAAAGACGCGTAATTAAGTCTACTGACCCGCCACTGATTGGGCCAAACAGCTCAGTTGACCTTTCAGGCTACTACGCATTCGAGCATTCCAATCGAAGTTATAGCGGAAGAGGCGTTGATACCTACTTGGAAATAATACCACTCACAATTGCACGGTGGCTGCCACTTATGCAATTTGAATTTCGCGCCAATTTGGGTCTTAGCTGAACCGCTATAAGAACCGGAACACAAGGGTTCGAGATTCCGCGCGAGATTTCAACGGATTTACACGTTTTGAGATACCAGGAACTAAAAAAGTGGTTTTTACGAAATGTCTGTCTGTCGGTCTGTATGTCTGTCGGTCTGTATGTCTGTCGGACTGTCTGTCGATCTTTCTATCGGTCGGTCTGTCGATCTTTCCATCGGTCGGTCTGTCGGTCTGTCTGTTCATCAATCAAAATATTTCGCATTTAATTCTTTTCTAGTTAAACCACCGAATCAAATTTCCGTGTGTGTAAATTGCCTTTTATGTAAATTAAAGACCAAAAGAGAAATACTACAGTATATTTTCAGTACTATAGGCCCTACTCCAGGTGCAAAAGGAGGACATTTTCTTGGTTTTGGAGGACAGGAGGACACATTGGCAAAAAAGAGGACATGCTGGACATGTCCTCCAGGCTACAAAACGTTGTCACTACACTACATTAATTTTACATTAATATACTTACAAGTCAGTCAACCAGGGCATATTTTAAGAAATTTTCACTGGGTGGCACAAATTGAAATCCTAAATAGTACATATAGTAGTGTACACTTCGCTTGTATCCACCTATCCCCCCCTCCATAAATAATTTCAGATTAGGTCTAAAGTTACTATTTTTAATAATGGATTGGGTAGTATACCTAGTTCAAAATAATCACACTTCTTCACTATTACCAAAACCATATAGGCCTACATTTCAAAAAGCAAAACGTTAAAAACAAAATTGGCGTCATAAATACGACGGACAACGTAACTTTTGACTATTTTTTTCTAATTTCTAGTTTAGTTAGTGTTGGAATTTGACATTTGTGCCCAATTTCTGTGGGGCAATATGCCGAAAAGTGGGGGGCAAAATCACCTCACTGGGGGTCACGCTTGCCCTAATTGGGCCTCCCTAAACTATGCTCTGCCAAGGCCGTAGCCAAAGGGGGTTCATGTGGTTTTAAACCCCTCCCCCCCCCCTCCGAAATGAAATGGCTTGATACTAGATAGAATCGGATTTTGAGAGGAAAAATAAAAACTACTACGTAATATCCAATGAAATTTCTGAACCCCCCCCCCCCCCCAAAAAAAAAGATCCTGGCTACAGCCTTGTTCTCTGCAGTCAACCTTTTAGCATTGAATATATAACAATTCAATGCTATTAGTAAATAAAAGACTGACTGAGAAGAAGGGGGAACACCCGTTACAACCTCGCAAGGCCGTAGCCAGGGGGGGGGTTCCTGGGGGTGAAAGTCTATCATCTCAAAAAACTCCAAATTAGTGCCCCCCCCCCCTGGTCTCAGAAAAATAAATTAAACTAACGTGATTTTCAGACTTCAGTTTGAGCCCACGTGTACGCATCCACGTTGTCCAGTAGCCATTTCACCCCATACTTAGCCTATGAGGTCGGCTCCAGCGAACTCGATATTAATTATGCCGGCTTGTGATTGGTCGTCGTAGCCGAGCCCTCGTCACACCATTCATTCATTCGGAATGACTGGTCTCTACGGATGTGACGTCTTTACGCAACTGTCACTGTTTGATTTTCAAGAGCCACATCTGTAGAGACATTGTCATCTTGTAGTTACCCGAATGATTTACGACTATATCTTCTATATATAAAAATGAATCCCTATTTCCCTTGGTCACGCCATCACGCGTGAACGCCTGGGGCGATTTCACTATTTTTTTTTTCCTGTTGTGTTTGTTATTGTTATGAGAAGGTTCTTATGACAGAAAAAATTTAAAAAATTGCGCGAATATTAAAAAATTTGAAAATTCTGGAAATTGAAGTTGATAATCGTTGGGTTGTTCCATTGGAGAAATTAAACATGAGTATAATTTTATTGTAGCCTAGCTAGCAAACTTTTATTATTATTAATATTATTTTATTATTATATTACATATTACAACAGGACAAGGACATTGCTCCTTGGCCCTTAAATGTAATACATATAGTCTAAGTCTAAGTCAATACGATTAAAAAATTTATTTAAAAAAACTACTTATAAACAAAGCACAAAATAATTAATTAAAAATTGTTTTACAAGTACATACATACAACGTACAATAAAGTACAACAACATACAACGTAAAAAATAAATAAGAAAAAATAAAATATGAATAAATAGTAAGCATACGGTTAGCCAGCCGCCATACCAAGTTAAATCCAGCGGACCAGAGCAGGTTCAAAGATGCAGGTAACTTGGTCATGTGCACAGTGCCGGTAGGGCAACATGGTAGGACTTGTCCTGGTCACCTCCGAACTAATCGTGTGACTTCTCTGTGTTTCCCAAGTGGTTCGGAATCCACTATAATCAGGAGGTCCACTGTCCTATGGGCCCACACCGTGGCCTGGGACTGTGTCAAACCATACTACTACTACTAAGCATACGGTTAACTACTCAGGTGTTACTTTACTGGACAGTCTATATGATGTCTGATAATTTTGAATAGTAAAAGCAAGTCAAGGAATTTCCGCCTTTTTGAAAGACTATGAAGCGAAATGTTAAAATTTTGATGCTTAAGAACTTATTCTGGAGCCTTTCAATGCATTGTTAATTTCTTAGTGGGTTTGTTGTGTAATTAATTTCATTTTGTATTGTATGATAAATATATTTCTTTCTTTCTTTCTTTCTTTCTTTCTTTCTTTTTCTTTGGACGTGCTTTGAATAGAGCGGGCACCAGACCGTTGAGGCGTACTCCAATCTGCTTTTACTGATATCAACGCGTGCGACCAAGTTCCATATACACCGCCGATGAGCTGTCCAGCAAGTACATCTCCACAGCGAGTTTACGGCATTTTACCCACTTTCCAACCATCACTGTAGCTCACCCAGTTGTCCGATTGACCAGGCTTTAAATACAGCACAGAACCCCAATTTAAAAATTCAGCACTCTAGCATGATTGGTTGCTGAAATCCAAACACCCCAAAACCACGCTTTTCGTGTGGATTCACTCACTCACTAACTCACTCACTGACTGACACAAATTATAGCCCACTTCCAGATGTGCTGGAGATGTGAAACTCAGGAATTAGTCTCTTCTTACCATCAAACCCCCAGAATAAATAAAACAACCCGAAAAAGTTTTATGATAACTTAGCAATCACGCAATGAATTTTACGTACTTAGCTTACGGCCGAGCATATCTATGGCACGCTCATCCCATCCACGTGTGCAGGACAACTGAAATTTTAGATTGGGTTCATTCTTGCCATTTACAATTTTTTCCACTTTATTCAGAAAATTGATTACATAACTTAACGTAGTCACTTAACGAAAGCTATCTTCTAGATGTGCTTAACACCTAGGTAGGAATGTAGGTATATCTATATAGTGGTTCGCATGTTGTTTATTGTTCTTTCTTTCATATGGGCTTTCTATAACTTGTCAGTCTTCTAGTTACTCTGGTGCTAGCTAGACTCTCGAATTCTCGAATCTTCACTTTTCAAATTTATTCTCGATCTTCCATCTTGGCTGTTCCGCGGTTCCAGCATTTTTCACCATACATAGTACAGCCATGCATGGTGAAAAGATGACTAATTCTTCCTCTGTCTTTCAATTTTTTTAACACGCCATGCACACATTTCAAGTTATTTGTTATTTGTACAAAAAGATATGATATCCAACCCAAAACCCTCCGTGTAAAAAATACCAAGTTCCTTCGGCCCATCAAAGTTGTGATATCCAGATGGGCCAAGTTCTTGTAATTTTTCTCTTTAAATATTTTCCCTAAAATTTTTTTTTTTTTTTTTTTCAGAACTTGGGTGCTTCCCTTACAAAACTCTTCGTAGTTTCATATCGTTTATTAGAGGTATACCTACGTAACGACACTGTGGCCTCAGTTGCAAATTTGCCATTTAGCCATATCTTATGTGTCATCATTGGCCAATTACAGCAAGTGTCAGTGTCAAGGTACATAAGCATGAAGAAGCACCAAGTTCGGAAAAAAAAAAAAATTAATTTTTTAGAGAAAATATTCAAAGAGAAAAATTACAAGAACTTGGCCCCTCCTGATATCACAACATACATAGGCAGAAAAAAGGAGCTTGGCCCATCTGATGGATATCACAACTTTGATGGGCCAAAGGAACTTGGTATTTTTTACACGGAGTGTTTTGAGTTGGATATAGTATTTCGTTGTGTTAACGGATGTAGGCCACACTCGGGCATTTGCCTAGTGCAGTGGCGTGATTTTTGCTTTCCAATTTATACGTAGTATAAGAAAAGCTTTGTGATGGTCAAAAATTCTTATAAATTGTTGTTGTATTGTGCATTGTTGCATTGTATTGTATTAAAATATATTCATTCATTCCCATGTCCATAAGCTAAGTGCAGGGGACTGTTCCAGAGGGGTCACGAGTTGTGGAGTGCCGCTGCGCCGGTACCTGAGTTGCCCCTTATGAATGGGGGTTGTGTGCAACGCCAGATTTTCATTTTGTTGGGTAAAAAAATATTTAGTATCCATATATATTTTATTTACAAGTGTGTTTTTTAGAATAATAGGAGCGACTTACCGCAGGACTAGTCCGTGAGCGGTTTATGCTTTTACACAAATAATTTATGTAGCTCTATGGAAACCTAGGTAAAATTATACTTGTTTTGTTGTTGTGTTAGTGTATTAATATAATGACGTAGGCTGATGAGGAGACAGAGGAATCCTGGCTAATAGGCCGTGGTCGATCTTCTCGTACTCCTCCATCTCCTCATGTTAGTGTATTAGTAATTAGTATTGTGTTAGTATTGTGTACGTAAAAGATTGGAGATACTCTGTGTGTTATTTATTTTTTGTCTATCTTATGCATCTATTTCTTGCTTTATCCATATTTTTAATTGTTTTTTGAATGACTTGAAGTTCTTAATTGTTCTGATATTTATGGGTGTTCTATTGTAATGCTCGATTCCTATGTAACTGCTTGGTTTGGGTTCAACAACTAAAAAGGGCCACTACGACCATTCCCACGTGTCATGGGAGCCCCGAAGGGGCGAGCTGCCACCCGCCGTAGGCGCAAGGGGGCCGGGATGCGGGGCGCCGCTTGTATTATATATAAAATCAGTTTAATGCACTTAGCTTAGCCAACTGCCTTACCATGTTGAATCCATGAGAGCAGAGTATGTTTCAAACTGCGGCAAACTTGGTAGTGTGCACAGCGTTAGCAGGGGGACATGGTGGGGGATTATAACGCGCTTAGGCAATCCAACCGCGTGCCAAGTCCTGGTCACCTCCGATGTAATCGTGTGACTTTACCATGTTCCCCAAGTGGTTCGGAATCCCCTATAATCAGGAGGTCCACACAGTCAGTCAACTCCCCTTCCCCCGAGGTGAAGGAGTCTGCCCTTAGGGTGACTCAAGTTAACAAACATACTCACTCCCCCCGCCAGGCTGACATGTAACCGAAATTAGAGGATACATATATATATAGGAGGTTCCCTCTTGAACCAAAGTTAATTTAATGTCAGTGTTATATATACCATATAATACTACAATGTAATGACATGTATCATAATATATAGTAACATAATAGTTCTATCCAAAAAAATGTCTTGTTTACATTTTTAATCCCAGGAATATCTTCTACAATCGTATTCTCGGGCCTCCCCCCCCCCCCCCCCCCCCGCGGCAAGAAGTCAATAGCTAGAGGCGATCTCCCAAAATATTCTGTACATACGCCAATGACACGACTTATGATGAGGTTAATGATGATGAAACGTCAGTTACGGTTGTAGCATTAATTGCTGGATTATGCAGGACAGAAGCGGAAACCAGTTTTCCTGTTGTTGCATCCAACATAACAAGTTAATTCATCGCTCACTGTGTGGAAAAATTCTTAATTAATGTTTATTGAGTACATGATAATGCAGACTTATAGTTCATCAAGTAGAGAGAAGACCACCCGGATATATCACACTAAATCTCCATCAGCCTTTACTTTCGTGCTGGAGTACTTTTCCAGAATTCCGGGGCTTACGCACAAAAGACTTAGATTACTTGGCTTTGTGGCTCCATGGCCTCTATAGTGCCAGTGCCACGTCTTGTTGAGAGTTAGGTTTTTCTTCTGCTGCTTTTAGTGAATAAAAGAATACACGTTTTCAGTAAATCAGAGTTTTTTATTTGATTAACCTTAAAATAGAGCTATAAATTGGTGACGCCGGCGTGATTTTCCTTGGAGAGCAGTATTTTGGGAAGAGTGAGCCAAATGCGTGGCTAGATGCACCGAGGCTACAACTCCCAGCACCTACGAACAACATGAAGAACATAAGGAAAACCTTAACTCTCAACCAGACGTGGCACTAGTGGCCACAGCGCCATCACAGCTTTGAGGGACGTAAATCATGCAAAAATCATTCAGTTTCAATATTTTATTTTATTTAATACGTAAGCTAAGTTTATAACGATTTGGTCTATCCACGTTGATGCTGTTTCCAACTCCTGCTGTCAGCATTTCTGCTTTAAGCAACCCTGTCAGACTGGCGGGGCAAGCTCCTTCTCCTTGGGGGAAAGGGAAGTTGACTGACAGGGTGGACCTCCTGATTGTAGTGGATTCCGAACCACTTGGGGAACGTAGTAATGTCACACGATTAATTCGGAGGTGACCAGGAGTCCAGGACTCGACACGCCCTTAGACTGACTGAAAGTCTCAACACGTTATCATGTCCCACCATGTTCCCCTGTTAACCCTGGGCACATAATCAAGTTTGCCGCCGTTTGGAACAGGCTCTGTTACGATGGGTCACAACTAAGGATTGGTTGATTGACTGAGCCGTGGTTGGCCATCCGACTAGTCTGGTGGTAAACCCTTCTCAGCTCTCTAGAGTCTAGATAGCGAGAAGACTCGTGCGTTTATATACATAAGGTGAGTTTTATTATGAATTATGGAAACAGTAATTTATGTATACAAAACCAATAGGTCACTTGCCCTTGATAGTTCGGTTCTGGGGGCAAGATAAATGAAAATGACTAAAGGGGGGCCGGGGGTTCCCCCCGGGGAATTTTTGAATTAAATATAGTTATGACATTGTGGGGTTTTACATATATTGACAGCAAAAAAGGTTTAGATTATACAATCGAAGACTTGAATTGATATTGCTGGGGGGTCACCCCGGGTGGAAAGTTTTTGTAAAAATAGGCCGACAATCGATTGTCGACCCCCCTAGACCTAGAGGCAACACAAAACTATGAATCACTCTAAAAAAAATAATTAGGGAGATAGCGAATCAAAGTAATTATCTTCATAACAACTTTTAGCCAATTACTGTCGACCCCGGAGCAAAACAAACTATAGAATGCTAATAACCCGTCATCAATGAGAGAAGCCAGCTGCGCGGAATGGCCCGTCTCTCATTGGGAGTGCCGCGGGGCGACCGCGCCAGACACTGCGTCGCCGTCCGGTCCCGTAAGCTAACTATTGGAGCAGTCCGTGGGGAATTCCGACGTAATGGACCAGTAGAATGTCGGATGGCAATGGTTAAGGGTCACTATCAAAGGGTTACGTCAGTAGCTGGTCTGAGCTAGCTTTTTCAACTGGATTTGGGTCAATGTCGTATAGTCTAGTGGTAAGGAGTCGGGTTTTCAATTAGAGGGTTGTTGGTTCGTGTTACATAGGTGGCATAATTATTTTTAGTGTATGGTTCGGAGATATGAGTAAATTTATGAAACTGTTATGTTGGGTAAGCGCATCGAGCCCAGGGGGACTTTTGGCCGCTGACACTACACCACGCCATCTCGGACGATCTTCCGTTGCTAGCTTCCTGTCTCAGGTACCGCTGGCATCAATCTTCGAGTACTTGAGTCGTCTAGTATCAAAGTCGCCAATGTAATTTTTGACCAATTTTTCAGAAACCTCAAAACCTGTAAATACAGTAAAACTCATATACTGTATTAAACTAAACTGGCAATACAGGTACTGAACTATCAGTTTAGTTTAATACAGTATATTATTTTTACAGGTTTTGTGGTTTCTGAAAAATTCGTCAAAAATTACATTGGCGACTTTGATACTAGACGACTCACTTGGTCAATCCAGCCTTAGCCTAGGGTAGTTGAAGGTGTCCTCGCCGGCTGCATACGGCGCACATGGCCCAGCCATTGGATTCGACACCCTTTTAGCTCTAATATGTTCGGGGAAGCGCATAGGGCATGTATTTTGGCACTGTGTCTGATCCTCCAGACACCGTTCTCCCATCTACCGCCAAAGATAATGCGAACCATTGTGTACTCGAAGACTCTCAATCTGTGGGCGTCCCTTATGGATAGGAATATAGTCCAGGAAACTAGTATTTATTTATTAATTTCTTTTAAGGCTATTCATTATTCCTATCTATCACTTCTTGCCCTCTGACTGGGTGTTCTGATGAACGTCATCTCAGCTGCTTGCCTTTTACTCTCTTGTCTGTTATGTCTCCAAACTGTATACTTCTTAACTGGTAGCTTACAACTGCATACTATATATACTCGTACATATAATAATAATAATAATAATAATAATCACCTTTATTTTCATTATATAAATTAAATGAGAGACCTAGGTCATCCCATTAACAGAATATAAGAAATCGCGTTAGAAATTACACTAATTACAGTTACAGTTACATTAACAATTCAGTTACAATTCTTTCACAATTCTTTTTAAAGTCTTTCTAAATTCTATTTTAAAATGATGCTTGAGATAGCTGCCGCTACTTCGTCCGTTGTGTAAAAAACATTTTGTATGAGAAACACTTTGAGGGTGGATTTGAATTTCTTATAGGGGTGTTCTTTAAAGGATTGGGGTAACACATTCCATATATATGAAGTAAGTTTCAAATAACATTTGCTTGTCGACCTTGCCATGCCAGAGGAGAGACTTTACTTGATGATAATAGACATACGCGCCCATATAAAAATTTTTAGGGGACCTGTACCCAATTATTGGGCTGCTGTAGCCCCTCCCCCCCCCCCCCGAAATGAAAAGTTGAGAATTAAATAAATCCAGTACGATAACATGAATAGGCCTATGTCTCCCTCTGTAAATTATAAACTTTACTTCTGTTAAAATTGTAAAACCCCACTATTTCGGGCCTATTTTTTTATTTCTATTTATACGTAGTATAAGGAAAGCTTTGTGATGGTCGAAATTTTCGATTCCGAGATTTCAACGGATATACACGTTTTGAGGTTTTGAGGTTTTTACGAAATGTCTGTCTGTCGCTCTGTCTGTCTGTCTGTCGCTCTGTCTGTCGCTCTGTCTTTCTGTCTGTTCATCGATTTCCGGACAAACTACTCGGTCGATTTTTGATGAAATTTAACATAAAAAAACACAAAAAAAGGTCTGAAAAAATTATTTTTCAAAAACGGCTCCAACGATTTCTTTTAAATTCACATATATTGTAGTCCTTATTAATGTTCATAAAATGTTTTTAACTGGGGGTAAAAAAATAAAAATAACTAAATTTTAAAGAAAAATTAAAAAAAAATTTCTGCAAAACCTTTCCATCGATGAGTTCTACCTTCAGTGATGATTTAGGTGTTAAAATGTTAAATGGAGTAACGAAACCGGACAGGTTAATTTCCCAAAGAACAATTTGGTTTTGTGCAAAAAAATGATAGAAAATTCACGCTCAAATGCTTTGCGTGCCCTGCCAAGTGCCATTATTACTGTGTGCTAGTGTGTTGGCCTGACCTATCTAGAATTAACCTCACCTCCAGTGATGTCAGGTGGACGACCCTCCTCCCCCCCCCTCCCCCCGAGATATCCGAAATTTAACTATAGGAAAATTATTTAACTTGAAACTAATCATTTTCTCTGTCTACATAGGCCTATTAATAAATTCGGACCGGTTCTTTTAAATATGAAAGACATCATTTTTCGATTTCGTTTTTAGAATGTTTTAAGAAAATTTTCTACAGTAGTGTATATTGTTTTTTATAACATCGGAAAGTAGAGATTTCAACGAACAAAAAGCCCACCAATTACAAAAAACCGGTCCGAGTTTACTCGAACATGCTTTCCAATTTATCAAAATTAGTAGATAGAGAAAATGAGTAGGTTCATGGTAAATAATTTTCCTATGGTTAAATTTTCAATATCTCGGGGGGGGGGGGGGGGGGGGTTGTCCACCTGACGTCACTACGTCTCTGGAGGTGAGGTAAATTCTAGATATGTCAGACCAACACATTACCACACAGCAATACTGGCAGGGCACGCAATGCATTTGAGCGTGAATTTTTTTCAAAAAACATTTTTCTTTACAAAACCAAATACTTTTCTGGGAAAGCAACCTGTCCGGTTTCGCTACTCATTTTAACACCTATAGATAGAAAGGTTTCGCAGAAAAATTATTTTTTAGTCATTTTTCATTAAAAAATTTTTTTATTTATTTTTTTTACCCCCAGAAGCAACCTATCAAGGGGCAAGCGACCCCCCGACTTTCGTTAACATTAATAACGATTACAATATATGTGAATTTAAAAGAAATCGTTGGAGCCTTTTTTGAGAAATAATTTTTTTAGAAGTTTTTTTTGGAGTTTTTTGAGAATAAAACCCTCCGAAATTATGTTAGCCCCAAATAAAAAAAAAGCTCCCGAGGTATGATTTTTTGTGAACCTATATGCCGAATTTTATCAAAATCGACCTAGTAGTTTGTCCGGAAATCGACGCACAGACAGACAGACAGACAGACAGACAGACATTTTGTAAAAAACACTTTTTTGGGTTCCTGGGACCTTAAAACGTGTAAATCCGTTGAAATCTCTGAATCGAAAATTTCGACCGTCACAAAGCTTTCCTTATACTACGTATAAATTGGAAAGCAAAAAAAAAAATCGATATTTTGGCGTGGGATTTTTCGTGAAAATTAGGTTAGGGTGCTAGCTTGATATTTTATTTCGTCAAAATTAGGTGAAAAAAATAAATCTTTTAAATCAAAAAAATTAAAGTATCCTTAGAACATAAAAATTTTTCGTCAAATTTCACGGGAAAAAATATGTTTTAATGCAAGGGATATAAATAAGAAACCAAAACCTTGATTTTCGGCATTTCTCACATAAATTTTGAGGTTATGTGAAAAAAGTGTAATCCCTAAAGTTGTAGATCTTCTTATTCCCTACATTTTTGCTACTGAACGTTTTTCCATATGACTTGTAGTTTTGCCGGAAATCAAGATATACCGAATTTCACCATTAAAACCCACCCCCACCTACTTCCCGAACTCAGATCGCCCGTAATTTATTTTGCCTTTAATGTCTGTCATATTATCTTCCATTTTCAATGGGTTTCATTCTACTTTCCATATTGCACAATTGTATGTTTACGTACATAGGTGCTATCTGTTTGACAAATCGATAAGATGCTACTTTTTGTTTCTCCTACTGATTGTTTCTAGGGTATTGTTTATGTTTTACATTGTAAATGATGTCTTATTTGGACTGTGTCTGTTGGCAACGCAATACAAGCTTTATTTATTTATTTACTATAATTTGATGTCCCATTTCACCATTTTTTAAGGGATCTACCCTGGACTATATTATTGTTTCTGTACAATCTGAAGGGTCGTAATTATAACATTATGATTTATTCCGCATATCAAAATATAAAACATTATCTGCCTGTGTCCGCACTAAATTGACGTTTGATGTGCCTCTGCTATCATATACACAAGTAACCACGTAAGTCGTAACCTCTAAAGAATACACTAGATACCATTGAGTTCTCAGGAAAACAATTTAAATAGGATCACATTCGTTACACCCACCCCCGAAAACAAATCCTGGCTACAGCCTTGCCCGTAGTTTAGGGGCCCATCACGGGTCTAGCCTACCGGGCCCCATATGTTTATTAATGTATCACGAAGGAAAATTTTTGAAATATATTTACTTAACTTTAGCTGTTTTACGTATAGACCTATACTCTGAATGTTACGTATCAATTGACAGAATATTTTTTTCTTTTCCCGGGGGGAGGGAACAAAAAATATTCGCTTATCGCAGGTAGGCCAACGGTTCTTTGACATTTGACCTTCGCGTGTGGTTGTTTAGGAAACGAATCCAGTGGAATGTTGTGTCTGTGTTCCTGTGTTCGGTTCCTGTTTGCATTCAGATTTGAGGAACCCCCGCCCATGATGATGGATTTCGGTTCCGTTATTGACTTATTGTTCCAATGATTTATTTTTTGGCATACTGTAGGTACTTAAGTACTCGTACTTCATTTTTATCCGTGATGCTATACACATCTACTTAAACTGTCTGCTGCATTTATTTAGTCCAAATGTGTAGTATTATAGGACGTAGGGAATTAATAACGAAAACAAGGGGCAAGCGACCTATTGGATTTTATTTGCATCGTTGGAGCCGTTTTTGAGAAATATTTTTTTAACAGTTTTTTTGGGGGTTTTGGAGGGTGAACCCCCCCCCAAATTGAGTTAGCCCGAAATAAAAAAAACAATTACCCTAAGGTATGATTTTTGTGAATCCACAAGCCGAATTTCATCAAAATCCACAGGGTAGTTTGCCTACAAATTAACGAACAGAGAGACAGACCGACGGACCGCGCGACAGACAGACCGACAGAGCGAGAGACAGCCATTTCGTAAAAACCACTTTTCAGGGTTTCCGGGGACCTCAAAACGTGTAAATCCACTGAAATCCAGAAATTTTGACCATCACTAACTAAGCTTTCCTTATAAGTTCCCATGGAAACCAATAGCAATAGCCTAGCCCAGGCCTATAGGCCTACTGCTTTTACGTAGTACATCCACGCGTAGGTCACCCAGTTTATAAAAAACTGCTTAACTCTGGAACTACCTATTTTCATGCAATATAGAACACATGCACCGCTGCTGAGTCAGCGTCACGCCACAGCCAAACGCCAAGCTGTCTACCGCTTTCAATGCCCTAGCCCCGTCAGCAACTCACCGTTACAATGCTGACTGCTTACAGGCGCACAAATACAACACGCGTTTAACAGCTGATTGAAACGTAAGCAGTGTACTTACTATACGAGCATTTATTGATTATTCGTGAATTAGGTATGTTTTACTGCTAGAAAAACAACAAGTCAGCTAAGTACTGCAATGACCTCAACAAGGCCATTTTAATTATTAGCTGACAATAAGAAGCATTACCATTATATCGTAGTTAATGGACTAATGTGACAAATCATATGTACCGTTCTCCTGGCATAATAAATTATAGGTAATCGGACAACCCCATAGTCAGTGGGGGGGGGGGGGGCTGCGATCCTATAATATATAGTGAAATTCTGAAATGTTGCACGCCTGAAAAGTTCACTTCTATGTAGTGTAAAGCAAAAAAAAAAAAAAAATTCTTGAGCACCCGTAAAAGATACTGATTACCAATACTAAAGCGCAGTTAATGTATGTAGGTGCGCTACAGACGTCAGCAGAAAACAAATTTGCTGACGTCAATAGGGAACGGCTGGCACCTAACTGCGTATCACTATTGACAATCTACTGTCTGTTAGACCAGTGGTCGGCAATTAGAAATATTTCTCTCAGGAAACTTCCCCCCCCCCCTTGGGCGACCCCCGGGGGGCGTGTCTGAGGGGTCGGGTCGGGTCGGGTCGGGTCGGGTCATTTACGTTATAAGGCCGAAACACCTAAAGTGCAAATGCGAAATTTGGCGTTTCGATTGTTTGAATAAAATTGTCGCTCCAAATTATGCCGCTATAAATTTAAATTTTTTAGTAAATTTCAAATAAATGTATTCAAATTCCAACAATACAGGTTTACCTAAAATGATAAATTATTGTATCATTAAAATATAAAATTAACTTTAAATTTGTGCAAAGCCCTTTAATTGCTTTTCAATTTATACGTAGTACTATATAAGGAAAGCTTTGTGATGGTCAAAATTTTCGACTCGACACTTTAATGGATTTACACGTTTTGAGGTCCCGGTTACCGAAAAAAGTGGTTTTTACGAAATGTCTGTCTGTCTGTCTGTCGCTCTATCGGTCGCTCTGTAGCTCTATCACTCAGTCGCTCTGTCTGTTCATCGATTTCCGGGCAAACCACTCGGTGGATTTTGCTGAAATTTGGCATGGGATTTATTTTGGGCTAACTCTCAATTTGGGGGGTTTTATTTTCAAAAAACTAAAAAAAAGGTCTAAAAAAATATATCTCAAAAACGGCCCCAACGATTTCTTTTAAATTCACATGTCTTTTAGTCGTTATTAATGTTAATAAAATGCGGGGGGTCGCTTGTCCCTTGATAGTTTGCTTCTGGGGGTAAACAAATAAAAATAAGCCGATTTTCATGAAAAATGACTAAAAAATAATTTTTCTGCGGAACCTTTTTATCTATGACTTCTTTCTACCTTCAGACATGTTTTAGGGGTTAAATTGAGTAACAAAACCGGACAGGTTGCTTTCCCAAAAAAGTATTTAGTTTTGTGCAAAAAATTATTTTTGGAAAAAACGATAGAAAATTCACACTGAAATGCATTGTGCCATTATTACTGTGTGGTACTGTATTGGTCTGCCCGATCTAGAATATGCAATATTCAGTGCTTTGGGATAGGGGATATCCTGTAACACTGACATTAAATTAACTTTGGTTGTAGTTATAACCGAAATTAGAGGATATGGAAAAAACTGGGCTTGGCGGGATTCGAACCCACGATCTACGCCTAACCGGGGCGTCGTCTTAACCGCTCCGCTCCGTCCAGTGGTTAAGACGACGCCCTTGTTAGGCGTAGATCGTGGGTTCTAATCCCGCCAAGCCCTGTTTTTTCTGTATCCTCTAATTTTCATGAAATTACTCATTTTCTCTATCTACTAATTAATAACTTGGAAAGCATGTTCAAGTAAACTAGGACCAGTTCTTTCGGAGGGGGTCCAGACCCCTTGGACCACCCCCCCCCCCTGGGCACGGCCAAGACTACAATATACAATATTATGAGTATTTGAAAGAAATAGTTTAAGCCGTTTTTTAGAAAATATTTTTTTTTTAGCAATTTTTAGAGGTTCTTGGATAACTCCCCCAACAATGAAAAAATGGTCCCAACGTATGATTTTTAGGAAGCCACATGACAAATTTCATCAGCACCATCTTCATCAAATTCATCTACACAATAGAGTGTGAGAAGCGCCTAGAGTATGCAAGTGACAAAATTAAACTTTCGAAGGCATTGAGGCAAAAGTTTGAAACTCAATTAAAATTGTGCATATATACCCTTTTCCCATGTAATATAGCATTATCAAAATTAGTGATTGAGATGTTGGCTGTTGGCTTCTAAGATAAAGAATTGCATGAGTAACAGCATAGTGCACTTAACGACAAATTGCAAAAAAGGTCACATGCACCACTTGCTTGCCTCTAGGCGCTTCATACAGTGTATAGTTGGATTTTTACCATTTCTAGGTATTCCATTTCAGAAAAGCAATATTAAATATTCCCTCCTCCGATGACGTCAAATGAACCCCTGAAAAAAAATCTGGTTACGGCCCTGCATGCAATAGTACTGACCGTTGGCCCTATAATAAGCCTATGTGCGATTGAATCCGTCAAGAAAAAAATGTCAATATTGCGTCAGCAGTAAGCTCAGTTGCGGAGAATGCTGAATTTGGGTCAGTGCGCTCGCCAATGCGTTAGCCAATTCTTCAAACCCTTCCTGAAATAATGCAAAGTAGGTCATTTTATTACGCATTTCAATTCAAGTTATTGCGTCATTCTTACATTTAAAGTAAATTAGATGAACAAATAAGAAAAAAAAACCGTGCCACGACCCATGGACAGAGGATAGAGGGGAGCAGCTACCCCCTGCTGCCCCCCCCCCAAAAAAAATTTGGTAAATCTATTGTAAATTAATTTATTACGCTCTGATTTAATCGATACTACAAATGTTTTTCCTACTATTTTGACCCTCAACTAGCCCCAATGGGCTGGATCCGTCCCTGGCACTATAATCTTAATTTATTAATTGAAGTTAGATTTTTTTTAATAAGTTTCCGTAGTTCACAGTTTTGCAT
The DNA here is from genome assembly GCA_963971405.1 of Psococerastis gibbosa. Lineage (NCBI taxonomy): Eukaryota > Metazoa > Arthropoda > Insecta > Psocodea > Psocidae > Psococerastis > Psococerastis gibbosa. The sequence continues at coordinate 43,898,966 of OZ020489.1, read as the reverse complement.
TAAACTCAACTCAATCAAACATAACCCGCTCAACCCGCAAATTAGTAAATCCGTCTCTGGGCTTACTAAATTATCATAGAGGGTCAGCGAGCTGCAGCCCGTACGTGCCTAAAGCAATGCGGTCGAACATAATGAAGCACTTTCTGGTGGAATTCACAACCAAACATCAAAATTTAACTCTACAGAACAATTTATTAACCCCCAAACTACAAATTTCCAACAAAACAACACTTTAAAATACCGTAAAATCATAGAAATTCTAATTGGGTCAAATAACCCATAACAACCGGCAAACCTAAACTGCTTTAACAATGAAAGTACACAAATAATATGAGTAAAACCCAGTAGAATAAAATAAAACAGTTAAAACATTACTTAATGACAAGTTTAAGTAAAAATGGCGCGAGAAAAAGCTCATTTTGAAGGCATTGACAAGCGAGCGCTTGGCATGAATTGAAGTAGACGGAATAGCCGGCTTCCAGTATACAGCACCGCTGGTGTAGTGGTATCATGCAAGATTCCCATTCTTGCGACCCGGGTTCGATTCCCGGGCGGTGCACGTTTTTTTTTCAAGCTTTCAGTATACTTTTTTGCAGACTTATTCCCCCGATTACATACCCTAGTTGATATTGTTTCAATATATGAGTATTGAATCGAAAACGACTTTATTGAATAAAAACAAAAGGCGAACAATAAGACTATAAAGTCTTCTTTTCATGCTAACCTTAAAAACAAACATATTGTGTTAATATATAATAGATGCTTAAAATTAAATAGAACGTATATTTATTATATAATATATATTATATTATATTTATATACCAATATCAAATACAAATATACATCTAATGTATATAAGATATAAAAAAAATAGACACTACATATATTTGTACGACGGATAGATACGATATGTATATATATATATATATATATATATATATATATATATATATATATGGAATATTACATCGAATAAATATTAGTGTGTAATCAAAGTAGGGTAATTTTTTTTTTATTATTTAAATTGGGGTACAGGTGTTACCTGCGTGCACTTAAGCCTATTTGGCCTATTGTACCCCTACAACAAAGTATATCTACATCACTTCTACATCTCTTCCTCGAGAACTATCTCCCTCAGGAGAACCAGGATCTTGAGGGGATTTAGAAGTGGTAGGTCTTTTACATGTAACTGCAAGCTTCCCGAGCATGCTGCTTTTCTTCGTGCGATTGTATCGCAATGAAGGAGGATGTGCTTGAGGTCCTCCACTCTTCATTGCAGAATCTGCAAGACTGTAGTTGTATCCCCAAGAGACTTCAGATATATAACCCTAAGACCAAAGACGCCAAGGCCTGTTCTTGGTTTTGTACGTCCTAGCTTAGAGCCATCAGTGCACCACTTGATTGTGTGACTATTGAGAATTCCTGCTGATTCGCAGTATTCTTCCTTTGTCCCTAATATAGTTTCGAATTCCCTCCTAAAACAGTATTTTGGATGGATTCTATCGCTTGGCATATCCAGGCAGTCGTCAGACGTAGTCAGAGAGGTTGAATCTCTCTTAACTGCCCTTCCACTCCTTGTTAACCCGCTCCTAATAATGCCCTTTCGGCTGAAGTTTCCACTGCAACATGGAGGGGTGGGAAGTCCAGTACTATCTCCATTGCTGCAGTGAGGCAGGATTTCATAGCCCCTGTAAAGCATCATGTTAGAGAATACGGGCTTCTAAATTCAGCCATAATTTGGATACCTAATTCAGAGAAAAATTCTCATGTGGTTTGATTTTGCCGTGTCCATGAAGCCATGACCAATGGTATGGTTACAGCAGGAAAAGACAGGCTGGAAGTAGGGTCATTAAATAGGCCTAGATAAAAATACAAAATAAATTTCAAACCTTTATGCAATCTACTTTGTAGTATTATAAAACTATCCAACCTTGATTTTTGAAAATGGGACCAATTTCTTCTGTTACATAATCCTTCTATTCGGATATTCGGATAGGGACCCTTCAAATGGCAGCCATAGAGGGGTAAAACCTTCTTCATGTAATGCCTCTTCTGTCGAAGACTGGGGATCATCATGGCAATTGTAGTATGGCAAATTAAACCCCATCCCCATCAACTCGTTTCATAAGTTAGCAAGGGTTTTAAGTCTCGGAAACAGTGGCGTAAATAACTTCTGCTGCGCCCCCCCCCCCTGCAAAAGAGTTTTGGGCGCCCTAGCTACCTTGTCTCATGATTTTATCTTTTTTATGAGTGATAGTCATTAGTGGTATTACAGTCAACATCGGTAACAAAATGAAATTTAATAGTTTTATTAATTACGTAGATTTCTACATTATTCTATTATTTTTGGGAGCAAAAGTGCGCCCCCCCCAGCAATGCTGCCCCCCCAGCAATGCTGCCCCCCCCAGCAATGCTGCCCCCCCAGCAATGCTGCCCCCCAGCAATGCTGCCCCCCCAGCAATGCTGCCCCCCCCAGCAATGCTGCCCCCCCAGCAATGCTGCCCCCCCAGCAATGCTGCCCCCCCAGCAATGCTGCCCCCCCCCCCCGCTCACACCACACCACGGTGGTTGCGGGGGTGTCATTTAAGCCACTGCTCGGAAGGGAACACTGCATTGGAACAAATAAGATTGTTCCTTAAATGCCTCTTCTATAGATTGGCCAATTGGACATTGAGACTGCTGCTCTGAAAAGGCAAGTCTTGCTCTTGGCAAACCACCGCCTCAAGTTTTTCAACCAGAATGTTCTCCTTCTGCCGGGAGGCGGGAGCCCTCTGTTATTCTATCTTTGCTTGGATTATTACATTACATTTGTAAACCTGATGGCCCCCAAATGGATATCGCCCTATCCCCATCTCCTTCCGCTATGATGACGGACATCTTGGGAAAACCGTTTTGAGTCTCTCAAGGTATCACGAGCCCTAGGGACTGTCTCTTCACGCTTAATATCTGGGCACACCAGGGAATTACGTTTCACATTCTCTGAAAAGGGAAGTCATGCTGTTGCCAAACCAATGCCTCAAGTTTTTCAACCAGGATGTTCTTCTTCTGGCCAGTCCTGGATTTCTAAATAGGCCTTATAGGCCACGGCCTAGGGACGGCAGCGTCCTAGGGGCGGCAGATTTCAGAGGACGGTCACTTGATTTCAGAGGATACAAATGTGAACTTTCAACACAAAGAGTTACAGAAAAAGCCCAGTCTCTCGTGGAATATTATACTAATTTGATTCAAGAATGTGTGCATTTTCAGAGTCACATTTCCTCTGATAAAACTGCATAGTGTACAGTGAGGCCTGGATCAAAGTCAAACTCACTACTCAGTCTCTCAACGTTTTTGAGGAATCAATCTCTGTCTACTGTTTACCTTAACTTGTTATATAGCTCTCCGCATTGCACTTTCCACTCCGGCCACAAATTGTTCTGAGGAAAGGAGTTTTTCCTTTTTAAAAAGCGTGAAAAATTATCAAAGGTCAAAAAAATGAATTCTCTGCCTCCCCCTCCCGAGAAAAATTAGCATACACTATATAAAATAGGGCATTCTAAACAAAAACCTTAGTATGGTAACATGAACATGTCTTCCATGTTTAAATTATAAATATTACTGCTGTAAAAATCGCAAAACACCACTATTTTGAACTTATATTTTCAAATTTTTCCCCCGGGGGAGAGCCCCGGGCCCCCCTGTTTCCTGAAATATGAATAAGCATTTAAGCATTCTTTTGTAAGCTTAGAAAATCTACACTTTACTGATGTTAAAATGCGTAAAACTAAAATCCCACTATTATAAACTTATATTTTCAAATTTTTCCCCCGGGGGAGAGCCCCGGGCCCACCTGTTGCCTGCAATATGAATAAGCATTTAAGCATTCCTTTGTAAGCTTTAAAAAATTTGTTAAAATGCGTAAAACTAAAATCCCACTATTATAAACTTATATTTTCAAATTTTTCCCCCGGGGGAGAGCCCCGGGCCCACCTGTTGCCTGCAATATGAATAAGCATTTAAGCATTCCTTTGTAAGCTTTAAAAAATTTGTTAAAATGCGTAAAACCCCACTATTTTGCACTTATACAATATTTTCAAACATTTTCCCCGGTCCCCCCATTGGTATCTATCTGCATCAGGCGCTTGGGCTTATCAAGTAATGCACTGTAAATAAATGCACCTCGTTTCGCTAACAAACGCAGCAATTGCAGAATCGCTAAAAATTAATTTGCCTTGGTAGTCTACACCCACTTTTTCGGGAATGGCCCCCTCCGAAAATCTGTCCTGGACCCGTCGTCCTTGAGAAACAGAGATTATGAACACCATAAACTATGATGATATTATTGATGATTTTGCTATTAAAAAGGCCCCTAAAAAATTGTAGGCTATATCTTGTTTCATTTTTACGCTCTCTTTCTTAATGACTAATTCATTCGTTTATTTGACTTTCATTCGTTTATTTAAATAATAATTTTCCAGTAAAGGTGGCCCCTTTACTACAAATGTAAAATGATTATTTTAGAAATGTATGTACATGGGGTGGCGGAAATAAAGTGGCCTACACTCATGAAAAATATAAATCCGCCACTGCAACAGGGGCCCTATCTTCCCTTGGATTATTACAAGCAGAAGGCAATACTTTTCGTTCCTCATCACATGAACGAAGTATGTCAGTTTCTGATTCTTAACTGTCAGCAGCAGCTCTATATCTATATATATATATATATCTATATCTATATCTATATCCATTAGCCTCAGGACGTCGTCTGTCCAGGATATATCTGTATATCCATATTTCAAATGCGTTGTGCCCACCTAAAATCGTCAATCCCTATTGCTACAACAGTATAATCAGTTATCGGTAGCAGACAGACTGTATAGTTATCAGCTGTAGACAAATTAGGCTACAGCCAGGGAAACAAACATCCGATAACGCGCATTCAAAATCTACCTCATAGAATTTAGAAGGCGTGGCACAGCCGACAGGGCGAAACTGCGGGCAACAAGATGCGGGCTGATGGGCTGTGGTCTAAAAGAACTTAAACATCTGGTACAAAAGTTCATGGGTTCAAAGGTTCATACCCCGGCCCTCAAAAGAAAATCCTAGCTACTACCTTGACGGTATAGCTAAGGTACTTGCCATTGGTGCCGTCAAGTAAGTAATAAGTAAGTTAACGTGTATTGAACCATGTAATATAATAATAATAATCATGTAATTCACAAATAGTACAATATATACAGAATGTTCAGCATTAGTAATAGTAGCCTATATTCTTTAGTATTCCTAAGATTGTTCTTACAGGTGCTATCCAAGCAAGGACGGATACAGAGGGGGGGGGGGAGGGTAGGGGGTAGCTGCCCCCCCAAAAATTTGGTAAATCTATTGTAAATTAATTTATAACGCTCAAATTTAATCGATCCTACATATCTTTTTCCTGTTTTGACCCACAACTACCCCCCCCCCCCAAAAATGGGCTGGATCCGTCCCTGGATCCAAACAATGCGATGGTGCCGAGTCCTGTTCCCGCCTTTTTTTACGTGTAGTGCGGGTCTCCCAGTCCTACCGTGGTCGTAGGTTTCACCATCCCTTGAAAAGTATCCGTTAGTACTATATACACCCAGTGGCGGTTTTAGAATTTTCAAAAGGGGGGGGGGAGCATTAACAAGAGATCAGACCCGGCTAGTTTAATACTGGCGGTTTCCAAACACTTTTCACTTTATTTTTTCAAAAGGAGTATACTAAAATGCTCCTGTGAACTGTCAAAGGGGGCGAGCCCGTAGCTAGGATTTTTTTTCGGGGGGTGGCTGTGGCGACTGTGATCCTATCTAGTGTAAATAAATATATTTCTTGAGAATTCAATGTTGTATCTTGTGTATTCTTTAGATAGATGTTATGGTGTTACTCGTATACCAATACGATAGCATAGGCACATCAAAGGTCAATTTATTGGAGGATTTAGCTTCGGTGCGAACACAGGCTTATAATATTTTGCAGATATATGCGGTCTAAATCGTAATGCCATCACTGTGACGGTTTAGATAACATTGAAATAATATTGAATATAACCCGAAGAGGGGGGCCCGGGGGTCACCCCCGGGAAGAAGTTGTAAATAGTGGGGTTTTACGCATTTTACCAGCAGTAAAGAAAGTATGGATTTTACAAAGCTTACAAAATAATGTTTATTCATAAAGGCGGGGGTTCCACTAACGTTAATAGTGATATTAAATGTTTTTTGACGTGGTAGCAGACATTTTTAGACAGTCTAAAACTGTCTGCTACCACGTCAAAAACATTTTATATCACTATGGACGTTGGTGGAATCCCCGCCTCAGTGTAATTTGTTTTAAAGTTTTCGTTATCGCTTTCAAAACATTAAAACAAATTAGTTTCAGACTGTCTAAAAATGTCTGCTACCACGTCAAAAAACATTTAATATCACTATTGACGTTAGTGGAACCCCGCCAAAAATAATATTGCGCTTAACCCAAAGAGGGGGGCCCGGGGGTCTCCCCCGGGGGGAAAATTTGAAAATGTGAGAGCAAATCAGTGGGGTTTTACAGCAGGAAATTCATATTGCTCCAAACAGGGGAACATTCCTATCGATGCTTTCTAACTTCAGGTATGTTTTAGGTGTTGAATAGAGCAACACAATGGAACAGGTTGCTTTCCCAACCAAAGGGTTGGTTTTGAACAAATAAATATTTTTTGAAGAAATTATAGATAATTCATGTCCCAATATATTGCCATTATTACTGTGTTGCAATATATTGTAATGTGATCATTCCATCGATCAATTCTGTGCGTTGGGATGGGGAAAGTCGAGGCAACCGAAATTTAGCTGTAGGACAATTGTTTACCATGGAACTAGCCTACTTATACTAGGCTATCTATCTCTGTACCTATAATAATTCATAAATAGGGCAGCAGGTACGGGTTCACTCGTACCGGTTCTTTTATAATTTACAGTGAAGAAAAAAAATCGATGAAAATTAGCATTTAAAATGAGATGCTCGCGTACACTCAAATTTCCATTCATCAGATTCTCATGAATTTTGGGCTGAACAACAAAATATACTATACTAGAGAGTCTCATCTATGCCAATATTATGGGCAAAAGTATCATCTTAGAGTTTCAAAGATAGGTATATTTACAAGAGCTGCGATTGGTTCAGAGTATTATTACTAGTTGTTGCATCAGCTACGCGCGCTACAATATTATTGTATAGTCCACGCTCTTTCATCAGTTTTGAAGTTACCGTTGAAGAGGTTGGACGTATCGTTTGTTTTTGCTCGTTTGCTTTCAATCGATCTTTTTTCGATCTCTAAAAATGTCTCAAAAAGTGACGCTGATCGTGTTTTGCGCCGTTCTTTCGGTTTCACTGCTGGCTGCCGATGTTACAGCAAGGGTGTACTTTTCTAGGGTAAGTTCTTTTTTCTTATGAGCGGGGTTGAATATGGAAGTGAGAGGATGCCCCCGCCCCCTTAGGACCTTAGGTATGTTCGGTAGCATTAACGACTCGTGTTAACTGAGCTGTACTGCTTGTTTTGACAATTTCCTTGGCCTTCTCTTTTATAAGCTGTCGCTTTAGTGACGAGGTGGTGATGGCACATTGGAACGGGCTTTAAGAGGCTTTAAAACATTTTTTAAACTATCAAGGGGCAAGCGACCCCCCGCATTTTGTTAACAATAATGGCGACTAAAATATACACTATGTGAATTAAAAAGAAATCGTTGGAGCCGTTTTTGAGAAATAATTTTTTTAGACGTTTTTTTGGAGTTTTTTGAGAATAAAACCCCCCCAAATTGAGTTAGCCCAAAATAAAAAAAATAGTCCCGAGGTATGATTTTCGTGAACCTACATGGTTTGCCTGGAAATCGATGAACAGACAGACAGACAGACAGAGCGACAGAGCTACAGACAGACATTTCGTAAAAACCACTTTTTGGGGTAACTGGGACCTCAAAACGTGTAAATCCGTTGAAATCTCGGAATCGACAATTTTGACCAACACAAAGCTTTCCTTATGCTAGCCCACGTATAAATAGGAAAGCCAAAAATTAGAAGATTATTTTGCTCCCTACTTGGGCCAATGAAGATTGTAGGCCAGTGGACTGTACGTACATAATATGTCCTCACCCTAAAGTCAGAAGGACGTAACCAACATTTTGTTGATTTGCGATCAGATTTAGTGACGTGAGGTGCCCATTCCATTGGCCGGCTAGGGCTATTTCCAACAACGGTGACGTGGTAGCAGACATTCAAGACTTAGGTGGCGTCTCCACTGACCTCGCATTGCAGAATTGACGGAAATGTTTATTTTCCTCTATGCCATAGTTAAAATTGATCAATGATCATACAGTAAAATCACAAACAAACAAACTAAAATTAAAAAATGGCTTCATGGGATATGTTAATTACAAACATTTTAATAGATTTCTATTAAAAAAAAAAACATTTCCGTCAATGTCATTTGCAATCTGCAATGCGACGTCGGTGGAAACGCTACCTAGTCTTGAATGTCTGCTACCACGTCATCGTTGTTGGAAATAGCCCTAGCCGGTCAATGGAATGGGCGCCTAAGTTCTACCTTTGCACCTGTGCCGAAAAAAAATCAATCGTCAGAAATAAGGCGGAAATTTTCGATTAGGACTGCATATATTAGACTGTTTGTTATGAGCAAATGCATCTTTAAACGCAATTATGTCGAAATTTTGTTTTTGATGGTACGCCCTTCTGACTTTAGGGTGACGATACATAATGATACATTATATAATTGTGTAACCCAGTGCCGGGTTTGGGGCCAGGAGGGCCATAGCCCCAGGGTCCCCACAAGGCTTAACTCGGCACTGGCCTAGCCTATTTACTAATATGAATGGTGCTGTGAACGATGAGTCATCATTTATCTCGTCACTGATAACCGATCAATCTGACAGATTTAATGTCAAGAAGATGGGTGCCGTGAATCACGATTACCTCATGAGATAATAAAAATTTAGCAAATTCTGTGCGCCCTTATTGGACCTGTGGACCAGCAGGCTGATCATGGCGATTATACTATAATACCGGTATTTATTTAATCCCCCGGTATTAAAAATGTAAGCAAGAAAATTTTATAATGGAAAGTGTTATTCAAAATTTGTTTGTTTACATTTTTAATACCAGGGGATTAAATAAATGCCGGTATTATAATCGCCATGATCAGCCTGCAGGTGTTGATTCAGGACATTTATCTCGGAGGGGGGGGGGAATGCCGTTCTTGTAGGCCAAAAACAATTTTCTTTTTCTTAAAACTCAGGATACAATATGCATGTTGGTATTTAATAGTCTAAGTAATACTATTCTTCATTGTTTTATTATTATTATTACAATAAAGGTTGTTCGTATTTTGCAGTTAGGTTTAGGGTTTACCGACCAAGATTCAGATAACTGCAAACATTGGGCCCGGGGGCTTTGTATGGAGAATTTACTTCCTCCCAGACCCAGTCTTTCTCTTATTACGATTCTATTAGTAAATTATGTCACATCTTATTGTTTATATTGTTGTTTTTCTTACCGAATACAAATAATAAGAACCGGTCCGAGTTTACTCGAACATGCTTTCCAATTTATCAAGTAGTAGTTAGAGAAAATGAGTAATTTCAGGGTAATTAATTTTCCTATAGTACAATTTGGGGCATCTCGGGGGAGGGGGGGGGGGGGTTGTCCACCAGACGTCAATGGGGGTGAGGTAAATTCTAGATAGGTCAAACCAACAAATTCCCTCACAGCAACAATGGCAGGGCCCGGAATGCACTTGACTGTGAATTTTCTATCATTTTTTCAAAGACATTTTTTTGCACAAAACCAAATAATTTTTTGGGAAAGCAACCTGTCCGGTATCGTTACTCAATTATAACACCTAAAGCATGCCTGAAGGTAGAAATCATCGATTGAAAGGTTTCACAGAAAAATTTTTTTTTAGTCATTTTTCATTAAAATTTAGTTATTTTTATTTTTTTCACCCCCAGAAGCAAACTATCAAGGGGTAAGCGACCCCCCCGCATTTCGTCAACATAAATAACGACTACAATATATGTGAATTTAAAAGAAATCGTTGGAGCCGTTTGGGAGAAATAATTTTTTTGACGTTTTTTATAAAGAAACCCCCCCCCCCCCAAATTGAGTTAGCCCAAAATAAAAAATGGTCCCGAGGTATGATTTTTATGAACCTACATGCCGAATTTCATCAAAATCGACCGAGTAGTTTGCCCGGAAATCGACGAACAGACGCAGACAGACAGAGCGACAGACATTTCGTATAAACCACTTTTTGGGTTCCTGGGACCTCAAAATCAAAACGTGTAAATCCGTTGAAATCTCGGATTCGAAAATTTCGACCATCACAAAGCTTTCCTTATACTACGTATAACTTAGAAAGCAAAAATTAGCCCATTGTAAGAGCAATGGGCCAAATTATTTTACGCATTCCCCAGAAACTCATCGAGCTAATAAAACACACCCTCCACCAGGTGTCCAGGTAAGTGTGGAAGATTCACCTGAACTTCCTGTGCTAGTGCGAGTCTCTACATGCCATGGGATAGGAAATGTTTCGTTAACTCAGCACAAGTATTAATTTACTCATGCACTGAGGCGACTGAAGAGGTCAATTGGTCATTCATTAAATTGTTCGCAATCGATTCACCTTTTATATCAAATTAAAAAAAAAAAACCTCACCAAGTCACCTAGAATTCACTTTACCGCGCCCAAAATAAAATATGTTCTTACATTAACGTTATGATAGATTAGAATGCGTCTGTCTCCAGCTACAAATCACAGACACTGTCTGTCTGTCAGACAAGAGGTACGGTAATCAGTGCGACAGTGCCGGATTTTGCAACCCTAATGAATGGGCCAAAATTACGTCTAAAGTATTGGCGCCGTCTTGTCAAAATTTTCGGGAGTGCCTGGATACTAAACAAGTTTAATTTAAAGGTTTGCCATACTTAATATCGTGTTGGTCTGATAAGCATACCATTTTCCGTATCAACATGAGATGAGTTGTGAAATTGTAGCCTACCTATAGTGCCACACAAACGATGCTATCAAGTATGTGTTTCAACTTTCAATACAAGTGCAATAGGCGCTTATTCCACCAACGTCAATAGCGATAGTAAATGTAGTATTGACATGGTAGCAGACATTAAAGACAGTCTTAAAATGTCTGTTACCACGTCAATGCTACATTTACTATCACTATTGACGTTGGTGGAATATGCTCCTTTTATGTTAAAGTGTTTAAATCACACGGGCAATATTCATTGCTTTCCTATTTATACTTTAGTATATAAGCTGTATATATGCTCCCTTTATACCATATAGAACTGTTCTCAATTGGGCATGCATGGCATTTCACCATTCGCAATCTAAAAGGTCTAACCGCTGATTCCGACACTAAAGTCTCATCGTGCCTACGCAAAACATGGTAGTTTTTTCCTCCGACCGGTGAACCATCTGCGATAAGACATAGTGGATTCCAAGAAGCATTAAATGCGTACGTTGGTTATCTCAATTCTGATAACCTAAAAAAATTAACGCGCAATTTCGTAACAGATGTCGGTGGCCTTAAAGCACAGCTTCCGCCATAAACATCAGCACAACAGAAGGAAAAACATTAATGTGAGACACATAGGGGGCCTGTCGTGTGCGTCACTCAAGGCCACACTTACTAGACCACTTGCGGCTATTGCCTCTATAATTCGCACAGTAATGCTTACATTGACTTAGGACTCTTTATTATCCCGCCAAAATGTAAAATAAACAATATTATGTAAGGTAAGCCAAGCTATGACTACGTACTGTATATGATTCTCATATTCTCATATGTAGGAGTAAGCTTAACAACTATGACTCTCTTATCTGGTCAAACCTTCGGTGATTCCCGGGGCCTGGTATTAAGCATAGAAGAGCCTATACCATTTCGTCCTCGTTGCCCTCCCGTGGGTAACGTACGCCACTCCAAACATGATTGCCTAGGGCCCTGGATTTTGCCTCCAATTTATGGGGGGGGGGGGGGGGTGTCAGCGGTCAGGTTCAGTGGAATATGACATTAAAGAACATAATCATTTTTAATTCCCACTATAAACCCATTGTTATCTAGTGTAAGTTAATTTATTTGGGGGGAGGGGTGTCCGGACCCTCTGACCCCCCCCCCTAAAATCCACCCTAGCCTAGGCCATCAGGGTGGACTTACGTCCTTCTCCCAGTGAGGAGGCTAGGCCCCTGCGAAGGTTACCAACCTAGCTCGGTCTGAGAAAACATTACTATTGGTTTCCATTGTATTCTTTCCTGAAAAATCAATGGCGAATTGCAGTAGTTTATAGATTTTAGAAGTAATGTCTCGTGTTTCATACACAATTGCATACCCAAATCTTTGCAGAGAAATTAATGTGCAACGTTTTGTGTTATTCTTTCTTCATACCAATCAGACGACTGTTACTTATATATATACAGTATATATGATATATATATATATATATATGATACTTATCATTTTTAAGTGACGCTTATCTTGTTATTATTCAAACGGCTCACATAGGCTATATACGTCAGCCGATTCAATAATAACAATATTTGTTCGTTTCACACCAGTCAAATTGCACAGGAATGATCGATCGTAGAGCTAATAATAACTAACTACCAGTAATTGGTTCGCATCCATTAGAAAAAGTATCCATTGATGTATCGGTATTTCTATAGTAGGTATGTAGCCGAAACTAATACCGTTTGGCCATAGTTTGGAAGGTCTAATAACGTGCTGTCCCAATCTAAGTATCCAAACCTTATAGCCTTGACGTTTTTCCATAGGACTTGTAGTTTTGCCGGAAATGAAGATGTACCGTATTTCACGCTTAAAAACCACCCCTACCTACTTCCCAAACTCAGATCGCCCGTAATTTATTCTTCCTTTAATGTCTGTCATATTATCTTCCATTTACAATGAGTTTCATTCTACTATAATTTAATGTTTTTTTTCACCATTTTTCAGGGGATCTACCCTGGGCTATTAACGCATTCTCAAATAGTGAAACAGTGTTAGTGTCGTCCACAAACTAAAAAATTCCTTTCAGCTCTGGCCGATCAGGTGTAGGGAGATTCCTGACCCTGCTTTTCCTCAATGCTACAAGTATCTACGCTACCTATGTACATAATAAAAAGTAAAAAATAACATCAAAACACAAAACACTCTTGTGTTCCCAAATTCGACTATGAACTTTAATTTAAAGTATCCCATTATTTTCACTTCGACTGGACGCCGTCGTTGATTTGTCGTAACAAGTGTTGATTATCATTATGGTAGATAATAATACGGGCTTTCAGTCAGTATTTTATTTCAATCCTCTGCGACCTATATTAACTGAGATATAACTGTTACATAAGGTTTCGATCGGCCGCCATCTTGGAATCAAACTCGATCAAGACATTTGTAGGTTTGATAAATTTTTGTGCCAAGTTTAATCAAAATCGTATAATATTTACAGAAGTTAGAGTGTTTCCTAAAATCGATTTAAAAAAATACGTATACATACATACATATCCATACATATATGCGGTACATATATAGTATATATAACATTTTGAACGGAGGATGGTTTTAGACTCAGTGGGTCATGAAATGAAATGTTGTGAAGAAATTTTCCGGGCGGAAGTCGAACATTGGTCGCCGTCTCAATAGGTAGATGAATCTCCCTAAAAATTTTCAAAACCTTTTTTTGAAGCGATGCGTCCTGATGGACGGCTCTTACCATTGATATTCCCTTTAGAATTTGACTGTCACCAAAATACTAATAGATGTGTGGGATATTGTCTCTTGATTTGCATTCAAATGACGCCCCTGCTTAATTCAAAATTATTTTCAAAGTTTCAGTAACAGTTTCAGTAGTTTTCCTTTTTTTTAAAAAAGATTAATCGTACAGAAACAAATAATGAATATATTGTATTATCCGATTGACCTCTTCAGTCGCCTCTGTGGGTTAGTACCCGTGTTGAGTTACGACACGTCTCCGATCGCATGACTTGTAGAGGCTCGCACAAGTACAAGTACGCTACCGCCTTGCCATCGAAGTCGAAGCCTATAGTCTCAATTACATCAGTAGTGAACACGTTGTCTAGTGGCCATTATTTAATTTACAAAATTGGTTGCTTGCACCGGAGACCGGTTCGGACCGGTTCATCTTAATAAAGTATTAAATTCCAATCAGTATATTTGACCATACAGTGTGTTTTAATACTAATTGATAAAAAGGAAAGCATGAACGGGTTCACTCGTACCTGTAATTTGAAATGAGTTTAAACTCTTAAATAAACTATGTTATTTTGTAGAAAAAGAATAAGAATGCTCCGTGCTGAGTGTGAATTTGGTTATAATCTGGAATGAAAATAAATTTAATTTTTTTTTTTAAAGATTAATCGCATACAAACAATTTAATGAATGTATCCGATTGACCTTTTCAGTCGCCTCTGTAGGTTATTACCCGTGATGAGTACGACACGTCTCCGATTGCATGGGGTGTAAAGACTCGCACAAGTGTAAGCACGTTACCAAGAAGAAAGTCCCGGAAAGCAGATTTGCTAAGAAGGTTATTCCGGGTCCTAGTAAAAAGCTCACCGATCAGCTTCTCTCTTTAAGTAGAGAGCAAGCTAGAAGGGTGGTTGGCACGCTTACGGGCCACGGCCACTTCAACAAACACATGCATAGGGTTGGCGTGAAAAACGACAGTAGATGCAGACTGTGTGAAGTTGAAGAAGAAACAGCTGAACACATTCTCTTTGAATGTGAAGCGCTGGGAAAAACTCGATACCAAACTCTTGGCCACCCTAGGTCTGAAGAGGAAACCATCCGATCTAATCCCATCACAAAAACACTAGAATTTATCAAAAAGACTGGTGTTATAAGATGGGCGTAGACGGCAAACGTGGAAGCAAAAGACCTTCTAGGTCAACGCTTATAGGAACTCAAACGAGTAGGCCCCACGAAGGAAAAAAAAAAAAAAAAAGCACGTTACCACCTGGCCATCGAAGTCGAATTAATGGATATGGTTTATTTTCAGGTACAGAGGGAAATCCAAAATGATGACGGAAAAACCAGACAGTGCTACCGAAATGCCGCTTGTGGATGGGAGATCTACGTCCCATTTTCACGGAAAATCTTAGACTACATGCCTAACACGTAAGCACTTGCAATATATTTTAATTTAAGCCTTCTGGAGCCGAAAGGTTTTTCGTGCCCATAATTTTCTTGTGCTGTTCTTATTTTCCGGGGGGGGGGGGGTAGTTTGGTGAAATATGAAATGCTTATTAAAAATTAAAATATACTGTTCGCTGCATTGCAGTTATCAGTGAATATTGTGTTGTGGCCTATGAAGAGGCTACCAAAAGTAACATTTAATTATTATAGTTTTTTAATTACAGTATTTTAAAGTTACATTGTGTAGGTAGAATACATTCACTAACTTTATTTAGATTGATTAAGCCATAGTAAACCCACCGCGGTGGTGAAAAAAATAGACGCGAAATCATGGGGGTTTAAATGCATTTTGACAGGAAAAAAAACGTATTAATAATGCTGCACACTCTCCCCTCGGGTGAAAAATATTGAATTGGCTTACAGGCGCAAAATGGGCGCGAGTCTCCTCATTATTTCCTTGACTCCTTGATACACAGCGTAAGGACACACGCGTTGTTTCAGCTTGTCCATTATCGCTTGTAGCCGGTGTAGGTTGACATCGAGGACGTATATACCAGTTTGCCAATGGCCAAAAATTCATACATTCATCCATTGGATCGTTGGCATGGAACAAGGGCCTATATACATATGTAGGTCTCGGTTGATAAATGAGGGACTTCGCATGCTTCTGGTTTCTGTTACTATTTCACCTTGAAAATACGGACGTGTATCCTGGTGTATTTTGTATTTTTGTAAATGTTATCGTTTTGGTTTGTCTTTACAACTGTGATTCACATTATAAATATATTAAATAAGGACTTTTTGTTCTATTACTAAGCCAACCTAGCGGAGTTAGGGCTATAAAGCCCTTTCTTACACTCAACTAGGAAGGCCCGGGACCGAAGCATGGCCAGAAAATGTAGCAAGTGTAGGACTCGAACCAACAACCTTTCGGGTGAAGGTTGGAGTCCGTACCACTACTCTACATGTCCTGACATATATTATTTATTTATTTATAAAAAGTCCTTCAGGACATCTGAATTAAATTATGTTTTAATTATTTATTAATGGCGCTCCTCCTTCCTGAGCAAAAAATTAACACCTGCTTCAGATCACACATTTTTTGGCCTCCCCAAACGAAACCCTATTGTATTTCTCTTTGGTACGAGGACCACTGATTCTCTCAACGACCCCGCTATTTCTTCTTCTTCTGAGGTCACAATCTCAACGATTGGATGGCAGCAACTCTCAGCATATCATCCTCCAGCTCTCTCGGTCCTGCGCGTTCCTCTTCAGCTCTTGGTACGTTCAAGCTCCTACGTCCTCCTTCTGTTGATCCATGAATTCCTTCTTCGGCCGCAGTACCGGGTTTGGCCTTGTGGGGGCCCCTGGGCCGGTATTGTGTGGGGGCTCTTTCTCGGGCAGAAAAGTCTTGCACCCTTACACGAATATTCCACTACCATTTATAAAATAGAGACACAGGATGCAAAATAGAATAGAATAGAATGGAAGGCGATTAATAACTAATGCCAATTCCAATTTCCCGCCCAATTTTTGGATAAGTTTATTTATTTGCTTTTGTTTGTTGTTTTAGTTTTTTAATCTATTGCGATTTTGTATATTTCGGCTTTTGTGGCGGCCCCTTTTTTGTGGGGGCCCTATAGCCAAACCCGGCACTGTTCGGCCGCCGTCTTGTATTGGTTCCTTCCACGGTACCACTGTGTGCCAGACTTTTGGGTCTTACCCCTACCCATTTCGCTCTCATACTTTTTATATTAAAGTTTTAGGTTATCAGACTGATATATGAAAGAAAGAAAGAAACTAATGAGCAGTACAATTAAAATAGCAATATTATATTATTATGCATATTATTAACGGTAGTACGTAGCATTTTCTAAGAAAAAAAGTAGGAGAAAAGAAAAAACAAAATTTAATTATTTTATCAATTTTTTATTTTAACATGAGAAACGTCGTTGGTCGATTGGAGAATTACCGTACACAAAATCCACAGCTTACTATACCCTACCATTATTAATTGCCTTTATCGGGATGGAATTTTTTAAATCTATTCACTTGACCAAACCAAATAATAAACTACTCGGCTCTAGTGATGCCTCAAGTGTCGAAAAAAAACGTATCGGTCTGTCGGATTATATTTGATCGGAATTTTAATTTAATGAAACACAAATTTTTCCCCCCCATTCTCCCAACAAGTTTAATATATCCTTCTACCAATATTGTTATTAGAGACAGGTGCGGTAGATTATGAGATTGCGGCAAAATTAATTTACTTTTGTGAATTGCACTTCATTGAATAGATTGCATTGTGTTTTGTTCTCGCTTTATCTGATGGTAAAAGCAAAACTCAAAATACGTTTTTTTTCACAAGGCTGCACCAGAGAAATCTGCAGTTGGAAAATTAATTTGTGATCAAACAACCGTCCATTGAAGTGACGGTACTTAGTGGAATTTCACCAATTTACTAAGGAATGTAATTTCCTAAGCACTACTCTATAGGGGGGTTTCTTTCTGAGTGGAAATTGAGAAAGACCGCCTCCCAGGGATTAATTCTCAATTGTCAATTTTCCAACCCGATCGGGTCATCGGGGATTTCTAACTTGGGGGGGGGGGGGAGGGGAGCAAGCAAGGTAACTCTCCTCTCAAGTAGTTGTTGTATGTAGTCACTTTAAATCAGAGCATATTTTAAGAAATTTTCACTGGGTGGCACAAATTGAAATCCAATTCTATATAGTGTAAATTTCGCTTGTATCCACCCCCCTCCCCTCCATAAATAAGTTCAAATTAGGTCTATTATTTTTAATAATAGGTAGTATACCTAGTTCTAAGTAATCACTCTTTTTCTAGATTACCAAAACCAATTTATATTTCAAAAAGCAAAACGCTAAGAACAAAATTGGCGCCATAAATAACTTTTGACTCCTTTTTTCTTAGTCACCAGGTAGGTTTTTTTCGGGGGGGGGGGGGGGGCTGTCCCACGTCTTCACAACCATTGAGGACAATAAATTCCCCTCTTTTGAATGACGTGTTGTAAACCTGTTCACCCTTGTCTTACACTGCATTACTATGTACATATTGTATTTTATATATATTCAGTTTTTATATGTTAATTTTAATTATAATGACATGTAACATATTTAATTTTAAATCTTGATAAATAAATAATCAAACAAACCAATAAATAAACCTCATACCCTCAATTACAGTTATTTATTACAAACCAAGTTTAATAGTTGATGTGGGCGACCACATAATTTGAAACAAAGCACAGACGAACATTACTTCCAAGGGATTTATTATTATTATTATATAGCCTAGCTCTCCTGTATCATTGATTTCTTGCACTTGTAAAATGTTCCCCTCCTGTTTGTCTGTATACTCGAAAACACCGACGGCACTACAATCTACCAATCAATGGTGGTGTCGTTAGGTTTTCCTTAACGAGGCGTCTCAATCAATAATGGGAACCAGCCTTAATAATTTCTCTCTATATTTTTATTCCAGGTGCAAATGCCCCGCAGGGACGTCGTGCCAACGTTACGACGACGATATCAGCGTCTCCGCGTATGTCTACCGATGTCTGGCTGACTCCACGACCAAAGCCCCCTTCAGTACCACCGCCAAGCTCGACTCATCGTGACCACAAAAGTCATTCCAGCACACCATCTAGACCGGTCTTTTGACGGCAGGAGCGATGACTGACTTAGTCTGTAAGCCTACACAACAGCTGCCTGATTGCAGCGCCGGGACTGAGTGGAAAACAAGTGGAATATACGTCGTTTTACTCGTTGAATTGTTCTGTTTTCAGAAAAATGAACATTTCAACGTGTAAAACGGCACGCGTTTTACACTCAGTGCCTGAACCGCCGTGCAGCTCGGGAAGTAACCTTAGTCTAAGACAACAGAACTATTGGTATTGTTCACGCAATGAGGGGAATTTTTCAAAAACGACAAGGTGTGAGCTAGAGAGCTAATTTCTTCGTCTCATTTCGCGACCCATGGTCCCTACTATTGTGGCAAAATCACTCTTAGATATTCCCCGAAAAATATATGAACTTCGATAATACACAATACAATTAATTACTTAAACATGAACTATATTCACACACACAAAATGGTACTCTGAGAAGGAGAAGTAAAAGCACACCAGAAGCAGGATTTTTTTTTGATAAACGATTATAGTTCACTTGGCAAATGTGTGTTGTCACAGTTTTATATGGTAGGCTACTGTATTTTATAAGAGGGTTTTCTTCTAGAATAAAGTTTGGTACAAAGTCCGAAAAAAGCTACAAATATGCTAACCAACGGGTTTCACTGACATTAATGCCCCTGAATCTGATAGCTTGTTTAATATGGTATTTAAAAATTTCTCGTTTATTTTATTACAGTCATTATTTGATTAATTTCCACAAAAATGTACTTAACATTCAATGTTTCTAGTGGAAAAAATGTTGTCACCTCAATTTAAATACGTTATTTAAATACACATACAATTACAAATAATTTATTCACTAGAAAAAATCATGGTATGTTTATTCGTTTGCATTTTCTCTGAAATAATATGGTTAGGCAAAAGTGTAGTACCTACCTACTGATTTAATTTGTATGGTATTTTATTTCTGGGTCCGGAAGAAATCATGGTACATTACCGGTATCTATTCGTTTGCATTTTCTCTGAAATAATAAGGTTAGGCTAAGGTGTAGTAGGTAGGTACCTACTAATTTTATTTATCTAGTATTTTATGTATGGGGTCGGCCCATCCGATGACGTCTGATGGATCCATCCCCCAGAAAAAATTTCTGGCTAGGGCCATCATTGTAGCAATGTTATACAATGTACAACTATTTCGTATTTAAAATCAATAGCCCTCATTAAAACTTTGAATCTGAATTTCGGTATTACACTTGCAAATTTTTCTTGAACTCATATATTATAGGAGCAATACCCGAGTGTGTAATAGGCTGGGATCCTCAATTAATATTATTATTCTAGTGAATAATACATTTTCAACATGTAACTTAGCCTACAGACCGTCTT
This sequence comes from Psococerastis gibbosa, assembly GCA_963971405.1. Classification (NCBI taxonomy): domain Eukaryota; kingdom Metazoa; phylum Arthropoda; class Insecta; order Psocodea; family Psocidae; genus Psococerastis; species Psococerastis gibbosa. The sequence goes on along the minus strand of OZ020489.1, from coordinate 43,878,725 downwards.
TTGGACTAAAAATTGGGTGGTATTCTATTATTTATTGTACTATAGTATTTTTTAAATGTTTTCATACTGTATAGACTGTCTACTTTACCTAATTGGAAATGTAGATAATGTGAAATAACTTCATTAGGTTTAAGTTTATACAGTGACTTATTTATTTTGCTATTAATGTATATTAATAAACACTATTTTATTTTAAATTAAACAGTTCAATCTATTGCGTATTCGAATCAGTGAATGGTTTAAGCCCGGTCCCATCATATCACTTGAAACGTATCGGTAAGGAATACGGTAGGTACCGTACTTGACGGCACCACTGTGTACCTATGCGTGGAGGTGCCTTGCAGTATTCCTAACCGAGACTTTTCAAGTAATTATGGGAACCGCCCCTTGTTGCGATGTGGAAAGTAAGTATTTTTCTGTTATAGTCTTGGGTTTCATTTAAGTAAGTACTTAATTCTTCTGTATATGCCTCTTCTATCGCCCATTGGCGACCATCATGGCAATTTGGACCTTGGAGACTGCTGCTCTCAAAATTACCTATAACCACTGACTCAGGTTCTTCAACCAGGATGTTCTTTTTCTGCCTGAGTCTTCTGTCCTTCTATCTTTCCTTGGATTATTACTTGCAGAAGGCGATACTTTTCGTTCCTCATCAGATAGCCGAAGTATGTTAGTTTCCGTTTCTTAACCTCAGCAGCAACTGTATCCATTCACCTCAAGCCTAATAAGATACGATCAAGTTCTAGATTACTAATTATTATTTTATCATGAAATTTCAGTGAACATGACATCTTAGGTACCGTAAGAGTCTCAGGATTATGGAACTTACTGCCCCACTCACTAAGATCTTTTTAGGAATAGAATATAATTCTATTAATGGCGGAAGTGGGGGTCGGCGATTGTGCGAAAAATGTCCTATAGTGTAATTTAATAGCATAATATGTTATCAATTAAAGCGAAGCGGGGTCGGCGCTTACATGAAATCTCCGTACACCTGATCGGCCAGAGTCGAAAGGGATTTTTAACATGCTTAGTTCCATAATTTGAGATTTGCCAGAACTTCTTAGATATTTTCCCTAAATTCATTTGATTACCTTTATTTCTCAAAAATTTTGATTGACTACTAATTGACTACTAATATACTGTATTTAAATATCTGATAGCATTAAATTGTTTGAAATAATACAGTACCTACTTGCACAATAGTTTTCTTTCATCGCAAGTAATATTGCTAACGAATTTATAATAAATACTCTTATAAAAACAGTAACTAAGTACAAAATTGAAGAATAAAAGAATAAATAAAGAAAGAAAGCTTGTATTGCGTTGCCAACAGACACAGTCCAAATAAGACATCACTTACAATTTAAAACATATAAGTAATACCCTAAAAACAATCAGTACAGAACCAGTAGAATCCGGGCTGATGGGCCGTGGTCGAAATGAAAGTGAACTTCCAAACATTTCGTCAACATCTGCGGTCGACATCTTCAGTGGCGCTGCGTAGACTTCGAAGGTTGTACCTCGGTGGCTCCGTAGCGAGATGTCGACCGCAGATGTTGACGAAACGTTTGGAAGTTCACTTTCATTTCGACCACGGCCCATCATCCCGGATTCTACTGGATCTTCGTTTGACTCCGGCCGTGAAAGCTTTTGCAGTTACTCTAAGTATAAAATTGTTTGGCAACGAAACTCCGCGACTAAAGTGGGAAATCTAAAAATCATATGATTATTGTACAGGACATGTATAGAGTAGTGGTACGGACCCCATCTTTCACCCAAAAATTTGTTGGTTCGAGTCCCACACTTACTAAATTTTCTGGCCATGCTTCGGAAGGTGCATATGAGAGGCGGACGAGGCGGTCCCAGACCTCAAAAAAGGGGGAGGCACTTGTCAGTGGCGTAACGATAGGTTTTCGAAGGTGTGGTATAATTTGCTCAGGAGACAGAGGGCTGAAATATTGCGGTTTACCACATTTTCAGAGCAAGAAGGCTTATATATTACAAGGAAGCAAAATATTTACGGACAAGGGGGGTCCGGGGGCCTCCCCCGGGATAAAAGTTTTGAAAAATAGGGCTGAAATAGAGAGGTTTTCCGCATTTTGAGTGCTGTAACACTTAGATATTTTTAGACGCAAAGAATATGACTGATGTCCAAAGGGGGGGGGGGGGAGGGGGCGCAATTGCCCGCAGTGCCGGTCGCTGCGTCCACATCTGGTCCCAGAGCACATAAAAGGGGGAGGCACTTGTCATTGGCGTAACGATAGGTTTTCGAAGAGGGCGGTGTATAATTTGGCGCCCCTCCACCCATTTCGATAAAAGTGTATAAAATGGGGAAAGCCGTTCTCATGGACGTATGCAGCTTTTAAATTGATAACCTTATTTGGGTTCGGAGGATGAAAAACAAGGGTGAAATATTGAGGTTTTACACATTTTGAAAGCAATAAATTTAAGGTTTATATATAATCACTAATAAGGGTGCGCTGGCGACTCCATGATGCCTATTATTTTGAGCTGGGTTGCCACTAAGTCATGTCCAGTGCTAGTACAGAAAACTACGGCGAATTTTGGTGGTGGCAGATTTTATTTGACAGGCTTTAAGGCTATTACGCTCTATCGCCTTTCTTACGCCACCTGCCCGGTATACATGGACGATTCTCGCAGCATAAATTGTTTGTTTTACTCTATGCCATAGTTAAAATTGATCAATGATCATACAGTAAAATCACAAACAAACTAAAATTAAAAAATGGTATCATGGGATATGTTAAGTACAAACATTTTAATAGATATCTATAAAAAGAAAAATTCTAATTTCCGTCAATGTCATTTGCATTCTGCAATGCGAGATCGGTGGAAACGCAACCTAAGTCTTGAATGTCTGCTACCACGTCACTGTTTTTGGAAATAGCCCTAGCCGGTCAATGGAATGGGCGCCTTAGTAAGGTGCCCATTCCACATACGTACAACGTCAATGAAAATTATGAAATTGAAGGTGGTAGCAGACATTAAAGACATACTAAAAATTCTGCTACCACCTTCAATTTCATAATTTTCATTGACGTTGTACGTATGTGGAATGGGCGCCTAATAGAACATGTAGTAGTAGTAGTAATTTGAAGTAATGCATCGCACTAATGATTAATCCAGACACTAACTAATGCTCTATGTCCTTTTCTTTTTTACATCCTCCACAATTTTCTTTCTGAACTCCTTCAAGTTTACAGCGTCTTTGATAGTTTTCTGCAGCAGATCAACATTAAACATTAAACAAAAAAGTCAATATTATTCTTGGACATTTTTCCAAATGATAGACAGTCTAACAACCCCTTGTCAGTTTTTCTTCTTAATTGCGCATTAAAAATTGATGAGCCTAACTAAAAACAAATTTTTCCCGCGTTTAATTTAAAATATTTTTTTTAGTTGGCAGCCATGATTGATGATTCCAGCGCCATCTTTATTCTTTGTTGTTGTTTGTGCATTGAGCATTCACTGCATTGGGCATATCAGGATCAGATAATAATTTTAACATTTGCAATTAATTACTAATTGTATGCCATTAACATTTAAAATAGAACCTATAGAATTTATTAATTGAATCAGGTAAGCACAGCATTAAAATTTAAAATACCCATCAGGCATAATTGCATCGCAGGTAATTAATATTAAAAAGGTCTCGATTGAAAATTGACCAAACTGATGCATCTTTCCATTTCTTGCTAGAGCTAAATTCTGCAAAGCTAATTAAATTTTTTGATCACAACTACAACAGTTGAGTATCATATGTATTATAATTATGTTTCTGTGTTCTTGTTTAACGTAATTGAGTTACTTTGTCTATAATTTTCTAGAAACTTTTCAAAATTTATTATTATTACTTAAGTTATATAAAAATATTTCTATAACAATAAAAGAAAACAATTTTTAGGGCGACCGCGTCCGGATTCTGGTACTCGGTAATTTCGGTCTAAAAGTAAAAGGATAATTCTTATGTTCAAACATCACAATTTCAATCACACAAACCTTTCATAGGTTTTGATTGATGTGCCCACGGAGGAATTTATACATATAGATATATTTAGTAGGAAAATTGTTAATTTCTTAGTGGGTTTGTTGTATAATTAATTTCCTTTTGTATTGTATGACAAATATATTTCTTTTCTTTTCTTTATAACGACGCCGAGAATACCACTGTATTTTAAAAATGGCCAATACATGTAACTTATGACCCCTAAGATGCAATTTAAAATTGTGCAGGGAAAGTCTCAAAGATTTATTGGTCAATTCATCATTGGAGCAATGTTACAAAAATAGGCTCTTTAAAATATTCGGTTGCACACAATCAACATCCCCGTAAATTATCCAAACATGAATCTTAATATACAGTAGACTTGTAGATAAGCAGTATAGGCAGTTATTGATTAAGACAAATTTTATGGAAGAAACATGGGCATGTAAATAAAACAATCTCGCTTAAAATACAAATTATCTTGCCAATGGGACGTCCGCTTTATATATGCATTTTCATCCGACTTTTTGAACCGCGGGGTAGCTTACCTAGGTCTTTACCTCTAGAAAATGTAAAACACCAGTGGTTAAAGCCATAAGTACTAAGGCCTAATCAATCAATCAATTTTTCTTTGTCATTAGAAATAAATAAATATGTATATTTCTGTTAAATTATACAATACAAGTAACTAACACGAAAGTATAAAGTAAAATCGTCAAAATCAGGTAGTTCTGTCATTCTGCTAGTGCCTCAGTGACAGTGTGGAAAGCTTTCTCTAAGAGATGGTTTCTAATAAGCAATTTAGGGAAGTTAGAAGCATTTCTCGCCGCTCTCAGTTCAATCGGGAGTTTTCTAAGGTAGGCGAAACCTTGTAGTATAGGCTCCTGACTCCAGTCGCTCACACTTGGCTGTGCGTGGCGCTGGCCTTACAAGGTCTCCCCGTTGCCTCGTGTTGTAGGTGTGAGTGTCGCCGTTTTGTTTAAATGTCCCCCACACCAAGGTGAGACAAATAGACATTGTAACCAGGTAAGACAATGTATATTAACGGATAAACTGTGATAAATTGGGGAAAAGGACTTTTGTAGGCACTTTGCTAAAGGCGGGGCTCGTAACACAAGTACCTATTAGGTGACTTAGTGAGGCGATTGAAGAGGTTAATCGGATACATTCATTAAATTGTTTGTATGCGATTTATCCTTTTTTTTTAAAGAAAAGAAAGTTATCGATGGCGAGACTGACCAGATGGCTGTCGTTTCCTGACGTATCCTGCTTGCTGTAATGCCTGTAATTGACACAGCAAGTTGGTATAGCCGGTGTTAAAATTAAAGCAATTCTAAAACAAATAAACATAAAGTCAGTGGTTTTTAAGAGATAGCACAGCCTACGTTAAAGGGCGAAGGGAAGTTATAGTCTGCATTTCGTATTTTATAATTAATTATAATTATAATATAATATATACGTATGTAATATAATGATGCAATGGCATTCGTCGCAATGGATTATGAGTGTAGTGGTGTGTGTGTTTGTGTTTTGTGTTGGTGGTGTATTTGTATGTACTTGTTAGTTAAGGAAGTCCACTTCTATTTCCCATTTCCTTTATTGTGCAATTTCCTTATCCGTAAGCCACTTTTTTAAATTTTTTTCTAAATACGTGTTAGTTTGTTTGGTTTTTTATGTTTAGAGGAAGTTTGTTATAGTACACATATGCAATCTATAATAATTCGTGCTCCAAGACAACCAATGACTCTACTCTACCCAAACGAACATCCCATTATTACCCGTGATGAGTACGACACGTCTCCGATTGCATGGTGTGTAAAGACTCGCACAAGTGCAAGCACGTTACCACCTGGCCATCGAAGTCGACTTTCAGCCAAGTGTTCTACGAAAATAGATATCCTGTCCCTAATAACTGTAAGATAGAGAAAGGATTCCTATATTACCTATGGGGTAGAAAAAGAGGCTCCCGATGGTGAGAGCTATGAAATTCAGACTATAAATATTAGGTGTCCCAATTTATTTCTCTGAATACCTCCATATTAAAGTGTTAACGTTCTGCATTCCCGAAAAATCCTTAATAACCAGCTGCGCATCAAGCCGTTGAGTCTTTACTAAAGAATTTGAATTTTCAGGTGCGTCAGCAATGAAGAGATTGTGAAGGGAAGAAATAGTTTCAGAATTACCCCAACGATGGATGGCCACGTTGAAGAAGATACTGACATTTGCCCAAATGGCCCACATCTGCCAACTGTTCAAATCAAGCAAGAAAAAGAAATGGAGTTTCCAGATTCAGATGGCGATGAAGTAGATAGAAAACTAAACATAAATCCATTTTTTCCTGGAGAACATACGGGCCTTAACTTACCAACGACTGAATTAGATAAAATCGATGATGCCTTTGATAGACTAAACGCCACTTGGACGAATGAAAATAAAACTGATATCTTGCTATATGATGGCATAAAAAAAGAAGAGGGTAGTTATTCTCTTGACAGATTACAAAAAAGGAGAAGGGCAGGAGCCCATGAGTTTAAGGACGGTGAAGATGCAGCAAATGAAAATAGTACTGGCAATATTGTTGAAGTAAAGAAAGAAGATAACTCCGATAATGAAGTGCGTTATACCTGTCCAGAATGTGGGAAAGAATTTAGAAGGGATTGCACTTTGCAGAAGCATTTAAAAACCCACACATTTCTACTTTTTGACTGCAGGATTTGTGGCAAGACGTACAAAAGTAAAGCCCATTATTTAAATGCTATCTGTTATAAATGTCTGAAAGCTGAAAGAAAAGGTAAAACGCGTAAATACACGGTTAAATCCGTATTTCAATGCAAGCCGTGTAATGCTCTGTTTCGTACTGGGCAAGCGTTGAAAGCCCACAAGCAGACTTTTCATAAGATGTTGGAGTTTGCGTGCACGAGCTGCTCAGAGACGTTTGCTAAGAAGGTTAATTTGAATTTTCATTTTTTGGCGGCACATCCGGACGAGGCGCTGATTGATAAGAAATCGAGTTTGAAGAGAAAGGCTGTGCAAGTGGAGCGGTCCACGTGGTATTGCTGCAAGCGGTGTGGACAGAAGGTCAGCAATAGGTAATGTTTTTTTTTTAACATTTTTAACAGGATTGTGTTGAATTAGGAGAAAATGTTACTCATTAAATCAGGATAGACAGAATAAATATAGGCTAAGGCTAATTATGAACACCAAAGAAGCTAGTTAATTGCTGTAGCCAATCAAAAAATCTCTAAAAGAGCACGCCCATAAATTGAAACTTGGATTTGGTTAATAATCAACCAGGAATGAATATAAATAATACATCGCCAAAAGTAAACAGTAATGGAGTATGAAGTACAGTTGTAGTAGTAGTAGTACCCATCAAAAAAACGTGGCCGTGCCGTTTTGACAAGTGACCCATTTTGGGCATTATTCAGTAGATTTGAAGTGTCTTGGAACTGTTCTGTTAATACAAAAGACCTTATGGTTAACGAACTCGATCTAGATACAATTTGTATGATCATATAATATCTACGGAAGTTAGTGTAGTGCATCCTAAAATCGATATATATAACTTATATACAGTATATACATATCATTTTGAACAAGGGGGGGGTCATAAATAGAAAAGTTGTGCAGAGATTTTCCGGATGTCGAACATTGGTCGCTCTCAATAGGCAGATGAATCTCCCTAACAGTACAGCTCAAATTCGTAACAACTCTAGTTTACTTTAATTTTATATTACTTAGCTTTTGCGCCACACGAAAAGATAACAATCCAGCTTTCAAGACCCCTTCATAAGAAGTTACAATCAAATAATAATTGATTGAATATTTCAGGTTGGAACTGACTTTGCATCATCAGGAGCATTTAGCTGACGGGGAGCATTTCTGCACATTTTGCGGGGAAATGTTTGCCAACAGGAAGAAAAAGCGACTCCACGAGCGGTTCCACAAGGGCCAGTACGAGAAAACGGTTGCGGTTGAGAAAGAGTCTGCTACTGGGAAACACAAATGTCGCATTTGTGATGAGTGCTTTGACATAAAGGGTAGTATGATTTCCCACGAGATTTGTGTTCATTCGCTGTGAGTTTAGCGGATTCCGAGCCAATGAAGAGTTGTTCACTCGTGTTAGTACGGGAACCGGTTGCGGCCAAGAAAGAAGCCAATACGGGTTACTCGTCTCGGATATGCGGCGACTGCTTTGAGAAGTGATTTCTGTTTCGCTGTGAATCCCTTTGGCGAAGCATCACTTGGAGGCTGGCAGAGAGAGGCCATAGGGGAGAAGACCGATTGGCAGAAGCAGTACAACTCGGGGGGGAAACATTAAGCAGATAGCCTGGAGCCCTATATGGGAGAGATGGGAAATTCGCTCTCGCCAAGGTCATATTGTGAATTTCTGGTTCATTAGAGAACGCCTTGGACACTACCGAACAAGAAATCGCGTCTTTTGCTGGACGGAGTGCTCTGATTGGCCATAATAAATCGTGTCAATTGCCTAAGCTCTGATTGGCCGATGGAGGTGAAAGGTTCAGAAGTTCTGAAAATATCGGCATCTAATCTCTTCCACTCTCGTATATAGAACTCTAAGATAGCCGAGAAAAGAGGCAAGTCTGCCGGAGTTTTGCACGCTGGTAGCCAACCGAGTGAAGCTTTTGGCGGTTCACACGCCGGCAACTCTCTGAGAAATCCGTATTTGGAGCAGATTGGTTGGTGCAAAAAAAAAAAAAAAAAACGCACTTCGGAAGATAGTGTCAGCCCAGCGAGAGAAATCTTCTGAAGTGGACTCTGTGCCCTGTGGTTTTGTACCAACCCATTTGCTCCAATGACGGATTTTCGAGCGTGTCGCCGGCGTTTGGATTGTCCTTATGCACCGGGCCAAAGGCTTAAACTGATAAGAGGGACTGACTAGGAGAGAACCTCTTTTGCGGGTTGAGGATCCATGCTCATGGGCCTATACGATATATCCCGGCTTTCCGGCCATAATTGTTTTTGTTTTCCTATTTATACGTAGGAGGATGGTCGAAATTTTCGATTTGAGGTCCCAGAAACTCGAAATGTCTGTCAGTCTGTCTGTTCGTCGATTTATGTACAAACTACCCGGTGTAAATAAAATTCGGCATGTGTATTCACAAAAATCATTCCTTTGGCCCATTTATTTCATTTTTTAACTCAATTTTGGGGGTTTTACCCTCCAAAAACCTCAAAAAATGGCTAAAACAATTATTTCTCGAAAACGGGTCCGACGATTTCTTTTAAATTCACATTATATTGGAGTCGTTATTAATGCAAACGAAATCCAATAGGTCGCTTGCCCATTGACTTATTTGAAACTCAATGAAAGTGTATAGATATACCCATTTTGCATGTTTGGTATTCTAGCATTGTCTTTAATGGGTGATTGAGATGTTCCTGTTGGCTTCTAAGATGAAGAACATCATGAGTAAAAAGCATAGTGCACTTAACTCCAAAACGCAATTAAGTGTCACTTGCACCACTTGGCCTCTAGGCGCTACAATTATAACCTAGTCCTTTTATTTGTTCAAGTTAATTATAAAATACTGTTGTACAATATTATAATAATAACTTTTATTTTCATGTTTTTTTATTTATTTGTGTATGTGTTCTGGAAAGCAGACTGAAGACGGCATATTGAAAGGATAATAGAAAGAAAAACGAAGTAATATAATATCTGAAATAAATAAATTTATTCCGAACGAGACAAGGCACGAATCAGTGAGATGTTCGGCAAGTTGGGTTCGAATTCCGTTTCTGTCTATTCTTCCACGTTTCCCTTCTCTAATAAAAAAAAAGCCTTGCTAACAGTAGACCACGACAGAAACGTTTTTTCTCAATAGAAAATATTTGAGTTGATTGCGGAAATCTTAGTTAAGGCATAATATTCAAAATAATACAGTTTCCATTGGTAACTTAAGTGCTACAAAGTTTCATCGTTCAGAGGTGTTAGTGTTTGAGACAGCATTGGCTTCCAGAAACCTGTAAATAATTGAATTATTTTTAGAATAATGACAAGTATTCAAAGATTACCCTCGAGTCATGGGCAATCTATCGAAGTAGCAATAATGTGAACGTGAGAAAAAATAACGATGTGAGCTACATATTGTGTATCAAAATGTTGAACATTTTGAAGTTATACTTCTTTACGATCGAGAGTGAATTTTGAGGATGCGCGCGCATCTGTAACACCACCAAGAGTTCACAGAATGAAGCTGCCAACAAAATAGAACCTCGATATTAGTCGCGCATGTTGGTACACTCGTCACCTCTGATCACTATTTTCTGGACAGGTATTGTCATTGTCATTTTGTACCCGTGTTTTAGTTCTGTCCGTACGTATTATTTCTTGATATAAATCAAAATATTTGTATTTAATATAATTATTAACACTACATATTATTAAATTATTACTGTTAAATATTTATTATTGGTTCTGGAATATTTACAAAATAAAGAAATACATTTAATAAAAAGTTTGTGATAAAAACCCATAAAGATACATTAACTGGAGCGGCGGGAACCATAATGTCTTACGAGGCACCCGTTAACCATAAGCCAACTATCAGAGATAAGTACCAACCCAAAAAATATCGAAGTCTTACACATAGCAGCATAGCTGAACGGATACCTGGACGCGGTCAAAAACTCTGTACTTAGCTTGTGGAGGCTACAGTTATCACTGGTTTCCCTGCCAAATTCCGTACTTATCTTATGCAGGCTACAGTAGCAGCCATATTGATAACGGTCTCCAACCACGGGATGTAAAACCCTCGATATTAGTCGCGCATGTTGGTACATTCGGCACCTCTGATCACTTTTCTGGACAGGTATTGTCATCCGCCCTTTTGTATATTTTGTTGGTTATCCTTTTCCAGTCCTTTTATTATTTTATTGTAATTAATTATTTGCATGCTATTAAAAACGATTTTTTAATGATGGCAAAGAAGTATAACTTCTCACGCGCGTACATAAGTACACACACCCACTTTTTTATTCAATGAATCGTTATCTACTGTAAACATTTTTATTTGTAATCTAGGGCTAGGTTATAACATTTTTAGCTTTATACACAGCTCCTATAGGTCACCCTGGGGCCTAGAGACTGGAGCTTCTATAAATTGCATCGTAAACAATTTCAAAAGACAGATTTTGGGGTGATCCAGGGGTGGCCAATATCAGCACGTACCTGGCGGAGTGAAGGAGGGGGCAGGCTTGTTGGTACGGTGTTTGGAACACTGGTTAAGCAGCTCCTGTCTCCGCTCAATGTCTCCGTGACCCATTAACTCGTAAAACTGTAAAAGATACATATGTACATAGACAGATATTCCACGTATTTTATAAAAAAAACATACACTGCATAAAAGTGGCGTATATATATGGGCAGACCAGATCGGTATAAAATGCTTGACGCCAGAAGAGATAACCCATACCTTATTATATCTTCCTTTCACGGTCGGAGGTACGTGACGAAGCACTAGAATCCGGGCCTATCATCCCAGAGGTGAGGTAAACAGACAACAAGTCTTCCTTAGACCTCCATACGCAGCCCTTCATTCGTAACCCCCTGAACCAGTAGAATCCGGGCCTATCATCCCGGATTCTACTGCTTCGTCTTGTTATGATAATTAGGAATTATTAAAAGATGTACCTTTTCACAGTCAGGGCATTCCTGTCCAGTTATCTTCCTAAGTCTTTCATTCCTTTTCAAGCATTCCTCCTCCTCTTCTCTTACAGGCAGGCTATAATCAAAACTTACAGCTAGAGTTTTAAAACTTAATATACAGTAGAATTCCAGTTGGATAATAATGGTATAATTGAATATGGTATAATTTGGCGAAAAGAGATCATTTTCGGCAAGTACTGTGTCCTTAAAAAAAAAAAATTGATTGTCTGTAAGTCGGTTTACGGACGATAGTTTAACGTGACAACGCCTAAATTACTAAAGCTTACATAAATAATATATGGCTGGAAAGAGTAAGAAATGTGGAAAAGCCCTTAAGTAGTTTGAATTTTTTAAATAGATAATAACGCGGCCAAGAGGCCCATTTTTGTTGAAAATCGTGCGCACCCCCTGACGCTTTACACCCCCAAAGCCAAACCCCTTGCTCGATCACCACAAATATAGCATGGGTATAATTTAAATGAAGATAGGCCTTCTACGTATGCCCAAAAAATTGCTATTCAAATGGGATTGCTGGAAATGCGTCTCATTCTACTGATTTTGTGTTCCACTCGCGTTTAAGGGGTGGAGGGGTAAATTTGAAACTATGTGTTTATACTCGTTTGAAACCAATTAATAATAACAATTCATACTGCTTCTATTGAGACATTAACAATTCATTTCGGTTGCAAATTGCAGGCTGTGGAATTTTTTTACTCTATACAACTCTATAAAGTACCCTTTGAACCTGTTTTCCGCCGAAAAACGGATGGCTTACCAAATCACCTGAGCCTGAACGAAGAGACGGATAGTAAAACTGAATTTATGTCTGGAAGAGTAAGAAAGGCGCCTTTTTGGTACCGGTTTGTAATGTATGATTTGTAATGTTTTTCTAATAAATTTATATATTATTTATTTATAAATTATATATATAATTTTTATTATTATTATTATATTATTAAAAGAACTAAAGTGGTTTGAAGTTTTCAAATTGGTACTTACACCCCCAAAAAGGCGTATTTTCGATTAAAATCGGCAAATTCGGGCGCACCTCCTAACGTTTCCACCCAAAGTCGAACCACTTGCCCTATCACAATATAGCATGACCTGAAAGAGGAACAACAGACGAAGACATGGGTATAATTTAAATTGAGATAGACCATCTACATCTGCCCAAAAAATTGCTTTAAACCAGCGTTACTGACCCGCGTTCCCGACCAGCGTCACCGATGAGTCACCCTTTTCGTACATGAACCTAGTATTCCAGCCAGCGCTCATCGATTTATTAGACGTTGTCAAGTCAAAAAAATGACATTACAACACCCACAAACCAGAGAGCGCGTAAACATCACGGGTCCTGCGCTCAATAACAAACAAAAAGCTAGTAAGTAGCGAAGTACTTACTGTACATTCAAGATTTCAACTTAACTTTCCACAACATGGTGGTGGTGTACGCAGGTAAGCAACCAGAGAAATAATAGCTCAACTGAAGGGATTAAAAGCGATGTCGATTGCTCAGTACCCTTTTTCAATTTTTTTAATTTATCCTAGTTTATTGACGACTACTCGCATTTATTTATATAATATAGTTGGGAATTGACCCCCAATCAGGGCATGCAATTCCATAGGAAAGTTGTCCATTCGTGGGTATTCCTAGGTCCTAGGTGCAAAGTTCATGGGTGAATATACTCACTTATCGTATGAACAGTTGGGTTGATTGACGTCTCGCTTATGTAAAACTTGTCGCACGACATCGCTGGCCACCTTCCTTATCGCTGACATGCTCAGCAGTGTTTCGTCCAAATTGGCAATATCTGAAACAATTACAATTACCTATCCATAATTTCATCAAGAAAAAAAGTTTTCATTCAAAACCAAAGTTTGATTGGGAAAGCAACCTTTTCGGTTTTGTTACTCTATTTAACACCTAAAACAAACCTGATTTTTGTGTAAACATATGTTATGTGCGAAGCCTCAGCAGTACACTAGGCCCTCCAGGATACATGCTAGAGCTATTCAATGGGCTACGTCAGCGAACTAAAACTAAAATAATAATAATCATGATAAATAAGTTGATACATACTGGTCAGCGGTGGACTCCGTCGTGGTATTTTACTGCGGGCAGTATTCGGGCTCTCCAGTATGACGTCATCATCCTCCATTTTCTGCAAAGTGATGGAATAGTTACATGATTTTGGGATTCTTATAATAACTGAATAACTAGCTAAATATCAGGCTTCAACTTTTTCTTTTACTTCAAATAGTAGGAATTCATTCAAATAAAACAATAACTATTAAATAATAGCCACATGGAACTCTCGAATTTTCACATTAAATCGCCTTAAGACATTACTTTATTCAATCTAGTAGTAGTTATGTACGACCTCAAAAGAGTTCGATTTAATGTATAAAACTGATAATTCAATAAAGCTTTGTTAAGAATTCAAGGACTATAGTGAAGCCACTTTTTATCGCAAAATTAGTAGGAAAAGGCGTTCTCTCTCTTCAAGTTACAGCCGGATGATGGCTGGTTGGCAGCAACATATTGCAGCGATGTCTCCAATCTCCGCGATTTTGACATGCCCTCTTCAGCTCCACATAGGACGTTATCCCCAAATCATGTTTAACTTGTTGGAGATATTCGTCTCGTGGCCGTCCCCTTCGATTTACGCCTTCCATGGTCCCCTCAATGACGCAGCTGACTATGTTATCATGCCGAAGCAGGTGTCCGAGCCAGCGTGCCCTCCTAGCGGATATGGATGCAATAAGGGTCCTTTTTTCTTTTATTTGGGTTAGGACTTCCTCATTAGTTACATGGTCTTGCCAAGGTATTCTCAAAATGCGGCGATAACACCACATTTCGAATGCTTCTATTTTCTTGACATATTTTTCGCTTATGCACCATGTTTCACATCCGTATAGTAGAATGCTCCACACAAGAGACTTAAGCATTCTTGTCCTGAGTCTGATATTTATATTGTTAGACTGAAAAATTTTCGACTTTTTATTGAAAGCGACTCTTGCCTGGTGCAATCTATACTCAATCTCTTGGATTGACCTGCCGTCAGAGGTAATTTTGCTACCTAGGTATGTGAAGGCTTTAATATTGCTGAGTGGAGTGCCATTCAGTTGTATGTTTGTGCTCTTTGTGTCGTCAGTGCTTACTATCATCACTTTGGTTTTGGATTTATTTATCTTCATGTTGTATGTTAGAAGAACGTTCTCCATGGCGTTTAGAGCCTCTCTAAGCTCTTCCTCACTTTCCGCCAGCAAAGCAATATCGTCCGCATATCTGACCATGTCTATTTTTACGCCAAGCATTTTTATACCTCTTGTGCCTTCCAGCTCTTCTCTCATTTCCTCTATTGCATACTGAATGTAGAGGCGAGAGCGCATGAGAGAGCGCATCCTTTTCTCACGCCCGCTTTTATCACAGCTTGTTCTTCTGAGTTTCCACACCGGATTACGGCCACTTCTTCTTTGTATAGAGCCCAGATTATTCTTCTGTCCTTGTGCTTTATTGGCAAAAAATCTGCTACTATTGTAGGCGACAACATGGTGAGGGCCGTGGTCGAGTGGTTAGGGAGTTTGCAATTCAATCGGGATCAAAGGGGATCGGATTTACTTAATAATTCAGAGAAGAATACAAGAGCAATGAGTCAATCGCCCAGACACCATCAGTCCTTATCAGGACTACATCATTAAGTCCTTCCCAGGACCTCAGCCTGATGATGGGAGTAGCACCCACTCCCGAAACGTCACCCCCTTCCCCTTACAATGGGCTTCGGCCTAATTGTTCGATGACTGTGAGCCCCTGCCTCTAATGATTATTAAAACAGCATGTAATGTAAGTCCAACTAATCCTCTGTTAAATACTAGAGAAACCTATTTGGTACCAATTATTGTTAGCCACCAAAAACTTTATTCAATCAAAAACTTTCGTAAATTTGACCATTTCGGAGCTATGTAGCTAAAAGGAACAAAAATAGTAAAATTTTACTGTTTTGGCGGTTAAAGAGAGAGAGTTAAAAGTTGTTCACACTTCTTCCATCAGGTCAATAGTTTCAGTGAAAACTGCGGAAAAGCGCACGAATTTTCAAAGATGGCGGTGCGAGCGGCAAAGTTGAAATTCGGATAGAGCACCCCAAAACTTACAACTGCCAATTAATGATCGTACTATTGCCTTTATGCAAGAACAAAGTAGCTCACAGACTTGGTCACGTAGCTTTGTCTAATCTGTCTAAATCTGAATCTCGTCGTCGAGTATCATATAAATAGAGAATCAAGTGCGGAAAGCAGGATAGACAGGACAGTTAGTACAGAGGTCAAGACATGTAGAGTAGTGGTACGGACTCTGACATTCACCTGAAAGGTTGTTGGTTCGAGTCCCACACTGGCTACATTTTCTGGCCATGCTTCGGAGGGCATGTAAAGCAGGCGGTCCCGGGTCTTCCTAGTTGAGTGTAAGAGAGGGCTTTATAGCCCTAACTCCGCTAGGTAGGCTTAGTAATAGAACAAAAAAAGTCCTTATTTATTTATTTATTTATTAGAGGTAACACGAAGCCTCAGAAAGGCATGGGTTCGAGTCCCGTACTAACCAGATTTTTCACCATTCTTCATTCATCTGCTATAAAGCCAAATATGTGGAACCAAATTTATGTCATTATCCATGAAAAGAAAGTTTTTCATGTAAAATATTGGCTTGATAAAAATTTAAAATCTACGGCTTATACTAGTATGAAGAATAATTGTAACAAACTTACCATGCGAGGTGGGGTCTCTAAAATTGTTTTCGGCTCAGGCTTCTTATAAAACATAACATTTAGCTTCGTTTGCATCAATTTGTTAACACCTGCAAACAACCATGTAAATTAGAACAGATATTAGTGTTTAGCTCAGTGGCGGAGTGTGGGTTAGTTTGCAAATATTTATTTTAAGTTTAAAAAAAAAGAAAACACGCATCATTTTATATAGTATGTTGTATCTTCTTAAAAAGTACTTAATTTTACTTTTACATCGCCTTTGTCCTCAGGGAGGGTCGGCGGCACGGCAGCGGCGTTTCCAAACAACTCTGTTTAGAGCGTCTTCCTTGTTCAGGGCGAGAGTCCTTATATCCTCTTCGATTTTTCTGGGGGGTGTCATTTTCGGTCTTCCCCGGGGGCGGGGTCCAGGGAGTGTCATGTTCTGTATACGTTTTAGGAGGGATGCTTCCTCCCTTCTCTGGACATGGCCCCACCAACTAGTCTTCTTTCCCTTAGCTTCAGTGCGACATCACCAGTTTTCATCTCCAACCTTATGTCCTCATTTCGACGCCGGTCTTGCAGGGTCAGTCCACACGCCCTTCGTAGCATTCTCATCTCCGCCACGTGGATTTTGTGTTGATCTTACTTCCTGACCGCCCAACACTCCGCACCGTATAGCATGCATGGTCGGATCACTTGCTTATATATTCGGCCCTTGAGCTTCTTTGGCATTTTTCTGTCTGTGAGAATTGGTGCCATGTCATGAAATTTTCCCCAGCCTGCTTTTATTCTTCCTTTCACGTCTTCTTCAAATCCACCGTTTTGTTCAAGGGTGCTACCCAGATACTTAAATGTCTCCACTTTCTTAAGTTCTTGGTCACCTATTTTAACAGTGCCTGGTTCTGGTTTCCCGCATTGCATGTACTTGGTTTTGCTCCTTACCTTCAGGCGCTCTTTTTCTAGGCGTTTCACCCATTTATTTAGCTCTGCTTCGCCTTCCCTTCTCTCTTTCGTGCTTACTACCACGTCATCCGCGAATAACGGGCTTGCAGGGGCTTCCTCTTGGATGCTTTTCGTGATCGTGTCCATTATAATTACAAAGAGGAAAGGTGCTAAGTGCTGAGCCTTGGTGTAACCCGTACTGGACGTTAAAACCTTCACTGAGTCCTACAGCGCTCCTTACTCTAGTTGTGCAACCCTCATACATGTCTTGGATAGCTCGGACATACTCTAGCACAACACCTCTTTTCTTCAGGCATTCCCAGATCAGGTCTCTAGGTATTCGGTCGTATGCTTTCTCCAGGTCAATAAAGATATAGTGCAGCTGTGTGTTTGCCTCTCTGTGTAGTTCTAGCATGGTTCTAACTGCGCATATGCCATCCGTCGTGCCTCTACCCTTCATAAAGCCGAGTTGGTTTTCGGTGATGTCGCCTTCTAGCTGGTCTCTTAGCCGAGTTTCCAAAAGTCTCTCGTACCATTTTATACAGTGGCTCATTAGCTTGATCGGCCGGTAGTTGTTGCACGTCCCCTTTTCTCTTGTATATCGGGATTGTGACATTTGGTAAACATTTGAAAACAAAAAAGAAAAAAAGTTAATTCTAACGTGACGAAATTCTTGGTTTTCTTAGACTGCATTAATACCATCATTTTCGTACAATCTTATTTGCTCGCGGCTTCCTATAGATTTCAAGGAAGCTCTTAATACATTCTAAGGATTTGTTGAGTGTAATGCTGCATTAGACGCCTTAAGCTGGCCACACACGACCGCTCCGATTCCACCGCGCCAACGCGCCAACACGCCAAATGGATGAGGTGGAGCGGTGAATCTAGAAGGGGGGCCACACACGACCGCGCCAACGCTACACCAGTTTCTCAAGTTTTGTGTGCGACTGACTTTCTTTTAAAATAATTATAAAAGTTGAAATTGACAATGGGCAAGGAAATTTTAATGATGGCAACTGGAATATGCCTATATTTGAAAATTAGGAAGAAAAGAAGTTAACGGCCAAAGCAGCTGCGTAGCCAGATTTTTTTTTTTTTTTTTTGGGGGGTCCAGTTTTCACACAACGTCAATACATAAAGTATGCCCACTTATGAGAGTTTTCGAAGGGGTTGGTGTTATATGTGGCGCCCCCCCCCCCCCCCCATGTTATCGTCTGCAAAATCAAAATTGTTTTGCCGACAAGCTATTTCAGGCCTATCCCTTAAAAAACATTCCCTGCGGTAGCCCCCCTTGTTAGCTGTAATATTCTTCATATGTAAAATATGAGCATAACTGCTTTCAAAGTGCGTAAATTCCACTATTTTGGGCCTATTCTTTTTCAAAATAATTCCCCCGGGGGAGAACCATGGGCCCCCGTTCTTGCAGTAGGTCTCCTATTCTTCGGCTGTAAAACCTAAACATTTTTAGAATAGGTTACAAGTCGTATATACATCAAAATGTGTTATACTCCACAATTTCAAGCTTTTTTTTCAAAAAACTTCCCCGGGGGAGACCCCCGGGCCCCCTTTAGCAACCCGACCCCTCGGGTGGGGAAATTCAGACCATGCCCCTAATTAGAAGATGCGTACGTCCATGAGTAAAGCTTTCCTATTTTTATACTATTTTACCGAAAACTTATCGTAAACGGGCAAACTTTACGTATTGATGTTGCACGAAAACTGGACCCCCTCCACAAAAAATTTCTGGCTACGCCGCTGAGTAGGTCTACTGCAAGGAAGGAGGGCCCAAGGGTCCCTCCGGGAGAATTAATTTGGAAAAGAATAAGCACAAAATAGTGGAATTTACGCACTTTGAAGCAGTTATGTTTATATTTTACGTGTGAAGAATATTACAGCTACGGTAACAAGGGGGGCCGGGGGCTACCCCAGAAAATCATTTTTAAAAAAATAGGCCTGAAAACTTTTGTGGAACAGTGGGACCGGGATCTTCCCGGGGAATTTTTTTTTATAGTAAATGACTGAAAAATTTGCTATTTTGCTAAATTTGGGGAGGGGGGTCCAGACTCAGCTGCCCCCCCCCCCTGGCTCTTCGAAACTGGCAGTGGCTGTTGAAAAGAAGAGGCGTGAGCCATTCAACACTTGCCACAGGCATGGTAACTCTTTATATAAATCAATGACGGAGAAAACAAACTCTCGTTTGGAGGTCATACGTCTGCTTCCGAAGTTGGCTGAGTGAGCACTGAGCCAAAGACCCAAAGTCAGCCAATTCAGGCAGGCAGGCATATGCCAAAACAGGGTTTCTCCACAGACGGGCATGTGCCAACAGCTTGGAGCGGTGGGTTTGGACGCGCGGTTTCCCCACACACGATGCGTCGACTTGCTCATCCATTAGCGTGGCGCGGTGGATTTCCAACCGGTTGGATATCCAACACGTCCGACCGCTCCACTGAAATTCTTGATAGGTTTCCCCACACACGATGCGATTTTGGATGAGCGCGCCAAAATTAGTGGCTTGGAGCGGTCGTGTGTGGCCAGCTTTACATGCACGCTCCGCCACTGGTTTAGCTTATGTAGTAACCAGGCAGCACGTCATACAGTGCTTCTTATTGACAATCTTGACTTGCATAACTCGCAGTCGGACCAATCTGAAAGCACTGTGCATCCAACAAACTGCTATCTTCTATGGCCTCAATGACCGTGTACATGACAGATACTGCCGGTAACCTATTAGAATTGTCACATTGTTCGCTGGTCAGACGGAATTTGGTAATTTGTGTGAGGCAGTTATGGCGATTTTTTTTTTAAATTTCTCCTCCCGAACCATAGTGAAGTAAACAAATTTAAAAAGGACTTAGTTGAGGTTACTTTGTTTTCTAAGCACAAACCAGTTGGGTTCGGTAGCCCTTACTGCACCAGGTGGTATATTGTAACCCGGTTCGCCTTCTTTTTGTAGGTTTCTGATTTAACCCATCTTTAGCACAGGTAGCTGCGTCAGCGCCTGGACTAAGTTCTATTTTTGACCAGTGTCCGGGCTTGGCTAAGTCAATAAATATTAACAAAATTTCTTTATTATAGCTTGTAGCCGGTGTAGGTTGACATTGAGGACGTGTACCAGTTTATTAGAGCCCTTAAATTCCCCTAAGAAGCAATGTGTTCCCACAAGGTATGCCGATGGCTAGCCATGGCATACCTGATCATGTAACATCAGCTTCAATGCGATGGGACTTTTCGCGATCAGTAAGCCCATTTCACGGAATTAAGTGAAGTGAGGGAGGCTTTCTACCCTACCGCCTAACTCAGATAGCTAACTTCCTAGTTACTATCTTACCTGAGCATGTAATATCAGCTTCAATGCGGCCCGACTTTTTGAGAGCAGTCAATTTATTCCACGGAGTTCTGCGTGGCGAGAGAGTCTTTCTGGGCGGTGTTCGCTTTCTTTTCGGCGTTCTTGGCGACAGTCTCAATAAATAGAAAAAATGTAAATACATAAAACGAAGTGTTGGACCTGTTTTCTGCACTCCTCGATCGAAATAAGGTAAAATAATGTTGCTCAAGAAGTAATCACATGCTGATTTAACCACATTGGGCTCAAATATTAAAAAAGTAGCAGTTCTTAAGATTAAGGGTGTACGTAGTCTCGTAGGAAATAGGTTCCCAAAAATCAGTTTTTACAGATTTCTCATTTTTTATTTAATTAACAAAGTAAGATATTAAAGATCTTCTTCTTCAGCCAACGCCCGTCCTTGGCTGGTAGGCCATTTGACGCCGTGCCGCAAAGTAGAACTGGGCCAATCCCTCCTGTGTCGTAGTTCCGTTTTCTACCTCAATTATTCTATTCTATTATATGATATTAAAGATGTGGCTCATTTAAGTTGTAGAAGACGACTTCATGCAACATATAATAGGGTATTTTTAATTTTTAGTGCCGTAGCTTTTTCATGGAAATGACGAATTTCACGTAAATTAGATACCATGAAAAAACTACAAAACCAAAAATTAACTTCTAAATTATATGATGTACAGGGTGCGGCAGCACAATTTCCTTTTTTGCAATGCGGGCCATTTGGTCGGTTGATGTCGCATCGCAGTGCTAGTGGTCTCGTTCGAGAGGTGGGGTTTTAAAGTTTTCTAGAAGCACAGTTCGGGCGCCATAATGCGTTGGAACATTGAGGAGCGTGCGTTTCCGCTGAGGCCTACTTTTCTAGCGGATGTTTTGTGATTGCAACCAAGCGCGCTTTTCGGAATCGCTTTAATTTAGTCTCTGTTCCGGACCGGAAATCAATTGCTACGTGGATCACTACGTTCAGAGAAACTGCAAGTGCGACAAAACGAAGAACTGCAGTCCCTCGGCCCCATATTCAATGTTGCGATCACCTCGGCGTTCTGCGCGCAACCATACATCTGCCCTTGGACTTTTCGATCGTTCTGTGATGAAAATTTTCCATGAAGACCAACCATCCGCACAAGATGGCAATAGTGCAAGAACTGTCAGAACGTGACTTTGAGGGAACAGCTCTTCCCAGAACGCCCCATCTCAATCAGAGGCGATTTGCAGTGGCTGGCCCGATCTCCCGATTTGTCACCCTACAAGATTTAAAAAACAATATCCAAGGAAGAAATTGCCAACTTAACGACTGCTATACTTGAAACAGTCACGTCAAACACCAGAAATCAGTACACTCAATGTATCGAGTATGGGGGACGTCGTCTAAATGATTTTATCTTATAAACTACGTAGAACAAAACTTTAGAGTCCCAGCTCTCGAACGAGACCACTAGCACTCCACTATGACATCGACCTGCCGAATGGTGCGCATTACAAAAAAGGAAATTATGCTGCCGCACCCTGTATAAAGAAGTCTTCTGCAACTTAAATGAACCAATATTTTATTAACTTGCTTAAATAATAAGTAAGAAGTATTAAATTTCGACTGCCAATTTCCTACGGTACACTGTTTAGAAAGTCTCACCCGAGAAACGAAGCACGGCCGTTGCGGGTTGGGCTAGTAAGATGGCGTGGAGGACTAGCCACTGCTGGTTTCACTACATTCTCGAAGTGAGTCCGTTCGGCAGGGCATGAGACAAGTTCCCTCAACGACTTTCCACCTTCTGAAACGAATTTATAGTTTAATAACGAGTGCATTCGGAAATAAACAGTATTCATTGTAGTTGAGTGCGAGTCGTTTCTGTAGTTGGTTAAGTCATGTTTCATTAAGCTTGTCTCAGCTTGTCCAGTATGGCTTGTAGCTGGTGTAGGTGGACATCGAGGCTCGAGGGTGTATACCAGACTACCAGTTTGCCTTTGCCAATGTCCAAAAATTCATACGGAAACAATACAAATCATGTCCGAAATCCATGGGGTCGTTGGCATTGGACATTGGGTAACCGTAAGTAGGCCTGGGTACATAAAATGTCCTTCAAAAATAAAAAAATACTCAATACTCTGCAGTTGAGACCAATCTATAGATATCGATGATAGAGAGAAGGTTCATGTAAACAAGTGTACGTATTTTCGTCAACCTATGCGAGTTGGGTTTTTGTTTGTTTCCCAACGCCTGCTTTCAGCATTTCTGTTTTAAGCAACCCTGTCAGCCTGCCGGGGGGAGTGAGTCTGTTTATTAACTTGAGACACCCTAGGGGCAGACTCCTCCACCTCGGGGAGAAGTGGAGTTGGCTGACAGGGGGCGCGGGGGAAAAAAAAAGACTTACTTGACTTAATAAGGCGCGATCAGCCCATGGGGACTTTTGGCCGCTCTGACAATTTCCCTCCATCTTTGTCAGCAAAAAAAAAAAAAAAAAAAAAAACCTGATTAGGTCTATAGTAGATTGATTCTGAACCACTTGGGGAACTTAACGATTAATTCGGAGTTGATCGGGACTCGACATGCGCTCAGACTAACTGGTATAGTCTCAGCACGTTATCATGTCCCATCATGTTCCCCTGCCAATGCTGTGCACACCACCAAGTTTGCCGCATGCTCTGTTCTGGTGGATTCAACTTGGTATGGACGTTGACTTCTCGGTGAGGGTTGGGTGGACCCTTCTCTTCTCCTCTCGAGTTACGAGCCCCGACCTGCCAGTTCCAAGTCCAGATCCCTACCAATTGAACTATCACCGATTTTTTTCCTTACACAACTTAAGTACAGTAATATACCTTGTGAATGGTGGCTAGCTTGGCTCCTCAAGTTGTTGGGAAAGGAAATCGCTTTCTCTGGTTGCGACAGTGACATTTTTTTGGGCGTTTTCTCACAATAAAACTGGAAAAAAATTGTTATTAATAATGTGTTATAATTAATTGTTATTAATAAAACATCAAATTGATTTAGGTTGAACCTCCTTAGGACGTTATATCCGAAGTATCAATAAAATCTGAATCCTGTGGGACACGAACCCACGATCTATCATCATCATCATCATCATCATTGCCTAGATGATGTTTTTGATTCTAAACAACAAGATTGATGGTGTGTTTTTCTTTCTTAAGAAGGCGATTCCACCAACGTCAATAGTCAAAATATTGCTGATATTGACGTGGTAGCAGACATTTTTACACTGCCTTTAATGTCTGCTACCACGTCACACACGTCAATAGTGAACTATTGACGTCGGTGAAATAAACGCCTTAAGCTTTCCTCAGCTCAGCTCTTGGGACCTCATCGAATGCGGCATGCAAGTCCTGGTTTGCTATGTAGACTATTTTTCTCCGACTGATCCACTTATCGGTTATGCACCGGATGGCGAAGGTGTGGTCTTGTGCTTGCCTTCCCGGACGGAATCCTGCTTGCTCATCCTCCAGGCCTGGTTCCACATGCTCCCTCAGTCTGCCTTTTAGCACCCTAGAATATACCTTCGCTATTACGTTTAATAAGCATCTTGCTCTGTAGTTGTCACATTTTGACGAGTCGCCTTTTTTGTACAATGGGACAATGATGTTTTTTTTGCCAGTCTTGAGGAATCTTTCCTTGCCTCCATACTTCATGAAATAACTCGGAAATCTCTTCGACCAACTCACTGCCTCCTGCTTTCAACATCTCTGCGACTATTGTGTCTTCATCCGCAGCTCCAATTCTTGAGCTTACCTCTGGCAGCCTCTACCTCCCACCCCTCCATTTCTTCTTCGAGTTCACGGCTGGCCTCTACATCACTTCGGTCAGCTCTCTCTTGTTCGGCCTCGGCACGGTGTAACGGATCATCCTGAAACTTTTCTTCATATTGTCTTCGCCAGACTTCTGTTTCCACTTTGAGTATGTTGTTATGGTCTTTGATGCTCCGTACTCTCCTGCCGTATTTTCCAGAATCTTCTGTCGTCTGCACTGAAATTTAGTCCTTCACCAAACTCGCATCTGTTTCTTTCTTCGCTATAACTGACGTAATCGTCTGGGTTCCTTGAACACTTATACGTTGTTTACTCTGTTGAATATTTTCGATATAGCATGATAACTCAACTCCATAGGTCCACTCACGATTGTGTGTGTTAACTTGGATAACATATCTAACTCGGTAACTCGACAACACCAACACTGTGAAGACCCTTTATATCCTTACTGGAGTATAAAAAATACTGATTCCGCAGTCTATTTCTTCCTCCAGTCATTTCCTCACGCACCTACTGTTGTACAATCGCTGTCCGACGAACCATGGCAGTCTCCTACTCGCTATCGTCTCCACTGATGGCCTTTCACACCGAACTCTCTTCTCATCACTCTTATAATTCTAAGCAAGTAAGTAACGTGTATTATAACAATTTTCCCTTCTATCCCTTCTTGTCGTCCGAGGGGCTGTTCATACATTACATCACATGTCATGATTACTTACGAATTGAAATTTTCACCACAGAAATATGGAATTTGCTCTACCTGAGGTTCAGATTCCGGGACAATGTTTCCATTACCCTCGCACAGCTGCAGCTGATACAGTTCATGCGGCGGGGTTTCAGGCACCAGCACATCTTTGGCAGGCTGTGAAGGTCCCAGGATTTCCCGTAGGACACGCTCGGCAATCATTGACCTGCTCAGAAAATCTGCAAATAAATAGCAACATTGCACCAACATATTTTAGTGTTGTAACTGCGAAGGAGTCGTACGAAGAGCCAGCAGAATCACTCGCTACGGAGCCACCGAGGTACAACCAGCGCCACTGAACAAGTCGACCGCAGATGTTGAAGAAACGTTTGCAAGTTCACTATCATATTGACCACGGCCCATCAACCCATATAAAGAATCTGTCTAAGCTTGGAGACCTGTGGTGCATGCAGTGGTAAGCACAATGCCCCGTGAGACATACATTGTAGGTGCGAGTCCCACCGGGTTCAAGTTTGTCTTGGTACTCTATTTTCATAAATAATGCAATTTGTTTTGTTGTATAATAAAATGCACACTGGCGCCGTTAAATTTGGCGAATGTTCACGAATAAACAAACTCGGGGAGGAACAAAAAAAAATACAACATACCTCTTTTAACCGGAGTATCATTAATAATCCCGGGTGTTTCCATATCCGAGACAAACTGACTATCCATTTCCACAGAGCTTAGCTCTGCAACTTCTTTCAGCATTTCGTCTGTTCCGTCAGCAATACAAAGAAAAGAGTCTTCCTCGGATCTCCCTGCCTTAGCCTCGACACCCGCTTGACTCCCCTGAGACACCAATCTTAAACTATTCGACACAACTACTCCACCATTTCTGGGAACATCCTGCGTCAATGGCTTCCCATTAGTTGCTTCCACTGTCTTATAGTCGTCTGCTTTTACTCTTGCTGTTCCACTTGATTTGGCATCGTCAGTTCTAGTCGTAGGTCCAGCACATTTCGCAGGATTGGGGATAGCCTTAATACTATGAATTGCTGTGTTCATATCTGGTAGTAGCCTTTGTTGCGTCATTAATTGCTCAGTGCCACTTGCTCCTAATATTGGATCTAAATAAAATTTCAATATAACAAAAAATACAAGTAAATACTATGACTTGACTCTCACCCGCACCTGGTTACGTCTGCTCAACGATATTAAAATAGATCGTGCCTAACCATAAACTAAATATAGCCGGTAGTGGTAAAACGCAGAGCGAAGCGTCAAATAAAATGTGACTAAGTTCTAGGGTTAAAGGGATAAAAAAGAAAATAATTACCAGAAAATGAATAACAAATTAACAGTTCAACAGACAGGAACAACAGAATCGATGACATGCCTGAGTTGGGAGGCATTCTTATAGCTTGATTCTGACTGTATTTGGCTTATGGCGAGAACTACTTGCATACGCTCGGTCACAATTGAGGAATCTTTGATTGACTGAGCTACGGATGGCCATCTCTAGCCTCGAGCTACCACTGAGGCCTGAGTCTAGTCCATAATGATATTATTGATTTTTATTATGGGGGCAAGTATTGCAGGCGATCCCGGGTCAAGAGAGGACTTCGCTAAATTGGTTCGATAATAAAATGACTCACCAATGACTTGTCCTATTTATTTAATTGTAAATCTGTCGGAATACGGTACTTACAGAGAGCTTTGTATACTAAATTCAGTTTGTCTTGCATGTCTATGGCTTTCTGTTTAAAACTATCACAGTTGGTACACGACGTGGACCGTAGTTTCCTCAACAGACATTCTTTTTCCTCACATAAAATTTGAATGACTGACAACAGTCGAGCATTTTCTGACTTCAGTTTCTCCAATTCCTCCGAGATTTTCTTACTGTCTTCTAGGGTTTCTGCAACAAAGACAAAATAAGTCTATCAATATGGCCGTGCTAGTGAGGCTACACAAGCCAAGTAAAAAATTTGAGTGAATAGGTAAGTCTACACAAGACTCGTATTTGTAGCCGGTGTAGGTTGACATCGAGGACGTATACCAGTTTGCCAATGGCCAAAAATTCATACGGAAACGATGTAAATAATGTTCGAAATCCATGGGGTCGTTGACATTGGACAAGGGACCAATGGGCCACCATCTGCAGGCCTAGGTCCTTCAAATAAAATAAATTATTATTCGCTCATTGGTAACGGGTAAGGAATATAAAGGGTTCAGGACGTCTACTGTTATTCAAATATCTTAGAGTTAAGAGCAAATTGAAGTACCCCCTTTAGGCGTTTTTTGTTGTACAAAATCGGTTTTCACAGGAACTGTCGATCGTAGAGCCATCAAAAATATCCAATAAATTAGTAGAAATGCTCCCTTACATTTTGTTACAAAATGGGTAAATATAAAAATTAATTTTCATGAAAAATTACAAAAAAATAATTTTTCTGTGGAACCTTTCTGTCGATGCTTTTAAACTTCAGGCATGTCTTCGGTGTAAATTGAAGAGGTTAATCGGATACATTCATTGAATTGTTTGTACGCGATTTAAACCTTTTTAATATTAAAAAAAAAAATAATAATAATAAAAATGGGAAATAAAACCGAAAAGGTTGGTTTTGAATATAAAAAAAGTATTCTTTTAAGAAATTATTGATAATTTAATACAATACAATAGTGTATTCATGACCCAATACATTGAAACTTTGTACTTTATTACTGAGTTGTATTATAATGGTCTGCCCGTTCTAAACTATACAATCGTCACATCGAAGCATTTAGTGCTGTGGGATAGGGAAACTTGAGACACTTGACACTTACCTCGGCACACCGCTCTAGCAATGTTCATGCTTCTGAGTGATTCAAGGGTGTGCCATCAGGCTTATCAAAATTCATTGATCTACTCTAACCGAATTTTTGGTCCTTTTTACTTAGGCAATTGAAGACAATTATTTACGGCTATTTATTATTTACATCAAGAACCTACATTATAGCGTACCTTGAAGTTAAAAATGAAATAAATATATTAAGTTATATAAACTCTGTGTGAATTAAGTATGAAGGCGCCTCTCAATGGCGGGTAGAGACATACTACAGTAGGCCTGCCAGATTTATTTTTCAAAAAACCGGGAGGTTTCAGTTTGGCTTATACAGTATACACTATACCTATTTTTCTTATTTTTTTCCAACATCTAGGACCAAGTGCAATAAATTAGCATAAAAAATATAGAGGGCCTCCACGGGGTAACCCGTTCTCAAGGACGTACGCAGCTTTTAGACATTTAGACTTGACAGGCAAAGAATACAATTGCAATTGGATAGAATTTTTTTGAGAAGTTGGCTTAAAATAATGTGGTTTTACGCATTTTGATAGCAGTAACGTTTAGATTTTACATGCAATGAATTAAGTAGGTAGTTGGAAACAAAGGGGGCCGGGGGTCACCCCCGGTTGAAATTTTTTGAAAAAAGCCTCAAATAGTGGGGTTTTATGCAGATTGATAGCAGTAACATTTATTAGATTTTGCAGGCGAAAAATACCATTGCACACAAGGGGGGCCCGAGGGTCTCCCCCGGTAGAAAAGTTTTTGAAAAATTGGCTTAAATTACTGTGGTTTTACGCATTTAGTTAGCAGTAACGTTCAGATTTTACAGGCGATAAAAAATACTAAGTTAGTAGTGGTAAACAAGGGGGCCAGGGGGTCTCCCCTCGTAGAAAAATATATAAAACTTGGCTTAAAATGATGGGGCTTTACGTATACTGATAGCAGTAACATTTAGATTTTAAAGGCGGAAAATAAAATTGCTCATAGGGGGGCCCGGGGGTCTCCCCCGGTTAAAATTTTTTGAAAAATTGGTTTGATGTAGTGGGGTTTTACTCATTATGATAGCAGTAATGTTCTGGTTTTACATGCGATGAATTAAGCAGAGGCGGTACCAGACCTCATCTTATCACTTGTCAGTAGCGTAACGATAGGTTTTCGAAGGGGTGGTGTATAAAATAAAAAGCTGTTCTCATGGACGAACGCTGCTTTTACATTAATGAACTTAGTGTCCTTTGCGCATGAGCCAGAGGGTTCGGAGAAAATATTTGAAAAGTAGGGCTGAAATATTGGGGTTTTACTCATTTTCAGAGCAATAAGGTTTCTATATTACAGGGAATTAATAAAATTGTGCATGAGGGGGGCCCGGGAGAAATTTTTTGAAAAATAGGGCTAAAATAGCGGGGTTTTACGCATTTTGAGTGCAGGTAACACTTGGATTTTAGAGGCAAAGAATATAACTGCCTTCTAAAGGGGGGGGGGGGCTGCAATTGCCCGCAGGCCGGTCGCTGCGTCCGCCTCTGGAATTAAGTAGGTAGTTGAAAACAAGGGGGCCCGGGGGTCTCCCCCATTTGAAAAATTTTGAAAAACAGGCCTGAAATAGTGGGGTTTTGCGGAGATTAGAATTTACAGGCGATGAATGTACAATTGCACACAATTCGATTAAAATTTATACTATTTCGGAAAATTACATCACTCAATTTCATGTCTTGGAAAAACAGGGAGATTTTCCAAAACCGGGAGATTACGGCCTCCCGACAACATTCACCCGGGAGCCGGGAGATTGGGCAGAATAACAGGAGCCTCCCGGGTAAACCGGGAGGTATGGCAGGCTTATACTACAGGTAAGTTACTATCTTACATAGAACGTCATCTTACTTCTATTCCATTTAAACACTGCACGGAAAACTACTAATTTGGATACTGACAGTTTCCGTGCCAATCTAATCTATCATCGATATTTTCTGTGAAAAACAAGAAAACTCGTCTCGTGGTGGCAGAACTCCGATTTGCTCTTAATTAGCTTATCTCATGTTAACTCACTTATTGAATCCTAAGCCCCCAGGCACAATCGAAGTCAGTCTGCAGCGGTCCTACTATGACGATTATTTTTAATCCTAACCTGGCATTAAAAATGTAAACAAGATTATATTATAATGGAAAGTGCAATCCAAAATTAGTGTTAACCATTCTTAACCCCAGGAATTGGCTAATACCAAACGGCTTAGTTAGCCCGCTGGTATATTTCACCGTCGCCGACCTAGTCAGTCTCACAATTCATCATGCGGTTTAGTGGCCTGCAGCCTAAATTCGTTAGTTCCTGAGGGACTTCACACTGGTCCATGCTACTCAAATTATTTTTAGTTATGGCTTTTAGCCCAACTTGAAGCACAAACAAATATGGGCAGCGTTGCCAACCAAGCATTCTAATATGTTATTACTGTTTAAGAAACAGCTAGCAAAAGTTAGACTGACGCTTCTGGACTTACAATGACTAAAACCGCGGTTCGACTCACTTACCTGCTACAAAATTATTGATATTCCTCTGTAATCGACTAATAAAATCCATTGCTAATTTTTATCAGGACAAAGCAATTTATTGAAAGAGGGTTAAATGCTATTTTACCACCATAATAAGTACATTTTGTCTGAAATTAATTGTTATTAGTCACCAAATTGTTTAGATGTTTACGTTTTCAAAAGTAAAATGGAGGTCGGCAGCGCCTAAAGCAAGTTTGCCAACATTAGGCGGGAAAAACTTTTCAACACAATCAGATTTAAGTGGAAATTACTTTTAGGAATAGTTTAAGAAAATTTAATAATTTTTCTGGATTTTAAGTAGACAAATCCCGTATGAAAACAACCAATTTTAGGCGCAAGTAGCTGGAATCTGTTCGCAAAATTTAAGTGAGTTCGAATTAATTTCTAGCATATTAACTGGGGGACTACTAGACTGCTGATATATAATATATAATACTAATAGTACGCACTTGAAAATAATTAACGACTTTTTTTTCTTATAGAAGTCAGATTTCCTGGCAAGTTCAAGTTAAATGAATCACCGATACTACTGAATTGAAATTGTGTATCAATAATAATGTAGCCTATTATGTGCTGGTTTACGTTAAGCTATTGTAGGAACAGATAATATAGCTACTGTATATAGCCTACGGAGGCCTAAGGCTGATGGGACCTTAGAGGCTTCAAGTCAAAATAAATCAGCTGGAATGGGTGTCTAAAGAACAACACGCCTAAATGCACTTTGACCCTCTTTTAATAGGTAACATTTTTGACACTTAAAAAATCCCTACCAAAATACCACGATTGAAGAAAATTACTAACGCCTAAACCTAAATAAAGAAAAAAATCGTAGTGTCAGATACCTACGAGGTGCCAGTCTCTTTCGTAAAACACCACAATCAGAAGTATATTAATTATTAGTAATATAATCAAGTAGACTACCTTATTTCACTTACAAGGACTTCTTCAAATAGGGAAAAACTACTAGGCGAGGCCTAGGCTAAATAGTATATATTTTAAGCGCACTTCAAATTGATTCCTACCAAACAACGCAATTACGCAGATTTCTCTGCAAGCGAAGCTGATGTTAGTTCCCCGAGAGTATTGGAAATGCAATCTTTCCATATTCCATAAATAGAACCTCCCGCTCAGCCTGAAACAAAAATGCAAAAGTCACACAGGTGCACAAACATTACACAAATCATGACGTCATATCCGGTTGCGCTCGGAGTTGGTTTTGGCGCCAACTCCATTGACTTCTCTGCTTCCTAACTGCTTCGTTGTGTAAAATTCTTTCTCTATAAAATATTGTGTGTAGTTGCATCTCTATATCAAATTTGTGTGAACAGTTGAGAATTCTAAGAAAAGAGGATGGCGTCTTATATAACTGAGAACGCATTTTTAAGACCAACATTCTTTATTTGCGAATAAAAACTTCATAGCAGACAATAATGGTGCAATATTACACTGGAAAAAATGAAACTAGCCGAAAAGTTTATCAAATTCGTCCATCTGTGAAGAAACGAACTGTTTTGATGCACTTTCAAACCCAGGAATAACTGGAACATTCGCATAGCCTTCAGTTTTCGAATCCGCCCCGCCATCAGCTTGATTATCTTCATTGGGGTCTTCCTGCTTTTTCTCGACTTCTTCGCTATGTTTAGTAGGAGACTCCGTTTCTTTGGCTGCAGTCAGTTTTTTCCTCCGTATGGCAGCTGCTTTTTCCCTGATGAGCTTCAACATGGCCTGTGAATACGTCATAATACCCGGAATAACAATTGTCTTTTCCATAACTACCTTCGGCAACAGATAGCCGGGTATCGGAGTATTGCGTCGGACAACAGCAGAGCCGTGTTGGAAAAATATATTTCTGGTGGGAAATTCAAAACTTTCCTCCAATAGCAAATCCTCGTTACCGTCGCCTCCAAGAGCTTCCTCAATGAAATCATCCTGTAACAAGTACAATTCACCACTTTCATTGGTTAATATATCCTCGGGATTTTCAGTTAATGGCAGAATTATATTCCCCAGCTGCTCAGTTTCCTCCATTTCAAAATCAGGAAGGGTACACTCATTTAAATCGCACGCAGTTAATAGAGGAAGAGGTGACATTAGACGCAGTTGCTGCGGCGTCTCTTTCTTCGGCGTAGCCTGTTTCGTTTTCGCTACTCTGGCAGCTGACTTCTTCTGAGGGGTGCTCTTCTGCCTTATATCCATCTTTATACCTGCAGTCTGAGGTTCCTTTTTTGGTGAAGCAGCAGGCACCTCCTTAACCGTTGTTGGCTTAACAGGCCTTCGAAGGGGCAGCCTGGTAATACCCCGTTTCAACGGTATCTTCAAAGTTGGCAGTTTCGCCTTTAAACTCTCAACCATCATCAACCCCGCTTGCGTATTGACCGGAGTTTGCGGTGTAGCAACCTTTTTCTCAGTTTTCGGCGAAGGTGTTGGAGCATTAATAAACCGTTTAGTCTCCCTCCTCCTAAGCAAAATAGGAACACTAACAGGTGCAGTCTGTTTTGGAAGAAGATCCAGAATTGTCGATGAAGACGCATTGCCCATTTTCTTTGGGTTCTTTGCCACAACTTTCTTCTCTGGTAACACTTTGGCAGTTTTCGTAGGCGGCTTGAGAGGGCTCGGCTTATCATTATCAGCAGTTTTGTCTTTTGTAGCAGCTTCCAACAACTTTTTGCGATCATCTTCAGTTACAACTCGTGCAATTCTTTGCTTCGAGGAACTGACAACAATCTCCTTATCACGATTCTTTTCTTTGGAATATTTTCCATCATGCTTCTTCTCTATATTACTTGTTTTTTCCTTCTCCTTCCTGCCTTTATCGCTCGCTCTGCCCTTCTCCTTCTTGCTATCCTTATGACTCGATTCATTGTGACGACTTGACGAATGATGGCGATCATTTGAATGCTTCTTCTCACTGTTTTCCCTATCTTTTTCGCTGTGACGCCTTTTCGAGTCCTTGGAATTGGATTTCCGTCGCGAGTGTTCTCTACGATCCCTAATTTCTTTTTTGCGTTCATCAAGTTTCACCTGATCAGCAGTATTTAAGTCCACTACCTCTAGACCATCATTTTCGTTCTTTATTGTCTTTTCAATAGCCTCAGTCTTAATCTCTGGTAATTCCTCTTTCACACATTCAGATTTTATTTCAGTCGTTGTTCTCTCAGCATCATCAGTTTTAAACATACTTGCTTCAGGTTCTAGCTTGATACCAACTTTAGTATCATCATCCGAAATTCTCGACTTCTCCGCAATTTTTCCAGAACTCAGATGTAGCTTCTCGACACTGCTATCGGATCCAATCGTCTCTTTCTCTTTCCCGGTTTCTGATTTTATCACCACATCGGCACCTTCTTCAAAGCTCATATCAGGCTCCTGGCCAAAACTACAATCAACATCCGAATTATAATCGCTGACATTGCTATCAACTTTACATTCAGATCTGCCAGTCTTCCGGCGAATAAAAGGATCATTATCAAGATTTTTAATAATGTTGAAATCGTCAACTTCAGTACGATAACTCTGGCTGAGCGTACATTGCCGATTTCTATTGGGAAACTTATGAGTAAATGGTTTTTTAATAATCCGCAAGTCTTCTTCATCTTGTGTAGTATAAGTCTCTTCGGAGCCTGTCCTCCAATCATCTACCCTTCGAGAAATATTTTGCGACAAACTTTCATGAGCAAAGGGATCACTTCCCAAGTCTTCATCCAATGACTGCCGCACTGAAGACCATCGAGTATGTAACGTTCCCTCATCCCCTCTATTATTTTGATGAAAACGCGAAAATCCCTGAACGATTCTTAGATCTTCATCTTCTCGAGTTGGCAATATTTGCTGAGGCAAATACTTGTGAGGATCTACATTTCCAACGTTTCTCGGATCATCATAAACTTCATCATATTGATAATCATTAGTGGGGGAATTCATATCTCTTTCAGCTTTTAAACCTTCATTTTGCTGATGGGACGAAAACATACGACTGCTAAAATCTTGAATACGTCTCGAATCATCATCATATCGATAACCTTCGGCCGCTGACTCCTCACGATTATCCGACTCGCGAATAATTCTCAAATCTTCTTCAGACTGAAATGAACGCCTCAGCGAAAACTCTCCACTCGTTGAATCAAAAGCAGACTCTTTACGTTGAGCAAACGGTTCTCTAACAATCCTCAAATCCTCATCTTCCGTATCATCATCATCATTTTGATACGACTGCCGCGGCGAGTATTTTCGAAACGTATTCGATATCAGCCCCATACGCTGAACATAGATATTATTTGAGATCCCGTAAGGACGATTCGGGTCTTGCAAGATGCCCTCAAAGAGATACATCTTGTGCTTGCGCAGCTGTGGCTCAGTCCACAGTTTATTTCTATTGACACAATGCACTAAACCGATTTCATCCTCCTCAATATAGTCCGAGAACTCATCAGTCGAGTTGACCCATTCGCGCCAGAGTCCGTCAAGGGCTGGGGGAGTGGGCAGCAGTCCCTTTTTATCAGTCGATAGGGCTTGGGGTTTCAGGAGTTGACGGAAAATCTCACTCGGCTGGTGGGATTCCGAGTCGCTAGGCTGTTCATCGCTGTCACAAATGCCCGGAATGGCGACAATGTCTTCGGCAGCGCCAAAGGCAAACGACCGCGTGATGGGGTACTCTACTTGCCCATCTTCATTGTCGAATACATCGACGATTTCCAACGGCGCCTCGTCAGCCCCACCTGCATGGCATGGCAACAACGATCAGTGAAACTATACACAGATAATGGCATACTGCAATACTGGCTTAAGTTTCCTTTTTTGGTAAAATCTCGTTATTTGCGACCTGTAACCAAAACATTTAAACTGGTAAATTGCCAATGAATTGAGCAGAAAGAGTCAGCCGGAGAATCTGTAATGCCAATACAAAGACCTACACAGAATTAAAATCATCATCATTAATCTGCTCCAGTTACCCGGGTGTGGTGCGTGATCCTCCTATAATATTGTAATCAAAATGATTAGGGCGACGGGACACCAATGTCCAATGGCGGTTAAAAAAATTTCCAATAGAGTTCCTTCACGGTCTGAAAAGTAATTATTATGGTAATGAGATCCTATCAACAATGCATTGCAACTTCCCAACGTTGCCTCACGACAATGATTACACATCACATGTTATTTCAACTTAAATACAAAGCCACCTAATCTGTCGGAGCAGCAATACAATTCAATTCGCGCCGTTGGGAGCGGGTCGGCATCACATTCATTGAATGGTTTGTAAATCCTCTGTATGACAATGAGAACAGAAATACTTGTGAATTCTGTTGTCATTTCAACATAAATATTATTATTTATGTTCAACGTTAAGAGGACATACCACGTAGAAAATGAGCACCCCAAAATTTGTTGATTTTATTGACTTTTCAATTAATTAACAAGGCAAGTCATTAAAGACTTGGCTCATGGAAGTTGTAGCAGACTACTTCCTGCATAATATAATAGGAAATATTAAATTTTTGGTACCTTAGTTCTTTCATAAATACCAAGACAGCACTAAAATTTCGCGAATTGGGATTTTTGGAAGCCCTACAAAACTGAAAAGTAAAAATACCCCCATTATATGATGCACGAAGTAGTATTCTTCAACTTAGATGAGCTAAATTTTTAATAACTTGCTGAGTTAAATGAAATAAAAAATGTGAAGTATTTAATTTTTGAGTGCCAATTTTCTACGTAGCATATCCTCTTAAGTTATATTATGATTTAAGAGAGGACGAGTTGCTCAGCAATGCAATATTGTAAAGTAATGTAACGTATCGTAATTGTAAAGTAATAGTTTGGACATGTATCAGTGATTACTGAATAAACGCTATAAATAAATAAATAAAATTTTACATGCCTCGTCCAACAGTATTAAGAGCAAATCGGAGTTCCCCCACTACGCGTTTTTTTTTTTTGTAACAAGTCGATTTTCAGAGGAAATGTCGGTCATGAAGCAGTCGAAAATGTCCATTAAATAAACAGAAATGCTCCTCTATATTTCGAAATTTGACACTTGGCCTTCAGTAACAGTTTTTTAACTCCTTACTCGAGACTACAACACTAGCTGTTTTTTGTACAATTTATGTGTACAATGCAATTTTGTACAAATTCAATAATCTATTAGACAGAGTACAGTACATTTCAAATGTAAAAAATACTGAGGATAACTTCTTCGGTTTGTCCTGATATTTTTGACAGCTCTACGATTGATATTTCGTAAGTTATTTGATTTTTACACTTATAATATACTTTTTTCCCCGCCGATAGTCTCTCATTTAAAAACATAGAACTGAACGAAGCAGAACATTGCAACAGGACAAGACACTGAGGCCACTCATTTCTCGATGAAGATCTTCAAATTCTCCAATATCTTAAAAAGCAGAATAATGAATGTTGACATTATTGTATGCTGAAATAAAATGTACAGGTTCCAGCAAGGGTTAAGGGCAGTGTTATATGTAGCGGAGATGGGAAATTTCATTAATGTTTTTTTGAATCCTGCTACGTTTTTTCAGTGGCTGGTCATAAGGAGGCGTGGCGAATGGCTCAGAAATCTCTCCTATTTAGAACTCTAGGGCAGTGCCGAATGAGGACTCAATATATTTTTGTGCCTAGGAAAAAGAAACAGTTACAGTTTATCAATAATTGGGTCCGAGGGGCTACAGTTCAACATAATATTAATGGAGTTCTAAACAAACCAAAATTGTATTTTTGAAATAGAGTATAAAAGAGGAAACTTTCAAATATACATTAATATCCAAAGATTTTTTGAAATGGTGCATATTTTGACAGGTTCAAAAATTAGTGTATTTTTATTTATTTTTTGTAAACATAAACTATGAAACTTTGGGTATTATTTGTACATTTGAATGTTTCCTCTATTTTCAAGTAGACTCGTTTAAGCTATAATAATAAATAAAATAAAATAAACGTGTATTTACAAGATCTAATATACAGTTTTTGTAATAATGGTTGCGCTCCCTCGTACCGTGAGGCGTGTGAGGGTCACGCATTATCTTATATTATATTAAACCGGAACACTTTTTCCTTAAGTCAGAACTCTGTTGACTGGACCTAGAAGTATTAAAGGAAAAAAAAATAGTTTTCGTCTTTAACTCTACGCCTTAAATTTTCAATAGCAGTTTCGTATTAATAACATATGGGATACAACGACAAAGTTATATAGGATAAATAAACCTGACCACTGTGTACCAATGACAATCCATCGGAAATATCGTCTACGAGGCAGAGTACCCAATCCAATCACGAATGTTTAGAACATGAGTATCTGTTGATAGCTTCCGGCGCATATTAATTTTTTAAATTTACTCAATAACACAAATAAATAAAATAAAACGAACACTATACGCTAAGAGCCCATTTATATGCATTAAGCATTGTCACGCGACAGAAATTCTCAACAGCTCGTTTTCTCCTAATTTCTTCTTCGAAATGTAATTAATTTTTGTTTTTACAGTTTGTAATTATTTTATTGTGTTAATAGACACGTACCCGAACGTCATGTTTACGCCTATAACACTTTGTCATTGGTAAGCTTGTCGATGTCCAAGAATTTATTATTATTATACATCGAGTATGTGTACCAGTTTGCCAATGGCCAAAACTCAATGCGGAAACAATACCAATAATCTCTGAAATCCCATGGAGTCGTTGGCATTGGTCAATGTTCAATGGGCCACTATAAGTATGCTAGTATGCATGTGTCCATAAAAAGTCCTTCAAACAATAATAATGTATCGAAACAGTGTGAATATGATATCAAACAAGGTCAGGACATGTAGAGTAGTGGTACGGACTACTTTCACCCGTAAGGTTGTAGGTTCGAGTCCCACAATTGCTACATTTTTGGGTCATTCTTAGGAGAACATGACGTAAAGAAGGGCCTTCCTAGTTGAGTGTAACTCCACTAGGTTGGCTTAGTAATAGAGCAAAAACTCACTATTTATTTATTTATTAATTAAAAAGAAAACAAATATTTCTGTCCAACGAAAAAACTCAATGCTTACATGAGCTCTTAACATGTAAGTGGGCGGAGCATATACAGACCTGTACTTCCAATGGGGTATATTACAGCGGCCGCCGCAGCAAGCCCATTTTTCCTCAACAGAGCAGCCACTCCAGCCCGGACGGTGTCGGTCGCTAACACCGGCGGTTTCTTCGACATCTGAAACACAAGATGAACTTCCAGAGAGGTTCAACCGGTAGACCTCTCATACATTCTAAGACATACAAGCATGGAGGATTTCAGGGCATCTATGAGACTCACAACATAGGTCCAACGGTTCACAGTCTAACAACAAAGCCAAATTGTAGTATGAATAAATGTGTGACATCAACATTGGCATCAAGTGTACGTCAATGGCAGTGGTGCGCCCCTGGATGGCTTGACGGACTTCGGGCCTGTTGACGACCACTGACAATGCGAGCGAGTGAGTAGCATTGCACAGTGGAAGCTGGAAACAGGGGGCGAGACCAGGCTCGGAGGGACCCGAATTGATCCAGAGGACGTGGATATGCCCGGCGCATTCATGATGTGAATATATCTAAGATTTATATATCTTCCAGTACCAGATACCCCTCAACTACCACCTACCACTTTGCCAACTGCTAGCAAGTGATAAGCAATGACAAACTCCATCCGAGTGTACACGATTGCTAAAACACCAGTGATCAAAGCAACAGGTAGCACACGATGCACTCTCAACATGCTGCTGCACATCGAGAGATTTTATGTCATTTTTCAGTAGAATATTTGGTCTCCTTGTCCATCACATGATCACAAGAATGGCGATCTCTCTCTAATTAAATCTGAAGTATCAAATCAGGCCGGTAAGACGGACAACCACAGCGCAATGAAGCGGCAAAAAGTTGTGACCAAGATTACATACTTACTAGGCAACGTCCACCCTTAGCAGGTAAGCTATTTGGTGACCAGTCTCCACGAAGCCGTTGTTCTCCGTCGGTGGATCGAGTGTTAGGGCTGGACAGTTAGGCAGGTGGGCAGCGCACAGCTTTGGATCGCCGCAAAGGGGCTATACCCTTGCGAGTGGGTTGTTGATCAGGCTGGCCCAGGTTTTCCCTCAGCTAATTCAGGGATAATGCGCTTTTGACCGGGCCCTGACGGCTTCTGTTTTGCCAGTTCATCAGCTTTCTTGTTTTCGTCGACACCGACGTGGCTTAGAATCCATTGTAATGTGATGTGCCACCCGGCTTCTATGAGCACGGATAGTCTTGACCGACAGAGTAGTATTTTAGCGCAGTCTGTAGCTTTGTTGGTGGCAAGTGCGCATATTGCTGACTGATAATCGATTAGGAAGGCTATTTTCTGTTTATAAAGGTGATACAGGTTGGCGGCTGCTTCATATAAGGACGCAATCTCGCCATCATAGTCAACGACGTGCCAACAGGATCCTTGAAAGCCAGTTGAGAAGTACCCTGCTCCAGTGTTTCCCGAGCCTAGCATAGAGGACCCACTCCGTTGCCGGATATGTTGTATGGATCGTTTCTAGCACGGTTTTTCTCAAGGTTACACAGGCGGATTGGTTTTTCGGGAGATTATGGCTAGTTAAATGACCAAGATTAAGCTTGTAGGTTCTCCCCATAAGCTAATTACTTACAGTTATAATAAAGCTATTAAGATAGCCAGGCCAAGTGCGCTTATTGTTGCTTGCCTGTTGGATTGTTCATTTCTTATTATTTTTATTGTTGGAACCCTACAAACTAGGTCACATTTCTTTGACCACCTATGCCATCTCCCCTTACGTTTCACCGTTTATGGTTAAGCACCATTTATTCTATTGTGCCATCTTTGATCAATAGGAACCTCGATACACAATATATGAATATCGATCGTTTTGGACGATGTTTCACACGAATACCTCAGACTCGATTAGAGAGACAGGTTCTATAACAAACACATCAATTTGTTTAGACTAGATACCTGAACCTGAACGCACGTTACTTACTGCATTATCCCCCTCAAAAATGTCATGAGGATCGAAGGCAGAAGTCTCAGTAACAGCATGACGCCCCTGTGGATTGAACACATGGGCCTTGGGGTCCAGTTTGCCTTTGCAAGCATTGATCAGTTCCTTGCGAAGAGTGTCCACTAGCTGATACGCAAACGAGTCAGTCTGGCAACAATACAGAGACAAATGTTTGTAAATAATCAGTATAGCATGACAGCTAGGGCCCTAAATAAACAGGAATTGCCCAACTGTTAACAACATCATGGAAAATACGGGGAGCCTGGCGTCCATATTTTGGTCCCAAAGTTTCCGCCAAATCTAAATTTTAAAAAGCTAATTAATTAATTAAATCAGTGCTTTTGAATTTCTTAGTCAAATAAAGTTATGGGTAAAACCGGAAACAAACAAACCAAGCAATGGCGGCGACGGTCTTAAAAAAAAAGAACATAGAGCATTAAAACCAAGTTTCGTATCCAGTTTTATTATAACATCCTTGGTATTATCACGCCGCCATGTCTGAGCGAAGGGACATGCGCTGTAAGGCTAAGGCTGCAAGTAAATATTGTGTCTTTATTGGAACCATCGCCGAAGTGTAGAGCGCTGCAATATGGCAGCACTTCTGAGTCAAGTCAAGTCCGAAAGTCCACTGGGTGAGTGAGCCTTTCCCAAGCTAAGTAAAAAGTTTTGCACGCCTTCTTCGCACGGACAGGGTTCTTGTTCATGATGGCACGTGCCCCCATAATCAGCTGCAGCTTAACTAATGGGAAGGCATAGTAAGCCTCTACGGAGGCCCCCGCCATGCTAATTTAGGTACACTACGACGTGCCACATCAGCTGCTTCGTACGGGCAGGGTTCTTTTTCAAGAAGACACGTTCCGGGGACCTGCATGATGCTTGCATAACGAAGGGGAACATTACTCAATGAGTAGTAAACCTTTCAATGTATGTAATCATACAGTAACAATTTAACTTTGTAGAAAGCCCTACAGACAGGAGCATTATAAAACACTCATTGTTAAAATTAACTTTGTATAGTTTTACGAATAAAATTAAATTAAAAATTCACAACCGGTTTCGGCTCACGCCATCGTCAAGTGCGATTTATGAACGACCTCGAAGTAAAATTTTTTAACTCGCGCCATAACCTATTAGGTAATATCCTGGCTTATTTCAGGTATGTTGATGACATTTTTCTAATTTTTCGAGGTAGCGACCGTCAATTAGACAAACTTTTAGAGCATTTTAATAACTTGCATCCGAAGATTAAATTTACTAGGGAGATAAGAGTTGAATCGGTCGATTAATTTCTTGGACCTAACTATAACAAGGATGGATAATGGTAAACTAGGGTACAATATCTTCAGGAAACCTACTCATACAGACAGTATCATTCCAGAGGATTCGTTTCACCCACCACAACACAAACATGCGGCCATACACTCCATGATCCATAGACTCTTACATGTACCGTTGACGGTTGTACATTTTAACAAAGAACTTTCAACAATTATGGAAATTGCTAATAATAATGGATATCCTGCGAGTCTAGTTAAGAATATTTTAAGGAAACACAGGAATAAGTTGACCCTCTCCATAGTCTAATGGAGCGAGCCAGACTTCTGAACCAGATAAAGGGTACGTTAAGATACCACATCTGGGTAGGATTAGTTTGGAGTTGGCCTCTTGGATTGGAGATAGGGTCGATAAGAATGTGTCATTTTATTATGTGGACTCGTTGGGTAAGCAACTGATTAATTGTAAACCTAAATTGGAGAATGGGAGGAAATCAGGGGTTTATCAACTAGACTGTAATGATTGTGGTAGCTTATATATTGGACAAACTGGGAGAGGGTTTAAAGAAAGAATAGCAGAGCATAGACGGGGGGGAGGAAAACCCGACACTCAGTCCGCCTTTGCCCAACATATAAACACCCACAACCATGCCTGTGATTTCGATAATTTTAAGATCTTTCATGTAGCCAGCAAGGGGAAACGTCTTGATAATTT
The DNA here is from genome assembly GCA_963971405.1 of Psococerastis gibbosa. Classification (NCBI taxonomy): domain Eukaryota; kingdom Metazoa; phylum Arthropoda; class Insecta; order Psocodea; family Psocidae; genus Psococerastis; species Psococerastis gibbosa. The sequence continues at coordinate 43,836,199 of OZ020489.1, read as the reverse complement.
AGAAACCATTGAGATTAGGGAAGCTATGGTTAAAAACAAATCGTTACTTAATGACATAACCTTTTTAAGTAGTTCCCCCTTGTTGGCGCTTCCATTGGTTAATGTTTAATTGTTCAATTTAAATTGTTTACTTTATGCGATACTGTGTGTTATCCTGATAATGAGTTTTATTTTGCATACCTTTTGTTTTATCTGTTTTCAATCGCACTTGACGATGGCGTGAGCCGAAACCGGTTGTGAATTTTTAATTTAATTTAATTCGTAAAACTATACAAAGTTGTTTTTAACAATGAGTGACAGCAAGTTTTACAAAGTTACTAAGGAGACTATTAATAGTGGTAGTAGTAGTAATAAGGTTGGACACAGTCCCAGGCCACGGTGTGGGCCCAGTGGACCTCCTGATTATAGTGGATTCCGAACCACTTGGGAAACACAGTGAAGTCACACGATTAGTTCGGAGGTGACCAGGACAAGTCCTACCATGTTTCCCTACCGGCACTGAGCACACTACCAAGTTATCTGCATCGTTGAACCTGCTCTGGTCCGCTGGATTCAACTTGGTAAGGCAGCCGGCAAGGAGACTATTATGTTTAAGCATTATAAAAAGGAAGACATGGAAAAAATGACGGGAACGGGATTCGACCATGACTCTCCACCTTGCCGGGGTGGCATGCTGACCACTGCACCAAATCCGTCTCCACGTCATCCCGTACTTAGATGCTCTAGTGCCAACGAGTAGTAAACGCCAACGAAGGCCTCCGTTATACATAACTTAGGGGGATAGCAGTCTATAGGACACTGACGTACCTCTTTGCTGACGTTGAGCGACATCAGCTGCTCCGCCCGGACAGGATTCTTGTTCATGATGGCATGCGCGATAATCTGCAGCTGCGAGTGGATATTGACAGCAGGGTTAAATTCAGGAGCGGGAAAAGGGGATCTCGAGTTGTCCGAGTTGTACGAATGGTTCCCCGCCTGCATCTTTATGTCTTTCGACGAGCTGCAATGCACACAAGACAAAAAAAGGCTATTGGAATTTGCACCAATTTTCAAAATGTAAAACCATAACTACAAATACCCTGTAAATCACTCAGATCCGTCTTGAAACATTTGTTCACTGTCATGGAGGTTCCAGGAACGGTTGGTCATCATTGAAGGCTAAGGCTGAGTCCCACGATAGTGGGAAAAATCCCAGAATACTGGACAGCACCGCCATATTCCTACGCATGACGGTGTCGTGCAGTATTCCATACCAAGATTTTTCAAGCGTTTGTTATTATTATTATTATTATTATTTATTAATCAAGAAAAAACGCAATACAATTCATAGATGTCCAAGGGCCACACTAAGTGCACCCTGTGAAGGGGACTTGCGTCGTGGCCCTCATAACAATTACAATACAAAAAACATTACATATTACATTACATAATAATTAATTATAAATAATGGTCTAAAACACTTACAAATCTTAGAATATTTTATCCATTTATTTATATTTAAGTTATATTATTTTATTTTATTATTATATTTATCTTACATTATTTTATTTTAACATTATCGTTTCAAAATATCTTTAAGTTCAGTAAAAGGCATATTATAAATTATTTTTTTTGTGATTGTTCTAAATTTAAAAAAAGGAGCGCCCTAAGTTGTGGCCCGACCATGAGTCGGAAATCGTAAGCTAATTACAGTCAAAATGAAGTTATTAAGATTGCCAGGCCAAGTGCGCAGATTCTGCTGTCTACTAGATTGTAATTTGTTGTTCATTCGTCGCAATTTGGGATAGAATTAATTTCAAGTCAGCAGATGAGCAGAGTATTAATTGCTGAGCTTTCAGCTACGCCTAGGTCCACGGAAACGTTTTAAATTTGATCGGTTGGAAATTCAGAGCCAAAATAATAATAAACAAGACAGACGCGTCGTTCAGTATCTCCTACTCCATTTAGATTTTATAAGTCTAGCTAGAAGTACCATCGCTTACCTTCCATCATTGCTGGCGTCCTTAAGCGGCCTGATGACGGGGTTGGGGGGCGGGTTCTGCACCACCTGCGAGGCCTCCTCCCTCTGCTGCTTCCGTCTCTTCTTTAGCCACAACTCGTGGCAGTCTTGCCATGTGGGAAGTAGCATGGACATTGCTCTGCAAATTCGACCAATTAATTAATACACTCGTCTCCAACACGATATATCTAAGCCAATACTGCTCTACGGGAGCACCAACCACAAGTGGCTTGAGCAAGAAGCGAAATAAACGCGACTAAAAGGATATGCCTAAGACGGATCGTGGGTCAAACATCGTGGGGTCGGATCCGAAATGAACGCATAAGGCAAGATCTACAAGTGGAATCAGTAGAGAAAAAACCGGAGACCAAGCAGATACAATGGTTCAACCTCCAGAGACACCTGCACAGCATAGGTATCGCCGAGTCACCCGAATGCCCCCTCTGCTTCCAAGTGGAGGGGAATGCTGATCACCTATTCAGCTGCACTGGCATCGAGGTAGAAAACCAAACTGAGACTCAGGAGGGATTGGCCCAGCTCTATTACGCGGCACAACGTCAAATGGCCTACCAGCCAAGGACGGGCGTTGGCTGAAGAAGAAGAAGACAATGGTTCAACCACGTCCAAAGAATATGGAGAAGAAAAAGAATACACGGAGGCTGGCCACAGGAGACTAATTGAGAGACCAAGGAAAACACTCGAAGAACTTATAGAACTGCCCGAGAGAATGGGAAAAACTAAATCATAGCTTAAATTGACCCCCCCCCCCCCCCAAGCTACGCACGCGAGACTAAGAGGGAAGAAGTAGAATGGTAAAGTCTCTAACATATTGCAACAATATATGGTATACAATACTGACATTAAACTAACTTAGGTTGAAGAGGCAAAAGGCAACCTCCTCGGTATAACTGAAATTAGAGGATTTAGAAAAATCTGGATTTGGCGGGAGCCCACGACATATGCCTATCCGGGCATAGTTTTTTTAAAGTCTTTTTAAGTCTCTAACATTCCCCGGCAGTATAACACCAAATAGAGTCATTTCACTTTACCCCGCCGGTGAAGGTTAATGTGTCCAATAGGGTTGGGTGGACCTGTACTTACTTCTCAGGCTGGACATTTTTGAGCCAGGGCGACTTGAGTGCCTCCTCCGCCGTAATCCGCTTCTCCGGATCGAGCTCCAGCATCCGGTCGAGCAGATCCAGCGCTGTCTGCGGCATAAATACAAACTCTTCGCGTAACCTGCGCCGGTAGACTTTCTTTGGTTTAATGGCGTTCCATAGGGGCAGCCGGATGACCGAGGGCCAGACGGCGGGCGTCGGGGACCCGCACAGCCGCGATATCAGGTCTAGCTGCATCATTTCTATATTAGCCTGCAAAGAAATTCAAATCATACGTTACTACTGCTATGCTGGTTTTCATTTGGCGCCATTTTTGCTAAATATATGAAAAATGCCATTCCTTTACAATGATAGCAACTGAATTAGAACATTTTCGTGCGCTGCATTCCATCAGATCCGTCTTGAAACAGTTGTTCACTGTCACGGAATTTCCAGGAACGGTTGTTCATCATTGAAATTGCAGCCAACAAAATGAGGTCACTCTTATAATGAAAAAAATTATTTGAAGGACGGAGTGGATGATGTTCGTATATCACACCCGGACAAGTGGATTATGTAGCTAGATTTGTGACGGGATGTTCTCTTCTCGTCAGCCTCGGGATAGCGAGGAGGCGGCAATGGGTCGCTCACGTAGAACAGAATGGTGTACGAAGTGGCTTGACGAGGAAATAGTGGGTACACGAATGAGAGGAATATCAAGAAAGATATACAGAAACAAAATTGAAGACGATCTCAGGAGGTTGGGACAAAATGAGATCAAGTGCAGAGTGATCGAAAGTGGAGACATACCCGGACAACTGGGCTAATGATGATTGTCTAGCTAGACTACCAACAACATACCTGGAAGAGTGGTTTCTTGGCGAACAATTCGCCCAAAATACAGCCGCAGCTCCAGACATCTATGGACGGACCATACCTCTCTTCACCAAGCAGCAGTTCAGGCGGCCTGTACCACAGCGTTATCACCTACAATAGAAATACATAAAATAATAAAAACTCATGAGTCCTAAATTCATAATGCATGAGGACTTGGTACATTCCAGTTAGTAGAGAACTTTGTTGCTTTCCTATTTATACGTAGTATAGGGAAAGCTTTGTGATAGCTCAGTTTTCGATTTCGGGATTTCAGTGGGTCTACTGCAACTGAATTACAACATTTTCGTGCACTGCATTCCATCAGATCCGTCTTGAAACAATTTGTTCACTGACATGAAGCTTCCAGGAACGGTTATTCATCATTGAAATTGCAGCCAATCATATGGGGGGGATCTATTTATGTAAAGGGGAAAGGCAAGGAATGGAGACTTTTGACAAAAATTCATGTTCTGTTGTAAGCCCTGCCTGTTGAATTTCCCCCTACTTTTCACAACTATCGGCCATGTTTAGCTTATGGTTAGGTGCCATCTATTCTAATTATTATCTTTGGGTTAGAGTATTTCAGTTCGCCCAGGAAACTATGTATATAATAACAAAGAAGGAAACTATGAGCTCGCAAACGATGGATAATACCCACCATTTTCATAGAAAGGAGGGATACCTTGAATAAAACTCACCTTATTAGTATATGGGCGCTGGCGATCCTCTGCATTGTACAACCGCGCCAGACCAAAATCAGCTAATTTCACTTCACCCCTAAAAACAAAAATTGATTGCGTTGCCAAAAAAATTCAAAAAGCCATGTTCACTATACACAAACATAAAATATTTTTCTAACAAGCTAAAGTATTTAACAAATTGAAGTAGTAGAAGTAGGTATGTAGGTCTGTTTTCAGCATTTTCACATGCCTCCCATACCGTTTAAGGTCAGCCACATCCCTACCTTGTAAGAAAATGTAAAGCAACATTTCGACAACCCCATCAGACCTTATTGATAGGTCTACGAGCAATATTTCATGTGAAAATAAAATTTAAAAAATTATATAGGCGTAGTTGGGCCCAAGGTGCGGTCAGGAGGGGCATCAGATCGGTCATACTTATCAGTATCCCATGTTGATAAACATCGACAGTAGCAAGAAAATTAACTATAAATATCCAACTTTGGAAACCGTCCCTATATTATTAAGCTATTTACGACGTTTTTTAAACTTTTATAGGGTCCTGCGTGCACCTAACAACACAAACTCTTCCTTATAACATCAGGAATCCTCCAAATAAACACATTTCCTAATTAAATGCTTCTGATTAATTAATAAGAAGCAAAATGCTCTGAAAAGGCCCGACTAGTAATACATTTAAGACTGCTGAGTGGTTTTATCCCGAAAATAAGGTCCTGCGTGCATTAAACTACACTATATATCGGGCATCAACACTTTCCTTATAACACCAGCAATACGTCAAACATACTCAAGCCCTATTGAAATGCTTCAGATTCATTAAATTCATAAAAAAGAGCAATTCAAAAAACTTAGCCTTCGTGCCCTTTGTTTTGCACTGTAAGCTTTAAATATAGAAATATACTTACTTATTATTTACAAGAATATTACTACATTTGATATCGCGATGAAGGAAGTTCTTGGCGTGGCAATAGTTGAGCCCGTCGAGCAACTGCCGCATGATGCTTGCGTTAATGGCGTCTGTGAAGTCGACCATGCCCGACTCGACCAGGGCCATCAGGTCGTGATCCATGTACTCGAATACCAGGTAGAACGACCCGCCCTCCTAGAAAAAACAAACAAAAACAAAACACAGTCGTGTCAATGGTCAATCGTAATAAAATTACCTTGTATTGGGAAGTTGGCATTGCCATAGCTTGTGGAAACACAGTACTTCTTAGCAGTACTCGACGAGCAGCAGTAAAGAATAAAGTTTAAAATCGTTAAGCTCGGGAAATAATTTTCATTCTGTATAAGACCTGGTAGGCACTGTCGACTCGGTCGCCAGTGATACAATTTAGTTTATTTCCTAAAAAAACATAATTACATTTACTGCTTAGTAAGCATTACATTCTGCTAGGGCTCATGCTCGAGCACAGCTTGCAATTGCAAAAATATGTAACTCAACAGTAAGTAAGATGCGTGAGATAAGTGCGATTACTTCACAAAATCAGTACTTTAAAATGTGTGACTGGTATTGTCTAGTCAGCGTTTGTCGGCGCTTTTTTATTAAGATAAGATCCACTGAAATGTTTCATGCGGGCGTAACATGGCAAAACCGCAGTCTACTAGGAAGATTGCAGCTGCGATAAACCAGCGACGAAAATCTGCCATAGTTGACTACAGTTTTCCACCATTTCCCAATTGCACCCATGACAAATTTCTCAACGGATTACTGGCGACCGAATCGTCCGCGTGTCTAATTAGTTGGAAAAAGGAAGCTGAATCAAGTGGCAATATCAACTTCAAGTTTAATTTGTTCAAAAAGGTACGTGCGTGCAATCCAACAAATCATTTGCTCAGCACATGCCATGATACACGATTGATTCCGAAAGTGGCCGATCACTGCCATGTCAACAGAAATGAAACTAACTATAAAAGTAGTGGTTTGCCCACGTAACTTTACCTTCTTAAAGTCCAGAGCGTCCTCCTTATCGGTAACGATTTCCAATAGGTTAATGATATTCTTATGATTGAGTTGCCGGAGAATTTTGATTTCTCTGACAGCAGTGATGGGGAAGCCCTCTTTCTCGTTCTCCAGCCGGACCTTCTTCAATGCCACCAGCTGGTTGGTCCGCTTGTCGCGAGCTTTATAAACCTACAAGCAGGATATCGTGTGATTGCAGTACAATAATCAATAATATAAAAAAGTTGAATTGTTCATTTATCGGCATCGCATAAAGGGTACGCAAACGTCTTTACAAGTTCGTCAGCCGGCAGGATACTTGGTACCAAGGGCATACAAGTCAATATTCCAAAAGTGCATCTAGGACAGCTAATTGGCTGGATATGGAGTATTGATTCTAAGGGATCATACGACATGATAAATATACGTGATTAGGGAATATACGAATTTTTCCTTATATTATAGGCCATATAGCTACATCACCAAGCTACTATCTCCTTGATATATAAGTTTTGTTCATCTTAATTGCATATATAAAGACAAGAGGTGAGACCATGTACTATCTAGTGAGTTCTATCGAGTCACTCATAAAAGTAACAAAATAAATTTTTGGCGGGAAACAGGAATGTCCCATCTCTCCAATACAGAACTGTAGTTTAGGTTTTTTTTTTGCACTTTCGTCTTTTATGTAAGTTGGTCACTATTTACACGCATGATCATTCTTTGCGCTTTAAGGGCCATAGGCCCAATACAGTTTAAATAAAGCTATTGAGATGGCCACTCGGGACTCATGCAATCAAGGTCAAGAACTTCTGCGCCCCCAATTCTCTTGTCTCCCTTGCCTGTTTATTTGTTTACATTTTACGATTTTTTTATATGTTTGCATCCCTACAACTTAGTTACATTTCCACCACGAAGATTTGACTATCGGCCACTTGGCTTATGATAAGGAGCGATCTATTCTATTTTATTCTGGCACCTGGAAAGATACATACTCATGAGCGATACACGAATTATATCTATTTCTGTCTACAGTATACAATTCTGTGAACTTCAGGACGGAACGCCATGGACATAGTAAGAAAGACTCCAGTTTTCGCTTACATGAAAACGTAAAAATTATCAATCAATAAATAATTATGTATTTTTATGTAGTTACCTGGCCATAGGTGCCCTCGCCAATGAGTTGCAGCTGCTCATGAACATCAACACAGCGCTCCCCCCACTCGCCAGGTGGCGACACGCCCCTGGCGGCCCGGGGTCTACTCAGAATGCGCGGCCTCTTGAGCTTGGGCCGCGGCCCGGACCGCATGCTGGCCGCGTGCGAGCTGGCAACACTGGGGTCCAGCGTGAACGGCGATGTTGACAACTCGTCACCGGGGCTCAGGTCTTCGGTGCCTGCAGAGCAAACATAGCATCATTTAATTAGCCGGAAATCAAGTTGACTTAGCAACGAGCCAATCAGACACCAGTATGCTTTCGCTTCCCAGTAGTTTTTATAATAGTGTATATCCCCCAATCCAACGAGTTGTTACTAAGCTTCCGAGACACAATGATGGAAGTGAGCATGAGCAGAACACGGCTTAGGTCCTTTTTGTGAAAGCATACTAATGTCCTGCGCGGCCTTTGATGAACATATAGTGTTTGTCAAGACATCAACGGTCCCTCTCTATGTCTCACATCACTTTTGCGTGCTCGCTAGGTCTTCCGAACACCGAATTCTGCGTTTCCTACCTCAGAGGAAACAGTTCCCAAAAACCTGGAATGTTTTATTATACGGATGTGAAACTTGGGACAGAGCTTATAAGGAACTGGGGCTAGAGGCGTTTGAAATGTGGTGTTAAAGAAAGATTCTTCGGATCAGTTGGTGGGAACACGTGATGAATGAAATAGTACTAGAGCCTATTGAGGAAGAGAGAGAGCTGTTACTCATATAAAAAGTACACGTAGAAGAGCGAAATGGGTAGGGCAATTGTTAAGACAAGAAAATCAGGTACACACCATCATTGAGGGCACAGTGAAATAAGCCAATAGAAGAGGGCGATCAAAGAAGGAATTCATGGATCAACTGCGGGCCTACTATGGTGATTTTAGCACTACCTTATTCTAAAGAGGAAAGCGCTGGAGAATACGTCGGCAACCAATCGATGAGATTGCGACCTCACGAGAATGGACAGGGGGAACTTCCCTACGCTCCTGATGCTGTCAACGCAGCTTTAGGAGGTCGCCTCGGATCCATTGCTTCTTGAGTTCTCGGTCGGCTACCAATTAATTATTTCAGTTCCTTAAGACTATTGTTTCTTCTATTGTGGGACCGGGACGTCCAATAGGCAAAGGGAACTTCCGCTGCCTAAATTAAAAATTAACACTCACCAGGAGGAAGTGGAAGATCTTTGATGCCACGCTTGGTCTTCTTCTGGGGCTTGGGACTAGGCGTCCTAGACGGCGGTGACTCTATGCTCTCCGTCAAGTCAGTGCTTTTGTACCCGGGCGGAAGAGGGAACTTGTTCAGCAGACTGCGCGACATTTTGGGCCGCAGTAACGACAGCATCGAGTTGTCGTCCTTGATGGGCAGCCCGACGAAGGTGGGCTGCGGAGGGGACGGCAGAGGCGCATGTTGCGCCCCCTCATTCTCGGCACCCTCGTCCATTTCCATGTCTATCGATATCCGCTCACTGACTTTCGAAAGCTTTGACTTGTCCTCTTCTTCTTCTTCTTTCGCTTCAACCTACAACATATAAAATAGATGTACATGTATTATGTAGTTTAGTAGCAAGGAGTCTTGACTTTCATCTGAGTCCCACACTTAGGTTTGTTGTATGTCATGCATTGTACTAGGGCTAGCTTCACACAGTTTGACAACAGCCCAACGGGTAATGGGAAATTTGCCTTTGTAAAAAAAAAGTGTAGGGGGGGTGCCCGATTTCCTCTAAAGTACAATAATTGGCTAGTGCGGAAGAAAGACCTCATATGAAAAGTAGAAGAGCGAAATGGATAGGTATCTGTGAAGACACAAAAATCGGGTGCACAACACCATCATTTTAGTAGTAGAGGGCGGCCAAAAAAGGAATTCATGGATCAGCTGAAGTAGGCCGTAGGAACTCGAACGTACCAAGAACGGAAAAGTAAGGCACAGGACCAAGAGAGCTGGAGGATGACATCTAGAGAGTTGCTACCAACCAATCATTAGCCCTCACATGAGAAGACAATAATAAACTCACCTCGGCTGGAGTTTCTTCCTTGACAGCAGTAGAACTACTAGTAGACACGTCATCAGTGGGCATTGGAATCTCCGAGGGTGCCGTGCCCTCCTCTTCCTCCTTGGCCGCCATCTTTGCCTTCTCCTCAAGCAGCGCGTTGTTTTTCCGCAGCTTAGCGACCAGTTCGGCAGCGGTCAAATTGGAATCGTTGATCAGGGGCCTGACTCGGCGGAAACTAGGACTGCGGGTACGCGACCGCCGGGTCAATTTACTACGACCTGCGTCAAACAAAAATAAACAAAATCAAATACGTTGTTTTCGTCAGAACATCGAAAAACCATTGGCTGGAAAGGGTAATATCCGGTTGAATGCCTAAGGCATGGATGAAACGGAGACCAAGAAGTCGGCGAAGCTTCGGTCATTGAAGCTCTAAGGAAAACGGATAGCATGGTAAGTGACTGGAAAGAGAAACGGTGGGTACACGAAGGAAAGGAATACCAAGGAAGATATCTTCCAGCGATGATGAGCGATCGTCAAGGCCATTTTACCTAGGAGACTGTTGATCTGAAAAGGGAAGGCGTGCTGTGGCTTGTTTTTTTAACGAGGATGTTCTTCTGCCGGGATGCCTCAGTCCATCTATCTTCCCTTGGATTTTACACAAAAATATAGGATACTTTTCGTTCATCAAATGGCCGAAGTGTTAGTTTGGGTTTCTTAACTGTGCTCTATGCCTCCGTGCCAAGGACCGACGTTGACTGAAGTAAAGTAGTAGAAACAGTGACTTACCTGTGGGAGACCGTGTCCTCGACCTCGAACGAGACCTCGATGTCAGACGTTTCGAGTGTCTCACATATTTATCACGAGGGCTGGCCAGGCCCGGGGAGGGGCGGCGATACTTGGGGGGTGACTGTCTGCGGGGGACGCTGGGACTCCTTCGCCAGCTGCGGGAACGCGATCGAGACCGTCTGAAACACAAAAATTATGCATAGGGTTCTTAATTAGATTTTATGGAGTCCAAGAGCACAAGAACGCTCTATTAACCAGCGCAGCTGGACCGCCATGGAAACCTATGTTGAAGTATCCCATACCTCATGACCTGCCACAAGCTGTTTTTGTCGCCCGTTTTCTCCATGCATTGGTGGAACTTGGCGGTGCCGTCCAGCATTCCAGACCGAGAGATTTCTAAGGGTGTTGGGAAAGGACCACAGTGCCACTTCCCCAAAGTGGAGGTAAGCCTATGGTAATCGAAGTTACCCAAGTATGGATCATTTGCTTGTACCTGTTAATTCTCAATCCATATTGCTGACATAAAATTGGCTTCATAGACGTTTTAGAAGACCTACCCATTAATCCACCTAAAAATTCTTACCTCCGCCCCTTGGCTCGCCTACCGGCTACCCTTGTCCCGGACTTTCATCTCTAATCCCGTGCAATCTTGTCCCACGGTCCCAGGAGCCTTTCGAACCTCCCTCGACTTACCTTATAGGTCCTTTGCTCGCCTATTCCCCTTCTCCCTGTCCCGAACTCTGTCTCTACTCCACAGCCTCTTCCGTACACAGCCCAGGATTTCTCTCATGTGCGACTATACACAAACCATCCAGTTGTATGACTCCTCCCACCTACTCCTAGTTTTCCCCCTTTGGTACCAGTCCCAGTTTTCTTTCCTTAACGTGTCTACTACACCTGTCCCGGACTCCGTCTCTACTCGCCTGCCCCTCCGGTACTTAGTTCCAGGTTTCTCTCCTTACCTCCTAGATCTATGGCTCTTTCGCTCATTGACCTGTTCCGGATTCAGCGTATTCAACAAACCCCCCCAACAAGTCCCGTTTTTCTCTCCTGAGTGACTATTCACTTACCTTCTAGTTTTATGACTCCTCCGTTCCTTGGGCCGTCTACCCCTCTTCTCCCTGTCCCGGACTCTGTCCCTACTCGACAATCTGTCCCGTAAGTGGTCCCGACTACTTCGCTCCCATCGCGGTGCTTTATCCGGTCTGCTCCTGTCCCGGTCCCGTCTTCTCCGCGACGGTGAGTCTAACCGGAGCGAACCGCTACGGGATTTTTCGATAAGCTCACTAGGACTGCTATCTGACCTGGAGACACACAAAATAAATTAATTATTTTACCCAATTTAAGGCATTAGTTGCAGTTTAATTGAACAACAAGATTAGTTTTCAGTTTGTATACAGGTTGGTGACTAAATCGATGTTTTGGGATTATCTTTTAAACAAGGGGTCGGATGGAAAATCTCTTTGTGAGTTGTAGGTGGACCACCTTAAAAGACACATTTGGCTGTCGATCAAATTTTCCCAGCTGCGAACTGAAACGAGATATCTCCAAAAGTGTATTTTTTTCCTAATGGAATGCCCTACCAAAAACTATGTCAATCGATAGATATTATAATAGAACAAAAATGTTATGGTACAATGAGGTGCTAAAACGCACCGTTTCGGCACAGTAGCAAGTTTTCTGAAATGAAGAGTTTTTTGTTTATTTTACTTTTTAATTCACATTAGGTGTTCAAATTGCTGCCCATTTTCTTGAATACACATTCGGCACCTACGGAGAACATTTTTGGAAGCGGCATTAACTTCCCTGGAATTTATACTCCCAATAGCTATTTCTACTTTATTTTGCAGATGTTGAACGCTTCTAATTTCTTCATTGTAAATCAAATCTTTTAATTTCCCCCAAAGATAAAAATCCAAGGGTGTCAGGTCTGGACTTCTAGTTGGCCACTCCACTGGTCCGTGAGTCGCAATTAGCTGCCCCCCGGGAAACTCTTGCCGGAGATAGTTCATCGCAAGTCTGGAGTTATGTGCTGGCGCTCCGAATACTCTACTAAAGCGGCTTGTGCATTCTTGCCAACAGATACTTAAACTTCAAAAAGGTCTGTTTTTTCACTGAATGCAGCTTGAAAAGCCATCAAAAGTGTTTTAAATGAAATAACCGAAGTCTGGCACATGCGCGTGTAAATGGAACCTCACTCTGTGTTATAACTATCGAACAGTAATAAAATTATTATGTTGTCGACAACTTACAACATGAAAAAAAAAAATTCAAGTTCATACAGGCACCACTGTGACGAACGAGGTGCGTAGTCCAGTGATGGAAACATCAGTTTCAAGAAACTGCTTACTGTGCCTAAACGGTGCGTTGTAGCACCCGTTGTACAGAACTTTTTTGTTCTGTTATAACTTATCTATCAATTGACATAGTTTTTGATAGGGCGTTCCATTAGAAAAAAAAAATACACTTTCGGAGACATCTCGTTTTGGTTCGCAGCTAGGAAAATTTGATCGACAGTCAAATGTGTCTTTTAAGGTGGTCCACCCATAACTCCCAAAGAGATTTTCCATCCGACCCCTTGTTTAAAAGATAATCCCAAAATATCGATTTAGTCACCACCCTGTATATATATATATATAGTCCGTCCATCTATTTACGGTCATTATTGCCACCTAGGATACCCTTGCTGAATTCACACGGAGAAAAGAGGGGTTCTCAAGCAATCCATGAAATGTGGACAAATTCACCCTGACCACAAAGGGCATTCATTCCCAGAGAAAGACCGTGCGGTTGTAAATCCCTCCGTGTGAGAGATCAACTACTAATAATGTAAAAGTGGATGGTTGGAGAGTTAGGCAAGTTGGAACAAGCTCCCCCGAAGATCATAATATAATGTTTAATAATAAGTTGACCCCTGGCAACTAGGAGGGGTTAACAACCGCACGGTCTTCCTATTAGAAAGTTAGATGACTTTTTCCGTAGCATTTACAACATTGCATGGAGTCAACTCCTTGTTTCTCCGTGTACATGCAACAAGTATGAACGGACTAAAACCAGTGCAATAAATACATTAATTAATAACCAACTAGCCCAGCACCATTGTTATGACTGAAACCCAAGCAAAGATCTTAAGATATGGAACGTAGATACTGGTCACCCCTGGATCAAGCAACAATCAGTTAGTTTATATTTATTTATTTAATTCACAGCGGAAGTTATAAAGATTTGTTCTCTGGAAGTTGTAGAGTACTGCTTCATACACAATATCATCGAGTATTTTTACTTTTAGGTGCTGCCAATTGTCCATGAGCTTTACAATGCGTATGATGAATTAATTATTTTTAAGAAAAAAAAAATAGTTTCAAGGGGGTTAAAATAATTCTACTAATGCATTAACATAGGTTTTCAAAAATTGTCAAGAAGCCTATTGGCAATGGACAAAATTTAAATGGAAGAATACGGTCTAATATAATTGCCAATACATTCAGTAATATTAATATAAATCACGATGCATAATTTTAGCAACATTAAAAAAAATTATAAGATGCACTTACACTGTGATGCAGTTGACACCACTGTTGCCAAGACATGAAAAAAAGTAAACAAAACGGCTCAATACATTGTATAAACAAAAATATACGGACTAATACAATGACGTTAATTTATCTACATGTATATCTGAGCCATCAACTCGATATCCTATGGGAAGTACAATATAATATTCCTCCATGGCCGTGACGTTGCCAGTTTTAGCAGAAGTCATGGTTAAAATTAACACAGCTCTATATACACGGACCTCTTTCGTATAGGAAATGCTTGCACCCAACCAATCACGCCACTTCTGTATAGATATATGTATAGCCGGCATTTTGGAGTTCTATACGAATGAGGTCATTTGAAAGTTATTACCAACAACAAAAAACATTTGACTTTGACATTCAAGTTGGCATTTTTTAAAATTAAAGTTTTGCTTGTCACATGAGTGCACATGAGCATAAAATAGCGAAATCATACATTTTCATAAGTTGATTGTACGCCTACTTCTGAAATATGTACCGGGGTCGGTCACGTACCATACGTATTCTAAGATTTAATATTAGGCTACGCCTAGGTCCGCAACCAGGATTTTTTTTAGGAGGGGGGGCTGCGATCCTATTAATATATACAGTTTATTAATTTAATCCATATATACCGTTTGGAACGAAGTGGGGGTCTAACGGGTGACTTGACTAAGTCACGAGGTAGGGATTTAACTGGTAACTTGAACAAATCACCTATGCTTAGCTTGCGCCGGGAACCCCCATAACCCGTTATATTTCTACTCGTCGACAAGCATGGTCTGGGTCTACAAAAGCACGAACATTCCAAATACAGCAATTAACAGACTAACGGACACATGCTTAGTATGCGTAAAGTCAATTTTCACACCTAATATTAATCGTAACGTTACCATTGAGGTCACAGGGCTAAGGTCTAAGGCCCGGTCCCACCATAGCTTGAACAGCATAACAAGTTATAAAACAGACTCACTCCCCCCGCCAGGCTGACAGGGTTGCTTAAAGCAGAAATGCTGCAGCAGGCGTTAGAAAAACAAACACAACAAAACACATTTTTTCTCCTCCCATCAATGCTCACGCGGATTCTACCATGTCATCGTCTACAATCAATATTTTAAGCGAAATTTAAGCGAATCCGAAGGGGCTCTTGAACCACAACCTTTCTGTCTCCTACACTAATAATAAATATTTAAAATACTACATGACTAACCTGAGTCCTTCGTCCGGGGGACTAATATTGGGGCTGGGTGGAGTCTGCAAACCACCTCGCAGCCTCTCACGCAATATCTCTACTGGTTCATACGGTTTCACAGGAATGGCGGGTGTGTGGGGCGACTCGGTATCCACTACAGCTTCCTCCCTGCAATCACAAATACAGTTTTAAATACAGAAAACAATATTGTAAGGCGCCCATTCCACCGACCGGCTAGGGCTATTTACAAAAACGGTGACGTGGTAGCAGACATTCAAGACTTAGGCGGGGTTTCCACCGACCTCGCATTGCAGAATGCGAATGACATTGACGGAAATGTTTATTTTCCTCTATGCCATAGTTAAAATTGATCAATGATCATACAGTAAAATCACAAACAAACAAACTAAAATTAAAAAATGGCGTCATGGGATATGTTAAGTACAAACATTTTAATAGATTTTTATAAAAAGAAAAATTCTAATTTCCGTCAATGTCATTTGCATTCTATAATGCGAGGTCGGTGGAGAAGCCACCTAAGTCTTGAATGTCTGCTACCACGTCACCGTTTTTGTAAATAGCCCTAGCCGGTCGGTGGAATGGGCTAGGCCCTTAAAGTTAGGACGCAAACGAAATTACTGGAATGACCGCAGTTGTTTTAATGAAACGTTAGCAAGTATTCTTGGGCCACGGCTCAGCCCGGATTCTCCTGTTCCATTATCTGGCCGTCAACTCATTTGTTATTATATGAGGTATCAGGTCTACTTACGGTCGTTTAACCGGCGTCGTATGGTCCCAGTCCGTCGTGGAAGCCGCCGCCCTAGGAGGTGTCTCAGACAGTTCTGGTGAACTGCTATTGCTGCGGGACCTGAAGATGAAATGAAATTATTTTTGGCCCAGAAGGCTACTTTTACAGCTAACTTATTTTAAGTGACCATTAGGCGGCAATTCCACCCGCGAATTTATTTCATTTGTGATTTGTTTGTTTGTTTTGTTTTAAATAAATAAATAAGCGTTTATTTGCAAACAGACAAAGTCCAATGATATGCAAATTAACTTAGACGCAGATTCCACCTACGTCAATAGTGATATTAAATGTTTTTTGACGTGGTAGCAGACATTTTTAGACTGTCTAAAAATGTCTGCTACCACGTCAAAAAACATTTAATATCACTATTGACGTTGGTGGAATCAGCGCCTTAACTTACTTAACTATGCTTATCATAATTTAAGGAGACTATTATGTAGATACTTAATTTATATTAGATAAGTTAAATATCTACTCAATAGTCTCCTAAAAACAAAACAAACGTAAATGACAAAATCAAATTTGAAGTAAAATTGCCTAGTGGAATAGCCGCCTAACTCCCAGGAATTGATGGCAGGAGAAATTGTCCCGCCAAAATTCAAACACAGCACCCACCGTTTTTAAAGTGTGTAAAAATTATTTTATAGTTATATATAGGAGAGATGGGACATTCAATATATGATCAATATTTCCCAGAAGCACCATTTTTTCCCTCCAGCTACGCCACTGGAAACTACTCGTACAGTGGGTAACTAGTATAACAAATCTATTAGCCATTAGCCAGAGGCTGTAGAAGCACAGTACTTACAAAATGGGGTAAAGTCAGTCAGACTGTTAACACAGAAATTAGAACGCCATGAACTGCATTCCATCAGATCCGTCTTGAAACAATTTGTTCACTGTCATGAAGCTTCCAGGAACGGTTATTCATCATTGAAATTGCAGCCAATCAAACGGTGTTATGATCTCAGCGTTCAAATTACTCGGAATACAGGTTGCTGAGGTGAATGATTTCAACAAGCACTGTGTTTCCACTAGCTATGCCAATGGCTCAGCTCCATCTTAGGGTGGCTCCCATCCTCCCTATATAGAACTCTAGCTTAGGCTCAAACGTAACTGATTAACCGAAATCCATCGAACATTATCGATGTTTTATGTACTTACTTATGTTTTCGCTTTTTCTTTCGCTTTGGACCCGGCAATTTCTTATCTTTCCTATGTTTCCTCTTTTTAGACTTCCCATGCTGCACAGATTCTCTATCATCTTCCGGTTCAGGGCTAAAAACGACAATTTTTAAAATGCTACAAATGAATTAAAGAACCCGTACATTCTTTTCTATTTTTCAATTAGTATAGAAACCGAGATAGATAATATAAATAAATAAATATTAACTTTTTGTTCTATTACTATGCCAACCTAGCGGAGTTAGCCCTCTCTTACACTGAACAAGGAAGGTCCGGGACCCCCAGCTTCACATGCCCTCCGAGGCATGGCCAGAAAATGTAATTTAAGTATGGGACTCGAACCAACAACCTTTCGGGTGAATGTCGAAGTCTGTGCCACTACTCTACGTGTCCTGACGTAATATGAGTAGTTCCATGCTAAATGATAAAATAGGGTTAAATTATGGCCTCAAATTTTCTTCTAAGCATTGAATTGATCAATGAGACAATTGCATAGTTTAGAAGGGGCAAACATATATATTATAGTGTTATAATATGCAATTTTGGCATGAGTTATTCATAATTTCTCCAAAAAAGCTAAAATGTGCCAGCCAGTCTTCTCTGCAGAACCGACCGATTGTCTTTCCCGCTATGGTCAACTTCTCCAGAATGGCACGTGACCGGTGAGCAAGGCCGTTACTAAACTCTTCCTTTTCAAGCCGAGCACACCTGGGGTGAATTTGCGTTTGGACCACTTATAAGTTTTGCGTGACCCAATCCACCTTTCCTCATCCATCATTCCAAAATCGTGCATCGTAACCTATTTGAGAGTAAACTTACAATTCTTCTTGAGATAATGAAGGTGACCTAGTAGTCTTTAGTTTATGTGGAACTGGGCTCACTGATCTAGAAGCTTCCTTCTCGGATGCTGACTCGTCATGGTGTCTGTGTCTAAAACAAATCACGGCCATCCTATTACTTAGCATGTTTACTTCACTTTTTTCCTTGTCCGGACAAGGGGCAATATATTGCCGTAATATATCTCCCTAAAGTTTTCGCTTATCGAGATGGCACGGCAGGGCAAAATATACTTGTATTATTTATTAATTTTATATTATGAACCATTAAGTAATAATTATGTAATAACAATAGTGGATTGAACCAAAATTAAATGTAAGATTGAATTGACTTTTGCTTGAATCCTAGGTATATCCGAAGGACAGTCATTAGTAATGCTCTAGACTAGTATAACCACTACTTCCATGGAACCAATAATTTGAGATAGGAATATTCCCAGGGTCGGATTCTCGCAGTCGCGATTTGGCTAGCAGAAGATTTCTTGACGATTGCAGAAGCAGGCGTGAAACCAACCGCACTAAAGTGCACGGTTTTCCCCTAGACACGCCAGATCATAGACATCTTCTGAGGTAGACTCTTTGAGTTTGCAATAACCAACCGCCAAGCCCGATTCCTACAGTGGAACAGGCGCCGGCAAATCGTTCGTGTGTACCGGACCTTTCCTTCAAGGCCTTACAGTAAAATATGAAGTGAGTAGAGTAGAAATAACCTCACCTGGACTTATGATGACGGCTTTGCTTTCGGTGGGACCTGTGTTTGCCACTCATTTTATAATTTGTAGAATTGCTATCCTCTGCAACAGACAAGGAAATTAGGACGTGTTGGCCTTTTAGGAGAGGGGAGGATGCACATACTGTATGTATAATTATAGGGTTTCGGTTAGGTAGAAGGGCTCGAATGTACCCAATCATTGAGACCACTAATCTACTGATGTTTCACTATAAAGGTGCGGGGGGGGGGGGGGGGGGGTCCCACAACAGTTGATAAGGAATACTCCACGGCATCGCCATCATGCATTGGAACAGTGCATCCCCTACTGAGACTTAGCAAACGATCGTGGGACGCGCCGTTAGGCATGTTAATGTATATTGTATACCATGTAGCTCGGGGACTTCGTTAAGTTAGGCAAGCTTATTGCTGAGTCCAATACCTAGGGCAGAGCTACATTTTTTCTACTTCGTTGAACATTTAGCCACGAACGAGGTGTATCATTATCTCGACATCAAACTTGCAAGCGTTGATAAATTCATTATGGATGGTGAATACAGAGATATATCAATCAGGAGTTGCATGCAGCATAAGAACGGAGCTGTCAGCCGTGGACCAAGTAATTAGTTTATTGAACAGCACCGAGCGTGGTTTGCTGGAATTCGGGCATCACAAAAAGATGTTCGAAACTGCCTTCTCCTTTGTTGCAATAAATGCAAGCAATTGCCCCTTTTCAAAACGTATCTTCAACATCTGCGGTCATCATATCCAACGGTGTTACGTAGACTTCTGGGAATGTATCTCGGAGGCTTACTCGCAACTGGGCGAGGAAGTGTGTACTCATATTTATAATACTAATAAATAGAAGGGGGCAAACGCATCCTGGTCCCTGATTGAAAGTACACTTTCAGATGGACTCGGATTCCACTGCTTCACCATCGAAATGACCTAACTTTATTCGTTAATTACTGACCTAGAGAACCACGCCCGGCGGCCATATTTTCATCCTCAGTGATCTCTCCCAGCTCAGGGCCGGATCCCAGGTCTTCAGAGCTGACGTCGGAGTACTCGACCAATGGTTTGCCACCAGCCGCTGTTACCAGCTCACTGTGCCGCGACCGTCGCCGCTGTGAAGTTGCACTGTTCGTCTTTTTGTGACTGAAAAATACCCAAGTTCTTAGGCGTGGTGCACGCGGACTTTTATCTGAGAAATTTGTCATGGAGAAATTGCGTCGGTGATTGATTGGTGGAAAAAAAACCATTATATTTCTGAACGCACTTAGCCGGCCGCCATACCAAGTTGAATCCAGCGGACCAGAGCAGGTTCAAAGCTGCAGACAACTTGGTCGTGTGCACAGTGCCGGTAGGGAAACATGGTAGGACTTGTCCTGGTCACCTCCGAACTAATCGTGTGACTTCACTGTGTTTCCCAAGTGGTTCGGAATCCACTATAATCAGGAGGTCCACTGGAGTCCTATGGGCCCACACCGTGGCCTGGGACTGTGTCAAACCATACTACTACTACTACTCTGAACGCACTTCAGAGGATTTCTTGTTAGTTAGTGTGTCGAGGGGAAACCCGGACACCTGCGTGAGGTCAGTGACAGAAATCTACTGATGTAGGCTCGGTAAACACAGACGACTCGAACGCCAGCGATTCGCCGAAAAATGTGTAATGCAAGCATGCCACCTTGCCAAACAACGGGACATATTACGCGATCAGGTTGGCGTTGCGATCCTCCGTGTGCACTGTTTTGCACCAACCCATTTGCTCCCATGACCAATTTCGCCGGCGTTCGAATCGTCAACGTGTGCTGGGCCTAACGCCGGTCCCACCGTAGCTTGAAACGTATCGGTACCTCCATGGCATGTCAGTCACTATTTACACACACAAATGTTCAAGGCTTGAGCCCATTTGGCACTAGGAAAGGTGGTGACTCATACTCCGTGTGCACTGTTTTGCACCAACCCATTTGCTCCCATGACCAATTTCGCCGGCGTTCGAATCGTCAACGTGTGCTGGGCCTAACGCCGGTCCCACCGTAGCTTGAAACGTATCGGTACCTCCATGGCATGTCAGTCACTATTTACACACACAAATGTTCAAGGCTTGAGCCCATTTGGCACTAGGAAAGGTGGTGACTCATAAAACCTCCTAAGAGTCTCTTGAGCCATGACCTAATGCTAATAATTAATGTATATCCAGCTTTGTTTCTCATTAGAAAAGATGTGATCTAATATGTAACTTGAAAAAAACTAGGTCCAACTGCGAATACCGTAAAGGACATGTTTTCGCCACCCAGACTTTGATGCAAGATAAGGAAAATTGAACTTGACGTCAGCTTGACGCAAACATGTCTGCCTTCAATGAGTCAACCTAGAGTTCTATATACTTAAAGTCACACAACATCACAATCCTAATTCCGTGATATAATAACTGCTGACTAAGGCACAAAAGTATTGAAATTTTTCGTATAGAAATCAAACATGTCAACTGGTCAGACTTTCATAACTTTGACCATCCCGGGGTATCATTTTGTAACACAGGGGTAACATAGGAACTTTGTCCATGACCCACCAAGTTGGGATAGATGGCGTCCATTTTTAACCCCAAGAATAAGTTAATAGTAATCACCATAGTAGACCCGCTGGTTGGTTAGTCAAAAAAGTTCATTGTTAGATTAGTGTTTTAAATTAAAAAGTCAAAAGTCATTTTGTGCCGCACATTGAAATGTTGAGTTGAATCTTGAACCTTTCACATTAAATTATCTGTGTAGCCTCATAAAGCGTTTCCAAAATATGAATTCGCAAAATTTTACACAGCCGTATTTTATACAGTTTATTGTTAAATTAAAAGATAACCTACCAACCAAATAAATATTTTTTTTTCCAACCCTTAATTTGCATATTATTGGACTTTGTCTGTTTGCAAATTAATGCTTATTTATTTATTTTTAAGTCCAAATAAAGGCCTACTAATTATTTGCACTGAAACATTTCATACCGCCGAGACCAATTTAAATTAAATTATTAGGCCAAAATCTAAAGATTTGTAGGTTAACCAACATTTACAATTAATCTTTCATCCTCTGCAGGCTGATCGAGGCGATTATAATACCGGGGTTAAATAAATACCCTAGGATTATAACTGTAAACAAACAAATTTTGAATAGCACTTTCCATTATAAAATTATCTTGTTTACATTTTTAATACCAGGGGATTAAATAAATACCGGTATTATAATCGCCTCGATCAGGCTGCTGCAGTCTTAAATTAGATTATAAACGGACAAGATCAGTGAGTATTAATTTTTGGATAATGACAGGAACAAAGCTTACCTCATTTTTTATGTTTTCAGATATTAGCCGCTCGAAAATCCCTTTCACCCAATAAGAGCGAATTAACAACATCAACATTCAACAATGTAACATTTAAACGTCTACCTACCGTACTAATGGATCATGGTAACCTTTAGACTCAAAATGGCGGATGGCAATAAACAAACGTTCCTTTGACATAATATTAACTATAAAGGCAGGAGCCATAATACCCGTTAACCATAAGCTAACTATCAGAGATAGAAAGAAAAAACGTAAGAAATATCGAAGTCCCAAAGATTGAAGCATAGCAAAATGGATACCTGGACCCGGTCAAAACGCTATACTTAGCTTGTGTAGGCCGCTCACTCAGCGATTATCAATCCAGCCTACTAGCCGCCATATTGATTGATAACGGTCTACAGCCCTGCGATAATAACGTCATTCATGCTTCCATTGGGCAACTTTCGTGTATAAATCCAAAATGTCGACTATATATGTTGCCATAGAAAGATCACTTGACATAAATTGTTGTTTAGATGCATGATCTGATAAGTTGCTAACTAGCATTGTCCTATACAAGAGGTCCATTAAAAAGGTATATTGTTTATAGTATCATCTGCATATTACAAATAAACATTCTTGCTCCTTTTTTGTGATAAGACACTAGATTTTAGCGAGATTGGCATCACAAGAGTAGAGAAAAATGTAGGGGTGAGCAGTAGGGAATCAATATTTCTATCCAGCTCGACACTGATCAGATTTAGATGGGAATTTACATCATCAAGAAGAGAATTTAAAAGTGGAGAATATGCAACAGTATCAAGTAACCAACGGACCAGTTTCCTATAGGTGAATGGCGAATCAGATTATGTGGCCAACAAAACATTGGGGACATGATGTAATTGCTATATGGCTACACACATAGCCAGCATTTTGGACATCTACGAAAAAATATAATTACAAAGGTTTCCAGATTATGGAGTGGTAGAATCCGGGCTTATGAAAGAGTGCTTCCCAACATCTACCGTCGATATCTTCAGAGGTACTAGGACTAGGACACACCGTCCAATTTCTAAGACTGTACCTCGGAGGTTTAGTAGTAGTGGAGTTGCTACTAAGCCTCTTAGGGGGATTTTTCAGATTCCTATATAATTTTTGTTTTTTACTCAATGGAAAATAGAGAAATGATCATTTTTCGTTTTTTTTAGAGTAAAAAAGAACCGGTCCGAGTTTACACGAACATGCTTTCCAATTTATCAAGTAGTAGCTAGAGAAAATGAGTAATTCCATGGTAAATAATATTCCTACAAAAACAATGGCAGAGCACGCAATGCATTTGACCGTGAATTTTCTATCATTTTTTTTTGCACAAAACCAAATAATTTTGTGGGAAAACAACCTGTCCGGTTTCGTTACTCAATTTAAAACATGCCTGAAGGTAGAAATCATCGATGGAAAAGTTTCACAGAACAATTGTTTTCTGGTCATTTTTCATTAAAATTTAGTTATTTTTATTTTTTTACCCCCAGAAGCAAACTATCAAGGGGCAAGCGACCCCCCGCATTTTGTCAACATTAATAACGACTACAATATATGTGAATTTAAAAGAAATCGTTGGAGCAGTTTTTGAGAAATAATTTTTTTAGACGTTTTTTATGAGTTTTTTGAAAATAAACCCCCCCCCCCCCAAATTGTGAACCTACATGCCGAATTTCATCAAAATCAACCGAGTAGTTTGCCCGGAAATCGACGCACAGACAGACAGAGCGACAGACATTTCGTAAAAACCTCTTTTTTGGGTTCCTGGGACCTCAAAACGTGTAAATCTGTTGAAATCTCGGATTTATACTACGTGTAAATTGGAAAGCAATAATTATAAACAAATAATATTATTAACAATGGCGTCCTGGAGCAGAGCAACTACCTGTGTCTTTTGGACTAATTGGCTTCCTAAATTCGGTTGTCTTTAGTTATCAGGGGTGAAACTTTCTGTAACAAAATGCTGAAACGTAGCATCAGCGCCCATCGGTCATCCATTCGTAGGTAGTTGGCGCAAGCCTTCTTGTCATTGTCACTATATGACCCTCTCCTCTTTATTAAATAAATAAATAAATAAATAATGACTTTTTATTGTTTCTATTACTAAGCCAACCTAGCGGAGTTAGGGCTATAAAGCCCTCTCTTACACTCAACTAGGTAGGCCCGGGACCGCCTGCTTTACATGCCCTCCGAAGCATGGCCAGAAAATGTAGCCAGTGTGGGACTCGAACCAACAACCTTTCGGGTGAAAGTCATAGTCCGTACCAGTACGCTACATGTCTTGACGGGTTATAGACGTATGTCGTATGACGTATGTACATTAGTAGGTGTTTGTTTGTTTATGCTTAGGTGTAACACCTTCACTTGATATATGATAGCTACTTGAATAATACAATTATTATTATATTCTACCTTGTGTATTTTTTTCGACCTAAGTTAGGTACTTGTATTTAACAAAATTAGGTGAAAGAGTAGAATCTGATTTAAAAAAAGTATATTTGCATCAAAAGCATAAAAAGAAAGAGTATGCCGAATTTGGAACACAAAAGTATATCTATTATCTTGCCACCAATACCACCCTACAATAGTATACTACTACACATCAACAACGAAGTAAATAATTTTAAATTTTGGCGGGATCGCAAAAAAATGACGTGGAAAAATGATGTTCATGGAATATGCCTCAAATTTTAGTAGTCATAAAATAAGAAAATTTATAAGAAGTTTGATAGGAATCTGAAAAAATGATTTAGTGGAATATCCGCCTTAGATTCAATTTAAAGATCTTCAAAACGACTAGGGCGGCCCATCCAACCCGGATTCCACAACTTCATCCTATACGAAAAAGGTTTATTAGAAAAGATTAGTCTTAGCGTACAAAATATACGCTGAGGTTGTGCATTAAGAGTTTACAAATGGAAAATGAGTTTTCCAGATGTGTTCCAAAGAAACATCGACTTCGATGGCCAGGTGGTACCGTGCTTGTACTTGTGCGAGTCTCTACACGCCATGCGATCGGAAATGTGTCGTTACTCGACACAAGTACCTATTAGATAACTTACTGAGGCGACTGAAGAGGTCAATTGGATACATTCAATGAATTGTTTGTATGCAATTAACCTTTTTTTTTAAAAACAGAAACAGGAAACGGGCACCATCTGTTTATTGGACAAAATCAAACTTGGGAATTAAAGTATTATCACTTCTTCTATCGCAGTGGCGAAAGGGTGTAGTGACCACCAGACACTATATGAAAATGTAGAGGGTCATTTCTTAAGGTCTCTACGATTAATATTTATCGGAAATTTGATTTTGTACAAAGACCGACAGTGGAGTATTTGAATTTCTCATAACCAGGCATGCTTTCAATTAATTTTCTTGCATGCTTGCACCCACCTCTCTGTGATGAGGACTAAACTAGGTACGCGAATGTTAAAAGAAAACTGTGACACAGCTAATTCCAGTGAGAGGTATAGCCCAGGACCTTAGGCATTATAGTAATGTAATGAACATAAAGCTCCAGTCTTGTCCTGTTTACCTCTTACATTCTGTTAAGGTAGTAATTTGCATAAATGTTTTTTATTGTTTATTTCTTACCTAGTAACTTGTTCATCGTCTGCAGCTTGTTCCTCCCCAGACGAATATCCCCTGACATTCTCGCACCCATCCGCTTTTGTCCTAACCTTGCCATTTTTGTTAGCATACCCACTGGGCATGACCTCTACAACAAAGTTTACAATAAGAAGTCAATCCACACCAACAGAGAAGTGCATGCAGGGTCAACGTCAAACTATTTTAAAGTCAAACTAAAATCGGCGGCAGAGAACGAACGAAATACCCTTTAGGTTAGGTACTATAAAAGCGATTTGATTTTTTATTCTAACAACGTAGAGCTATAATATGTATTGCTTATTGATATGCAAATTAGGGGCATAGGAACCCAATCTAGGCACATTTTAAACAATTATTGTAAATACTACAGATTAAGGAAAAGTTAAATACAAATTAATTGATGTAAACATTTACCTGTTAATACAACTTGCATACGCAGCACTAAATGTTGTCTAAATCAAGCAATTAACACTACAAAAATTACGGAACATTACAGCTAGCTTCTCAATTTTTACCCCAAAAGAAAACAACACAGAAACCAAGCCCATTACTCAAAATGGCGTCTATACCAGCAAAATTTCATAATAAAATCTAACCCTCATAGTTTGTTAAAAACAGTGCAAATTAATAAATAACTACTCACCGTAAGTTCCACTGGCACTTTCACTCACTAACTACACTTGAAACACTTAGCAAATATCATTAAAACTACTTAAAACCGTCGTACTGATGTTGCGTAGCGCCTACTGAGATTTGAGTTTTATGTGGCTCTAACGATTATTAGGACAGTAATAATGCATGCTTCGAATAATTAAATGACGTAGCTTTAAAATCTAAATATGTAATTTAGCGGATGAAGGGTAGTTTCTCTGATTTTAAGAGATATTTATGTCTCTTTTTCTATCATCGTATTTGAGATCGTGGCCATTTTGTCATTTCATTTTTCCAAAGTTGCCAACTTATCGAAGAAAGTTTTGGAAAATTAATATTTTTGCGCGGAAAAAGTTTTAAAATTTTACAACTTTATTATTAAAATATTTTAAGCAATTTACACAATATTTACCCTTCTAATTATATTACTAAAAGTAGATCAAATTAAAAAAAAATATTTTTAGTACGTAGGAAAGAAGGCAACCCTTAAACTGATCTTGTTTAACTTCAGCATACTGAAGTTTAGCATTACCTACTACTGTATGCAGAACACTTTCCTATTGGAAAATCTAGGATAGCCAGCATTTCCCTGCGCGGCGCTTTCGTAATAATTATGATCCAATGCTCGGATTGGTAGGGTGTAATTATTGCTAATGGACAATCAGACTTGGATTAATCTATACACGTAAGTTCCTCATTTCACGCTCTTATGCTAACACAATATGTACCTATATACATATTTTCAGTATTATTAGACATACGGTTTAGTTTACTCTATCTCAGAGCAAAGTGCTATCATTCTTTTGGTCTACAACCAGCAACCAAATTCAGAATAAAATTTTGATCATAATTTGGGGAGTGGTGGTTAAAAAGACGACCCTTCACCAGTTCTAAGATACCCATAGTGGTGTAACTAGGGTATTTGACGCCCCTTCATATTTCATTGTTTAAAAATCTCGCTGGAGGCACTGTCTAACTGTTCCTAATCATCACACACTAAAATTCCTCGTTCATCGCTTGCCGCAATAAAGCAATATTTTTAAAAATTGTAAGAAAAATAATCCAAAAAGTTGAATATGAACTGTTTTTAATATCTTTTTAGCTGTTTTTAGCGCCCCTGGCCTGGGCCACACTGGGAACCCGGTTGCTAGACCACTGCCGGTACCCGCAATGAGTTGGGTTTGTTTAATTCACATCCCCATCCATTGTTTTGGCGTCGTGAATAGAAAAACGGCCACTCGTGAGTACGCTGCGGTGCCTAGTCTGAATAGTTTTGGCCACTGTCGCCACAATAAAATTGGCCACATTTTTTGTACATTAGGTAATGGGAATTATATTGCCTGTCTAACATGCATATGTACGGTACTTAGGCGCTTATTCCACCGACGTCAATAGTCAAAATAATGCTGATATTGACGTGGTAGCAGACATTAAAGACAGTGTATAAATGTCGGCTACCACATCAATATCAGCATTATTTTGACTATTGACGTCGGTGGAATAAGCGCATTAAATAAAAGCGATTGAGCCTTCGCATTTTTTCCGACGATTCTGATTTCCGGTTCTGTAGCCTACTCATATTTTCTTTCAATAGGTACTATTTTCACTTTATCATCTTTGTCAATAATGTGCATAAGCTTCCCTATATTCTTTGTTAAATTCTAAGATTGTAGTAATGCAATGAAGGTTAGCCTAGATGATAACTTCCGAGGAAAGCATTTAACAGTGAAACGAGCACAATTTAAGAGGAAGTATTCGCAATTGTTTTCGTTTCATTACTTTGAGGTTACTTCTGATCTGGTTATCGTATACTATAGTATATACTGCGTTAGAACCACCTATCTTATATTAATCTCTACTTACGCACCATATAGGCCTAGAAACTAAAGTGGAACTCCTAATTACAAAGGTATAAACAATTTCAAGTAACCATGTATTTATAAAGGCATTCTATTCCATCCTATCTTACACTACTGTCAACACTAAATAAATGTCATATAAAATGCTCAGAGTTAAACAATTCACTTATCATTCGACGCATAATAAAATAAATTTCACATTCATTCACTATAACAACTGAAGAGCACAATGGACGAAAGTGTTACGTGACAAACAGAAAAGTTGACCGACGCAATCGCATTAAAAATTATATTACTACTTGACCACAATAAGAAGACACTTGGCGTGGCATTTAATGCACTAAGTAATAAGTAAGGGCTTTCTATCATTCACATTGTAAGTTGCTTGCTCTCATTAAGTGTGGAATTACACGATTGAAATGATTTTTATCCTGAACATGCCTTTCCTGCATTATAAAAATCCTCCTTGCCAAGAGTCTTCGTATTGTCGTCAGGCAGTTGACACATTAACTGTAATATAAGTGGTCAAGGAGATCTAGATATAATGCAGGGACGCTAACAACTACATACACACAAAAATATAACAATTCCAACGAGAATAACTCAAAATGTTTGAAAAGGAAAAGTAAGCGCCTTAACACTCTCACCCATTGACGATTGCCCTCCATTTTTCTTTTATATTAAAGTAATATTAAAAGTGGAATACATGCTCCATGCCCAGCCATTAATTATAATAATGCCGGTGGTTTACTTTGGTAAAATTAGACCAAAATAATAATATATAAAGATATTCAATTTTAACAGTTATAGTACAAAATTTACAGAAGAGATAAATTTTAAGAGGCACATTCGGACAAGGACCAAAATAATTTTTTAAGGGCCCAATTTTTTTAGTACATATTTTGGTCGGTAATAGTCCATTACATAAACATTTTAATTTTTAAACTTTTTATTTTGAAATAGTGAGTTTCCTTGTTGTAAATGACATGTAGGCATAATCGCTAATTGATTTTAAAGACTTGAGTCTCATGTAAGAGAGTTTCTAAACCAAAGCTACACCAATTTCTATTAATATTATATTCAATTCCATCAGCAAGAACATACTGATGTCGTTAAAATGTGATAATTAGCTTATAAACTATGCACTAATCAACTTAAGGAGCGTTCGAAGTCAGTGCAATAAACAGTCTGCAAGGCTGATTTTTGGTATAGAACTTACAGCAGCCAACCTCAACCAAGAATAGGTAATCTACACTAAGCTGAAACGTGTATCACAGTCGAAAAATCACGGTAAGTTGACAGAAGCATATTGTGCAAGTTTTACGGGTACAACAGTCATCATACAAATGATATATGCGATGGAGCTAATGTAGATATCATTTTTAAGATGACTGTTGATTGAGTTGCACAGTATGGCACAGTCTACTTGCCGTAATTTTTCTGCTGTGACACATGGTTCAACCTAAAACATCTAGCGGAATAAAGAATGGGCTATGCTTATTGGAATGGCTTTCTGGCAAATTCTTACACGTCCTCGATGTCAATCTACACCGGCTACAAGCGCCAATCGACAAACTCAGACCTGATTGCCATTGACACATTGTAACAGGCGCCAATCCGACTTAACCAAGTCCATGCACGAAGCTTGTAAACCGTAAAGTCAGCCTAGTATACTCTTCATGGCATTAAAGTCAAACGGCCCCTTAGGCGCCCATTCCATTGACCGGCTAGGGCTATTTTCAAAAACAGTGACGTGTAAGCAGACATTCAAGACTTAGGTTGCGTTTCCATCGATCTCGCATTGCAGAATGCAAATGACATTGACGGAAATTAGAAATTTTTTTTTTATAGAAATCTATTAAAATGTGTGTACTTAACATATCCCATGACGCCATTTTTTAATTTTAGTTTGGTTGTGATTTTACTGTATGATCATTGATCAATTTTAACTATGGCATAGAGGAAAATAAACATTTCCGTCAATTCTGCAATGCGAGGTCGTTAGAGACGCCACCTAAGTCTTGAATGTCTGCTACCACGTCACCGTTTTTGGAAATAGCCCTAGCCGGTCAATGGAATGGGCACCTTACAACAACACTACATAAGCCTATTGCACCCAAATATTGCTTTTCAACAAACATAATACGGGGCAACAGGTAGTTCTAATCCTGGAGGTCCGACTCTACCGTACAAATGCAAAAAAGCAGTAAATTTTTATTTACTTAGCAGAAGTCAGTTTGTGTCACTGGTTTTTATTGCATCGCAAAAATAATGTTAGCATATATGGTCCATTCGTAAAAACGAGATGTCTTCAATAAAAACAATATAGAAAACCCAAAAATAGGCAATTGTGCAATGTATAAGAAAAATTATTATTAGCTTACACTCCCACGCATATATTCGCCAATAAGCTATACAATAAGAACTATTTCCTCATAGCCTATATTGGCTTAATTGTAAGAGTGACTCGTAGGGCCCAATATTCAAGTTTAATCAAAGTAAACTTTCTTTCATAAACTATATGCCGTCCAAAGCAAGAAGCCGGTCAATATATCATGTAAACATTAATAACAGCTTTGCTACATATACAATGGTATCAAATTAAAAAAAGAGCCTATCACTGACTAAAACTGAAGCAAGAAGAGATAGATATCACAATAATAAGACATAATATGCGAGCTAAATATGGACTTGTCATGTTTCGTTAGAAAGGCGTAATTATAAGGCAACATGTTCTATACATAACATCCTGTACAAACCTTATTATTATTATTTCAACAATAATGAGGCAAACAGTCTTCTTAGTTGTCGACGATATTTTGGACTCCTCTGAAAAATAAAAAACAACAATAAAATGCCCTTCTTAGCACCAACTAACTTTCGAGTATTGTCAGTGGACTCCCTACAACTACACTATCGTACGTTCCTTCAGTCTTCACATGAAACCGTAAGAAGCGTTCCAAAATGTTTTGTAACTACTGGGTGGTCAGAGTTTTTTTCGATTCACGGCCACAAACATCTAAGTAGTCTTTTTAAGACTTCATCTCAAATACTAACTTTCTTGAGACGCAGACGATTTACCATGCATACTTACGGCTAATCTATAAAATCTATGCACTTTAATTTAATTTAATTTAATGCACTTCATATATTTTTTCAGTAATACTAGTATTTCTTCAGAAAGTTACTGCGAAAGCTAGTTTATTCTTCAATGTGCTTTAGATTTGTGGCTGTGGATTGAAATGTTATTAGGTTAAGTCACTCAGATCGGGCTTCAATAAGTCCAATAAAGTACTCCATATAGACGTCCTACTCCCCAATAAAGTTCACTACAATACGTCGAATCTGCCAGAATCAAGATCCCCATAACACTTACCGGTCTCTATAACCTTGAGCAAAGCCTGTGTGTATTTATTTAAAAATATAAAAAATAATGACAGGTATACTCGTATATTATAAAGCCCATTCAATATCGTTAAACTTAAAAATTATAATATTCTTGAGTAACAAATTTGGTGAAAATAGTGAAAAATTAAAAAAATAAAAATAAAGCTCTGGCTCACTATAAAACACGGACGAAGTTGTGAAGCACGTCGGGAATCTATGGGGCAGTTTATCAAATGGGGCCCACTTGTTTTAGAGCAGAATATCGGGGACTGGGTTCCATAAAGAGAACAATAAAGTTACAGGGAACATATAAGTATTAGAATCCATCCTAAGTAGTCTGACGAGACTGATATTATTTGACCGACTCTCCCGTAACAAGTGCACAGATCATTTTCATCGCTTGAAGTTGGAATGTTGTTAAACATTGCTACTCCATCATAGCGATTATAATACCCATCCGGTGGCTGTAGAGCGTTATCAATATGGCGGATCGTGTAGCCTGCACAAGATAAGTACGCAATTTGGCGGGGAAAATAGCCTGCACAAACTAAGTAAAGAGTTTTGACCGGGTCCAGGTATCCGTTCTGATATACTGCAATGTGTAAGACATCGATATTTTTTACATTGGTACTTCTCTCTGATAGTTGGCTTATGTGAAATTAAGTGAAATTATGGCTTTCAAGTTAATATATTTCTATGATAATACCGTGTTAATATAATAACCTGGTATTAAAAATGTAAACAAGATAATTTTACAATGGAAAGTACTAGGGCTCTATATTAGACAGGTATTGTCATCCGCCATGTTGTATCCATTATAAGTCTTGTGTATAAGCCAAGCATTGGGTGTTTCCCTATTTATTTTTTTGAAATTTATCGTTGTTTATTTATTTTTATTTAAAAAACGTGCTACCAAGTAGGGAAGTGTATAATAAAAAATTACTAACACGTGTATTAGTTTTTTTCAATTTTTTTTCAATCTTTTACTTTTCTTACAATACTTACCATATAGGAAATATGGGATACAACATTGTTGTTGTTTCTAACGCCTCCTTTCAGCATTTCTGCTTTAAGCAACCCTGTCAGCCTGGCGGGGGGAGTGAGTCTGTTTGTTAACTTGAGGCACCCTAAGGGCAGACTCTTTCACCTCGGGGAAAGGGGAGTTGACTAACAGGGTG
The DNA here is from genome assembly GCA_963971405.1 of Psococerastis gibbosa. Taxonomy (NCBI): domain Eukaryota; kingdom Metazoa; phylum Arthropoda; class Insecta; order Psocodea; family Psocidae; genus Psococerastis; species Psococerastis gibbosa. The sequence continues at coordinate 43,803,264 of OZ020489.1, read as the reverse complement.
GACCTCCTGATTATAGTGGATTCCGAACCACTTGGGGAACATGGTAAAGTCACACGATTAAATCGGAGGTGACCAGGACTCGACTTATACTGCCTGAGCGAGTTATCATGTCCCACCAGGTTCCCCTGCCAACGCTGTGCACACTACCAAGTTGCCGCAGTTTGAAACATGCTCTGCTCTAATGGAATCAACATTGTTGGCGGATGACAATACCCGGGTATATAGTGCCTTAGAAAGTACTATTCAAAATTTTTTTGATTACAGTTTTAACCCCAGAAGTAAGTTAATAACAAAGAAATATATTAGCTCTGGAGCGGCGGGAGCCATAATGTGCCTTACGAGGCACCCGTTAACCATAAGCTTGCCAACTATCAGGGATAAGTACCAACGCAAAACATATCGAAGTCTTACATATAGCAGCATAGCAAAACGGATACCTGGACCCGGTTAAAAACTCTGTTCTTAGCAGGCTACACTAGCAGCCATATTGATAGCGGTCTCCAGCCACGGGATGGTTAATAACAATCGCCATAATCGGCCCACTGTTTGGCAACATTAACCAAAGTAGCGTGACGAATTTCAAGTCAATCGGCTCAGTGGCTTATCTTGAAGGTGGATGAATCATTGAGTTAGACAGTCAGGATAATATCCTTTAAATATGGAATTGCAAAGCACTTACCGCTATGGAATCTCGCGGAGACCACGTCATCAGCACTCGACCTCGTCCATATTTCGACTCATTCGATTATTATCGATCTTGCGCCGCTGACTTCTGCGCAGTGCGTCCGCCCGCCGGTACGGCTCGGTCTTCAGTCCCATCAGAATGTCCTCCAGTGCGCCGTTGTACATCTCGTCCTGGGGCATCAGCTTCTTGTCCCCGACCACCCGAGACTTCGACTTGAGTTCACTGATCACAGCGTCCTGTGTAGAGGGGGAAATTTTGATTAATCTGGTGATATTAGTGCGATGTAGAGAATACCATGTGCGTGAAGTGGCATGAAGAGATGATGGAGGATACACGAAGGTGACAACGACCAAGGGAAAGATGCCGAAAACAAGTTGAGAACGAACTTATTAGAATGGGAATGGAACCGGAGGAGACTCGTCAGAAGGGCAGGGACAGGAAGTTGTGAGGTAGACTTATGTTTCATAATATTTACAAATAGCTATAACCATCTGAGGACGAGAAGGATACGGATAGGATAAGGAATGAAGCGATCAGAAGAGAGTTCGGAGATTAAGAATCATTGGCAGAGAGGATAGCGAGAAGGAGACATTAATGGACAGGTAAGTGCAATGGTTTGATTGATAGAAACTATACGAAGGATAGGAAGACCAAGAAAGAGATGCCGAAACCAAATTGGGGGACGATCTCAGGATAGTGGGACTTAATAAACGGACTTGGCTGGGGCAGAATGTCAGAAGGACAGGAAGGAGTAGACGAGACTTATGTATCCCATACTTCTCAGGGTTTGTCCGGAAAGTAAAGTCAATGAATTTTTTTTACGGAGAATGTATGCGCAAGCGCGCCCTTTACTGGCTCAGATTTTTTTGGGGGGGGGGGGGATCTGGCAACAAGTTCAAACAAGCGTCAACTGGCTACCGATCGTTGCAGTGGTCACATCAGTTGTTCCATGTGAGTCGGTACAGCAACCCTGTGCAAGAAGAAAAAAAGCGTTCGCTGAGCAACGCAAGGCGATCAAGTTTTGTGTAAAACTGGAGAAGAGTGTTGCAGAAACCATTAAAATGTTAAAGAAGGCTTTCGACGACTATTGCCTTTCGGGTAGGCAAATTTTCCGGTGGCACAAGGCCTGCTCAGAAGGTTGGGAAGACGCCAACGACGAGCCCCGCGCTGGACGGTCATCAACCTCCACTACTGTTGTCTGTTGAAGGTTTTAGTAATGTTTAATTTATCGGAAATCAAACGGACACTTACACGTCGATCATTGTTCAACAAGTCACTCAGTTAGCCCGGGGTATATAATTTTTTTTTTTTAAGACATTAAATTATAGTAGAATGAAACCCATTGGAAATGGATAATATGACAGACATTAAAGGAAAAATAAATTACGGGTGATCTGAGTTCGGGAAGCAGGTAGGGGTGGTTTTTAAGGGCGAATTATTGTACATCTTCATTTCCAGCAAAACTGCAAGTCCTATGGAAAAACGTCAAATAGCAAAAAGGTAGGTAATGAGAAGATGTACAACTTTAGTCTTTACACTTTTTTCACATAACCTCAAATTTTATGAGAAAAATGCCAAAACCAAGGTTTTGGTTTTTTATTTTTAACTTTTACAAAAAAAAGATTGAAAAAAGATTTTCACGTGATATTTCGTAGAAACTTACATTTTTATGTTAAATTAAATAAATAAACGTTTATTTGCAAACAGACAAAGTCCAATAATATGCAAATTGTTATCAATACACTGTAATTTTTTGGATTTAAAATATTAATTTTTTTAACCTAATTTTGACTATAAATGGAAAAAGCACCCTAATTTTCAATCAAAACATTTCACGTCAAAAAGTCGATTTTTTTTTTTTAAATAGGTGAGCTTTTTGTTCGTTGAAATCTCTACTTTCCGATGGTATAAAAAACAATTTACACTACTGTGCAAAACTTTCTAAAAAATGCAAAAAACGAAATCGAAAAATGATGTCTTTGATATTTAAAGTATAGTCCGGTCAATTTAGTTTATCTAGGCCCTATATTTAAATCTGTGTCAATCAGCTCTAAAATAAAAATAGGAATATTTTCGTTCTTAAGTAGGCCTAGTATGTTTAACGTTACATAACATAAAAAAAATAAAATCGAATGATATTTTAGTACAATATTAGGTGTATGTAGGTGGAATTATTGTAATTTCGAATGACTAATTTGACCGGACTATACTTTAAATAGCCTATCAAAGACATCAGTTTTCGATTTCGTTTTTTGAATTTTTTTAGAAATTCTTGAACAGTAGTGTTCATTTTTTTTTATACCATCGGAAAGTAGAGATTTCAACGAACAAAATGCTTACCTAATTTTTTAAAAAATAGACTTTTTGACTTGAGATTTTTCGATTGAAAATTAGGGTGCTTTTTCCATTTATAGTCAAAATTAGGTTAAAAAAATTAATATTTTAAATCCAAAAAATTACAGTGTATTCATAACATAAAAAGGTAAGTTTCTACGAAATATCACATGAAAACCTTTTTTTTTTTATTTGTAAAAGTTAAAAATAAAAAACCGAAACCTTGGTTTTTGGCATTTTTCTCATAAAATTTGAAGTTATGTGAAAAAAGTGTAATCACTAAAGTTGTACATCTTCTCATTACCTACCTTTTTGCTATTTGACGTTTTTCCATAGGACTTGCTGTTTTGCCGGAAATGAAGTTGTACCATATTTCACCCTTAAAAACCACCCCTACCTGCCTCCCGAACTCAGATCACCGGTAATTTATTTTTCCTTTAATGTCTGTCATATCTTCAATTTCCAATTTTATTGTAAGAATGGTAGTTAGGACATATTTATATATTACGTTGTTCTTTGGTAGTTAGGTAGGTTTTGTTTTATAAATTTAAATTATTTAATAAGAAGTTACAATAGGCTATAAACAGTAGGAATTTTTGTTGTTGTTGTTTTTCGCTTTACATTATGTAATATTTATACACATAAGGGCTACGGCTGTGTGATGTAAAATTTTTTTTTTCTATTTTCTATTTCATTCTACTATAATTTACTGTTTCTTTTTTCACCATTTTTCAGGGGATCTACCCTGGGCTAAGCCGTTGGTAGTGGATGTTGATGGGCGTCCAGCGCCGGGCTCATCGTTGGCGTCTTCCCGACCTTCTGTGAAGGCCTTATGCCACCGGAAAATTTGCCTTACCGAAAGGCAATCGTCGCCAAAAGCCTTCTTCAACATTATAATGGTTTCCGCAGCAATCTTCTCCAGTTTTACGCAAAACTAGATCGCCATCCGTTGCTCAAGCGAACGCTTTTTACTTCTTGCAGCGGGTTACTGTACCGACTCACGTGGAACAACTGATTTGACCACTACAACGATAGGTAGCCAGCTGACGCTTGTTGGAACACGTTGCCAGACCCCCCCACCAAAATCTGAGCCAGTTAAACGCGCGCTTGCGCGTACAGCCTCCGTAAAAAAAATTCACTGACATTGCTTTCCGGACAAACCCTGTATTTTCTATACCTCGAACCACCTGAAGTCTAGAAGGATAGGAATAGGACCACGAATGAAGTGATTAGAAGAATTTCGGCGATGAAGGCTCAATGGCGGAGATGACAGTGAGGACACTACATTGGATCGGTCACAAGTTCAAGAGAACGTCAAGGGACGAGATGGTAGAGCATAAGGAATGAAGAGTATTCTATCTTGAGGAGCCATTGGTGGTGAGAATGGTAGCGCAAAGTGGCTTGATTGATAAGGCTAAACGACGGAGAGGAAAGAAACCAAATTGAGAAGCTGTTAATTTTTATTTTGTGCAAACAAGTTTATATAAAAAAAGCAATTTTTCGGAAACGTAAAGCGAACGGCTAGAGGAAGAAATTGAGGGAACACGAGGAAGAGGAAAATCTGGGATGATTTAAAGAAAGTAGATTGAGGACGATCTCAGGAGAGTGGGACTGGTGCTGAATGATCAGAAGAGGAGAGACAGGTGGGATTAGACGCGGCTCATGTATCACATACTTATGGATCGGTCACGGTAAGTTCAAGAGAACGCCAGAGAGCGATGAGGGATAGGATCAGGACTGGAGAGTATTCGATCTTGAGGGACCATTGGTGGGAGAATGGAAAGAGGCTATAGGAAGGAGATGATAGCCTAGGAAGAGATGCAGAAGCCAAATTGAGGATGAACTGATGCAGAAACCAAAGTGAGGACGATCTCAGAAGAGTGGGACTGGCTCCGGAGACAGTCCTCAATGATCAGAAGGCAGGAAGGAGTGGAAGAGGCTCACATATAACACCCCAGACAATAGGAGCTGCTTACTGATAATGATTGTGATAACTAGAACCATCACTGCGGCCATTGCGATTTATAACGCTCTACACTTCTTTCCCTTTATGTGTTTTTAAATAAATTTGTTGACAGAAACATTAGAAAGGTGTCTCGGCTTGTGCTAATTTAATAAGTAAAAGGTAAAGAAACAACTAATGTACAGTGCTATGAAACCCTTCCCCTTGGTGTTTATAAGAAACTTACTGTTGAATAATACTCGCATTACTAACAGCGGACGGCGTCATATCGTCTGTGTAAAATAAAACTAAAATCATCTTACTGTAGTAACAAAGTGGCCCATTTACGGCTGGTTGGAGCCACTCAGACAAGCCGATTTCGCTGACTATTAGCTACAACTTGGCACAGGATTTTCAACTCTTATTTTTGGGGGTACGTTGTAGCATATGCACTTAAGACTTGTGGCCTATTCTGCCCCCTGCTGCGTATTACTACTACATTCATCTTCAAGACTCTTTCCTTAATAAGGTCTAGGTTATTACGGGCGTTAAACCTTATTTTTCAGGTTTCTTTCTCAGGTAGCTGCACTAAATTAAATTTTTGCTTTGCTTTTGCTTATCATAGTCTTAGACAATCGCAAAATCCTATCACACCAGCAAATGCTTGCTTTCTGGCATGTTTGGCAATCTCCAACATGTACACGATCATGACGGCTCCAAGTCTGTACATATTTAGATGCATTTTACAAATCTTAAAGCCTGAGGTGTGGGGAAAATTTAAAAAAATGGGGACACCCACACCTACAACACGAGGCAACGGGGAGACCTTGTAAGGCCAGCGCCACGCACAGCCAAGTGTGAGCGACTGGATCCTATACTACAAGGTTTCACCTACCTTCGAAAACTCCCGATTGAACTGAGAACGGCGAGAAATGCTACTAACTTCCCTAAATTGCTTAGAGACCATCTCTTAGTGAAAGCTTTCTACACTATCACTGAGGCACTAGCACAATGACAGAACTACCTGATTTTGACTATTGTACTTTATACTTTCTTGTCAATTACTTGCAATGTATATATATATTTTTTAAGGATTATTCGCATATAAACAAGTCAATGAATGTATCCGAATAACCTCTTCAGTCGCCTCTGTAGGTAATACCTGTGTCGAGTTACGACAGGTCACCGGTCGCATGTGTAGACTCACACATGTACGAACAAGCTATCACTATGCTATCGAAGTACCTTAATATTGAACAGAAATATATATATATATATATTTATTTATTTATAGAAACCATTGGACATAGCAGAAAAAAGGCGTACTGCGTTCAAATTACTCGTACTCGAACTGCTGGTTGCTGCAAGTTATTTTCAACAAGAAGTGCTGTGGTTCCAATTGCTCCTGACTCCGCTGGCTTGGTACAAGACAAGTCCTAGTTGAGTGTAAGAGAGTGCTTTATATCCCTAGCTCCGCTAGGTTGGCTTAGTAATAGAAAAAAAGTCCTTATTTATTTATTTATTTGCCTAACATATACATAATATATAACACAAAACATAATATCCTACGCTATTCCTAACCGTTTCCCAGCTGGGCTACGTAATTTGGATGGAGAACTGCAAACGCAACCCTACTTTTTCCATTTTCACGTGCCTATTTCAAATTCAGGCTGGCTTCCACCTTCATGGCCAGATAGGAGCTTCTACTTTCTCCTTTCTTCAAAAAAATTTCAGCGCGCCTATTAGACCCTTCATCGGCCCCTTCTTTGAAAGTGCCCGTAATATGTTAATACATACATATCATACCTGCTGTTTCTTTTGGTTTATTTTATTTTTTATGACCAGATCTTGGTTGTTTTGCTTTTTGGCCAGGTCGAGAGCGGCTGCCGCCTCTATCCTACGCCTCTGCTCATTTTCTTGGTCCGCCATCTATAAATAAATAAATGAAAAAAAATCAGCGAATACGTCTTGTTATCCTGCTTTTATCTCCTACTGTAGTACTCTGTTACATGAGAAATGGACGGGCAAAGCAAAAACGTTCACTAAACTGACTTTGGAATAGCGAGTCGGCGGACTCAATGCTGCCGGTTAATTGTTAATAATGTCCTGAAGGACGTTTTTATGAACCTACAACTTACAGTGGCCCATTGATCCCTTGCCCAATGCCAACGACTCCATGGATTTCGAACATTACTTACATTGTTTCCGTAAGAATATTAAGCCATTGGCAAACATATTTGCAAATTGTCAACCTACACCGACTACAATTGATAATAATGATAAAACCGATTGCACTTCAGTGGATTCCGAGTCACATAGGTGTGGCTGGAAATGAGAATGCAGACCACCTAGCTAAACTTGGCGCATCACTACAGCAGGTTAAAGTGAAAACTACACTCTCCTCTGCGAGATCACTAATAAACTGCACATGTGCTAATCAAGTAAAAACTCGTCATGCCACAGCTGCACAGGGCAAGAAGTGGGAGAGGGTAGTAAAGGACGGGCCAATCAACCGAAACCTCCCCCGCCACGTGTTTGTTGCCTCCTTCAGAGCCCTCACTGGACACGACTACCTAGCTTCACACCTACATAGGATAGGCGTATTCGACTCGTCCTCATGCCCCCTGTGTGGACACCCCTCAATGGTGGCCGATCATCTCTTTGGATGCCCGGGGCTTGCAGACGCTCGAGACTCGTCGGTGAACACAGGAGAATATCTCCTCGCTGATCTATACTGGCTTGTGCGACACCGAATGGCCGAGATGCCAAGAGTGGGCATTGGATAATAAATAAATAACAATTGATAATGGGCAAGCTGTGACAAACTTACCATAGGCGCAGTGTAACAGGTGGAAGCATGACTTAACTAAGAACAGATACGAGTCCAATGCTGCCCGGTAGGTCATCGCATTTTCTCCGCATTGTAGTAGTCAGAATGGCGTAGAGGTAACGACTCGGACTATCATCCAGAAGGTGACTGGTTCGAGTCCCACCCGAATGCCAAAATTTTCTAGTGGTACAATTATTTATCTTCTGACTACCATGCTTCGGAGGGCATGTAAAGCCGGCGGTCCCGGCAGTCTTCCCTGACTGTCGATAGGTTAAACAGGAGGCTGTTGATGCAACCTGAAAACTCCTGCACCACGGGTAGTACCACCCCGACACGAATTTACTTTCCTTTACTTATTGTAAAACGAGCAAGCAGTGCCATTTAAAGTATAAATGTTGACAGTTGCTGTTGCATTAATGAATCGTATCGAAAATGAGCGCATGACTGGATGAATTACATTTTCTTTCCGCAGGGATAACATAATAAACCAAAAACCCATAAGCAATTTACCTTAAAGGCCCTTGCGAACCGAACAAGCAGTGAGAAAAATCCACTGGCGTCGATAGAGCGAGGACTCTCCCCGAAGAATTCAACGCAGTCTTGAAACGCTTCCTGCGCCACCTTTGAGTAAAAAGTAATCGAATAATACACTAATACACATTTAAAGAACTTTATTCAGCAGTGTAACTTCAATTGCTGGCCTTAAACTATAAATCATCAAGTTTGTTTACAAAATTAAAACTTTAAGAGCCTAGAAACAAAGTCTTACTACAAAAAGTTTCAATAGAGATCTTACTCGATGCCTAAGGACAATTATGTATTGTTCAGCAGGCTGAGGACGTTTCAGCACACACTTATTTACTGTTAGCTCAAAACTGTGTAAATCTTAAGATTTAACCTAGTAAATTAAATAATAAGAACGCAACTTTGTCGAGTATTACTAAAATATACTAAAAAAACTAAATATACTGTTGATGGCCTAGAGGTTTTAGTAAAAATATGGCTTTTATTGTAAGATTTGTGTAGGGTCGTTTGTGCACCTTTGCACCCAGGGTTTGTCCAGAAAGTAATGGGCCTAATTATTGAGGCTATACTGATGTTAAGGGGATTGTAAACCAAGAGTTAGTACCCTCTGGCCAGGTTGTCAATGCTTAATTTTATAAGAAGTGCTTCAAAGGCTGAATTACAGAGTCACCCGCGTCCGAAAAGAGATCCGAGCGTCATGGAAACTGCATCATGATAATGCACCTTTGTTGTCACCTCCTACTTGACTCTGATTGGTGTCGAAACGATTCCTCAGTCCACTTACAGTCCAGACTTAGCTCCAGCGAACTTCTTTTTATTTCTTCAACTGAAAAGGGAGCTCAAAGGACATCATTTGGGGACCATGGAGAACGTCCAAGCTTCTACGATGACCTTACTGAACAGTATTCCGGCAGAGGAGTTCCAGGGAGCTTATACAGCATAGGAATCACGTTGGCAAAAATGGCGAAAGGGTCTTATTATGAAGAAGTATGTATGTTCAATAAATTTTGTAAAAAATAATCAGTCTCATTACTTTCCGGCCAAACCATGTTTTAATTTCCACCTAAAAAAAACAACAACATTGATTCGGCTACTTTGTGTTGTAATTTGTAATATGCCTCTTTCACATGGTACAGGGTGTGTGGGCATGTATTTACCTTCGTGTCCGCCTTCAACTTTTTCAGCTTGTCCTCGGAATTAGCTAGAAAGTCCTTGAGCACGTGACTCTGACGGTCTTTGCCTCGCAGCTCGTTCTCTTTACGCACCATGTCCATCCCCTTCTCCAACTCATGAACGTCCGTGATGATGTTCTCCAGTGAAACTGAGCAAAACAACGTCATTGGGTCAAAAGAAGAACAGGTAGGAGTGGAGAAGGCTTATATATTGCTCCCATACCGTGAAACTGGGGCAATTGTTCATGAAGCAGATGCTTGGTAGATTGGTACGGATTTAAAATTAACATGATAAGTCTCGCTCGTTCACAAAATTATAATTACAAAGGCTTTCATGGCTGGAGTCAGATGATGATACGTACTGACTACTACAATAGTATTACTATTGAAGGGTTTCTTATGGACGTAGAGTAGTTATGTAGTGTGGCATTGAACCTTGCCCTGCCAACGACCCCATAGGTTTGCGGATAATATTGGTATTGTTTTTGAATGCATTTCTAGCCGAAATTAGAGAATGTAGAAGAAACAGGACTTGGCGGGATTCGAACCCACGATCTATGCCTAACCGGGGCGTCGTTTAACCCCTGGACCACAAGCCCGACATGTGCAGGGTCCTCTACTTATATGCTCTTAATGACAAGATTCGTATTGCTAAAACAGGTTAGCACAGCTACACAGCTATCAAACCGAACAGGTCTGTGAGCATACTTTACCGATTAACACATGATTTTCAAACGCAGAGCCATAAAAAATAGCCTTTAAATAAACAGAAATGCTCCTCAACATTTCGGTACATGACATGTGGCTTTCACTAACACTTGGCCATAGTTTTTGAACTATTGCACTATCTCGGGATTATTACACACACCAATCATTTTTGTGCAAATCAAATTCAATAATTGTTACCAATCAGTGTTAGAAAGAGGTACTTAGCACATAACAAAATGGCCTGCAATTTTTGATGAGTCTACGAGGTCTAAAATCGTCAAAATCAGGTAGTTCTGTCATTGTGCTAGTGCCTCAGTGACAGTGTAGAAAGCTTTCTCTAAGATATGGTCTCTAAACAATTTAGGGAAGTTAGTTGTATATTTCTCGCCGCTCTCAGTTCAATCGGGAGTTTTCTAAGGTAGGCAAAACCATGTAGTATAGAATCCAGTCGCTCATACTTGGGTGTGTGTGGTGCTGGCCTTTGCCTCGTGTTCTAGGTGTGGGTGTCCCCATTTTCTGTAAATTTCCCCCCCACCTCAGGCTTTAAGATATGTAAAATGCATCTATATATGTAAATACTTGGGGCAGAGTGTGTAGTACCGTAAAAACTCACCAGTAGACGCTTTTTCAATATACAAAAGCTCCGCATCGAAGTTGAGGAGCTCAACCATCTTGGCGCGCACCGTTGACACAATATAATGCAGTAAGTTCATTCTCTTATCACTCGACTTTGTGTCCATAAGGGAATCCAGTGCTTGCAGCTTGAAGCCATACGCTGGCCCTCGCTTAGCACTGTTCATGTAGTTTCCGAAAGCTAAGATAACTTCTAAGAGCCTACGTAATTTTTTTGAGCTTTTTACAGATGAGGAGGCAGAAATTATTGCTTGAATTTGCTGAAATATAAGCCAAATTTTAATTAAGTGTGATAAATCTAGCGTTCGTTTAAATGGGGCAATTTTTTGTTATTCGCACTCTCCTTTGGTGACAGTTTCTGCGGCTCAGGGGTAGATTCCTTAGATTTGAAAACAGGAGGAGCTGGAGGACTCTTCGCTTGCTTAAGAACTTCGGTGATAGTGATTCGTTCAAGGAGCACATGAACAATGCCGGGAGACAGATTGCCGGTTAGCTATACAGGGTAAGGTTACTTACAGGTGTGATGAGATGCAGACAGTCCACAAAGTTGCCAATGTAATTCATAATATTGAGCTTTGTGGCCAGCCTTTCTATCCTGCCCAGTTGAAGCAGGTACTTGTCTTCTTCCGTCAGCAAATTGGTGGTTTTACTTTGAACCAGGTACTCTCGATATAACTTCGTCTAAAAAAACACAATAAGTCATTAAGTTATGTAGGTCCTTGACGGAGCCATAGATATTTTGAAACTCTAAATGACTAAACTGAGATGTCCACCAAGCTCCACGATGTCACAAGGCTTACAATGAAGCGCAAATCTTTTTGGCGCCCTACTAATGAAAAGCATAGATAAGTAAGTGCTTGCGAACAACATGTGGTAAACTGGAGTTGCTAGTTAAACTTGAAAGTTTTAAACCACATTGTATTACTTTGTCGTGCCCGAACAGAAAGGTCTAATACCCCAAAAAATAATGCTAAAAAACTCAAAAATTTCAAAAACTTTTACGTCCAGTACAGTACCAGTAAGTGCTGAAGTGCCATCCCTCCACAGGTTGCCGTATGTGTCGCCACACTTGGGGCCCTTGGGTATTGGAGTAGGTGTTCCCACTTTTGAAAATCGTCACATTCACAGAGGTTTCTGGATCGAGATATCCCCATCTGACCATGTTGACCTAGCTACCCCAAGTGGCATAGATCCTAGATAGCTTATATAAAAAAAAAATGTACAAACTAGAGTACACAGCATAATATTACGTACCTCCTGCTCAGATGGAACCATCCGCTGAAGAATTTCCACATTTTCCAGCGACAGAAGTTTGAGATCGAGGGAGTTGACCGCGGCGGTGACTTGCTCTACAGGCATTTCAAGCTTCCGCCGAGAAATAGCTACAACACGTGCAATAGGCACACATATAGGGATCAGGTGCTAATAAATACAGGTAATAGCCAAGATGAGAATCTACTACAGACAGTATAATTGTCTCGCTAAAAGAATGCACTTGAAAATGTCGAATGCTCTGAATGTTAACAAAGGGCCAAACAGCAAGCTTATTCTTCTTAATACGCCACTTCTAGCGAAGATTGGCGAACATCATGGCAATTTGGACTTTGGAGACTGCTGCTCTGAAAAGGGAAGTCGTGCTTTTGCCAAACCACTGCCGTAGGTTTTCCAAACAGGAAATTCTTCTTCTGCCGGGAACCCTCAGTTCTGTTATCTTCTATATGATTATAACATGCAGAAGGCGATATTTCTCGTTCCTCATCACATGGCCATAGTATGTTAGTTTCAGTTTCCTAACAATCACCAGCAACTCGGCTTCTGTATCCATTGGCCTCAGGACCTCAGCATTAGGGACACGATCTTTCCATTATATGCGGAGTTATCGTCTGTTTACCCACATTTTAAATGCACCGACTCTGTTCTCCATAGTTTGGGTCAACGTCTAACCCTCCATACCATGTAGAACGATTGGGAACACATAACATTTCACAATTCTCAATCGATTCCGACAACGAAGTATTTTCTGCATTTTGATGAAGGCATCTCGAGCATGTGCAATGCTTACCCCCCACTCCCTGTTTATAATCCAAGCTTATGTGTTTGTCAAAATGCATTCTTTCAACGAAGAAGGGTCTAGGGGTAGTGAAATCAAATATAAGCAAACTAGCGATATGCTCTAACTAGGGGAAAATCAAAGCAATAAATACTACACATAACATCAGCAATTCAACACTAATCGTATAGCGGACATGGCAAAAAATATGGCTAACCAAAACTTGGTTATGAAGACCCAAAACGGGCAGAATAAACTCAGGCTAGCTGGAAAATTTTTCCTTTTACATCGAGTGTCGAACCTCGACTATTCTTCCCTTCAGTGCCTGGTCACAAGAAAGGCGGACATCAAAAGATCCTGTGCACGCCGAGCATGTGGACACTAGCATCGAGGGCATTTCTGAGACATCAGGCAGTCGGCATCACCTGAGCTGGAAGCCCTGTACTAAGAAGTAAGTCTCGAACTTCGACCTTACAGGTCTTAAAGACCAGTTCTCTACCAACTCAACTACGCCTGGCCTCGACAAACTACAAACTTACCGATATTCCGAAGTCGCGTATGTTCCAGTAGCGTAACATTCTCGGGTTTCTTGAACCTCTTGCTGGGATAACTACTGAGCCCGTCGGTCTCCGCGTCACCTGGTTCGATCGGCGCGTTCAGACCAATTTTGAATTTGTCCTCAAAATCGGCGAAGTCGATCACCTTGAACAGCTTGTCGTCATCGAGATCGTTGAATATCGTACCTCGAACCTAAAAAAATACAAAGATACATCTGTAATTGACAGTAGGTAGATGATCCGGCAGACAGAAATACGTTGCATATTAATGTTCAGAAAGGTTTTTTAATATTATATTAGGCCTATATCTTATTGATTATATATTATGTATATTTTTATGTGGACCATTCCTTCTCTCCATTCTGCCATTAACACTCGCACGAAAATCCATAAGTATGAAACATCTCTAATCTCTATTGCTTGTTCTGCAAAACACTCTCACCTGATTCGGTTTGAGCGCGACCCAGTTGATGGTAGGCAACTTGTGCTTGGTCAGCACCTTCTTCTTGATGGTCATCGCGTCTGGGTACATCCCGGGCATGGGCGGGGGCCCAGGACAGGGAGGAGGTGGTGCGCCAGGCATGGATAGAGGAGGCGGAGGAGGGGGCGGGGCAGCGACGGGTGCAGGAGGGGGAGGGGGAGGTGGGGCCGTCGCGGCGTCCGTTGAAGACCCTCCGGACCTGCGCAGAAAGAATGCGTGTTTATTGACCTAGCTTCGGCATAACGTAGACTCCGGGACTCATATATCTATTATAATAAATGATTTTTTAAGGACGTAGGCCTACTTTAGTGCCCCATTGAACCTTACTCTGCCAACGACCTCTTTGCTATTTTCGGCCATTATTGGTATTGTAATAATAAATAATAATAATTCTTTATTTTTTCAAACATGTACAGATTTTACCGTAATCGGGGCGTACTCAAGCCTAATGGCGCATGGGGAAACACCCAATGCCCTAACCTAAATTACCCTAGGCCTACGTATACAAAAAAAAAACATGCACAAACAAACAATCTAGTGATGTGAGTCAAGCTGGTATTTCACACAATCAGCGACAAAATATACTATTGATTTTTTTAGATTTGGCATCTACATGGACTCGTTTGCATTCATTGTAGAACTGAATAGCTTTATACAAGAAGGTGGTGCGGGTGCTAGATTTAGTGTAATTTGGCAACGCTAAGTAGCCGGTTTGTCTTGTGACATCGTATAGTTTGTACACCACTTAAAAGTAAATGCAGCAGTGCCACCTTCCTGTATAATAGATAGATAGGCAAGATTTGCAATTTCACGAACCATTCGCTGGTATGAGAAAAACGAGGACTGCCCGTACTTGTCTATGAACCTCCCAGCATATGAACACTATTAACATCCTCTACCCGACTACATCTATTACTTACTTGTCTTTGAGAGCTTGCAGCTCCATAATCTCTCTCTCCAGCTTGCTCTCCCTATTCTTGGACTCGGCGCGATGCTTCTCGACCACCCTGCGCAGGGTGTTGACCTCCTCATCGACCTGCTTTCGCGTGTGCAGCAAACTCTCCTTCTCCTCCTTCAACCGCTTCATCTCCGTCTCCAAATCAGCTATTTTCAGCATATTCTCCGCCTCTAATTCATTTATCCGGTCATGTGCCTGGAACGCAACACCGAGGGGAAAGTTTGAAAATTTACACGCAAAATAGGCCCGTTTTTACGCATTAAAAAAAATTGCAGTGCTTATATTTTACACATAAAAACATTTTTCATGTAGGCATGAATCGACGCAATTTTGAGATTGTATATTTATATATTTAGGAGGAATCCGGTGCAAATTAAAATTCGGGGGTTCTAATCCCGCACACCCCCCCTACGACATCACTTTCACTCAGATTTAGCAGGCTTTTGGCAATTGAAACAGTATTCTTGATATACTACTCCAAAAGTGCAGATAGTCTAGTTGTATTAGTCTATGAAAAGGAAGGAGATTTCGAGACTTAACATAAAAGGAAAAATTGGGCCTGGGTCCACCCAACCCTAATGGGTAACTTCTCTTCACACGTAAGAAAAACTAGGCTACAGGACACGCTGCTGACCACAACACACCTAATAGGGCAGTGGTCAAGAGAGGACCCTCTACCAGTCCTCTGGCCTGGGTCCACATTGGATTATGGTACCACGGCCATTTTTTTTTTTAATGTACTTGGTGCCACCTTAAATACTCATTGCACAACTGTATACTCTTCAATAACCCAATGTAAAAATGTGACCTGACATAGTTCTCCTTCAAGATTGAATAAAAGCGAGGAGAGATTCACACACTACAAGAGTCCTGTATGCAATACAACCTAAGCCGGCCCCAGAAGCACAATGTCACGGGGTAAAGAGAAGCGTTGCATCCTTTGTTGCCAGAGCGAGAACGGGCCACATTTCCACAAGCGAATACTTGCACCGTTTTCATCGTATCCAATCTGCCATGTTCGCTGACTAATGAGACACTTAAGGCGGGTATTCCACATACGTACGTCAATGAAAATTATGAAATTGAAGGACATTTCAATTTCTCATTGATGGGGGCCATTCCATATGTTTTTTCAAAAATTGACAATTTTCAATTGAAGCGTATGCGCCAAATTTTTGAAATTTGTTTGCATTTGTTTCTTGAAATTGCATTTGTTTTCTTCGTCGCCTTATTATTTAATCCTTGTTATAATTTATATACAGAAATGCGTTCTTTTTAAAGAAATCAATTAAAATAGTTGTACTTGTCATATCCCATGACGCCATTTTTTAATTTTAGTTTGTTTGTTTGTGATTTTACCAAAGAACTTCTAATATTCTAATATTTTACTCTATGATCAATTGATAATTGATCAATTTTAACAAGGCATAGAGTAAAATTGAAATGTCCTTCAATTTCATAATTTTCATTGACGATGTACGTATGTGGAATGGGCGCCTGAGCACATTCTCCTGCAGCGCTCAACCCCTGGCCCACAAAGGAACATATATTAGGCCATCAGGTTGGATACAATGATAAATAAATAAATAAGGACTTTTTTGTTCTATTACTAAGCCAACCTAGCGGAGTTAAGGCTATAAAGCCCCCTCTTACACTCAACTAGGAAGACCCGGGACCGGCTGCTTTACATGCCCTCCGAAGCATGGCCAGAAAATGTAGCAAGTGTAGGACTCGAACCAACAATGATGGCGGACTTAACAAGATCCGATCTACGCCAAGGATGTAGGCATTAGCAGCAAGGGCATTTCAAAAACATCTGGCAATCAGCATCACCTGAGCTGGCAGCCACGTTCTAAGAAGTAAGCAGCTATATACTCACATGGCTTATTTCGTCTTCGAGTTCGGCCACCTTCTCCAGCGCGGCAGTCTTAGTCTCCGAGTCGTCCATAAGCGCATTCACGTCAAATACATTGTCGAGGTACGCTGAAATTTGAACCTGAAACCATAAACTAAATATTATATACAGAACTCTACGAAGTGTAGAGGCAGAGACTCTGATTTTCATTCAAAAGTATGTTGGTTCGAGTACAGTACTTGCGCTATTTTTTCTGACCATGAAAGTAAGTATATACGTAGTCATCATAAATCAGACTATACTCTGCAGCAATAGTATGCAACTAAGCATTATAGTCTTCTTCTTCAGCAAACGCCCGTCCTTGGCTGGTAGGCCATTTGACGCTGGGCCAATCCCTCCTGTGTCATAGTTCTGTTTTCTACCTCAATAAGCATTATAGTGACATAAGTAACAGTATCAGTTTTGAGACAGTGGTCACGATTAACAGACAAGACAAGCGGCTGAGATGAACTTTTTCATAGAAGCTCGTCAGAGGACAAGAAGGCATAGGATTAGAAATGAAGTGTTTAGAAGAGAGATCGGGGCGCTACGACGTCCTCTTCAATTGTCATGGGGACTAGAAAGGGTGCCTAGGCCAAAATTGGACCGATAACGCACCATAAGCAGACTATACACTCTAAGTCATTGTTGACAAAGAGCCAATGACAAGGAAAAAAATAGTTAGCAACTAAAAAAAATGAAATATTTCACCTGTAATTCATCACTTTCAGACTGCTTGAGTCTGCCGAGGTACTCATCGAGGCCTAGAACGGTAAACTCCACCTGAAGATGCACCCTAAAATTCATATCTTCCACGGAATGCACTATAATATTGACAAATTGCATACACGCCACCATGAACTCTATGTGGAACGTTTCGTAATTGAAAAAGTACTGCATTAACGTTTCAAATCTGAAATCAAGCAAAATCCGTATTATTTTTGGGAATGGGTACTGGGCGTATGCATATAAATTTAGTAGCTAACTAGCTGGTCCCCTGTTAAAAATTTTGAACCGCAATTTTAGGAAGCTGTGCAGATTGTTCTTTCCATTTAGAAAAACTGCCTATATATTCGCCCACATGGAAAATGAAGACAATTTTCTTTCTTTCTTTCTTATATGTTCAACTTACGAATAACCAATATATATTTATAAAGTACCTTTGCAATTTTTTAAAAAATCTAACTGCAATCGGCACTTCAATGGCATGTTCAGTTATCGTCTTCCGTACATCAGTGTTCCAGGAACGAATTGTACCCACCTTCGTTTGTCACGGCAAACTTCTTTAAGGTTATCGAAAGCCGAGAGTATGAGTTCATGGCCTCCTTTGACTAGACAGATAGCGGCTAAAAGTTCCAAGACGAGCGCTTTCGTTCTCAGACTTTTGTGCGTTAGACTGATTGCTATACAGTTGATCACCTCTCTATGCTGCATCACCATATTGAACCCGTACTGCAACAATGTAAACAATAATGATACAAATATTTTGAAACTGCTATGATATCAATTGGTGGTCAGAGAAGCGGTACGATGTTATCTGGTCCTTTTGACGTCAGGTTGGAACTATTATAACTCATAAGCTAGTCTAAGTAGTAAGTCAGTAAGACCATAAGAGTCTCAGCTATATTACTCTAAACTTTTAGCCTAAAAATCACCTAAATCAGAAAGGGAACTTATGAACTGATTCCAAATAGAAAAAGAAATTTTATATTCTAGACTTGTAATGGGATGTTGTACTATGTCAGCAGCGAGAACATATCGTTTCCCGTTAGGCATGAGATGAAAAATGTCTTTATATTAGGCGAGCTTTAGCCAGCTACGACCTTCTTCTGTGGCCTCAGGTGTCCAGGGCAAACAATTGTTTGAGGCAGGTTTAGGACACAAGGCGCATTATTAATAGTCAAACACCTCATGGCAACAGGTCCTCGACAATTAAATTGTCTATAGCATAAGATGCAACCGATTATGCCGAATATGATATCGTTCATATAGACAACGAATAGAATGGGACCGAACATAATCCCTTGAGGAACTCCGCGCAATTTAGTAATGCTAGTAACTCAAGCAATATATTAATTTTATTACCTTATTATTCATGAGGGAGCGCAGACACATAATACAAACGTGAATATCATCTTCTGCTTGCCCCATGTTTAACTTCTGCAAATGTTTACTTCGTTTCTTCATCTTAGGACTGGTCACACCGGTAGAGGAACTTAGCACGGAGCCATTGCCGACGGAATGGTTCGAAGTCAGTGTCCCCGTCCAATCAATGACTGCACAGAATAACAATAGTTTTTAAGTTTCCGTGGAAACGACGCCAATGAGGAACGGGCCTGAAGGAATCCCCTTAATAAAATCGAACAAACTGGTATGACAATGGCAATTTAACATGACATCATTTTCCAAATTAACAATAAATTAAAACAATTTACCACTAGCCGGAAGACGTTCTTCAGAGGAATGGGTCGGTTCTCCTAGTTTCATTTCGTCCTTCATCATTTTCAATCGGAAGCTTAAATAGTCTACCAGGGAATCCAAACCATTGTTGGGCTCGCTAAGGAACTCTTTCACCCATCTGAAAATCACAAAAAAAACTTGTCAGAGCATTCAAACGCTTTGGAAACCTAAAATTTTGTAGGCGGTTATTGACAAGGTACGATACGATTGTGTTTGATAGAACAGAAATCTTCTCGACATAAGGTAAAAACTAAAAAGTCGTGGTTACGACAGCCTGAATCATAGATAATTCTTGTAATCTACCAGCAAACAGAATGCGTCCGGAATAGGATTCTATCAGCATTATTACAATGCCAAAATTCGAGTAAGACATTTGCATTATACAACGTTTGGACCGACATAGACCAGTTGGTAGGCAACTAGACTGTGGAACGGAAGGCCGATGGTTTGAGATTTGACATTTAAGGACCACAATGTTACCTTACCGCCAAGCTGTTGGAGGAAAACTTAGAGCAGTCGGGCCAGTTCTCTATCAACTAGACTAGATATCTAGGAGAGATGGGACATTCGAGCGCCCCAAAAGTATTTTTTTAATCCTGGAGCCACCTGTTGCCACCTTTCTTATGACCAGCCATTGAGAAAACGTACGAAGTGGCCCCAGGATAAAAAAAATTATTTATCGATTGTCCCGTCTTTCCTATACAGAATTCTAGTCTATTTGATAGAGAACTGGCCCGACTGCTACGTTTTCCTCCAACAGTTTGGCGGTAAGGTACCCATTAATCATTGTGGTTGAGTGGCTCCGGACCTTTCTCCTTATATGTCAAGTCTCAAACCATCGGCCTTCCGTTCCACAGTCTAGCTGCCTACCAACTATGTCGGTACAAACGATGTCATACAAGAATTTTGGGGCCAATAATGCTGAAAGAATCCTATTACAGACGCATTCTGTTTGATGGCAGATTACAAGAATTATCTATGATTCAATGCAATTACTGAGTCACGAGGTTAATATGAAATCAAACATTTATTAATAGCTAATCAAATTGTTATCAGCAAAGAGTGAAAAAGGTCATGTTTAATCAGAAATCAGTTAAAAAACCAATAAAAACTGCTCGACGTCTCAAGTTCACAAATTTGCCTATGTGAAGAACAAATCGGACGACTTAGCCAGCGACGGATTTGGTGCAGTGGCCAGCATACCACCCCGGCAAGATGGCGACTCAGATTCGATTGCCATTTCCGTCCATTTTTCCATACCTTACTTTCTCTAATTTCCTTGCCCGTAGAGGCATTCTACAAAGATAAATACGAGTAGGTAGGTTGTACCTATAATTGTTGTTACATGATAACATAGCCCTAACATATCAACAAAAAAAGGAGCACATGAGTATACTTCTTATTATTACTATTATCATTATTCCGAGGTATGATTTTTGTGAACCTACATGCCAAATTTCATAAAAATTGACCGAATAGTTTGCCCGGAAATCGATGAACAGACAGAGCGACAGACAGACAGACAGACATTTCGTAAAAACCACTTTTTTGGGTTCCTGGTACCTCAAAACGTGAAAATCCGTAGAAATCTCGGAATCGAAAATTTCGACCATCACAAAGCTTTCCTTATACTACGTATAAATTGGAAAGCAATAATAGTTGCAGTTGTATTAATTGGTAAAAATATGAGTATGTATTGTATTCGCTAGTATATACTCCTTGTCCAGGGAATACAAGAGAAAAGGAAGAGAAATAGAGAGAGAGAGAGACAACTTAGAGTTGAACTGACATAAAGTAGGTTTTGACTTTTGGGACCCTTTCAACCGCATAATTATTATTGGGATCACACCCCAACCATTCATATTATGACCATTGCCAATTAATCAACTGTCGAAAAACTCCAGCTTAACCTTGTTAGTAAAGATAAATTTTATTTAAATACTCTTGAAGTAAATACGTATTTTTATGAATTCGGCTGACTGAATCATGTGACAGAAGAAATGTTCCTCTACATTTTCATACCTAGTACGTGATCATGTGTTTACGAATCATATAAGCTAACCATTCTACTTTATTCTGTTTCCATAAATTTTTTGACTTACTCAATGTGATTAGTCCTAAGAGAAATTTCTAGATTGCGCAGAACTTGCGTTGACGTCGCATCCCCTACGAGCCGTCTTTTCTGCAACAATAAATACAATTACATTATATTAATAAGAGACAAGTCAGGTACAGGTATTATAAAAGCAAACATACCATGTAATGTTTTGTAGGATTTTTTATGGACCCAGGCCTTGACCATGCCAACGACCCCATGGATTTCGGACATGGTTTGTAATGTTTCCTTGTGAATTTTTGGTCATTGGGAAACTGGTATACGTTCTCGATGCCAACCGACACCGGCTACAAGCGATAATGGACAAGCTGAGACAAGCTTACCAATGAAACAGGTTTAAGCATGACTTAACCGAGTACAGATATGAGTCAAAAACATTCCATGAAATATCGATTGCACAGCTGTCAAAAATATCACATCTCCGAGACGAAAGTTCGCATAGGCGCCCATTCCATCGACCGGCTAGGGCTATTTACAAAAACGGTGACGTGGTAGCAGACATTCAAGACTTAGGTGGCGTTTCCATCGACCTCGCATTGCAGAATGCAAATGACATTGACGGAAATTAGAATTTTTCTTTTTACAGAAATCTATTAAAATGTTTGTACTTAACATATCCCATGACGCCATTTTTTAATTTTAGTTTGTTTGTGAATTTACTGTATGATCATTGATTTTAACTATGGCATAGATGAAAATAAACATTTCCGTCAATTCTGCAATGCGAGGTCGGTGGAAACGCCACCTAAATTTTGAATGTCTGCTACCACGTCACCGTTTTTGGAAATAGCCCTAGCCGGTCAATGGAATGGGCACCATACCTTTTGATATAATGACATACGATGTTACAACTTGATTAATAAAATAATAAAAACCGGACGAAGTGGGCGTTGGAGGAAGGAGTCAATCGGTGATAGTGACGGCCACAAATAACATATCAAAATCTAGAGGACTGTTTCTTATTGGGCGGCCATTCCACCGGCAAATTTACTTCATTTGTGATTTTTTCATTAACGTTTGTTTTGTTTTAAGGACACTATTGTGTAGATACTTAACTTATCTATTATAAATTAAGTTATAATATGGTAGCAGACATCAATAATAAGTCTCTACCATATTATAACTTAATTTATAATAGATAAGTTAAGTATCTACAAAATAGTCTCCTTAAAACAAAACAAACAAACATTCTCAAATCACAAATGAAGTAAATTCGCCGGTGGAATTGCCGCCTTAAGCGGGGTTTCCACATACGTCAATGGTCAATGGTAAATGTGGTATTGACGTTTTAGCAGACATTAAAGACATACTAAAAATGTCTGCTACCACGTCAAAACCATATTTACCATTGACCATTGACGTATGTGGAAACCCCGCCTTAAAAATGCGTCAATTTTGATAAATGCACAATCTATACGAGTATTTCCTGTGAAATTTTATTCTGCTAAAAAAACGGATATTGTTGTAAGTTAATGTATTACGCTGTAATTTTATCGATGATATAGTACTACTACCTGACGACGATAGGATGGCACTCGGAACTTCGATTTTTATAAGTGATCCAAGTGCCATCTTATCGGGGTAGGGTAGTAGATAAGTTTATTCTATTTTGACCCAAAACTACCCCCTCCCCAAATGGGCTGGATCCGTCCCAGTGTAGAGGAGCATAGCTACTACTTCTTCAGCAGCTAATTTACGGCTCTATGATCGATGTTATGAGAAATTTGGCTTTGTACAAAACACGTGCAGTGGGAGTGTCCGATTTGCTGCTTAGAGTATCATCTTGGTTAGGTAAGAGTAAGAGAGCAACACAAAAGCATTTAGCATTAAAAAAAAGCCGGGAGACTAAACCAAAAAAATCCCAATAAAGCCTCCATAAAATTTCTTAAAAAAGACATAAATCTATATAAATAGCAGGCCTAAAGGCCTAAACACACCTTCATAAATCTAACTTAAACATTGATAGCATCCCAAACCCACGCAGGCAACAATAGCCGGCATTGAGGGATTAAAATAGTCCGTGACTTATGGAGAAACCCTCGTATTTGAAATAGATGATACATATGGCCATGTCCGCGCATGATCATAGTTTATCACCCTATGTATAGCTTATGGAGGGCTAGGTCTTGCTAGGTGAGGGGGAGTGGTGGGCTGATAGTATCATAATATCATTTGCTCCGGCCAGACTTTACAGTTTACAATGGCATTGGAACTCTAGTTTTTACTTCCGTACTGTGTTAAAGTAGAGCTTCCAATGCAATTATATAATTTATAGTTTCGCTTTCTATGAAGAGGCGTTCATTGCTTTCCAATTTATACGTAGTATAAGGAAAGCTTTGTGACGGTCCAAATTTTCGATTCCGAGATTTCAACGGAACTACACGTTTTGAGGTCCCATGCAGGAACCCAAAAAAGTGGTTTTTACGAAATGTCTGTCTGTCTGTCACTCTGTCCATCTGTTCATCGATTTCCGGACAAACTACTCGGTCGTTTATGATTAAATTCGGCATGTAGATTCACAAAAATTATACCTCGGAATATTTTATTTTATTTTGGGCTAACTTAATTTGGGGGGGTTTTATTAGAATAGAATAGAATAGAATAGAAAACCCGTATATTTCTCAACAAAATGAACATGTGAACGTGAAATAACCTGTGCCCCCTCAAGCCGAAGCGTGGAAGGGTGGCACTTCATACCTAATATAAGTTTTAACTTATATAACTAATATTTAAAAATATTAATAAATATTAACATGGAAAAAAAGCGGACTATTGTCCTTGTTAAGCAATACAAAAAACGTCTAAAAAAATTATTTCTCAAAAACGGCTCCAACGATTTCTTTTAAATTCTCATATATTGTAGTCGTTATTAATGTTGACAAAATTCGGGGGGTCGCTCGCCACTTGATAGTTTGATTTTGGGGGTAAAAAAATAAAAATAACTAAATTTTAATGAAAAATGACTAAAAAAATTATTTTTCTGCGAAACCTTTCTATCGATGATTTCTACCTTCAGGCATGTTTGAGGTGTTAAATTGAGAAACGAAACCGGATAGGTTGCTTTCCCAAAAAAATATTTGGTTTTGCACAAAAAATTATTTTTTGAAAAAATGATAGATAATTCGCGATCAAATGCATTGCGTGCCCTGCCATTATTGCTGTGTGGTAATTAATGTGTTGGTCTGACCTATCTAGAATTTATCTCACTTATCTCTTGATTAGATGTCCCGCGATTTGAAGTATTTTTCAAATATTTTCGGTATTTCCTGCGGTCGGGCGTAAATAGCAACAGCAGCCAGTTTCATTAGATGTCCCTCGATTTGGTCCGACGAAAAATCCGAATCAATCACTTTTTGAATAGATTTCCCGCGATTTGATGTGTTTTCAAAATATTTTCGGTATTTCCTGCGGTGGGGCGTAAATAGCAACAGCAGCCAGTTTCATTAGATGTCCCTCGATTTGGTCCAACCAAAAATCCGAATCAATCACTGTTTGAATAGATTTCCCGCGATTTGAAGTATTTTCAAAATATTTTCGGTATTTCCTGCGGTGGGGCGTAAATAGCAACAGCAGCCAGTTTCATTAGATGTCCCTCGATTTGGTCCGACCAAAAATCCGAATCAATCACTTTTTGAATAGATTTCCCGCGATTTGATGTGTTTTCAAATATTTTCGGTATTTCCTGCGGTGGGGCGTAAATAGCAATAGCAGCCAGTTCGATTAGATGTCCCCCGATTATAAGTATTTTCAAAATAATTTCGGTCCAGCCCTCGGTTTAGTCCGACTAAAAATCCGAATCAATCACTGTTGGATTAAAAGTCCCCCGATTTGAAGTATTTTCAAAATACTTTCGGTGCAGCTCTCGCTTTGGCCCGACCAAAAATCCCAATCAAGCAACTACGTTTGATTGGCATATTTGGCAGTAATGAAATGCAGGACCAATATTTTGCGCATGATGTGTCATGAAGTATGCCGTAACACAGCTGTTACGATTTGTAAATACTGTAACGTAAACAAGGCCCCATCCAGCAATAGTCACCAATTATTAGTTTAAAATATGGGCTGGCTTCCTGTATTGTCACAGACCCTCGCTCTCACCTATTTAACGCCATAACAATAACAACTACAATAATTATCCTACAACATTCGTGACTACAGTGACCTAATCACTACCTGGTCATCATCCGTTCAATGGGACTACTGTATTTCGAATAGTGGTCGTAAAAGCCTGTCACGTCGTTTGTTAAGTGCAAATCGGAGTAGGTACCCTTACTACGCGTTTTAGGGAGATTCATATATAACAAAAGTGGGTTTCTTAGACAAAGTTAATTTCTTAACGATTATTTGGGTTTTACTAATTCGGGTTGTTATAACAAGTTTTTCTAAAACTCAGAGTTTTGTTATTTTTTGTTTATTAAAATGAAATACCACGAAGTCACGAGTAATCTAATTATTTCTGAGATTCATCTACCTATTGAGACGGCGACCAATGTTCCACTTGACCACTTCCGGAAAATTTCTTCACAACTTTTCCTTTCACGGCCTCCTATGAGCCTAAAACCACCCCCCGCTCAAATTGTTATATATATACTGCGTATGGATGTATATAGATTTTAGGAAATACTCTAACTTCCGTTGATATTATCCGATTTAGATTATACTTGGCACAAACATTTAACATATGCAAATGTCTTGATCGAGTTCCCGCAAGATTTGCTATTTTGTTCGAAGTTGGCGGCCGATTAAATATATATATATATATATATATAATATATATAGTTATATATAATTCATATCTCAGTTAATAGCAAAGGAATAATAAGCCCCTATTTTTTATTGACAAAAAACGATTTCGTCCAGTCCAGATGGCGTCCAGTCAAAGTGAAAATAATTTTATAAGTAAAAGTTCATAGTCGTCATTGTGGATCGAAATTTGGAACACAAGAGTGTTGGTTTTGTGGCCGGGAAAAGAATGAAGTACATAACTTAGATGAAAAGCGGGGGCTGCTCTTGAATGAAATCTCCCTGCACCTGATCGGCCGGAGCCGAAAGGCATTTTGATAACTCAGTCCGTTTTCACAGGAAATATCAATCATAGCGCCGTCAAATATATCCACTAAATTAGCAGAAATGTTCCTCTACGTTTCGATATATGACACGTGGCCGTCACTAACACCAATTGGCCACAGTTCTCGAACCCCTTCCTTGGGGCTACCATACACCAATAGTTTTTTGTACAAGTCAAATTCAATAATTGTGGACAATCTGGGTAAAATACCAGTGGCGGCTCGTGGAGACATAAATTATTGGCAGAGCTGTGTGTGTGTGTGTGTGTGTTAAACTCGGTTAGAGGCAGGGTCTAGCGCGTGTCTCATCGGCTCAACATTGAGCTGGGTGCAGCGAATGTTTTGGGTATGTATCTTCACGCTGTTTGGGCTTTTTACAGTTCGAAACTCGAATTCGTGCCTGTCTTCAAGCAATGGTCAATGGAGACGCACGGAAATGGTGCCTCTACATCGTTATAGCTAGTTGTTGTGAAATTTTGAAGCTAGATCAGCTCATGATTCTTTTTTTTAATTGTCTCTTATAGAATTTGGTTAGCCTGCATTTCCTAATTCAAACTACACTTCTTTAGTCGAATTATTTGGAAAATTAAGTGAGGCACTGTCTCAGCTGCCTCTAATGGCGGGGCGCCACTGTAAAATACACACCCAGTATATTGATATAAGTTTTTGCTGACTTATCCAGGCGAGAATTTCTCTATTGACTTCGTGGAAGGCTTCCACTGGAAGCGGAAAAATATAAAACCAACTTTAAAAGTCAGTCGTTGGCTGACGTCAATACATATACGACATAAACATGTGTTTTGCCATGGGTCATCAGCACTCTAGTTTAGTGTGTCTCTTTAGCTTCCACGCACCCCCTTTTACGGAAATGACCCATTAAATCATAACGTGCCGTACTGATGACTGCATTTATAATGTTTAAATAGGATGCACTCAAATATGAGCTACATAAGCTGGTAATTCTAGAGCTCAGTTGATGCTTTATTAAGGCTTGGCAACCCATAGTGGGTCCAAGAAATAATTAGCCAACCCATATCTGTTTTTACTTCCTTGGGTCATATATTCTATACCCGCATTTCCCACATTTTACCCTTAATTTTGACTCGTATCTATGCTTGGTTAAGTCTTACTTTCGTCTGTTTCATTGCGTCAATGGTAAGCTTGTCTCAGCTTATCCATTATCGCTTGTAGCCGGTGTAGGTTGACATCGAGAACGTATACCAGTTTGTCAATAGACAAAAATTCATAAGGAAACCACACGCAAATAATGCCGAAATCCATAGGCTAGTAGGCATTGGGCAAGAGACCTATGGGCCACAACAAGTAGGTCTGGGCCCATAAAAAGTCCTTAAAAAGATATAACAAAAACAACCCTCACTCGGCCCCTAGTTCGATGCATTTTCGGTATGATAGTATATGGGTTATTTTTGCTCCTAATTGAACGGGGAACACGCCCTAGAAGTTTGTCGCCGCTTGCCTCTAACACCCTGTATCGTTTTCACGGCTGCCACGGACGAAGTCGTATGATGAATAGTAGCATGCGGGCTGAAGGGCCGTGGTCGATTAGAAAGAGCACTTGGAATTACGCTTTCAGATCATAGAGCTATGAATACCTCCTGGTATTCCGCTCGAAAAGGAAAATTTATTTTGTTGTGAGATTCCACTGAAGTCATGTAGAATTGCTAAATTTCAACAAAATAAACGATTTATTTATGATTTATTTATTATTATTATTTATTTATATTGTAGATCATCACCCATCAGCCCGCATTTTAATTTTTCATCATTATTCTTTCTTTTCTTTGTTCTTTTTATAAAAGGGTTACATGGCGTACAAACAGTTTAATGAATGTCTCCGATTAACCTCTTAAATCGCCCCACTAAGTCACCAAATAGGTACTTGTGTCGAGTTACGACACGACTCCGACTGCAAGGTGTGTAGAGACTCGTACAAGTACAAGTATGCTACCACCTTGCCGTCGAAGTCGCTTAAATTGTACAACATACCTTTGCACTTCTGGAAGCTTTTGGATCTAAGTAGGTGCGAAGTTTTCGGAGATAGTGCGCTGGCGGGTCTTTGGCCTGAACTCGTTCCTGAAAAGAAGAAACAATTAAATTAACCTGACAGTAAATAATTGTTGTCAGGGCAGAGATCAGTCCAATTGGAAGAGAAGTGGAACATGAACCGGGCGGTTTAGGTTCGAGGTTGTAAAAAAAAAAACTAGAAAACAACTATAGTACCAAGCACATACCTATAGAGTTTTATACAAGAGAGATGGGACATTCAAGCCCGATAAAAAAATATTTTTGAACGCTGGGGCCTCCTGCTATGTATTTTCACTCAATGACGTGGCACAGGAGACGAAATTAAAAAGAAGTTAATAATTTTGTTGTTGTTGTGAAGCGAATGTCACATCTCTCCAATAAAGAACTCTAGTTTTCTTCTTTAGTTTCAATCTAGCGATTGGTTTGCAGCAAATCTTTCCACCTCCTTCTCCACTCCTCCCTGTCTTGGGCCGTTCTCATGAGTTCCAAGTAGGTTCCGCATCTCATATCTTTCTTGAGGTTTTCTGCGTACGCCTTCCTTGGTCGCTCTCTTGCATTGGTGCCTTCGATTGTGCCTTCTATTATGAACTCTAGTAATACGTATTAAGTAATTTCAAGTCTGTGTACCATCTATTACGGTGAATCCTCCAACCATGACATAATGCAACAGAACCCACGGGACCCGGCTTTCCCACAGACCCGCTATACACAACAATAAGAACTGCATAGTCAACATCATTTTTACATAGAAACAAACTTTAAAAAAGAACTTAAAAATTATTCGTAAATTTTTTAAATAACAACTAAAATCCCCATCAACCCACATTTTTTTAGAGCAAATAGAGACTACTCTTTATTAACAAAAACTTAATTTTGACATGTTTACAGAAGTCTAATTGTTTTTAGACTTATGCGAGCGCGTGGCCTCGTCGGGCCTGTATAACCTTGCAAACAGCTATTGCAGCTTCCTAGTGACACGACACAAAATACAAATGTCTACATTAATTTACTAGAATACTCCTACGGTATGTAGGTGTCAAACAACAATACCATAACAATATGGACTCGTGCCTTTTAGGCCCGGTACACACGGACGATTTCTTGACGATTAGCTGGCGTGATGCCGACAACATAAAAGTGCACGATTCCCCCCTAGACACCCCAGACGATGGAAATCTTCTGAAGTAGACTCTGTGGGTTTGGCACCGACCATTCATCAAGCCCTATCCGTATAATGGAAAAAACTTCGGCAAACCGCGACTGCGAGATTCGTCCGTGTAACAGAGCCATAAGCAAGTGGGTTCATCAATTAATAGTCAAACCAGACTCAAGTCTGTCCGTCAAAACCGTCTTCCGCAACCATTTCCACAGCAAGGCCCAAATTTTGTTATGAGTCCTAGGTGGCGAAGCACAATGACAGTTGACTATGCCCTGTTTCCTTCCAGCTCAACCATTTCCACAACTAGGTCCGTATTTCCGTCCGATTCCAAGGCGGTAAACAAGAGTATTATAGGCTCGTGCCTTGTTCAGCCATAAACGAGTCGGCACGTCATTTAATAGTAAAACCAGGGACTATATTCTATGTCCGTCCAAGTTCCCCGGTATTTCCACTGCTACTCCCCAGCTTATTGTCTTCCCATTCCTAGTTATCAAACAACAATGGCATTAGGGGCTAATAGTCAAATCCTTCCTTCCTCGACCATTTCCTCATCTAGGCCCATATGCCCGACTCGTATAGACGTCAAACAACATTGACATTTTTCACTCGTGCCTCGTTCAGCCTTACAACGAGTGGGCACATTTTAATGTAACAGTCAAACCAGTCACGATTCTCTGTCCCCATCCTCTTCATCAGGCATTTCCACAACTAGGTCCAATTTTTTTTCCCATTCCTAGTTGTCAAGGAACAATAACAATATGGACTCGTGCCTTGCTGAGCCATAAACGAGTCGGCACGTCATTTAATAGTAAAACCAGGGACTATATTCTATGTCCGTCCAAGTTCCCCGGTATTTCCACTGCTACTCCCCAGCTTATTATCTTCCGATTCCTAGTTATCAAACAACAATGGCATTAGGGGCTAATAGTCAAATCCTTCCTTCCTCGACCATTTCCTCATCTAGGCCCATATGCCCGACTCGTATAGACGTCAAACAACATTGACATTTTTCACTCGTGCCTCGTTCAGCCTTACAACGAGTGGGCACATTTTAATATAACAGTCAAACCAGTCACGATTCTCTGTCCCCATCCTCTTCATCGGGCATTTCCACAACTAGGTCCAATTTTTCGTCCCATTCCTAGTTGTCAAGGAACAATAACAATATGGACTCGTGCCTTGCTGAGCCATAAGCGAGTGGGCTCATAATTAATTATGATAGTCAAACCAGGCACTATTCTTTGTTCCCCACCATCTTCATCAGGCATTTCCACAGCTATTCCACAAATAGGCCCATATTTCCGTCCGATTCCTAGTAGGCAAACAACAATAACAATATGGACTCGTGCCTTGCTGAGCCATAAGCAAGTGGGCTCATAATTAATTATGATAGTCAAACCAGGCACTATTCTTTGTTCCCCACCATCTTCATCAGGCATTTCCACAGCTATTCCACAAATAGGCCCATATTTCCGTCCGATTCCTAGTAGGCAAACAACAATAACAATATGGACTCGTGCCTTGCTCCATAAGCAAGTGGGCTCATAATTAATTATGATAGTCAAACCAGCCACTATTCTTTGTTCCCCATCCTCTTCATCGGGCATTTCCACAACTAGGTCCAATTTTTCGTCCCATCCCTAGTTGTCAAGGAACAATAACAATATGGACTCGTGCCTTGCTGAGCCATAAGCGAGTGGGCTCATAATTAATTATGATAGTCAAACCAGGCACTATTCTTTGTTCCCCACCATCTTCATCAGGCATTTCCACAGCTATTCCAGAAATAGGCCCATATTTCCGTCCGATTCCTAGTAGGCAAACAACAATAACATTATGGGCTCGTGCCTTGTGCAGCCATACGCGAGTGGGTACATCATATAATAGTCAAACCAGGCAGCCTTGACTTGTCTGCTAGATCGGCTGTGACTTCCCGACCCGTTCTTCTGGAGAATGACTCACGCTTACGTCATCCTGAACACATTCTTCAATGGACTGCGACCGCACTATGTCATGGATCAAAATACCCCACTTTTCTTCTCTATCCTTCCTATTATAGGCACGGAGCACAAAAAGGCAGATTCTAAAGAAACAGATGAACAGATCTGCAGATTTACTGTCGAGATTGTGATACATTGGAGCAAATGGATTGGTGCACAAAAGCTGATTCAACAGCGGCAGCGTTATCACTGTCGAGTTACTGCTGGTGCACAAGTGACGAATGGGGTAAATTATCCCAGGTACTTTTTTCTTCATTATTTATTGGTTTTATAAGAAACACAACAATATAAACTCGCCATTAGAGCGAAGTACCAATTACATCCAATATGAGTTGTTGCAGTTGAGCAAGCTACGCCAATGGCTGTAGAGGCAGTGTGGGGGGACCCGGGTCCGGGGTCTCTTAAAAACCATTTAAACCGTGACAATGGGCAAAGTAATGGGAAGGGTGGGGCGGAAATTGAATGTAGGCCGAGCCAGAGGGGGGTGAAGACACCCGGAAATGAAGTTTGAAAGGTTTTTAGGGCGCACAAAAGAAATCAGTCACGCGACCCAAATGTCATCTCAAAGGTTGCCACAATAATCGAAATTTACGACAAAGGAAGAAAATAATGATTAGGTAGCACTTTCCAATGATTACACACGGGCGATTTTCGAAATGGTAGCAAATGGGTAGTTGGAAAACCAGAGTCAACTTCAGAAGAAGTGTACCGTGCACCGGTGAGCGTCAGGCATCACGCCAGACTTAGAAATTTTCGGCCACGTCCAAAGCATGAGAGAAGAAAGGAGAAGACCCGAGGTGAGGTGACGGAGACCCATCAACAGATTTGAGGACAACACTCGAAGAAATAATCGACTAACTGGCCGAGAAAAAGGTGGGAAACGAAGACAGAGCTCAAGGCGATGACAACCGATCAGGTAGAGGACAAGAAATGGACCCAAGGCAAACCCCCTCCCCCCACTGTGGCACTAGGGGGGAAGAAGAATTGAAAATGTAATAAATGCACAGCAAGTGCAGGTGTCTTCCGATTGATCGAAAAAGACGTACTTCCCAACCACAATAGGATGGAACTTGGAACACTCATAAAAATCAAATAAACTCGGTGTTCCGCTTATGCAAGTTTTCGAATAAACATAGTGTTCCAAGCGCCATGCTATAGTGGTCGGTTAGTAGCAGGTGGCAGCAGAAATTAAAAAAATGTCCTCAGCGGAATCTAAAGTCCCATCCCTCTTACAGAGAACTCTAAGTAGGCCTTATTATACAGGTCTTCATAAGGTGCCCATTCCATTGACCGGCTAGGGCTATTTCCAAAAACGGTGACGTGGTAGCAGACATTCAAGACTTAGGTGGCGTTTCCACCGACCTCGCATTGCAGAATTGACGGAAATGTTTATTTTCCTCTATGCCATAGTTAAAATTGATCAATGACCATACAGTAAAATCACAAACAAACAAACTAAAATTAAAGAATGGCGTCATGGGATATGTTAAGTACAAACATTTTAATAGATTTCTATAAAAAGAAAAATTCTAATTTCCGTCAATGTCATTTGCATTCTGCAATGCGAGATCGGTGGAAACGCAACCTAAGACTTGAATGTCTGCTACCACGTCACTGTTTTTGGAAATAGCCCTAGCCGGTCAATGGAATGGGCGCCTAAAAAATACAGTACATTCATTATTCTAATATTTTAACATGAATGTCCCATGTTAACATGGCATAACTTTCCCCCTCGGCCCTCACCGATGTTCGACAGTCCATCCAACATCTGTCCCTTGTACCTCGGTCCTCAATGTGCAAAAACATAGCCAGTTGTTTGTAGGAACAACAATAACTTCCTAGTGTGGGAAGAAGCGCCGAATATCCAGAAGGAGGGGGGGGGGGGCAGACAACAAAAAAGGAGTCGAGTACTTTTTCTCCACAGTAACACAGACCAATCCGTCCACTAGGGTTCCACACGGGACGGTCCGTCTCACGGCCATTGGGACGGGACAGCGATTTTTTTCTGCGGGACGTTCCCTCCCCCCAGACGCCCCTCAAGAAATAAGGATAAATGAGGAGCATGTAGGCAAAAGGCGATTTGTCACTTCAAACTGTGAATGCAGGAGAGACAAAAACTTTTAAAATCTAATATGCTTCTACATTATGGGATGTAATATTTCAATTAATATTCTTTGATAATATAGAAATCGCGTTTGACTTTTTATTTAAGTTTTTGTAGCAGTCAATGCAACGATTCCAGTGATACCAACAACAACCACAAATTTTTTTTGGTACAAACCGCCTTTGCATACAGGCTCCTCAAATAACAAGCAATGAGTTTTTATTGTTTGTTTTTGCTTAGCCCTGCATGAACATACAAAAAATTAAAGTTTTAATAAAACTTGTTCATTGTTTGTTTTCCA
The DNA here is from genome assembly GCA_963971405.1 of Psococerastis gibbosa. Classification (NCBI taxonomy): domain Eukaryota; kingdom Metazoa; phylum Arthropoda; class Insecta; order Psocodea; family Psocidae; genus Psococerastis; species Psococerastis gibbosa. Next base: position 43,769,243 of record OZ020489.1, on the reverse strand, counting down.
ACGCCAGCCTTCACCATTTCTGAATTTTAAGCAACGAGTGAGTCTGTTTCCTAACTTTAGGTACCATAAGGGCAGACTCTCACCTCAGGAAGAAGGGAAGTTGACTGACAGGATGGACCTCCTGATTATTGCGGATTCCGAACCACATGGGGAACATAGTAAAGTCATACGAATAATTCGGAGGTGGCCAGGACTCGGCACGCACTTAAGACTGCCTAAGCGCGTTATCATTTCCCACCATGTTCCCCTGCCAAAGCTGTGCACACTACCAAGTTTGCTGCAGTTTCGAACAGGCTCTGTTCTGATGGATTTAACTTGGTATGGCCTTTGGCATTTATTAAGACTTGTTTTAATAACTAGAGTTAGTAAAACCCAAATAACCGTTAAGAAATTAACCTTGTCAACCCACTAGTGTTAGTATAAAACGCATATCCTATTGACACTAGTGGGTTTGCTTGGCAAAGTTAATTTCTTACCGAATATATTGGATTATACTAACTTTAGTTATTGTATAACAAGTTTTATTAAAACATTTCTTGTTTCTTTGTTTATTAAAATTAAATACCACGAAGTCACGATTAATCTATTTTTTTTCCATAGCCCTGCAGGTAACCATGAGAAGGGCTTATACCCAATATCATCATGCATCCGTCCTGAGGGACAAACAGATTCACCCGGAAGGTTGTTGGTTCGAGTCCCACACTGGCTACATTTTCTGACCATGCTTAGGAGGGCATGTAAGGCAGGCGGTCCCGGGCTTTCCTAGTTGAGTGTAAGAGAGGGCTTTATAGCCCTAGCTCCGCTAAGCTGGCTTAGTAATAGAACAAAAAAGTCCATATTTATTTATTTATAATTTATTAAGATGAAGAGAATTAATACGTAGACATACGAGTACTGTATAAACCAACCTACCTGATCACATATAATGTCCCATTTCCTCTCGTCATCATACTGTTTCAGAACTTTGGCTTTGTCTGGAGGAAGGTCCATTGATGTCTGAAAACAAAACAACAAAATATTAGTTGGCAAAATAGTTGCTTCCAACGCCTGCTTTCAGCATTTCTGCTTTAAGCAACCCTGTCAGCGTGGCGGGGGGAGTGAGTCTGCTTGTTAACTTGAGGCACCCTAAGGGCAGACTCTATCACGTCGGGGAAGGGGGAGTTGACTAACAGGGTGGACCTCCTGATTTTAGTGGATTCCGAACCACATGGGGAACATGGTAAAGTCACACGATTAGATCGGAGGTGACCAGGACTCGACTTATACTGCCTAAGCGCGTTATCATGTCCCACCAGATTCCCCTGCCAACGTTGTGTGCATTACCAAGTTGCCGCAGTTTGAAACATGCTCTACTCTAATGGAATCAACATGGTAAGGCCGTTGGCGGTTGGCAAAATAATACGCACAAATATTATAGTTTCAAGATGGCGGACCGAAAAACGTTCGCACAACTCCATCAAGTCCATCACATACGGAAGCATTTCATTAAAAGGATTACTGCCCGAAGACTTTGCTTCCCAAATTAAAATTTTTAGGGATGTCATTTTTAAATCATTAAAACATGCAAACATATCAAGTTTATGGGAAAATCACTAAATCACAAAACTAAAAATTTCTTTGCTTTGCAAGAAATAATCGAATAATCCTCAACAACTTTTATTAATTGAATATAAAACATAATATGTCAGATCACTATACGGTGAGATTAGGTTAGGGGAAGAAAAAATAAAAAATACTCAATATTCATGAAAATGGGTAATTTTTCTGCCGAACCTTTCTATCGATGCTTGCTAACTTCAGGTATGTTTTATATGTTTGTATGTGTGTTAAATAGAAACAAACAAAACCAATCCGAACAAGTTGCTTTCTCAAGAAAAAAGTTTAGGGTTTGAATATAAATTAAACAAAAAGAAATTATGTATTGTATAATTCATATCCCAATACATTATTACTGTGTTGTATTATATTCGCCTACCAATTCTTGACTATCCAACCTATGGACCAATTCAGTGCTTTGGGATAGGGAAAGTCGAGGCGACCGAAATTGAACACTAGGACAATCATTTACCAAGCATCTACTTATATTATCTATCTAGGTACCTACAATAATTAATAAATAGGAAAGCATGAACAGGTTTAATCGTACTGGTCCTTTTTTAGGTTAAATAAATAAATTATTAAATAGTGACTTCCTTTTCATTTACTAAACAAAACGGAGTTTAGGCTGTAAAGCCCTTTCTTACTCTCATCTAGGAGTCAAGGACCACCTGCTTTGCATGCCCTCCATGGCCAGAAAATTTGCTAGTGTAACTAGAGTGTAACCAGAAACAACCCTCCAGGTGAAAGTTGGAGTCAGCACCACTACTTTACATGTCCATGTCCCGTACATGACCAGTAAGGTTACTTTAGCTTGAAAAAAATGTCGCCAAAAGTGTACTTAGTAGTAGTAGTGTTCGTCGGGTTAATAACGACTCATATTTGGGCCCATAGAGCGTCCCCGACTTGACTGTCCTACGCCAGCCCATAGGACAGTGGACCTCCCGATTATAGTGGATTCCGAAACACTTGGGAAACACAGTGTACTTAATTTATATAACATGTAAACCGCAGAAGTGTACAGCCTTGTGGCTAACCCGTTACTACTACAGTTTATAACTATTGCAGTATCGTAATAATTATTGAAAATCTGGAAGTATATTGATACTGATTGATGGATCATGCAAATTACGTGTAAAAATCGTAAGCTATGGCCATGCATGACGGGGTAAACAATAGGTGAAGCTACATTAATGTCGATGAATAATTCAGCCAGTCAATCAGTCAATTAAGCAATAGGTCACAGAATGGCATTTATCAGACCGCAGCTAGACAAATACGCCATTATGATTGGATAGACCTGTAGTTAAGGCGAGGCCAATCATGTGAGGCTAACCGTGATGGGTCGAAAAGTCACGGTATGTATCATACGGCAGGCTTTCATGTTTCTGAGAGTTAAACCCGACCGAAAAAAAGTTTCTACTGAAACAATAGGCTACTTCAGTACTTGAAAGTTGTAACAACAAAATATAAACTATGCTCAGGCGCCCATTCCACCGACCGGCTAGGGCTATTTACAAAAACGGAGACGTGGTAGCAGACATTCAAGAGTTAGGTGGCGATTCCACCGATCTCGCATTGCAGAATGCAAATGAAATGTTTGTTTTCCTCTATACCATAGTTAAAATTGATCAATGATCATAGAGTAAAATCACAAACAAACTAAAATTAAAAAAATGGCTTTGTGGGGTATGTTAATTACAAACAGTTTAATAGATTTCTATAAAAAGAAAAACAAACATTTCCGTCAATGTCATTTGCATTCTGCAATGCGAGATCGATGGAAACCCCGCCTAAGTCTTGAATGTCTGCTACCACGTCACCGTTTTTGTAAATAGCCCTAGCCGGTCGGTGGAATGGGCACCTCACTATGCTCCTACATGAATCTATCATGTACCATAAAACACAGATAGACGTATACAAATTGGGTGTACACGGTTCAGAGTGTTTGGACTGCAAGTTTCTGCAAGTCAACATTACCGATAAGAAGCACTCTCCACAAACTATGCCGATGTCTACAGTCACTTCACCAAAAGCCCACAAGTGCGTCAATAACAAGGAAACGTTATCAATGCACAAAATGGTGTTGTGGTCATGAGCAAGATAGTATACATATACAATAATTAAACGTCGGGTCGATGGTCATAGTCTATTGACCCAATAAGTAAAGCCAAAAGCTCACGTGATTTACTGGAAGGCTTCCAATGTGTACGTACAATCGATCTAAAAATATATTTTCATTCATTTATTTATAAACAAATTAAAGCTAATTATAAACTGGGCTTCCCCGAATCACGGAATCGTGGCTGACCGCTTGTGGCTTGGCGGTTAAAGTGCTAGTTGCTTTCCAATTTATACGTAGTATAAGGAAAGCTTTGTGACGGTCAAAATTTTCGATTCCGAGATTTCAACGGATTTACACGTTTTCAGGTCCCAGGAGCCCAAAAAAGTGGTTTTTACGAAATGTCTGTCTGTAGCTCTGTCTGTCTGTCTGTTCATCGATTTCCGGGCAAACAGTTCAGTCGATTTTGATGAAGGTTTGCATGCAGGTTCACAAAAATCATACCTCAGGGCAATTTTTTCTATTTTGGGCTAATTCAATTTGGGGGGGTTTTATTCTCAAGAAACTCCGAAAAAACTTCTAAAAAAATTATTTCTCGAAAACGGCTCCAACGATTTCTTTTTAATTCACATATATTGTAGTCGCCATTAATGTTAACAAAATGCGGAGGGTCGCTTGCCCCTTGATAGTTTGCTTTTGGGGGTAAAAAAAATAAAAATAACTAAATTTTAATGAAAAATGACTAAAAAATAATTTGTCTGTGAAACCTTTCCATCGATGATTTCTGCCTTCAGGCATATTTTAGGTAAATTGAGTAACGCAACCGGACAGATTGCTTTCCCAAAAACTATTTTGTTTTGTGAAAAAAAAAAGTTTTTGAAAAAATTATAGAAAATTCACGGTCAAATGCATTGCGTGCCCTGCCATTATTGCTGTGTGGTAATTTGTTGGTCTGGCCTATCTAGAATTTACCTCACCTCCAGTGACGTCAGGTGGAACCCCCCCCCCCCCCCCCCGAGATGCCTGCAATTTAACTATAGGAAAATTATTTACCATGAAATGACTCATTTTCTCTGGCTACTACTTGATAAATTGGAAAGCATGTTCGAGTAAACTCGGACCGGTTCTTTTTTTTATGTTGCACAACCCACGTTTGAAGCCTACAGCTGACACCACTCTATTTCCGTTAATTATATCCGTATATTGAGGGTAGCTACGACCATCTATGGGCCAAAAAACTATTCAAATGTTAAATATAAAATGCCTTTATTTCCTCTACACGATGACAGAGAGTGATGTATAAGAAACAACGCCAAACTTGACGCAATGCTCCATGGAAAGGACGTGAATATTCATGCACCAGATGGACTCAGGAGCGAAATTTGGGAAAATACAAATTATATCGTAAATTGACCTCACCACTAGAAGGGGTCCCAAGTGCACCGTCTTTCTCAGCTTCTCTTAGAAGACGGGCACACAGTCATGGTCTCTTTGGAATGAGGGTGGATCTTCTTACAATATTTCAGAGAAAATAGGACTTCCTCTATTCTCCATGTGCTTGCAACTCGGGCATTTCTGTGGCTTGAAATTACCACAGGATACATAAATCGGCTATATAAACATGCATTCAATGATTGCTAGTAAATACATTTGTGGCAAATTTAAGCAAAATCCATGCATAATGAATAGGGGTAATTAAGAGTGAGGAATTAATTAAGTAAATTAACTGCCCCTTTACAATTTGCAAAGATGTCAGCAAAGTCATGGAGATGGGTTCAATGGGTGCTAGCAAATATGCCTCTGAAGTTTAAGCAAAATCCATGCTTGTTTATACACCCGGTTTCTTAAAAGAAAGTGGGTAACTCTATTTTACATTTTGTACTCGTTGATGTAGCCTACTGTTCATACAGTATGTAGCCTACTTGTAAAGTAACAGGGCATCCTCCGATTACATTAGCCTAGTAACACATGATGCATATTAAGTGAGGGCAACAATACCATTGCATCGTGATAGCATTCCTACAGTAATAGGACAAGGAAAGCCACTTGCACTGTGTAGGTACTGCAACTAGGTACACTAGGTTCTACATGTACAACAACATGGGCAGTTAACAAGGGTATTACACCATCCGAGTTCCGAGACAACCGTTGATCAGGAATAGCCCCGTTGGTCCAGAGCTAGACAATGAAACGGAAGGTTGGGACGAAAAGGAAAAACAATGCACCCGACATAGGGCCACCCAACCCTAAAGGGTACCTACATTACATTAACCGGTAGAGGAAACCTTGCTGGTCACAACAGCCCAAATAGACCAGTGATCAAAAAATTCCTCAGGCCTTGCTTGACCCTTTTGGGTAGTCGTGCCACTCTGTTTTTATTTTAAAAGAGGCAACTGGATAGAGGAAACCTTACAGGTGTACAAAAAAAATTAAAATTTCGAAGGAAATATCGAACCTAGAGCCATAAATGAGATTTCATAAAGTAGCAGAAATGTTCCTCTACACTTTGACGTCCATTAAGTGGCCGTCACTAAAACTGAAGGGGTATTTACTGAACTTGATGAGTAAAAAATTATGGGCACTGAGGATGTCTGGTCGAAGGCTGAGAAACCTGGAAACTTACCGTCAAGGAACTACGAGTATTGGAAAAGAAGATATTTTTTATATATTTATGTCCATTCAAAGCTGACGTAGGTTTCTTTAAACCTATTGAGCAGTCTTACCACACATTATGTCTTTCACATGAAATATTTATTACAAATTAGTTGAGCGATCATTTAATCTAGTTCCTGCCACCAGAAAATTTGACAGTTGTCATTTCAGAAACGTTCACAAGGGAGACACCAAACCTCTGAGGTTATATAAATATACTTAAGTAGCCTGTGCTCAGGCTGCCCAGCTAACCTCAAACCACAAAGCTACCTCATGTTTCACACACCAACATTCCATCTTCAAGAGTAGCTGGAGCTACTGTCTAAGCCAACCAGTCAGAATCCACAAAGGTATTGACACTTGACAGTTGGTAAAGAACCCAGAAGGGCACGGCACCTAAATTTATAAGGCGCCCATTCCACCGACCGGCTAGGGCTATTTACAAAAAACGGTGACGTGGTAGCAGACATTCAAGACTTAGGCGGGGTTTCCACCGACCTCGCATTGCAGAATTGCCGGAAATGTTTATTTTCCTCTATGCCATAGTTAAAATTGATCATGATCATACAGTAAAATCACAAACAAACTAAAATTAAAAAATGGCGTCATGGGATATGTTAAGTACAAACATTTTAATAGATTTCTATAAAAAGAAAAATTCTAATTTCCGTCAATGTCATTTGCATTCTGCAATGCGAGGTCGGTGGAAACGCCACCTAAGTCTTGAATGTCTGCTACCACGTCACCGTTTTTGTAAATAGCCCAAGCCGGTCGGTGGAATGGGCGCCTAACAAACAAAAGAGAAGCGCTTATGAGTTTCTTCCACCAACAGCAAGTGGAATTCTACATTTCCAGTGCACTAAAAAAAGACAAATATACCCATAAGCACTGCCGTACACGTGCAAAATAGGGTAACTTAGTCAGATTCAAGACATTAACAAAATTACATTTGATATTATTTTGTTTAATTGAAAACAGATTTTTGAAAAACTTATGAGATTCGTAAATAAGCATATTTTAAGAAGAATTCATTGTTTTATAACAAAAATTTCTTGCATACAAATGACCTTTGCTTCTCGTGCAAAAATAAATCCAAGCGCGAATTACCCTACTCTGAGCAGTGAGCTGTGTTTAGCATATGGGCTGGAACTCAACAGTCCTAGATAATTTCCTGTGTAGGTGGGGGCTGGCAGAGGACCCGACCTACGAATGTGCACAACTGCAAGACAACAGCCTCCTTCTTGTTACCTACCCCCCCCCCCCTCAGCGGATCTTTTTGAAATCAGTGCCAAGGCCTTCTAGGCCGCAACAGTATAGAACAACGTAGGTCCGGACAGGTTACGTAAGTGAAAACAGCGGCAAGTAACATGTAACACGTATTTCATGTAACATAACATACATTTATTATATCCATCAAAAGTCTATATACAATTACAATTTTATAACATGCTGCAGGGCTCAGCCCGATTGCAACGCCTAGCCTAACATTAAGTAAGTAATTCTTAAATAATGTGTGTAAATGTAATTGTCTAGTCTTCGTTTATACGTGACATGAACGTCAATTTTTTATGTTTTGAAATTGTTTCTCATGTTCATTCTGACACATTGGTGATAAGTAAAAGATTAATAACAGCAGTGAAAAAATAATTATATGTATGTAGATGATTGATGACTCATGATAATAGATGACACGCCATTTATTTAAATATATAGATCTCATCAATGCAAATTCAATAATATACGAAACTAATTTAGTGAAAAAGTCAAGTTACCCTAGTTTGCACTTGTATGGCAGAACAGACGTTTTGCATTTAGAACGGACTAGACCGCAGTATCTGTCAGCTTATAGCAAGAAATCCTATAGCTAGTGAGAACCTCAAGATTCCGGCTGGTAGGCATCAGAAACTCAAAATAGGAAATAAATAAAAATTGAACAAAGCGGGAGTCCATGATCTATGCCTTTTCAGGGCATCTATTATAAGTGTTATCATAATTATTACTCGTACGATACCCGACCACGATAGGATGACATTTGAAACACTGTTTATTCAAAAGCTTGCATACGTGTAAAACAGTTTATTCAATTTTTCAGGTGGCAACGTGCTTGCACTTGTGCGAGTCTTTACACGCCATGCGATCGGAGACGTGTCGTAGCTCAACACAGGTACTAAACCTACAGAGGCGACTGAAGAGGTCAATCGGATACATTCATTTAATTGTTTGTATGCGATTAATCTTTTTATAAAATAAATAAATAAATAAATAAATAAATAAAATAAATAAATTTTTACAAGTGTTCCAAGGGCCATCCTATCGTGGTCGGGTAGTGTCATTGATGGGCCTTTAATGGACGTACAACTACTTGCAGTGTGGCCCATTGAACGTTGCCATGCCAACGACCCCATCGGCTTTCGGACATTATTAGCATGGTTTCCGAATGAATTTCTAGCTGGTTTACTCGTCGATGTCATCCCACACCGACTTCAAGCGCCAATGGGTAAGCTCAGACAAGCTTACAAATGCCATTGTAACAGGTGTTAGATCGACTTAACCAAGTACAGGAACGAGTCGTTTGGGGGCATCCAGTTACCATACATATACCTCGATTCTCGCCCGATTTTCGGATCCTACTCCGAGGAGATCACCTCTTCAACCTAACCTTCTTCTAAAATCTAAGATAGTGATCTTAACGATTGACTGGCGTATGATGTCATCCTTCAGCTCTGTCGGTCTTGCGTCTTCTTCAGTTCTTGGTACGTTCGAGCTCCTGCGTCCTTCTGCAGTTGCTATTTATTCCTTCTTCGGTTGCGCTCCTCTGTTGGTTTCTTATACTGTACCCTCAATGATTGTGTGTACCAGATTTTCGTATCTTAACGAATGCTCTACCCATTTCGTTCTTTTACTTTTTTTATGGGGTAGCAGCTGCCTCTCAATTTCAATAGCCCCTCGCATTCCTCCATTCGCCACGTGGCCCCTCCAGCTAAGCTACTCCAGCCAAACCTACAAGCTTGTAAACTCAGTCAACAATATAAAATATAACGTATGAGCTACGACAGGGACGTAAAGTTTGGCCAACTTGCCCCCCCCCCCCCGCCTCGACCAGTGTAAAACGTGGTTCATACTTCATGGTCCCCTTTGCAGCAATATGAATATAAGCATTCCTTTTTTAGCTTTCCAAAATCTACAGCTATACTTTACAACTATTAAAATGCGTAAAACCCTCCTCTTATATTTTCAATTTTTCCTTAAATCCTGCCTCATGACGTCATAAGGTCTACTTGGTTTTGCCTCCGCCATCATTCTAAAACTTTACGCCTCTGAGCTACGATAGCATATGGGGGCCTTGACAGAGCGAGCGTAGTGCCGGCAGCAGCAAATAAACAGATAGAGTGCATTATAAACAATGAGTGAGTGACGTCATTGAGGGCGGATGTCCCATACAGACTATTGAGTTCGTTCATTGATTGGACCCATCACCACAGCTTTCACCGCAGATCTCTAAGGCAATCGGAGGGGGCAAAGTCTTATAGGTGTAATATCAAGAAATATCAATCGATACATGATATCTCTTTATACTACAGATTGACCACAATTATTGAATATGACTTGCACAAACAACTATTGGTGTGACAGTTCCGAGGAAGGATTTGAAGATCTGCAGCCAATTAAATGGGGCATATTCTGAGACACGAACGGCTCCTCAAGAACATCATTGAGGGTATGGTTGAATCTCAAGAGGACGACAGAGGAAGGAGTACCTAGAGGATGTCATGAAGGACCTAGGGTGCGACACCTATAAATGACTGAAAAGGACCGCACAAAACAGACAAGAGTGGAGAACAAGACTACATCATTCGCTGTAAACCAATCCATAGATTGTAACTCAAGAAGAAGAAGCCAATCGGTGTCAGTGAAGGCCACATGTCATATATAGAAATGTAGAGTGTATCTGCCTATTTAACCGGCATTTTTGACTGCTCAACGATTGATATTTCCTGTGACAATCGACTGTGAAAAAAATGCCCTTAAGAGACAATCGGAAACCCCCCCCCCCTTACGCTAAAAAAAAATCATAATCACACTGGAAATTAAGGTGGATTGAGTACTTTTGGTACCGAAAATGAAGCAATACCCCAATGTTTTCGCGGCTTCGCCAAGATATTAGGTAAGTGGGTATTTTCATGACTTTTAAAAAAATTTCAGTCTGAGACCTCATTTCTCCAATTGGACAGGCCAACAACCTGCCCAAACCATCACTAGTGGAAACACCCCCACTGTGCAATTAAGTCTGCAAACCCACGAGGATATGCGGTCCTGACTTGAGAGTAGCTTGGAAGGTGTAGATATGGCAGGCAATTATGAATAATACAGTACAGGAATGCTGTAATTAACACGCAACAGGAAACAGTGCAATATGCAGATAGATAGGTTATGTCTTTGTACCTGTACCTAAAGTAGGTACTCACATTGCACCCGGCAAGAGTCTGTAACGAGATAAGCCACGGACGGTCTGCAAGATAACTAGCAATCCAGAAAAATATGTCACTAAACAAGTCGGAGGTCGCAAGGTCCCAATTCTTCTGTGGTGCCTCGGCTTAGAGACCTGTGCCTTAAAGACTGTTTCATCTTGAGTGGTTTTTTATGTTGAACTTTATTGTATTATTTTATATTGCGTTTTTTGCCTGTATTTACACTCCCAGTGCATTGCTTCAAATAACTACGGAAAGAATGAAGATTGTCATGTAATGTCTACTATAAAGCAGAAATTATCGAAATAAGTCAAGCACGATTGGCTTAGACAAGGCCATGCATAATTCCAGTAATTTATACTGTGCAAAAATAATACTACGAACGGCCAATGACCGATTAAGTCATTACTATTGTTCCAACGCCGGCCTGCACTGCTTCATGATTAGGTGTCAGATTAATTACTATTGTGACATAATAACGATTAATGACTGGTGTTGTAGGGCAAAAACCGATGGAGTGTCCTGAATGGAAGAGAGGAAAACCGATGAAGTAGCTTGAAGGGGAGACAGGGTTTACGAAGGAGATGAAAGACCATAAATAAGAAATAGAGAAACAAGATGGGAAAGGGCAGGGCAGCAGCTGATGCGCGAAGAAGTGGCTTGAAGGGGAGGCAGAGGATTTACGAAGGAGATGGAGGACCAAATAAAAAATAGAGAAACAAGTTGGGCAGGGCAGCAGCTGATGCGCGAAGAAGTGGCTTAAAGGGGAGAGGGTTCATGAAGCAGATGGGAGATCAAAGAGGCGCTGAAAACAGATTGAGGAAGAAAAACAATCGAAGTGCGAATAAGTGGCGTGAAGGGGTGACGGAGAGTTTACGAAGGAGAAGAAGCCCAGGGATGAAGTTGAGAAACAAAAATTAAAAATTTAAAGTCGGAATTGTCAATTGATGAATGAATGAACCTGATTCCTTCCTGAAAAACTTAGTCCCGTATAAAGTAACGGGACATCTAAAAATTCTACTCGGCGAGGCGAACCCCCCGGGCAGGGTAAATTTATGGTTTGTTAGCAGGATGCGCTCACTAAACGTTCATTGCAACATCCCACTCCCCATAGACAAGGAAGGTCGAAAGCCCCCCAGCCACGGCCCTATACACAAACACAGCGGTATAGAACGACTTGACCGCTGTTACTACCATAAAACCGAAGAACTAGACTTGTAGATAACGAAAAGCTATATCAATGCTTAAAAACGTTGAGAGTAGAGTTATCCACCAAAAGTAATGCCAACAAGTAAATTTTGCTCAATAATGTTTTCGTAATTCGAATTTTCGAGTATTATGCCCCCGTAATAGGGCGGGTCCCTCTATCGGTTGCTTGAATAGTCTCGGCAAGTAATGCTGCACGGCACCGCCAGGCAATGGTGGATGGCCGTGCAGTCCAATATTCCTTACCAATACTAACTTAATGCTGATACTTTTCAAACGATGGTGGGACCGGGCCTTTGTGGATAAATAAATAGGACATGTAGAGTAGTGGAACAGACTCCAACTTTCACCCGAAAGGTTGTTGGTTCGAGCTCCACACTTGCTATATTTTCTGACCATGCATCGGAGGGCATGTAAAGCAGGCTTTCCTAGTTGAGTGTAAGAGAGGGCTTAAAGCCCTAACTCCGCTAGGTTGGCTTAGTAATAGAACAAAAAAAGTAATTGACTGTGAATTTTCTATAATTTTTCAAAAAAAAAAAAAAAAAAAATCCACAAAACCAAAAAGTTTTTTGCGAAAGCAACCTGCCCGGTTTCGTTACTCAATTTAACACCTACTAAAACATGCCTGAAGGTAGAAATCACCGATCGAAAGGTTTAGCAGATAAATTATTTTTTAGTCATTTTTCATTAAAATTGAGTTATTTGTATTTTTTTACCCCCTGAATCAAACTATCAAGGGGCAAGCGACCCCCTGCATTTAGTTAACATTAATAACGACTACAATATATGTGAATTTAAAAGAAATCGTTGGAGCCGTTTTTGAGAAAGAATTTTTTTAGACGTTTCTTTGGAGTTTTTTGAGAATAAAACCCCCAAATTGAGTTAGCCCTAAATAAAAAAAAATGGTCTCGAGGTATGATTTTTGTGAACCTACAAGCCAAATTTCATCAAAACCGACCGAGTAGTTTGCCCGGAAATCGACGCACAGACAGATAGACAGACATACATACAGACAGACATACAGACAGAGCGACAGACAGACATTTCGTAAAAACCACTTTTTTGGGTTCCTGGGACCTCAAAACGGGTAAATCCGTTGAAATCTCGGAATCGAAAATTTGGACCATCACAAAGCTTTCCTTATACTACGTGTAAAATGGAAAGCAATAAGAATGACTGTTTGTGCCTGACTTTAAAAACATGTGTATGGGTTCTGCCAGTTGCGGTAGTGACTCAGCAGGAAGCTTTACGCATAAGTAGCAGCCGGGATATAGGATTCAGTGATGATATGGCAAATACACGGCAAGGCACGTTCAAAGACACATTTCCTGCCCCCCAACTCATTTGGAACAAATCAACAGACGCACACCGACTGTTTAACCACTTCTTTACCAACTTCTAGGCTTTAACCGGAAATAGAGAATCAAGAAAAACTGGAGACTCGAAACCACAATCTACACAGTACCATTTCAAAATTAGGTTAAAAAAAAACAGCTTCTCCAGCTTACCAATGCACGGTTGGCGATCAATTAAAATAAACAACAAAAAAATGACAATGAGCGTTGTAGAAGTAGAAGCTCGGTAAGACATACAGGAGATCGTGGGTTCGAGTGCCACAGGGACCACTTCTTTTAATTCTCTACTTTTCGGATATACTAGTTATATCCCATTAGGAGATTGTCTGTTCAGCCTTAGTCAATTAAGTGTTAAAAAATTGATAATTTCTAAGCTATTTATATGACGTTTTGACTCTACACTGTACTTGGTTAAGCCTGGCTCATACCTGTTTCGAGGGGCGGCCCAGCGGTTTTATATGGCAAGCCCCTTAATTTAGAGGAAATTTCTACAAGGTGTGTTCTTTCCGTAACAATCTTCAATCATTTCCCGGGGGCCATATGATCAACTGAGAAATCACAGGCCTCTACAGGTTGCAGCATCTACGGTACTCTTTGATCAACAATCGTGCATTAATGCTTTGGAAAAACTGGAATTTTAAAATCCAAATTTGACTCGTAATTATCATAATAATGGCTTGGAATATAATTCTAGCGATTACTTAATACTACAGCATTCGCCAAAATGCAGAAGAGTTTGAGAGCCTTGAATAGTTGAATGGGGCTAAAAAATACCATTATGAGCATTTTACAACATGGGTTAATTTGTAATTTTGCTGTAAATTAACCCATGTGTATAATTTTACAACATGTGTTAATTGTAAGAGTGGGCCGAAAGGCCCTAATTTCAACCATGTATATAATAAAGACAATTTTCTTTCTTTCTTTCGCGCCCGAAATTACATTGTTGGAAAACTAATTCAGATATTGCGAAGTTGAGCGATTTTCTGTAAAGGAAACACAAGGCAAGAGGCAAGACTTATTGTTTTAGAGGTCCTTCTTCTGGAAGAACATAGAATCCATGCTAGACAATTCTGGACCGCCAATCGTACAATGTTTCTATGTTCGACACGTCTCAGCTAGAAATACTATACACACTGTGCATTGAGGTTACCTCAGATTTTTCCCTCTTACAGGGAACTTGCGGAAGACTAGGTTTCGGTGGGGGGAGGATTTCGGTGGTGTGTAGAACGTGGTGGATTTGGGATGAATAGAGGCGATTGAAAAGACCCTTAGAAATAACCTAAAAAATTGGACTATTCAGAAGATTTTGTCAACTTCAAAGTTAGTCATGAAACTTATGACTTCCGAGGCCATGGATAAGAAACAAAAATGACAGTAGCCAAGCTAAACATGGGTAATTTAATCTCAGTTCATGTTCAATTTTCAAGAACACGTTAGAATTATGCAAATTACTTCGCAGTAGCGTGCGAACCGTGATACAAGTCCAAGGCCGAAGAAAACAATACAGATTTTCTTTGTTTTCGTATTTCCTTGTACTATCACCTATACAGTATACACCCGCAGCCGCATCAACTGTAATACTGTACATACCATGTTCATAGTGTATCGTCACCAGTAACCATCGTAACGCGCATGCGCCTATACGGAGGGTTAACAGACATAATAGTGTCTGGATAAGAAGAATTAATTGCTACTTCGGAAGAAAAAGGACACAACTCTAAATCTATCCATTTACGGAAATTGAAATTAAAGTTGTTGTTTTTTACAATGAATTAGGCTACCTGACGGTTCCCGGCTTTCCGCGTAATGGAAAACGACACAACTAACCTCGCGCGGAAAATTTACGCACTACATTAAAGCAAAATAATTTTTTTTTAATATTTTTGTCAAAATAGACAATTTTTGAGTTGTGTCTTTTTTCTCTCGAAGTAGCGAAGTGTCGAGATAAAAGAGATTGTGAAAGAAGAAGATATCGTTTGCTTCGCAAAAGCACAAAGAATTTTCGGTCTGTTCTGGTAGATTGAACTAGTTCTGGGTGCTGACCCAATTGGTGTTAGTGGTGGCCACATACAGGTACTATACCAACATGCATTGATATCTTCCGTGGTGTTCAAGGCGCTAAATCTCGTCAACGGTCACTCAAGGGAATATCAGAAAGCGTAAACAGAAATGTCCAATATACCAATATACGGGTGGTAAGATGTCAATGTTCTTCTACTTTACGGCATATCACGAGAAATTGAAACTTAAAATAAATGATTTAGCAGATCTCTGTGCCGTACGAGTACGTATTTCAAACCATCCAAGCAATGTGTTGCAGTGAACAAAAAACATAGTTAAATTAGATATAGTATAGAACGGTCCAGCTTTTATACACAATACAAATTACGAATGGTAGCTTAAACATTACTATTCACAAGAGCATATTATTACATTCGCGAACATGGCAGTCTATTTTTATTGAGCTGCCAATCATTGGGCTAATACTTCAAAAGCAGCAGGGGTTGCAGAACAATATCACACCCTATATACTCAAGCAAACCTAGTAAAATCTATACATACATTTACGGGCGGCTCAAGTAGTCGTTTGTGCAAAGTAGGGCGCCAGCTACATAGTGCAGCGAAATATGGCAAGAATGGGCACACAATTTTAAAGAGTGATCCCATCCATTAACGACGAAGCATAGCCCGAAAATAATAGAAGTAGTGAGACTCGAACTAATAACCGCTCCGAAAAAAAGTTGAAGTCCTTACACAACAAAATCGGCGAGGCAACAGGCTTAACTTGTAGCGAACCAGAATTATAACAAAGCCTCGAATAACCAACAAACTATAGACTCCTAGACTAACAGTAACCAGAACTTACGTTTCTAGAATCCTCCGCCATCTTGGTTCTTGGATTTTATAACTCAAATTTTGAAAATCTAATCTTCATATTTAATCCGGCACTCTCTAAATATACCATCCGATTTGGTAATAAAAAGTAAAAAAATATTTCACAAAAATCCACGGGAAACCCTGCAGCGGGCAGAGTGTTCACCTGAGACTATGGTTGTATTGGTTAAATCAGCCCGAAATAAATAAATAAATATTGACTTTTTGTTCTATTACTAAGCCAACCTAGCGGAGTTCTTTTACACTCAAGTAGGAAGGCCTGCTTTACATGCCCTCCGGATCCCATCATCGATGGGGCAAATTTAAACAGGGGACACCCACAACTACAACACGAGGCAAAGGGGAGAACTGGAAAGGCCAGCACCACGCACAGCCAAGGGTGAGCGACTGGATCTTATGCTACAAGGATTCGACTACATTAGAAAACTCCCGAATGAACTTAGGGGTACGAGAAATGCTACTAACTTCCCTGAATTGCTCAGAGACCATTTCTTAGAGAAAGCTTTCACACTGTCACTGAGGCACCAGCACGATGACAATGACAGAACTACCTGATTTTGACGATTTTACTTTAAATACTTTCTTGTCGATTACCTGTTGATTACTTGATTCTACTGTACTTTATTCTTTTTTTTTACGATATACAGTATACGACGATAATATATGATTGTAATAACAAGGACCATAGTCTGCTTTGAATGTGTACATTTAAACAAATTTAAGGCCAAACCGGAGGGTTGTGGCCTTGACCGTTGAATACATAGAAATATAATAGAACTATGGACATTCATTCTTTTTTTGGACAACTGGAGCGGCGGGAGTCATAATATGCCTTACGAGGCACCTGTTAACCATAAGCCAACTATCAGAGATAAGTATCAATGCAAAAAATATCAAAGTCTTACACATTGCAGCATAGCAAAGCGGATACCTGGACCCGGTCAAAAACTCTGTAGTTTAGTAGTTAGCTTGTGCAGGCTATTTCCCCGCTGAATTGCGTACTTATCTTGTGCAGGCTAAACTAGCAGCCATATTGTTAACGGTCTCCAGCCACGGGATCGTTGAATATCCATTTTATAAGCCCCGCGTCTCGTACCTGTTCCGTATTTGACTTGTATTATTTCAAATAATTGCAGTTTTACCTATTTCTGGCGCTTTACTGTCAAATTAAGTGTTGAGCTTCCGACTAAAGTGCATTTCATTACAAAAGTTGGAGGTTTTTCTTCCCTGTGGGGCACGTAAAAATGTTCTAAAAGGTATGTTTTTAATTGCTTCATGCACAAATTTTAGACCTAGTGTAATTGTAATTTTTGGTTTAGTCAATAGTGTAAGCATGTCTACACGTATACTATACCCTTCTATCGATTTTTACTATACCACTGCGGTTTAAAACATATATTACGAACCCTCTGCAAAGACATTTCCAGGCCGGTCACGTGACCCCCTCCGGTTTGGCCGAAGGCGCCCCTTCCACCGACCGGGTAGGGCTATTTACAAAAACGGTGACGTGGTAGCAGACATTCAAGACTAAGGTGGCGTTTCCATCGACTTCGCATTGCAGAATACAAATGACATTGACGGAAATTAGAATTTTTCTTTTTATAGAAATCTATTAAATTGTTTGTACTTAACATATCCCATGACGCCATTTTTTAATTTTAGTATGTTTGTTTGTGATTTTACTGTATGATCATTGATCAATTTTAACTATGGCATGGAGGAAAACAAACATTTCCGTCAATTCTGCAATGCGAGGTCGGTGGAAACCCCGCCTAAGTCTTGAATGTCTGCTACCACGTCACTGTTTTTGTAAATAGCCCTAGCCGGTCGGTGGAATGGGCGCCTTAATAAATTACTTGTATACTCATGTGCCATCCTCACACGCTCCGGCTTGAGGGGGCACAGTTTCTGACATAATGCTCTTGCAAAACGATCTGCAAATACACGCAATATCAATCTATCTATCGATCTACTCGTATCTGATTTGAATAATTTAACAGAAATATATAAGTATTTTGTATTATTTATTATGTTGACGAAACGTTTGGAAGTACACTTTCCGATCGACCACGACCCATCATCCCAGATTCTACTGCTACACGTAACTCCGGCCGTGAACGTCTTTGTAATTATATCATTTCATATTGCTACAAACACGAGTTTTCACAATATAAGCACTGTGCTTCCAAAGGCTGAATCATGCTCAGAACTGTTATCATTATCATGGGTATTTCTATTGAAACCTTTGAATCATGTAAAACAAATATTGCGGTCGACATAAAGAACAGAGACTTCAACGAAAGACTGCCGTACACTACGATTATTTAGCTTGGCCTTCGCCTTCGTCAGTTTTTGTATGCCGTGACCAACTGCAGTTAATGGTCAATTCCCAGGAAGCCCACCAATACAAAGAAACCACAAGCCGCTACATAATCTCATGGCTTATCACAATAATAACTGATAAGCCTCAGTGTTTTATGCTAGTTTTTCTCCACTAGAACTATAATGGATGAACGTGATACACAAGTTATGATTTCAGATTTTTTTTCAGATATCATTATGCAAGACACTCACCCTCTGACAATTGAGGAAAAATATTTTTTAAAAACAGCACAGAAATACTGAGTGAATTTGACGATGTTAATAAATTCTCCCTTCTACAGCTGCTAAGATAAGGAAAAAATGCATAAAAATACAAGCTTTCTAAGGAAGCTTTCTAGGAAGCAGGCCCGGTTGATTTACTAATACCCAGGTATTCCATGAAATCTATTTAATGGACATTATTATTCAGAATCAGTATCGAAATTTCAAGTGAAAAAATGTACTGTGAAAATTTTATTTCTTGTGCATTTTTCATCGGGCCATCTTTGTGGCTGTGGATGGAAGTATTACAAAAGAACCGGTCCGAGTTTGCTCGAACATGCTTTCCAATTTATCAAAATTAGTAGATAGAGAGGAAATGAGTAATTTCATGGTAAATAATTGTCCTATGGTTAAATTTCCGATATCCGGGGGGGGGGGGGGGGGTTGTCCACCTGACGTCACTGGAGGTGAGGTAAATTCTAGATAGGTCAGACCAACACATTACCACACAGCAATACTGGCAGAGCACGCAATGCATTTGACCGTAATTTTTTTTATCATTTTTTCAAAAAAAAAAAAAATTTTTTTTTACAAAACCAAATACTTTTCTGGGAAAGCAACCTGTCCGGTTTCGTTACTCAATTTAAAACCTAAAACATACCTGAAGTTCGAAATCATCGATAGAAAGGTTTCACAGAAAAATTATTTTTTGGTCATTTTTCATTAAAATTTAGTTATTTTTATTTTTTTACCCCCAGAAGCAACCTATCAAGGGGCAAGCGACCCCCCCGCATTTCGTTAACATTAATAACGACTACAATATATGTGAATTTAAAAGAAATCATTGGAGCCGTTTTTGAGAAATAATTTTTTTAGACTTTTTTTGGAGTTTTTTAAGAATAAAATCCCCCCAAATTAAGTTAGCCCCAAAATAAAAAAAATTGTTCCGAGGCATGATTTTTGTGAACCTACATGCCGAATTTCATCAAAATCGACCGAGTAGTTTGCCCGGAAATCGACGCACAGACAGACAGACAGACAGAACGACAGACAAAACCATTTTTATGGGTTACTGGGATCTTAAAACGTGTAAATCCGTTGAAATCTCGGAATCGAAAATTTCGACCGTCACAAAGCTTTCTTTATACTACGTATAAATTGGAAAGCAATAATAATAATTAATTTCGTCGAATTGACTCGTGGACATTCTTTATTTCCAAAATATTTTCATCTACATCTACATCTACATCACATTCAGCTGAATTTTTCCATTTAAATTTGATTTCATAGAAAAAACAGATGGTGTCACACGGTGGCTTTACTAATCAAATGGGTAGCAATTTTGAAAAAAAGTCAGGGTCAGTGCCTTTTTTTCGATCACGGGAGGGGGGGGGGGGGAATTGAACCCCCTGGGACGCCAAATGACGACCCTGAATTTATACATCTACTGATATTTCAGCTAAGTTATGTTGTTGTTTAGAGTTTGTGGCATAATTTACATTGGGTCTAACAGTGACATAATGACAAGTGTCACCTCTATTGGCAACACCGCCTACGCAGCCAGCGACAAGCAAATTGGCAACGGTGCAACGAACTCTCTGACAGCTGGCACAGTTAATGAAAGCCCTAGAGGTCACACAAAATTGGGCAAGCTATGAAATTAGGCAAAATGGCCAAGGATTGAGACATTTTATTATCGGATGGAGGCACAGCATATAAATACAATAAAAACATCAAGTCACAGTGAAAATATGTTGGTTGGTTTGTTAGTAGTAGGTACTAAGAAATTCTGCGAGGGAGTAGTAGCAGGCTTCGATCAGGAACTTCTTTAGGCGGGGATTCCACCGACCGGCTAGGGCTAAATACAAAAACGGTGACGTGGCAGCAGACATTCAAGACTTGGGCGGGGTTTCCACCGACCTCGCATTGCAGAATGCAAATTACATGGACGGAAATGTTTGTTTTACTCTAATGCCATAGTTAAAATTGATCAATGATCATACAGTAAAATCACAAACAAACAAACTAAAATTAAAAAATGGCGTCATGGGATATGTTAAGTACAAACAATTTAATAGATTTCTATAAAAAGAAAAATTCTAATTTCCGTCAATGTCATTTGCATTCTGCAATGCGAGTTCGGTGGAATCCCCGCCTAAGTCTTGAATGTCTGCTACCACATCACCGTTTTCGTATTTAGCCCTAGCCGGTCGGTGGAATCGGCGCCTTAGAGAATTGGCAAATGGCTTAGTGCCAGCTATGTTGTTTCTAACGCCTGCTTTCAGCATTTCTGCTTTAAGCAACCCTGTCAGCCTGGCGGGGGGAGTGAGTCTGTTTGTTAACTTGAGGCACCCTAAGGGCAGACTCTTTCACCTCCGGGAAAGGGGAGTTGACTAACAGGGTGGACCTCCTGATTATAGTGGATTCCGAACCACTTGGGGAACATGGTAAAGTCACACGATTAAATCGGAGGTGACCAGGACTCGACTTATACTGCCTCAGCGAGTTATCATGTCCCACCAGGTTCCCCTGCCAACGCTGTGCACACTACCAAGTTGCCGCAGTTTGAAACAAGCTCTGCTCTAATGGAATCAACATGGTAAGGCCGTTGGCAAGTGCCAGCTATGGATTTCAGGTCCTCCGGCAGCTTGTATACATCTAAAGAGGCATGGAGAAACAAACGTCCTCTGTGTCATAGCATCGCAAATAAACCCAGCACATATATCATATTCATACCAATATTTTAAAAAAAGGCTACCATACATAGTACCAGCTCCCCTAATGACTTCTCGCCAACAAAAACAGCATATTTTGTTCAGAGCAATGTCGCGAACAACAAAATTGACACAAAATAACCCCCCCCCCCCCTCTAAACTATTTTTAAGTACGTAAGCTAGGGGATTCTTTTCAAAAATTTCCAATGACACCCTCATTCAGATGTTATAATGTTTCCTACCCATCCCCCCCCCCCCCAACTAAATGCTAATTAGCTAAGGCGGCTATTCCACTTGTCAATATTTCGTCATTTGTGCATCAATAAATTTATGAGATTTTTGTTTTTATATACAGTAAAAAAAATCTCATCCATTATTGAAGCACAAATGACGGATTATTTATAAGGGGAATAGCCGCCTAAGCTAATGTAATACAAATATTGTACACACATTGTTGGTAACTTGCCAATTGTTATTGTTCAAAATATGTGAAAAAAATCTGAACTACTGTACCAAATATAGCCTATATTTTTTCCTTTAATGATATTTCGCGACCGTGTGGCATGGCTCCCGGACCACCTCGGACCCCAAGGAGTATGGGGACCACCTGTTGGGAACCACTGGCATAATCAAAGAATATACACTTCACAACAATTACTACCATAAAGAAGATGCGATGGTGATGGCAGACCTCACACATTGTTCAAGTCCCAAAAATTAAGTTACAAAGATTGATTGCATCTCGTAATGGGTCTTTATGTCTGGCAGGGCCGACACATATATATGAATACGGGGCCCGCATTCCCACGGTATGACTGGCGAGCAATCCAATAGGTGCCCATTCCATTGACCGGCTAGGGCTATTTCCAAAAACGGTGACGTCTCAACTTATAATAATAATAATAATAATAATAATAATAAACGTCTTATATTTACGGGGCGAGACTTAAGACTAGAAAGTCTTTTTCTGCCTAACCCACGTCCAAAAACAATACAATTTCCAAAATACACAGGTACGCTTATAACTTGAACAATCTTATTCTAACAATGCATAAGGTGCCCATTCCACCGACCGGCTAGGGCTATTTTCAAAAACAGTGACGTGGTAGCAGACATACCCGACTTAGGCGGGGTTTCCACCGACCTCGCATTGCAGAATTGACGGAAATGTTTATTTTCCTCTATGCCATAGTTAAAATTGATCAATGATCATACAGTAAAATCACAAACAAACTAAAATTAAAAAAATGGCGTCATGGGATATGTTAAGTACAAACATTTTAATAGATTTCTATAAAAAGAAAAATTCTAATTTCCATCAATGTCATTTGCATTCTGCAATGCGAGGTCGGTGGAAACCCCGCCTAAGTCTTGAATGTCTGCTACCACGTCACCGTTTTTGTAAATAGCCCTAGCCAGTCGATGGAATGGGCGCCATACTAAACTCAGCCACCTTAATTTCGTTATAAAATAGGCCATCTCTGCTATGCTTAGGGCGACTCTGATAACGCGCAGGAGAATAATTTGATGTTGTCCCATGCTATAGGAAAGAGCTAAAATGAATTTGAAACCATTTGAGATTAAAATGACATAACACAGCGGTCAGTAACTATTTAGTGTAAGAGAGCCAAATGCCGAGTTTTCTGAAGCTGCGACTTTTCCAAGAGTATCAACGGCTACCAAAACCTCCCAAACATAACACAAGTTATACAATGTAATGGAAGCTTACAAGTAGGTTTCAAACAGGTAACTGGCATTTTCAATCATGCACAAGGTCTTTAAGGCCATCGAACAACACAGCATACGGGTTAATTGTAAGAGTAGGCCGATAGGCCCACATTTCGACAATTTTCATACTTTCGTTTATTTATTGCTTTCCAATTTATACGTAGTATAAGGAAAGCTTTGTGACGGTCGAAATTTTCGATTCCGAGATTTCAACGGATTTACACGTTTTAAGGTCCCAGGAACCAAAAAAAGTGGTTTTTACGAAATGTCTGTCGTCTAAAAAAATTATTTCTCAAAAACGGCTCCAACGACTTCTTTTAAATTCACATATATTGTAGTCGTTATTAATTTTAACGAAATGCGGGGGGTCGCTTGCCCCTTGATAGTTTGCTTCTGGGGGTAAAAAAATAAAAATGGCTAAATTTTAATGAAAAATGACTAAAAAATAGTTTTTCTGCGACACCTTTCTATCGATGATTTCTACCTTCAGGTATGTTTTAGGTGTTAAATTGAGTAACGAAACCGGACAGGTTGCTTTCCCAAAAAAGTATTTGGTTTTGTACAAAAAAATGTTTTTGAAAAAATGATAGAAAATTCACGCTCACGACACCCCCCCGCCCCCCCCCGAGATATCGGAAATTTAACCATAGGAAAATTATTTACCATGAAATTACTCATTTTCTCTATCTACTAATTTTGATAAATTGGAAAGCATGTTCGAGTAAACTCGGACCGGTTCTTTTATTTATAATCATAACGCAACGCCCTTTGGGGCTTACGCGTTGTATGTTTGTGTATAGTGGAATGCTGTGGTTTTGAATGGGGTTGGTATGGTGTGCGGGCTTTCTTACATTTTCGATGCAAGAAGTTTTCAGATTACGCGGACTGCAGGTTGCTGGATTTAGGGGACCGACGGGCCGGCCGCCATACCATGTTGAATCCAGCGGACCAGAGCAGGTTCAAAGATGCAGATAACTTGGTCGTGTGCACAGTGCCGGTAGGGAAACATGGTAGGACTTGTCCTGGTCACCTCCGAACTAATCGTGTGACTGCACTCTGTCTCCCAAGTGGTTCGGAATCCACTATAATCAGGAGGTCCAATGTCCTATGGGCCCACACCGTGGCCTGGGACTGTGTCCAACCATTCTAATACTAGGGTACCGATAAGAAACACTGTGTTTCCACAAGCTACGGCCAATGACACGAGCCGGGTTATAATGAGGAAAACAGCTGCAGTAACGGCTACCGACTCCTCCCATACCTAACACACTAGGTTTAACTATGGTTTGCTACAGGTTTCAAACAGATCTCTCAGCCTACCTGACCCCATCAGACGTCACCAGGGCATCTGCAATTTATTCGGGCTGGTGACTTCATGACAAGACAGCCACGATGATTTCACCAAGTCCACACAGTCATCTGCAGCAACTGCGAGTGACTCACCAGCCGTGACCACATCCGACACCATACTTCCTCTTCTCCAAAAATTTTACCTAATATAACCCTATATATCTCTAGTAAAATCTCTGGTACACATGCCTCGTTGAAGAGATCACTGCATCGCCAGTATCGCCTATGGCAACATTATCGGCAGCCGTGTTACCTGAAGGATCAGGATGATTCCATGAACGGACGCAGAGATCAATGACGGACAAATAAACGTCTGCTAGTGATACTTCTTAAGAGCAAGTCCGAACCCCCCCCCCCCCCCTACGCGTTTTTTGTTGACAAAATTTATTTTCACAGGAAATATCGATCGTAAAGCCGTGACAAACCTCCATTAAATTATCCGAAATTTTCCTCTACATTTCGATATGTGGCCTTTACTAAGACCAATTGGCCACAGTTCCCATAAGCGGCTTCTTCAAATGAATTCACTAAAACCATTTTTTTAAGTGTTTACTACCCTTATGCAGAGGTCTGTAATGGCATCGGTATCCATGCTAAATTACTTGTTCCCTCTCTCATTGTATTTGCATTTGTGTATCGAATTTGCCTCTAACTGCAACATTGTATACTGTTGTAAGGCAGACATACACGAATTGATTGATTGATTTAACTCTTTTCTAGCCCGACTACCACACCATTGTTTTTTGGTACAAATCAAATTCAATCGTTGTAGCCAGTCTGTATTAGAAAGCGGTACGTATATACACATACATATATCTTATACATCTAAAAATTAACGGAAAAACGGCTTGTCCTGATATTATTTGGCAACTCTATATTTCTTGAGATATTATATTTTGACACTTATAAGGCTTTTCTCCCTCCGATTGTCATTTAACACCGTAATAGAAGGCTGAAGGCCCCATGAGGGCATCAGTGCAGGCCAGTCATTATAAGTTGCCCTACGACCAAAAGAAGCCCTTCAAATAATTCAAATGTCATCCCTTGTGATTACTCAGATACTTAAAATATTAAATTACATTTTCTGTGAAATTTTATGAACTTGAACGCGCGGCAAATTACTCGAGTGCTTTGTTATTGGAATAACGTGATTCATACGTATACCCTGATAAAAGGAGATAAAAGGCACTGGGTTTCAAGCTCAGGATGTTGACATAGCCGTGAAATTTCCAGACAAAAAATAATTTATGATTAAATTTTTCTACACACCCGCAATTATCAGTAGTAGATTAGTGGTGTAAAATTCTTCTTCTTCATAAATGCCTCTTATACCGAAGATTGGCGATGTTCATGGCATTTGTATTTTGGAGACAACTGATCTGATCCCTAACCGATGCCTCAGGTTTTTCATACAGGATTTTTTTTTTCTGCCGGGAGCCGTCTGTCCTTCTACCTTCCCTTTGATTATTACATTCAGAATGCGATACTTTTCGTTTCTCATCACATGACCGAAGTATGTCAGTTTCCGTTTCTTGGCCGTCAGCAGCAACTCGGCTTCTGTATCCATTAACGTCAGGACCTCAGCATTAGGGACACGATCACTCCAAGATATGCGCAGCAATCGTCTGTATATCCACATTTAAAATGCCCTGAATCTGTTCCCCACAGCTTATATCAACTTCCATCCCTCCATACCATATGGAACAATTGGTGTACTATACTGCATTTATTTGTTTCAGATTTGGTCGGTCAAGGACAAAGATATGGTGATTGATTGATATGTACTTAAAGTTGTCGGTAAATTTCTTGAAAGTACCAGGGGAAATGCGACTTGAACGAGCTAGTCACACATACTTGACCAAGCCAACAACATGCAATCTTCAAAGTCTACTGACTACTATCCATTTTGTACCACTGAAGATGTCAACCGCAGCTGTTGACGAAGCGCTTGAGAGTTCGCTTTCAGATCAACCACAGCCCATTAGCCCGCTTTCCATGCTTCGGCGTCCCTGAAACCGTTTGCTCGTCAATGATACAGTTTGCTGTGTTTGTGTATTATTCTTGATAATTCTTACAATATGCCCCTGCCACCCAACTACAACGACAAGATTGACAAGAATTGATTGATTTATTAGGTCCTGGGGAAGACCGAGGAAGAGGGTGACGGATGGCACTCCGCACTAGTGAAGACGTCCAGACGCTAAGGCGCAGAGTCCACCGACCTCGCATTTGATAGTGAGACAGATATTGACGTGGTAGCAGACATTAAAGACAGTCTAAAAATGTCTGCTACCACGTCAATATCTGGATCACTATCAAATCTGCGCCTTAGGTCAGATTTATAGAAAACTGAACATAACCAGATCCATATCCTTATATCCATACCCATAACCGTGGCCGAAGAAAGTTGAAGCCTGAAACGTTGCACCCTTTTGAATACAAGTATTTCATCATTGTTTCTTATCGGCCACTTTAAGTTTTCATACAAGAGTCCATAAATTCGCTTGGTTATCTTCCGGTTTTGTTGTGGAAATAAGATAAAAATATAATTCTTTATCTTTTCATTAAACAGCTGCATGTTCCAAGCTATTTACCTTAGATAGCTCCCATTAAGTACTGGATTAAAGCTAAATTTTCCAAAGATGGTAACTAGATGGAGTTGAGAAGAAGCGGTGTCAAATGCATGTTGTAGTAATTCATAATTTCATCACATCTCACTAAATAGCCAAGTACGGCAAGGTCATTCCCATTTTACCGCACAGCGCAGAGGCCAGCGAATTTTCCTTGTGCTGCATTGGAGTATTGAAGCCAAATTGAACGATTGTTGTCAGGGCCGGATCAACCTTCTCTGGGCCCCTAGGCAATGAAATTGGTGGGCCCCCTCCCCCTCTATGGGCTCTATGCCTATAGTCTTACTAGGTAAGGTGAGAACTGAGAACTAATAATACTAAATACATAATATTTTAATGCATGATAGGGCTGCACATAATATTATTAACAAGCTGTGGGCCCTCAGTCAGCTCTGGGCCCTCAGTCAGCTCTGGGCCCTTAGGCAGTTGCCTACTGTGTCTAGTTGGTGATCCGGCACTGATTGTTGTTGTTTTTTAAATTATTTTCAGAAATGTCAGCCGACATACGCGTAGTAATAGTTGATTGGGGAATGTTTATTATTTTCGATCTATTTTGGTCAAATTAGAAACGAATTCATCACTCTCATGTATCATTCTGTGCTGGGCTTCTCACATACATGAATCATCTATATGCATGTGCAAGCACTGTTAAGAGGACATGATATGTAGAATATGAGCACCCCAAAATTTGTTGTTTTTATTGACCTTTTTATTTTTTATTTAATTAACAAAGCAAGTCATTAAAGATTTGGCTCATGGAAGTTGTAGAACAATACTTCATGCATCATATAATAGGAAATATTAAATTCTTGGTACTTTAGTTCTTCCATTACTACCAGAACAGACAGGACAGGACTAAAATATCGCGTATTCTGGGATTTTTGGAAGAATTACAAAATCGAAAAGTAAAAATACCCGATTATATGATGCACGAAGTAGTCTTCTACAACTTACTTGAGCCAAATTTTTAATAACTTGCAGAGTTAATTAAATAAAAAATGAAAAGTATTTCATTAAGGGGTGCCAATTTTCTACGTGACACATCCTCTTAAAGTGAATGTTTCTGAACAAATACTGACTTACGACTATTGACTAAGTCGATCCAGCTCTATGTTCAAGTAGGTATCCGATTCTCCATCGTTGGTGTTGCTGAGTGCTGACCAAAACGGCGAAATATTTAATATAATATAGAGCTTTGGTCAAGAAGAGGAATCCTCATCATTCCATACGCCGAGGTTACCGTGGATTTCAAATAAAATAATTATATACATGTTTTTCATCATAGCCCCCCCCCCCCCTCGTCTCATGTGCCAATAGCACATCTAGGCCATTTATTATTGACGACGTCTAGAACCTACATTGAATTGTACCCTGAGGTTACAAATGAAATAAATAAATATTATACAGTATTGTATTGGCCAACCGCCTATCAAAATTAAATGGTAAAGGTTAAGTTTAGCTACCTCTCATAAAATCACAAAATTTGGTTCTATATCGTTGATTTAGCTTGAAAGAAACCCATTTCCGAAATAATTAAAAGTCGGAAAAGTATAGTTTTTGAGTTACAGCCGAATTTAGTTCGAATTTTTGCATGGGGAGGTTTAGGAACAAATTGCTCACAAATCTTTTATGGAAGGAACATTGTCAGAGGCATGTAAATGGAGAAACTCCGAGAGAGCCCACGGGCATCCCTCATTAGTAATTGCGCCCTCAGATGACAATACTGGGCCACTGGCTCCTACTCTGGATGATCAAGGGTGCCGTTTCGAGAAGATAAACAATAAGTAATATTTGGCTTTGCTATTTCTACCAATTCTACCATTCTATGGGTGAGTTTTGTCAAATCTTGTCTGACAACAAACCTAGGCTACAATCAAAAGTTGAAAATAATTTTTATTACTTCGATTCCTGTCCAACGTGTTTTTTAACTTACCAGAACTTTATTAAATCTTTTCTCCAGCTCGGACGGATCCGATGGCATTGGTGTCTTAGACCGCATACTACTCCGAATCTGTTTCTGTGGTCCCATGGGTTCAAAAATCTGCGGACGCTGTTCGGACTTACTGCTCTGTCCGTTTCCCATGGTTCCAAGGCACTCAGAAAGACACATATAATCACTATTAACTATGAATTAATGCTACACTCAAGAAGTCTAATCAAATAATAATTAAAGGACAGGATAAACACACTCCCACTCATTATCGCGTCTCGTCAACAACTGAAATTAATCATGGCTGACAGTTGCTGTAGAATACATTTATTCGAAAAAAATTCGTTGAACCTCTAAAATAGGATGGTTTTTAAATTATAGTAAATTAAATGAAGGTTTTATTATTTAACTTTAAAGGAAAATCTTTAATTTAAATTTAAAGTGTTTTCAAGTAATGTTTCTTGTAAAATGTGGATTGTGGTCACGTGACTTGAAGCGCGTCTTCTGCTGATTGCTTATCAACAAGTTGTGTCGTGGATATTTGTTTTTAAATTTTAAAAATGTTGAAAGCTGTAATTTTAGTTGGTGGACCACAAAAAGGTATGTGATGTACCCGAATACATTATTTTCATTCAGGAACTGGACCAGAAGCTGAGAAGCTTGGTCGCAACTCGTTACGAAAGGATTGGCTGCGTCCGTAGCGTCTGGAAAGTTGTTAGCTACTAAACTAAAAATGTTATAGTATAAAATAAAGTATACTTTAAGTCATTGAAGAGCTGACGATGCCTGAAACTAAGACGACATTCCTAGGCGGTTGACTTAGTTAAGACTGGTGGAAATACTGAAATACTGAAACCCTGAAATACTGAGCTCTAGTTACTTGCCTACAGACCATGTCTGCGGCGCGGCTTCTACATATAATGTACTGCTTTGGACCTTGCGAACTCTGCTAAGTTAGCAGTGGTCATCAATACGTCGATCAGCCCCGGTTGGCGTTCAACCATAATTTTATTTAATACCTATATAAGCTGAATGTCTATACTCTATGGCATGACTGAATTAGTTGAAAGAATTATACGTGTAGGCTACTGCAAGGCATACTTCGAGGGTTCGAATCGCGCCAAGTCCATATTTTTCTAGATCCTCTAATTTCGGTAGGCTACTGCCACTAATGATGACGCCCGCAGCTTCCGAAATTTTGAAACTCACATCCAAATAGACAGATTTTTTCTGTTTCGTTATCTTACTCATCAGACCTTGAAGTTTGCCGAAACTAGTCTTACACTGTGCTTTTCCAAAATATTTTTTTTGGCAGGGACTCGCTTTCGGCCCCTGTCATTGGACATGCCTAAACCGCTATTCCCTGTGGCTGGCCTACCAATAATTCAGCATCACATCGAAGCCTGTGCCGAGGTTCCCGAGATTAAGGAGATTTTGCTTATCGGGTACTATCCAGCGACGGAGTTCGCAACATTTATTAATGAAATGACACAAGAATTTAAAATCAGCATTAGGTGAGTATGCTCTACCATAATTGTAAATAAGATCGACAGGTCTGTGCTCCATTTCTCTGCAGTACCTGGCCTATTGCTTTGTTTTATTGGGTAGACCCATATGAAATGATTATACAGTATAATTAGGGCTGTTGCGCAGATTACCATAATATGTACAGTACCTAATAGCTGATGGGCTGGATTTGAATGTCAAGCTTAACGTAATGCCAAACGTTTGCACAACATTTTCGGCAGACATAGCTTTAATGGTAAACTTCGAAGATTGCATCTCAGAGGGTCAGAAGCAACTATCAGCCCTTATGCTACTTGTCTCTATTCGACTCCAGCTTTTGTAATCTGTATGTTGTCTGCAAGGGTGCCAAGACAAGAACGCTACCACCTTGCCACTGAAGCCTACCGATCACCTAAGCTCTTTCCTATGTCCAGTTATCTAAGGATATCCAACCATAATCTTCATTCTAATGACATTTTGACTATTTCAGGTATCTTCAAGAGTTCACAGCCTTGGGAACAGCCGGCGGGATGTACCATTTCCGGGATCAAATTCGCAGTGGCAACCCGACGGCATTCTTCGTACTTAACGGCGACGTCTGCTCAGATTTTCCACTGCAGGAGATGCTGCAGGCCCACGAGAACTTCCCCCATGCTTTGGTAATTAATTAATCAATAAAACAACCGGACACGCTCAAATGGGCCCTTTGATCCTTTATTTGCAAAATGTCCAGTGTCACAGGTAATACGGATCCAAGAGCTATCATTGAGACATAAGTAGAAAAAAGAAGTGTTCCTCTACGTTACTACGTTTTGATACATATAGTAGTATATGGCCGTCGCTAGCACCTATAAGTCGCAGCTACATAAACCCTTCCCCCGGGCACCGTCGGCATTTCTTCTTCTATTATAAACAGGCTGTCTAAAAAAACAGGCGCTCCAGCCTCCAGCTTCCAACTCCAGCCTCCAACTCTAACGGTTCCTTTTTGAGAGCCCTCTCCACAGTACCGTCATGTTCCAAAACTCTTTCACGGTCTCACACGTTCGTCAGCTCTGAAACGCTATCCCAACTGCGATCGATCAGAGAATCCCTAAATTTGGCATCCTTCAGGTCAGTCTAAAATAGTACTTTAAGACGAATATATGTATGCAGATGTGACGTGTGCCTTCTTTTTCATTTCTGTTTTGGCATGATACTACAATTACACAGCTATTATGTATAGCATTATGTAATAGTGATACATGATAAATATCAACCATAATAATAAAATATAATATTGCATATAAAGGCCCTAACATCGCTGTAATATCAGGTTTTTTTTTTATATTGAATGTCACTGTGGCTTGCGGATTGATCTGAAGCCGTTCAGGTTCTGCATATTATTGACTCATTCCGCCTGCCTGAACTGTGAGGCCAAGTGCAAAAGGACAGATTCTATGCAGCAGATCTGCTGGGAGATCTGTCGAGGTACAAAGGCAATGGAGCAAGTTGTTCGCGGTCTGCTGTATAGAATCTGCCTAGGTCTCTTAATTATATTGTGCTCGTTATAGGGCACGTTAATGGTTACCGAAGCTACACGACCACAGTCGCTTAACTACGGCTGCGTAGTTCAGAACAGAGCGACATGCGAAGTGAGCCATTATGTGGAGAAGCCCAGTACGTTTGTCTCCACACTCATTAACTGCGGCGTCTACATTTTCTCCATGGACATATTCCTGATTATGGCCGCAGCGTTCGACAGTAAACAGCAAATATACTACAGGTAAATCTTATACATACACAGATTTATCATGTCCAGAAATAGGGAATCGAGAAAAATCTGGGCTGACCAGTAATCACCACTTTTCTGGGGCACTGCACTGCACTAGTTTCACTTTATTCTCGGTGTGATGCTCATCGGCGAGCTGGAAGTAATCTTCAACCTAGGTCAATTTAATGTTAATGTGCAATTTATGATGATGATGATGATCAAGTAAGGATGGCTCCAGCCGCGTATATATTATAGGACCATCAACAGATATGATGCCAATACGATGGCGCTTACAGTATATAAGTTTAAAGCTAAAGCTAAGCACCTTAGCCGCTCTTCTCTCGTCCATCCTCTGTACATGACTGTACCATCGAAGTTTTTCAGTTACAAAATTTGGTCTATTGTCTATGGAATTTAATTTCAGTGACCTGAATAACGGAAATGGAAATAGAAGTTCAATTATTAACCTTGAGACTGATGTCCTCCTTCCACTTGCTGGCTCGGAAAGACTTTTTGCCTTTCAGGTAAGGTAACATTTGTTATTAACTTATTATATTTTGAAACCTATTGAAAGCCATTGGCCATAGCTTGTTCGGAAACACAATCCTTCATTAGAGGAAGACATGAAAAATAGACCGAAATTGGCTATTGGTTGAGAAAATACCCATTGAGAGAGGGAAAGCAGGGGACTGTCTTCTTCTTTAAATGTCTCTTCTATCTGTCGTATGATTCCTCAGATTCAGAGGTCAGGGTGAATCTGAGGTACCATATAGCATTTGCTATATAAAGTAAAATGAACATACCCTACAAAGAAGAAGACGGGTTGATGTATATTGATCATGTATTCGAAACTACAGGTTCAGGCCAGCTTCTCCGCCCTCCGGGCTGGCGTGGCCCTCCGGGCCTGATGTCGACCTTCCTTCCCTGACTCCCCGCTGTACAATACTAACCAACTAGGTTCTCATTGTCAGCGGTCGTCAGCAGGTTCAACACCCCAGGCCCCAAAGCAGGTCAAGCCTTCCAGAGGCGTACCACTGCCAATATGATTATCACATGTTTTTTATTTCTATTAATTTATACTACATATCGAAGAATGTCGATCATCATGGCAATTTGGAATAAGTATATGAGACCCTCGCAACGGCTCCCTTAGGTAGTAGTAGTAGTAGTAGTATGGTTGGATACAGTCCCAGGCCACGGACCTCCTGATTATAGTGGATTCCCAACCACTTGGGAAACACAGTGAAGTCACACGATTAGTTCGGAGGTGACCAGGACAAGTCCTACCATGTTTCCCTACCGGCACTGTGCACACTACCAAGTTATCTGCATTTTTGAACCTGCTCTGGTCCGCTGGATTCAACTTGGTAAGGCGGCCGGCCTCCCTTAGGTAGGTAAACAACTCAAGAAACTAGAAGCATTTGAGATGTGGTGTTATCGTCGCATGCTACGAATAACTTGGCAAGCCCATGTTACAAATGAGGACGTTCTAACCAGAGTAAGCGAAACAAAAACTCTCCTTTCATCTATAAGTAAAAGAAGAGCTCACTGAATTGGAAATTTGCTTCGACACGAAAACTTCATAAGCTGCATCATAGAGGGAACAATAGAAAGCGTCAACAGACCTGGGCGCCCAAGAAACGAGTATCTGCAGCAAGTGATGGAGGATGTAGGGGCAAAGTCATACGTGGAGCTGAAGAGGGCGTGCCTGAATCGAGGGGAGTGGAGGCATCGAAGTCACATGTTGCTGCCAACCAGCCATTTGGCTGTAACTTGAAGAAGAGAAGAGGTAGGTAAAGGTAATAAGGTCCCCGGTTCCTGCCGAGGGCTGTGAGCGTTGCTTTCTTCAGGACCACCACCGGCCACGACTGCCCTTCCCACCTGCATCGCATCGGGGTCCTTGCTTCGGACATAGCTGTCCCCTGCGTAAAGAAGGCGAAATGCACGCAGAACATCTACTCGAGTGCCCAGCCCTGGTGGAAGACGGGGAAGACCAAACTGGCGACATCTTCCAGGAGACAGCAAGGAGATACTGGTCAGTGCGTCACCAAATGGCTACCCTGCCAAGGGTGGGCGTTGGCTAGTAAGTAGTAAGTATGTAATAAGGTCACACCACGTATTCTTCTTCTTTCTTTAAATGCCTCTTCTATAGAAGGTTGGTAATAGTCATCTTGGCAATTTGGGCTTTGGAGACTGCTGCACTGAAAAGGGAAGTTGTGGCAGTAAGAAACGGAAACAAACATACTTGGACCATATGATGAGGAACGAAACGTATCGCCTTCTGTATGAATAATCCAAAGAAAGATAGAAGGACAGAGGGCCCCCGGCAGAAGAACATCCTGGTTGAAAAACCTGAGACAGTGGTTCGGCAAGAGCACGACTTCCCTTTTCAAAGCAGCAGTCTCCATTGTAGTAACTGCCATGATTATCGCCAATCTTCGATAGAAGGGGCATTTAAAGAAGAAGTACGTACGCATTCAAAATCCTTTCATATTCTCCATTAATTCTTCCAGACAAACAACTGGTGGTCGCAGCTTAAGACGGGTGGCAGTGCTATTTACGCCAACAAGCACTACCTGGAGCTCTACCGGAAACGGGCTACTAACAGACTTGCCACTTCCGCTACCTGCACAATAATCGGTGACGTTTACATCCATCCGTCCGCCACTGTCGATTCCACATGCGTGGTAAGTTATTCATGCGATACGTCAACTCATTGGCTTAGCTAGTGCAACTATTGACTTGGAGCAACTTGTCACATAATAAGCCACTTGGTCACTTTGCATCCTCCTGCCAAGATATGTGGTCTTAAGAGCAAATCTGAGTGCTCCCACTACACGATTTTCTGTACCAACTCGATTTGGGCAGGAAATATTGATCGCAGAGGCGCCAAAAGGCTTTCTTATGTAGTTTCAATCTATAAATTGGTTTGCAGCAAATAGTTCAGTCTCCTTCTCCACCCTTGTCTTTCTTTTAGTACAAGCATTGAATATATATATTCAATGGTACAAGGTAGGTGTCATGGCATCATCTAGGTACTCCCTCCGTCGTCAACTTGAATTGGTGCCTGTGACCATTCCCTTGAGGAGTCCTTCAGAAATAAGTCCTAATTACGCCAATGAATTTAATACAATGACTGTTACCTTTAGATTGGTGTGCCACCCTCACATGCTTTGGCTTCAGGTGGCACAACTTTCTAATTCACGTTGTCCCAATTTTTATTTTTATTTTTATAAATAGCCAACACGTATTTTCTATCCATCTATCTGATACATTGCTTGGTACTCTTTTGGGGATACATTTGGTTAGTAAGTAGGCTATTCATTATATTCCAGTATATTTTCAAGAATACAATTTTATACATGATATTTTATTTTTATTTTTATTATCTACCGCAAGGTGACGCCTGTTTTTACATCTGGTTATAAAATAAATGTGAAATATATACAAGCAAGTAAAATACAAATTAAACAATAGGAAATAAAATAAAATAGAACATTGTCTTTCATAAAAGGAAATTGTCTCATACGTGAATTACTTGTTGAACTATAATTGATTGATTGGCAGTTGGGACCAAACGTCAGTGTCGGCCAGGATGCAATCATAGGCGCAGGTACTCGGATACGGGAGAGCATAATCCTCGCAGGGGCGACGCTAGACGAACACTGTCTGATACTGCACAGCATAATAGGGCGCCACAGTGACGTAGGACGGTGGTCTAGGGTGGAGGGAACCCCATGTGACCCCAACCCCAATAAGCCCTTCGCCAAAATGGACAACCCGCCCCTGTTTAACAATTCCGGCCGGCTGAATCCGTCGATTACAATACTAGGTAAGTTTAATCTACTAGTATTAGCAAGTGAAAAGGAGTCCTGTGCTAGAGGGTAGTGGGTGCCCTATGTGATGAAGCAGTAAAATCCGGGGTGATAGGCCGTGGTTGTTCTGAAAGCGTACTTCCAAACCTTCCGTCAACATCTACTGTCGACATCTTCAGGGGAACTGCGTAGATTGTATCTCGGAGGCTCAGCAGCAACTTTTGCTGGAGATGTTGACGGAAGTACGCTTTCAGAACGACCACGGCCTATCTATTTCTACTGCTTCATCACGTAGTTCCGGCCGTGAAAGCCTTTGGAATTGTAGAGGGTGCCCTATGTTTCGCCAAGTGGTTTGGTAGGTTGTTCGACGTCGTCATGATAGTTGACATGATAAGACATGAACTCCTAAACACCATATTAGAAGGTACCATTGAGGGAAGCAATGTCGGAGGTTGACTAATGAGGATGTGAGCGGAAGACTTCAAGCAAGCGGTACCAACTTGGAACTTGGGAAAGCGGCTCGGGACAGAGAAGAATGCAGAAGAGGATGGTAAGAATTCCTGGAAACCAATCGATGGATTGAAAGAAAAAACATGAGACAACGAAAACTGTTGTATAAAAAATGTCGCTTAATCTACTACAGCTTTCATAAATTATCTAATATTCGTTGTGGGTTTTTCTATTTTCCAGGTTGTGCCGTGAAAATTCCGGCAGAAGTGATTCTTCTCAACTCTATTGTCCTGCCAAACAAGGAACTTACGCGGAGCATCAAAAATGAAATTGTGCTATAACCAGTTTTTTTTTTTCAAATGTGAATTCTTGTAGCCTACTTGATGATTGTTCATGCTGTGAAAATTTATAATCCAAGCTGTTTGCTTGTACATAATTAAATGGAAATCAATGAGCGACTTCGGTGGCAAGGTGGTAGCGTGCTTGTACTTGTGCGAGTCTCTACACACCTTGCGGTCGGAGACGTGTCGTAACTCCATACACGTACCAATTAGGTGACTTAGTGAGGCTATTGAAGAGGTTAATCGGATACCTACACTCATTAAATTGTTTGTACGCGATTTAAACTTTTTAAACAAAGAAAAACAAGAAAAAAAAAACACGAAATCAGAAGGAATGCTACTCTACGTTTGTATCCCGTACGATGTCGTATAATTATTAGCTGCTATATACAGTATGTAGCCGTCTCTACCACCATTTGACCAAACAATTTGATTTTGTTTAAAAAACAAACGGTGAATGCCTAACAGGGTGTCCCATTTGCTATTTGAGGTAATATCATTAGTACGTATGTGTAATTTTGTGTTTTATTGAATATATTCTAAAGTTATGTTATTTCTCGGTTTGATTAATTAGTGAGGATGCTGGCCGAACACATATGCCACCCCTGGATGACCCCGAATTGGGTTGGTTTATATTTTTTACTTAAGTTAATACTTAAAGTTAGAAAGATTAATTTTGGTCCACTCAATTCAAATCAAATTCAAATCAAATCAAATTTTATTAAATCAAATCAAAACAACATTTACAATATTAAAAAAAATGGAAGCAGAGGATTATTTCATACACCCTATTATAAGGTGTTTTTCATTTTTGTTGGTATAATTTTCCCATGAATTCGATAATTCGTTAAATTTTTGTCGCTTATCAGTTTCACGGAAAACCCCCTTGACCAAAACTAAATAAATCGTCATAGTACTATGCATGAAATAGTTCTCTATCAATGGAGTGGACCAAATATTTATAACTTTAAGAATTTACTTCAATAAATAATGTAAATCAACTAATTTTAGGGTGATCCAGGGGCGGCCAATGTGTACGGCCACTGGCCAGCTTCCTCTTAAGGATTAAAGGCATCCTGTCAGGACATGCAGAGTAGTGGTACAGACTTCAACATTCACCCGAGACGTTGTTGGTTCGAGTCCCACACTTGCTACATTTTAAATAAATAAATAAGGACTTTTTTGTTCTATTACTAAGCCAACCTAACGGAGTTAGGGCTATAAAGCCCTCTCTTACACTCAACTAAGAAAGCCCGGGACCGCCTGCTTTACATGCCCTCCGAAGCATGGCCAGAAAATGTAGGAAGTGTAGGACTCGAACCAACAATCTTTCGGGTGAAAGTCAGAGTCCATACCACTACTCTACATGTCCTACATGCTTCGGAGGGCATGCAAAGCAGGCGGTCCCGAGTCATTTTAGTTGAGTGTAAGAGAGGGCTTTATAGCCCTAACTCTACTTGGTTGGCTTAGTAATACAATAGAACCAAAAAAGTGAATATTTATTTATATATTGTATTGTGTATTCTATTGTATGGTAACATTAGGTTTTCAAAAATTATACCATTAAATATGATTTTTTAGACTCCCCAGGCCAGGAGTTATATTCTCTTAACAACTGATTATACTAGGCCCATACTGTCAATCTTCTGTTTTGCCTGCAGTTTTAACGAGTAGATCACCAGCATGGCTTGCAGAAATGCAGCATATACCTGGAAAACATGATCAGAATTATAGTAAATTATATTGATCAATGGAATAGGATACTATGCACAAAATTAGGACTATTTATATACTGTTATATATTCTCACTGTCGTATGATTCCTCCCACTCCCCCAGAGGTCAGGGTGAATCTGAGGTATAATAACACATAAATATACTATACAAGTCAGGACCTGTAGAGTAGTGGTGAAGACTCCGACTTTCACCCGAACGGTTGTTGGTTTGAATCCCACACTGGCTACATTTTCTGGTCATGCTTCGGAGGGCATATAAAGCGGGCGGTCCCGGGCCTTTATATTTGAGTGTAAGAGAGGGCTTTATAGCCCTAACTCCGCTAGGTTGGCTTAGTAATAGAACAAAAGAAGTACTTATTTTCACAACTGCGTGGATGTATTTGAAACGGCAGGCGCAGGCCAATTCTCCGCCCTCCGAGCTCCGGATTACTTTCGTCCCTCCGAGCTCCGGATTACTTTCGTCCCTCTGAGCCTCCACTCTCCTGTCCTGCGTCCTTTCCTGGTGCCCCGGCCACAGAAGCCTGCTTCTTTTGTACTCCACTACGACGGTTGGTTCACCTTATATACGGTTTGTAACTCGTACATCTCCCTGTTTGTCCTAACCATCCATAAACCGTTCTCGACGTTTTCCTCATCACTCGCCTCTCCCAGGTGCTTAAGAGGTTCTCTTCTTTCCTGGTTAGGCTAGGACCAAAGTTCAACACTTACCAGAAAAATTGACCCTCTGTCCAAGGCGAAACTTCCTGCCAACTCAATACTTGGCTCGCAGTCGACCAGAGTTTTTTCAAACCAGTCAAGCTCTTGACGGTTCTTACCATCCGTCAGTTTTTTCTTCCTTCGCATCAATATAATCTCTTTTTGCATTAATGATGCCACCTACAAACAAAAATACTATTATTCTTGTCATTTACCTGCAAAAATATTGGTATGCAATTGTGCAATAACAGGTCTCTCCAAAAATTACGCAATTACCGTAATGCAAATGGTTCTTTCAGAAAGGAATACATATAACAACGTCAGATTCCAGCCAAATGCTCCGTTTCGGAATCGGGCAGAATCGGTGAGATGGATTCGACACGAGAATGACCCGATTTTACTAGGAATAGGACCCGATGTACCTATATGTAAGCTTATGTTGAGGGACCAGATTTAAACTGGATCTGAGATCTGACATCATATTTTGCTTATAGGTTCGTTAAGAGGACTGGGTCTGTGAAGAATTAACTACGGAAGTAAGATTTAGCCTACTTATGGGTCGTACGACAAATTAATAAAAGCCTTCTTCCCGTGATGATGAGTGAGGGTGCCCAAGGCCGTAGCCAAGGGGGGGGGGGTTCATGGGGGTTCAACCCCCCCCCCCCCGAAATGAAATGGCTTGATACTAGATAGAATCGGATTTTGAGAGGAAAAATAAAAACCACTATGTAATATCCAATGAAATTTCTGAACACCCCGAAAAATCCTGGCTGTGGCCTTGAGTGTGCCCCCCCCCCCACCCCTCAGTCTTCTTAAGGATCACTTTCAGCAAATGATGTCACATCCGATATTACCCGGTTATACTATATGGCGCAGGTGTGTTGTTTATAATCAATCTACAGCCTGGTACACGACGATTTGCACGTCGGCGATTCGCAGAGCAAACGGGTTGGCAATGGGGTTCATTTGTAGCGTCATTTTGTAGATGGCAGCACCAGTTGCAATGGTATCAAAGCGTTGATTTTTCCATAAGCCTCAATACTATTTTAAAATGATTTTTAATTACGTATTATTTTAAAGTGATATTTTTCTATAAATCATGGAGAATATATATATTAAATTATATGCAGCGAAATAAGGTCCAGGCATAGTAAAAATAATATAAAAAATATTAAAAGAATTAATTAGATGCTAAGAGCTTAGTTTTCACATGCAAACGGCGGCCATTTTGAATAATATGGATATCGGTTTGTCGTCAGCGAACCTAGTGACCAAAACTGTCCCTACAGAACCCCATTACTTGGTTACTATGACCACAGAGGTGAAGACGCGAAAATCCCTAATCTAAGGTAACGGACCAAAAGGTGACACCATGCATAAAGGTGACACTTTATCATAAACTTTTATTTATTAAGAACTGTAATATATTTTCGCGGTTTTTTTTAAATTTGAACTTAGAATTCAAAGTTTGTTTACCTAGAAATCCATGCGCTATTCTTGTTCCACGAAAAACATGGCCGCCACTGACATGTTTGTTTACGCTTGTTGACGATTGCCAATTTATTCCGAGTTTATAATGGATTTGCTTAAGCACGGTAAGTAGCAAATTAAGGTTTCATGTTTCTAACCATGGTTTTTTATTGTGTCTGAAGCGTTTATTTTCCTTGTTATACTCTTAAAAAAGGCGTCAAAACTAAAATTGACCTGAAGATTGGTTTTATAGCCAACTGCTGGGGGTGTCACCTTTACGCACGGTTATTTCTTAAAATTCCTTAACCTGACACCCTGTCATCTTCAGGAGAAAATGCCTAAAATAATGATTTGGTGTAATTTGGACTGGGACTTTAATGATAAATATTATTATATGCTCGGCCTGGCAATATTCGATCGGGAACCTTAAGCTGACATGGGGGTGTCATCTTTGGGTATAAGTGTGTCATCTTAACGCATTTCTATTTTTTAGGGCAAAAGAAAAGAAAAAACCTGCTCTATACGGAGGAAAAAATGCGTCAAGCCCTTATTGATGCAAGAAACGGGATTTCCATAAAAAAGGCAGCAAAAAACAATGGGGTTCCACGGATCACCTTGTTGTATAAATTGAAAGGAAAAAATCCGGAGGGGAGAAGAATTGGAGCACCAACAGTTTTTAGTGCGGAGGAAGA
The DNA here is from genome assembly GCA_963971405.1 of Psococerastis gibbosa. Classification (NCBI taxonomy): domain Eukaryota; kingdom Metazoa; phylum Arthropoda; class Insecta; order Psocodea; family Psocidae; genus Psococerastis; species Psococerastis gibbosa. The sequence goes on along the minus strand of OZ020489.1, from coordinate 43,727,616 downwards.
GGACATATTAGTGCAATGGGTGCTTGGGATGTCGGCAAGAGGTTTCCCTGTTTCTAAGGAGCTGTTCATATCCAGTGTAAAGAAAGTGGCTCGTAAATTGGAAAAAGATGCATTTCAAACAAAGGAGCCCAGCAACAAATGGTTTTATGGATTCATGGGAAGGCACAAGGAACTATCAAGCCGTGTTGCACAAAACCTAACCAAAAGTAGGGCTTCGGTTTCAATGGAGGAATTAAGGAACTGGAGCGTTCAGGTGAAAAAGTGTCTTGAAGAAAAGGGGGTGTTTGATGTTCTAGAAAGTCCTGCAAGAGTCTTTAACGCTGACGAAACGGCCTTTTTTTTAAATCCTAAGGGCGGTAAAGTACTGGCTACAAAAGGGCAGCGTGCAGTCTACCAAAAATCTGGAGATAATGAGAAGGCATGCATAACGGTCTTAGTTAATGGCAATGCCAATGGAGACATGGCCCCCCCAATGATTGTGTTGAAGTACCAGAGGGTGCCAGGGGAAATCGAGGAGAGTTTGCCTCGAGGATGGGCAAGAGGGAAGTCAGACCGAGGATGGATGACCCAAGAACTTTGGTTTGAATACATAGCAAATGTATTTAATCCCTGGTTAGATCGCGAAGGGATCACTAAGCCTGTTATTCTATTTGTTGACGGACATTCTTCTCACATATCAATTGAAGTGAGTGACTTTTGCATGACACATGGAATTGAACTTATTGCCTTGTTCCCAAATTCTACGCATATTTTGCAGCCGATGGATGTAGCCGTTTTTAGAAATCTTAAAAGAGAATGGAAAGATGCTGTTCAAGATTGGCGGCTTGCAAATGATAATTGTGAATTGAAGAAAAAAGACTTTTGTAAGGTGCTCAAAGCAGTGTTAGAAAAATGTTTCACACAAAAAACATTGGCCAATGGATTCAAAGCTTGCGGTTTAGTGCCTTTCGACATTGAGGCCGTTAGAATGCCATCATTCGATCAACCAACTGCAACTCAACATGTTAATGGCGCAATTACTCAGGAACTACCGAAACAATTTCTTGCCTGGCTTAAAGGGCTTATTGGTGACGTAGAGAACGCAGATCCTGCACTCATAGACCTGTGGTGCAGAGCGAATGCACAATTTGCGAACAGTGTCAACAAAGATGCGCCTCTTCCCAATGCAGCTACTCCATCCGGCCCTAAGGAGGCAGATGCGAATGCTGCTACTGAGGAGATGTTTACCGATGACTTTTCCTTGTTGTTTGAGAATGATGCAATGGAAAGTTTTATTGATGTGGTTAACGACCCTTTACTTGATGAAACTAGTTCCACAAAGAACCAACGTGAAGAGCCCGGTGTGGAAGACACCCCTACAAAACAAGCTATCTCTACTTCCGGTAACAATTCCGTACAATTGCCATCAGTTCATCCGCCTTGGCCGGTGTCGCCGTACAAATTAAGTTTTATTGATAAGGTTAACGACCCTTTACTTGATGAAACTGGTTCCACTAAGGACCAACGTGAAGAGCCAGGTGTGGAAGACACCTCTACAAAACAAGCTATCTCTACTTCCGGTAACAACTCCGTACAATTGCAATCATTTCATCCGCCTTGGCTGGTGTCGCCATACAAATCATGCTTAATATGGCCAAGAGCAGACCCAAAGACAGGGAAAATGAAAGTACCCAAAGATGGGGTCCCCCCGGTAATTACATCGGATCTGTTCCATATGCATGCAAATGCAAAGGCGGCTCAAGCAAAGAAGGTAAAAGAGGATATAGAGAGAAAAAAACAAGAACGTTTAAAGAAGAAGAGGAAGATGGAAGAAGACAAAGAGAAGAAGAAGCAAGAGCGTTTGGAGAAAAAAAAGAAGAAGAAGGCAGACGACATGTTAAAGAAAAAAGCTGAAAGGGCGCTTTACACAAAGCGGCCAAAACGTACGAAGAAAAAGACTCCATTTAAAGATTTCATCTTGGTAAAATTTGTAACCGAAGAAGACCAGAGGGAGAAATTTTACGTTGGTGAAATAAATGGAGAGGCAAAAGAAGCAGGGGTGGACGTTCTGTTTTTTCGAAAAAAAACCGGGAAAATAGGAACTTTTTTTAGTTTCCCCGAAGTGAGGGATGAGGGGTTTGTGGAATATTATAATATAATTGCTAGATTGTCGGAGTATAATATGAACAGGGACAGCTACGTTTTCCCCAATCTGGGCAATTTTGTCGACTTAAATAAGGTACATTAAATTAATATAATTTAAACACCAAAAAATGTATTATTTTCTGATTTTTGTGCTATGTCACCTTTAGGTCTTTAAGTGTCATCTTTAAGTCGCAGGCGAAAATTTGGTGTCATCTTTAGGAGACAGAACATGGGAAATTAAAAAAATTAATGACATCAAATATTTAATCATATTATGAGCTTTATTGTATTAGGAAGCTGCTAGATGAACCAATTAATCAAATTTTACCATTGGTAGAGTTCTGACTTTCACTACTCAACAGTAGGAAGTAACAATATAAAGAAAAAAGCTTAAGGGTGTCACCTTTTGGTCCGTTACCTTATACCTCCTCGTGGTGAAGATGGATGCGAGTAATTTAACAACAGGTCATGACTACCTTCAAAAACATTTTCACCGTAGCAGTGGAACCTTTCAGCTCTCTGTGTGCGACCGACACCCGGGAAGAAATGGGCAGAAAACCCATTAAGACGTGCCCAGCTCTCGTCAATACCAGAGGTTCACCAGATTATGTGTTGTAGCCTATTGGGCTGCAAGGAAGGTGATGACGGAAGCAGCTGACGCTATATGGAGCAATTGAAAAAAAAAAAGGAAAACGGCATGAGGATGCACAAGACAATCGGAAACCACTCCGTTACAATTCTCTAGTACGGTATAGTCACCATCACTGCAACTGCCATGATGTGGTTCGCCAATCTTCGATAGGAGAGGCATTATAGAAGGAGAAGCATTGGTTATGGTGCCAAAAGAAATACATTTCTGAACGCATTTCCTCTCTGGTTCGGATGCGTGTCGACTGGAAACCCGTGGACCAACGTTATATAGGTCCTCAGTATCAAGCTAGTGACAGAAATCTACTGAAGCTCTGGGGTTTTGTACCAATCTATTTACTCCCATAAAAATTTTTTTGCAGGCGTTCAAAAAGTCCGTCTGTACCGATCCCAGCCTATAGGCCAGTAGATTTATGACAGATAAAGTAGGCCTAGCTCAATACAAACCGTTGAATTCGTTTTCTCACAAGCTTCCGGTATTAGAACAGACATTAGTGTAGTCATGATACCGAGCTCTAGCGTCAAGAATACATCCCTGGTGCCAATGATCAAATAGAACCAACAGGTCATACTCAGATAGTATCCACACAGGACAAATATCACGAGGGTCGATCCAAAAATACTGCTAGCAGCTGAAGTCAGCTCGCTTAGCTCGCCCCATAGCCGGTGATACACGATTATACTGCGTGTTGAACCGTCACAGCCCTACAAAAAAGAATAACAATTTTAAACTGAGTTAAGAATGAATTCCCCGTGGAACGACAATCAATTTTGGCCGGCGATACACTGTCCTGATTTGCCGAAATGGGAGATGCTTTGTCCGTGGGCTATTCGATTTATTGTAAGAAAAGAGACTTATCTGGCGATGTAACGCCCGATATTTCAATTTTGGCGAAGTACTGGCCAGCGAGGTAATGCCCGGCGAGGAAATGTCGCAGTCGCCTCTTGAGGGTCTTCACCTGAGGGAGGACTCTATAAGAGGAACATTTTTACTTTTATGTTTGTGCAATTTTACCTTAAATGACAGGCGCAAGTCTTCTCCAGCGTCTCGAATCCCTTTCAACACCCACAACGTCGCTCCCAAGAGCCCATCCGTTAATACGAAAAAGTAAGCAACTACAATGTAAAATGGTGCGTAAAACGATTTATCTAATGCGTAGACGTCTCTCATTTTGTAGAATACAATGAATACCGAGCCACCGGCCAACAGGGTACTTTTAAGTACGGATTGCACTACGTAGGCCAGTTGTAGTATCTTGTTGCCCCCGCTTAAATATCTGCCTGAGATGAATTGGTGTGCTTCCTTTAAAAAAAATTATAATAATAATAGTTTAATTCCCAAAATAAATTCAGTTACATAGAAATAGTAAATTGTGTTTATTTTTCTTCTTCTTTGGACCCTTGCCATTGTGATTGTGCAGCAATTTTGCATGTGGAGGCAAAGGCCAGACATGTAGAGTAGTGGTACGGACTCTGACTTTCTCCTGAAAGGTTGCTGGTTCGAGTCCCACACTGACTACATTTTCTGGCCATGCTTCGGAGGGCATGTAAAGCAGGCGGTCCCGGGTCTCCCTAGTTGAGTGTAAGAGAGGGCTTTATAGCCCTAACTCCGCTAGGTTGGCTTAGTAATAGAACAAAAAAGAGTCCTTATTTAAAGTGCAAATAAACGTGCAAATAGGTAGGCTACAATCCACTGACCTATATACGATAACTATGTATAGCCTATATGTGGTAGAGTCGGGAAGACTACAAATCAAAAAGAAAGTAGGCCTACCTACAAATAAAAAACCTGCCGCGTCGTTATAATGGCAAAAATAACATGGTAAAATAATTGCATGTTGCATACATAAAATGAAAGTCCTTAAAATATTCGGTCATTAATTAATTTAGGAAAATATAACGGAGACGTTTGAGCAAATATAATCTCCAAACGTTCAGGCAGACTCTCAAGTAGTTGGGTGTGCCAATTAAATGTCAGACAATGGGGTTCATTTATTGTGGCGTCATTTTGTAGAAGGCAGCACCAGCTGCAATGATATCAAAGCGTTGATTTTTCCATAAGCCTCAATACTATTTTAAAATGATTTTTAATTGCGTATTATTTTAAATAAGTGATATATTTTTCTATAAATCATGGAGAATATATATATTAAATTATATGCAGAGAAATAAGGTCCAGGCATAAGCCTAGTAAAAATATTATAAAAAATATTAAAAGAATTGATTAGATGCTAATAAGAGCTTAGTTTTCGCATGCAAACGGCGGCCATTTTGAATAATATGGATATCGGTTTGTCGTCAGCGAACCTATTGACCAAAACTGTCCCTACAGAACCTCATTGAAGTAATAAGGTTCGCGTAATTAAGCACTCGATATTAACATTTCCATGATCAGTGTATTGCTGTACACACACTCCTACTCCTCTCCTAACAGTCCTCAACGCTCTTCTCTTGTACCACGCAAGGGTACCAACTTATATCCATTCAGCACTAACCTACTTTGAGTTCATACACACTACATGCCACACTCATACTATACCACACAATAACAATATATATAATACAAGGGCTTTCATTAATTTATGTGTAACTTTTTACAATGTTGGAAAATTCGGTTGGCAAGCGTACCTTACAAGTCAGGTTCACGATAACTCCATGAAAAAATTACAAATTCACTGTAGGTCTAGCACCAGTCAAGCATATATCCAATGCAAGTAGTAGTAGTAGTATGGTTGGACACAGTCCCAGGCCACGGCGTGGGCCCATAGGACAGAGGACCTCCTGATTATAATAATAATAATAATAATAATAGCGTCTATTGCAACCAACAGACAGCTCCAATATAGGTTACAATTAATCTTATAATCTAACATTTAATCAATTATGGCTAACAACATTGTCTTAAATACACTCAGAGAGGTTCCAAAAGGGTCAATTTCTATAAACGTGTCTATAGCAGCCTAAGAATTCTGCCTAGTTGAGGCTCGTCATTATAGTGGATTCCGAACCACTTGGGTACCACAGTGAAGTCACACGATTAGTTCGGAGATGACCAGGACAAGTCCTACCATGTTTCCCTACCGGCACTGTGCACACTACCAAGTTATCTGCATCTTTGAACCTGCTCTGGTCAGTGGCGGCGCTATAAATTTTAAGACGGGGGCCATGGGGGGGGGGGGGCATGACTTCTATCTGGGGGGGCCAAAAAAAAAACATTTTTCATTGGAAGTGGGAATAATGAAAGTAAGTAAAATGTAACCATTACTAAAATTCTGCTAGGCCTAGATATAACATGTAAAATATCTCATAAGGGGGGGGCCCAGGGGGGGCCAGAGAAACTTTCGGGGGGGGGGGGGCAGGCCCCCCCGGGCACCCCCGTAGCGCCGCCACTGGCTCTGGTTCGCTGGATTCAACTTGGTAAGGCGGCCGGCTTATCCAATGCAAAGGCACATCCTTAATCTGTGCTGATTGTATACCTGCTGCGTAACTTTCAGTTTGGGTTCATAAATGGTAGGCCTACATACTAAATTAACGGTTACAAACACAGCTTTCATTTGATGTGTATACTTGGTCTTGACATAAATAAATTAATAAATAAGGACTTTTTTGTTCTATTACTAAGCCAACCTGGCGGACCCCGCCTAAGTCTTGAATGTCTGCTACCACGGGGTTGAACCCCAAAGCCCCCCTTTTTCGATGATAATTGCCTCCGAATTCGTTCAATCGCCTTAAACTGCAAACTATACTTGTATACAAGCAAAACTGCTGTGCTTACCTGATACGATTCCCAAGCGTTTATGAACTGAACCACATTAGTGCTATTAAATAGCATAGTTATCCCAGCAATAGGTGTAGTTACAACTATGGCCATATAGAAGTAAAGAATAAATTCTTGTTCGAGGTTAATTTTGCCGCCATTTTGAATCGTTCTGATAGTTACTCCACACCAGACGGAGAGCGAAGTCACAATCGCTATGATTCCTCCGCTTACTACGGTTCGCAGTGATGTCCATGAAAATAGCAAGCGTCCTAAAGCAAGTAGAAGAAGTAGAAGGAATTCTCTCCTACTTTTTGATTCAAAGTACAATAAACCGTGGTTCTAATAAGCGAAGTCTACTGTGTACTCGTATAACCACCGTGGTAACACCGTTTTGGTCACGGTTTCTGAAGGCGTGAAATAAATGTACAGTGTTATAGGTTTAGGTCCACGCCTTCATCATAGCTCATACACGTTGTCAGCGCGGCCTATGCATACTACAATATAACGTATACGATATCACTGAATACATAATATATATTGAATATATAATATATAATATATAATATATATATATACAATACAATAAAACAATAAATTTTTATTGCCATAAATAGTCAAGTTACAGTAATCGTAATATGCTGCAGTAGGCCCTATATAAAATGTAATTGGTTTTAATCGAAATTATAGAGGATATGAAAAAAACTGAACTTGGCGGGATTCGAACCCACGATCTACGACTATATCCGGTGCGGTGTCGATGTCACAAAAAAATTGCAAGATGAAGCTAATTATTATTATTATTATTATTGTATTGAATTATATTATTGTTATTATTAAACAATAAAAAATAAAAAGAACAAAACATATTAAAACATAGGGCATAACATTACATTGCAATAATTAGGTATTTGATTATTCGGATTTCATTGTAAGAATGGGCAGCAGCCTACAAGTATAATAACGCTGGTTTAAGAACTTTTTGACATTTTCACTATCTTTGCCACATGGATATCACTCTGAATGAAAATTAATTAAAAACATTTACGAATCATAATGTCTTCCATGATAGGCCTAGGGGGGGGGGGTGCTATTTTGTTTGGGCCTATATATTTTACAAGAAATTTGACTTTGTAGAAGCCCGACAGCTTAGGAAAGTATATTATTTATAATTTATGTGACGTACCGTATACGATCGAATACTATAAGACCCTATCATGTTACTCGTACAATCGTGTCTCCGAGAGTTAATATGAAAAGTTGCTTACAATGTAACTGAAACTTCATTCAAAATTTCTTACCTTCATTATCCTCGGTTACTGGTAGGCATCCAAAGAACTTCAGGTATTTAATAACGTAAATGATATAATCAAAAATTAGGTTAAAATTCATGTTTTAGGATATAATTATCTGAAAAAAATCAATAGGTACATAGTAAGCCTATAACAGCATTTTATAATTTTGTATCGTATGTATAGGTTCCACTGCATTTTTCCAACTTAACTGTATAGGCACGACAAAATTTCTAACCTACTGTAGGCCTACATACATTTAACGAAATGTAGAAATAACAAGACAACACAACTTGTTTCTACCTATTGAAAGCATGAATGAGGATTGAGGACGACTTTGATTGGAATACGGAAGGGTAGTAACCGCGTGTTTACCTCTGGGTGGTGATAAGAACCCTACTGAATTGTGCTTAGGCAACTGTGTTGTTGGGATGCTAAGAGACTTCGAGGGTCAATGACCTCTGGCTGGTGATAACCAACCCTACAGATTAGTGTTAAGGCAACCGTGTTGTTGGCGATGCTAAGAGACTTCGAGTGTCAATGACCTCTGGGTGGTGATAACCAACCCTTCAGAATTGTGCTTAGGCAACCGGGTTGTTGGCGATGCTAAGGGGCTTCGAGGGTCAATGACGTCGGGGTGGTGATAACAACCTTTCAGAATTGTACTTATGCATGTGTTGTTGCTGTTGTCGATGTTAATTAGAGACCATCGGAGGGGAAAAGGGTGCCTTAGAGAAAGAAAGACATGGAATTATGGACGAAAATGGGATTCGAATCTGAGTCTCCACCCTGCTGGTGTTGTATTTTGATCACTGCATCAAATCCGTCCAGTGCAGTGTTCAGCATACCACCCCGTCAAGGTGAAACCTCAGATTCGAATTCCGTTTCCGCCCAATTTTCTATGACTCTCTTCCTTTCTCTAATTCCTCTGCCTATAGAGACTTTCTATTTAAAGTTAAATATAAGCACTGCCACTCTGTTTCTCTTCATAAAATTAAGCTTGCATGATAACATACGATAATGAATGGCTTGCATTATTTGAATTTTATTGGACTTTTAGGTCTGTTTGCAAAGAAATGGTTATTAATTTATTTATTAATTTAATCATAGGCCTATAAATTTATTATTTATGCGGGAAGGTTCGCATATAACATATCGTCAATAAGACGTTATGTACCTATACCCTTCTTGGTCTTCACTATAAGGTGAGTCACTTCGTACCTATTATACGCTTCAAAAATTTGATGAAATTAAAAAAAATTCACCGTCAAGTTCACAAGTGTTTAATTGAAATACGAAACACTACGTTACACTTGAAAGTCTTTCTTACAGCTTTCCGTAATTCCTATGATTGTATAGGTACTATATTCATAACCGGCTCTATCACCTCATTCACTCTTATATTATTTCCTGGTTATTATTACCATTACGGCATACTTATAGAACACCCAGATACGCCCAGTTTTTCATACTATACGTATAGTTCTAAATTTTGACACGGAAGGTTATAGGCAGGTTACAGGTGTAAGATAATTATTCAATAATTGTTACCTTTAACTTTCTTTCAGCTTGCCGCCTTTCCCACATTTTATATTGATAGTAATGACCCATTACCCTCTTCATAACTAAAACACAGAAAGTGGACACTAAATATTATATCTATAAGTAGTCATAGTGAAGACTACTCAATTCCGCTTGCAATATTTCCCATAATTTTATATTAATAGGCTATGCCTAATAGCGAACCTATCACCTTCAATGTAAAGTGCAACAGTACTTATAACACGAAACAGTACAGGTCAGTATTGGTCTGTACAGGTGTTGTATTTTAATTATTACTTTAACCTTATAGCTTGCTTTCTTGCTTTACAGCTTTTCGTGTTCCCCACAATTTTATATTAATCCAAACCGACCTTATGTATCATCACCTTCATCGTTTAAGACACGAAAGGTAGATATTATGACACGAAACTCACACTTAATTGATATGCTACTGTACGATAAGGCTGGTATAGTTTAATTGTTACTTTAACACTAGCTATCTTTAACTTCAACATAATTAGTGTAGATAGAAATTATAGTTTCAAGTTGCTTTCTTGCTTTACAGCTTTTCGTGTTCCCCACAATTTTATATTAAATCTAAACCGACCTTCATCGTTTAAGACACGAATTGGCAAGTCAGACCCAAAACTACTTTAATACAGAGACAAAAAGAATTCACTGGATTACATTTCTACAACAAACTTCCCCTTGAGATTAAAACAGCTAAAAATGTATCAATCTTTAAAAGAAATTTAGAGAAATGGCTGCTAACAGAAATTAATTACTAACAAACATTACTAATTGAATTATCTATTTACTAACTTACTAACTATCTACTGATACAACTAACTTGATTTGATTAATACTACCAATGATTAATTATTTAACAGCAAAGGCTTTCACGGCCGGAGTCGAATGAGGAACCAGTAGAATCCGGGCTGATGGGCCGTGGTCGAAATGAAAGCGAACTTCCAAACGTTTCGTCAACATCTGCGGTCGACATCTTCATTGGAACTGCGTAGACTTCTAAGATTGTATCTCGGAGGCTCAGCAGCCAACGATTTCGGACATTATTTGTAATGTTTCTGTATGAATTTTTGCCCATTGGCAAACTGGCAATTGAAAAATGACTAAAAAATAATAATGTTTTGTGGAACTGTTATATCAATAAATAAATAAATAATAACTTGTATTTTTCTTCAAACGTACAAATTACAATATAATTACATTTATGCCTTCCATTAATGCTTTCCAACTTCAGATATACATAATATGTCTTATAGGTGTTAAATAGAGTGACATTTTTTTAATTTTTTTAATGGGGCCTACATGGTGTTACCTATATGTGCACTTAAGTCTATTGGGCCTATTGTGCCCCCTACAACAAAGCATCTACATCACTTCCTCGAGGCCTATCTCCCTCAGGAGAGCCAGGATATTGAGGGGATTTAGAAGTGGTAGGTCTTTTACATGTAACTGCAAGCTTCCCGAGCATGCTGCTCTTCTTCGTGCGATTGCATCGCAGTGAAGGAGGATGTGCTCGGGGTCCTCCGTTGCTTCATTGCAGAATCTGCATGCTCTAGACTCTCTGACACCTATGTTAGTCAGATGTCCATTCTAGTTGCAAAGCCCAGAGAGGTATACTGTAGTTGGTAGACTGTATAGTTGTCTCCCCAAGAGACTCCAGATATTTAACCCCCTGGACCAAAGACATCAAGGCTTGTTCTTGGTTTTGTACGTCCTAGCCTAGAGCCATCAGTGAACCACTTGATTGTGTGACTATTGAGAATTCCTGCTGGTTCGCAGTATTCTTTCTAACCTGACGCCATGGTTGGTGCACACCCAAAGGTCGTCTTTGGTCTCAGTTGTGAAAGGATTAGCCACTAGATGTTTCCACTTTGCGTTGCCCAGTGTACGCCCGATCGGTTTTTTATCCACGGTTGTTGTATAAAAAGCGATCTTCGGGGAGGCTCCTTTCCTGTACCCCAACCGAAGAGGTTGCTTTCCCAAGCGAATATTTTTTTTCGAAGTTAAAATATTTAAATTAAATTAAGGCTGCGGTATAGTAGCATCGCCATCATATTTGAGTTATAACTTTCTTAATTTAATAGTTAAAATTGTGAAATTTTTTAGGATAGTGTATAATAGAGTAGTCTAAGTGCCCAGTATATTGAAAACTAAAAATTAGGCCTAACTTACCTAATATGGCCTATTTACCTTGAATTTTACCACTTTTTGCCACTTCTAGGCTTATAACAATATTATTTCAGCTCCTAAATTTCTAAAATTGGTAATGATTATGGAAAATCATCTGGGCTATATGCCCAGTATATATGAATACGGTACAGTAGATCTAAATAGTACTTTTTCCATTTTTAGTCTGAATTTAGCCACTTTTTGACATTTTTGCCCCGTAGAATTTTTTATTTTGAAGATAGAGTATAAAAATTTTACCTGTAGATTCATTTAATCTTAAGAATTAATTTGCATTCATTTTTGTTAGTGAAAAAATATATATATATTGCGTAAAATGTCAATTACAAAACCATCCTACTAAACCCGCGAATATGCAAATAGCAACTTGAAATAAATACAGATGTTATAGTGTTAATACATCTTTTTGCTCTCAAATTTTCATATCAATAACTTAGAAACTTATTACGTAAAAAAATAAAATTAAAATAAGCCCGTGCATTCAGGCAAGAAAGGCATAACAAATGAATTGGGGTTGGTACCCTAATACGGTTCAGCGCATGGTTTCAGTACCTTCCCAAATTTTGAAGGTAGTGGTGTTTTTCTCTCGCCGGTGAATCTCGCTCGTATTTATTTTCGCTCGCGGAATAATTAAGTTATCAATAGGCTAAGGTATCTGTTTCTTTTGTGTATATTTGTGCATTGTGCTTATCATGGGAAATAAACGAGATGCTTCGAGAAATTACTGGAGTAAAAACAGAAGGTATGTATTTCTTATCAGTTATTTCATTTTAATATATCTTGTCTGAATATGTAAAACTTAAAATAAGCCTTACGTTTGTTGGTATCACGACTTCACGTACCTAGGGCTAGGTAATAATCCTAGGTAACATAGGCTACATAGCTATAGGTATTTCTTTGTAAACTATGTAAAATAAGTATACGAGGATGCGCACCTGTAAATGTTAATTATGAGTAGGCTAAAAGTGCAGCAATGGGTTACTTGTGGAATAAAAAAGGTCTTCGTATTAGAATAAATGAATAAAATAATTAAAACAATTCCTACACTAGGTACATAAGACGAGATGGTGGGAACGGGCTGCAATTAGTTATTTCATAATTGTTATTATATGTCATTACGGTTCTTCGAGTGGAAAAAATGAGAACCTTATCTGTTGCAGTTCTCCGATTTGGGAATTCTTATATCTCCATCATAATCAGTGACAATGAGATAGTAGAAATCAATATGAAAAATTAAATTAAATTTAAGTCAAGAATCTGTCAAATGTAGTTCATGAGGAAGCAGTAGATGAGCTGATGGGAGTGGTTGATCTGAATGTGTACTTAGGCCTATGTATAGAAGATTCCAGCCTTAAAAGTCTTAGATTTATATACATTCCTTATACAACATATTTCCTGAAACGTGAAGAATTATGAACCCCGGTCTTAGAAGTTACTGTCAACAGTGTCAATATTATACTGTAGATACCATTGTATTACTATGAACAGCTGTATTTATAGCCTACATCTTACTATTCCAGGAAAGGTGGACGAGGGAAATTCATTCGATTACCACCAAGCAGTACCGAAATATCTCTGGAGCCAGAAACAACAATAAACGTTGATACACCCATTGTTTGGCCCATTGATCAGAGTACGCCCATCAGCACTTGGTGTACCGAAGGGGTACACGAAGATTCCACTTCAACAGTCAATAATATTCCTCCTTATACCCATAGTGACGGTGAGTGTACCTTTCAATTATTTAGGGCCATGGTATTATATATAGTATGTATTCAACCGCGAGTAGGGATATAATAACAATGTTAGCAAGTTGCAAGTAATTCCTCTGTCTCCCTGCGTCCCCTGACGAAAATATTCAGGTTATAGGCCATAATTAATTATAATTGTTGTGTTTATCATTCGTTTTCATTCAGGGCCTTCTCACATAAAGTCCTTTTCGTAAGTTTTGCCGTAGTTAGGGGCGCCGGCCCGACCCTTCCATGCTTCCATGCTTCCAGGCCTCGTGCTTTGCGTTACGTTGTCCATCAAGAAACACACTAGACCTGATTATTGAAATACTTTTCTATTTGACCGAAGTCATATTCAAAATTAAATTTATTATCGAGATCTCCTCTCCATATTGCCTTTCAAACCCCCGCGATGGTGTCAAGACGCGGGGGTGATTGGGAACTAAGGTGATGCCCCCTCCTCTAATTTAAAAAGCTGCGCACGCCCTTGATCGCGCCCATTCTATATAAATGTGGTCAGAAAAAAACTAAAAAACGTAGAAGAGCGTTTCCTCTAGAACGAGTGCCACAGCTTTCTTCGTAGAGAAGAGCAGCCTCAAAAGATCTCAACACATTTTTAATTCTAGGTACCATATAGTGGGGTTTTACTTTGACTTGTTTTGGCAGCGAGAAACATTAGAGATTCTACAGATTAAGACATATTTAATAGAACTGTAAACAGTGGAAATGTTTTATTGATATCTCCCCTATTACATACAGGCCTACTCGAATATTCGATCCAATAAATATTGGTGGACTAAAAATGCGAAAGTGCAAGGTCTAAATTCAGAATCAAATCGTATAGGCTATTCAATATAAATATTTCTTGGATCGAATTTTCATTCGAGGACAGTGCCGTGCCGTGGATTTTTCAAGCATGAAGCAAGGTTCGAAAATGGCGCCCTCTTGTATGCATATATTATATATACGTATATAGTGTATAGGCCCTATATATAATATATGTATAGCACCATAGGTACATAATATATTTCCCAAATAAAAACAAAACCATCTTCATCGAGAAAAATTTATTATTTATTACGCATTGAAGTTATAAAAAAGAATTTTCCTAGTTCTTCATGAAACTCCTCATAAAATGGAAAGTAATTACTGGCATAATGGTACATTTTAACAATATTAGGCTACTTCAATTTTACTTTCCTTACTTTCAATTTGGCAAATTCGTCAATCAAATCAGTATAGTCGAGAGTGGCGGCCAAGCCAGACTCAATCGATATTACAGCTAAGTTGGACAGTTTCAGTTGACTAATAGAATTTCTTAAATAATTTTTAATTATTTTCAGTTTTGAAAAGCTCCTCTCCCCACTCGCAACAGATACGGGCAGGGTGAGGAGTATTCGTAAGGCCACAATTAGGTTGGCGTACAACGGTTCCAACTCGTTTTCCACTAAATAATTGAGAGTGTCTAAAGGCTTCATGGATTTAGGCAATAAACGGGCCACATCACGCAACTCATCTTGTAAATCAATTCCATTTATATCAGATTCATTGTCAGCTGTTAAAATATTTCCAAGTTCTTTACAAAAAGTTTCAAGAGTTTCGTCATCAATATCTCTAATTTTATAGATATCATATAAAAATTGGAAATTCTTACTATGATTTTGTAGAAGTTGGAATCGCTCACACAATGAAGTAATGGTTTTGTCTAAAATATAATAAAAAAAATTTACAGCAAATTTTTTTTCTTCATTTAAAGGTTCATCTTCTGCTTTTTCATCAAATTGTCGCTTTTTTTTTCTGGCCCTTACCTCCATTTCTTTAGGGAATTCCTTATTGCATTCCATTTCGTCTGCGATTTCGTTGGCTGTAATTTTTATATGCTCCAGCCCTGCTTCTCTAAATGCTTGAATCCTGTTAATTGTCTCTGATAAAAGTGTTACGCAGTCCGAAAGATTTATTGTAATTGATTGAAGTAACTTGGAAACCACATTCACTTCAAATAAAATATTATACCACAGAACTAACCCACAGATAAATTTGTAATTATTAATGCTTCTAGCCAACCCTCTAGCTCTTACTTTAGCCTCTTCGTCAGTCCTTTCATCTTCCATGATATCTATCAATGTGTCATACACATCGCCTAGTTGATACCTCAGTGGTTTCAATGCATCGATTCTACTAGACCATCTAGTAGCACTCAAGGGTTTGATAGTCAACTGAGTGACATGTTTTTTTAAGGCCTCCCAACGCTTTGTAGAAGCGGATAAAAAGTTATATAGTTCTTGTACGGTAGAAAAGAATGATGTGGTTTCCAAGGTACATGAAGCCGCATCATTTACAACAAGGTTTAAAGTATGATTTGCACATGGCACATAAAAAGCTCGAGGATAATTTTTAAGGATGCGACTTTGTACACCTTTTCTCACTCCTTTCATGTTGGCGCCATTGTCGTATCCCTGACCTCTTAACCACTTCAACGTGAATCCCAATTTCTTTAAATGCGCCAGAATAAGCTCAGCCAAAGCTTCACCAGTCGAATTGGTAGCCTCAAAAAACCCAACGAAAAATTCATGAATTTCATACTTTTTAATTTTTTTGTTGAGGGTAACAATTCTTACTGTTAAGGACAGTTGCTCAGTATGGCTTACATCAGGCGTACAATCTGCTATCACTGAAAAATACTTAGCTGTATTTGTTAATTCCAAAATTTTTTCTAAAACAGTTTGCCCCATTAATTGAATCAATTCATCTTGTATACGGTTGCTTAAATAAGTAACAGACGGTTTGTCTGATGCCCTTTGAACTCTTCTAATGTGTTCCTCCATAACAGGATCAAACTCTGCAAGAAATTCTATAAATTTAAGAAAGTTTCCGTTATTTTCGGCAAACAAATGTTCATTTGATCCTCGCAGAGCTAAACATTGCGTTGCCAACGCCCTAATTAAAGAAATTATTCTTTTAATGACTCCTCTCCAGTGCTGAATCTCCATTTCAGTAAGTCGTTGGTACTCATCGTCTATGGTTCTTTTCATCCGCAATCTTGAGTTAAATTCTTTCCATTTTCGAAAGGCATCCCTGTGGTATTTCGATTTTTCATGAGACTTGAGGGTTCTGCCAATATTCTGCCAATCGGAAAAGCCTGCTTTTGGCCATTGAGAGACGTCTGACTGATCAAAAAGTTTGCAACAGAAACAAAACACGGAGTCGTTTGAAACAGAATAAATGAGCCAATTTCTTTGTACAACTTCGCCATTTTGCAAAACCATCTCATAATTTGATGCTACAAATCTACGTTTTGAGCTGTTGGCTGGAAATTGGAATTGTCGTACTTGTTGCGGGCCCCTTTCTACCAATATTTGACGAATTGCCGAAGTAATTGAAAATCCCCATAAGGCTGGGTCAGAACTTAATTCAGAGACTTCGTTAGAACTGGATGGTCCCGATGGTGTATCATCATTTATCGGCTCGGATGCGTGACAATTCAATATCACAGGCGATTCTTCGGTTGAATTATTGTTGCTGGTGAAGGCCTTCATAGCTTTACTCAACTTTATATTTTCTTCTTCTCTCTTCTGTCGTTTTAGCTTGTTCTGATATCCGGACAATTTTCCACGTTTTTCTGACATGCTTGCACTGAAATAAATTATTTTCTGAATTACACAAATTTTCTGGAGGAAGTGACTTTGGTATTTTTATTGATTTTTATGACTAACATCTCTTAAAATTTAATCAAAATCGTTAGAGCCGTTTTTTAGGAAAAAAAATTGAAAACCTGATTTTTGGGGGCAGTGAAATTTGCAATCCTTCTGTTTTGTGCTCGTGTCCCTTAATATATGTGTGAAGTTTGATCAAAATCCATCCATTAGTTTAGGCTTTAGCTCTACGTGCATAGTGCATGCACACCCACACATACAGTACAGATACTAGCCAATGGAAACCGGCAACCATGGCAATGAATGCCTAAATACTTACAGTAAATAAATTAGCTATTGTAGTGTACAAGGCAAACGCGCTACCCTTCCTTCACTGAAATATGCAATAGCATAGCTACATACATAAATAAATACATATACTATATGTAGCCTACTGCTCAAATTTACTTACCATAAGTTATACTTTATACAGTATGTAGCTAGGTAAGGTAATTGTTCACAAAAGCTACCCACGGCGTCTGTATAGAGGATTTGTACTTTGTATTTAAGTCAGCCCAACGGGGTCGGAAAGCACTCACCAGTCACTGGGGCATTGGGAAGGGCAGAGTATTAGGGGAGGAAGCTAAATTTAAATTTAACACAAAGATATTTTTCGCAAGAAAATAAAAAAACACCAATTTGGGCCTTTAAAAATTAACCAAGCGCCATTTGTAAACAAACATGATACCACGCGACACGCGTAAACAAGAAACACTTACCTATCGAGTATCGACTGAAAAGCCGCCAAAAAGTTTGAAATAGTTTGTTTAGTTCTGAGTTTTACAATTATTTTAAATTTTATTCTTTTTTATATTGCATTCATGTCAATATTTAAAATTTTTGTTTTCAATAAAAAGAAAATCTAGAAGGTATATTTAGGATACATTTTTGTCCAATTTGGCGCCCCCCGCAGCGTGGCGCCTGAAGCGGCTGCCTCATTGCCTCAATGGACGGCACGGCCCTGTTCGAGGATGTAATCATGGCCTGTATGTTCGAGATAGTCTGATTTTCTGTATGCAAAATACTTCAGATTTTACTTATTCAATATACATGTACAGTAGGTACAAAATGGAGGGATTTTACTCTTTTATTTTAAATTGCAAGTATAGAATATTCCAAAAAATTCAATATAAATTCAATGTTTAAAACCAAATATTAGATTCTACAAACCTTGACTAATTCCTATAAATGGTAGATTTTTCTGAGTTCAGGTGTTAATTTTTTGTCAAGTTCGTTTTTTTCGGCCTGACTGCGGCATGTTGTTTATCTTCTAGGGCAACCTACAAACTACTTAGTTCCATTTTGTGAATGCGGTGCAATGGTATAGATTGTGAATGTTGAATGCGACAGGTCGTTTTTAATTGTAATAAAATTCTCCCCCCCCCCCCCGGTCTCCAGTGTATAGCCTAGGATGTGTATTGGTTTCTTATACTTGGAACTTGAATACATAGGTTCCAATTTTAGGCTAAATTCTCCCGCCCCCTCTGAGAAAAATGCCTAAATCCGCGCCTGGTTGGTATCACCATTCTGAACAGGTTCAGCAATTTGGCCGTTATGCATACATAACTAGGTCGCAGAGCGGGTCAGAACTTTTAAAAAAAATGCAGGAGATAAAAAACAACGTTATTTTTTATTATTTAAATGTCGAAAACAAAAGTTGCCTTTTTACTTCTTTTGTTTTACTGAACTTGAATAGTATAGTGTATATAATGTATTTCATACACATTAAAAAAAATTAAATAATGAAAAGTCATATAGTTTGCAAGGTAGACTTCAGAAGTGAATGAGCCATCTATCAAAATCTTGGGGTCCTAAAGCCCTCCCCCCAGAAATTTTGGGAATTTACGCCGATGACATGCACTGTAACGTATACAGTAGGAAAAGGGAACTCACATCCTAACGCATGGTGCCCCTAATTTAGTTATACACAGTTACAGCATGTACTGGATTTAAAAATAAAAGTAGTGGCTTGCCAACATGTTAAAACCATTGGCGTAAATTCCCAAAATTTCTGGGGGGGGGGGCTTTAGGACCCCAAGATTTTGATTCATTACTCATTAACTTCTGAAGTCTGCCTAGCAAATTATATTACTTTTTATTATTTAAATTTTTTTTTTTTTTATGAAATACATTACACACAAAACTATTCAAGTGCAGTAAAACAATAAATGGGCCCAAATTAGTGAACTTTTGCTCATGTTTTACCCTGGAAGAAGGGGGGCCAGGGCAAGGACGGCTATAGGGGGTAGGGGCCCCCCAAAAACTTAGTAAATCTATTGTAAATTAATCTATAACGCTGTAATTTAATCGATCCTACATATGTTTTTCCTATTTTGACCCACAACTACCCCCCCCCACCAATGGGCTGGATCCGTCCCTGGGCCCGAGAAGAAAAATCGATAAATAGGCCCAAATTAGTGCGGTTTTACGCATTTTAAAAGCATCACAGTTGAGATTTTACCGACGAATAAATCTACCACTGAGGGGGGCCCGGGGGTCTCCCCCGTAGAAAAAGCAATTTGAGTAATATATTTTTTGTGAAAGTACTTGTAACTTGGTCAATATGAAGATTTTTTTATGATGTCTTTCATGTCAAATAAGCATACCAAGAATTAATTTCCCTTTCGATATTGTGGATACTATGCCTTTCGCCTCCATAGCGTCTATGTCACCCCCCCCCCCCCAAGGACCCCCTATTTATGCCAATGGTTAAAAAGTCATTAGTACGAACAATGTGTATGATAGTTATACCTCATAATTTTATTTTATTTCAGGGAAGAGGCGAATATATCTCGTCGACGTACATTACCTATTTCGCCAACTCCAGGAAACATATTCCCACGGTTCCTGCGACTGTTCTTTTCGGGACATGGTAATTATAAAAGAGAGTAAAAGGGGTCTATTGAACGCTTGGACCTTCAGGTGTAATATGTGTAAATTGGAACAAACAGTTAAGTCAGAAAAGACGGAAGGGTATAATTCAAGCAACTTCAAGGTGGCCAATGCTGCGATTGGTGCAGGAATTCATTTTACGCAAGCCATGGATTTTCTTTCTGGCATGGACATCACGCCGTTAAGTATTAATACCTTTCAAAAAGGTTATGAAGTGGTTTCTAGGCAGTTAATGAAGACCACCGAGGAAAGTCTGGAACTGGCAGCAGGCGAAGAATGGCGTCTAGCAGAAAAGGAAGGCTGCGTCGACGATGATGGTGTCGCAAATGTAACTGTGGAAGTGGATGGAGCTTGGTGTTCTCGTTCCTACCAGGGACACTACAAGTCGCTTGCAGGTTTTGCTTGCATAATAGGTGAAAGAACAGGAAAGGTTTTAGACTACGGGGTAAAAAATCGATACTGTGTGCTTTGTGAGAGGGCAGAGAAAAAACGTCTCAAACTAGGCCAAGAAGTGTCACCGAAATCACATATATGTTATAAAAATTGGTCTTTACCCCCAAATGGAATGGAGGCAGCCATACTGGCCGAGTGTTTCACAAGAAGTGTCGAAAAATACAAGCTCCGGTATGTGAAGTTCATAGGAGATGGTGATTCCTCCACCTATAAGACAGTCCTAGATGCCGAGCCATATGGGCCTTCCATAATTCCAAAAAAACTGGAATGCGTTATACACATAAGCCGGGTATTTTATAGAAAGTTACGAGAGTTAGGGAAAAAGAAACAACATCCAAAGGAGCTCCGTGACTTCATAAAAAGTAAAAAATTCATCAAAGAGTTGAGGCAAAAAATAAGTGAGGCGTCTTCCTATTTCCGAGAAGACGACAGTAAATCAGATGACGCAAAATCTATAAATTTGCAAAGATGCTTATTAAGTGTTCTTCGCCACTGTTTGGGCAATCATATGTTATGCAGTGCTGCAGTCTCATGTGAATGTGATGGAGGCGATTGGAACTCCCTATGGACCACCAAGGCAGGGGTAATATTTTTTGCAGAAATATCCACAGCATTTGCCAGGGTAGTAACAAATGCTGCTTCCTTGTTAGAAAATAAAACTACGAATAAAGCGGAATCATTCAACAGCATTTTAAACAGATACAACCTGGCAAAAAGGGTGATGAATTACCAGCGCAATGGGTATAATGTTCGAGCTGCAGCTGCCATAATTCAGAAAAATAGTCGTGGACATTTCATTGGCGAGTCAACTCTTGCTCTCACTGGCCGTAGCCCCAGCAGTGCTATAAAAATAAATGAACGCCGTAAACTGAAAAAACGCAAAGCCCGAACTAATGTGTTGGACGAGCCAACTTCAAAGCGACGTCGGTTATTTTTTTATAAAAATGACCAATATGGGGCACCAAAGGAGGACTTGGCCAGTCGCGGATTTCCTCTACTCACAAAGGAAGACATGCTGAAGAGCATAGAAAATAATGCTGTGGGGTTTCAGCAATTGGAAATTAGGACTAGGCTACAAGCGCTGATACCAGAGTGGCACTGCGAGCGAAAGAAAAGGCTGACTGCTAGCAACTTTGGACCTGTTATATGTGCGACAAAGCGAAAAAACATGAACAAGTTCGTACAATCAATACATAAGGGTGCTCCATCTACAGCGGCCATTACATGGGGAAGGGACAATGAAGAGGTGGCTAGACTCGCGTATGAGTATGCGACTGGCAGCAAAGTTCAGAGGTCTGGATTAGTTGTAAGGTCAGACTATCCTTTCCTCGCTGCTTCGCCCGACGGTGTCATAGGTGACAACATGCTATTGGAGATAAAGTGCCCTTATTCGGCGATAGGAATCAGCACACCAGAAGAGGCAATTACTTCGGGGAAACTGAAGTATTTGAAAATCTCCGATGAAGGCCTCATTTTCAACAAGAAAGATAGATACTATCATCAAGTCCAGGGGCAGCTATTTATGACCAAAAAAAAAACTTGCCACTTTTTCATTTGGACCCCAATGTGGACACTGTGCTTACAGGTGGATAGCGACGCACAATGGCGAAAGAACATCCCAAAACTACAATCATTTTATTTCGACCACTACTTACCATCAATCTGTCAACCTATATTCTAAACTGTACCAAGTAGCAACTACGGTCATATCTTTTAAGAAAAAAACAGTCACTTGCAGGACAGCAAATCTAGAAGGAAGGTGTTAAAATATTTTACTGAGAGAAATTCATAACCTCTGTGGAGGAGTGCTGTGTTAACTTATACAAAACTGTGAGTAATTTGACATGTGGTTTAGCCGGCCGCCATACCAAGTTGAATCCAGCGGACCAATAGCAGGTTCAAAGCTGCAGATAACTTGGTCGTGTGCACAGTGCCGGTAGGGAAACATGGTAGGACTTGTCCTGGTCACCTCCGAACTAATCGTGTGACTTCACTGTGTTTCCCAAGTGGTTCGGAATCCACTATAATCAGGAGGTCCACTGTCCTATGGGCTGGCATGGGACAGACAAGTCGGAGTGCTCTATGGGCCCTAATATGAGGCCTAAGTCGTTATTAACCCGACGAACACTACTACTAATTTCACATGTGAATAAGAATATAAGTGGCTAGGGGGGGGGGGTGCCTCCTTCCTCCTCCTCCTCCTCCCCTTTTGTGTAAATTCCTTTTTGAGTTACCGACCTGTGTAAACGCCGACCTCGGAATAGTCACTGATTACCTACCTCACCTCTGAGGGCTCTCACAGAATCTGCTTGTATACAATGAATGATCCACTGCTATAGAAGGAACAAAGGTGCTGAGCCTGCGAGATACAATCTTTGAAGTCTACGCAGTTCCACTGAAGATGTCGACCGCAGATGTTGACGAAACGTTTGGAAGTTCGCTTTTATTTCGACCACGGCCCATCACCCCGGATTCTACAGGTTCTTCATTCTTCCAGGGCAGTACTTGGAAGTACGCTTTCAGAACGATCACAGCCTATCATCCCGGATTATACTCAAGAAAGGGAAAGTAGTGCTTCTCGGGTGATAGCAATATTTTGTTTGAATAGTTTCTTTTCTTCTCGACAGCAACGGGATGTGATGGGTACATTCTGTGTATATTCTACTATATACTGTATAGGCCATTTATAGGTATTAGTTTTCTACAATAGTGCTCACAAATAATTTTCGAAATGCATTCAATTGTTTGCATAAGCCTGTTGGCTGGTGACTAACAAACCCGCATAAGGCGCTGCCTAACTTGATTTACTACAGTAGTAGCATACCATAATGTACAGTATGATGAATGGCCACATCTACTATTAATCGCAATAAAAGATGATACACTGTACTTGTAAAACGCAATGTTTTTTTGCCGCAAATTATTGTACAAAGTAGAACTGGAGTAATAATAATGTATTTATATCGTACAAATATGTACTATATAGTACCAATTCCATTGCACAAAGACAAAAATTTGTCCTTGTGAGAGTTTCCTTGGTGACTTCGTGGAGCTTGAGGAACATCTTATGGAAGAGTAATAGCGCAATGATATCCACAGTAAAATTCTACTAATGACTGCATCATTACTCTTCCACAAAAATTTATAAATTATAAAATTAGATACGATATTACTTCCTCCTGTTACACGTTAAGTTACACATTAAAATATAAGTACAAAATTAAAAGAAGTTATTTAGCTAGTAAGTATGTAAGCAGGTAAAAGATCTGTGGAACAAAGAATAGTGGTTTAACAATTTAGACTGTATAGCTCAGTGATCCCATGGAACTTCAGGGCCGTGCCGTCCATTGAGGCAATGAGGCAGCTGCTTCAGGGCGGCACTTCCCGAGGGGCGGCACTTCCCGAGGGGCGGCAAAACGACAAAAATTAATTGAATAACTCACAAACCAAATGTTAAAAATAAATAAAGCATAAATGTTGCCAGTGGCCAGTGGAGAAAGAAGCTTCTCAAAATTGTAAATTATAAAAAACTACTTGAGAAACAGCATTAGCCAATCGAAACTTTCCAGCCTGGCAATTCTTTCTATTGAGGCGCCACTGGCGGCTGCTCTTGACTATTCTTGTCTCATAGACGATTTTGCTATAAACTTAAAGTTAGGAAAGTAAAATTATGGTAGGTAACATGCACAAACCTTCTAAACTCATTGGCGTAAATAGGGGGTCCTGGGGAAGGGGGGGCTGAGCCCCCCAGGGGCACCCGTAGCCCCCCCCCCAGGATTTCTGCTGACAAAGACGTTATGGAGGGGAAAGGCATAGTATCCACAATAACAAAAACAAATTAATCCTTGGTATGCTTATTTTACATGAAAGACAAAAATAATCAACATATTGACCAAATACATTCAAAAAAAATATATTAGTCAAAATGCTTACAACCAGAATACTTTAGACATATTTTTCAAACATTTTTTCCGCCGGGGAGATCCCCGGGCCCCCTCAACGGTAGGTTTAGTCGTCGGTAAAATGTCAACTGTATTGCTTGCAAAATGCGTAAAACCTCACTAATTTGGGCGTATTTATCTATTATTTTCTCCGGGGGAGACCCCGGGACCCGCCGTTTTCCCGGAGATATCATGCCCAAAACTTGACTAATTTCGGCCCATTTATAAAAAAAAATCTCCGGGAGAGACCCCCGGCCCCCCTGCCCCAGGGTATGGTATGAATAAAATGAATAACCTCACTGATTTGGGCCTATTTATCAATTTTTTTAGACCCCTAGCCCCCTTTCACCGCGCCTGGTACCACCATTCTCAACAGGTTCAACAATTTGGCCGTCATGCGTAGACTAGGTCGCTGAGCGTGTGAGAACTTGTAAAACAATTTCAGGAAATTAAAAGCAAATTTTAATTTCTAAATTTCTAAAACAAAAGTTTAATTTTTTTTCTTACTGAACTTGAATATTATAGTGTATAATGTACGTATTATACATTTTAAAAAAAATAAATAATTACAAATCCCTTTCGGCTCTGGCCGATCAGGTGTAGGGAGATTCCGCTGACCCTGCTTTTCTTCTACGCTACGTAATCTTCTTCTTGAGTTGCAATCTAAGGATTGGTTTGCAGCGAATGTTTTATTTTTCTCCTCCACTCTTGTCTGTTTTGTGCGGTCCTTTTCAGTTCTTTGTAGGTGTCGCACCCTAGGTCCTTCATGACATCTTCTAGATACTCCTTCCTCTGTCGTCCTCTTGAGTTGGTGCCTTCAACCATACCCTCAATTATGTTCTTGATAAGCCCTTCGTGTCTCAGAATATGCCCCATCCATTTGCCTCTTCTAGTTGAAATGGTGGCCATATAGCTCTTTTTTCGTTTATTCTATGGAGCACTTCTTCGTTGGTTATGTGGTCTCTTCATGGGATTTTCATGATTCATCTGTAGCACCACAACTCAAAGGCTTCCAGTTTTTTTTTTTCTTCATGTTCGTAAATGCACCATGTCTCGCTTCCGCCGTACAAAAGCACACTTTATGTAATAAAAAATAAAAAATACTTCGTTATTTTTCCGATCACAACATCAACACACAAAACACTCTTGTGTTCCAAATTTCGAACCACAATTCCGACTATGAGCTTTTACTTATAAAATTATTTTCACTTTGACTGGATGCCATCTTGAAATGATTGATTTGTCGTAAAAAGTGTTGATTACCATTATCGTAGTTAATAATACGGGTTTTCAGTCAAAGTTTAATTCATTCCTCTGCGACCAATATTAACTGTGATATGAATTATATAAGGTTTCAATCGGCCGCCATCTTGTAACGAAATAGTGGATCTAGCTGGTTAACAAGCTCCATTTGTGTGATCAATCAAGACATTTGTATGATCAGGGGATCATGAAATGAAAAGTTGTGAAGGAATTTTCCAGAAGTCGAACCATTGGTCGCCATCTCATTAGGAAGATAAAAGTCACATAATATGCGATACAGGCAGACTTCAGAAGTGAATGAGTAATGAATCTAAGTCTAGGTCTTAAAGCCGCCCCCCCCCCAATTTAGGGAATTTACGCCAATGTCTAAACTGTAGGATAATATGTTATCTATTGTCTGTAAACATATGTATGCATGATACATTAATTGTAAATAATAATAATTAATTGAATACAATGCTGTGGTACTGTAGGCCGTACCGACAATAAAATAGCAGGCTGGTACTGCATAGAGTGTAAGATATAGTTTTTGTTTGCTTGGAAACAGGCACGTAGGGAGGGGGCTTTGGGGGCTGAAGCCCCCCCCCCCAAATGTAAAAAAATTGCATTGTTCAGTTTAATGTTTCACCTGTAATTTTTTCCTCCCTCTAAAAACACTAAAACTGCTGAAACTGTGTGTTTTTGCGGACCCGCCGTTTTACTGGGGATATTCCATACCCCCCCCCCCCGGCCCCTTAGTAGTTAGCCTCCTCCGAAATAAAATCCTGGCTACGTATTTCTAGTGAACAATGTCCACATTTAATTTGATAATTTTGTGGTGGGTAAAACATACGGTATAATCGTATGTTTTGACGGGGGAACGTAAAATATACCTAGATAATATTGTAATTCTGTGTTGTTTTCTGGTTTATCAATTACTTTTTTTAAAAATAGACCACTGTTACCAATTCACACCGTTTCTCAGGAGTGAAATATGTATATTTGCCATGTATATTTGCCAGCCTTAAATGTTCTGTACAATAGATTTACACTTCACAGTTATAATTATAACAGTAGGTTATACATTACAATGCCATATTATGTTACTAGTAGTATACAAAATAGGTATCCTCCCCATTTTAGCTAACTGAAATGATTATTATCGAATTGCATTCATTAATCACTATGCAACTCAGCCCAGCCAATATTATTGAATAGAGAATAAGAGAATGCTGAAGTAATAAAATTCAGGGCTGAAGCCTGAGCGCTCAGGCACCGCATAGACGCATAGTAACCAGGTCCAGGTATGGTATACAAGCTGTTTCAAATTTCAAAAGGTTGGGCCTCTCACCGCGGGCCTCAGGGACAATTCGGATTTCGGACAAAGGATGAATGAGGGGACATCTGTCTGTGTCACATGTGGTTGTAGTTTCTTCTTTCAGTATCAAAAGCCGATATCTCCACTTTTTCCCGCGCTTTTGCCAAATTCAAATACTATACCGCAGCCTTAAATTAAAATTATGGATAATTCATACCTACCCCAATATAATTATATTGCATACCTTGTCACAATTACTATGTTGCATTGTAATATGGGTCATCTCATTCTAGACCATGCAATCATTCGAATGCGATCAATTCCGTGTGGATAGGGTAAGTCAATACAACCGAAATTCAACCCTTGGACAATTATTTATCATGGAACTACTCATATTTTCCAATTTGGTACCTATACTAATTCATAAATAGCAAAGCTGGTACTTGTTGACTCGTACCGGTTGTTCTTTGTGTGCCGTGCGCGAATCACAAAATTGGCTTAAAGATTTAAGTAATTATCGAATTATAGATGGACTGCGGGTTGGGTTAGCGTGCTGGTCTTCTCCTTTAGCTATTTTGGTTATACTAGGCTAGTTACAGTTTATTGAGCAAGTTTACAGTTCTGTGAATTGTTCAGCTTTGTGTGGAACATTTTAAAGCGAAAACACAAAAATATGGAGGGGAGTGGTAATAAACTGTTTGTTGTCATGGACGATTCAAGGGACAAGAAGCAAGAGACAAAGAACCACTTGTATTCCAGCAACGAATATGCCATTCGGATTCTTAAGTTTTTGGGCGTTCTCCCAATCTCAACAGCAAAAGACGGTAAATGACCCGGTCTATTTTAATGTTACTTCAATTTTATTATCTTGATTAGGTATGCACTTAAAGCCTATATTTAGTAATAGACCCAAATCAAGTGTGGCTTGGCTTGGAAATGAAAAGTCTTGCTTTATTGCTACGGTAACCCTAAAACAGGTAGTATTATTAATAGGTACCTACTTAAATTAAATCTAGAAGAAAAAGAAAAAAACGGTACCGGTAGAGAAAGAGAGGAAAAAAAAGGATAAAGTATATGCAGGGGGATCAATTGTTATCACCAATACCAGACTATAAGTCTATAAATAAATAATGAAATATTGTATTGTATAGTTACAATGTATTGTACAATCAAGCACCGTACCTAATCAACCAAAAAGTATAAAGTACAGTAAAATCGTCAAAATATCATCGTCATATTATCATATCATCGTCAAAATCAGGTTGTGCCTACGCCATTGCACAACTCCAAAATCATCTCCTGATATTGGTTTGGTGTTGGGTTTGTTTTCAAGTCAAACCAAGCTGCATGGACTTACTTACTTACTTACTTCGCGTGTCCAGTAACACGCATTGATATAGTCCAATATTGAGCAGCTTGGACGGCCTTGTCATTAGCTTCAAATAAATTGTCAGCTGTGCAGGGGCTTGGCAGTTTAGGGCAGACCAATAGGTGGGGGGTGTCTTGAACAGCGCCACAGTCGCAGAGCACGTCGTCGGCAGCAAGCAGCCCCCATCTGGCAGCAGTCGTCTTGGAGAGTGCGGTTCCTGTGCGAAGGCGATTCAAGGTGCGCCAGATGGGATAGGGGAGATTGGCTCCTGCCATTAGTTTTTCTTGAGGTAGGGGCAGCTGCGGGTAGAAACTTCTCCAGAGCTGAATGCGATGGTCACTCGCCGTGTTTGTGATAGGTGTACTGCTGCGCAAAAAACTTTTTCTAGATGGCAGGCGGCGAGGAGCAGGTATTTGGCCATGCATCACGTGTTTCCTGTTAGTGGTTTGTTTCATTCTCTCGACCGCAGCAGCTGTGGCTCGTCTAATCATAGGGGGAGCAATTCCAGCTATTGGGTACATCTTATCGAGTGGCGTGGGCTTCAGACATCCCGTAATTGTTCGTACTGTTTCGTTGAGGGCAACATCCACCTCTTTGGCATGGGACGACTTGTGCCACACAGGAGCAGCATATTCACCCGCAGAGAAACAAAGCCCAAGAGCGGAGGTTCTCAAGGTTGCTGGCTGGGCACCCCATGAACTGCCAGTTAGCTTCTTTATTATACTATTTCGGGTAAACACCTTCATCTTCGTGGCCTCGCAATGTTTTTTATAGTTCAAGGTTCTATCCAAAGTTACTCCTAGATATTTGGGATAGCTGTTGTGCTTCAGTCGTTCATTTCCCCAAATTACTTTCAGTTCTCTGTTAGCTAAATTGTTGCGGAGATGGAATGCGCATCATACTTCCGTTTTGGATGGGTTTGGTTTTAAAAGGTTGTTCTTATAATACTTCGTAAGGGAACCGAGGGCAAGCTCCAGCTTTTGCTCTACTGCTTCATACGTTTTATCCTGCGCTGCAACAGCTGTATCATCGGCATATATGAAGTGTTTTGTAAACCAAGTTGTTGGTTGGTCGTTAGTGTAAACGTTGTAGAGAATTGGCGCTAGGACTCCACCCTGAGGCAGCCCATTTTTTTGAGTTCTCCATCGACTTTTCTTTTGGTTTAGGGTAACATAGAATCGCCGGTTTTCCAGGAAACACTTGATTGTTTCAGTTAATTCAAAGTCGTACGTGATATTGTATAGTTTCTGTAGTAATCTGTTGTGATTGACGGTATCGTATGCTGCTGATAGGTCGATGAACGCAACTCCAGTGATTTTCCCTTCTTCAAAACCATTCTCTATGTGTTGAGTGAGATTCAGCACTTGACCACAACAAGATTTCCCTTCACGGAATCCGGCTTGCTCCGGGATCAACTTCTTATCAAGTGAAGGAGTAATTCTTGATAGTATGATACGCTCGAGGGCTTTGAAAAGATGACAGAGCAGTGAGATTGGCCTATAGTGTTTAGGGTTGTCGGGTTCCTTGCCAGGTTTCAGGATGGCGACAACTTTGGCTTGTCTCCATAGTTTTGGGATTTTCTTTTGCCGCACACAGTTTGTCATCATTTCAGCTAACCATTGTAGTGTTCTGTCCCCAAAGTGGTCCCCATGGAATATTTATCAGAGAGGATTTTGTCATTATAACCTTAAAAGTTAGAACTATACCGATTTTTATAGACATACAATAGATAGCCTAATTAATACATTTCGGCTCTATTCAATTTTTTATTTTGGCGTTAAAAGTTTGCTCAGTTCAACCTCGAGCAGGCGTCCGGCAAAACATACAATATCATTTGTCACCAGAATTAAATTTAAAAATTGAGACTCAAAACCAGGGACGGATCCAGCACATTTGGGGGGGGGGGGGGAGGAGGGTAGTTGTGAGTCAAGATAGGAAAAACATATATGAAGTATCAATTAAATCAGAGCGTAATAAATTAACTTGCAATAGACTTACAAAATTTGGGGGAGGGGGCAGCTGCCCGCCCTATATCCGTCCATGCTCAAAGCATATAGGTATAATTACAAATAAGTGTCGTGTTTTTTCAACTCCCACGTGTGTTGATTCCCCTCAAGAGTTGTAATGTTTGGCACATATGACATTTCGCACGAACAGTGACGATGTGCAGTACCCTACCGACGTTGAGTATATTAAGTATGTATAGGGCCTACTGTTTGTAGGCATGGTACTATTTAGACCCATCATAGTGTGAGTGTGACAGATACTAGCTAATTAATTTTTGTTTCTCGTAAGGCGGCTATGCCATTTGACAATTTTTCTCTATTGTTGATAATGTCATTGATTTGATGGAATTGTACATCACAAATGTTGCATTTTTATTTTTACACCCCATTCCACTTCTCTTCAATAATTGATCATTTTCGTTTTCAAGGTTTTCTAATTTTTCAAGGTTGCCCACCGTCTTTGCTTTATTTTTATAATCTGCAAGACATTTTATGATTTAAATTTTGAAATAATTAGTTTTCGTTTTAGGGAGTGTGGTCTTTAATTGGCGCTCTTTCGCCACACTTTACTGCACATTGACAGTCGGAGCTTGTCTGGGTATTTGCTACATGTTCACGGAGACTATTCTGGAGATAGATCTGAATGCAATCCCTTTACGTCAGAAAATGGTGCTGCGCATTGTTATAATATATATGTGGTCTGCCTCTGTAGGGATTGCTATGATTTTGGACAGCGGTATACTTGCTGTTTACATTGGACAGTGGAGAGACTATCAGGTCAGTATAATAGAATTCTATAATAGGAGTATAACAGAAGTCTCAAACCCACCCCCGTTCATATGATCAACCCCATCATCGGCATTGCTCCTCCAACTATCCGACGCTCCGTTCTGGAAGACGTCGAAAGGACTAAAACAGAGGATCACCCCCAGCACTCACTTCACGGACAGTCAGCTGGGTACAACAACCTGAAGTCCAGAAAGAGTTTCTTCAGCCGTACGACGCGGGTGGAGGGAACAGCCAGTGCAAATCGAACCGACAGGTGGAAGAACCTAACACCAAACATCCAGGAAAAAATGGCGCCCGGAGCCCCATTGTCGTACCCTACATGGCGGAGCCTGAATAGGCTAAGAACGAGGGTCACAAGATGCCGTGCGAACTTGTGTAGGTGGGGACTGGCGGAAGTCCCAACTTGCGAGTGCGGACAAGTGCAGGACGACGGCTACCTTCTGGTCTACCCGAGGCTGAGAGAAGCTGTGTCCCACAGGGACGACAAGGCCATCCAGGCCGCAACGTTTTGAATCAACGTGTCCTAGGCCCGGACACGTTAATAAGTAAGTAAGTAAGTAAGTAATAGAATTCTATAATATATAGAAGAGATGATGGTACGTTGTTTCAATAGCTGGTCATCAAGGCCGTGTCCAGGTTTTAATTTCGGGGGGGGGGGGGGTCGTAATACGTAATTTATTAATGAAAGTCCATTCTATCCCGTGTTCAAACTCAAATCAATGTATTCCAATTCTTCAAACAATACAGGTTCACATAAAAAAATTATTTCGGGGGGGGGGGGGAATTGACGCCTTGGACCACTAATCTTAAAAATAATCTATAAAAAAATCAAAACAATTCCCCACTACTGAAATATATAATAATTATTGCAAAGGTCCCGAACATACAGCAAACTTTCCAAAAGGCTGCCTTACGCCAACTTTATAAACATCGTTAACTAAGTTACATAATCCGGTTCGACATAACTACAACACCACTGATACAAACAAGGAATACCTCTAACTATCAACAAACCCAGCACAACTAGAATTATTAAATCAGCAAAATACACCGCTATTAATATTTACAATAACCAACCAATAAGTGTAAAAAACAGCCCTACCTTAAAAATATTTTTATGAAAAAAATTAAAAGGCATCTAAGCAAGTAAACGTAAATTGATATAAAAACTAAAATTAAAAACGCGCACCCTGAAACACAACATCACCAACCTTTATCGTACCCTATCCTAACTAACATTAACCTGTCACTTTACAGACTACCTAACTTAATTATACTAATAACGATTCCCTGTAATTAAGCCACACACGGCACTGTCTGTAGCTAAAGGTAAATAAAATGTTTAAAACAAAGAACTGTAATCTGTAAAATTGAGATAAATATATATATATTACTTACTTACTTACTTACTTACTTACTTACTTACTTACCACCCCCCTGATGGGCACGGCCACTGGTCATACTATGCATATACTATAGGGGAGGCGTGGCGAGTGACCCCAGAAATGTAAATATCTATTTTTGGCGGGAATGTCAAATCTCTCATTTATTGAGCTCCATAGATCCATTAAAATTAGGAATTGGGGCTAAATGCACTAGGGTTTTAATTTATAGAAATGTTCCTCATGCTTGGCATTCTCTAACTTAAAGGCCACAGGGCCAAAATGCAAACACGCAACAATATTGAATAGGTTCTACTTTCCATTGTATATACAGTATATCTTGCTTACATTTTTAATCCCAGGTTAAGATTAAAAATAATCTCAATGGTAGGCACAGCGTCTTTTTATTTTGAGTTTATATCGTATAGGCCTAGTTATTCAATTAAGGTGAAAGATCTGTTTTTTAAATAATAATCTTCCTTTCACTTGAACTTGGTTTTAAGTTTATTTTTGTTTTCTTAAAAAAAAAAGATTAATCGCATACAAACTTATTTAATGAATGTATTTGATTTACCTCTTCAGTCAAATCAAATCAAATACATATTTATTCCAATTTTTGACACAAGACAAGTATACATAAAATGATAAATTGTATAAAATTAAAATGAAATTTAAATACGCTAAATTAAGTTATATTACATTTAATACTTTACAAGGAATTATAACCAGCCCAAACTGTGTTTCCTGCACGTGCTAGGGCCGGAGCAGTGTTTTAGTTTAACTCAAATCAAATCAAATAGTCTCCTCTGGAGGTTAGTACCCGTGTTATAAAAATCTATTTATCTTAAACAATAATATTTCTAGAAATATAGCAAACAAAATTTCATTTAAAAATTATAAGAAATAAACTCCTGAGTGAAGACACGTCTCCAATAGCATGGCGTGTAAGGACTCGCACATGTGCAAGCACCTTAGGTGCCCGTTCCACATACGTACAACGTCAATGAAAATTATGAAATTGAAGGGGATTTCAATTTTACTCTATGCCATTGTTAAAATTGATCAATGATCAATTGATAATAGAGTAAAATCACAAACAATGAAACAAACAATCTAAAATTAAAAAATGGCGTCATGTGATATGACAAGTACAACTATTTTAATTGATTTCTCTAAAAAGAAAGCATTTCTGTATAAAAATTATAATAAGGATTAAATAATAAGGCGACGAAGAAAACAAATACAATTTCAAGAAACAAATTTCAAAAATTTGGCGCATACGCTTCAATTGAAAATTGTCAATTTTTGAAAAACATATGGAATGGCCCCCATCAATGAGAAATTGAAATGTCCTTCAATTTCATAATTTTCATTGACGTTGTACGTATGTGGAATGGGCGCCTTACCACCTGGCCATCGAAGTCGATGGTATACGATGTGTAAACGTTTAAGAACATAAAATTACCCATACCGAATGACACATATACGATTGGCCATCATTCAAACTGAAAGTTTTGTAACTTTGATTCTGTTTGTCCGATTTCATTTGAACTTGGCATTTCGATTTAAAGCGCGGTTTCCACCTACGTCAATAGTCAATAGTAAATTTGGTATTGACGTGGTAGCAGACATTTTGTCTTTAATGTCTGCTAAAACGTCAATACCACATTTACTATTGACTATTGACGTAGGTGGTAGCTTGTAAAGCTGCCACGCTCCTTAATTTTCTGTCAAGGGCTATATTGTCATAATGAAAATATGATAAATAATGATACGCAATGGACAAATTGAATCAAAGTTACAGTAGTACAGCATAGTACCTATATATGGTATGTGTACCTAGGTAGGCCTATATTGTCTATGTACAGCA
The DNA here is from genome assembly GCA_963971405.1 of Psococerastis gibbosa. NCBI lineage: Eukaryota > Metazoa > Arthropoda > Insecta > Psocodea > Psocidae > Psococerastis > Psococerastis gibbosa. Next base: position 43,693,355 of record OZ020489.1, on the reverse strand, counting down.
CCGACTTTTTGAAACTAAAACGATGATTGGCTATCACATCCACCCTACTATAAATAAATAAATAATTTTTGTTTTATTACTAAGCAAACCTAGCGGAGTTAGAGGGCTATAAAGCCCTCTCTTACACTCAACCATTGGCGTAAATCGGGGGTCCTGGGGGGGGGGGGGGCAAGCCCCCCAAGGGTACCTGGTGAAAAAGGCGTTATGGAGGCGGAATGCATAGCATGCACAATAACAGACTTATTTTCTCAAAATTTCTCTACGGGGAAGACCCCCGGGCCCCCCTCCGTGGTAGGTTTATTCGTTGGTTAAAACTCAACTTTGCTGCTTGGAAAATGCGAAAAACCTCACGAATTTGGCCTTATTTATCGAATTTTTTTCTCCGGGGGTGACCCCCGGGCCCCCCTTTTACTAGGGTATAGCAAGCGCAAAATCTCACTAATTTGGGTCTATTTATCAATTTTAGGGAGATTCATCTACCTATTGAGATGGCGACCAATGTTGACTTGAAACCTTATATAATTCATATCTCAGTTAATATTGGTCGTAGAGGAATGATTTAAAATTTGACTGAAAGCCCGTATTATTATCTAACATAATAATTATCAACACTTTTTACGACAAATCAACGATTTCAAGATGTCGTTCAGTCAAAGTAAAAAGAACCGGTCCGAGTTCACTCGAACATGCTTTCCAATTTATCAAAATTATTAGATAGAGAAAATTAGTAATTTTATGGCAAATATTTTTCCTATGGTTAAATTTCCGATATCTCGGGGGGGGGGGGGGCGGTTGTCCACCTGACGTCACTGGAAGTGAGGTAAATTGGTAAATTCTCGATAGGTCAAACAAACACATTAATTACCACACAGCAATAATGGCAGGGCATGCAATGAATTTGAGCGCGAATTTTCTATCATTTTTTTCAAAAAATAATTTTTTGGGCAAAACCAAATATTTTTTTTGGGAAAGCAACCTATCCGGTTTCGTTACTCAATTTAACACCTAAAACATGCTTGAAGGTAGAAATCATCGATAGAAAGGTTTCGCATTTTTTAGTCATTTTTTTCATTAAAATTTAGTTATTTTTATTTTTTTACCCCCAGAAGCAAACTATCAAGGGGCAAGCGACCCCCCGCATTTTGTCAACATTAATAACGACTACAATCTACGAGAATTTAAAAGAAATCGTTGGAGCCGTTTTTGAGAAATAATTTTTTTAGACGTTTTTTTGGAGTTTTTTGAAAATAAAACCCCCCCAAATTGAGTTAGCCCCAAAAAAAAAAAAATCGTTCCGAAGCATGATTTTTATAAACCTACATGCCAAATTTCACTCAAATCCACAGAGTAGTTTGGCCGGAAATCGACGAACAGACAGACCGACGGACAGACCGACAGACCGACCGACAGACAGACATTTTGTAAAAACCACTTTTTTGGGTTCCTGGGACCTCAAAACGTGTAAATCCGTTGAAATCTCGGAATCGAAAATTTCGACCGTCACAAAGCTTTCCTTCTACTACGTATAAATTGGAAAGCAATAATTTAATAAGTTAAAGTTATAGTAGTCGTCATTGTTTGGAACACAAGAGTGTTTTGTGTGTTGATGTTGTGTACAGGAAAATAATAAAGTATTTTTTATTTTTTATTACATACATAGCGTAGGTAGCGTTGAGGAAAAGCAGGGTCTGCGGAATCTCCCTACACCTGATCGGCCAGAGCCGAAAGGGATTTTTTTCTCCGGGGGTGACCCCCGGGCCCCCTTTCTCCTGGGTATAATAGGCTATGCGTAAAACCTCACTAATTTATCAATTTTTTCCGGGGGAAACCCCCCGAGGCCTGCTTTAAATGCCCTCCGAAACGAGTGTAGGACTCGAACCAACAACCTTTCGGGTGAAAGTCGGAGTCTGTTCCACTACTCTACATGTCCTGACTATGTTTCAGCAATCGTACCAAGATCTGACCGGCCGATCATTAAAAATGGACTACAGAACGGAGCAAGGCTTGTTTTTCGCCGTGTCTGTTGGCAAAAGTGCCACAATTGCCACCATGACGATAGTTTTCCTGCTGGACCATGACATATTTCGCACCAACGGATTCAGTTATGCAGCACATGGGTCAATGTTTGTGCTTATGTTCTACGTTTCGTTTATGAGCGATGCCATACTATGTCTCATATTATTTATGCTAAAAGGAACACGGGAATCTGCTGAAGACCTTCGAATTTCCTTTACGGTAAGACTATACGACCTCTCTACACACGTCGGAGACGAGTCGTAACTCGATACAAGTACCTATTAGGTTACTTAGTGAGGTGATTGAAGAGGTTAATCGAATACATGAATTAAATTGTACACATGTACGCGATTAACCTTTTTATAATAAACAACCTATTGTTGGCTTAGTAATAGAACAAAAAGTCCTTATTTATTTATTTATTTATTGTAGGCCTACTGCCGTAAGATTCTTATGGAAGATTTTTCAAAATATTTTCTATACAAAGAATGGCCGAGTCGATTTTATTTTATCAATTCCTACTGTACAATAAATCAGTAAATGGTCAGATAAAAAAAATTCAGAAAGCTTTCTCAAATATCATCTTCTCCTTCTTTTAATGCCTCTTCTATCGAAGCTTGACGACCATCATGGGAATTTTTACCTTGGAGACTGCTGCTCTGAAAAGGGAAAACCACTGCGTCAAACACTGCCTTCAAACATGATGTTTTTCGTCTGCCGGGAGCCGTATGCCCTCCTATCTTTCCTTGGATTATTACATCCAGAAGGCGATACTTTTCGTTCCTCATCATGTGGCCCAAGTATATGCTAGTTTCCGTTTCTTCCTTTCGGAACTTAGCATTAGGGACACGATCTCTCCTGGATATGTTCTCAAATAGCAGACTATTTTTCCATGTAACATGAAACCTGGTGTTTAAGTACTAACCTACAGAGGCGACTGAAGAGGTCAATTGGATACATTCATTCAATTGTTTGTAGGCCATGCTATTAATCTTTTAAAAAAAAAAAAAAAAAAAAAAAAAAAAAAAATGAAATAAGAAGTGGTAAGGAAAGGTAAGGCGGCCGGCCTCCCTTTGGTAGGTAAACACCTAAAAAAAACGCGAAGCATTTGAGAAGTGGTGCTATCGTCGCATTCTAAGATTATCTTGGCAGGCCCATGTTACCAATGGGAAGGTTCTAACCAGAGTAAGCGAAATGCGGTTGCATCGATATGTACAGTAAGAGCGAACTGGAATGGACATTTGCTACGACACGGGAACTTCGTAAGCTTCGTCATAGGAGGAACCATAAAAGGAGTCAACCGACCTGGGGGCCGAGCAAATAATATCTACAGCAAGTGATGGAGGATGTAGTGGTCAATACATACGTGGAGCTGAATACTCTAAAAAATAAGGCCTAAAATTTTAACGAAGGGACGTTTGTAAACGTTACTTTGTAAAATTTTACTAAAAGTTTGTAAAATAAATTTAGAAAGTTAGTTGGTGAAGTCTTCCTTCGTGAAAATTGTAGTAAAATATTGGTATGTAGTCTTACTTTGTAAAATCTTTGTTAAATTCTATATTACAAACAAGTTTGTAATTTACCGTTTGTAAAAAATTACTAATTGCATTATTTAGTAAAAAATGAAGAGTTTACAATGTTAAGTAGTGAAATTTTACGAAGTGCGCTTTCTTTGTAATAATTGCCGCATTACGAAGATACCCCCCACAGGCTACACTGACGAGCACAGTTTCTAAGCTTTTACGAAACTTGTAGTCATATCTTGTTTGTAAAAACTAACGATAACTTTGTAAAATAGATAAATTAAGAATGTGAATTAATGGGGCGTGCCAGGGTCGAGGGGAATAGAGGCATCGATGTTGCTGCCAACCAGCCAGCCGGCTGTAACTTGAACAAGGAGATTATTCCATAAAATTTGTTTGATGCCCTTTAGGGGGGGGGGGGGCGTTTCTGTTCTTAGTTAAGTCATGCTTTCGCCCGTTTCATTGCGAGGATTGCGTCAATGGTAAGCTTGTCTCAGCTTATCTATTATCGTTTGTAGCCGGTGTAGGTTGACATCGAGAACGTAAACCAGTTTGGCTATGGTAAAAAATTCATACGGAAACAATACAAATGATGTCCAAAATCCATGGAGTCGTTGGCATTGGACTTATGAATATTTGAGTAGGCCTGAGTCCATAAAGAGTCCTTCAGGACATTATTGTTACTACTACTAACTAGGAGGAGGGGGGTTGAAAAATACTTAAAAATATTTTCCCTGCTCCTGCCACCAGTTGCAAGGTCTTGAACAAGCTTCAGACTTTAATAGGCTATGCACCTATAGCTTATCAGTTAGTCGGTTTATCTTTGAAACGGTCAGGATTAGACTAGCCTACATACCATACCTGCATGTTTGGTCTTGGGGTTCCTATCAGCTGTGCGAGGACCACAGTTATGGAACTTGATTTGTAAAAAAATAACGGTCACTGAGGATGTCATGTCGAAGGAGTTCCAAAACAAAAACAAAACTGTGGCCAAATGGTATTAGCCAAGGCCACAGAATACACGTATGTATCAAAATAAAAAAACAACATTTTGTCTCGTTTGTGCCACCTCATTTACAACTTTGTACAAAAAAATGGGATATAGGGAGGTTCATTTGCTCTTAATTAATTTCCTCAAAGCGCGGCTTGGCTTCAAGCTGCTCACAAGATATTTTGAAATCTCTACCATAATTAATAATAAATAATAATAATAATTAATTTTGTCAAACGGTTAACTTATAGGCTATTTAAAATATATTTTAAAAATCTCATCATTGTATTTCTTTGTTAATTGTTCATTTTTTAGGAATGTGGTTTTACTCCATTAGAAATTTTAAAGCATCGACAGTTGTGGAGGGAGCTATGCGAAGTTACAAGGGATTTTTCTGACGCTTTCGGCAAAACTATCACAACGTTTCTCATGTTTGGCTACGTAGTCAGCATGTGCTCGTGGTACTTGCTCGCTCTCAAAATCGGAGATGTGCAGACCAATATTGTTTTATCCATTTGGACGACCTTTTACGTCATTCTGATCTCAGATGCAAGTTACCGAACGATTGAAAAGGTTCGTCTCAATTTGTAGTATGGATTAATGTAAAAAAAAAAAAATAAGTGGTACTCATATTGGCATGGAGTGTACGCCGATCCTGGCAGTGGTACGCCTCTGGGTGGCTTGACCTGCTTTGGAGCCTGGTGTGTTGAGCCTGCTGACGACCGCTAACAATGAGGGCCTAGTGAGTTAGTATTGTACAGCGGGGAGTCAGGGAAGGAAGGACGACATCAGGCCCGGAGGGCTGAAATCCTGGCCTGAACCTGTTGTTCCGAATATGTCTCCTGAGAATAGATTAACCCCGTCTTCTCATTTGCATGGTAAGTTCCTTTCACGATATATAGCAAATGTTATATGGTACCTACCTCCTGACGAAGTCTCTACAGCAGCCACTTCTGATGTCAACCCCACCTGGTTCATGGAAGAAAGAGTGACGGATGCTTTGGGAATGTACTCCATGTTTAAATCGGCAGGCACACATGGAATCTTCCCGGTACTCCTACAAAAAGGAACTTGTGAGCTTACTAAATTCCTTACAGAGATTTATAAGGGCTGTGTAAGATTTAGCTACATCCCCCTCAAGTGGCGGGAAGTACGTGTGATTTTCACTCCCAAGCATGGTAGATCAGACACCCAGCCGTCGGCGTTCAGACCCATTAGCCTCAGTTGCTTCTTGCTCAAGACACTGGAAAGGCTTATCGAACGAGAAATCAGGCTTACAATCACCGGTACCAATGAACTACACGACGGGCAGCACGGGTTCAGGCTAGGGCGGTCAACAGAAAGTGCCCTACATAGCCTGGTTACGTACCTAGAAGGGAGTCTTGACCGTTAAGAAATGGCGCTTGGTGTATTTCTGGACGTGGATGGAGCTTTTTCAAATTTAATTCTGACTGCTTTTGATGAATTATTACGCAAAAGAAAGATTGGCCCACAAATCATGAAGTGGCTATTATCTATGCTCCGTCAACGAATGGTTGTCTGCACTCGAGGGGGGAGCACGATTCGAGCCTGGGTAGCTAGAGGCTGCGGACAGGGTGCAGTGACCTCGCCTTTCGTATGGGACATTGTCGTGGACGAGCTGTTGTACATACTGTCGTGTAGCGGACTGTATATGTTCAAGCATATGCAGATGACCTTGTCGTAGCTGTGAAAGGAATGGATTTGTCTGTCATTACCGAACTAATGCAACGCGCGCTCAATATAATCTCGCAGTGGTGTCGCCCCAAAGGCCTTAACATTAATGTCAGCAAGACGCAGTCGGTTCTTTTCACTAGAAGAAAGAAGCTAAAAACACAACTCTGTTTCTTAATGATCAAGAAATTCCTTCCCCAAAATGTGTTAAATTCTTAGGAGTTCATCTCGATTCAAAGCTTCTATGGAACGGTCAATTAGATTCAACAATATAGCAAAGGCGGGCTCGGTTCTTTGGAGCCGGCGGGTTGGTTTTGGTTTTGTGTCCTATATGGACCCTCACCGTGGCCTGGGACTTTTCCAAAATCTACTACTACTACTACTACTACTACTATATGGTACCTCAGATTCACCCTGACCTCAGAATCTGGGGAATCATACGACAATATTACCGAAATATATAATAATATTAATTAATATTAACACGGCACTTTACATTACGTTCAAGTGAGCAAAGGGGCGGAGTTGGGTTTGTGCGGATGTAGGCTCTGCCCTTTTCACGCACATTTATAATTATTTTATGTACCGGTATAGCGTATATAAATAATTAATTTAATTTTTTTTTACATAATTGCACACAAAAAATTAATGTACGCTATTTGCCTCAGTTGCCTATTGGTATATCCGCCACTGGTTGCGAATTAATAGTTTTGAGCAGTGCTGGTTCCCAACAGGTGGCCATGCCAGAGCTGGCTCGGCAAGATATCATTAGAATAAACTATAAAAATAGCCTACCTCGTAGGCCGATATTTGAATCAATAACAGATTTTCTGTTTTTGCAACTTTCCAAGCGCTGGACACCAACGCCACTCGTTTTTTGTACAATATCGAATTTCACATTAAATAATTATTTCAGAGCTAGAAAAAATATTTTAAGCACTAGAAGAATTATTTCTGGACATTTTGTTACATAACTGGATCAGCAGCCTGATCGTGGCGATTATAATACCGGGGTTAAATAAATACCCTAGGATTATAACTGTAAACTATCAAATTTTGAATAGCTTTTTCCATTATAAAATTATCTTGTTTACATTTTTAATACCAGGGGATTACATAAATACCGGTATTATAATCGCCTCGATCAGGCTGCTGGGAGTCATTTAATTTTTGTTGTTGTTGTTGTTGTTGGCAATACCTGGTTTAAGGGGTTGTCCATTAATCACGTGATTTTTTTTTTTTAACATTTCACGGGTATTTTGTAGTACCTACAAAGAATCTTAACATTTTCATAACAGAATAACTGACGACCGGCAAGCCGAGCCCGGCAGGCGTCGCGACGCGCGAGGACGCGTTTGACAAAAAAATAAATTCACGTGATATCTTACAATACCCCCGTGTGATAATTCATGATTTTTGCCGACCCCCCCCCCCTCTTTTGGACCTCACGTGATTAATGGACAGCCATTAATGAAAAAATTTAAGTAGACTGTAGTTTTTGGCGTCGGAAACAAGGTATATGTAAGTGAGCCATAATAGTGGTAAATTTACTGACTTGTGAATACAAACTGTGAACAAAAATGTAAAATCACAAAATATTTCGTCAACATAGATTAATTGCATGCAGCTCATTGTGCAACATAGACTAGGCGTAGGTAGAACGTTTCTTCTATATACGATACCTACTCTGTGGGCCCCAACAGTGGAATGCCTTTAGCTTTGGAGCGGGTTATTTTTTATACCGTATCTAAATGGTTTAAATAATTCCCCGGGACAGTTATTCTTTCTTTTCCGTTATTCCGGTGTTCTATATCAGCAGCCTGATCGAGGCGATTATAATACCGGGGTTAAATAAATACCCTAGGATTATAACTGTAAACAAACAAATTTTGAAAAGCACTTTCCATTATAAAATTATCTTGTATACCAGCATCGAGGTGTTTATAATACCGGGGTTAAATAAACACCCTAGGATTATAACTGTAAACAAACAAATTTTGAATTTTTCTTTCCATTATAAAATTATCTTGTTTACCAGTGGACTAAATAAATACCGGTATTATAAACGCCCCGATCAGGCTGCTGGGGATTAAATAAATACCGGTATTATAATCAGGCTTCTGCTGCTGAATCTCTAACTTTTTTTCAGGTTTGGTCTATTATGATGGATGAAATAGCGGTATTGCGAAAGAAAGGAGTCACCGAAGATGAACGTGTTGAACTCAACACTTTTGAAGCTCTGCTCAACGACTTTCCTCCACTTATAATGTTGTGTGGATGCTTTGATTTGAACAGGTCCTCAGTAGCGGGTGTAAGTAAAATACTCATTTTCGAATAATACACTGTTCGGCTGTGGACTTAATTGTATCTGTACTCACTCGAATTAAGTCATGCTTTCGCCTGTATCTTTGCGTCAATGTTTAGCTTGTCTCAGATTGTCCATCCTTGTAGGTTGACATAGCGGACGTATACCATCAGTTTGCCAATGACCAAAAATTCATACGGAAACAATACAAATAATGTCCCATATCCATGGGGTCTTTGGCATTGGACAAGGGACCTATAGGCCTAGGTCTATGAAGAGTCCTTAAAAAAAAATCATTAGAGTGCGTCCGGAGATTCTTATACCATGGAATAGGCTACTGGGCAATTTTTGAAAACCTATTTTAAAGCATTAGTAGATTTATTTTACACGCTTTAAAATTATTTTCTTTTCTAAAAAACGTAGTTGCAATTTAAGTTTGATAGTTAAAAAGGGGATGACGTGACTGCAAATTGTGACGTCATTTGTGATTCAAAGCAGTTGCGTTGGTAGTGACGTCACTGAGACGTCATTTTCTTGCTTTTCTTGCTTGTTTATTCTATAAAATCCTTGTTTTCTTGCCACCAATGTCTACCGGCTGTTTTGCTCTTGTAACCCACTATTAAAAACACCAGCATTTATTTATTTGTGATTATTTAAAAAAATTTATGCAAAAACATATTGTATTATTAATGTTAACCTACAATATATAAGCAACCTCATCTAGCATATTTTATATCTTATTGTTACAACTGTCAATTCGCCCATTCAATGCTTTGGGGTATGGAAATTCAAGGGAACCGAAATTTAAATTATTTACCGTGATAACTATTCGATGATAAATATGTGTGTCGGTACCTATAATAATTTATAAATAGGCAGGGACGTATTTGGCTTTTGTGCGGATATATGCACTGCCCTTGTCGCAGACATTAATAATTATTGTATGTATAGTGGGGGGGGGGGGGTTCACACTAATAAAACCACTATTTTTTTAATGTTTGTAATCAAAATAACCTACTTTCTTATCCTTAACTAAAATGATGTAAATAATTGTTTTAATTTTTTTTTACATAATATGCACACAAATAAATTTTAAAGTACGCGCGCGCGGATATAGGCATTTGCCTCAGTTGCCTACTGGTAAATCCGCCACTGAAAATAGGAAAGCATGAGCGGGTTCACTCGCAGCTGTTCTTTTACTACTTTATGAACCTTATATACGCTGTAATGACGTAAAGGTTTTATTTTATAGTAATGTTTGAAACTGTGATAATACCTAGCCTACTGTTTTTATTTTCAGGTATACGCAGCATTTGCCCAATCCCTTGCAGTTATAAGAGAAATCAAATTGGAGAAAACGACGGAAACTTGAGATAATGTAGTAGTAATAATAATTTAGATGCACTGCATAGGCCACAGCTGTTCTTTCTAAGTAAGTTTAGGCATCAACCTATGTAGCCACAGCGTCCATTATTTAACTTGAGCATAAACACCACTACCTAGAGGCAGGCGCGGATCTAGAATGAGACCAAGGAGGGGGCTAAGTGAAAATTTTCGAAGAATAGGGCCGAAATATTGGGGTTTTACGCAATTTCAGAGCAATAGGGTTTCTATATTATATGGAATTAATACAATTGAGCACAAGGGGGGTCCGGGGGTTTCCCCCGGGAGAAAATTTGCGAAAAATAGGACTGAAATAGTGGGGTTTTACGCATTTTAAGGAACCTAAAGGGGGGGCTATAGCTCCCATAGCCCCCCCCCCCCCTGTAGATCCGCGCCTGCCTAGAGGTACCTCACTACTGTTACCCTCAGCTAGGCTATACTGCAATATTGACTTTTAAAAAAAAATGAAGATAGTTGACATTTTGCTGGCAAAAATAATAAGAACGCCGTCAAACATTTTACAATTTATCATTATTATGCAAAAACTTCAATTAAGCTACAATATTTGGTGGTCTGCCCATTGGTCTACACTATAGCATTGCCCTTTTCCTAGGCAGCACCATCAGTTTCGTCACATACTGCATTCTTATTAATTTTGCCATCATCACTGTATATAAATATATAGGTACTATGTATACTCAGGATAAGAAGAATATTATTAGTGCTGTATAATTCCACAGTTCATAACAACAACTTATAATTTGAAAGTGAAGAAGGCCCTAGATAACTTATTAGTGCATTGAAAAAATAAGCATCGCCCAGGGTCTTCTTATTGTGGTCGAGTAGTACCTACCTACCTATAAACAGAATTGTCAATTGCATTTGAATACATCAAGAATTATTACACAATTGAGAAAGTACAAAGCAGATAGGCAAAAATACAATTTGTAATTGGCCTAATTGTTGATTGATTTGTACATAATTTATTATGCAGAACTGCATGTTAGCAAATAATTAATAAATGCCACATTATGGTACTTGAAATAATTTTTTTGTTTTACTTATTACCGTACTAAACCACCAACCTACAATATAAGTTGCAATCTAGGCATACTTTTCAGAATATAAATGTTTCATTTTACTATTGCACCTCCAAAATACATTTGAAGACGTCGTGGGAAAAACAGGACAGGTGATCTGATTTTCCAGAAATCGAATTTTAAAGCTTAAAACGCGATTACTCCCACTCTTTTAGAAATATTAATTGTGCGCCTTTTCAACAAATCCCTTCTTACTACTGTTGTGAACAAGTTATTGGCTTCTGATAGTTTTAACTTCACTAGAATTTGAGAAAAACCATTTGAAGTGAGTGAGGTACAAAATCGACCGGGGAAAACAAGCATGCTGCAATGTAGGGATAATGCGTGTTTTCAATACAAACGTGTATTGTGGAAACCAAAACAAAGTATACAGGTACCGTACTTAACCTTTTTACACAAAAGCCAAAGAAAATACCTACATTCTTCTGTTAGGATTCATTTACAAAAATTGACTTAATATGTTTATGTAACAAATTTTTTGTTTTTCCCTCCTATCTTTATCGATGAGAATCGCGCATCGCACTGTCAATGTCTATAGAACTATCCATACCATACTCAAAAAATAAAAAAATAAAAAGTGTTATTACGTCTTAGTCACAAAGCGCAACTCTATTGTTTTCCACAATATAAACAATGGCTGACGAATTCGACCAGTCGGTAGCCATCACGCATGGACCTTCCCGGTTGTTTCCCAGTCGCAGAGGACCTAGCCGGTTCTTCCCCTGTATACTGTTTTTCCCATGCCATTTGTGCAGAATCTTACTTGTATTTCTCCGATTTTATTCGGGCATTTAAAACTACGTTAAGGGCAAACCGCGGAGTCGTCGATATTCCATTTCTGTGCAAACTTCAATTTCTCATGAAATATCGAACGTAGAACAATGAAAAAATGCTGAGTCGCAAGAAGAATTTTTTCTCCTAATTTTGATATAGAGTACGTTGCAATCATCAATACCGATCGGCTATAGTTAGTGAACTTGATATGCAAAAATAAATAACGGTCACTCAGGAGTTAAGTTGAAGGAATTCATCAACTGTGGCGAATTGGGGTTAATTAAGGCCACACATATCAAAATTAGGAGAAAAAATTCTTCGTGCGACTCTGTATTTTTTCATTGTTCTGCCTTCCATATTTCATGAGAAATTGAAGTTTGAACCGAAAATGGAATATGGACGACTCCGGTTGGTGCTTAAAAACTGAACAGAATGCCACCATTATCTCAATTTCGACCAAAAGTCCACATTTCCTCTTTCCCTTTCCTCTGACGTCTTCATTTTTTACAACCTAATATTATTCTTATTGAAGTACTATACCTTTTAATCGGTGTAGGCCTACATGTTGTGTGGCCCATTTGACTCGTTCCCTTATTGCATAGTATAAATGGGCAGGCCTACTTCTACTACTACTACACAACAATATTTAACTCCCGACTTCTTTCATGGTCCACAAAAATACGGTTATGCAAAACTCTAGTGAAACCTGTACATCTATATGGCGCCGAATCATGGACATTGACTGATCGGGACCGAAGAATGCTTACGGTTTTCGAAAATAAAATGCTCCGCAGGATCTTTGGAGGTAAAGTCATCAACGGAGTCTGGCGAATCCAATGCAACGCCGAAATCCATCGGCTCTACAATGCCCTCGGCGTCATTGACGATCTTAGAGCAAAAAGGCTACAATGGATAGGACATGTGATGCCGGACCACAGACCCCCAAAAGGCCGCGTGGGAAGCAATCCTCCGCGGAAGAAGACCATGAGGAAGACCTAGGCGAAGATGGGCGGACCAGTTCCAGGAGGACCTCCTTCGAGTTGACGTCGAGGCAGCAGATTGGACAGCGGCTGCTGAGGATCGACAGAGATGGAGGGAAATCGTCAGAGCGGCCAAAAGTCCCCCTGGGCTGATCGCGCCTAATTAAGTCAAGTCAACGCAACAATATAATGGTACGGTAAGCAATGCATTGGGGCTTGGACTATCCATAATAATACCGGTTTATTAAAAAAATATTTTTTTCATAAAAACCAAAAGGAAATCACCCTAGCTGTTTGGTTACTCAATTTAGCATCTGGGTCGTTCTCAGATGTATATCTAGTTTTGATTTACGAATTGAAAATTTGAATTAAAAAATAACATTATCAAGCACAGGGTTGGCAAACCTTTTTTAGTGCACATGCCAATATTTGTACAAAAAAATCGACACGGACCCATGGCGTGCTAAAGCTATACCAATATTGCTGAATACCCTGCGTAGATCGTGGGTTTGAATCCCGCTAAGTCCAATTTTTCTTTACCCTATAATTTCAGTTATAACCTGGAGCTAGGTTGCCTCTTCAACCAAAAGTTAATTTAAGAAGTCAGTGTTATGTACCCCATATAATACTGCAATAATGTGTAGGCCTACAGCTCCTAATTAACACAAATTTTATTTTATTTTATTTTGAAATATATGTTACGTCTTTTCCCCTTTGGACGTCCGGCCCCAAAAAACAATTTTTGGTCCGACCCACCGGGAAAATGCCCGTCTGCCCGCCGGCCCAGTCCGCCACTGGGCTAAGTTATAGGTATTTACATGACACGCATTTCTGGTACTGCACGTTGGATCTATTTTCAAGTCATCCATTATTGGGCTTTTTAAGGATCGGGAGATTCAGGTCATTTCCAAGAATCCCCTTGGCTGGTGCAGCTCCAACTAGGAGATCTACATATTCTCCTTGGAAAACTAAACAACATTGCCTAAAAATAAGTTGGAGTCGTATCGAACCAAAGCAATGCAGTCAATGTACTTTTGCGTCATTAATGTCACATCCACTAGCGGATCTAGAAATTTTTAGAGGGGGTGAACTAGTGGATGACGAATGTAGAATGTGGCAAACAACATCAAAAGTTAATTTATCAAGAAGCCTGATTTGGTTGGGCGTGGTGGTTGTCGTGCGTGAGGGGGGGGGGGGGGGGTTGTGACCTAAAACATACGTCAAGTTATTTTTTAATAATTTTTCATGAAATTTTTTTTTTTTTTTTTTTTTTTTTTAACCAGAAGGAAACTATAAAAAAAATGGTCCCGACTCCCGAGGTATGATTTTTGTAAACCTACATGCCAAATTTCATCAAAATCTACGTAGTAGCTTGACCGCAAATTGACGAACAGACAGACCGAAAGACATTTCGTTCCTGGGACCTCAAAACGTGTAAATCCACTAAAATCCCGAATGCGAAAATTTCGACCATGACAAAGCTTCCCTTATAACTACGTATAAATAAGAAAGCAAAAAGTACAACAGAAATTTATGTTATACTGTATCGTATAGTCATATGTATTTATGCCGACATTACCTCCTATACATCAGCAATAAGTGATGAATCAGGCCAATCAGGGATGATAGGCCGTGATCGTTCTGAAAGCGTACTTCCAAATGTTTCGTCGACATCTTTAAGTACAAGTGCAAGTACAAGTTGTACTACAAGCACCGGCAGAATTTCCATAGAAAAGAATTAAGGTCTAAAGGTCGAAAGAATATGGTATGCAGCCTTAAACAAGACTACGACATAGAACATAGAAACCGTCGCCATCATCCCGAAATCAGATTGAGGTAATAGGGAGCCAATCAGGGCCCCACCTCCACCCCCACCATCGCGCAGCTTGGTATAAATATCAGTGCACATCCCCTTGTCCCAACAGTTTCTGCTGAGGCTCCGAGGTACAATCTTGTTGTTTCCAACGCCTTCTATCAGCATTTCTGCTTTAAGCAACCCTGTCACCCTGGCGGAGGGAGTGAGTCTGTTTGTTGACTTGAGGCACACTAAGGGCAGACTCTTTTACCTCGGGGGAAAAGGGAGTTGACTGACCTCCTGATTATAGTGGATTCCGAACCACTTGGGGAACATGGTAAGGACACACGATTTAATCAGTGGTGACGAGATTGACTGGTATAGTCTCAGCTCGATATCATGTTCCACCATGTTCCCCTGCCAACGCTGTGCACACTACCAAGTTTGCTGCAGTTTCAAACATGCTCTGCTCTCATGTATTCAACAAGGTAAGGCCGTTGGCACATACAATCTTAGAAGTCTACGCAGTTCCACTGAAGATGTCGACCGCAGATGTTGACGAAACATTTTGAAGTACGCTTTCAGAACGACCACGGCCTATCATCCCGGATTCTACTGATTCATCACGTAACTCAGGCCGTGAAAGCCTTTGTAATTATATCAGCAATATTGTTTTGATTGCGACTCTGACGGAATTCCTTCAATTCCTATTGATTAATCGATAGAAATTACTCAATTCTGGACTAGAATTCACACGAATGGCATTAGTTCTTACATAGGCTACAAATTCGATGAATCACTAATTACGTAATGGCACGCTTTTTCAGCATTTTGTGGAGAAGTTTTTTCCATCTGTTTTCTTCATGATTAATCGAATTTGATCTAATGTTAAAACACCCCAATGCACAATGGATTGCAAATAGTCGCAGTGGCCTTCTTACAAACTCACTTAAGGAGTTCCCAGTAGCCTGTAAGCAGACTTCTTACAGTATTTAAGTTTGACTTAAATTATGAAAGAGTAAGTAGTCATAGGCAACAGTATATTCTTAGCAGTAACAGTCGTGTGATTGCCCATCACCTACAATCTTGTTAAATAGTAGGTACGAGAAATCCAATAGTGAATGTAGGGCTTGTAGGCTTCAGTGGCGGGTCCAGCCGAGTAAATTTAGGGTACATAAAATAGGACATTCTAAACAAAAACCATTGTATGGTTACATGAATATGACGTCTTCCATGTTTAACTTATAAATTTTTCTGCCGTAAAAAACGTAAAATCCCACTACTTTGAACTTATATTTTCAAACTTTTCCTCCGGGGGAGACCCCCTATTTCCAGCAATTTCAATAAGCATTTAAGCATTCATTTGTAAGTTTAAAAAAATAATAATAATACTTTACTGCTGTTAAAATGCGTAAAACCCCACTTTTTTGCACTTTTTCAAATTTTTCTTTCCGGGGGAGACCCCCCGGCCCCCCTGTATTCAAGAATAAGCATTCTTACTGCTGTTAAAAAGCGTAAAACCCCACTATTTTGCCCTTATATTTTCAAATTTTCCCCCCCCCGAACAAACATCTAAAAACACTCTTAACGGTAAAAGCTTTTTATTCGGTCAGTGAATTTGTTAACTTTATGACACAGGCTTTATAGCCTACAATGTTACGGTGCCTCATTATTTTGTATAGTGATTATTTTGTATTATTTATATTGTACGCAACGATTTCTATGTATTCTTCGAATACCTTTGAAATAAACAGTATCTTATCTAATCTTATCTTATCTGCATAAGGCGTATGGGTTTTTCAAGTAATGCCCTGTAAATTAATATGCCTTGTTTCGCTAATAAACACACCAATTGCACAATCGCTAAAATTAATTTGGCTTGGTAGGCAACACCCACTTTTCCCGGAATGGCCCCCTCCGAAATCTGTCCTGGACCCGCCCTTGGTAGGCTTGGATATATTTTGTTTCCCACCTAAAATATATATTTTTGTTAATTTCAGAAGCTAACTATCATATCTCCTGTACCAGTGATTGGAAAAACGTGCCTATATCTACTGACAGGAATAAAAAAAAATATATATTAAAATGGGGCCGGGCTCGACTTTCCCATTTCTTTTATCTATAACTTATAACACTAGGGGGGGGGGGGATACAACACAATAATTCTAAATATTTCATATTCTAAACATTTTGCTTATTAGGACACCCCCTCCCCCCTTCGTTGCTAGTCTGGTTCTATATTGAAGTTATATGGGTCATTCCAGCGCGGCAAAAATTGAAAAATGTTATTTGAATTCTGGGGCCACCTGCTTATTTTAATGGCTGGTCATTGAAGACGTGGCGATGATTGGCCCAAATATTGAGAACTGGTCCGAGTTTACTCGAACATGCTTTCCAATTTATCACTTAGTAGGTAGATAATATGAGTAATTTCATGGTAAATAATTTTCCTATGGTTAAATTTCGGATCACTCGATAGTTATGACCTTGATATTCCCTATCTCAAAGCACTGAATTGATCGAGGGGATTCCATATTCTTGAACGGGCAGACCAATACATTTTTACAAATGAGTTGTAATAATGGCTGGGAACACAATGCATTGGAGAGTGAATATTCCATAATTTCTTCATAAAATAAAACAAATATTTTTTTGAGAATTCAACGTGTTTGGTTTTGTAACGTTTGCTACTTTATTTAACACTGAAAACATACCCGACGGTAGAAATCATCGATGGAAAGGTTCCACTGAAAAATTATTTTTTTAGTCATTTTTGATGAAAATTTAGTAATTTTTATTTTTTTTACCCCGAGAAGCAAACTATCAAGGGGCAAGCGACCCACCGCATTTTGTTAACATTAATAATAACTGCAATATAGCCTATGTAAATTTATAAGAAATCGTTGGAGCCATTTTTGAGAAATAATTTTTTATACGATTTTTTGGAGGTTTTTGAGAATAAAGCCCCCAAAATTGAGTTAGCCCAAAAAATAAAAAAACATTCCCAAGATATGATTTTTGTGAACCTACATGCCAAATTCACCCAGTTGTTTTTCCGCAAATCGATTAACAGACAGTCAGACATAAAACAGACAGACAGATAGGCAGACATTTCTTAAAAAACACTTTTTTGGGTTCCTGTGCGTGTAAATCCGTTGAAATCTCGGAATCAAAAATTTTGACCACCACAAAGCTCCCCTTATACTACGTATCAATTGGAAAGCAAAAAATAAATTTTTGCTTTCCAATTTCTACGTAATATAAGGAAAGCTTTGTGATGGTCGAAATTTTCGATTCCGAGATTTCAACGGATTTACACGTTTTGAGGACCCAGGAACCCAAAAAAGTGGTTTTTACGAAATGTCTGTCTGTCGCTCTGTCGCTCTGCCTGTCTTTTCATCGATTTCCGGACAAACTACTCGGTGGATTTGAATGAAATTTGGCATGTAGATTTACAAAAATCATGTCTCGGGACAATTTTTTTTATTTTGGGCTAACTCAATTTGGGGTTTTTATTCTCAAAAAACTAAAAAAAAACGTCTAACAAAATATTTTTCTAAAACGGCTCCAACGATTTATTTTAAATTCATGTATATATTGTAATCGTTATTAATGTTGATAAAATGCGGGGGGGTCGCTTGCCCCTTGATTTGCTTCTGGGGGTAAAAAAATAAAAATAACTAAATTTTCATTGAAAATGGCTAAAAAATAATTTTTCTGCGAAACCTTTCTAACGATGATTTCTAACTTCAGGCTTGTTTTAGCTGTTAAATTGAGTAACGGAACGGGACAGTTTGCTTTCCCAAAAAACAATTGGATTTTGTGCGAATTTTTTTTTTTTTTTAATGAAAGTAAATTCACGCTCAAATGCATTGCGTGCCCTGCCATTATTGCTGTGTGGTAATGTGTTGGTCTGACCTATCTAGAATTTACGTCACCTTCAGTGAATGACGCCCCCCCCCTGGTATCCGAAATTTAACCATAGGAAAATTATTTACCATGAAATTAATTATTTTCTCTCTCTATTAATCGATAAATTGGAAAGCATGTTCGAGTAAACTCGGACCGGTTCTTTTAGCAGGCCTAAGTGAATGATCCATCTCTCTTATATAGAACTCCAGGTTTCATCGATCCCTGAATGGTGTGCAGCATGGCGAGGGGGTGCTGGACAGTTAGAGTTCGTTAAGAACCGAATACGGTGCATATATAGGGAGCGGGTGGACGGGGCCCAAGCTGGTTAAATGGCAATTATATCGGCGTTGCGTCATGATTGCTCTTTGTCGTGATTGATTACATGTAGTCTGGTAAAAAACAAAATTAAAAAATTGTGGATAGAGGCAGGTATGGGCCTAATACAAATTTTAATTTTCCTATTAGCGCTCAAGTATCCAATTTTCACAACAGAACTTAAAGATATTTCATGGGCGAAGTGCTCTAAATTAAAAAAAAATGGAATTAAGCGATCCAAGCACCTCAGCAGTTCCGGTCATAAATCATAGCATGGATGTGATGAAAACGAAGAAAAGTGTTTTTTACAAGGACAACATTTTTGTATTCTCATTGTTGCGTATAGCAGGGTTTTTGCCTCTTTCGGAAGACAGCAAAGGTTGGTTATACGGCCTACTACGTCATTTCTTTCAATTTTTTATTTCAATTTTCAATGTTCATATCGTATTGAACCAGTATAGCAGTGCCGGATTAACCCATGGGCCCTTGGGGCACGCCCCCCCCCCCAAATGCCTAAAAGTCTGGCCCCCGCAAACGAGATTTTTTTTAATAAAAAAAATTAAAAGTTGAAGACAATTTCCAAACAAAGTTTTGAAATTGGCGGGAAATTGAACGTTTGCACCCACGGCCCCCACATATCTCGTGCCCACGGCCCCCTCGGGGGTTAATCTGGCACTGCAGAAAAGTGTACAGTATACTTCACTGAGGCGGGGATTCCACAGACCTGCAAGTGCAAAATACAAATACGGTGAAATGGTAGCAGACATTCAAGACTTAGGCGGGGTTTCCACCGACCTCGCATTGCAGAATGCAAATGACAATGACGGAAATGTTTGTTTTACTCTATGCCATAGTTAAAATTGATCAATGATCATAGAGTAAAATCACAAACAAACAAACTAAAATTAAAAAATGGCGTCATGGGATATGTTAAGTACAAACATTTTAATAGATTTCTATAAAAAGAAAAATTCAAATTTCCGTCAATGTCATTTGCATTCTGCAATGCGAGGTCGGTGGAAACCCCGCCTAAGTCTTGAATGTCTGTTACCACGTCACCGTATTTGTATTTAGCACTTGCAGGTCTGTGGAATCCCCGCCTTAGCAGGGCATTTGCCTATTTAAAAGATCATTAAAAGTTTGCTTCATTGTACGATATAAGGACCGGTACGATGAGTGAACCGTACATGCTTTCCTATATTGTATTTAGGCCTATCATTGAGTATAGGTAGGCCCACTGTAATAGTTCCATGGTAAATAATTGTCCCGTGGTTAAATATACCATTTTTTGATATTTTTTCTAAATACTTTATAGTGTGTCTGGTTTTAATTTCAGAGGAAGTTTATTGCACTAGTAGTACTTTTTGCCTACATAAGAGGTTTGCTTTTCCGTGTCTAGGTTTATTTTCGGCGACCTTCACAATATTAATGTGTATTTGTTTCATGTTTCAATACACGTTTAGGCTTACTTACTTACTTACTTAGTTAGGTAGGCTGCTTCATTAGATGATATTTCTTACAGGACGTCTCCAATTCCAATGGATTTCACTGAGCACAATATACAGTGTTGTACTGGTCGGGACTGGCTGTACCTTGTGCTACTTTACAGCCTGGAACCTTTTGCAGATCAATCGTGACAACCTCAACCTTCAAAACAGAATAGGACTTCTTTTTCTAGCAAAGGATTTCATCTATCCGCCTGTTATTCAGATATGCCTGATTTTGGAAGTCAAAAAGATTGCCCTGTTTCTGGAAAAATGGCGAGAATACCAGGTATAATTATACAGAGGCATAGTCGCTATGTCTTTATGGATGATTTGTGACTCACTAATCAACAAGCTTACAAATTGAGAGCTGTTAATCAATATTTAAAAATTCATACGCTGACAATACAAATAATGTCCGAAATTCATGGGGTCACTGCCATTGGACAAGGGACCAATAAGTAATATGTTCCTAAAAGTTTCAGGACATTATGATAGTGTAAACCAGTCGACGCAGTTGCTAGATTCTTTCAACAGGAAACAGGGAACAAGGAAATGAGAGAAGTGGAAGGTATAGTAGAGTACACAAGAAAACTAAAAAAAACAATAGCAGAATAGCCAGTAAACGTTTTTTTGACGTGACAACGTGACAGTGGGTGCATGCACGAAAAAGTGCGACGCTAATCCGTTACGCCGCATCTTTGTGTGGTTTTCATCAGAGGCGTAAAGTTTTAGAATGATGGCTGGGGCAAAACTAAGTAGACCTTATGACGTCATCAGGCAGGATAAGGAAGAAATGAAAATATATTTTTCAATTTCAATAGTTGAAAAGTATAGCTGCAGATTTTACAAAGCTAAAAAAGGAATGCTTATATTCATATTGCTGCAAAGGGGACCATGAAGTATGAACTACGTCTTACAATGCTCGAGGCTGAGGGGGGGGGGGCAAAGCCCCCCAAAAGGAGCTGCGGGAGGCAAGTTGGACCGTGCCCCCCCCCCCCCACCACTTTACACCCCTGGTTTTCATTGCTTATTAGAACAACAATTTATTTATTTAATTATTTTTACAACTTTTTTAAATTTTTATTTGATTATTTATTTTAATTAGCAATGGCTGATAAACCTGACGAGCCTATGGATCAATTAAATTGTAGATTTCATTTCACTCCTTTTTACAGAATAATGATAATTCAATGAAAATGATTCATTTGTAATATTGTAAATGTTGTGTAATTTGATTTAATAAATTTGAATTTGAAATTATTCATAAAAGTATATATATATATATATTTTTTTTTTGCTTCGTTTCAGAATTTTCACCAAAGAGTAACGGGCCAGCGGTTAGTTTTCAATCAGAAAGGACGACAATTTGTAGTGATTTGCCTGTTATTGATGGTTAGAAGTTTTTCGAGTTTCTACGGGGAGCGACTAGCCGAATTTTTCTCAATCGAGGGCGATGGGGTGGGTTATAAATCTCCATTGATATTTTTAATTGCGAGTCATCACCATACCATCGTTGAAGATTATCTGTTTATTTTGATTCAGTTTTTAATGAAAGATATACGGGTTGCAGCCAAGCAACTCGAAGTTGCATTCAAGGTAAGACACTAATTATAGGATGGATTCTAATGTGCTCCCTTTAATGTTATAGCTGACTTTATCACCTTTTAACTTTATAATTTGCCATAGTCTCGGTCTCAAATTGAGACATTTTTCGAGACCGAAGCCAATACAAAAGTCTCGATATGGTCACGGTTTCGGATTAGCCGGGATAATGTGGCTTTTTATTTAAAAAAAATTAAATATCTGCCACTTACCTAAGATTTGTGCATAGTTTCAATACAGCACATACAGTAGGCTTATACTTGTATTTTCGCTATGTATAATACTTCCAGGAAATACCATAACAGTAATTGAAACGGTAAATACAGTAGAGGCAAAAAATATAAATACAATATTTATTCTATGTAAAAAACTTATAAATTCTAAATGCTTATCCATGTACTATTATAATTAATATTATTTTACTACAGGTATATAGGAATCTCATGAGAATATTTTTTCAGCCTTTTTTGTAGCAGTCTATGTGACGATTCCAGGGATATCAACAACTCAAAAATTATTTTTTGCGACAAATCGCCTCTTGCGTTCTTGCTCTTTGTATACAGTATGTAGACTATATGCCTATATATTAGGCTTCCATATGCTTGTAGGCATGCGATGACAAACCTGAAACCATCATGAACTATAGCTACTTATGGAGGGATCTCACCACCATCACCAGCAATATAAGTAACACTTTCAGTAAATCTCTACTCTCCTTCGTGCTGTACAGTTATGCATTGAGCATGGGTTGTTTATACCTGCTCGCCCTCGATATACAAGAATTCAAGACCAATGTATTGATTAGCATCATTACTACGATGTATATCATTCAGATTCCTGAGGCGTGCCATCGTACGATTACAAAGGTTGGGATTATATACTTAACAGTATAGGGTCGTATCTGGTTATAGTCAGTTCATCTATTTTGCGATTAATATTGCCAAATACGATACCCCTTGTTACATGTACACGGAGAAAAGAAGGGTAGACCCGCTTTCGAGCAACCCATGAAATGTTGTTTCTAGGTACATGTTGTAGAAAAAGTCACACAGACCCCCAGTGGCGTAGCCAAGGGGGGGGGGGGGAGGGGGGTCAGCGGGGTCCGGACCTCCCCAAATTTTGCAAAACAGAAAATTTTTCAGATATTTATTCAAAAAAAATCCCCGGGGAGACCCCGGTCCCCCTGTTTCCAGTTTCGTTAATAATGTTATCGTCTGCAAAATCAACTTTTTTTTGCCGACAAACTATTTCAGGCTATTTCAGGGGGGGGGGGAGCGCCAAATGAAACACCACCCCATTCGAAAACCTATCGTAAACGGGCAAACTTTATGTATTGATGTTGCATGAAAACTGGACCCCCCCAAAAAAAATTCTGGCTACGCCACTGCAGACTTAGCAAGAGAAAGACCGTGCAGTTGTCGCCTTCCCTTGCACCATTTTCACGCGTTCAAAACTGTTTTGGCCAATAAATAAATGAATAAATATATTATAAGTAAATAAAAAAATATATATCTTATTAGGTGTTACAATCAATACATGATGAGTGGTATACGGTACTATAGATGCAAGTTTGGTTTTACGTCTTTTGTGGTAAATAATTAGGCAAATAGGCTACAACTTGACATTGTTTGGGGGAATTATTCATTGGCGAAAACTCCCGAAATTTCTTGGGGGGGGGGCTTTAGGACCCCAAGAAGTTGATCCCCCGGAGAAAAAAAATGATGAATTATTGATTATTTCATTGATTGATTATTGATTGAAAATTAGTGAGGTGTTACGCATTTTGCAAGCAGTACAGTTGATTGAGATTTTACAAACGAATAAACCTACATCTGAAGGGGGTCCGGGGGTCTCCCCCGAAGAAAATGTTTGAAAAAATAGGTCTGAAATATATAATATATTGTATTGTAGTGAAAGTACTTGGTCAATATGTTGATTTTCTTTATGATGTCTTCAATTCATGTGAAATAAGCATAACAAGAATTAATTTCCCTTTCGTTACTGTGGATACTATGCCTTTCGCCACCATAACGTCTTTGTCACCAGAAATCGTGGGGGGAGGGGAGTTACGGGTGCTTCTGGGGCGGGGGGTTCAGCTTAGGCCCCCCTACGATATTTACACCAATGTTTGCAAGCAGTACAATTGAGATATTATAACGAGGAATAAAGCTACCATTGGGGGGGGGGGGGTCTCCCCCGGAGAAAATGTTGGAAATAATAAGTATTGGGGTTTTAAGCATTTTGAGTAATATATTTTTTGTGAAAATACTTGGTCACTATTCAAAATTTTGCTTCTGATAATAATTCTAATTATTAATAGGCCTAGATAGATTAGAGATAATAGATTTCAAGCAGGCGAATCCATCGGCCGGTGGCTCATACGAACAATTCAATGAATGTATCCAATCGACATCTTCAGTCGCCTCTGTAGGTTAGTACCCGTTTTGAGTTACTACACGTCTCCAATCGCATGTCGTGTAGAGACTCACACAAGTACAAACACACTACCACCATGCCATCGAAGTTATAAAAAAAAATCATGAAAATGAAAAAGGCAATAACTTTATTAAATATATATTTATATATTTATATACACTGTATATATATGTATTTATAATATTATATAGGCCCTAGGCCCAACTGGTTTCCCCCTTCTTGTGTAAACGACTTTGACAAGGTAAACTTTATGTGGGGTTTAATGATACTTTTTCCATTAGGGGAAAGTCAGGTAAAGTGAGCCACTTTTGTGATTTTATTTCTTGTTGATCAAAGCCTACATGGACCTGCATATACTGCCCAATGATAGCGTGATTAATCAGTTATCAACGAAATGAAGGTTTTATCATTCATTGCTTTCCAATGTATACGTAATAGCGTATAAGAAAAGCTTTGTGCTGGTCAACATTTTTCGATTCCATGATTTCAACGGATTTATAAGTTTTGAGGTCCCAGGAACCAAAAAAAGTGGTTTTTACGAAATGTCTGTCTGTTGCTCTGTCGCTTTGTCTGTCTCTTCATCGACTTCCGGGCAAACTAGGCCTACTCGGTCGATTTTGATGAAATTTAACATGTAGGTTCAAAAAAATCATTTCTTGGGAACATTTATTTTATTTTGGGCTATCTCAATTTGGGGGGGTTTTAATCTCAAGAAACTAAAAAAAAAAGTCTTAAAAAATTGTTTCTCAAAAACGGCTCCAACGATTTCTTTTAAAATCATATATATATTGTAGCCGTTATTAATTTTGACAAAGTGGGATGGGTCGCTTGCCCCTTGATAGTTTTCGTCTGGGGGTAAGAAAAGAAAAATAAGTCAATTTTCATGTGAAATTTCTAAAAAATAATCTTTCTGCGGAACCTTTCTATCGATAACTTCTGCCTTCAGGTATGTTTTAGCTGTTAAAAAATGTAAAAAACCGAACAGGTTGCTACCCCAAAAATGGATTTGGTTTTGTGCAAAAAAATATTTTTTGAAGAAATCATAAAAAATTCGCGCTCCAATACATGCCATGCCTTGCCATTATTATTAAATTATTTACAATGAAATAACTCATTACCTCTATCTACTAATTGATGAATTGGAAAGCATGTTCGAGTAAACTCGGACCGGTTCTTGATGTTGGTAATGTCGCAAGAGTGTTAAGCGCGGAAAATTCAAATTGTGACTACTTAAACAATTGAATAATCTTCGGCTATATTTTCTTCATTTTTTCTGCCTTATAGATTTAGACAAATTAAGCTACTTATAATCCTTAATACATTAATTCAAAATTTAAACTTGTTTATATCTAGGGTGATATGTATTTAGGTCCTATATTTGCTACGGCAGCGCGTTGCAGCGTCGCGTTAGTTCAGCTCTTCAGTATTGGCAGCATCACAATTTAAAAAATTCTGAAATTTGCTGTCCATTTATTTAAACAATTGAATAAGCACCATCACGTGACTTGGTATGTTATTAACCCCGGTATTATAATCGCCATGATCAGGCTGCAGGTGTTTTATTGTTGTCTTGTTTTTCTTTCTGTGGAGCTATAGACGGATTTTCATATTCAAGGAAATTTGTTTCGAGTATTGGTGGAGTGGATTGTTATCATTTTTCCAGGTCAAGACATTGATGCAAAAGGAGATAATAGAAAAGAGAAGGAAGAAGAATGTAACTTTGGCTCAACTACGGGAATATGACATCATTGAAGCAATGTACAATAACTTTCCTGCGGATATAAAACTGATAGGCCTGGTCCCTTTGACCCGCATGTCTGTTATAACGGTTGGTAATAATACCCAATAATAATAATAATAATAATAATAATAATGCGTGTATTTATCAAAAAAAAAAACATAACAAATTATACTGAACCGGTGCCACAAAGCCCTTGCGCGTTGGGATCACCACAATAGTGCTAGTAGGTAATACATTTCTACAAAATCATATGTAATGTACAGGGTGGTTCACACCACCCGTTCGCATCCTATATTTCGGCTATTATGAGAAACGTATTTAAAAGGACTTTCATTTCATGGGTAACTTCATAGGTTTGGATTTGAAAATTCTGAGGTACTATCTCTGAACTCTCAAACACCACCCGAAACTTGTTTTATTGCAACCGAAAGATGGTTCAACACTGACTTAGTTAATCAGTTTTTACCCCAATTTCAAACTCTTTATAATATCCCAAATATATAGGTAAGGTGTGTTAATCAACTTGTAGCAGACTTTTATTTTTAATTGGGGTACAGGTGTTACCTGTGTGCACTTAAGCCTATTGGCCTACTGTGCCCCCTACAACAAAGTATCTACATCACTTCTACATCACTTTCTCGAGGCCTATCTCCTTCAGGGGAGCCAGGATCATGAGGGGATTCAGAAGTGGTAGGTCTTTTACATGTAACTGCAAGCTTCCCGAGCATGCTGCTCTTCTTCGTGCGATTGCATCGCATCGCATTGCAGGTCCTCCGCACCTTCATTACAGAATCTGCAAGACTATAGTTGTCTCCCCAAAAGACTCCAGATATTTAACCCCAGGACCAAAGACGCTAAGGCCTGTTCTTGGTTTTGTACTTCCTAGCCTAGAGCCGTCAGTAAACCACTTGACTGTGTGACTATTGAGAATTCCTGCTGATTCGCAGCATTCTTTCATTGTCCCTAATATAGTTTCGAATTCCCTCCTAAAACAGTATTTTGGATGGACTCTATCGCTTGGCATATCCAGGCATTGGTCAGACGTAGTCAGAGAGGCTGAGTCTCTCTCTCACTCCTAATAATGCCATTTCGGCTGAAGATTCCACTGCAGCATGGAGGGGTGGGAAGTCCAATACTATCTCCATTGCTGATTTCATAGCCCATGTAAAGCATCATGTTATAGAATACGGGCTTCTGAATGTAGCCATAATTTGGATTATTCAGAGAAAAATTCTCATGTGGTTTGATTTTGCCGTGTCCATGAAGCCATGACCATGTAGCAGACTTGCTTTGGCATTGCTTGCATGTCAATTTGAGCTTAAGTAGAGGATTTGGCGATTACTGGACATGTTGGGGCTTGTGGTCCAGAGGTTAAGACGACGCCCCGGTTAGGTGTAGAACGTGGGTTCGAATCCCGCCAAGCCCAGTTTTTTCCTTATCCTCTAATTTTGGTTGCTGCATGAAATGCTCGAAATTTAAATGATTTTTTAATAAAGACTACTCGCATACAAACAATTAATTCATTAACGTAATTAATAACAACAATAATAATACTGATAACTTCTTTTATTTTTAGATATATGTAGAGTACTTTCAAGCATTAAATACTGTACGGCAGATGGCTGCTGACGAAGAAGAGGAAAAACAACTTTTAAGTGGAAACAGCACTATTTATTAATTACAATAACCGCGAGAAGTTGGTGGAAGATTCGAGGTTGTTCGTTTAATGTATACCGTATATGCACACATGATTCAATTATTAGATTATATTTTATCGCAATTCATGTCTATCATAGGCCTACATTCATGCACGTAGTAATTACTTAATGAATGTCATAGAGCCATTACTAAATATAATAAATAGTCTATATAATGTGAATCACAGAGTTGTCAAAACAAACCAAAACTATCACAGTAATTTACAAAATACACCAGGGAATTTTTATAGTAAACATATACACATATTTAAATTTTATTGAAATAACAGCAGAATGCAGATGGGAGTATAAGAAACAGAATAAATGTCCCTCTACATTTTGATATACCTAATTGTGTTGCGCGTATAGTTACGCCATTGGGTCACATTTTCTGAAAGTGCTGATAAAATTCAATAAGTTTGGGTCCACGCTTTCAGGAACTGGCTATTTAAGCTACATATCGCTACATATAGCAATTTTGTCAAAATTGGAGTTTTTCCGTTTATTATAATATTTATTTATTTATTTATATTTACTTCGGAAAAAAGAAGACACAACTCAAAAATATTCGATTTCGACTTAATAACGCTAAAATATTTGTTAAAAAAATATATAATAATGTAGTGTGTATATGTTTCCGTGGGAGGGCAGCTTTCTAGTTTTATATTTGGCGGGATCGCCGTCATTAGTTACATAGAAACTTTAACTCTAATATATTTGTAAATTGATAGATTTTGAGTTATGTCATTTTTCTTCCGAAGTAATTTTGAGGCGCATTTCTTCTATTCTCATTTATGGCCTATTTAATAGAAATAAGAAAAAATAACGTGTATTGGGTAGGCTTATCGCTTGTTGCCGGTGTAGGTTGACATCCAGGACGTATACCAGTCTGCCTATAGCCTAAAATTCATACGGAAACAATACAAATAATGTCCGAAATCCATGGGGTCGTTAGCATTGGACAAGGGACCTATAGACCTGGGTCCATAAAAAAGTCTTTAAAAAAAATCATTAGTGCGGCCGGAGATTCGTTCCATGTAATAGGCTACTAGGCAATTTTTGAAAACCTATATTAAAGCATTAGTAGATTTATTTTATACACATTAAAATTATTTTTTTTTCTAAAAAGCGTAGTGCAATTTAAGTTTGATGGTTAAAAATAAGACGTCGTTTGTGATGCCCAGTTGGGGAGTTCAAAGCAGTTGTATTGGTAGTGACGTCACTGTCACGTCATTTTCTTGTCAACAATGTCTACCAGTGGTTTATTGGCTCTTGTAACCCACTATTAAAAACACCAGCATTTATTGCTTCCCAATTTATACGTAGTATAAGGAGGAAAGCTTTGTGATGGTCAAAATTTTCGATTCCGAGATTTCAACGGATTTTCACGGTTTATACGAAATGTCTGTCCGTCTGTCTGTCTGTCTGTCTGTCTGTCTGTCTGTGAGTAGATTTGCGACCAAACTACTCGGTCAATTTTGATGAAATTTGGCATGGAGGTTCACAAAAATCATACCTTGAGACATTTGGGGGGGGGGGGGTAACTCAATTTGGGGGGTTTTATTCTAAAAAACTCCAAAAAGAATGTCTAAAAAAATTATTTCTCAATAATAACGGCTCCAACGATTTCCTTTAAATTCACAAATATTGTAGTCGTTATTAATGTCAACAAAATACGGTAGTCGCTTGCCCCTTGATAGTTTGCTTATGGGGGTAAAAAAATAATAACAAGGCAATGAAAAATGACTAAAAAATAATTTTTCTGTGGAACCTTTCGCTCGATGATTTCTACCTTCAGGGATGTTCTATGTGTTCAATATATAAAATATTTGGTTCATGGAAATTTTTTTTTGAATAAATTATGGAAAATTCACGCTCCAATACATTGCGTGCCCGGTCATTGTTACTACTGTTACAATGTACTGGTCTGTTCATTTCGGAATATGCAATGGAGTTTTATGGGGTTTTTAATACATTGAGGTGGACCCCCCCCCCCATCCCCAGGGAACCGGAATTTAATTTAACCATAGGGAAATTATTTAATACGCCTATCTACTAATTTATAAATTGGAAAGCATGTTCGAATAAATTCGGACCGGTTCTTTATTTATTTGTTAATATTTAAAAAAAATTCATGCAAAAAACACTATTATTGATAATTTACAATATATAAGCTACCTTATTTAGCATAGTTTATGTTTTATTGTTAAAACCATCAATTTGCCCATTCAATGCTTTGGGGGTATGGAAATTCAAGGCAACCGAAATTTAAATTATTTACCGTGATAACTCAAAATTATCTACAGGCATGTTGGTACCACGGTATCTATAATAATTTGTAAATAGGAAAGCATGAACGGGTTCACTCGTACCGGTTCTTTTACTACTTCATGTACCTAATATATACGGTGAAGTAGCGAATATGTTTTATTGCTTTCTAATTTATATGTAGTATAAGGAAAGCTTTGTGATGGTCGAAATTTTCGATTCCGAGATTTCAACGGATTTACACGTTTTGAGGTCCCAGGAACTCTAAAAAGCGGTTTTTACGAAATGTCTGTCTGTCTGTCTGTCTGTCCATCTGTTCATCGATTTCCGGGCAAACTACTAGGTAGATTTTGATGAAATTCGGCATGTAGGTTCACAAAAATCATAACTCGGGACAATTTTTTTATTTTGGGCTAACTCAATTTGGAGGTTTTATTCCCAAAAAACTCCAAAATAGTAATAAAATGTCGTAATAAAATATGCCCTGAATGCCATAGAGCCATTAATAAATATATTAAATAAATAATACTCACTACTATACCATGCAGTAACACAATACAATTACACTAACAAACACATACATACATTCACACGTCACTTACAAATTCACTATGTATTTAAACTTTGATAAAATTTATGCATTATGCATAGTATTATATTTAGGATATTTTCACTCTAAAACGGGCCTAGCCCATAGGGAAGTGACAAAAACTGTGAGGAAATATTTTGTGCTTCGCGTATTTCCTTTTTGGGGTCTCCTCTTGTACTTAATGTACTGTCAGGAGGCTTCAAATTGGAATATTGTGTAATAAAATATTTCTTTACAATATTTGAATTTGGCGGTACTACGGCGTAATTGCGGTCAGCGCTCTGGCGGAAGAAGGGGGAATCAAACGACTGGACTTCTTGGTTCTTGCTGCAACTCGGAAAGATTTTTATTCGCATTCAAATTTTATTAAATCAAGGCAATTAATGCATTTATTTCCTTTTCCCTTCGCATAACGTCCCACAACAGTGGGTGCTTATGTACGGTGCTTATGTACGGTGCTTATGCGCGGTGCTTATGCACGGTGTTTGTGCAAGGGGTTTGTGCCGTTGGTCTACCTACCTGCCGAAATAGGTCATCTCTAAGGACCGTCCTTCCTGTATGATGCGAGTCTGCTGTCCCATGTACGTTACCGGCTAGTGATGACGAGGTAGAGCTTCCACGCCCGATGGGGTGAAAGGCGGAAGGGCCATCGCCATGGAGCGTCGGCCCACATAAGAAGGTACATGTGATCAGCTTCCAATTATTCCCCCCCCCCCCATAGACTTTAGGGTATACCCCGCCTCCCTCTTCAGTGAACTCCTATTTTATTACTGTTTCAGTGAACTTATTGTAGAGTGTTTGTTCGGGATATCCGGTATATACGGTATCCTATGTTGGTTCTGTCACCAGCGTACTGGTATAGCCTATCGTGGCACTTAAAATTCTAGATTATTATTCATTCTCAATTAATATTATTACTCTTTTAACGGCAGGGTATGCACTTGTTGCTACCCTTGCTCGTGCTTTAAAGTATTATATCTGTATAGTAATATTCTGCATACAGGATAACCCCGAATTTCTATTCCGGGTTGTCTTGTTCTTTAACTCTGAATGACGCTCTTTCCCCACCTTCTAGCCGCGAGCTATCCATTACGTTTTGTATGGTGCGCGCCGCTGAAGGGTGGTGGGAATTGTGTCCATTATCACTGTTTAAATCATTATAGTGTATAAAGTATTTACTGTTGCACTTATACTCTGTACTACAATATTATTTGTATACTTTTACTTGTACTTTTGCCATATGTACTTCTCTTCTTGGGTGTTTTCAGGTGCTGCGGTGGTGGAGGTACAATACTCGATGTCAAGTCTCCTCAACTTTCGTCCATCTTCTGTTCCGAGTGTCCCCGCCAGCGCACTGCCTGAGAACATCCAGGAGGAGCTGTGATGATGCGGAGGTGGCTACTTATGCGCGGCTACTGGAGGAAGCAGGATGAGGATAAGTAGCCTACTCATTTTATATCTTATATTTCTGATACTGTACTGATTACTGCATACTGTTCATTAACAGTCCCTTAATATGAATTTATTGATTTTTCTTTACCTGTCCTGTGGAAGGAGCCTAATCATTCTTCAACTACACCAGCTTGACTGGTAATAAGTCATAATAATTTAGCATTTCAATATTTCCTATATTTTGTCTACCGTATGTATCCTTTTCTCTTTTAATTTAATAGTGGTTTATCCACACGGCGCCCAACCCTGAGTTTTGTTTCCCTTTGTTTTCCGATTATCTGAGCTTGTTCCTTGTTTGTTCCTTTATTTCTACTCTAGCCCTGACCAACGACTGGGGTAGTTGAGGAATGATTTGGCGAGAGTTAGCCCTCTGGCAAAACGGTAAAAATTGTATTTTGGAAATATATTTTGATTTGATTTTGATTCGATTGGTCTGCCCATGATATACTTTGCAATGGTCCCATCGATCGATCCAGTGCTTTAGGATAAGGAAAATCTATAGGTAGCCGATATTTAACCACGGGTTAAATTATTTACGATGGAACTATTATACGGTACCTATACTAATTGATAAATAGGAAAGCACTCGTACCGGATCTACAATATAGCTGTGGCAAAAATGCATACGAACACAATATGAATATTGTCCGAAACACTTTAACAGGTTAAGGGTGGGGAGTAAGGGTTCAATGTACCACGGCCTAAAAAGCCCTTAAAAAAAAATAATAAATAGGTATGTTTACATGTCATTTTATTAACTAATTAATCTATATAGAACTAATACAAGTAAACTAAACTACCAGGCGACTCGTTCACTTTCTTCCGACATCGTTGAGGTTTTTTGGAACGCCCAGAATAGAGTTGATTATTTCGGAATTTCGCTTATGTTGGGGAGGATTGTTACATAGTCCAGCTTCACTCTTCAGAACTGCTTGCACCAGCCAGTTGGCTACTTCTCGTACTACCTGGAGAACAGAAGTACCTAACCGGTTATTACATCTCTAATAGTATAGGCTACACTCCTCCACCAGGGCTAGGCAACCTGCTTTTATTTTTTTGGTGGCTTCATTTGCACTAAAGCCAATTGTGGTCTGTTGTGCCCCTTGCTGATTATTTGCTTTGTTCCTCAAGAATTTTTCCTCTTAATGAAAGGCTTATCATCTTACGGAATTCGAACCTTTACTGTTAGCAGGGTGCATTTTTCGCTTAACTGAGTGAGGTAGCAAGAACTATAAGTCCTATTTTCAATCAATATAGGCCAGGTATGTCCTACCATAGTGAAGTAGCTCGAGTCAACATCCGTCACGCAAAAAGGATTAGTTGGACTTACATTGCCTGATGTGTTAATAGTCATTAGAGGCACAGTCATCAAACAATTAGGGCGGAGCCCATTATCAGGGGAAGGGGGTGACGTTTCGGGAGTGGGTACTACTCCCATCATCAGGCTTAGCCTTGAGAAGGACTGATGGTTTCGCCGTGGTAAGGACTGATAGTTTCTGGACGATTGACTCATTGCTAGCCTCTGTAGGTTAGTATTCGTGTTGAGTTACGGCACGTCTCCGATCGCATGGTGCGTAGTGACTTGCACAAGTACAAACACGCTACCATCTTACCACCAAAACCGATAATATACTTACTATTGTACTCACTAGTAGCCTATATACTGATTATTATACTACAATATACATATACGGTATACCCTTAGTATACCCTCCTAGCAATCCATACCGCACGTCGTATGTAATGCCAAAAATGCGGTAGATGTAGGTGTGGTAATTTTTGGGCATTTTGACTCTATCATTCAGGTACGGATACTTTTCAAGTGACGATAGGACCGAGTGGTTCCCATTATAACATGGTCTGGAAACTCTTGGTAAGGAACGGGCACATGCATGGCGGTGCCGTACAGTACTCCTTTCCGGTACTTTTCAAGCGACGGACTTTTAATGTACACCTACCTCCCGGTCGTAGTATCTTTCTTCGGGGCCAATTACGCTGGAACTTGTCACTGCCGGTAGTACCACAGCGACACAGACAAAGGCCAGTAGTGATACAAGTCCCTGCATTCTTTCTGATTGATCTGCAAGATAAGATAATATAATATCTGTATTAGGTCCTGCTCCGGATTTATAGGTTTTGTAGGGGATACCCGAGTGGGAGAACCCATAAACTCCAATATTTGTAGCTTTCAAATTGTTCCTGAGAGCTGTAATGCAGTTAACAATTTCAGATTAAAAAGTTAGTAGCTGAGCTTCTGCCTTTAATGGTCTCAGAGGCGATGACGCGAAAATCCGTAAACTTCCTCGTGGTGAACATGGAAGCGCGTAATGGCGACTAAACAGATGGGGGCCGAGTTTGAGCCGGAAGTCTAGCGAAAAACCCATTATTTTCTGTGCAGGGCATTTTTTTTTACTGGGGTTGGTAAACTGACCCTGGAGAGCCAACGGCACTCTGCATTGCGATTCCCTTGTATAGTC
Source organism: Psococerastis gibbosa (assembly GCA_963971405.1). Taxonomy (NCBI): domain Eukaryota; kingdom Metazoa; phylum Arthropoda; class Insecta; order Psocodea; family Psocidae; genus Psococerastis; species Psococerastis gibbosa. The sequence continues at coordinate 43,658,820 of OZ020489.1, read as the reverse complement.
ATCATGACTGCAATTGCCATGATGATCGCCAATCTTCGATAGAAGGGACAATAGAAGAGAAATTGGGATGCACAGCATTGTAGTTGCTCCGGCTGCAGGTTGCTGCGAGGTGATATTTCCAACAAGAAACTGTGTGTTCACAGGGTATGCCAATAGATGCAATATGCCATTAGATAGATTTTTACTATATAAAAAGTAAGTACATAGGCTACCCATCGAAGTAACTGCTATTGTTGTTATATATGCCAATAAATACCCTAAATAGTATTAGCTGCTGTAGTTATGCACCTACCGTACCTTTTCTTGTGAAACTGCAGGCACAACTGACTCTTAGCTGCCATCCCCAGCTTTTTATAAGGGATGATCATCCCCCACAAGCTGTCATTCACAATATTTCTATATTTCTGTCGCGTTGCTGTCAAAAACATGTGCGGTTATAAGCCAGACAGATCTTGTTTTATTTTTATGTAACTATTTTAGGCCTAAATGCATAGTTAGGCTTACTTTTCAATCAAACGGGGAACATAATGGCGGTAATTGTAATCGGTAATCTAGACCTAGGTAGTAATAATAAATATAAATAATATATTAACAATTTACAACATTATATCAGAGCATGTTACATCAATAGGTGGTAAGGGGGCCCCAAAGGATTGACCCGAGTACTTCGAGAATTTATTACTTTCCTGTAAGCAGAGGCGTAAAGTTTTAGAATGATGGCGGGGGCAAAACTAAGTAGACATTATGACGTTATCAGGCAGGATAAGGAAAAATTGAAAATATAAGAGCAAAACAGCAGGGTTTTAGGCATTTAATAGTTGTAAAGTATAGCTGTAGATTTTAAAAAGCTAAAAAAGGAATGCTTATAGTCATATTGCTGCAAAGGGGACCATGAAGTATGAACCACGTCTAACACGATGCCCAAGCTTGGGGGGGGGGGGGAAGTTGGACCGCTCGCCCCCCCCCCCAATTTGTCTGTAAGTATTAAAGGTAAACTGTTACTATTTATTAATTGTATTGCGTTTTTTGATTAATAAATACTTACTTACTTACTGTCCTATATTGATCAGCAAGCTAAACTGTGATAATTATGGTAAATCAAGAATCCCATTCTCGATCGGAAACACGTAGAGGAGTGGTACGGGCTCTGATATTCATCCGAAAGTTTGTTGGATGGTTCGAGTCCCACACGCGCTACATTTTCAGGACTAGATATGGAGGACATGTAAACCAGGTGCCGGTCTCGGGGTATTCCTATTTAGGTGTAAGAGAGGGCTTTATAGCTCGAACTCCACAAGGTTGGCTTAGTTTTACATCAAAGAGTCGTTATTTATTTATTTAACAGTATAAATTTGATATCGTTGAAATCTCGAAATAAAATAATCATGTGTGCCACTGTTCATACCATACAGAGATTTCCTTATACTAATGTATAAATATGCCAGGACGTCATTTGGAGTCTCGGGGGGTCAATTACTCCCCCCCCCCCTGGGATTAAAAACACTAAATTCAACTTGACTAGCGAAAGAATCATTACAGTCATATTATAAAATGTACAATTATGTACCTAACTGTCATCTTGCTCCCCAGAAAAAATTGAAATGACTCTCCTGAAATATGCCTATGTTAGGCCCTTAATAATTATTAATTGAAGTAGGTAGCCCAACATTCCATTACACAGATTGAGCCGGGTGAATGGACACAGATAATGTTGATTTATAGCCCGCCTACGGCCCTGCATTCACACCAGTGACTGCAGACAAAATCAGTAGACTGCCGCCACGTATAGATAAATTTTTAATTAATCTCCATAGTCCAGTTGTCGCACCTGCTCCAGTAGTTTTTGTTGCAATTGTCCACGTTGAAAGGGAGTAAAGGAGCCTAGATCAAGGCCGTAACTATAGATTTGCGACGGGGGGGGGGGGTGTCGAAATTCTAGAATTCTAGACTCTAGAGTGTGGCAGGTATGGGATAAGCTAGCCTAAGGCCCGAGGCTACAATAGTATTTTAGTTTATACCGAGCTTAAGAAAGCAAAACTGAATTTTGGTAAATACAACAAGTAGAAATATGCAATAGAAAGAACAGAACAAATTTATATGATTAAATTGAAGTGCTTCCTCTTAGAAGCCAGTTTAGGGTGGCCAGATATACTCTTCTCAAGAGTATTTATACTCTTTTGTGTTCCAAATTCGACATACTCTTTCTTTTTGCTTTCCAATTTATAGGCCTACGTAGTATAAGGAAAGCTTTGTGACGGTCGAAATTTTCGATTCCGAGATATCAACGGATTTACACGTTTTAAGGTCCCAGTTATGTCCCATTATAAACGCCTCGATCAGACTGCAGGAACCCAAAAAAGTGGTTTCTACGAAATGTCTGTCTGTCTGTCTGTCTGTCTGTCTGTTCGTCGATTTCCGGGCAAACTACTCGGTCGATTATGATGAAATTCGGCATGTAGGTTCACAAAAATCATACCTCGGGACCATTTTTTTATTTTGGGCTAACTCAATTGGGAGGGTTTTATTTTCAAAAACTCATAAAAAAACGTCTAAAAAAATTATTTCCCAAACACGGCTCCAACGATTTCTTTTAAATTAACATATATTGTAGTTGTTGTTAATGTTGATAAAACGCGGGGGGTCGCTTGCCCCTTGATAGTTTGCTTCTAGGGGTAAAAAAATAAAAATGACTAAATTTTAATGAAAAATGACTAAAAATAATTTTTTTTCGACACCTTTCTATCGATGATTTCTACCTTCAGGTATGTTTTAGGTGTTAAACTGAGTAACGAAACCGGACAGGTTGCTTTCCCAAAACATTATTTGTTTTTGTACAAAAAAATGATTTTTTTTAAAAATGATAGAAAATTCACGCTCAAATGCATTGCGTGCCCTGCCAGTATTGCTGTGTGGTAATGTTTGGGTCTGATCTATCTAGAATTTACCTCACCACCAGTGACGAGTGACGTCATGTGGTCAACCCCCCCCCCCCCCCGAGATATCGGAAATTTAAATAGCATATAAATTTAAATAGCAAATAGCATAGGTAGTGGAAGGCTCTAGCAACTAGGTAACATATCTTCAATGGGTACAGTAGTCAATGCTGTTTTCTTCGCTCTTTAGCCTTTTGCCCTATGTACTGCATAGTTTATACTTTATATTATGTTGTTTACAACAGGCATACATGCCAGTTAAGTGGCCCTTTAGCCCCTGAATGTCAAATAATAGCTTTTTTCGAGAAGGGGTATCATTTCCTAGTTCGCCTCACCCTGAAAAAGTAATGACCTGCTACGATAGATAGGGAAAAAGGCAGCAAATGGGCCGTGGCAGTTTTGAAAGCTAACGTTTCGTCAACAACAGTGGTCGACATCTCGATTGGCACTACAAAGACTTCGAATGTGGAATCTCCTTCACCTGCTCCATCATTCATGAAAAACAATAGGACATTCAGCCTTGTCGCTCCAAATTTGGTAAAAACAACGGACAATTCATCCTTGAACCTTAAGACGACAAACGCAAAAATAATGGTCAACATATGCGATGTTCGGCCAATGTCAGAAAGTGGTCTGACGAGATCTGCTGGAGAAGGCGGGGTCGATATAATATTGTCGATGTGAATCGAATTGATTCCAGCTATAGCCAGGTTCACGGTCGTACCTCAATTAGGTTCAACGCCTCCACTGCGCATGGGGACATTTTTTTTTTTTTTAGTATTGAAGCCGGTCGGGTTAAGCAGCCTTTGGCTTACTGTTCGCCTCCTTTCAGTAGCCCGATGAGTTTTCACCAGTGCCGGATCTACCTGTGGGCATTATGTGCACACAGCCTCCCCCCCCCCCCACACAAAACAGGCTCCCACAAAAATCGACATAATAATAATAATCCGTGTATTTTTCCAACAAAAAAATTTACACAAATACAGAGAAAGTTGAAGTGCCCCCTCATGCCAGCGGCGTGCGAGGGTAGCACTCAATACCTAAGTTATACCTAATTCACCCAAAACACTTTTACAAACTACGAGTTAAGAACTAAATTATACCTTCCCAACTACCTACTGTATACTAAGAATAATTTTTAAAAAAAGGTTTGTATATATGTAGCCTATATGTAAAATATGTAAAATGCAAATGCTAATGCTAAAGTAATTTGTGGAGTTCGTCTCTTGTCCACAGTCTTATAATTGCCCTGTATATTGCTGTTCTTGTGTTACTGTCAGTATTGTCTAAGGGGGGATACTTGTATTTGTTCATGTGTATGTCGTTGTGCGTTGTACAGAGTATATTTACAAAAGATGTATTTTGCAATGCAATGAAAATGAAAACACTTAAATGAATTGGCGATCCGTGTCTTGAGAACATACACATTTTCAGTGGTAAAATACGTTTTGAGGTACCAACCTATAAATGAGAGGTTTCTACGAAATGCCTGTCTGTCTGTCTGTTCATCGATATGTGAGCAATCTACTCGGTAGATATTGATGATAATATTTGGTATGCAGCTTCACGAAAATGGTATCTCGGGACCATTTTTATTTTGAGCTCACTCAACTGGGGGGAGGGGGTTACCCTAACCAAAATTAGAGGATATACAATAGAAAGGACTGGACTTGGCGGGATTCGAATCCACGATCTACGCCTAGCCGGGGTGTCGTCTTAACCGCAGGACCACAAGCTAAACCAAGGTTTAACCCTACAAAAAACGTTTTAATTTTTTTACAAGAACTCCCAATGAAATTCTTTAAATTCACATTATCCTCGCTGATACTATGGGATTCCACCGACCGGCTAGGGCTAAATACAAAAACGGTGACGTGGTAGCAGACATTCAAGACTTAGGCGGGGTTTCCACCGACCTTGCATTGCAGAGTGCAAATGACATTGACGGAAATGTGTGTTTTACTCTATGCCATAGTTAAAATTGTTCAATGATCATACAGTAAAATCACAAACAAACTAAAATTAAAAAATGGTGTCATGGGATATGTTAAGTACAAACATTTTAATAGATTTCTATAAAAAGAAAAATTCTAATTTCCGTCAATGTCATTTGCATTCTACAATGCAAGGTCGGTGGAAACCCCGCCTAAGTCTCGAATGTCTGCTATTACGTCACCGTTTTTGTAAGCCGGTGGTCGGAATCGGCGCCTTAGCAAAATGTCGTATGCCCAAAAATGCGTTTTCGAGCGTGAATTTTCTATCATTTTTTCAAAAAATCATTTTTTTTTACAAAACCAAATACTTTTCTGGGAAAGCAACCTGTCCGGTTTCGTTACTCAATTTAACACCTAAAACGTACCTGAAGGTAGAAATCATCGATGGAAAGGTTTCGCAGAAAAATTATTTTTTAGTCATTTTTCATTAAAATTTTGTTATTTTTATTTTTTTACCCCCAGAAGCAACCTATCAAGGGGCAAGCGACCCCCCACATTTCGTTAGCATTAATAACGACTACAATATATGTGAATTTAAAAGAAATCGTTGGAGCCGTTTTTGAGAAATAATTTTTTTAGACGTTTTTTTGGAGTTTTTTGAGAATAAAACCCCCCCAAATTAAGTAAGCCCCAAATAAAAAAAATGTTCCGAGGTATGATTTTTGTGAAGCTACATGCCGGATTTCATCAAAAACGACCGAGTAGTTTGCCCGGAAATCGACGCACAGACAGACAGACAGACATTTCGTAAAAACCACTTTTTTGGTTCCTGGGACCTTAAAACGTGTAAATCCGTTGAAATCTCGGAATCGAAAATTTCGATCGTCACAAAGCTTTCCTTATACTACGTATAAATTGGAAAGCAATAAATAAATAAGACAAAAAACCGTCTAAGTTTCTTTGCTCCTGAAAAGTAAGCTTTTTTCACATGCGACATTTTGCAGTATTTGCAGCCTGAACTGCCTGATCATGGCGATTATAATACCGGCATTTATTAAACCCCCTGGTATTAAAAATGTAAACAAACAAATTTTGAATAGCACTTTCCATTATAAAATTATCTTGTTTACATTTTTAATACCAGGGATTAAATAAATAGGCCTACTGGTATTATAATCGCCATGATCAGGCTGTCTATATACAATATGCATTATATTGCAATCGTTAAAATGTAAACAAAACCCAATAGGTGATGTTATTTCGAGTCAAAATGAAGTAATATAGATATAGTTTTAGTTTAGTTTTAGCCTAAATTAGGTACATATATACACACCAGAGGCGTAAAGTTTTAGAATGATGGCGGGGGCAAAACTAGGTAGACCTTATGACGTCATCAGGCAGGATAAGGAAAAATTGAAAAATATAAAAGCGAAATAGGCCTAGTAGGATTTTACGCATTTCAATAGTTGTAAAGTATAGTTGTAGATTTTACAAAGCTAAAAAAGGAATGCTTATATTCATATTGCTGCAAAGGGGACCATGAAGTATGAACCACGTCTTAACATGATATATCCCAACGCGCCTTTATTGGCTTTGTGGCACCGGTTATTAGAAGAATGTGAAATGTTTTTTTGGTTAAATACACGTATTATTATTATTATTATTATTATTATTATTATTAACATGCTCGAGACCTCGAGGCTGGGCAAGTTGGACCGTGCCCCCCCCCCCCCAACTTTACGCTCCTGATACACACTATGTCTATATATATTATTTAAGTTTATGTTATTAGTATTAAGGGGAGCCCAGCACGGGAGAAATCCTTTGAGCCACCCCTGCTTCTCACTGTATGTATACAGGTAATATTGAAAAAAAAACAATACATATTTGTTTAGGTAGACATGGACGAGTAGTTACAAAAAAGCAACCGTCGAACCCAATTCAAATTATCTGTGAACTGGCAACATGTTCTGTACAGCGATGTGAAAATAAAAGTGGCCTGTAAATTTAGTGAGCGTTATGTCGGAATAATGATGGGATTGGATGGCGTAATGGGCCCGGCCTGCCTCCGGACAAACTTACCCCCTAATTATCAGCCGGTTATCGAGCTCGTTACTGATGCGTCTGTTAGCTAATTTATACAATCCTATGCCTAAGACTGCCATCGTTCTAATATTGATTAAATATTGACCTGTTGTGCTGATATTCCTTATAGCCTATAAAACTATAGGCGTCAGGTGATGAGGGGGCCAATTCTAATGAGTAACCGCCATTGCTGGTGGAGAATGCTGCAGATGACAATACAGCCAGCTGTCTCCAATAGTGGTCATAAGAAAACAGAGGTCGTCTGCAGCCCTATATTAGGCCTATGGCTATTTGGGATTCGGGATTTATTCAATTGTTTTAAACAAATGAGTGCAAAAAGCGTGGGAAATTCAAATTGATAAATTTAATCCTCGGCTATATTTTTGGTGTCTCTCCAATTTTTTCTCCCTTAGATGTAGTTATACACACTAATTAAAATTTAAAATTCTTTTTCTATTCCGAAATTCTACCTCTACAATTTTTACGTTTATTAGTAAATTTCCTTCAATTATTAACCCCGGCAACCATTTTCTTGTATTGCAATAATTTATTAATTTGAATTTCCCGCGCATATTTTAACACTATCACGTGACATCTTACAAATGGCATTAAAAATTAAACCCCGGTATTACGTTAATACCAAATCACCGTAATAAGACTGCAGAAAAGAGATTCTTTAGACTTCTATGTCATACTCTACCAGGAGTGCCTGTCCCTTTACGCCCCAACAGTTTTGATGGGTCGCTGCGTGAAATTATTAAATATTGAACTTAGCTAGCGCCTCAAAGGCAGGGAGGAACCCCCCCCCCCTCCCCATAATATTGGAGGCGTTGTCAATCAATATAGGTTCATTCACCAGTTCTCGAAGCCATAATTATAATGTAATGCTTAAACCCTCAATGAGTTTGTCACGCCACAGTGTCAGCATAATTATAACCATGTACTGATGTACGAGTACTTAGTCACTAAGTACACTAAGTCTTAGTGCTGAGTTTCATAATAGTTGAACTGGAATTGTAATAACTTAAGTTGAAATAAATTTGCTAACCGTATATGCTACAGTTGAATCCAGCTGATGGTTTATCTGTATGACAGTATGAGTAATTCCAAACGTTTCATCAACATTATGCGGTCGACATCTTTGTAAGTACCGGTACGCGTACCTATTTCTTCAGGTTGACCATGGCCCGTCAGCTCGGATTCTACTATATCAACATTTGCCTCTGTCCGTTAGGCGCCCATTCCACCGACCGGCTAGGGCTATTTACAAAAACGGTGACGTGGTAGCAGACATTCAAGACTTAGGTGGCGTTTCCACCGACCTCGCATTGCAGAATGCAAATGACATTGAAAGAAATTTGAATTTTTCTTTTTATAGAAATCTACTTAATGTTTGTACTTAACATATCCCATGACGCCATTTTTTCATTTTAGTTTGTTTGTTTGGGATTTTACTGTATGATCATTGATCAATTTTAACTATGGCATATAGGAAAATAAACATTTCCGTCAATTCTGCATTGCGAGGTCGGTGGAAACCCCGCCTAAGTCTTGAATGTATGCTACCACGTCACTGTTTTTGTAAATAGCCCTAGCCGGTCAGTGGAATGGGCACCTTAAATCCTTTGTATGCATACTGTAATTTAGCCATCCCCCAAGGTATAGCGGCCATTGACATAAGAGAGCGCGGTCTCTTAAGATCGTGTCAGCAGATTGACGGATGACATATTGCAGGGCACACCCACGCCGCGATTGTTGAGGCGGGAGTTCGGTGAACCTGTCTATTGTCACTGTCAAAACAATCACCAGCTGTCCAATATGTCAAAAGACACGACCACGCACATCAATCCACGTGTCACTAGACTTTGTCAAGGCGCCATTACATTGACCTTAACCGTGGCATTAACTGTGAATCCAAAAATTGAGGACCCATGAAGCTTTGGCTAAATGGACACATTCGAAAAAATCCCCGTCCAATAATTATGTCAAAATAACGATCAGCACGCACATCAACCCACCCACGTGTCACTAGACATCGTCAAGGCACTATTACACAGACCTTAACCGTGGCATTAGCTGTGGATCCACAAAATTAGGACCTCTAGATCCCAGAGCTTTGGCGAAATGGACACATTTACAGCAATCACCAGCTATCCAATGTGTCAACGCCTGTTGGCTGACCATATAGACCTTAACCGTGGCATTAGCTGCAGATCCACAAAACTATAGGACCTGTAGATAAAAAGCTGGGGTGAAATGGACACATTCAAAGCAATCACCAGCTGTCCAATGTGTCAACAGCCAATACTACGCGCATCAATCCACGTGTCACTGGACATTGTGAAGGCACCATTACATTGGCCTTAACCGTGGCAGTAGCTGTGTCAACCCTATTTCTTTTAGAAATAAACTGATTTACCCTCTAGTCGTAAATCGATCTAGGAATACATGACGCTGCCATCCATGGACCCCATCCTAAGTCAAACTCAAAAGTTGAAAGACACTTCTTGAATGAATAAAGCCCAGTCATTGTCTCGGAGCGATAAACCCTTATGAAAGGTCCTCGTACGTTATGTTAGAATCAGGTGTAAACAATGTTGGAGAGAACCCGTGGGTTGTGTGGCAGGTACTGTACCTGTACCTAAAGCTATTGATTTACAGTAGGCTCTAATTGGAGTGAAGGTGGATGCATTTGTTGTCTCCTTTGGAAGGCCTGTAGGAGGGGGAAGTGCCAATAATGGTGAAAATACATGGGGGAAAGGTAGGGGTGGATTCGTTTTTTCGGTGGGGTTCGACAGACATGTAGGCCTACTATCCAACCCATTCTGACTTTCGCGCGAAATATTGTTGGTTCGAGTCCACACTCGCTACATTTTCTGTCCATGCCATGAGGATATGTAGGCCTAAAGCGGGCGGTCCCGGGCGTTCCTAATTGAGTGTAAGAGGGGGCTTTATAGCCCTAACTCCGCTAGATTGGCTTATAAATAAAACAAAGACATATTTATTTATTATTGCTTGCATGCTATTAATCTTTAAAAAAAATCATATTTCCTAATTTATGTCCGGAAACGATAATTACAAATGGCAGTTCTCTTGTTGAGAGTCTCTTCATTTCCTCCCACTAGGGCCGTCAATACCCATCAGATTCGTCACAGTTCAGAGCACCTCATAAGAGAATGACTGCTTTTATCTTGAAATACCTATAGGTTGTATACCTACCGTATATAGGTACACCGTGAAATCAATTAGGCACACCATTAGGTCTAGACGGCGATGGAAGCCAGAAAGCTAACATTTGTCTTTAATTTATTGTCTGTGATTGGTTTAAATGGATCTCTTGGGGTCGCTGAAGGGTGACGCTTATTGGCTAGGTCGCACCCTTTCGAGTAGTTTGTCTTGCTTTCAGAGGCAATCGGAGGAGGAAAATACTTACATACTTACTTACTTTGCGTGTCCGTGCTTGGACAAAATTAGGGGGAAAATATCTCATGAAACATCAGTCATATACAGAACTGCCGAAAATATGAGAACAACCATAAGTCATTTTTCTGAGCATTTTGATACATACAATATAGCTACATCAACGAGTCAGCAGACAGACACTGAACATGCGTCTGTCATGAGCGGGGCTGCCAGATCCAGCGAAGTTCAAAACCGGACAAGCCGGGCTCAAAAGTAATTTTACCTAGTGTCAATTTTTTTCTGAAACTACAATTTTAACTACCGGTAGTAGCAATTTTTTCTGAGACTCCAATTTTACCAAGTTTTTGAATTTTCTGTACAAAATACCAAATTTAATTTTTTTTTTTAAATTAAGTGACTAAATCCAACATTGCGAAGTTAGGCTAATGAAAAATGAAAAAAAAACTTATTTTCTATTTTGCGGTATTAATTTTATTACCTAATTTAGTAATACGTTTTATTATATTTTGGGTACGGAATCCCTAAAAACCGGACAATGCATTGTCCGGTTCATCAACAAATTTTCAGCCGGACAAGCCATTGAAAAACTGGAGAAGCCATTGAAAAACCGGACATCTGGGAGCCCTGGTCATGAGGGCACCTTGACGTAACTTAGTAGTAAAATGATTATGCATGATGCAAGCGCCTTTTCATGTTTAAAATTAACTTTTATCGTCAACTTGATACTATACAGAATCAGAGGATGTAGAAAAACTGGACTTGTTGGGATTCGAACCCTCAATCTACGCCTAACCGGGGCGTCGTTTTTACGTCTTTACCGCTTGACCACAAGCCCCGACCAAAACAGTTGATCTATATCCCCTACTTATATACTCTTATTGACATGGTTCGTATTGATATAATTTGTATTTTCCGTAATATTTGTATCAAGTTACAGGGGCGCCCAGTTTTGAAAAAGTCTGCGGGGGCAAATGAGAGAGATGACCCCCCCCCCCCCCAGGCCCCAACTATCATGGAAATTGTACTGTCTTGGATTTAGCTCCTGAGGAATTTTGTTTTAGCATTTTTAACTATGCAACACCTTAGACTCTTATACCCCTTGCCCTTACTAAGTTGCTACCCTTAAAAAAGCAAAAAAAAAAAAAAAAAAAAAAAACGTGTTTGATTAAACTTCTTACAGGATATAGAATATATATGCCTAGTGTATTACAATTATTATTAAAAATTAAAAATACACCAGCATCAATAACTTATCAGAATACTCAGAATCATAGCTCCAGCAGGGCCAATGTCGATCGCCGCACTGACGTTTGGTTCATGAATTCGTTCATAAAGTTTTTTTTATTGCGTTCACTCTTTTTGGAGTCACGTTAGCTCGAAGGTGGGTACCAAATAAGTTCTTAGTACTTACAGTATATTCGCGCCAAAATGCAAGCATTCTGTTGTAGTATTAGCATTCTACTAGTTAAACATTTCTTCGTCCTATGTTTTAGGTCAGAAGTTAATCAGAAATTAAACAATTTCAAAGAAAAAATGGAAATGCCCTGGAAAAGTAAACGGAATTGGTAGGCTTTAAGCCACTTTTCCTGGAGGGGGGGGGCTTCGCCCCCCCAGGAAAAGGTCTGGGGGCAAAAAGTTCCGTGCCCCCCCCCCGTAGTGGGCGCCCCTGTCAAGTTATCTTTATTAAATTTATAATGTGTTCAAAATAGTACCATACCATAGTACCATACCATAGTACCATACCATAGTACCATCCAAAGTTACAAAGGAGGCGATTTCATATATTTGCCTCATGTAAACGTCATGTCTTGTCATCTCGCCTTATTGCCTCGCCCGAAATTAGAGGATGTTACCTCTTGAACCAAAGTTAATTTAATGTCAGTGTTATATGTACCATATAATACTACAATGTAAATTATTGCCTCGCGTTTAAATGGCAACTTCTTCCTCATCACCAGTCTAGCAAGTTTCCAACATGAAAACTCCTATAATACATAGCAGTATCATATCACCGCCCACCTGTCACTAATAATAAAACCCCCCAGACACGCTGTGATAAGCTAACTACCAATTATCGTATCGTACTAGACTCAAAATTATTCCTATCTGAAATTAGGGAAGGCACTCTCATTATGGTTGACCGCCCCCGGCAGGTTCAAGGTCAGGCATTGGCATTTTGCAAATTTCTTCGGCACCTTGTTTCTCCGGCGGCCACACCTCTACTTGCGAGCGTTTGTTTTGATGGGCAGTGGTTTGGTTTGCACAGGATGACCAGCCCATATATTCGCACTGATTTTAAATGACTATTAGCCGGTTAATATTATATCGGTGACCTTGGGGAAAGTAGAATTCAACGGTTAGTGTAGTCTTACATTGGAATGGGAAAAACAAGGTGGATTTAACTTTCGGACACATAACGGGTATGCGGCCATTGTGCGTAAGATTAACAATTCCAGCAGTCTGATCGAGGCGTTTATAATACCGGGGTTAAATAAATACCCTAGGATTATAACTGTAAACAAACAAATTTTGAAAAGCACTTTCCATTATAAAATTATCTTGTTTACCAGTGGATTAAATAAATACCGGTATTATAAACGCCCCAGTCAGGCTGCAGAGTTCAATGGTCGTTAAATTTTAGTAATGTTTAGTAATAGTTATTTTATACAAATTCAAATTTCCAAATAAATTTCTACATGTAGGCTAAATACTGAAAATCGTATCGAAATACATGGCCTGCGGATAAAGCGTAAACATTGAGACGCATCACATATTATTAGACGAACACAACTCCTCTTTTGCAATTAAAACTTGTATGAGATTTTACAGTCCACGACTAATTGAAATTCAAATAGGGGGGGAGGGTCCGGTAAAAATGGTTAAAAGTATTGGTGCGAAAAAGTGGGAATTTTACGAATTTTGAAATTATACTCTATACATTTGACAGATGAAGAATTATTAATATATCGTCAAAGGGGGGGGGGGGGGATACACAGGGCGAAATTTTCTGACTAAATTGTGTGTTTCTCGATGTACAACGTCAGGCCAAGCGAAAGGCTTTCCAAAGCGGTTGACTTCGTATAATAGAACAAAAAGTCAATATTAATTATTTATTTATTTATTTATACATACATATTTAGAGCAACATTTCTTCTTTTTAATTCTTGTACCGTACTTCGTACCGTACAAAATTAGTTCTGGTAAATACTACAGCCGATAGTGTCCGCACCAGCCTGTATAGAAGCCCCTCCTGTCTTGGTACAGATATACAGTACCTCTCATTATTTCTTTTTTAATTCTTGGAATACCCCCTTACGTATCTCAAGTAGACTATACCTACACCAGCCTGTAGACATCAGAAGCTCCTCTTCTTGTCTTCGCACAGAATAACTTATAGCAGTTTCAGTACATTCGATGGTTTGTTTTATATTGTTTGGAAGATAGGTACTCGTAACTATCTCCAGTACACTATAGCTTCACAGCTTTACTTAAGCTTTTTTATAGGCCCATTGTTGCCGGACCAGCCTGTATAGAAGCCCCTCCTGTCTTGGCACAGATACCAGCTACCTTTGATTGTTTCTTTTTTAATTCTTGGACGGCCATCGTACCTACCGGCTTCTTCTCCAGTCAGTTGACTCTTGCCCTCCGTTGACTTTGCCATGTTATGAAGACCGGTCCAATTTAAACTCGACTACAAGTTCAAATTAAAGGTAAACCTATTTTAGGTCAAATATTTTCGTTCTCTCGGCTTGTCAATATTTTTTATTTTATTTTTTTGCACAAAACAGTAATATTGTTAGCTCAAAAGTACACATTAATTTTCCGTTTTTAACTTATTTTTCAAAAAACTGAATAGCACACCAATGTTGATAAAATGGGGAAAAAAGTATCAGGGGCCTAGAAATGGAAACAAAAATTCAATCAATCGGGTTACAAATGGTCTTCCTTTTTAGAAAGTATAGCCAAAAAATTTATGAGTTCTTAATAGACCTAATACCATTTCATATCTTCACAAAGATTAATTGATTGATTTCGTTAAAAATACCGGGGCAACCTTTGTTTACAAAAGATTGGGAAATCTCTACATTAATTTACTGAAATAACTTGCTTTGTTGGCTATTTTAATAGGCTACATACCGAACGAGTTCTTCGACCATAATATGAGATATACAGTATATTCATACTAAATCTTTGATTTTCAAGATGTATAGACATGTCGATAGATAGATAAACAATAATTATATTTTCTTATTTCAAAGGAAAACACCTAATTTATTTAAAGACGAGAGGATAGATATTTATTATATATTATTAAGTATAAAAGCAAGCAGAAAAATGGCACATTTACTTTCTAAATAAGTTGTGAATGCTATCAATGAATAGGTATCAAATGCTGTAATCATCATTTGTATAAAAAAATAAGTACCTACTCTTTTAAAGACACCCCCCCCCCTCCCTTTCCGTGCCATAGCCAGAAAACCCTTAGGGTCATTAAAAAGTTTATTACGCGACTTTACCTGATGCTACCTAAATCCATTTAAAATGCTAAAAAATAAACTAGTTCACAACTAAATTTTCAAATTTAACCCCCAGGGGAGTCTCCCGGACCCCCGTGCTGAGATTTTCACCATGGCTTACAGTTGCTAACTGTCTCGGAATATCCCTGGGGCCTTATTCGAGTCCCCAAAGGCCAAAATCCAGGACCTATGGGAGTGATAATTCGTCTCAACCTTTCTGCCGGCCCTGATCTCAAAAAGCTCCCCTACAATAATATGGTATATTGTTTGCAATAAAAAAATATGCATTCAGGTCCACCCCCGAAATAAACCCTTTATACGTCCTTGCTGCCCAGTGGCGGCGCTAGAAATTTTAAGGCGGGGGGCCATGGAGGGGCATGACTTCTATCTGGGGGGGGGCCAATGAAAAAACAAAACATTTTTCATTGGGTGTAGGTATACCGTTCACTAATTCTGCAATTTAACAACATGTAAAATATCGCAAAAGTGGGGGGCCCCGGAGGGGCCGGAGAAACTGTTGGGGGGGGGGGGGCCAGGCCCCCTCGGGCACCCCCGTAGCGCCGCCACTGTTGCTGCCCTCCGCCCCTCCTCTGAAAATTGTAGACTCAGCAGCCCTTATATGAAGCTGTCCTTTAAAATAGTCATATACCAAATCTTTATAGCTTACACAAGGTAGCCTATTTGGTAAAAAAACAAAAACAAAAAAAAAAAAAAAAAAAAAATGAAACTGACTGATATTTGCGCGATCCAGGGGTGCCCAATATTTAAGTTCCATATCCCCTTAATAATCAATAAAATATTGTCAGGAATCAGGTTCCGGTACAGTCCGCAGTTGGCAACGCAAGAACCATGTTTCCCGTTATAACGTGGCTATAACTTTGGTTCTGTTTGTCAGATTTTCTTCAAACTTTTTTGTTTTTATTCAATAAAGTCGTTTTCAATTCAAACTTGGTACCCTATGTCTATATTCAATATACTACCATTGATAGAAGGTAATGCTGTAGTACACGAGCGAAGGTTCCTATTAAAGGACTTGCTAATTTGGCTCGCGCGCTAAAGCGCTACCTAATTTTCTGTCAATTGCTATTGGAATATTCATAAAACCAATATGACAAGTTTGATGAAAATCGGAGTTTGAACGATACTCACTTAAAACAAAAAATAACAAAAACTTAGAGCTTTAGAAAAACTTGTTATAACAACCCGAATTAGTAAAACCCAAATAATCGTTAAGAAATTAACTTTGTCTATGAAACCCACTTGTGTTAGTATAATTTAGTATATTAGTATGTAAGGGTTTTATACTAAAACAAGTGGGTTTCTTAGACAAAGTTAATTTCTTAACGAATATTTGGGATTTAATAATTCGGGTTGTTATTAAATAGTTTTTCTAAAACTAAAAAGTTTTTGTTATTTTTTCTTTATTAAAATGAAATACCACGAAATCACGAGTAATCTAATTATTTCTGATACTTACTCCTTGGCGCTACGGCCAGTGAAGGGCCTGCTCTGCCATATCGTGCCAGCGTACGCGGTTCTGGGCTCTCCAGTCATCGACGCCAAGGGTCGCCAGATCCACCTCGCCGTTGTCCAGCCATCGCATCCGTGGGTCGCCCCACTCGTCTTCACCCTTAGGGCACCTTAGGGCTGCTCATGTAACCCTATATTGTCTGGCATTCGTTCTACTTGCCCTAGCTGCACCTGATGCGGGCACTCTTGATTTCGGCTACTATTGCAGGTTCATGGTACATCGCGTAGAACTCATAATTTCTACGGATATGGCACACTATCTGACCCTCCCTCTCTCCTTGATCCTGCACTATTTGAATGATGGTGGTTGACTATTGTGTACATATCAATCAACAGGGAAATTTGATATTCGTCAACGTGTATCTACACATTAAATATCGTACGAGGGAAAGAAAGCACGTTATTGCAAAGGCCTTACCATGTTGATTCCATGAGAGCAGAGCATGTTTCAAACTGCGGCAACTTGGTAGTGTGCACAGCGTTGGCAGGGGAACCTGGTGGGACATGATAACTCACTTAGGCAGTATAAGTCGAGTCCTGGTCACCTCCGATTTAATCGTGTGACTTTACTATGTTTCCCAAGTGGTTCGGAATCCACTATAATCAGGAGGTCCACCCTGTTAGTCAACTCCCCTTTCCCCGAGGTGAAAGAGTCTGCCCTTAGGGTGCCTCAAGTTAACAAACACACTCACTCTGACAGGGTTGCTTAAAGCAGAAATGCTGAAAGCTGGCGTTAGAAACAAACACGTTATTGCAAAGGAAGGGATGATGAATTAAGCCTTAAGTCAAGAAGTTTTCCCAGAGATGCAGACTTTTAGTTAGGGAATACCATGCGGCGTATTTCTGTGGAAACAAAACCGCGAGTTAGCACCAATTCCGAGGTTATCCCATATTTGACTGGATATATATATAAGCCGTAGCCATAGACACGGGATTTGTTTCCAAAGCATTAACACTTTTGGGACATCCCCATAGGTGCCCATTCCATTGACCGGCTAGGGCTATTTCCAAAAACGGTGGTAGCAGACATTCAAGACTTAGGTGGCGTTGCAGAATTGACGGAAATGTTTATTTTCCTCTATGCCATAGTTAAAATTGATCAATGATCATACAGTAAAATCACAAACAAACAAACTAAAATTAAAAAATGGCGTCATGGGATATGTTAAGTACAAACATTTTAATAGATTTCTATAAAAAGAAAAATTCTAATCTCCGTCAATGTCATTTGCATTCTGCAATGCGAGATCGGTGGAAACGCAACCTAAGTCTTGAATGTCTGCTACCACGTCACTGTTTTTGGAAATAGCCCTAGCTGGTCAATGGAATGGGCGCCTTATCACCAGACATGCTGCCATCAGTATTCATAAGTTGCAATGCCTAGGTCAACAGTAAACCTTGAACGTGTGCCAACGAATATAGGTACTTCTTATGAGTTTAGGAAGGAAGGAACCAAGGAAGTTACAACCAACATAATGCTGTAGTAAGTTCTGGTAGAATCAGCGGCATAGCCAGATTTTCTTTTTTTATGGGGGGGGGGTCCAGTTTTCTTGCAACATCAATACACAAAGTTTGCCCACTCACGAGTACCACGGACCAGTTGCGTAATGATAGTTTTTCAAGGGGGTGGTGTTTCATTTGCCCCCCCCCCCCGCCTATTTTTGTAAAAGAGTATAAAAAGAGGAAAGCCGTAGGCTGTACCCATGGACGTACGCAGCTTTTAATTAGGGTACATGATCTAAATTTCTCTTCCCCAGGTACTCGAGGGTTCGGGAGACCAAAGATTTTTGAAAAGAATAGACCTGCTGAAATTGTGGAGTTTTACATATTTTGATGAAATATTAGCTAGGCCTGAAATAGCGGAATATACCCACTTTGAAAGAAGTATGCTTACATTTTACGTATTAAGAATATTACAGCTAACAAGGGGGGCCCAGGGGTCTCCTCCGGGGAGTGATTTTGAAAAAATAGGCCTGAAAAGTATGTCGGCAAAAATATTTTGATTTTGCAGACGAGAACTTTATTAACGAAACTGGAAACGGGGGACCGGGGTCTCCTCGGGGGAATTTTCAAAAATAAATATCTGAAACATTTTTTGTTTTGCTCAATTGGGGGGGGGGGGGAGGAGGGTCCAGACCCAAGGGCCCCTCCTTGGCTACGCCACTGGGTAGAATCGTGTTAGGATTCAGGGGCACATTATTAGTATAATATTGTAATAATAGTAATGTTCTGAAGTACGTTATTATAGACCTAGGTCTGTTGGTTCCTTGTCCAATGGCAACGCATGGTTTTCGGACATTAGATATTTATATTGTTTCCGCAAGAATTTGGTGCCATTGACAAACTGGCAGGTACGTAGGGCCTACTGGCCCCTACATTCTCCATCACTTGCTGGAGATACTCCTTTATATGAAATCTGCGTATTAAAACTACCCGCGACAACACCGTAGGTGGCCTAATGACTATATAGTTTCTTGACCTGGACAACCGGATAACTAATCTCACAACACTCATGACAACCAGACCTGACAGTCTGATGATTTATAGGAACCAATTCAATTATACAAACGAGGTGTCATCGACTTTGATATCTCCGAAGACCCCGCTAATGAACCGGAATAGTTACATTGGTATAGAGAACTGGTCTAGAAAACAGAAAAAGGTTCAAAACTTAACATAAAAGGATAAACTTTCCGCCAGGCCTGAATCTATATCTTTCGCTTTGTCAAATGTCCTGAAGGACCTTTTTTGCATCTAGACCTACTAACTCATTAGTCCCTTGTCCAATGCCAACGACCCCATGGATTTCGGACATTATTCATATTATTTCCGTATGTATTTTTGGTCACCCTTTAAACTTACATACAACTAGTGACCCCCCCCCCCCCCTAAATTTGGATCCGCCCTTGTCTAGGTGAACCCAGGCCCTATTTTTTTATTTTATTTTATGTCGATTCTCAATCATCAACCTTTCATTTCATATTGCAGTCCTTCACGCAGTAACATTAAAAAACACCTGGTGCCTTGTATTGACAGCCATCTACATCGACAACACTATAACGGGCAACCTATTGTACCTGCCAGCACTGTGATTGATAGGAGCCAATTCGATTATTAATATGCAAACGAGAATCGAGATGGCTCTCGCGCCTGCAATTCACCTAATGGGACCGCCTTCAATTCAACTCAATGATTGTTTGTTGTCTTGACACTGCAGGGAACTGATTGAAATAGAATTGACTGGACACTTGTTTGTCGAGTTTTTAGTACTCGCGGGGTCAACACAAGTCAAGTTGGTGTGCGCTTACTTTTAGGAAGTTTTCACACGCTCATAATCTCAAAGTGGGTGCCTACTCGCATACCTGTACGCCGAAAGTTGTTCAGCCATCGAGAGTCCATCGAAAATGTTGCTGACTGCTCCTTCTTCCAGACCCCTACAACGGTCAACGGCCTACTTTTCTATGTAACTGATTTCTTTCTCTTGTTATGCACAGAATGCTGCAGGCATACGCCCTGCTGTTACTAGCCTTTCTGTCGGTCTGTCCGGCAGCGAGGATCCACGTACGCCGCGTTCCCCGACAATTGTTCCGCCGAGACTCCGTCGAAAAGATTGCCGACTACCCCTTTTCCAGACCTATCGGGTCTAGTCGAAGCGATGACCTCCGCACTGATCTCATGGAATACGTCTTTGGTGGGGCCAGTTCAAAGACTCTGCCAATAAGAGAAGCAGTTGAAAGTCTTCCTGTTCCACTACTCAGTTCAGAAGAAAGGTAAGGTTGTGAGGCGGCCATAGAGTTGCATGTTGGTGTGTAATGTACAAACGGTAGGCAGTTTCAATGTTCCTAGCGTATTCTTAGAGCTTCAGAGGTGGCATAGTCGCAGCCTAGTTACCAAGGGCGGATCCAGCAAAATCTTTAGGGGGGTCACAAGTTTTTTGTAAGTTTAAAAGGTAATTTTTATGTTGAAAAGTTGAGTTTTATTAATTTTTAATTAAACTAGGTTTTACTACTTTTTCTTATGAATTTACTCATTTAGGGGGGGGGGGGGTCATGACCCCCCTGTGGGTCCGCCAATTGAAATCCATTGAAATAACACAATATGACATTATCCGCATTTGTATCGGTCACTTAACTGGTTTCAGATCGTACTCTGACTCCAAACGTCTACCTTTGAGAGACGCCGTAGAGCAGAGACCCACTCCTGCGGACTATAGCGAAGAGTCCCGGTATTTGGACCCTGCAGACATTGTTGTTGAAGATTCTTACAGGTCTCGAGGAGGATATGCCTATACAATAAACTTCCCTGGCTACCCCTTTCAATTCGACCCTTCAAGGTAAGAAACCGTCGAAGACGATGGAGCTTTGAACACATCAGTATTATTCTCTAACTCAATGAATTGCAAATTAGTGTGCCTTGATATGTTAATATTCCCTCACTTGGTTTCTTCCACAAAACTCCTCCCTGACCCAAGACTCATTGCTAGCGATTTCAGTATTAGACTAAACTAAATTTTCCAAATATGCCTAGGTACCAATTGATTCCCAATCGTGATGGGCCGATTTGGAGGATTCCGCAACCAGCAATTTATGGCAACGAAGACGAAGACACGGTGGAAATTTTACCATCTCGGTGGGGATACGGAAAAGCCTTGATGAGGAAGAGAGGAAAGGGTAAAAACAAGAAGAGGAAACCAGCTAAAGAACTTGGCAGACATGAAATATCTGGTTAGTATGTATGTATACTTGCTGGTTGGCCTCTGTCCATCAGCAGTGTGGAAGGCGTTGTGTTGGACTGTCTTGGGGTATTTCAATTTTCAGCACTCGGCAGTTGATTAATTGTCCATGTCATTCATAGTATGAATGACAGGGATAAGCTGAGGTGATCCCAATAATTGCTATTTTCAAAGGGTCCCCAGCAATACCCATGTCAGGCTGACATGGGTGACATTGTCAGCCAGATCTTTCTTAAAAGTAATAAAAAAAGCAATGTAACCGTATGCTGTAGTCTATTATTGCGAATTTTGCATAGTAATTTGGTTAAGCTGATGCCCGTTAAGTGTTCGGCTATAGTCCCGATTTCTACTTGTACCGTCTGATGTTTTCTGCAAGCGGCCACATCTTTGTTAACTTCATTAGTAGCTTCTAGCACCTGGCTAGTGGACTCTAAGTTAATTCTTAATTTTTTATGCCTAGCTGATCGATCTAGTCTAAAGACAGTGTGCTACCTGGAAGGATGGGCCAACTACAGACAAGAGCCAATGAGGTTCAACAATCAAGGCTTGGATCCTTACGCCTGCACTCACATTATCTACGCATTTGCCGCAATTGACCCTCATCGTTTTTTTATTTACCCACAAGATGAAGAACATGATCTAGTGCAAGGTATTGTAGAACATGAAAAAAATTACTAGTACCTACTTGTAGCAGATGCTTTATCAGCTGGAGGTTTATCATTCATTGACCCTCATAATTTGATATCTCAATGCTTGCAGGAGGGTACAAATCGGTTGTTGGTTTGAAACGAAAAAACCCAAATTTGAAGATTTTGATCTCAGTTGGTGGCTGGAGCGATGATGACCCTAAATTCACGGCCATGGCCTCTTCTGCCAGCAGACGTCAGAAATTCATAAGAAGTGTCGCAAAGTTTCTTGACAAATACGAGTTTGATGGCATTGATTTGGACTGGCAGTATCCAGGTATGTTCTAAGTTATACCACTTAAATACCCTTTATAACGTTAATGTAACGTAAAATTTAACATTAAATCGGTGGCATTATTTTTAACAATAAATTAGTTGTAGTTTTGCCACTCACATTATACATGATATTTGCAACATGTCCCGTGGCAACAATGATGCAAGCTAATTTTTCATTTTTAAAGGATCCGAAGACATGGGAGGAAGTCGCATCGACAAGAGCAATTTATCGCAACTTCTGGAAGAGCTCTCAGAAGTGTTTAAAGTGCGACAGTGGACTCTCAGCATCGCGGTTCCTCCATCCAGATTCAGGGTAGACGACGGTTACAATGTGCAAGAAATCGCGCAATATGTCGACATGATCAATATTCAAGCTTTTGATCTCCATACTGAGCGAGATCCAGTTGCAGATCACCATTCACCGCTGTTCCGAAGAGACACGGATCGTGGATTGGATGTGTTCTTTAATGCTGTAAGTACGGATTTATTTTTAATTCAGGCCAATCTGTTTCAATTCTACTGGCAAAATCACTATCTTGCACCATATTTTAGCACTGTAAATTAACCTGGATAGCTGAATATAATTATGTAATGTAATAGATGCTGGTTTCAGAGCCGAAATGTATTACGGAACGGAACGGTGCTAATTAAATACTGCCTTTACTTTAACGCCTATTTTTATTGTTCAGGACTATGCAGTGCAGTACTGGGTGAAAAGAGGAGCCCCTAGATCAAAAATCATTTTGGGCATTCCTTTCTTCGGTAGAAGCTTCACCCTTGAAGATTCACGGAGAGTAGAAACGGGAGCAGAGGTCAGGGGACCAGGGGTAGAGGGGAAATATACTCAAGAAAGCGGCTTTCTCGCGTATTTCGAAGTCTGTCAGAAGATGAAGGAAGATGGGTGGATAAAACGCGTTGATTCTGTTGGAAGTCCCTATATGGTGAAAGATGATCAATGGGTTGGCTTCGATGATG
The DNA here is from genome assembly GCA_963971405.1 of Psococerastis gibbosa. Classification (NCBI taxonomy): domain Eukaryota; kingdom Metazoa; phylum Arthropoda; class Insecta; order Psocodea; family Psocidae; genus Psococerastis; species Psococerastis gibbosa. The sequence continues at coordinate 43,635,729 of OZ020489.1, read as the reverse complement.
TATATAGCATTAGAAATAAGGTTAGTAGAAACAATGTCTGGAATGCGTTGTCGTATCGTTTTATTGCAAAGAGCTATTGAATAACGCGATCGATTAACTTTAGATCGATAGAATAAGGTACATTACATGCTAGTGCTAGTGCTACCTACTGGATTAACGTAAGTAAACTGCCTATGTGACTAGATGCAGTGTTTGTAACTGGATTATTACTATTACACTATATGCATATAACTGCTTGCCGAGATCGAGTTTTCGTTGTATCTAAAGAGAACAGTTTGTAGCCTACCACAGTTCATAGTATACCATATATAGTATACACCAGTATACATTTAGAAGCAGCAATGTTTTCAGTAATTCCCAACCTTGTTTCTAGGCGGAATATGTGAAGAAGGAGCAACTGGGAGGTGCCGGAATATATGCCATAGATCTCGATGATTTCAAAGGTGCTTGCGGGGAGAAATGGCCACTGTTGCGGGCTCTTAAGAGGGGATTTAACGCGAGATACCCAATGCCTGCCAAGCCGGTTGTACCTGAAACTGTAACAACTTCTGAGCTTCTTATTGTACCACCAGTAAGTGAATTTGACTTCATGTGGTATCATGCGTATCGTAAATTCGTCATACTGTTTTATCGAATAGGCTATATCTTCAAGCTTACGCCAGTATATACGATTAGGTGATCCTGAAATAATTACAAATTTAAAAGAAGTCGCCGTAGTCATTTTTGAGAATTTTTTTTAGAAGTTTCTAGGGGCATAAATCACCAAAATGATGCTATACAAATAAATGGACAATATTTTTGGGAATCTACAGCCCGAATGGCACTGTTTGAAGTCTCAAATGAACAAAATAAAATTATCGCGATAGGCGATAGATAATCAATATGATGTGTACTGTAACCAGTAAAATAATTATCCGTATAAATACCAGAACATATAGCTGGATTCACGTCGTCATCCCTCTAGGTTCGTCGTTTGTACTCGTATATACTATAGTACACACATTTTTGTTATAAAAACTGAAGTTCGCTAATTTCTCTTGCATTACAGATCGAAGGTTTCCCAATTCCTCGCCCAAGTGATGTGAGGTGTGAAGGCCAGGGCTACGCCCCCGACCCTGTAGACTGCAGGCAGTACCACAGGTGTATGTGGGGTTCCAAATCCTCCTATGTTTGTCCCGGTGACCTCCATTTTGACTCTGCTTTAGCTCTTTGTAACTGGCCCGCATTAGCGAGATGCCAGCCTAACAGGGGCAAGTTTGAAGTAGCTCCAAAAATTTCATTCAAAGGTATATATTTTATAGTTAATAGGCACGGTACATCGGTTCTTTCCCGCACCTATTCGATTTTATAGTAGCTTTCCCAACGTTACGTAGCAACGTATAGGTAAGCTGATGATAAATAACAAAGGTGGATGGGTGGACGTATTTGTACAGTGCCTAGGCTCTATTCAATATATTGCAGTATTATACATGATGTACATAACACTGACATTAAACTAACTTAGGTTAAAGATGTAAACTCCATTTTATAACTGAAATTGGAGGATTTAAAAAAATTGGACTTGGCGGGATTCAAACCCACGATCTACAGTACAACGGTTAAAATGACGCCCCAGGTAAGCGTAGATAGTGGGTTCGATTCCCGCCAAGTTCTGTTTTTTTCTAAATCTTCTAATTTCGGCCTAGTCTAGTCGACTATGTTACGCAATGCTTAGACATCAAGTGCAAGTCAACGTCCATTTCGAGTGGCCCATGATTGTCCATAGTGACATATTCTCGAGGGCGAGTCAATCGGAAAAAGTTTGAAACGATTGTAGCATTGACAAATTGTTACTGTAGAACTAGCTACCGTACAGACGTATAGTAGTACTTCAACATCAACAAAAAAAACAATATCAACAACAAATAAGTCACTTCCAAGGTAATCCCCCGGATTACGCACTCTAATATTTCCCCAATATTCGAGCCAATCAATATGAGTACCTATAAGAAAAGTTGGAGCGTGTAATACCAAAATTACAAAACTACAGATTTGAATCGTTTATAGAAAATAAACAATCCAGATCTTTCTTCGATCGGACAAATACTAGATGTATATTAGAGTGTGCAATCAAGTTACTTTTCTAATACGGTACCTACGTCATTGTTAATTGATCAATCGCTAATTATTTTGAATTTATTCCAGACGAATACAAAATTGTTTGCTACTACACTAGCTGGTCCAGCTACCGCAAAGGCAATGGCAAGTTCGTACCTGAAAATATGGATCCAAGTCTTTGTACACACGTCGTCTACGCTTACTCGACTTTAGATCCCAATGATCTGACTATCAAATCTTTCGATCCAATGGCAGACAATGAGCATAGTAAGTGAGATATTCTAGATTATGTAGACAGAAGAAGACAACTTTTCATTTATAATCTACATAAGGAAAATTGTTTATAGATTAAATTTTATATTTATAATATTATTTATATATTTATATTATTGATTATCGAAGGCACGAGCAGGTTATACCTACTTCTATTGTGAAGGTCGTATTACTCTATATACTATCTTTCCTTTTGGGTTCTTTTACCCGTACCGTACCCATGCGATCTTGACATACCGTAGCATTGCCCCCTTGCGCTATACCACTTCGAAATTAAAACGCATGATGCATCTGCGACTTCGAGGAGATACAAGAGAATAAAGATAATGCATAATTTCCAGATTTCTACGGTCGTCTCACGTCCCTCGTAAAAGCAAGTAATTCAAAAGTTCTCCTTGGCTTGGGTGGATGGACGGATTCAGTAGGTGACAAATATTCACGCATGGTCCGTGACTCTTCGGCACGTCGGAAATTTATTGAGCAAGCCGTGGTGTTTTTAAAAACAAATGGATTCCAAGGTCTTCACATTGACTGGAACTACCCTAAGTGCTGGCAATCAAATTGTAATCGCGGACCTGATTCGGATCGTAGCAACTATGCATCTCTAATTGAGGTATTTCTAGGCTTATCAGATAACGTTTTTATTTAAACTGTCAACAACTTAATAATATGGCCCTCAAGATAGATTAAGTTACACGGTGTACTGACGACTCTACCTGGTTTACAATGATGCTTCTGTCCTTGAGGGAAATAATTTAGGTACAGTTTGGCGCCCAACGTCTTGTTCTAGCTGGATCTAGTTATTCTAAATTTGTGATTAAATTAAAATAGATGCCATAATGTAGAAAAAAAAATTGCAATCATTGACATTGCCCTAATCCCAACGCAATGATGATTTTTAGGAACTTCAGAAAGAATTCAACAATCAAGAACCACCGTTGATTCTGGCAGCTGCAATTTCAGGCTACAGAGAAGTAATCGACGTGGCCTACGATGTTCCATCTTTGTCCAGAAACCTCGACTTCATGACAGTGATGACTTATGACTACCATGGTGCCTGGGAAAAGAGAACGGGACACATTAGTCCGCTCTACTATAGAACGGGTGACAGCTTTCCGAGATTCAATTCGGTTAGTATTTTCTTCTATTCCTCCAACTACAAGACAATGCATGCAAAATGAGGCATCGAGTTGTTAGAATAGAGGCATTACCGTAGTAAGTTTCTGAAGCCATACCAAATGCCAGGACGACTGACTGTGATGACTCCGACCATTCAAAGAAACTAGTATACCAGTTGGAAATCATTATTTTAGTTTTCTTCTATTATTCCAGAACTATACTCTGGAGTACTTATCTTCTTTAGGAGCAGACCGTAAGAAGATAGTGATGGGTATTCCATTCTACGGTCAATCGTTCACACTGGCAAATGAAAGAGACAACGGCTATGGCGCCCCTGCTGAAGGTCCGGGCGTTGCAGGCGAGCTAACTAGGCAACCTGGAATGTTGGCTTACTACGAAATTTGCAATAATGGTAAGAAAAACAATATATTCACATTTTCCATATTTCAATTTTATTACTTATTCTTAATTAGTCCGATTTGGTGAGGCAAAACTGCTATCAGGAGCGCACTGAACAACGAGGTTCACCAGGGACAGTTTAAAGCAGTTTGCCTACATTTCTACCACTTTTGGCTGATCTTATCTTAGCTTTCTTATGGAGGAATTGGACCACCGCTGTTAAAACAACTCAGCCCAGTTCCTTAAGTAGGTCGATCCATGAAAAAAGTAGGCCGACAATATAGTTCACGGTAGGTAATTCAACTAAGGACTTTCTTAATCTGCTTCCAACCCTATCATCCTTTTTAAATACACCCTTCCATTCCTCTACCCAGCAGCCCGAACAAGCTTTAATTACTCGCCAACACGTCAGTAACCACGTTCTAATACACCGTAACACACAGTAACCTACGTAAACACTCTCAACGCAAACATTGCTATACCCACATACACCAGAAAGCGCTTATAACCCTAATAAGGTTACTATGCTTAAAAAACCGGTTTCTATTATGAAGTCGTTATTCATTTAAGTAAGGTGCGCCGGTGGGGTTCGAGGCATGTGGGAGGCTGACATAGATCACCGCCAGCTCCCCGGTAGCCCAGGAGAATGGGAAGGGATGGGTTTTTGACTGTATTGTAGGTCTGTCCGACCGGAGTTGCTGGAGGCGGGAAGCAAAACAACGAGCAAAATGGCGGTTATTTATTTTCGTGAAAGATTCAAGAAGTATGATTGGATAGCAGTAAATAATAATATTTATATCACTTCAAATAAGTGTGAGCCATAATTTTTTTCTTACAGTACGAAAGAAGAACTGGGTCGTCAGTCGAGACATGCAGGGAGCTACTGGCCCATATGCATTCGAAAATGATCAGTGGGTTAGCTACGACGACATAGAATCTGTTGAAGTTAAAGCTAAGCATATCAGAAATCTGGGCTTTGGAGGAGCTATGGCTTGGTAAGTCCTTATGAAAGAATAAGTATGTTGCCATGTAAGAACATGTGAAATGCATGGGTGAAATGCAACCTTCCATGCACAGCAGTTACATATTTTTTTGTCTGCAGGACCGCTGACCTTGACGACTTCAGCAATACATGTTGCCGTGGAACATTTCCTCTCCTTAAGACAATCGGAAGAGTTTTGGGACATCTAAATGAAATTGGCACTGATAGGGAGGACTGCACAAAGCCTCCACCTCCAGTTACGCCCTCACCTCCTGTTACAACGACTGGTAAAACTCTGCAGTAACTGAGCGATTTCGTTGCGTTGTTAATACAAGTGAACGTTCGTTTACTGATTACTGATAACTGTTTCTAAAGTGTTTTTGAACAATTGCAGGTGTTGATACAGGTGATTCGTGGTCAACTACGCCTCCCCACGTTCACCCCACGACCCCAACACCCACCACTTCTACTACACCATCATGGACATGGACTACACCCACAACAACAGAGCGGTATACAACTACTACGACCAGAAGAACTACAACGAAAGCCCCCATTACAACTTCAACATGGCCTTCTTGGACATCTTCAACAACGTTAAGGACTACGTCAGAAAGTACGACTGGTAAGTTTAAATCTACAAACATAAAACCTACTTCAAATTCCTTACTGACCTTCAGGTATCGAACAATACCTAGTGAGTGAGTTAGTGTCGTGAAGCCTCTAAGTGTTGAAATGGATGTGTGAATGAGTTGCATTGTTTATTACATCACAATATTATATGCAGTTAATAAATTGTAAAAGAGGGCCTTTGGCTATAATATTCACTGCGAAAATTGTTTTTTTTTTCTTTCATTAAAGGTGGTTTTATTTACCATTTATTTATTTATTTATAAGGGCCATTTCAAAAGACACATAATATATCATTTTCCTCATTATTGATAGCCTGTACTCATTTCCACAAGGAAAATAATTTTGAATACAATGCATGCGTTCTACATCAGCAGTAGGCCCATTGGCTAAGACACTCACAGTTCTTTTTATCTTTCAGTTAGCAAGCCATGGTGGGAGACAACCACTACATCGACTACTACTCCTCGAACAACTACGACGGAAAGCACAGACAATAATGTTATTCCGCCACAACCCTGCGAGCCTGGTCGGTACTATCCTGATACTGCGAACTGCAACGCCTACTACAGGTGAATGCAAAACCCGAGTAATCCTAATAATTGGGCAGGATTCGGTCCTATACGTTCTGTCTGAAATTCAGGGAAAATCTCATATGCCACTATTTCATAATGTGATCCAAAAGCGTCAGCGTAATTTCACTACTTTTTATGATGCCGATGGTCAGGGGATGGGGCGTGGAAAATACAATGTAAGTTTGCTAAAGTGACTAACCTACTTTTTCAGGTGTCTACGAGGGGAATACTACAAACAATATTGCATTGGCGGTCTCCACTGGAACGCAAACTTAAATCTCTGTGATTGGCCCGAAAGTGCCAACTGTGATAAGCAAGATATCACAGGCCCTGAAGTACCTGCACCTAAACCGACAACGCAAAAACCTACAACTTGGTGGACAGAACCGACCATGACTACACAGAAACCAAGCACCTGGTGGACTGAACCGGCCACATCTACACAGAAACCAAGCACCTGGTGGACAGAATCAACGACACAGAGCACTTCGTTTGTGACCACAACGACGAGGAGATCAACAACCACAACGGTAACTATCTTTATTCGCCAAATTGACGGCTATTGCCACGTTCTCCTAAGAGAGATTTCGTGTCAAAGAGGTGAGATTCATGTGAGTTTGAGGAAAGGAATCAGACGGTATTGAGTTATATGTATAGGTCGTGTTGATGCAAGGTTATTTAACATTCATTGCTTCACAGCAGAAACGAGAGATGGCAGCAATTATGACACACTGCTGTTTCCAGGCTACATCAATTATAGTACTTAATTCAATATTTATTACGCTTCTAGCGCAAAAGGCGTATAACGTGGATTACTAAACTATGCATCTTTCTTTCTCATACAAGGCCTCAATACCACAAGGACCATGCAACAGCGGTGAATACTACTCCGTACCTGGATCATGTGAAACATTTGCAATTTGTGTGAACGGTCGTCTGGTTACCCAGCGTTGCGCGCAAGGGTTGCAATGGAATCAAAATCAGAAGATTTGCGATTGGAGCAGCAATGTCCAGTGTCGAACAACCACGGAGCGGCTGGCAGAGAATGAAATTGGCGGTGCCAAGGAGAATCTCCAGAATAGGCCTTGCACATCTGGTAAGGGGGAATGATTAATCACAGAAAGGCTTGATGCAGTTGCCTCTTGACATATACTGTCGTATGATTTCTCAGATTCAGAGGTCAGGGTGAATCTGAGGTACCATATAACATCTAAATCTGCTATATAATAGTAAATATAGAACTTACCCTAAAGAACAAGACGAGGCTGATATATATTCTATGTGGATGTATTTGAAACTACAGACGCAGGCCAAAATCTTCGCCCTTCGAAATGCCTTGGTTCCCTCGAGTCAGGTTTGTCCTTTCGCCTGTGGCTCCCACTATGCAATTCGGTGGGCGAAGATTTTATATCAGGCTCGTCTTGTTCTTTAGAGTAAGTTCCATATTTATAGCAGATTTAGATGTTATATGATACCTCAGATTCACCCTGATCTCTGAATCAGAGGAATCATACGACATATTGGTATCAGAAGTTTTACTGATATTTGATCATTGTCTAATGATGATGCACAGAACTTGACATTAGCTCAACCTTTACTTGGTGTGCTGTCACAGCTATTAGGAGACAATGAAATCGGTGACGTGAAGAAACATTCCCAAAGTAGATGCTCTGAACATCAGGTAGGGACGATAAAGATCAGACGAAGGATGGTATACTGTGTAAACTGTTTCCTGACTCTATAAAAATATGGAATAGGTTTTGCTGATATTTCCTCATTATCTAGTGATGATGTCACTGAACTTACTTTTCACTCAATCATCATTATTTGTAATGACAAGCAACATGTAACACCTAGGCAGCAACATTTTTACTCTAATTCTGCTGTATTGTTTCAGGTTCCTACGCTCCATATCCAGGCGATTGTAATAAATACATGTCCTGCTTGTGGGGTGTCTACGAGGTCTACAATTGCGCTCCAGGACTTCACTGGAACAATGAACAAAAAATCTGTGATTGGCCGAACCCCAGTCGTTGCCAAGATTTAGTGGGTGGACCAGGAGGTAATGGCCATATTCATTGTTATAATGGTTTCTTTTAGAACATATCCCAGACCTATTGATGATTTGGTAGAGCTTACCTATTGTTTCTATTAGAATATAGAAAGAAGAAAGATAGAAAATTGTCTTAATTTTCCATTTCGGCGAATTTCCGTTTCGGCCTACTTTTACAATAACTAACCCACGGAAGCCTACTTAGCCTTGATGACTGTACCAGGAAATTGCAATGCAGTGGATTCCCTTGCCTTCTTCATTGAGTTCCTCCGCCTTCAGCCCTCGGGCCCAGGTTTCCAAATTAGAACAAAGGAGTGCCCTAGTAGTTGCTTATTTAATGGCTAAATTAATGGCTAAATGCTAATTAAATATTATTCAAAATAATATAAAATAATTTTTTATACAAAAAATTTATATAACAATGCACTCCGTCACTTAAGCATCCTTGAACTACTGTGGCTTTTTGTAGGCAAGCCTGGACCACCAGATTATGCCGCTGCTTATTCGTTATATTCGCAGCTACCCACCGTATCTGGTGGTCTTCTCGCCATCTGCCACCTGCGACGCCTGATTCAGCTCAGCATACGCAATCTAATCTCAATCGTTTATACCCGTGACTATGGTAGCCCACTATAGTGATAAGAATATTTATGGCTAGGAAATTGCTAGGTCTAGTGGGAATAGGTTTATGAATATTTTTCACGGTCATCCCGATTATTATTTGGTTCAGTTAGCTTCAAAGCATGATTCTCACATTCTTGATGATAATACTGCTGCTGCATTTAGGTAATTAATACGAGTAGGCTAAATTTAATATGTCATACTAAAACGGATACTAATACTACCAACTTAATAAATTTTAATATTATTATTATGGATACATTGTGCATAAGTTAATATGTGCAATGAAATGAAAGCCTAGCTCAAGTCAATAATAATTTTTATACCTCCGTTACAGGAAGTAATGATGGTGGAATGACTAGGCCTACAATTCGACCAACTCCGCCTACGGTGACGAAACCTACTACTCCAGGAGTCCCACCGACGATAGTTCCACCCCCGACTTCTTCCAAATCAGGTAAAACTGTGAGAGGCATACTATGCATACATAGACCCTCCCCTATAGTCTCAGTTAATTTTGGTCATAGTAGCGTAAAAATACCGACTGTTTTTACCAACCACTTCAAAAATAAAAACATCAACAACACGAATCACATTACAACAAGAAAACAATGACCCTGTTTACACACTTCAATATTTATTCGATCCAATATTTATTCGATCGACGAAATATTATTTGAAATGGTTATGTTGAAGTATACTATTTGAACCTGAATTAACTTTTTGGATCGTACATTGAAACAATACTCGAATGTGTAATAGGGGCGGGGGGATTGCTATCAACTAACAAGCTGTTCAGCCTTTCCGTCACCTTAATGCATACGCGTTCGAAGGACACTTTATTGGCTTTAAACTAAGGATGTGGCTAAAGTAGTAAACTTAGGTTGCCTCTTAAGCTAAAAATTAGTCTGACATGGGAAACGTGTTCTAACTTAGTTAACCAAGCAGGTCATCAGAGGGGAGCCGTGAAGGGTAAGGCCTGGGTAATTGGCAAGGATCGAAAGTTCTGAATATACTACAATAGTACCTGAAGTAATTTTGCATTTGTATGTTACGTGAATTTTATTAAAATTATTAAAACTCCATTATTACCGTTTTTAAAACGTTTACTCAAAAGCTTACAGGTCACAAAGACAAAACAAAATAAAACATCCTTGTACAATATTGTCGTTTGTTTAATCAAAGGGAAAATTCTTCCAGGGTACTTCAAGATAGTATGCTATTTCACCAACTGGGCTTGGTACCGAACTGGTGAGGGGAAATATCTTCCCGAAGACATTGACGCCAACCTATGTACGCACATAGTTTACGGATTCGCCGTGCTTGACTATGAAAATTTAATCATCAAACCCCACGATTCCTGGGCTGACATGGATAATAGTAAGTGAAAATGCATATCATTGATAGCATATACAATTGTTACAAATTTCTGTTTGGATAGCAGTTATTCCATCATCAGAGAAGTTGGACCCATGAGCACTTGCATCTAAAATATTGGCTGCTAATTTATATTATGCCAAATATTTCTACATCCCAATTAGTGCTGCGTTCATGTAATATTGTTGTTGGTATAATATATATTTCAATTGAATGTAAGTTGTACGTTGGCCATTTGGCGACGCGCAGTCTATAGAGGTCTAGAGAACGAATGATACCCGGACTACGTAGCAACACAAATGCATGTGGCTGACGCAGCTAACTGAGTTAAGGATGTGTGTAGTTTTTGGAACCCCAGGTTACCAAGCCAGAGCCTTCAGACGTCAGTTCAATGAGGACTACCAAAACTTGTACCCGAAATGGGTCAATTCATAACGCTGCTGATGCATATTGCATTAAGTCAATGGTAAGCTTGTTTCAGCTTGTCCATTGTCGCTTGTAGCCAAAATTCATTAGGAAACAATACCGGTCAATAATGTCTAAAAAACCAATGAGGTTGTTGATGCGGCAAAGCTCAATGGGCCCCTAAAGTAGGCCTACGTCCTTCACAGTAACAAAAAGAGCTCCCAAACTCAATCGACGTTGACAAAAAAAAATAATAATAATAATAATTCAAATATAATCGGAATTGCAATTTGTTTCAGAGTTTTATGAAAGGGCGGTAGCATTCAAGAAGAAAGGGTTGAAAGTGACCTTGGCTATTGGTGGTTGGAATGATTCACAAGGAGATAAATATAGTAGATTGGTGAATAACCCTTCTGCAAGAGCTAGATTCGTCAAGCATGTTATTGAGTTCCTCCAGAAATATGACTTCGATGGACTCGATCTCGATTGGGAATATCCAAAATGCTGGCAGGTTGGTTACTTTTACTTCAGTGTTTGTTATTAAGTCACTATACCCCAACAGCATGCTTACATACGAAAGTATCAGTTTCATGACATTGGCCCATTAGATCGGAGTAATCAATTAAAAATATGAAGGTGCCTAACCTACGACAGGAGATATTTGTTTCGAGAAAAAGAAATAGAAGCAACGAAGGGCGTTGGAGGGAATACTAAAAGTTGTAGAATCGGCTCTTCCTCTTCTCTGACCCTTTTTATCCCTAGACCCAGTAAAGTCATGCAGCGTGAGCGAGCCTACTATGTCGTTTAGTATTAACTTAACCTGGGATTAAAAATATACACAAGATATTTTTAGATGGAAAGTGCTATTCAATTTTTTTTTACATTTTTAACCCACACATTAAGTTAATATTAAATGGCAAAGTAGGCCAGCAGAGCTGTAAAAGTACAAAGTCACTCTTTACTCCCTAAAGATTGAGATCTGCGATATTATAGATTTAGGGTAGCCTATTGCAATAATGAATTAAATTCTTGTAGCGTAATAATAGGCGTTGTATTATTTTTGTTGCCTTCTGCGATAGGTACTGTATGTAGTTCTCCACTAGCTGTTAGTTATACGTATTATTCTAGGCGGACTGCAAAAAAGGTCCCTCCTCTGACAAAGCTGGCTTTGCTGCATGGGTCCAAGAATTGTCCACCGCCTTCAAACCTCACGGCTTACTACTGTCCTCGGCCGTTTCACCTAGTAAAGTCATCATTGACGCTGGCTACGACGTGCCCAGTATTGCACAAAACTTTGACTGGATCGCCGTTATGACTTACGATTACCATGGACAGTGGGATAAGCGTACGGGACATGTTGCTCCTATGATGTACTATCCTGGTGACGAGTTTGACTATTTCAACGCTGTAAGTATTGCATGGCACAGTAAAACCTACAACTCTCACGGGACAGACTAGTAATCGAATGCACGCTTGCCCCAATGTTGAGACGTCAAGCTGACTGATGTGTCTGAGGAGGAAATGTACGGACACTGCTACTACTACTACTATTGCTGTTGCTATTTTTGCTGCTACTGCTACTTCCATTATGTGAACTATTAAGTCATACAATGGCACTGGCTGTGCGTCATTACATAAACCAACAAAACCATCTGAATTAATTTTGACGTGACAACGTCTAATAAATCGATGAGCGCTGAGAATCGATGAGACCCCCTAAACACGAGTGGAACACAAAATTTCTAAAAAATGACGCGAAAAAATTCCTTTCCAGCAATCCCATTTGAAGGGTTTATAGCAATTTTTTGGGCTGATGTGGAAGGCTTATCTTAAATTAAATTAGGCCCATGTCTTCGTCTATTCTTCTTCTTTCAGGTCATGCTATATTTGTGGTGATCAAGCAAGGGGTTTGGTTTTGGGTGTGAAACGTCAGGGGGTGCGCACGAAATTCAAACTACTTTAATTAAGGGCCTTAAAATAAGGTCATTTAAGGGCTTTTCCACATTTCTTTCTCTTTCCAGCCATATATTTTTAAGTAATATTTAGTAATTTAGGCGTTGTCACGTTAAACTATCGTCCATAAACCGACTTTGCCACCGACTTACAGACAACAAATTTTTTTAGTTGTAAATTTATGTAGCCTACTGCAACTGCATTTTTATTTTAAGATAGTTTGGGAGATTCAGAACATTTTAACTGCAAAATTGGACTAGAACTCCATGAATAACTCTTCCCCTATTTTTCAGAACTACTCCATCAACTACTGGCTTTCGGAGGGCGTACCGCGACGTAAACTAGTCATGGGTATGCCTCTTTACGGCCAGAGTTTCACCCTTGCCAATGCTGATCAAAATGGCCTGAATGCGAACGCTCCCGGGCCTGGAACTGCTGGCGAATTCACCAGAGCTGCGGGATTCTTGGCATACTACGAAATTTGCGAGCGCGTCCAGAACCGAGGATGGACTGTGGTTCGAGATGCTGAGGCGCGAATGGGCCCTTATGCTTACAAGGGGAATCAGTGGGTCTCTTTTGATGATGTCGCTACGATAAGAAAAAAGGTCAGTAGCAATTTTATGCAATTCATCTTTAATGAACTCCATAAGCGATAATAAGGACAGGAAATAAATGATTTAAAAAATAAAAATAAAAAAAATGAATCGTGGCGCCATAAACTAGCTATGAGCGCTTTCGTGCCTTACTTACACGTAGACAATAAGAGGAATTCATCGTTACTCGTCAGTGTTGAAGGTATCACTAATATGAGACTACATACACGTGGACTAAGAGAGCAATTCATCGCCACTCGTCAGTGCTGAAGTTTTCCCTTCAGGGCCTTCAGCCTCTCATACAAAAGATTAATATTATCATCAACACTCGGGCCATCAAATCTCGTACTACCAATACGAAAACCACGTCCCTATAAACTATCAATTCATTAATCCCTGAGTTAAATACTACCGCAAGTCCGCAACGCTATACATACTACTAGTAGTAGCATATTGCTCAATTATGACTAAATAAGTCATAACCGGTTGTGCCACTTATCCTGAGGAGTTGTTTAAGCAAAATTACAGTAGTTCCGATAAGTTCTGTTAAGGATGTTTCGTACGCGTTTTAGTCGGAGTATATAAGATCACTTGATTTGGGAGGAGGAATGATCTGGGCTCTGGACTTGGACGACTTCAGGAACCGCTGCGGAAGCGGTCGTCATCCGCTATTATCAACAATCAGAGAGGTACTGGGCCCCCAAGGAAATGGTGTACCAGCCCCTACCACGAAGCCACCTCACGACCACACAACAAAACCTGGTATGTTGTTTATCAAAATCACTATTTATCTTTCTCTTGTCGGAATCTACTTTTTGCAGAAAGTTTTTCAATTTTTTTCTCAATTCATCTCTGTTCTAAGCCGCTCTTTTGAGTTCTAATTAGGTTCCGCATCTCAAATCATTGAAGCCCTCAATGGTGCCTTCTACAATATTATAGTGCTGATCGGTCACGTCTGATCAGGTGCCCTTCCACTATTTATCGCGTCATAATATCATAAAAATGGGATAGATCTACATCTAACTGAGAAAAATCCCGGCTTATTGTACATTGGTAGCAAAATGAAATTTTTTGACGACCAAACAGTTCAGTGTTCAGCCCGTCCCATTTCGTAAATTGCACACAATATTGTCTTCGCTTAGTATTGTAATGGGTAGGAATTATTATAAAAACGACACCATACCATTCCAGGTTCAACTGGAATTTCGTATCACATCGTTTTGTGTTAAATTTTTCCTGTGTGATTGCGATTTTTAGGTGATAACGGCATTGCAACCACCACTCAATCACCGGGCACGTCCTATCCATCTAAGCCGCCTTCTGCAAGCACATCGTATCCACCTAATGCACCTACTACGAGCACACCTCCTGGTCTGGACATGACCAGTTTACCCCCTCTTGATCAAACTACCAAATGGACTCCAGTCAACGACTACAAAGTCGTCTGCTACTTTACAAACTGGGCGTGGTACAGGTCAGTACAAGGATAATTTATGTTCAATAGATGGGGTCCGGGCCTTCATCAATATAGCCACCCCAATAGGTCTAAAGTGAACCCCATGATATTGTGCTGCTGAAGCCGGCTTATACACTCGTACTATTTGTACATCCTACATCGCATTGAGTGTCTTTGTATAGCCTAATGACAATCTCTTTTCATTGGTTACAATTTATATACTTTCCATTGTAATTTAATTCTTCGCATAGGGAAAAGTAGGGAAAAGTCTACTATTTGTCTCTCATATTTTCGAATATCAAGGGGCAGTATTGACTAATACATTTCTTATAAAATAATTCCAGTTTTCCTTTCTCAACAGACAAGGCGTTGGCAAATTCGTACCAGGTGATATTGATCCCATGCTGTGCACGCATATAATTTACGGCTTTGCAGTTCTCGATGGTGATCAAGGAATCATCAAACCTCATGACACTTGGGCAGACTTTGACAACCATTTTTACAAGAAAGTCACAGACTTCAAAGCACGCGGAATTAAGGTAATTCGAATCTCGAAATCAGTAGTACGATTAAGGTTCGGTACACAAAGGTAGTTCTACTGCGACAGTACTGCCATTGAGTAAATGGATTGGCGCGAGTCTACTTCAGTAAATTTTGTGGTTTTGCACCAATGACACACCTTCCAGCAGTATACTGTCACAGTAGATCTGCGTTTGAGCAGTTTAGTACTGTAGTTGAATCAACAATAGGGCCAGAAATTCTTGACAGTCACGGAATTAAGTTTGGCTAGGTCCGTAGCGCTATAATGGATAAATTACAGTAAAAAATATGTTCTCTCATCTTCAGGTTTTGGTAGCTATAGGAGGTTGGAACGATTCTGCAGGTGACAAGTACAGCCGGCTAGTTAACAACCCGTCTGCACGAGCCAAATTCATAGCACACGTCCTTGGCTTTATCGAAGAACACGATTTCGACGGGCTTGACTTGGATTGGGAGTATCCGAAATGCTGGCAAGTCAATTGCAAGATGGGCCCGGACTCCGATAAGCCCGCGTTCGCAGCATTTGTGAAAGAACTTTCTGCGGCACTTAAACCGAAAGGTCTCCTTTTGAGCGCTGCTGTGTCCCCTGCTAAACAAGTTGTTGATAATGGTAAGAATCTATATGAAATGAAATGATTGAAATGAAATTAAAAACGTCTTTATATTAAGCAAGCTTTAGCCCCGAAGGGCTACATTACCACCTAACCTAACTGGTTGTTTACCGTTAGTTGAGATTCAGATAAGTCTTGAGCAACGCAGTACGCATGAATTTGAGCATCATGAAGCACCAACCAAAAGAAACGCTAACTCAATTAATGGACTCACCAGTTTTGGAGAATTAAGGCTAATGCGTTGTGGTGGCCAGTTAAGAGTTTGGTGTTGTTGTTGCAGGATATGACGTTCCTACTCTTTCACTTTATCTCGACTGGATCTCAGTTATGACCTACGACTATCACGGCCAATGGGATAAAATCACGGGTCATGTAGCTCCTATGTACCCCCACCCAGATGACATTGACGTCACTTTCAATGCTGTAAGTACTAATAACTGTAATAGATGTAATAAGTGTAGACGTGATATTTTCTTCAACTCACGATTTTGATTTGATTGCTATTTGGGTGATGTTTTTGGATCATGCAAATGTTTGTATTTGCTGCTAGGAAACCCCATCTGAATCAGATACAGCGATACAGAGTGTCAAATTGTAAATTCCATTGTCTTCCCTACCTAGAGAATACTTGAAATAGCCAATAATTTACTCCTATTATTCACTTCACAGAATTTCTCCATCAACTACTGGATCAAGAAAGGAGCAGACCCCAGAAAAATCGTCATGGGCATGCCTATGTATGGGCAGTCATTCAGTTTGGCAGACAATTCCGATCATGGACTAAATGCGCTCACTTATGGAGGTGGAGAAGCAGGAGAGCATACGAGGGCACGGGGTTTCTTATCTTACTATGAGGTCAGTAGAAATGCAGTAGTAGCAAGTAGTAGTAGTATCAACCATCATTGGATATACATTTAAATACATGATCTTCACTATCTCTGCGTTTCAGATCTGCCACAATATTCGAACCAAGAACTGGAAGGTTGTGAGGGATAAGAAGAAACGAATGGGACCATACGCTTACTTAAGAGACCAGTGGGTCGGGTTTGACGATCAGGCAATGATTATGCTTAAGTCCGAGTATATCCGAGCTATGGGTCTGGGTGGTGGCATGATTTGGGCTTTGGACCTGGATGACTTCAGAGACCGTTGTCACTGCGAAACTTATCCACTTCTCAAGACAATCAATCGTGTGCTTAGAAACTATCCTGGACCTCAACCTCGTTGCTCTCTAGAAGGTAATGATGGTTAATACCCTAACTGTAAAGATACTTACATGCCCAGTTAAGCGTATTGAAATAGTCCAATACTGCGCAACTGTGCAGGGGAGTGATCGTTTCGAAGTTTCGAACAGACCAACTATGTAATAGAACTATACAGTTCAAAGTAGAGCTTAATATCATTTTGGAACATGAACTAGGGAATGTCTTGGTGGAATTTTATTCTCAGAACTAGGTGAATTTCCTATCATTGCAAGTATTCTTTCAATACTAATATCAAATCGCCATAGCTAAAAGAAGTCGTTGGTAATCAGGAAATCTTCTCGACCATAATCCCCAAGCAATGGGTTCAACTGTGAGATCGAATAAAACGTGGTAGCAGACAAATAATTCATCCGAAAAAGTTAACTACCCAATAGTTGGTCAGTGTTTCTCAATCGACTGGAACCTGGCTTCATCTTTGCAATTTCAATGACTTTTACTAATTCAGTCTTACGCTATCTGCTTACTAGGTATACCAATGGATGACAACAATGTAGCGCGCTGGCCGTCCGACGAGGACAATAAACTCGTAATTCCTACAAATCCAACTATGGAGTGTGAAGGCAGAATGTTTGCGGACTATACATCAGACTGCAACAAGTACTACCAGTGCATGCATGGGCATCTTATGCTTCAGTCATGTCCTGGAGGACTGCACTGGAATAAGGATCATTGCGACTGGCCTGATAAGTCCAGTTGTAGTGATTCCCAAGGTCAGTGAATTGCGACTCCAAATTATTAACGACCGGGGCATGTGTTAAAGCGGTTTTCAGTAAAGGATGCATGACTGATTTTTTGTAGTTTGTTATTATTGTAAATGCTTCAAAATTTAATTTTTTCCATAGAAAATGACGTCGTACCTCCTAGAGAGACTACCACAGCTCCTAATAGACCGTCTACTGCCCTCACTACGACCATTACCACAACCGTGGCCACCCCGCGGCCCGGTACAACTACAACTGCAAGACCTACACCAGAATCCGATTACAAGGTTGTCTGCTACTTCACTAACTGGGCATGGTATGTCGTAGCAAGCACTTTGCATAATATACCTACTTTGTTCTGTTTTAAGCGATTGGAATAAGCATAAACATAAACAGAAACATTTTGCGTACTATACTACATATTTTTGAGATTCTTCTAATTTTTGCCACTCTAGTGTTCCGTTGCCAGGTCACTGACATCCGTTCTGGTAACCAACCCCTAAACTGAAAGTTCATCAATGTAGGATTTTCAGAAAGAATAAGTTAAGTGTAGGAAGCATATTGAAGCAAAGGGGTGGGATAAGCTATGCCTGCAGATATGATCAAAGACAGGGACACGAGATCTAAGATTATCAATTAAACTTTCAGGTACAGACAAGGTGTTGGCAAGTACACTCCGGAAAACATCGACTTTGAGCTATGTACCCACATTGCCTATGGCTTTGCCGTTCTTGATGGAAACACTCTTACGATCAAGCCGCACGACAGTTGGGCTGATATTGACAATGACTTTTATAATAAAGTCACTGAGCTAAGGCAAAAGGGCGTAAAAGTGCTAATAGCCATAGGAGGCTGGAACGACTCTTTGGGAGACAAATACTCCAGGTAAGTCCATTTGGTCGTAAAATATTAACTACGTGCAATTGGGGTAAATCGAATCACTTTGTGGCATCGCAGATATTGAGCCGCATCATGTTGACACTTATTGATTTTACTCTGTCCGGTCTTAGACAATTATTTTGAGCTCCCCGTGTCCCCTTTCTTCCTACATGTCGTCTACAGCGACTCCCAATCATGAGTGTAGACTCTACGTCGCTTTCCTTGGTTATCCCCTAGTATTAGTTTCCCCAATGGCGCATTCAATTACAATGCTAAGATCTAATCTATTCTCTTTAATACAGGCTGGTGGCAGATCCTAGTAGTCGGCAACGTTTCATCGAGAATGTCATGCAGTTCATTGAAAAGTACGGATTCGATGGCTTGGACTTGGATTGGGAGTATCCGAAGTGCTGGCAGGTCAACTGCAATCAAGGTCCGGATACAGACAAAATCAATTTTGCCGACTTTGTGAAGGAACTTAGTACGGCTTTCAAACCCAAAGGATGGCTCCTCTCTAGTGCCGTTTCTCCAAGCAAAGTGGTTATTGATTTGGGTAAGCCTAAGTTTTCCTAATGCAGTGAACAAATCAACAATATCATCATCAATAACATCCTTGTATTATTTGAAGAAACTTTTTCCAATAGCATACATTTAATTAGCTTCCCAGAAATCGTGCATCTATTTCTTGGACGCCCTAGAGATCTTCTGCCTACTGGGCTTGTGTTGACTGTGGGGGACTTTCTTGGACGTTTTAGTATTTTATAATATGGCTTGGGTATACGTCCTCCATGAACATTGGACAAGGGGCTCCCTGTATTACGTGATTAAGTTATTTAAATGACATATTTAATTCTACAAGCTAGGACGCACCAGTATTGTATTGTCCCAGTACTACGGCTACCACGGACACGCGGCAGTTGGCTCCCCTGTACCTAGCGATACCTACGACTATTATAGTTGCAATTTCATGTTGCAGGCTACGATGTACCTGTATTGTCCCAGTACTTCGACTACATCAGTGTAATGACCTACGACTTCCACGGACACTGGGACAAAGCAACAGGACACGTATCGCCCTTGTACTACGTACCTGGTGATACCTACGACTATTTCAACGCCAACTTCTCCATTAACTACTGGATCCAGCAGGGTGCAGACCCTAAGAAGATCATCATGGGTATGCCATTCTACGGGCAAAGCTTCACTCTGACCGATCCCTCGGTTAGGGGTCTCAACGCACCGGCTTCGGGCCCCGGAGAGGCTGGAGAGTTTACTCGGGCTGCTGGTTTCCTTGCTTTTTATGAGGTAAATTAAGCACCTTACATAAATGATAGACAGATTGTAGTACATGCAGCGTTTCCTGTAGGTTATTTCCGATACAATTTGATTTATGTGTTTGACACCGATTATGTGTTTTTAATTAATCATTGGGCTTCTTAGTGAGATCAGGCGTCCTCAAAGCTGCCGAGTAACCCACCAGCGCACTCATGCCACCCACAAGACTAGCAACAAGGCAGGCTCTTCGCAATCACAGCTTGTATGTACACTGATATCGAGAACATTGGTCATAGAAGCAGAGTGTACAATAGCTTAGTAATCCCCAGTGCTTCCAAACCACAGCCTCGACATTCAATTTAATAGTGAGGGGTCTAAGACTCGTCAATGGTATTGCCCTACTAGGGTGTGCTCACCTTATAAACAAATAATTATTTTATTTTCAGATTTGTGAAAAAGTGAAGCGTCAGGGCTGGACTGTCATAAGGGACGACGAGGGTCGCATTGGCCCATACGCCTTCCGGGGCAATCAATGGGTCTCATATGATGACGCTTCTGAAATTCGTCGAAAGAGTAGGCTAGTCAAGAGAATGGGCTTGGGAGGTGGAATGGTCTGGGCTTTAGATTTGGACGATTTTAGAAATAGGTGAGTGTTATTTTATATATTATTTTCTAATATAGGGCAGAGGAGTGCCAGGAGTAGTCTAGTTGGTAGAGAACTGAAAGGATCATAGCTGTGCCCCCTCTGCTTCTAAGGGGAAGGAAACGCCAATCATCTATACAGCTGCAACGGCATAGAGGTAGTAAACCGAACTACGACACAGGAGGGAATGACCCAATTCTACTATGCGGCACGGCTACTATTCAAGGACGGGCGTTGGCTGAAGAACAAGAAGACTTGACTTAGGTAGGCGCATCCAGCCCGGGGGGACTTTTGGCTGCTACCACTACACTCGGACGATATTTCGCGGCTAATTTCCAGTCTCGGATGCCGGTGCGTGCACGTCTTCGAGCACTTGATCCATCCATCTAGGGTGGTTGAACGTGTCTTCGAAAACCAGCTTCGGCGTCCTCTCCGCCTGCATACGGTGCACATGACCCAGCCATTGGATTCGACGCCCTTTTAGTTCTAATATTATGTTCGGGGAGGCGAATAGGGCATGAAGAAGAAGACATAAAAGAAAATGTTTTTCGATCGTTCTGGGTTCATACAAGCCTAATAGGCACGTGACGTTACCTTCCCCGGCAGAGGGAAAACGCGACTGCCGGCCATGTTCTTGACTAAAACATCACATCATATACAGGAATGAAATCAAATGTATTTCTAATTCTATATCGAAGTACAGGATACATATCGTCAATTCCATACCCCAAATGTTCCTAAGAATGTGCTTGAGGAGGGAACACACCATACTAGACTAAATTCAATTACATGCATGCCTCAAATTGATACTATTGCAAAAAAAGAGATTTATTAATGGTCGAGGGGGAGGGTCCTCTATAAGACTTCATTCCAAAACCCCTCTTGGGTTGGCGTGCCACGACGTTATGTTTGCTGCTTGCATCATCTTCAACACCACAATCAATAACCAGTTCAATTCCTCGGGGGTGATACTCCTTTACTCCCTCCTATCTCTCTACTTCTGATCATTTCTCAAACATTCCCCCGGCACCAATCCCCCTCTACTGAGATTGTCAACAATCTGGTTTCTAACTCAAATCAAATCAAATCAAATCAAAAAGCTGTATATTTTTACAAGTTTTTTTTTACAATTATAGGGGTGACTTACCGCAGGACTAGTCCGTGTGCGGTTTAGGCTTTTATACAAATAACTAAATAACTACAAATAACTGTATGGAAACCAAAGTTGAATTATGCTAGTTTTGTTGTTGTGTTAGTATATTAGTATAATCACGTAGGCTTCCCTGGCCGGAGTCTGGTGATCTCTTCCTAGCGCTTTCATCTTCTTTAGTTCTCTATTTCTTCCTCTAGCAGCAATTTCTTTCCTCACCACGTTATCCATTCACCCTACGTTTCTGAACCATTGCAGTCTCCTTCTCTCGTCGTGTAGTGGAAACACGATCCCCCGGCAATTCGTGGGTTCGAATCCCGCCAGAGTCCAGATTTTCTTGCTCCCTAATTTCGGGTGAAACTTAGTTTATTTTACTTTTATTTCTTAGATGTGGATGTGGAAGTCACCCTCTGCTGAAGACTTTGAATCAAGAATTAAGAGGGGTAGGCGGAAAGTTCAACGACTGCACATAGCTTAACGATAGAAAAACGAGAATTAAGTGACAAGTTCGAGTGACATTGTGATAAGCTAAGCTGTGTACCTCATTACTGTAATGCTATTTTATTGTTTTTATTGTATCATTCTGCTCATTCTTGTGTTAGCTTTTTGTCAGCAATGGCATATTTATTGTAGCCCGAGGGCTTATTTAACATTATTTGTATGTACAGTACACAAAATTTGCGTCCGTTGGTCACTCTTCGCCGGGTTACCAGATATGGCACACTGTTTTTGGCTAAATTTTCACGTACGAAAATGAAGAAATAAATTATGCCAGAGATGAAGTGGCTAGAAAACGTTGTATTTTCTATAAGTTGCGATGTGAAATCATAATATCAACTGGCATAATTTTGAAAGTATTTCTTGGCATAGTTCAAGTTTAGACCCTGGTAACCCTGTGTAACACCGATATATCGACATCTACACCCGCCGGTATCATCTGGGTATATCGATATCTGTCTCGAGCAGGGAGCTTGATGATATCTCATTATTTATTTATTTATTATTATTTAAAACATAGCTAGTTTTCCCACTGCGATTTAGTGAATTAACACTACAGCAGAAGCAGTAGCACCAACGGAAAGGAATAACTTACCAGGGAAATAAATCAGAGATTCTATCGTTTTGTGATATTGGGCCCGAAAGGGGGAAAAGCTGTTTCACCTAAATGTAGCTGTAATCCGCAGAAATTAATCTGAGTTGGATTATTACATACAGAATGCGATACTATTCGATCCTTATCACATGGCCGAAGTATATTGGTTTTCGTTTCTTACCCGTCAACAGCCAATCAATTAGGGACACAATTATTATTATTATTATTATTATTATTATATTGATCCAGTACAATACATTATATTGATACAATCTCTCCAAGATAAGCGCAGCATTCGTCTACATTTCCAAATTTCAATTGCACTGATTCTGTTCTACATAGCTTGGGTCAGTTTAATTCCCGGATATGTTATTACTTTCCACTGGTGCTAGGGCTGCAGAAACACCGAGGCCAGTTTAATTGTTGTAGGCATATTGAAAATTTCAAAATATCTTTTACTCTTACACAGTCCCATGGTGTAAACCTGATGAAATAGTAATAATTAGGCTCAATTGATAAAATATTGTATAAGATTATATAATTGTACAACAACGTAGAACGGCTGAAATTTCCTAATTATCGATTACAGGTTAGTTTTTGTTAACTGGAGTAGAATATTGTAAATGTAGGCCCTACAACTCATCGTATTGTATTGTATCGTATGTTGATTGGCATTCAATTGCATATTCCCCTAATATAGGGTTTACATTCAGTGAAATAGTCTCGATAGAAGGTTAAGTTTCGCCGTTTTATATATGTTTGTCAATGGCCATATATAAAATACATAATTTTTGAATAGTAATTGTCTAATTCTCTTATTTTACCTTTATAGGCCTAGCTCTACCAACTGGCTGGCTTTGCAAACGGGGCGGGGGCCGAACCCATTGAAACCCTAAGACATGACAAAATAAACCCAGAGGAAAATTTGTGTGTTGATACGATTTTTCCCATCAGCGTAACTTTTAAAGTGCAGGACCCATAGCGTATAGGTACGCGCGTTCTGGTGCTTGGGTATTGTCTTGGGTGTGCTGTTCTTTGTCAGGACATGCAGAGTAGTGATCCACCCGAAATAAAAGGTTATTGGTGCGACTCTAATGCTAGCTGCATTTTTTTTACTTCGGAGGGCATGCAAAGCAGGCGGTCTGCCTTTTAGTAGGGTGCAAGAGAGGATTTTATAGCCCTAACTCCGCTTCGTAATAGAACAAAAGTATTCGCTGCAAACCAATCGATAGATTGAAATTCCAACAGCCCTATTACGGCGATTTGGGGTTAACGTAACACCGGTGTTTATTTTTTAATACCGCATTAGTAAGGTGTGAAAATATGCTCGGGAAATTCAAATTAATAAATTATTGGAATACAAGAGAATGGTTCCATTGTTTTGTAATTGAAGGAAATACTATTTAAAATGTACACGTAGAATTTTGGTACATAATAAGAATTTTAATTAGTGTGTCTACATCTAAGGGAGAAAAAATTGGAGACTCACCAAAAATATAGCCGAGGATCAATTTATCAATTTGAATTTCCCGCGCATTTTGTACTCATTTGTTTAAAACAGTTGAATAGACCCCGGTACTACCTTCGTCCCAAATCACCATAATAGGGCTGCAGAAGAAGGCTCGTGGCCTATTTTTTCCCCTGCAGAGTATTACTATTACTTGCTCCGCAAGACCTTTTTTTCTTAATTGAATGTTGTTTGAATTTGACCCTTTTCGGGCTCCACTTTTCTTAGCCCAAGTAGTTGCATGAGTCCAATTTCGTTTCGCTATGTCAGGGCATGGCTTACCGCAGCAAAGTCGATCAACAAACGTCTCACACCATCGCCAACTCTCAACAAGTAGTTTATTTTCTCATTATTTATGTGAATAATTAAATTATTTAATAGATTGCTCGATGAACTACAAGGTCTCTGTACAATATGGGTTTTGAAGAAACAGCTAAGGCTTTATTTCTCCAGCTTGCAGAGCTAACATTCTAAAAACCATGTCGTTTTCTTCAGTAATTATATTATTAGTTATATATAAAAATATTTAAGTTAAATAGTAATTTTAATTAATCTTAATTTTTCATGAGCGACGAGCATGTGTTCAGACAAACCTTTCGGCTTTGAACCTTTATAATTGCATTTTTCTCCATCGCATAATAAATCATTAAAAAAATATATATAAAAATAATGCCTTTTTGGTTCTATTACTAAGCCAACCTAGCGGTGTTGGGGCTCTAGAGCACTCTCTTTCTTTCAAACAGGACTGCCTGCTTTACATGGTCTCCGAAGCATGGCCAGAAAATGTAGCAAGTGTGGGACAAATGTGGTTTAGGAAGTTCTAACATGTACCTATATAGTCTTTGAGACCATTCGATATCGGAAAAATTGGGTATGTTCTAATGTCTCGGAAGTTGATGCCAGAAGGCAGTATTCCTACAAGAAGCAAATGGCTTAATTGATATAAACAATATCTTAAATGGGAAGAAAAAATCCGACTTCACAGATCATTGTTTAATAAAAACACATTAAAGCTATAAAAGTACATCATACTGTATATAACTCCAGTTATATATTTAATGATCATACTACACCATTCTAATTCAAGGTACTTTTAAAATCAGATCTAAAGCCCTTTATAGAATTCGTAATATTTCAATCAATCAAATAAAATAAGCCATTTTTAAAATTAAATCTAAACCCATTAACAGAATTCTTAGTATTTGATTCATTCATAAAATTAGAACTAAAGCCATTTATAGAATTTAAAATATTTAAGCAAAATTATAGTCACATTTAATGCACATCTGGGTAATAGCAAGGACCGAAAAATAACATTTTTTTAAAAACTTTTTCCCCACCATTTATTTTGAATTTTTCTAGACTATGGGATAGATTTTTGCTTAGGGCTGCAGTAAAGCTACAGAAAGTGGATTATAAAGGAAGCCGACATCATTTCCCTATTCCCAGCATGGCGGCTTTTTTAGATTCCACTTTCCGTTATTTTACCAACGATGATGAGGCCATCCTTAACGAAGCGATAGTTTGTACAATACCTCAGGGTAATTAAGAATTCCAACTAAACACAAAATTTTCGGTGGGAAAAAGTTATTAAATTGCCAAAAAAAATATTCAACAAAAAGCACCAATAGGCTACTAAGGCAGTGCTAGCGATAGACTTATCTTAAAATCTAACAAATCCATATTTAACATGGACAATGACTGTGTCGCAGGATTAAATTAAGCTTCCACCGGGTTTTCTAGAACGAAATATAATAAAGTTATGATAACCTATGACGGTTGCTTATAGAAGATCATATCATGCAGTAGGTCTATACTAAATAATAACAATAGTGTCAAAATCTGGCTGCTAGAAGCATCATCGCAGGCTTGCCATAACGGTGGGTAGTTTAATGGAGAACTTTTCTATAGAAAATCCGACAGGTTGTACGGCTATTAGCGCGTCCCAGCACCTTACTTAACATATCGAGATTCGAGAGAGGTGCAGTTTAATGTTTAGTTTTCGAGCGTGGCAACCCTTAACGAAAATCAAACCTGGCACTTCGATTGGCGCGGCGCATCCCCTTTACTTATCTAATGGAGAGGTGCGTCGTTTCGCTTTCGTATATAATCCAACGCTCTGATTGATGGGGCGTAGTTGGTATTGACCATAAATTAAGTATGGGAATGATTTTGTATAGTCTGATTTTATTTCTTCCACAACAGGGTAGCCACTCTCAAGAACTATAAATTTAACTGCAGCTCTCTCCCTAAGTTAAGTACGGTGATGCGTCGGGCCAATCAGAGCCGTATGTTTTTTTTTTTAATTTCTATGTGAAGGTTCTCCATTGGTACCGGCAGCTCGTGCAAAGGGTAAACAAGCACTGGTTCTCACAGGGTGGCTTCCCCTGACATTGGTCAAGCTTTTTCATATACTCATAACGGCTTCCACCGTATTGTGTGTCACAGTAGTGAAAGAATGATATATAATTGCATAAACAGCAACAGCATTTACAAAATGTAAAGCATAAACAGTTCATGGTAGATTCGATCCTGAAAAAGTTGAACCATTTAAATTTGGTCTTATGAAAAAACGAGGCAAACTAATTTAAATCATTCTACCCAAATTCAGCAGATGTTAACATACATGTACTACAAGCCATGATAAATATGATCTTCATATAAGTAAACCATTTTTAATATTATAGCGCTCTGGATTAAATTTAACCCAACTAAATAATACATACCACATTCATACAGTACCTACGTATTGTAAAACGTGTAAATTCTACAGTAAAAACTATAAAACACGTGTGATTAAATATAAAATACAATAACAAATGTTGCAAATACACAGTAGCTGTAGCCTATAATTATACCGTCACTTTTAAAGAAAACTATTGTATAACTCGAAAAACAGCATTAAGCAGTTAGGTAAGCGTTTCATAATTTTTTTTTCAACCAAACACAAAAAGACGGAAAGTGGGGTGGCCTATTTCCTCTTAACAATTATAAAAATATTAACATCTCATAGATGCATTATTTATAAAAACATTATTAAAAACATGCGCAAAAGCTATATTTCCCTATAAAAATCAGGGAATGTTAATTAATATATTTTATATACTGTATTTTCCAAAAAAGCTACAAATTAGCATAAGTGCAAAAACTGATACTGGGAATAAGACAGTGTACAAGTAAAACTTCCCCCGAGAGAGGCATAAGCTATAGGCACATTATTATTATTTTTTGAACAAACTTTAAATAGAACGGTGCAATAAAAAGTTTCAGTTGAAATGGTAATTAGAAATATAAAGTAAATAAGCAAACAAGTCTTCCATTGTAATTGAAACTGAGTTTCGCGAGACCCTCTATATCGATATTGATAAAGAAGCCGAGTAACGATTAAGAAACGGAAACTAACATACTTCGACCATGTGATGAGGAACGAATAATATCACATTCTGCATGTTATAATCCGAGGGAAGATAGAAGGACTGAGGGCGGAGAACATCCCGGTTGAAAAACCTGCGGCAAGAGCTCGACTTCCCTTTTTGAGAGCAGCAGTCTCCAGGATTGCCATTGTAATAGCCAATCTTCATGAGCCATAAATAGAAGAAGATGATGGGTTCACCAGCGACCACGGGTAGCTTGCGTGTCTTTTTCCTAGTCGCGGGGCAAAGCGCCTCAGACGTTTAGAAAAAGACATTGATTATCAGCACTGCTGATATTTTCGTTATTATCTTTGGCTGATTCAAAATGGAAGGATCTTAGCCAGTGACAGGTAGATTCTTGGATAAAATATAATTGTTATGAGGTGAGCTCGACTGAAAAGTGCGGGGCTTTACCCAACTTCTTGTCTACTTCCTATTTTATTTTCTAATTTACCATTTTAACTATGTTGAATGTATTTTGATTACGACAGCTAATATCCATAATCCAATAATAACCGTAAGAATCATTTAAAAGCGGCAAAATCACAAAATATAACAAAATAGTTGCACAACAGCTGCATCTACAGTAATTGTACAATTTTGCTACATAAATAACTAGGGTTAAGTATGGCAAGGTAGAATACCTAATGATAAAAAACAAGGAACAAAATACAGAATACACAAGGCTTTTTTAGATACAAGGGCGTTATAGAAATAAAATACCTGGAAACAGAGATCTTTACCTCAGATATAAGAGACATGATCGAGCCAACGCAAGTAAAGTCTTTAAGTAACCGACGTTATTTACTAAAAAAGTTAACCCTACTAATTAAAATATAAAGATTTTGGCTCAAATCTCGATTCTCGGACTTCACAACAAGGTCGTTCATTGCGGAGGTGGTTCCTTTCCTAGGTCTCCTTGCCTGTTCCTGTTATTTAAGATAAAACGTAGGAAGAACAGATATCAGATAAGATAGTAGGAAAAGGAAACTAAATTTTCCATGTAAAAATTCTGCATTATAAAGCATTAAATAGTCAAGACATGTAGCGTAGTGGTACGGACTCTGACTGTCACCCGAAAGGTTGTTGGTTCGAGTCCCACACTAGCTACATTTTCTGGCCATGCTTCGGAGGGCATGTAAAGCAGGTTTTCCTAGTTGAGTGTAAGAGAGGGCTTTATAGCCCTAACTCCGCTAGGTTGGCTTAGTATTAGAAAAAACAAAAAGTCCTTATTTATTTATTTATTTATTTAAATGGCATCTTACGATACAAAATGTTTGCCATACGTGCGGCCATTACATTACAATACATTTTTCTAATGGAGAACTTTCAGAGGGAAAATCTGACAGGGAAGCCATACACATTGCTGACATTGCCAGGTGCAGTTCAAATTCACGAGTGGCAACCCTGTTGTAGGAGAACTAAAATCAAACACGGCGGCCTCGGCCTCGCTGTGATTATCTTATGGGAAGGTGCGTCGTTTCACTTTTGCATAGAATCCAACGCTCTGATTGATGGAACGTAGTTCCTAGAGGCCCTAAGTCGGGTAAGGGGATGTGCCGCGCCAATCCCCGCGGGCCACTCGCGAAAACTAAAAATTGAACTCCAACTCTCTCCTCGAGTTATGCACGATGATAGTTTTTTTATACAGGAAAATTGATTTCTTCAATAAAAAACAAACATGTGAATGGCTGACCTGCAAAACAGCAGACGAGGCTTTCTAAACGAAAAATGACCATTTTTCGTTGGCAAGCAAATTTCGCAACAAAAATATTTAAAAATCACATAAGCACCGGGAATTGGGATTAACACTAGATCATTATTTATGCCATTTTACTTTCAGTAGATTCTACTCTGAGATTTAGGCTCTCCCTTCATGGAGAAGTCATCCGGAATCCGGATGCGTTAGAAGTCATACTTCATGTGCTTCAAATGAAAGAACTATAGCTTTATAACATGTAAAAGACTCATCCAAGTTCCTACATCGGCAACGCAGCAGCGAAGAAAAGCAGTATGATACCCAGCGAAACTATAAGCCTTTTAAAGGCACTTGGAACAATTTTTTAGCCCATTGCACTTCGGGGTATGCTACGAACAGTGCTTCTAATAATACTTCCCGTGCTTCCAATGAAACCAACGAAAAGAATTACAGCACCGCAACAATCAACCAAGTAGTAAAAAAAAAAACTCACCCAAGTTCCCTCATCAGAATCGCAGAAGTTATACACTCCCTAAGAAGACGTAGAAAACACAAGGCGTATCCTGATTACTGATCAGAATATTCCCAGTCAGAGTCGGATCCGGTCGGTTCTACTTGAAGAATCCATGCTTCCACAGCACAAGCAGTCAGCAACAGCACTAAAATTCCGCACACGACCACGACAATAATAACCCAGAGCGGCGTTTGATGCGTATCCACGTCCAACAGATCCCGAATCACAATTTCAGCAGTTTAACACTATCACACGAAGAAGAAAACCATTGACACAACAAACCCCCGTAGAAAATCAAAGCGCATCCTGACTGCTCTTCTGAATATTCCCCGTCAGCGTCGGATCCGGCCGGTTCCGCTTGAAGAACCCAAGCTTCCACAGCATAAGCACAATCAGCAACAGTAGCAAAATCCCGCACACGACCGCGACAATAATCACCCAGAGCGGCGCCTGTTCCGACTCAACATCCAACAGATCTGGGTACGCAAACGTCGTCACATCCGCAACGTCATCGGCGCGGTTCTGCAGCAGCTGCTGGTCAGCCAATGAGAGCTCAGCGCGCGAAGAAACGGTCGCGTAGCTAACTCGAGCGTAGTCTTCGACGAGCGTCGCGTTCCAAAGCCGCGCGGTTACGCGCACCAGCGCCTCCTGGCCGGAGTGCAGGTTATAGACTTCGCATTTGAAGTTGATGCATTTCGCGGTGCCATTGATGCAGTTGAAGTTTACGACTGAATGGGCGCGGCCTTCCGAGTCGTAGACCCGTTCGGAGCGGACTTTTAGTTCGCGTTTTCGCCGCAGATTGTTCCAGCTACGTAATTCAGCCATTGTGCTGTTTTCCGGGTCGCTGTCCATTTCGATGGGGTTTAGATGGTCTATAAAGTAAAGAAACACATATTTTTTTACGATTTAAGATTAATAGATAATTTTAGGTTGATGGGACAGGGAGAGATGGTGTGCTCTGTATAAAGTCATTTCCTAGTCTAAGAGGGTGGTTCTCGTGATAAGCCATACATGTTAATACAAAGCTAAAGGTCAACGCAGAACTTCTGTTGAATTACTCATTATTCATTTGCCACTGTTTTATTTTTTTATAATAATATACTACTAATATTAATTTCTTTATTTTTCCAAACATATACACATTTTTGCCATAATCAGGGCGTCCCTAAGCATAATGGCGCGTGGAGAAACACCCAATGCCCTAACTAAATTATATAGGAGTTATCTCGGAATTTTCAAATGTAAGCCTGGGTTGAGTTGCACATTAAATGAAAGCCCGCTTGAAGACCTTTCATTTGATTTGCATGCAACTTACATTTGAAAACTTTAAGATAGCGTCTATGACGGCCTTTGAACCCATCGAACCATATACAATTTTGACCGCACTTAGTAATTAATTTGTTTTTAGCTATATTTGAATATATTATATTTTTATTTTTACATATGAATTTCACCCATACCTGTCAGGCCTGGCCGGGACTCGAGCATCAGTGGGTTGATGTAGGCCTGCGGTACGTAGCATTTGCCACCACCCAGTGCTTCGACGGTGGGGTACTCGTCGATGTAGAGGAGCCATTTGCCCTGTTCCCGGTTGTTGGCCACCTGGGTGGGCCAAGTGATGGTAATGACGAGATTTCGGACGCGCCACGGCCCTGCGTTGTACGCCTGGTAGGTGTGGACTACCCGCGTGCCGATGTCGTCCCTGAACTTCATTGCGCTCTCACCTGAAATGAAGGAAGCTGATGAGAAACATGCCGGCAAGAGCTAACGGTGTTATTTATGGATTGTTTAAGCATTTTCTGCATGTGGAAACTAGCCAAATAGACAAGATTGGGCCTTAATGCGAACTGGAGAAATGTGTGTTTTATGGTTATTCTAGTAACAAGTTATTCACCGTCTAATAGGCTTACATGGGATCCTTGTATCGTTGTTACTCATTAACAACCCCACACGCTCTTGCCAACCTCCAACGGGTACAGTAACTAGGTATGATTCTTCATGTAATCTACCTAAAATCAACACTGTGGCGCCATTACTAGCATGCCACGTTTTCCCCACCTACCTTTGATAAACCCGCCGTAGAACACCTGTTCAGGCCGGGCAGATCCCTTAAGAGAGAGCTCCGCTTTCTTGACGACATCAGCGTGCAAAGCCAACGGCCCAGTAATATTCTCCTCCTGCGACGTCGAATTGGTGAAGACGACAAACCGGAGCTTAGTCTCGGCATCACCAATCTGTTTGACGTCGAATTTCACTCGGAATCGCACGGCACTGTCATTCTTGAACGGATTGCCCACTTGGCAGGATACGACCGTCTTGTTGTGGCTCTGACAGAAGACCAGCTTGGACTAGAAAAGAAAAAGGGAGATTGGCATCATCCTACAAGGTCGGATTGGTGAAGACGATCAACCAAAGCTGAAACGCGCGGTCACCAATATGTTTGATATTGGAATCTTGCGGAACTGTCATATTTGAACGGGTTGCTAACATGCGACAATAGCGACATTCGAGATCGAATGAAAAATGACAAAGACGACAAACCGGACCTCAGTCCCCGCATTGGAAATCTCTTATGACTTCAAATTTCACTAGGAATCACAAGGAACTGTTATACTAGAACGGATTGCCAACTTGGCTTCAAAGGCTAGAACAGTCTTGTTGTGGCCATGAGCTGAGGCAAAAGACAATTTTAGACTGAAAGGGAATAAGCTACATTAGCGGGTTTTATCTAAGCCAATGCCCGACCGGGGTTCGAATTAGGTGATAGTCAATGACTATACCACGGACGTGATGGTCTTGCTGGTCTGGTGGCTCGTTTAAAATATTTGAGATTTGAGTAATTAAGTCAACCACAGTAGCTTAAACCTGCATTTTCCAGATGCCATCTTACCTCGGACTCTATTCTGTTGTACGACACTGTCGCCGGATGGAAAACAAAGAACTGGGCTTCGTACGCACTCTCTCCGTGGTTGTCTATTGACACATTCATCAGCAGGTCGTCAGATGTTCCCAGCATTAGAACCCATTCATTGTCTCTTTCTCCTGTGACAAAGAAAATTCTCAAATAAATCATTTGTGACGTTTTTGATATTAAAAAGGCGGAAGTTGTCAGCTAAGCTTTACAGCCAACGGTCATAAGATGGCTGTGCCAACATGCCCCTGGGTAAATCGATTACTTTGGGTAGATCGAGAACCACACGAGTCTGCAAATCACTCTGGCAGATGTCGTCTCCGCAATCCTTTCTATGGAATCTGGCTTCCATTATTTGAGCAGCCTCCTTCATCCTTAGTACCGCGATAGATGGCAGTGCCGTATTGCCTCTGGGTAGATCCAGAATCACACGAGTCTACAAATCCCACTGGCACATGTCGTCGCTCCGCAGTCCTTCCGGAAGCTTGCTCCGACGATTTTCGAGGCCTCCTCCACGCTGAGCCCAGCGAATTAGTCGATAGATGTCAGTGTAAACTTACCTCTGGGTAGATCGAGAACCACACGAGTCTGCAAATCGCTCTGGCATATATCGTCGTCTCCGCAATCCTTCTGGAAGTTTGCTTCGACAATTTTGGCGGCCTCCTTCATGTTAAGTATGGGGAACTGGTCGAGAGAGGGCAGTGGGTCGCCAGCTTTCGGCGGGTTCGGCTCTTGCTGCACTAGAGTGTAACTCAGCTTCATTTTGATTGGTGATTGAATGTCCTTTGTGTTCTCCTGGAATTCAAAAGATGAAAAACGCTGAAGAATGAGGTTTCCGCTTTAGGAAAATGTAATAATGTGTTACAAAGCATTGCCTTTATGGCATTAAGTAAGCTCACAGACTTGTTCGGTTAGATAGTTGTGTAGCTGTACTAACCTGCCTAACATTACGAATCATGTCAATTCGAGCATATAAGTAGAGGATATACATCAACTGTTCTTGTCGGGGCTTATGGTCCAGCGGTTAGGCGTAGATCGTGGGTTCGAATCCCGCCAAGCCCAGTTTTTCTATATCCCCTAATTTTTCTTATACTAGCCTAACTATACCCAAAAATGATTTAAAATGTAAATATGTGTAAAAATGGCACTACAAGCTACCATTGTACATTCTAAATCTGTAAATCAAAATAGTCATATCTACCAGTAGAGTGGCAATTGTAAGCAACAACATATATAACTTCATAAAACATTTAAAAGACGATTGAAGGGGGAAAAACCTTATAAGTGTAAACATCACATATTTCATATAATCAAATATCAAATGCTGAGCTGCCCGAGGAAGGCGTTCAAGAACTGGTGTTAGTGAAGGCCCCATGTCTTATATAGAAATGTAGAGGAGCATTTCTTCTAATTTAACGGATATTTTAACCATTCAGCCATCATTTTTCTTATGAAAATTGACTGTAAAAAAACGCGTAGTGGGGGTACTTCGATTTGCTCTTTATTAGCATACGCATACGCATATACGCTCAATTCCTTCATTACAAATACGTAGTCAATTCCTACTCATATAAGTACGAACTTTAAAGTGGCGCTGGAAATCCAGAGCTTCAAAACGACAAAGTATTGTATAATAGTTATATCGTATATATCATGTGATACTAGTACCTTAATATACACAATATGGTCCTGGCAATGCCGCAACGGCCCACCTCTAGCCTCTCGCCTCAGCACAATTTCTTTCGTAACAAACGACGGCCTCGTAGAGTTGTCACGTCCCAGCCACACACGCGAGAACTTTTTGCCTGTTTGGAAAGTCTCAGCTTCAAGACGGTGAAGTACTCGGAGCGAGTCGGTGGATGTTTGGATTACATTACAGCACGCTTTGAAGGCAAAGCTGAAAAAAATAGACATAAAGTTAGCAATGCGATACGTACGAGAACGAGACGAAATGAAATTATGCATATTTCTATATAGGAGAGGTGGGATATTGTTTTCCCGCCAAAAATAAATGTTTCAATTTCTGGGGCCACCCACCCGCCATTAAAAAGTATGGGTTCACAAGAATCGTACCTCGGAATCTATTTTATTTTGGACTAACTCAATTTTAGAGGTTTTACCCTCCAATAACACCGAAAACGGGTAAAAAATATTTCTCAAAAAACGGCTACAACGTTTTTCTCCAAATTCACATGCATTGTATCCGTTATTAATGCTAACAAAACGCAATACATAGCTTTCCTCTTTTTTAGTTTTAGGGGGGGGGGAATAAAAAGAACCTCTCTATCGATGCTTTCTTACTTCAGGTATGTTTTAGGTGTTAAATAGAATAACAAAACCGAACCGGTTGCTTTCCCAAACAAAAAAAATATTTTTGGAAGTAGTTCTGGATAATTCATGCCCCAATACATTGTATACCCTGCCATTATTCCCGTGTTATAATGTATTGGTCTGGCCGTTCTAGACTATGCAATCGCCCCAAAAATCAATTTAGTGCTTTATGATAGGGAATGTAGAGGCAGCCAAAATTTAGCCCTAGGGCAATTATTTGGAACTACTCATATTATTGCTCTCAGTACCTATACTAATTCATAAATAGGAAAGCATTTACGGGTTGACTCGTACCGGTTCTCTCAGCTTGTAACCGGTGTCGAGTGGCAACGTAGACATGCGCGTTTGCCAGCGCCCATATGTCATGAAACGAGAACAACAATCCAATGGGGCATTGACATAGGCTAAACAGCCCCCAAAATAATAATAAATATATATTGACTTTTTGTTCTATTACTAAGCCAACCTAGCGGAGTTACGGCTGTAAAGCCCTCTCTTACCTCTTACACTCAACTAGGAAGGGACCGCCTGCTTTACATGCCCTCCGAAGCATGACCAGAAAATGTAGCAAGTGTGGGACTCGAACCAACAACCTTTCGGGTGAAAGTCGGAGTCTGTACCACTACTCTACATGTCCTAATAAAAATGGCATACCAGGTATACTCAGATCCGCGGTCGCCCTCACATCCGCGTTGGGTGGGATCTATATTCCTCAGCGCGTTCTCCGGAGTTACTTCAGTCGTTATATTGATTATGGGTCTCGCCCGGAACAAGAACACACTAGCTGCGTCATAAGCGCCCACCAGAAGGTCTGGATACCCATTGCCGTCCATATCTCTGCCGCCAGAGAGCGAGTAGCCGAATGTCCTGGGACCCGTAGCTACTTGTTGTCCCTTGATCACCTGGAGAGAAAGAATGCCATGATCTATGCGTTAGGTTAGGAGCTGCAAAAGTTTACAGAAATCGGAGGCGTGACACTTAATGAATGAATGAATAAACGACTATATTGCAATACAAATGGCGAACAATAAGACTATAAAGTCTTTTTCATGTTAACCATAACTTAATAACAGTATACATAGTAAAATATAACTTAAATGATCGTATATGGAATATAAAAAGGGGGGAAAAAGGTAAAAAAGGAGGAGGTTTGGAGGGGGGAAGGGGGGTCCATTGATTGTACTGCTATGAGGCTAGGTAACAGGGTCTAGGTGTTAACGAAAATATTTGATTTTATTTTATTTCTAAACTGATTGTGTGATCCAGCCACCCTAATCTCAGTAGGTAGTAGTAGTAGTAGGTAAAGAGAAAATCGGAGGGAGAAAACCTTTGAAGTGTAAAAATCAAATATCTCATGAAACATTAATCGTAGAGTTGACAAAAATAGCAGGTCAAACAGAAGAAATTTTTCTTTAAAATAAATAATCATTTATTTGCAAACAGACCTAAAAGTCCAATGTGCAAATGTACCTCATAGCCCAGGTTGGCCAGAATTATTGACTTTGATTTGTCCAAAAACTATTGTGGTAGTCCCGAGGAAGGAGTTCAAAAGTTAACAGGATAGATAGTTTTGGTATACTGTGTGCATTAAAATGATATGAATTTTGTAATGTACTTGACGAATGTATAATTGTCTCAACAATTTTTAACATTATAACATTCATTCATTCATTCAAGAACTGTGGTCAATTGATGCTAGTGAAGGGCTGTGTATCGAAAGGTAGAGGAGCTTTTTGTGCTTATTTAACGCATATTCTGGACGGATCTACGACCGATATTTCCTGTGAAAATCGATTTTGCACCAAAAAACCACGCGATTTGCTCTTAATGGCCAGATTGCCAGGGGCGGGGTTAATTAAGTACGTATGATTTATAGTTTGACTCTAAGGTTTTTCAACTACCCATTTGTTACAATTTACAAATTTTGTGCGAATCTTTCTTGTGTATAGGACCATAAACAACACCGTCTTCATAAGATACGCCCACTGCGAGATCTTCGAAACAATCGATGACAAATCGAGACTCGAAGTTAGTCATAAACAATAAACACCTACCTGTGAGGGTTCCTTAATAAGTCCCTGCGCAGATCCCAAGTAGATATAAACAACACCGGCGTCTTCGTAGGGGGCACCCACAGCGAGATCCTCGAAACTATCGAGATTGATATCGCCGAGATTGGCGATCGCAAAGCCGAAGCGAGACTCGAGCGTGCCGGTCAGTTTCTGCGGCGGACTGCGAGTCAGTGCGTAATTCTCGTTGTAGTAGATGTATACGGCACCTCCCTCCTCGCGGGAGAAGTAAAATGGCGCCCCAACTATCAATTCTGGCAGTCTGAAAATTATTATAGAATATTAAATCAGCTTATAATGTGTAGCAAAAGTCCAAAAAAGACACAATGTAAAACGTAAAACAATACTCGAGAAACAAGCAGTCAACTTGAAAAGCAGGAGAAAAAAATTATAGCATCTTATCGATTTGTCAAACGGATAGCACCATATTCTATTACTATTACTAAGGACTTCGATGGCATAGTGGTAGCTTGTTCGCACTTGTGCGAGTCTCTACACATCATGCGATCGGTGTCCTGTCGTAACTCAACACGGGTACTACTTACAGAGGCGACTGAAGAGGATATTCGGATACATTCATTGAATTGTTTGTATGCGAATAATCATTAAAAAAAAAGTGTAAATACCCAAAAAATATGGAGGTTAAAGCAAAAATATTAAGCAAAAACAAAAAAAAGATTGAGACATCAACTTTGAATTTCTGAGAATACAAAAGAAAAATGCTGCAAAATTCCGTCTTTTGATAACCACTTCTTTTTGTGCATAGAAATATACTTAAGTAAGTTTACTGCATTGTTTCTATGAATTATAACAAACTACATTCTGTGAGGAAAGTACGACAATAGCCATCAACTTGACTTAGCCCATCATTTGTATTTAGATTGTCAACTAAGTTCAAATATTATTTTGGCGGGAACGAATGTTATACCAAATTAGTTGACAAATGATGAGCTAAGTCAAGAAACTAGAATCAGAATCTAGTTTGCTATAATTCATAGAAACAACGCAGTCAACTTGTATTTCTATGTTGAAATAATAAAATGTGATGCGATGCGCTTCTGTAATAAGTTATGCACGGACGCCATTTTGGGATCTGACCCGCCTATCACAGCGAATATTTCTTCAAGAAAATTGTCTATTGCGACTCACCCGTCGCCATTAAGATCAGCTGATGCCACTTCGTAGCCAAAGCTACTGGCAAACTGCTCGCCAGGTACCACCAAGTCCACCCTCATCGTCGTCTGCCGCTTGAACTTGGTGAAAAGGACAACCGTGCCGGTGCCGCCCGCTCGGGGAGCTCCACTCGCGTAGGACATGTAGTCGGGAGAGAAGAAGTGGCCTCCAGTGACGGACATACCTGCAAACAAGCCATCAAGTTTTGATGTGTTGCCCATGTTATGGAATAAATAAAGTCGTTGCGCTGGCCACATCTACGATGTATGTGCGCCAGGAATCACAAATAACCCCAATAAGAGGCATAACTCATAACTTACCAAGATAACTATACTTGCCGACAGGCGAATCAGTTTCATTGTGAGGCCCCAAAATAACAGTATGGACCCAGGTATCGGTCACATCTGCGACGAGTGAGCAAGGACCAACAAATAACCCCAATAAGAGGCATAATACTTACCAAGATAACTGTACATGTCAACAGGCGAATTAGTTTCATTGTGAGGCCCCGAAATAACAGTATGGTCCCGGGCCATGAAGTCAGCCACATCTACGACGTACAGCGTACCACGCCACGTGTATACACCAGGGGCCCCAATAACAGCTGCGTCGTCGTCCAGAATTATAGCTGATGTGCCCGCCTGGCAGTAACCGTAAGCTTCGTGAGCCCGACCACTGAAAACCAATACAATTTATCCAATATCTCTCATACACATAAGAACATGTATTCCCCAGGGACAAGATGAAGAACGACAAGCCTCGACAGGCCTAGAAAAGTTAAGTAGACCTACAAATTAGTGATGTATTCCGTCCGGTGCTTGGTCGGACCAAACCGAAGTGAGAAACGGTCAATGCATTGAATATAATAGAAATTGTGCCACCCCATACCTTAGGCATCTGTTCATCATCTTTTCATCTGTCTTTAAATAAACCCCAAACCCGCTTTCCCTCCACTTTCTACACAACACCTATCCTTCCCCCACCCAAAACTAGTCATTCCTGGTGCAAAGTCCCGGGAGGGACAAACACGGATGGAACCGAAACAATGAGTGGACACGACTGTTCTGTTCTCCAGTTCGACAGAAAAAGACCTAGTCTTAAGTCTCGCCCCGTAAATATAAGACGTTTATTATTATTATTATTATTATGCAATAAAATAAACATTATAAATAAATAACAAAAATAAATGATTAAGCCTTGTTTAGCAGCACTGTATGAGTCTTTTGTCCCAAATAAGCGTTAGCTTGGGGATGCGGGACGGTATTATTATGTATTGTATTTTTGTAATATATGCTCCTTGTCCAGGGAATACTGGACAAGGAAAAAAAAATTCACACTTGAACATCATCTGCAAAACAGTGATACTTAACTCTTCCCCGTATTACTTTTGACAGGGACTGAAACCTCTTCCTTGGTCTTGCAATAGTTGTAATTATATTAATACTTACTCGGGGCGTCCTTGGCAGGGTTTCGAAGCATCCTCAAAGTCCAGGTACTGCGTTAGTATGTAGCAGAGACCGAGCCCCCACTGGAATTCGTCGCCTTTATGAATGTACCGATGAGCGCATACCTGACAAAAAATAAAACCTTCATGTCCGCAATGAAATAATAACATAAGTATTCACGGCCAGAGTCAGATGATGGAATCCAGGCTCATGTTGCCGAAACTTTAGGATATACTACTCTCCACTCTCCACTCAACCAAAATACGAAGAAACTTTGCCTCAAGTTAACAGGCTCCGACCGCCAGGCTGACAGGGTTGCCTAAAGCAAGGTGTTGAAGCTACCAGTAAACCTGTCATGTCCTGGTCACCTCCGAAATAATCGTGTGACTGTACTATGTGCCCCAAGTGGTTCGGAATCCACTGCAATCAGGAAGTCTACCCATCAGTCAACCCCCTTTCTCCATGAGGTGCCTCAAGTTAACAAACAGACTCACTCCCCCCACCAGGCTGTCAGGGTTGCATAAAGCAGAAACTAAGCGTTGGAAAACAAGCACAATGCGAAGCCTGTTCAGAACTGCAGAAAACTTGGTAGTGCACACAGCGTAAGCAAAGGAACATGGTGGGACATGATAACACGCTACTGAAGCTATTAGTAAATCTAAAAATAAATAAATAAGGACTTTTAGTTGTTTCTATTACTAAGCCAACCTAGCGGAGTTAGGGCTATAAAGCCCTCTCTTACACTCAACTAGGAAGGCCCGGGACCGCCTGCTTTACATGCCCTCCGAAGCATGGCCAGAAAATGTAGCCAGTGTGGGACTCGAACCAACAACCTTTCGGGTGAAAGTCAGAGTCCGTACCACTACGCTACATGTCCTGTATCTAAGTACGTGTTAAGTCCTGGTCATCTCCAAAATAATCGTGTGACTTCACTATGCTCCCCAAGTGGTTCGGAACCCACTATAATCAGGAGGTCCACCCTGTCAGGCAACCCCCCTTTCTTCCTGAGGTGAAGGGCCCTTAGGGTG
Source organism: Psococerastis gibbosa (assembly GCA_963971405.1). Classification (NCBI taxonomy): domain Eukaryota; kingdom Metazoa; phylum Arthropoda; class Insecta; order Psocodea; family Psocidae; genus Psococerastis; species Psococerastis gibbosa. The sequence continues at coordinate 43,594,949 of OZ020489.1, read as the reverse complement.
CCTCAAGTTAACAAACAGACTCACTCCCCCCTCCAGGTTGACAGGGTTGCTTAAAGCAGAAATGCTTAAGCAGACGTTGGAAAACAAAGAAACTATTTTTTTAATGCACTAAGTATAACTAAGGCCTTATCTTTCATATTCGAAGTTGCTATCATTAAGTGTGAAATTATATTGTACTACAATTCTTACCCTAAATATGACGAATATACCTTTTTAAAAAACTAAGTCTCTCCGAGTGTCTTCGTACTCTAGTCGGGTGACTTACTTTGACTTAAGGTGGCTCCATCGGCCCGTGAGGACCTCTCGCCTGTCGCACCAAGCCCCTCCAAAGCGCGCGATTGCATCGAAATGGAAGCTGCAGGCTCTCAAATCCTCAGAGAGCTGGTCCTAGTCGGGTAGTATTAGTACTAATGTAGATCGACTCTGCCCCATCTTCTACTGATTCTAATGTAGCACCATCATCATGTAACACCTCTAGCTGCACCCACCCGCAAAAATGTTTGCTGTTTTTTATTAATACATTATTTATTTAATTCGTTAAAATAAAGCCCGGCGCACAAGGGCAGCTTGTACGCAGCAGATCTGCACTTTGCAATGGGTCTTATACTTACGATAACTTTGCCGCCAGGTTTCTGCGAACGTACAGTGACGCCCATCCACTGCCCGTCTTTGATTTCGTCAGTCAGCGGGGGCATCAGCTGTTTCGAGTCCACAGCTGAAAATTCCAACAGTACAGTGTTAATAACAATCAAAGTAGTAGACGGAAATAATTTGTGGTTAGGAAATCAGAAAAAAAGAACACGTTTTTCAATCCAGATCGTGGATGTAAATATTAAAACAGAAAACTAGAAAAAAAGGAGTTCGTCGAATCTAATAAAGAACCTAAAACGCTCCCATCGCGATATTGTAAAACTATTTAATTGTATTATTGTCTAGCCACCAAGAAAAGGGTATGTGCGAGAAATAATATCATCGACAAATTAACAGGGAGCACATGGGGAGCGCGGCCGCCGACACTACGAACCTCAGCATTGGGCCTATGCATATCAGCTGCCGAATACGCAGCACCGGTCTGGAACGCGTCTGCGCACTCCAAAGAGGTCGATGTTGCCGTAAATGAGGCTGCTCGAGTCATCTCAGGCTGTCTCAAACCCACCCCCGTTAATAAGATCTACCCCATCATCGGCATTGCTCCACCAACTATCCGACGCTACGTTCTGGAAGACGTCGAAAGGACTAAAGCAGAGGATCATCCCCGGCACCCACTTCACAGACAGTCAGCTGGGTGCAACCGCTTCCGCTCCCGAAAGAGACACGGGGCAAATCGAACCGACAGGTGGAAGACCCTAACACCAAACATCCGGGAAAAAATGGCGCCCGGAGCCCAATTGTCGTACCCTACATGGCGGAGCCTGAACAGGCTAAGAACGGGGGTCACAAGATGCCGTGCGAACTTGTGTAGGTGGGGACCGGCGGAGGTCCCAACTTGCGAGTTCGGACGACGGACACCTTCTGGTCTGTCCGAGGCTGAGAGAAGCTGTGTCCCAAAGGGATCTTTTGGACGCCAACGACAAGGCCATCCAAGCCGCAACGTTTTGGATCAACGTGTCCTAGGCCCGGACACGTTAAGTAAGTAAGTATTGTATTATTATTTATTATTGGTTAATTGTAAGAATGGGCCGAAAGGCTTAAAATCCGCTTAGGCGCCCATTCCACCGACCGGCTAGGGCTATTTACTAAAACGGTGACGTGGTAGCAGACATTCAAGACTTAGGCGGGGTTTCCACCGACCTTGCATTGCAGAATTGACGGAAATGTTTATTTTCCTCTATGCCATAGTTAAAATTGATCAATGATCATACAGTAAAATCACAAACAAACAAACTAAAATTAAAAATTGGCGTCATGGGATATGTTAAGTACAAACATTTTAATAGATTTCTATAAAAAGTAAAATTCTAATTTCCGTCAATGTCATTTGCATTCTGCAATGCGAGGTCGGTGGAAACGCCACCTAAGTCTTGAATGTCTGCTATTACGTCACCGTTTTTGTAAATAGCCCTAGCCGGTCGGTGGAATGGGCGCCTAAATGGATAATTAAGACAATAATTGTCTCTCTTTCTTTCGATTTCAATTGGGAATAAAAAAGTTTTTAAATGTTTTTTTAAAAAATAATATTAGATATTATTTTTTTTTTTTACATTTTGATAAGGACCAATGGGAAATGGTGTGCCGGTTGGCCACGGTCAAACAAAAGAATTTTTCCACATACTTAACTTATGGATTCAGCCGATTTCAAGCTATCGACACACTGTATTATGATTAACATCATAGAATGAATGAAATCAAGTTTGTATCTTCAAATCATTCAATTAACGAATAAATTGATTAAGAAATAGAACATAATAAGCTAAAACCAACATGCCAACACACAAACCAAAGCTTATAAGCAACCAAAACAAGCAAGCAAGCAACAAACTAAAATAATATTCTAAAAACTGTTTTCATCGCTATTATTGTCCATAAACTCAATTAAAATCGAAAACATGACAAAACTCAAAACCATTGAAAATTCATCTTTTCGGCAGTTTCGGAAGACTGAATTTGTCATTAATAGGCTGCTTGACAATATTTTAAAACCTATTTTAATGCATAAGTATTTGGATTTATTTCATACTCATTAAAATAATATAAAAAAAATTATTTATTAGGGGGGGGGGGGGAAATAATTGTCCCCGTCAATTTAAGTTTGATGGTAAGAAGGGGGTCACGTGACTGGAATGGGATAAGCCGCCAGCGGCATAAGCATTAGTAATATCCGGAATATGACGTCATTTTCTTGTTACCCATACCTGCCGTTGTTTTGGCTCTTGTAATCCACAGCTAAAATAACATTATTTATTTATTTCCGTTTTAATATTTACAATTTTTTTCCATGCAAAAAACATATTGTAGTATTTTTATTAACCTATAAGCTACCTTATCCAGCACATTTTATATCTTATGGTTACAATTGTCAAGTAGCCTATTAGAAGTGCTTGCATCTTATTCTAAAGTAGGTTTAATCATGCGTAAACATAATAAAATTGAAGATTGAATAGCTTTCTCACTGTATGAAATTATTGAGTTTGTGAATGCAACAATGATATTACAGCTACAGTATAATAGCCCAGTTAATATACAAATGTACAAGATTTCAACATACCCATATAAAAATCTCTTTTCCGCTGAAACATACAAATGTACTGCATCACCAAAAAAAAGCTTATTGTAATAGTAAGAGACAAATGGAGGGGGAAACCCATTTTAAACATTTAAAGATACAACAGCGGTGGGTCGCGAACCCACAATGAGCAGAATTTTGGATCGCAGCGACGTTCCAGTTGAGAACCACTGTCCTAGATGAATAATTAAGGGGCGGCCCGCGACCCCCTCAGAGGGAAGACTAAGTAGAAGATCATTGAGTTGCTGATGAAAGCCGTAGTGAAGTGGATATAACGATGTGGACTTTCTTAACGAAAGCCACATGTCCCAGGTGGCCCCAGGATTCAAATAATATTTTTGAAGCGCTCGAATGTCCCATCTCGCCTCTCCTATCGGGCTATATAGAACTCCAAAGAGTGTGATATTCAAGAAATTATGCAAAAGTACGTGAGGTCATCTATAAAGATGAATCATACTGTACATGGTAGCTAATCAGAATATTTAAAACACATTGGATAGCGGGGACATCACATTCTTGCATGTGTAACTGATTAGCCATATTAATTCCTGGTAGCCTTAGTCACCATATGAGAGTGATATACCAGGGAACTGCCGTGGCTTTCACGACCGGGCCGGAGCCAGTGGCGTAAAACAAATTTTTGGGGGCGCTTACGCAAGAAAGAGCAGTGGGGCCCCCTACAATTTTTTGCAATTACACTAGACCTGAAATTTCATTTTTTTTTCTTAAATTAGTTTTTTTTTAATTTTTATAAATTTTTTCAGAAAATCCCAAAAATTTACGGTTTTTTTCTCTTTCTACGGGGGGCCCTTATGCCTTGCATAACTTGCTACCCCTATGTTACGCCACTGGCCGGAGCCAATCGAGTCTATACTGGAGATAGGAAGAAACAACGGGTACCAGGAAGGCGACACAGAAAGGATCCTAAGGAAACATGAACTCAAGAGCTTAGCACGGATGGTGTACGCAGGACAAGACGTTACCAAGGAGAACAAGCAGTATATCAAGATCCCGTTCATAGGAGAAGTCAGCATGAAAGTAGGAAGACTAATACCCCGAACTACTAACAAAGTTGTATCCTTTAGCTGCCCGCCCAACTTAGGAAAATTCCTCATCAACTGTAAGGATAAGGTTAATAATAATAGGAAATCAGGGGTTTATAAAATTTCTTGTAATGAATGTAGTGCGAGTTACATTGGACAGAGTGGACGCAATTTTAAGTTTCGCTTACGTCAGCATAAAAATGCGATCGGTAAAAATGACTGTACCTCAGCTTTTGCGGACCACCTCTCAAGTAACTCGCAATCATGTAATTTTGAAGATTTTAAAATTCTACATTGTTGTAATAAAGGAGACTATTAGACAGGTTAGAAAGCTTAGAGATTAGAAAGGCAATTAGGAATAACGAGGTTCTCATGAACGATATAATGTTTCAAACTGTATCCCCACTACTCGATTTATGTACTCAACCCCCGCCTCCACCTCCCACTCCCATCCCGTAGTATATAAGCTGGCGTTTTTTCATGTGTTGTTAGTCTGATGATGGATTTTATCCGAAACCGGTCACTATTACAGTATTTTACTGTGGATCATTGAGTTCCACGAAGTCACCAAGGAAACTCTCACAAGGATTCGTCAAAAATTCTTCCTCTACTCATGAGTCTATACTCCACTAAAGCCTTGCTTGATTCCAAGTATTGTTAGAAGTCAGGAGTGGCCACAAAGATTGCGTTCTCCCATTCGCCGCGAAATGTAAGAAGAATGCTCCACTGTTTACAAAATTATGAAAGCAGCGATAATTAAAGTTTTCATGTAACTCTAGCTAAAATGAACCCACTAGCCTAAATCTGTTTATCGTCCCAATCTACGTTTACAAACTATAAACTACCAGAATTATTTATTTAATTAAGTTATTGATGTTTAACATGGACTCTTATCCGTATGTATAATGACTGTGACAATATTTTTCGGATAGAGACGGAGTAAGCTAATTTTAAGTTTGCTTATCATTTGCAGTGGGTTGAGAACTGGATCGGCCACTGGTTTGTTACATTTCTAACGGTGGTAGGTATCAAGCAAGGCTTTAGTGGAGTATACATGCATATATTTACTGTTATAACATTACTGTTTATTACCAAATCACAAGCTATTGACCATAGCTTGTGGAAACCAAATGCTTTTTATGGGCACTCGACTTGCAGCAACCTACAGTCCGACCATTCTTAAAACATTGTGCATCCAATATACATTATACTGCTATGTTCTATGGCCTCAATGACCATGTACTCATGTACATGATATAATATATGATCATACACAATATATTATAATGCCTGTCAGACTTGTGTCTCTCTTGCTGGTCTGATGGGATTTTGTAATTGTATAAGGCGGTTATTGAGTTGCTGCCATAATGTAGTGGAGAACGGTCAGGACTTTCGTAAAGGAGGTCGCGGGCTCATTCCACAGCCTATTGACCCCAGTCTAATTAGAAATAATTAATTATGTGAGAGGCTAAAGCCAAGTGGTTCGGAATCCACTATAATCAGGAGGTCCCCTTATTCATATCAAAGCAAGTTGAAACACGAAGGCTTGGCGCTATGAAAGTTCCATAGTTGAACCCATGACAAGTAAAAAATCGGCAGCAGACATAGTGCTATGTATGAATTGAGAGTCCCTTGATACCCTGCAGGGGGTACTAACCAGGAAGATAAAGAAGAAGAAGAAGAAAATGACAAAATGGACGACGGCAAAACGCAGTTGCGGCTGGAGGCAATATGTAAAATCGAATAAAACCTGCAAGCACAGTCAATACTTATTATCATAAAAATTACATGCATTCAAGTTCAAGTGATTCTCAGTTTAGCACGATAAAAAAAATAACTGGAATACGAACATACAGTATATATCATCTTTAACAATGACTTAACTTAAGTTGGAACCCTCCTAACTACATAATATGTACTGGTATATATACTACATACACCGGTATCCGCGGACGATTCATCACGCGTGAGTTGTCGGCGTCGTTTCTCATTGTAGTCATAGGGTTAGCAGAAGATATTCTGTCGATCTCTGAAGCTGGCATGAAAGAGCACGGGTTTCCACTGGTAGTTTCATATTATTATAATTTTTTATTATGTTTAACTTAACTGTTCAAATGTAATTTTTTTTACAATGTAATTGGAGGAAAGCTGTATTGTACAAACAAAAAACAAAAAAAAGACACGCCAGCTTATAGACAACTTCTCAATGACACTCTGTGTGTACCTAGAATAGCCGAGTCAATGAATGAAAAAATGCCTAGTGACAGGTATTCGAGCATGGGTCCATTAGAACAGTTATCTCCAGTCATTAAGCCACCCGGTAATAACAAATTATTTTGAGCCATTAAAAGCGTGGGAATGAGGTCCCGGTTTTAAAAGGGCGTATCCCAAACCGAAGACTGGCACGTGGGAGTTACCTATGGGAGAATTAGTCTCTATTGTCCTCTTTAAATTTCAAACAAAGAAAAAACCCTTTCAATCCAAATCTGGCGGGTTAATGGTAGACTATCATGGTAGGATACAATTTTTATTATAATTCGAAGGGCAATTTTTAGGCGTAGGCTAACTTATAGTCCAGTATTGAACCTTGCCCAATGCCTGCAAGAAAACAATTTTTAGGGCGACCGCGTCCGGATTCTGGTAACTCGGTAATTTCGGTCGCGCCCGCCCTAAAAGTAAAAGGATAATTCTTATGTTAAAACATCACAATTTCAATCACACAAACCTTTCATAGGTTTTGATTGATGTGCCCGCGGAGGAATTTATACATGTATATATTTAGTAGGAAAATTGTTATTTTCTTAGTGGGTTTGTTGTATAATTAATTTCATTTTGTATTGTATGATAAATATATTTCTTTCTTTCTTCTTTCTTTCTACGACCCCATGGATTTTTCGGCTATTAGTGGTAATGAATTTTTGACCATTCGCAATTTGGTACACGTCCTCAATGTCAACCTACACCAGCTACATGAGATAATGGACGAGCTCAGACAAGATTACCATTTACATGTTGTCACAGTCGTCAACATGACTAAACCAAATTTTTGATTGAAATCCAATTTTTATGTATGCTGTATATGTATTTTTATTGTTTTCTATTATTATTATTTTTTATGTTAATAGAAAATTTATGTCTGCCGCTTTCCTTAATTTCATCGCTTAATTTTTTTTTATAATAATCTTTCATAAGGACATTGGCCAGTGGCCACCCCTCAAATACCCCAAAATAGTTTGGTTTATTTTTATTTTGCTGTATTCTATGCTTCACTTACAAGACGTTTTCACGCCCAATAAGCTGAGGCCACTCTTAATATTAATCAAGGCAAGGTAGCGTGTGAATGTGTGAGAAAATGATCGTGTATGGTGTTATGAATTTGAATTAGTGTGACTGTTATCTTGAATAGAAGGTATGACTGATATTTGGTATGAATGTAGTTTATTATATACAAATATAAGTCAATCAGACTATCGTTGATATGTACAGTTAAGTCTCAGAGAGGGCCATAGGCCGTAATCTCGCTGTATCTACATTTTTTTCATTGCATTATTATTATTAATATTATTATGTCTCTTGACTATTCTGAGAATCACTATGACTACGAGTCACCATTCAAACTGCAGCACTCTCAAACTGTATAAACTTACAAACTCGAAAAATCGGCTTGCGCAGCACACACATCATGAAAAACGCTAAGAGTAATAAAAACGCTGCAACGGAAGCAAGCATGACATGGCAACACTGTAAACAAAACCCAAACCTTCACTGGACTTGTTCTTGTACTTCTTACCGCCACCTGTTGGACAAACACACACACAACCTTAGACCCACAACACAATCACTAAAAAACATTTACAGTAGAACTCGGTTACTGAATTATGAGATAAAACAAAAATAGTATAAAAAATGACAAAAAATAACAAATATAAATTAACAACAAAACTGTTTAAAAAAACGTAGGTATTTCTATTACGAGCTTGTTTATGATCTTCTGGGCTGTGCGATCCTTCTTTAGCTCATGCAGACTACAGTTAAAATTAAGCTATTAAGAATGCCGCCCAACTCAGGGATGTCATCGAATGCCGTAGTTGTGACTTATGGTCAAGTGAGCAGAACTGCGATTCTGTTGTCAGCCTTCCTGTTAAATTGTTCATTTGTTGTTAATTTTCCAATATTTTCTTTGGTCACAATTATTTTGACATTTCCCCCAACGTTTGCCCACCATCGGCAATACTTAGCTTATGGTTAGACGCGATATATTCAATTTTATTATCGTTGCTTATAACAGAGTTCTACTGTATTTGTTTATGACTTTTTTTTTTAAAACCCATTAATGAATGAATGAATGAAACCCATTATCCTTTTACAATCCAGCACCATTGTTTTGGACATTTTCTTCGCATACTTGAAAAAGAAAATAGAGCTACGGTACAGTGCACTAAAACCTGATCACTGAGGTACGTTTGCGGAATTGTAGCATTTTCTATACCTCCACCGTGGGCCTAATAATCTAAATCTAAATTATTCTAAAAAAGCCATTCAATGAGATAGGCAGCTAGAGAACTAAAGTTTCATTATTGACATGTGTTATTTACAATTACATAATCTATGGCAATATACCAGGACATACGACATTAGTGATTAGCTAGTCATAGTTATTTAGACATTGAGATAGTGTTTTCATGGATTAGTTACCAGATTTTGTAACATCAAGACAGTAACATAAATTATTATAAGAAATTGATGGTTTCCCGGTTGCAACAACGTTGTATTAAACAATTTTCACACATCAGCTTAGAGAATTACACTTTCCCATGTAGAATGACAAGAAAAAAAAAGATCTTTAGAATGGAGTATGTAGTCATTAGAGTAAACTCTATACAACCCGAAAAAGAGTGGTCACCCTTTATATAGTAAATTTAAAAATAACCTACAGGGATTTTTTTTTTTTAATCACAGTGGCATGAAAACCCATCAAGGATTTAGAGCTAAGAACCGGTCTTCTCCTTCACCACTTTTATCTTTTGGATGGTGGTCAGCTTGATGACTGGCAGCGTTTTTTTTCCCCAAATAGTGAAGTAAGGTACCCATTAGGGTTGTGTGGACCGAGGCCCTAACCTGCGCATATCTTGGAGAGCTCTTGTTCTAATGTTGAGGTCCCGAGGGGAATGGATACAGAAGCCGAATTGCTGCTGATGGGTAAGAAACGGAAACTAATATACTTCGGTGATGTGATTAGGAACGAAAAATATGGCCATCTGCATGTAATCATGCAAGGGAAGATAGAAGGGCAGAGGGCTCCCGGCCGAAAATGAACATCCTGGTTGAAAAACCTGAGTCGGTTGTTTGGCAAAAGCACGACTCCCCTTTTCAGAGCAGCAGTCTACGACGATCTCTGAAATGCCTCACATCTTGACCTTCCGGATTATAATATAGTTCCCCACCTACACGAGGCCTGGTTTTTCTACATAATACTTGTAGTATACCTGTCTTTATGATGAATTTTGGAAAACAATGCTGTGTACCCATTATTTTACGAGTTATTTATGCAAAACTTACTGAGCATTCCATCTGTGATAACTTGAATGCAATCGTCGTAGTATGTAGTTATGGGGCACTGCCATAGCGCACCGCTTTTCGTCGTGTTTGGTTGGAGGTTCTGATCCAAGGGCGCTCCAATTAGTAGACTGAAATAGTTAATGCACCATACTTAAATACTGGAGTTATTGAAGTGAAAACATCCATAACCTCATTTTGCCTTTTTTTTCAAATAAGCAATACGTCACAATTAGGTAGTTGAATCTAGGTCAGGGGCTGCATCATAGAACGCTGAACCTCTTTCATTTTTTTCACAGTTACAGCCCACTTCGCTATTCTCTGACCAGCCAGTTCACCACCTCTAAGGGTCATTCCCACAATACTTTAAAATGCCTCAGTAAAGAATACTGGACGGAACCGCCATTCATTGGAATCCTTACCAGGACGCTTTTAAGGGTGGTAGCCTGCCCCTAAGTGTACTACGTGACGCTGTAGGCTTTCAATTTATTGGAGAGCATTTCTTTTCTATCGTGTGGTCACACGAACACACCACTTTTTGGATAAGGATATCTGCTGCCCAAATTAGAAAACCTGCCAGGTCTACCTCATAAATTTCTAACCGTATCTAAATCTCAATAATCACCTATTGCCTATTGGGTATCGTGCGGACTCAATTCGATTGAGTCAATTGTTATAAAAATTTCTTTGAGTAAAATGTAGTACCTATAGGATACATATCTGTGACATACGGGTGAGCATTAGATTGTAAGGGGTTCAAAATAAATATAGGAATAAAAAACTAAGGAAATATTAGTGTCAAAGCCAAGAAATTGCTACAAGCGAAAGCGGTCACATTAGTGTTGAGACAGTGAAATAATGAGGGCAGCTATTTACAATTGGTCGAGAATGAAAGAGATGGAGTAGCTCTGTCATAAAATTGATACAAAAATATCTCATTGCACAGGAAATTCCAACTTAAAATTGCCACTTACCAGCTCTTGTTGATATCACGAGTGACTTCATTGATAATTTGGTGTTCGGCGACGGAAAACCCAAAATACGAGTCTGATTTGCCTTTTTTTATCACGGGAATTCTACTTTCTAAATTGAAGGCGCTTAAATTGACGAAGGCGATACTGAACAATGTAAATGATAGCACAAAACTCATGGTAATGCCGATTTTAAAATATTTATTTTAAAAAATAACACACAACAGTACCGCCATTGTTTAAATACATACATACATGCCTTTCTGTCTGCTGACACGAAAATTCGTGGTAGTTGGATGAAAATTGGCGCGTACACAAGTATGGTGTTTTGGTTATTCAATTTTATTCCTTATTTCTACATTACTTTCCTGTTTTTCCTATAAACGTATCCCACATCATGTAGAAATTAGTCAACTGCTTACAACTTCATGCATTTTATTTCATTATCAATAAATTTCAATTTAAAATTTATCAACTCCCTACTTTTATTATTATATTATATTAATTTACAACCAGCAAAGGGTCATTACAACATTAATTAATTGGTTTGAAGCAAGCGCTATATCGCGCACTAGTAAAGTTGTAGTGATTTAATTTTCAGTAGCTATGAGGTTATTGATCTAGCTCTTTGCGTACACCGTTCAATATGATACTTCGTACACTGATATCCACACAGGTTACACCGACACGTTTCATCCGGGTCGTGAAAGTCAGTTCTTTCACATATGATATGATGAAATCCATGTACTGCCAGTCTGGTTATTACGTGTCTTTGTTCTTGGTTGTGTGTCGTCCAGGAGCGGTCAACCATTGCTTGGGTGGCATAGAAGTTGGGATCTACTTCTAGTTCTTTTTGTTATCGTTCTTCAATAAACGCCTCGTATGCTTGTGACGTTGGTAGTAAATAATCAATGCGGATTTCTTTCACTAAGTATTCTTTCCGAGTCAGTAGGTAGACTAGTCGAGATTTGGTATACGGTGAGACTCCAAGTATTCGCTTTAGATAAGTTGCTTTTACTTTCTCTATTTCATTAAGATTTATTCTGACGGTTAGATTTTCCTAGATGACTGAGATAGCATAAGTGAGTACTGGCTTGACTTTTGCGTTAAACAGCTTCACTGCCGTGCTTAGGCTGAGTAGTCTAGGATTACTTATACTACTCATCGCGCGTATGGCTGACACCTCCTTATTGTCTGCTATGTGCGCTGTAAACTTCTTTCCCGAGAAGTGGAATTTTAATCCGAGATATGTAGTCTATAATGGGAGGCGGTTGGGAGAGGAGTGTTTTCGTGAAGAATATATACGCTCATGCATGTCTTCCTACATTTCCACCTCCTGCGGAATTTTACAAACATCGTCTTTTCTCGATTGACGTGTAGGCTGTTGTTTCTTGCCCAGCATTCTATTAATCTGTTGTAAGTCTCTTGCAGGTGCTGGAGGCTTCTAGACAACAGGACCTTGTCGTCGGCATATATGAGCAGTTTTACATTCTCGTTGTCAACGATTTTTTCTTCAACGTCTAGGCATAGAATATCGAAGAAGAATGGGGATGAGTTGTCGCCGTGGTAGAGACCGTTTGTCTGCTTTATCTTCTTTGACTGGGTCAGCCCGTCATTTATACTTATGTTATTAGCACTAAGAATGTTATGGTAAATTTCTAGGACTGGGTGTCCTCCTCCAAGGATCCCGCGGAGTTTTGTCAGCATTATCATCCTGTCAACTGAATCGAATGCTTTGCTATAGTCAACGAATAGGGCGTACAAAGGCGTTTTTGGTGTTTGTAGTGCATCGTCTATTACAACATTAACAGAGTTACAGGGTTAGTTAAGTTACACACTGCACTGCACTACTGTGACGCGTACCGCATGAGGGACAACACTCCCTACTTTTAAACTTACAAAAATGCGCGGGATCAGATTTGGATTTCGCTTATGACACTTTTAAAATGGCCGTAACGCCATTGTTAATTTCATTCCTTCATTGTTGACATTGTTGACTACTTCAGTACTTCACAAAGTCGGAGCTTGAAAATCGTGAATATATTTTAATCAAAAATTTACTTTAGTTCCAGAATTAATAGCAGTAATTTAAAGTTCTTTAAAAATGAATGAACCAAATCACAGCCCTAAAGTTGAAGACGACCGACTAAGTTTTTCTCTTTCTGAGGAGGAAGCCGAAGACACAACTGACTCGCTTGACATCAAACCACCCCAGGCTGTAATGCAAAGAAAACCGGCCAAACATAAAAGAGAGAAGACCCGCGAAGGGAGACAACCATACGTAAGTCGAATTGAATGGTTCTTACCACATATTGGGGTTGGAAGGCTTTTGTTGACAATTTTTGTTAGGTTCTTTGTCAATTACGAAAAAAAATACTATTAATGTAACTTCCTTTAAACGCAATATTTAATTATATAATATTAAGTCAAATCACATAATCGCTGACCCCTCTTAGTTGCCCTGCCCTGACGAAGAAGATTAAAGAAAGTTAAGAAGTTGATGATGTTGCAGGCAACAAATTAGCAGCTGCTGCTACACTATGTTCAACAACAATAACAACGATGTTGTTGTTGTAGAAACTCAGAAGCGCCGCGCGCTTATTTAGAATCTCCAACTTCAGATCACTGATTGTCTATTGCCTTTGGTGCTGCATTCTTCCGCTCTTAAATAAAAGTGAGGATAAAGGAAGATTGGGTTCAGTTTAGCTACCCCAAACAACATCGTAAAAATGTATTACGGTACTTGTCGATTCATTCAAAAGAAATTAATTAAAGGTGGGTCAAGAATAGTTTCTGAGTTACATGAAATCAAAAGTGAACTTTTTTAATATTGAAAGTTGCAGTGCGGTGATACTGTTGTTTACAAATGGAAGGAAATGTCACAAACGTATGCAAATTTATTTTGAATTATTCTTGAATAGGCATTATCTTGTCATGAGTAATTTTCGTTCCATGCGACTACAATTTGGGTTTTTTGGAATAAACAATGAAGGTGGTTGCACGGAAGGTAAATGTCTCAATGAAACCAAAATAGTATATAAATCCAGTCATGGCGTCAAATACTGATGATTTGATTGTTCAGGCAAGGACCTATTGGTTACCTGATAAAGAGCCCAAAATTGCAGACGACAACAAAGTAAATACACAATTGTAATTTGTATATTATTCATCCGCTGGCTACGCAACCGGGGTAGCTAAACTGAATCTTTACCTAAAGATGAAACAAATGTACTCAAAATATGCAAATCCCTAATATTGATTGCTTTCCTATTTATACATTAGTATAACGAAAGCTTTATGAATTTATAATGGTCGAAATGATCTATTTTCACATTTTGTGGTCCCAGAAACCCAAAAGAGTGATGTCTGTCCGTCGATTTGTGAGCAAACTACTTGGTCTTTTGATGAAATTTGGTATGCACTATGCAGGTTCACAAAGATCGCAAAGCTAGATTATGCAATCGTCCCATTGATAAATTCAGTGCTTTGGGTTAAGGAAGGTCGAGGCAGCCGAAATTAAACCCCAGGAGAGTTATTTCCCGTGAAACGAACTCATATTAATCATTTCCTCGGTACCTACCTATACTAATTGATAAATGGGAAAGCATGTACGGGTTCACTCGTACCGGTTCTATTCATTTCTATTTTTTGTGTACCCGATTCCTTAGCTATTTACACATTGGGAACAGCAAATTTAAAAACATGTTTTAGGCAAAAGGCCACCATTCTCGAAGTGAAGACAGACGAAAAGAGTTTAAGGGAGAACGCATAGTGAGAGAACATAGGGCACGAGACGTGCGCTATAAAGAGGGCCACAAACACAAGTCGGACCACAAGGAGAGGGAAAAGATGCGCAGTGAGCGGGATCATGGTCGGTCAAAGAGAGACGGTCATGAATACAAGGAGGAGAGAGTCGTAACTGAGAGGCGAGTCAAACAAGTGAATGTGGAAGAGCGCAAGTCAGGTGAGTGAAGCTACTTATTATTACTGTACTGTCGCTGGTTGCTAAACTTTATGTTTTCATATATTCTTGTTTTTGGGTTAGTTGTAAGAGTGGGCCGAAGGACCCAAAATTCCCCCATCTGGTAAATGAAGACAATATTCTTTCTTCTTGTTTTTTTCTTTTAGATATGGATATTAATTTGTTCATATAATATTGTACTAGCCGTCAGGTGTTAGCCAAATTTAATCATTAGTCGACTGTGCTGACTAAATCTACATCTAGGCTCTTGGTTTTATAGGGGAACAACTGCAGAATGACCTGCGAGGGAAACTTCTAGACAAACGAAGTCAGAGAGAGCAGCAGGCTGGAGAGCCGGAGAAAAAGAAAGCGAAGAAAGACAGGGAGAAGAGAGAGAAAGCAGAGGTTCTTGTTGAAACAGAAAAGGAAAGAGATGAACGGTTGCAAAATGAGGAGAGGAAGACAAAGCTGTTAAAAGCGGGTAAGTATTGAGTTCCAAAGCGTAGAGGAAGTGATGAGAAATGAAAAGTGGAAGATTCGGGAATGAGAGAGATAAGTTTGAAGGAGATCGTCCCCACCCACGAGTCTTGTAAGCTCGCGAGGAAAGTGGTGTAAGAAACGAGAAGAGGTAAGTTGGAGATTGGGCAAATGAACTTACATAATATTGTGTCTTAATAAAGGTATTCACAATGCTGGTGTTAAATAGGTTAGTTAAGTGTGTTAAGTTATCACTCGTGGAAATGGAAAACTAAGCTAACCAGTGTGTTAATTAAACGCACTTCGGGGCTGGTTGAAGCGAGTTAAAGAGGCGTTCGATAGTTGAATGGATGTGTGGTAACCTGGTAACACTTTTAACTTTTATAACGAAAAGATAAGATCTGTATTGAATTATAATGAAAAAATAGTCGTTAAACGTCAACAACAAATACAACTTCCTAGCGGTTTACGGTGGAGGGGTGGGGAGGAGAGGGCTCCTCTGATTGGTTTATCAATTCCCAGTGGCTAATTTCCAAAGAAAGTTGTCCATTATTTTACACTTAATTACTTAAAAACATTGTGAATACCCTTATTATGATGACATTTTCTGTTTCCAGAGCGGGAGATGGCGCTGCGCAAAGAAGTCTCTCGGCGAGAACTGGAAGCCCGCCGTGAGAGACACAACCTGGAGAAAGAAAAGGACCGAATGTTGAAGGAGATTGCGATGAAGCACAAGATGGAGCGGGACAAGGAGAAGGAGGTGGGGGAAGAGGGGGAAATATGCGACAAGTCGGATGGTGATGACGAGTCAGATGGCTCCGACTCCTCGTCCAGTTCTTCGGTGTCTTCAACTGAAGAAGGTAAGCTACTATGAATCTATGGACTGGCTCAAGAGAAAACCAACTAACTCTACTTACTAAGACCGGGTCCCACCAGCGTTTTTTAGTTATATGTAAAATATTTAAGTATTATTAATTAATATTAATTTTCAAGGAGGATGTGTTGAGACAAACCTTTCGGGTTTGAACTTTTCTTATTGTATTTGTTCCATGGGATAATAAAAATAAGTATAAAATATTATTTATACAGTATTGGAACACAATTCTAGAACAAACACGTTTATCGTTTTTTATGCAAAAGCATTCCACGTAGCAAACCTTATATGTTATTTTAGCATCGTAGGTAGGTTTACAAGCAGGTGTTGCAGTGTGTACGGATGCGGCAGTGCCTCAAACAGTTACCAAATTGCACGTGTAAAAGTCTGATAGATTAGTACTTGTAAAATGTACACAGTCATTGACACAAATTTTGTATTTTAACTGCATGCATTCATTGTATATACTAGTATATTAGAATATTGTAAAATTTCCACCCTAAAACGGGCCTAGCCCATAGGGAAGTGACAAAAAACTGTAAAAATTTTATTTTGGAAATAAATTTTGATTGATTGATTGATTGATTGATTCCATCAAACATAGCAGTATATTGGATGCACAGTGTTAACAGGTTGGTTGCTTCAAGTCAGGATTGCCGATATGAAATATTGGATTTCCACAGCTATGGCCAATGACTTTGCAGCATCACTCACCAATACCTTACAGATGACGGTGGCACAACATAACTATGCCCGTATATGAGTCAAAAATTGTCTATTTCAGTTGTGGACAAAAGATATGTATTTATATTTTTCTTTATGTTCAGGCGGGACCGATAAGGAAGCTTCAGAAGGTGGCACCCCTGCTTCCGCCCCACCACTGGCCAAATCTCCCCGGCCGCGGTCACCAGACCCGGGACGATCGCCTGACCGGCCACGAAACCGGTCGAAATCACCTGACCGGTCTCGAAACCGGTCGAGATCCCCCTCGAGGTCCAAGTCTCGATCTCGTTCGAGGTCGAGATCCCTTTCGAAGGACGCTGTCGACAGAATTTCAGACTACTACGTCAATGAAGATTCTCCCAAGAGTGATATCGTTTTGAAAGATGATCTCCCGCTATATTTACCTGCTATACAAGGTGTGTAATAATAATAATTATTGCGTGAATTTTTCATATCTTTTACAATTTGGTTTTCTCAATTAATTATCTTAATTACTAAAGTAGAAAAGAATG
Source organism: Psococerastis gibbosa (assembly GCA_963971405.1). Lineage (NCBI taxonomy): Eukaryota > Metazoa > Arthropoda > Insecta > Psocodea > Psocidae > Psococerastis > Psococerastis gibbosa. The sequence goes on along the minus strand of OZ020489.1, from coordinate 43,577,609 downwards.
ACAATAACTATTTCCCCCTTTCTTTTATTTTTTTCTGAGTTCAAGCTCTGGAAAAACTGTACAAATCTATTGCAATGAATGCTTAAATACGAGGCAATGACTCTAACTTGGTTAAGTCGCTACCTGTCACAATGTTAATGGTAAACATGCCTGGGCTTGCCCATCGGCGTGTAGTCGGCGTGAATTGACATCGAGCAATGAACCAGTTTGCCAATGGCTAGAAATTCATTCGGAAACAATACCAATAACGTCCGAAAAACGACGGGGTCGTTGACAGCCGACAGGGCAATGTCCAATGGGCCACTTTACAAGTATCAATAATAATAATAAAATACAAGGCGTGCCAGTAAAATAAGTTGCACGAATTTACTATTAAGAAATGACATACCTTAGAGGCTGAAAAGAAATGCTCATCCACATTATTTTGTTCTAAGCTATGTGAACTCAGTATTGGTTGTACAATAAAAAATAAACTAATAGTGGGGTCGTACCAAAGATTGAAAATTAGAATAGAACTAATTTAAAAAAGTTAAGTATTACCCATTGGGGTAAAACATAGTGGGAAATGGCGTTTGCAGCATAAAAAAAAATATATATATAATGGCAAATGAAAAACAAATGAAGAATTCAAGGCTGACAACAGAACTCCGACCTTGGGTCCCTTGCAATCTAAATTCCACCCTAGGACTGGGAAACGACTTTTTGCTGCTTAAGTGCATGCGCTGTGGATGGCCTGTATTATATTATGTAGTATATAATGTACTGTATTTTCTTCAAGTATTTATTTAATGACGAGTTTTTTTTTAGGTTGCAGATCCGTTGAAGAGTTTCAATGCTTAAATAAAATTGAAGAGGGGACGTATGGTGTTGTGTATAGAGCTCGAGACAAACGTAGAAATGACATTGTTGCACTCAAACGGTTAAAAATGGAGAAAGAGAAGGAAGGCTTCCCTATTACGTCACTACGTGAAATTAACACTTTACTTAAGGTTGGTGGAATCGCACAAGAGAAGTATGGCAGATAGCAGTGATACATAGGCGGAAGTGGCAAAGGTGGTCAAGGGAAATGTGATGACTAAATGCTCAGCAATGCAAAAAAAAAATGACCCAAATTGTGGGGTTGCAACATGAATAAAAGAAAGTATTAAAAAATGATAAACAAATGAGCAATTCAACAGGCAGGGTTGACAATAAAATCGCAGGCGCAGAAGCTCTTGCAATCTAACTAGCTTAATTTTCACTATATTTGGCTTATGGTGTGAGCCGTGCGGCTCAATCTCAGTCACAACTGCCGAATCGTAGATCAACTGAGCTGCAGATGCCCATCTTATCCGCCTGGTTCACGCCTGTTATAATGTGTCAGGTTGTCCATTGTCTGACGAAGCAGTATAATCCGGGATGATAGGCCGTGGTCGTTCTGTAATTATATTCTCGTTTGTAGCCGGTATGATGCCGGGAAAATTTCTGGCAGAAGCTGAAGAATGAGTGGCGACAGCTCAAATTCCGCAATGCAGAAGTTCTTAAACGACCTCGAAAGAGAAATTTATTTTGTAAATTGTTTCGTTGTTATCTGGTAATATAATTAGGAATGAAGGAAGAGATCCAGATTAAGGACGATCTGTGGGAGTTGTTTGACCGGTACCAGAAGAAGTGCTGAACAATCAAAAGTGGAGAGAGTGGAGGAGACTTTCAAATCACGCGGAGCCGATTAATGATGATGATTAGGCTAGTTTCAATATGTATTTTGCTGATTCGTCACGTAACTCCGGCCGTGAAATCCTTTGTAATAATATTGTATTTTGCTTGTTTTAGGCGCAACATCCTAATATAGTGACAGTCCGAGAAATTGTAGTGGGAAGTAACATGGACAAGATTTTTATAGTAATGGACTACGTAGAACATGATCTTAAATCACTCATGGAAACCATGAAATCAAAAAAACAAGTTTTTGTACCAGGTAAGCAATAATTTTTCAAGGTTTTTGACTCACCAGTACAAATTACAGTCTTTCTGAATACAGTCAACAACTTAATTTCCTGAAAGCACCCAGTTTCGTCCACAGTATTCTCTACAGCTACCCAATTGAGAGCGGCCATAGTGCGGTTGCGTATACAAATCCAACTTATTAGTTTTGCACTGGAGGGCTTGTAGCATAATCGATTAGGAATTGTGTGTAATCACGTCCAGTGCCTTACATTACACTGCAGGTGAATTTTAGCGAGACCACGGCTCTGATAACCAAAAAAGACGGTAGTAGCCATACCTTAAGGTCCGCAAATCGAATTCGCTACAGTGTTTAGTGGTTACCCATGGCGCGGTATTCTTATTAACTTACCTTCGGTGCAAAACCAGCATTGTCCCGGAGATAAAATGCGCCTTGATGCGCTCGCTGTTGCACATCAAAAAATTTGCTTCTCCCGGAACTCGACCACTGTTCACCCGGGTGGTAGGAGACCCTGCTTTACTTTATCAGCAACTTATCCCACCCACGGGGTCGGTGGCACCAGGTATTCCAGTCTTGTGCATCTTCTGATAACAGGCCAAGGGTCTCACTTTTGTTTCTAGAGACAACCTCTGACCCTCCGCCAAATTGTCTCCCCACCATGCTAACCTCTGTTTCCCGACTTTTTCGGTGACAGGGGCTACCTGCATGTCCGCTCTGTTATTGAATCGGCGACACGGTTCTTTGTTTTCCTGGTGTTCTTGTGCATCTTCTGGTAACAGGCCGAGGGTCCTGAAGTCCTCCCTCACTTTGGTTTCTAGATACAATTTTGGTCGTCCTGTACACCCTACTAATCACTAACACGTTGCATAACTGCAAACTTCTCTCCTCTTCCATGCTAACCTCTGTTTCCTGACTGGCTATCTGCATTTCCGGCTCTGGTCAGTTTAATTTAACAGCATACTACTTAATAATAAAAGAGGCATTATATTGCAGGCGAGATAAAATGCATCATGGTGCAGTTACTGCGCGCCGTTGCACATCTCCACGATAACTGGATACTGCACCGCGACCTGAAAACTTCCAACCTTCTCCTCAGTCACAAAGGCATTCTCAAAGTCGGCGATTTCGGCTTGGCGCGCGAGTATGGCTCGCCCCTCAAAGCCTACACACCTATTGTCGTTACTCTGTGGTATCGGGCGCCTGAATTACTTCTACAGTGCAAGGTAAGGGTGGTATTTCGATAGGGTGAGATCTAGTTGTCTGGTACGTCACCCCGTGCGTTCGAATTCAGCTCAGGTGCAGGTGACTAAAATAATGAACCCATGTGTTTTTCACATTACATAATTTTTGGTAGGTTTGTGTCACCCTATAATATTATAACATCGAAGAAGCCCCCCAAATTGGCTATTTTGGTCTTTTATGAAGAGCTTACTCGCAAATCCACTCATTTTTGTATGAATTAAAAGTTATTTGATTCTTCAATAATTGCTCAAAAACAAACTATTCACAACAGCCAGTGATATAAACTACAGGAACCTAAATTACTTGTAAATATTATAACGCACTGCAGCTCCAGCTGATATGGGACTGCGGCAACAAGGGTATAAGTATAATTGCCACACCTTGGACACATAACTTATTTTTTGCAGGAGTACACAACTGCAATCGACGTGTGGTCCGTTGGGTGTATCTTTGCGGAGCTCCTTCAGATGGAAGCACTGTTCCCTGGCCGCTCAGAGATGGACCAGCTAAACCGGATATTCAAAGAGCTGGGCACGCCCAACGAGAAGGTCTGGCCCGGATATAACAAATTGCCCGCGATCCAGAAGATTACATTTACCGAGTATCCGGTCAATCGGATACGTAACCGATTCGGAACTATGTTGTCAGATCACGGCATCGACATTTTGAATGGGTACGTATTCTATTTACTTATTTTAGATTACTATCGAAGCTGTAGTAGCGCAGTTCCTGAGGGACAGGAAAGAGAATCGAGCCAGATCAGCACCGAATTCCACGGTAATGCCGCCATTATATAACGAGTATTGGGATACATGGACTTCTTGTAACCGGCACGTCCTCGAAAGATCTGGCTACCACGAGGCCGACGAGAGCTGCATCTGCACTTTGTGTGGCGGTGCCTGAACGCATTGCTATCGACGCGTACCGTTGACTTCTGCTACTACGCCTACTATTAGTTGCTCCTGAAGTAAGGTTCGCGTAATAATAATTCACATAACCTCAATTACTGTTCTGTATTGTTAACTCTTCGACAGTTCTCTCTCTAATCCTCTCACTTCCGATGCTCTCCCAACACTCCTCTCGTACCACGCAGGGTACCAACTTATAACCATTCAGCACTAACCTACTTTCAGTTCATCCACACTTCATGCCACACCCATACTATACCACACTCCGCTTTGGTAGAAGTACTCGAACCATAGCGAAGTAAACAAATTTATTAGGACTTAGTTGAGCATACTTCAACTAAGAAAGTACAAACCGCTAGCATTCCTATATAGCCTATAATAGTAATAATAATAAGTGGAGTAGGAACACTCCATGGGGGGTACAATAGGCATAAGGCTTTGATAAGATGAAGGGTGTTCCCAATGCACCAACCGCTACAAGTATCTTAGGAAGAGTATTAAATTGCAGATAAAAACTGCATACCGTTTTTTCCCAAAATTGTGAATCTGCTATTTCAAAAGATCCCAAGAAAGTATGGAATCTGACCAGGGACAAACTAGACGTAAAAAAATGTACTCCTAACTCCCTTTCTTTCAACGATAATGTTTTTTCAAACCCTGGTGACATAGCATCAGAATTTGCTAAGATGTTTGGTTCCTTGTATATTGAGGACACTTGTCTTAATTGTATTCTTGATAACATTTTACCGAGCACTTCAAATGTATTTGAAAGTGTTTTTATTACTGAGGATGAAGTAATCGCTGCTCTTAAAAAACTTAAAGTCTCCCTTTCTTGTGGCCCGGATCTGATTCCATCCTTCCTTTATAATGCCTGTGGCATTTGGTTAGCTAAACCTTTTTTTCTGTTCAACCTTTGCATTAAGTCCTCTATTTATCCAGACTTGTGGAAGATTTCTCGGGTGTGTCCCATCTTTAAGAAGGGTGATAGGAATAAGGGAGAGAACTATAGACCAATTTCTAATCTTGACGCCGTTTCGAAATGTTTTGAAATCATTCTATACGATCGAGTTATGTCTAACGTGAATGGAGCCATTTCAGCTCAGCAGCATGGTCTTCTGAAAGTTCGATCAACCACAACCAATCTTGTGGCTTTCTCTAACTTTATTGGTGATGCCTTATCTAAGAAGAAACAAGTTGACACAGTGTATTTCGATTTTAAATCCGCTTTTGACCATGTTAACCACTCCCTATTAATTTTAAAACTTTTAAGTAATTTTGACATACCTCCATGTCTCATTTTAATTCTTAAGTCATACCTGGCGTCAAGGTCTCAGTTTGTTTCCTATGGGGGTGCCATTTCCGACGCTTTTCACGTCTTCAGTGGCGTGCCCCAGGGCAGTATCCTTGGCCCTCTTCTCTTCGTTCTTTTCTTAAATGACTTACCTGGTTTTCTCTCATTTGACAATGTTTTGTTGTATGCCGATGACCTAAAGGTTTTTAATACGGTCGATAATAGTTGTGATGTAGATTTTATGCAAAACATAGATCTAGTTGCAGAATGGGCGATGTTGAATAAAATGACTATTCACAGTGGAAAATGTGAATTGGTGAGTTTTTGTACAGGTACACAAACTGTAAATTCTTATGTTCTAAACGGGAGCACACTTAAAAGGAGCTCGACAATTAGAGATTTAGCAGTTGTTTTTACATCTAATTTTACCTTTAAACCCCATGTAGAGCAAATTGTGAAGGCGGCAAACAGAGTTTAGTTTTGTCATTCGGATGTCTTACCATTCCTCAAATTCAACAACGCACAAGCTCCTTTATAACGCACTCGTTAGATCTAGACTTGAGTATGCATCCGTTGTGTGGCGACCGGAGTCTGAATCCCTGTCAATTTCGATTGAGAAGGTTCAAAAGGGCTTTCTGCGCTATCTCCATTTCAGGCGGCACGGGATCTATCCCCACTATGCCAATCATCCGATCAGAACCTCCCAGCTTCTTGCTGAGTTTGAGATGAGCTCGCTCAGGAATAGGAGGGTGTCTGCGGACTGTATATTCTTCCACAAGTTAATAAACAGTATGCTAGATGTCCCCACTATACTTGAAAGTGTTCAGCTCAGAGTCAACGTGAGGAACACAAGATTAAGAACTCTGTTTGTGGCTGATCCATTATCCAAGGCTCCACTGTCTTTAAAAAAATCGGGATTTTACAACCCACAAAGCCAACTTGATAGTATATTTTACATCACTTTTTTTTCAGGTTCCTAACGTATGACCCGGCGCAGAGACTAACAGCGGAAACAGCCGTTCAACACGAGTACTTCAAGGAAATTCCCCTGCCAATAGACCCAGCCATGTTTCCAACTTGGCCCGCCAAGAGTGAGCAAGGCATCAAGAAGACCAACAACAGCCCGAAGCCTCCGAGCGGCGGCAAGGAGTACAAACAACTGGGCGACTCGGACGAAGAAATGCCCTCTGGAGGGTTCCATATGGGCGCGATAGAGCGCAGGGCCAACGTGTTTGGCCCGGGGTTCTCACTGAAATTCTGACCCTAGCTTAGTCATTCGCCAAAGAATGAGAATTATTGTAAATAAAGTGTATTGCAAGTTCATGATTTTTTTTTCCCCCCCGCTGTTGTGTTCTTGAGCTTGGAACATACTACTTTTATTATAATAAATAGATAACATGTAATAATAATATTGAATATTGGTATAGTAGCCCTTCTGTGGGCTGCGGGCATACTATGCCGTTTGGTATTAACTTATTCATGGAGTTACAAATGTAAACAAAACAATGGGGAATAGCGCTTTCCATTATAAAATCATTTATAGATAATATACAGTCTATATTATGATAATTATTATCTTGTTTACAGTTTTAATCTCAGGTTAAGATTAAATTAATAATCGCCATAGCAGGAGATGGTGTCACGGGGACAAGATTGGATATTCCATATTAATACACAGGGCTTGATTGAGAAAATTGACATCTCCTAACTTTATGAGCCTACCAAAGAGCGTTTTATAGGAAATGGTAAATAATTATTGAAAGAAAGAAAATTGTCTTTATTTTCCATGTGGGCGAATTTTGGATCTTTCTGCCCACTTATAATTAACCCAAAATAAATTATACCATGTTTTACAATATAAAAAAAATGTACAACTTAACTGAAATAAAAAGGTAAATACTTAAAAAAATTAATCTAATAGTAAAACAGACCGTTTGCACACCATACCTACCCATAAAATAGTCGCGACAAGCACCCTCTTCAAACTTTTTTTTCAATTCTGATGGGGCCCGGCAGACAATTCCAAAGTCTCACCGCCTGTACCGAAAAAGAAGAAGATAAGGCCTGTGATGTGTGGATTGGAAAGGATAACTTTTTTTTTTCTCTGGTGTTCCGGGCGTATGGAAGGCGGATAAAGGACGGAAAAGGGGTGTAAGGTAGGGAGGTGTATGCGTATCAAGCACGCCATGCAAAGTACGGAGGATATGCGCATTCCTTCTTTCGTTAATTTTTAACCAATTTAATTTTTATAGTATTCGATGATATGTTCATCCCTCCCAAAACGTACTTTCGACACATTCAAGGTATGCAGCAGAGTAGTGGTAGAGACTCCGAATTTCCCCCGAAAGGTTGTTGGTTCCTTTCTAGTTTCTACACTTGCTACATTTTCTGGCCATGCTTCGGAGTTCCTAGTGGAGTGAAAGCCCTAACTCCGCTAGGTTGGCTTAGTAATAGAACAAGTCAATATTTTTTTTATTGATTTATGTTTTTGGAGTTTACTGGATTGCGGTTGTTGCCAGGTGCGGATTCTGAATTTTCGTTCAAAACTGGGAGGATAGGTAGCGTACATGGGTCTGCCTCAGGAAGAGCTTCGTCTCCAGTCGAGGAGAGGTTTCCTTAGCAATGTCCCTCTTGAGCCTCCAGCCTGGTACCCTCTACGGCCGCCTCAAACGACAGGTACCAATCTCGACTGGCGGACATGGGCGACCCTAAACCAAATACGCTCTGGTGCGGCCCGTACGAAGACCAACAGGGCTAGATGGGGTCAGCTCGATGAAAATGACACCCTCTGCGCATGCGGCCAGCGCCAAGATTTAGAACATCTGTTCCTGTGCAGCCTTTGCCCCCACCGCTGCACACCTGAAGACCTGTGGGAGGCCAATGTGGCGGCTATGAATTTCGCCCAGTTTTGGACGCGCTTGGACACGAAAAAGTAAAGTAAGGGTCTGATAGATGAGTTTTTGCCCTTTGCAGCAGAAACTTTTCCTTATCCTACGGTGGAAAGCAAAAATGATTTTAGGCTCTGGTAGTCACACGAGCATTTCAGATTTTTTAATCTTATCTTTTAGGTGCAGCAGTAAGTACCGTAGGTACGTACCGTACGTAGGGACATTATATATATTATGTTGTTCTGTGCGTAGGTATTCAGAGAGGTATTTAATCATTTTTTATGTTCGTTAAATTTATTATTATGGTTTATAATTATAACAAAATATATTGGTTAAACTTTTCCCACCTTCTAAGCTTATATATTCTAATAATTATTGCTTTCAAAGTATCAAACTAAAATTAAAAAAATGGTGTCATGGGATATGTTATGTTATGTTTATAAGTACAAACATTTTAATAGATTTCTATAAAAAGAAAAATTCTAATTTCCGTCAATATCATTTGCATTCTGCAATGCGAGGTCGGTGGAAACGCCACCTAAGTCTGGAATGTCTGCTACCACGTCACCGTTTTTGTAAATAGCCCTAGCCGGTCGGTGGAATGGGCGCCTATGAACTATTATATCTGCGCAGGCGCTACGGGGAATATTAACATTTTCATGTTGTCAGCCTGAGCCATCAGCCATTGCAAAATATTAAATAAAAATGTCGAATATTCCGAAAACACATCAAGGTGAGTAATTCTTAATATTGTAGTGTATAGCTTGTTAAATTACATTTAATTCATTACAATAGATGCATGAAGAGCCATTAACTATTATTTAATCATATTTAATCCCTTCTGATTTGCAATTTCCGCTATCTAACCAACACTAGTGCTCTCATGGATGGGCTCCATGTAACCATGTTGTGTTATCGTTTTACGCATTATAGATTATTGTTAAAAATTAATTTATTAATTTAATTGTTTTCCAGACATTGAAGCCCAAATTCGGGAAATACAAGGCAAGAAAAGAGATGTGAATAAGGAGCAAGACAAGGACGAAAATGGGGGCAGTGAAAAAGCCCGGATAGGTTTGGGCGAATCTGGCTACTTTGATAAGGAGATCTATGATGAGAAAGGCAGCAAATTCGACGGATATTTTACGTCAATTGCTGCAAACGATGAAGTTGATGTAAGTTTATTTCTATTTAGAACGTTTTGTGGGTTTATTGCAAGTTAATGACAATAAACAAAAAAAATCACCGTTCTGCGTAAGTGGCTTGTTGACTTCAGTTAGGGCCCTCTAAAGGCTATGAAAATTGAAAGTCTTTACAAGTTTCTAAGTCTTTTAAATCAGCATAGGCCTAAGCACCACAATAGAAGCTTCGTGCGCACACTTACTTCTTAAGAGTTCATCTATATTAAGATTACCACGTTTTTATTTTAACTAACATTTCAATGACTTTACTAATTACAATAATTTCTCTCTTTAGGATGACGAGGACGAAGTTACTACTTTTGGACAAAAGCGTGGATACACCGCACCCGCAGCACTGCTTAACGATGTCGCACGGGCTGAGAAAGACTACGACCCGTTTGCGGAGAGGCGCAGGCCGACAATTGCCGACAGGGAGGATGAGTACAGGCAGAAGAGGCGTACGCTGGTCATCTCCCCCGACAGAATTGATCCTTTCGCTGAAGGTAGATCACTTTATGATGTTTTTCGCTTTGTAGAATATTATTATTTTCAAGGATATTCTGTATTTATAGTGCTGCAGTTATTTAAGGTTTATTGGGCAGATTATCTTGCGAATTTAGTTGTTTTGCATGTTTTTAAGTATGGATAAACTTATTAAATTTAAGAATATATGTTAGGTTTTTTTTTAATTAAAAATAGATCCCTCCTGTCTCTCCACTTGTGATTATTCAATGCAGCTCTGGTACCAGTCCTGCTCTTGTGATATCACCGTCGTCATTCTGGTACCTATATCTCTTCCTTGGTCTTTCACTTCTTTATAGAGCGTCTTTCGTACTCCTGGTTCTAAATTCTGTTGGTGCTGCCTCTGCAGCTAACCCAAGATGGTTAGTATCAGCATTAAGAATCAGCTCCAGTAGCTCGGGTGAGTTTCGTTGACTCTCTCCTGTCTCCTTCTGATTATTCAACATTCCCTCTGGTATAAGTCCCACTCTTCTGAGATCGTTCTCAATATGGTTTCTGCATCTTCGTGTTCCCCCCATTTCTTCCTCGAGCCATTTCCTCGCGCACCCTTAACCATTCGCTTTCCAAACCATTGCAGTCTCCTCCTCGCTGATCACTCTTTTCTTATAACTTCATTTCTGATCCTATCCCTTCTTGTACTCTGACCAAGTCAAGAGGATAATTCTGCCTTGTAGCGTACACATCGCTGAAAACAATCAACCTTTAATGAAGTGCTTGTTATTGATGTGAAATCACGTAACGTGGACGTGCAAGGCTCAACGTGCTTTCAGGTTGGGTCCCATCCCTGCGCTGAACTGATTATTCAGTCAGTCACTTCTATCGTGTGATTCAAATTCACACTTTCGTTTATGATTACAATGGCTTTCGCTGCCGGAGTACTGGCAGCACGCTTTAAGATCGTCCAAGAGACATCTGCCTCAATTGTAGTGCTTCATCAACACACTCATTTTTTATTATTTAATTTATGCCCGCAATAGAAGTTTGCCAAACCACACACGAAACTACACATTTCATATAGGCTGGGGTCCGTAGAAGACACAATTCAAACGAAGCAATGGCAATTCATTTTATACGGTCCTTGGATTAGCTCATTTGTTACGTTGTTCTTTCGTTAGCAGTTTGCCAAAGCACATACACAAACATACAAAGTTACTCATTGCATCTACACCGGGTTACATAAAACACACTGTTTCAACGCAAGCAATGGCAAACTGTTTTAGACGGTCTTTGGCTAACCTAGTTTGCCTAATATGCTCCCGAAATCGATAACACACCCAATACAGCACCTGCACATCAGAAGGCGCATTCACCCTATGGGTCTTGCGTTTTATTACAATATCATCTTCCTGCATTGAAGCAATATATTTATAAAATAATATATTTGTACTATAATACTAAAGACCTGTGGGCCCCCAAGGGAAAGGGTTAGCACAGAAACGCTGCTGATGATGAAAAAAAATGCTAAAAATTATTAAAGACGTCCTACGACTACTTTTAGTAGCTAAATACATGTTTTTTTTAAATGCGATTTATAGACGGGAGAGTGTTTTGTGTACATGAGATGAGTGAATGAGTCAAAGGACAGCGCAACTAATCAATCTCTTTGTTTTCTAAGGTGCTTCTGGGCCGCAGGGATGGGCAAAGTGCCGTGGACGTCGCCAACCCACTGTGAGACCTCATCCTTTGATAATATGAGTTGTGGGACAGGATGGCCAAAATTACACTCTTTTCCATTTGTCTCTTGTTTGTTTCCAGCGCCGTTATTAGAGCTCCTTCCAGTGCCTTTATTTTCCTTGATGGGGTAAAATGCTGGGCAAGCACACGACGCTATTTAGTGCATTACAATTTCGGGTAAAATTTAAGAGGATTTATTTATTTGCCAATTAACTGACGTACATCGCCGCTCCATAGTCCCCATTTCCACGTGATCTCTTGTTAAATGTATTGACAGATTTGGTGCAGTGGTCAGCATACCACCCCGGCAAGCTGGAGACTCGGGTTCGAATCCTGCTTTCGTCCATTTTTCACATACGTTCCTTTCACTAATTCCGCTGACTGTAGAGGGTATCTACAAAGTTACAAAGGTACTCTGCACGAATGTATCTTTGAGTTCTGAGGATAAAAATCCACGAAACTACTAAAAGATCACTAAATCCATTTTGACGTTTCCTTCTCACACCAATTTTTATTTTATTTTTTTATAACTGGCCATCCTGTCATTGAACCCCTTAATAAATAGAAACAACAAAAGCCTACACCAATAATTATGGTGATGCAACTTATGATTCAAATCTACGTGCAACTGCATTAGCTAGCCAGGATTTAGCTAGTCGTATTGATGCCACTGAGTCCTAACGGTGTTATTTTGACCATGGTTGTAATGATCAACGATGTGCAATCCCACCCAATAAATAGTATGGCCGCTGGACGGTTTTATAAAAAAATTAGGTTCACCAAACTGCACATTCTGTAGAACCCCAGGAATACGCTAAACCTACTCAAGTCCTATTTAAATGCTTCAAATTTAATTAATACTAATCCTTCTTCCGCACAGTAGCTGTAAAATGTTGCAAAAGTTGGCCCGGGCTCACTAGTTGTCCTATAATTCTATTTCTGGTGGCAACTTTATTGTGCTACCTTATCTTACCGCAGTGCACATAGTATACCTTTGGTTAAAAAATGCGGTAACGACCGGATTCGAATCTATAACACCTTCTTCTATGGAGCTTATACTGAAATTAATTATGTGAAATTGCCTTAACTACATTTCTGGGGGTAGCCTTCTTGTGCTACTTTACCGCAGCTCACATGGTATACCTTTAGGTAAAATAATATAGTACCAACAGGAATCGAACCCTACCCACTGCGTTCGCTTATCTTCTTTATTCTTATTTCCTCCTTCGTAAGTGACCTACTACCTCAGACCCAGTTCTATAGCTATTTTTAACATTTCAGTACTTCCCACCTATTAACCTACTTTCATTCATCCCTGAACTGTTGTGGACTCGGTGGCTAGTTCTAGAACTATTAGGCGATGTAACGAATGAGTGTGTGAGTGAATGAAGTACAAATATTCTAATAAGGAGACTGATTCTAGGTCCAGTTGAGAGTCTGGTTGTTGGAGATGTGCCATTCTCAGCGCTACCCCTACACGTACGTATCTCATCGGTCTGTGGTCTCAAATCTGCGCAGTGCTGTCATATCTAGGGCACTGACGCTAATCAGACTATAATGATCGATTAGTGACTAATTTGTTGATAGTATTGAATTGGGGAGCTTCAGAAGTGATTACCATTATTTGTTTGTAAAATAATCGACTTGGTAGCTTCTAGTTTTTTTTTTTTTCATTAATTTGTCCAAATTTTAACTGGCAACAATTTATTTATTAGCCATACTAGTATGGCAATTCATTTTTAACTTATGTACAATCGGACACTACCAACTACTACTACTCTATGTACAATGTCGAATTTCACAGGAAATATACTAGTAGTATCTATTGTGCAGTTATAAAAATTGTCGCATCCCTTAGAATAAATACTCCTCAACATTTTTATACATGATACAGGTCTATGTGGCGGCTTTGTACACGGCTAAGACTTTTCTCCTCCGATTGTCTCTGCATAAAATGTTATGCATAATTTCTAATATTAATAGCAATTATTTATTTATTAGGATAAGTTTATCTTAATAGCTACTAAGTCATTACCGGACACGGGTGTCATTAGTTTTGAGTTTTAAAAAAATATCGGGACTAAACCATCAGTCCTTCTCAGGACTAAGCCTGATGATGGGAGTAGCACCCACTCCCGAAACTGTGCCCCCTTCCCCTGACAACGGCTAATTGTTCAATAACTGTGGCCCCTGCTTCTAATGACCATTAACACAACAGGCAATGTGAATCCAACTAACCCTTTGTTTCCAAATTTATCGATCAACCTAAGATGATTTCTGAACATTTCTAAGTGGCTATACTTGGCTTATGATAGGACCCAATTCAGCAATTGATATTGTTGTGCGCTCCTTCTCTTCTTTAGTGACCATCTATCGATCGGCTTGCAACAAATCTGCCCAGCTTCATCTCTATTCATCTCTGTCCTGGGCCGCTGAGTTGCAAGTAGTTTCCGCATCTCATATCTTGCTTCAGGTCCCCTGCGGTCGCCTTCCATACGCAGCCTCTGGCATTGGTGTCTACTAGGAGTCTACTTAAGGAGTCCTTCATATCTGATCAGGTGCCCCATCGACTTGACTCTTCTCGCGTCTATGGTGGTAATTAGAAATCTTCATTCGTTCACCCTTTGGAGCACTCTTCGTTTTATTTGATCTGTCCATGATCTCCCTCTACGTTTAATGTCATCGGGTATTTGTGTACTTGTTTCCGCGTGGCGTATATATCAACCTGAAGCTCTCCAGTACTGCCAACATTGCGGGGCCTGTTGTTGTTAATTGAGAGTGGTGTGTTTCAGGTGGCAAGACGCCGGATATCGGGTCGCGGTCCTATGCGGAAATCATGCGAGAGCAGCAGATACGAGGCGAGGAAAAAGAGGTGAGCCAATACGGCAACTATGTAAGAAAGGAAGACAAAAAAATTAAACAAGAGCGGGATTTGAACCCAAGTCTCCGTCTCACAGGGATGGTGTTCTAACCCTTACAATATTCTTGTCTTGTCCTATCACTCGCCATCATCTAGACCTGTGGGTGTCGAAAACTAAATATTGGAATAAGCATGGCATTGCAATAGAGATCTCTTACCTACAGATATAAAACAAAAGTAATGTGGCGAAGTGTCCTACTCTGATTTGGGGGGTAAATTCTCAATTATAGCACCATGGTTTACTAGTGGAGAGATACACATCGTAATACTTTTTATTTTATTTCATTTATTTTACGACGAAATAACAGCTGGCGCGAAGTCGACCGAATAAAAGTGCATGGTTTTCCCCCTAGACACACCAGATCATAGAAATCTTCTGCGGGCCTACTATGGCGACTTAGTTAAAATTAAATGGCATACCTAGTAGGCCCGCGGAAATAGACTTGGTGAGTTTGCACCAAATTTGCAACCATTCACAACCCCTAATCTTGACGGCCCGAATCGTCCCTGTATACCGAGCCTTAGTTACTTCCTTTTAATGCTATTTACTGTAATAATAAGTGTCATATAACACAACTTGTATTGTTATTTATTGCAGCTTCGTAAGAAGATTCAAGAGAAGGCAAAAGATGGTACACTGAAAGTGAGCAGTAGCAACGGTGAAGTGGTAAAGGCCCCGAAACGTCGCGGACGGTGGGACATTGCGCAGGACGGTGAAGTTACGCCCGCCAAGAAGAAGCAGACGCTACAGCATACGCCCTCGTCATCATGGGACAAGGAGGAGATGGTAAGATATCTGAAATGTATCATCATTAGTAAATTTGAAATGTGGATAGACAGATGAATGCTGCATATCTTGGAAAGATTGTGTCCCTAATATCGAGGTCCTGAGACGAATTGATACAGAAGGCGAGTTGCTGCTGATAGTTAAAGAACGGAAATAAAAATACTTCGGCCTTGACCTTTTTTTTTACGGCCACTTGGCTAAGCCAATAGAAGGCCGAGGAACAGCACAAACTTAGTTACTCCTAAATCGTGACTACATCGTCCAACTCCCTTGTAAGACATTGCAGGACCGATGATATCCCTAGTTCAAGAGCCATCGCCATAATGTCCCTTACTTCCGTGACCGAGTACCCCAAACCTTGACGAATGGCAACTGAGTCTATCCCTCGCGGCTAGATCCATGCGTGGGCAGTCCAATAAAATGTGTTCCACCGTTTCCGGTTGGCCACACTGGTCTCGCAAGAGGCAGAGTCCACAATTGACATTCGCTGCAGGTGGCACTTCGTCGTGGTGTGTCCTGATATCAGGTGTGACGAAGCTGTCACCACACCTCGTGACAACTTTAGAGACTCAAACCCATGCCACTCTGGGGAGACTTCGGCCATGTCATGAGGAACGAGGAAAGTAAGGACAGAGGGTTCCCGGCAGAAGAATAACATCCTGGTTGGAAAACTTGCGGCAATGGTTAGGCACGGCAATCTTTTTCAGAGCAGCGATCTCCATGGTCCAAATTGCCACTCTTCGATAGGAGAGCCACTTCAGGAAGAAGTATCGTTAGTAGCTCCTAGTTTACAGTATTGTCTGTTGTTCATGACAACTAGTAGCAAATTGTGTCGTCATTGACCTAAGTGATTGCTTGCTTAATTCTTGTCTCCATAGTAACATCATATTTATGTACTCTATGAGCAGTATTGAGCTAATTAACCTAAATAATCGCGGGAAACAGCTGCCAGAGGTTCACACAAATATCTATTGCCCTTTGGGGCTTCTAGAGCCTGTGTAGTTCATAGTGTGATACAGTTAAAATGCTAATGTCAGTCCACGTTTCTTGCAGTCGAGCACACCCGCACAGGCCCGCTGGGATGAGACTCCAGGCCATGCCAAGGGCAGTGAGACGCCGGGTGCGACGCCGGGACAGAGTACGCGCATGTGGGACGCGACACCGGGACACGCGACGCCTGGAGCTGCGACTCCGGGTCGCGATACGCCGGGCCATGAGAAGGGGGCGAGCAGTCGCAGGAATAGATGGGACGAGACGCCCAAAACAGACAGGGGTGAGTTATTAAGGCTGTCTTAAACGTGTAGCCGTAGCTGCCCACAAAAAATGGAACTAATCCGGAGTTTACAGTTACTAAAAAACTATCAGACGGGGAAAATATTTATAAGTGAAAAAATTAAATATCTCAATACATCAATCGTTGAGTTGTCAGAAATATCATGCATAGTAAGTAATAATGTCCCGAAGGATTTTTTATGGACCTAGGCCAACTTATTGCGGCCCATAGGTCCCTTGTCCAATGCCAACGACCCCATGGATTTCGGACATTCGTTGTATTGTTTCCGTACGAACTTTTAGCCATTGGCAAACTGGTATACGTCCTCGATGTCAACCTACACCGGCTACAAGCTATAATGGACAAGCTGGGGCACGCTTACCATTGACGCAATGAAACAGGCGAAAGCATGACTTAACCAGGTGCAGATAAGAGTCAATATCATGCTTAAGATTAGCATTTTATTGGACTTTTAGGTCTTTTGCCAATAAATTGTTATTTATTGGTTTATTTATTCATCACACATTGGCCACCATTATTGAATTAAAAATCAAAATACCCTCAATTGAACTGAGTTGTAACCCATAAGTCATAACCCAAGTCGACCAGACAGCTCACTGGATAGTGTAAGGCCATAAGGCTCACCTCACGTGTTTGCATGTGATTGTTATTTCTTCAATTTCCAGAGACTCCTGGTCATAATTCGGGCTGGGCGGAGACCCCACGCACGGACCGCACTGGTGCCGGTGAACTAATTCAGGAGACGCCGACGCCTTCTGCAAGCAAGAGGCGTTCTAGGTGGGACGAGACGCCGGCTGCACAAATGACGCCAAGTATGACGACGCCGGGTGGTATGACGCCTCAGACCCCAGGTACTGTTTTATTAACACATCAAACTGTCAAGGGCCTCATATTAGAATATTATACGGGCATATTATAATTTGAATGAATGAATATTTGTAATACAATACAATGCACAATACAACAACAATTTATAAAAATCACGCCACTTGGCGAACTCCCGTGTGTGGCCTGCATCAGTTAACACAATGAAATATATAAGTAAAAGTTAGCTGGCTAGGCTACAATAGAATTATAATCATGTTAAATTTTGCTTTTTCGCACATATTACTGTAGTAGTCTTCAAAACTATACAAGAGGTCAGCACTGTATACAACTGTATATTGTCATAAATCAACTTTACAGAATATTAAATGTCGAAAACATCACTACGCTCTTTAACAACTTTTAGCTAGTAGATTTTTTTGCTTATACGTTGGTATAAGGAAAGCTTTGCGGTAGTCAACATTTTCAATATTTTGAGATTCCGATGGATTTAAACGTTTTGAGGTTACAGGAACCACGAAATGTCGGTCTGTAACTCGATTTGGGGCCAAACTTATCGATAGAATTTAATTAAATTCGGCATATATGTTCACAAACGTATTTTCACATCCCCTAAGATAGTTTGGTTCAGAATGCAAACAAATAAAAAGACTCAATTTTTATTGAAGAACGACTGAAAACAATTTTTTCTGTGGAACCTTTCTATCGATGCTTTCCAACTTCAGGTTTGTTTTATGTACTATATAGAGTTACAAAACTTGGTACAGGTGCCATTGCTGCATATAACTACATACTTAACGGGAGCACTCTCAAACGGAGTTCATCTGTAAAGGACCTAGGTATCACTTTCAGCTCTGACCTCTCATTCAATGCCCACATGGAAGATATTGTTAAGTCTGCTAACAGAGTTCTTGGCTTTGTAATCCGGATGTCTCACCATTTCACTCTCCCATCGACATATAGTCAGCTTTACAATGCGTTTGTACGTTCTACACTCGAATATGCCTCTGTGGTGTGGAATAACGGCCCAGCGAATCAGTTACTGTCGATTGAGCGAGTGCAAAAGCGTTTTTTACGGTATATGTATTTCAGGCGACATGGGACATATCCACACTACAGAGACCATCCCGTTAGCACAGCTCAGTTGCAATTGGAGTTTGGGATGAACTCTCTTGAGTGTAGGAGGATGGCTGCAGACTGTATTTTCTTTTATAAGCTAATTAACAGTCATCTGGACAGCCCTACTATACTCGAAAGAGTTCACCTCAGGGGCAATATCAAGAATACACGATTGAAAACTTCGTTTGTTGCCAACTCTACTTGTAAGTCACCGCTTGTTAGGATCATTGGGGTTATAAACAAACTCAATGTTCCTGATCCATTTGCACTGAGCCTTCCATCCTTCAGGACAGCTATCTCGGGCATTATAAGCAGGCCTGTGCCGTAGGGTGAATTGTTGATTTATAGGTATGTAGAACTGTTTAGTTCTTAGTCAATTACTTATTTTGTTTTTTTTTAAAGCCTTTCTGTGTATGTTTTGGTTGCGTGTACTGTACCATGTAAGTGTCATCGTTGTGGACCTGATCTGTTGATGGCTCAAATATAAACTAAAAGAAAAAACTAAAAACCGAGTAGGTTGCTTTCCCAAGTAAGGTATAGGTTTTGAAGAAAAAATAGTTTTTTTAAGATATTATGGATAATCCAAACCCCAGTACATAGCACACCATATGATTATTATTGTGTAGTATTATATTCTTGGTCTGCCCATTCTTATTCCATTATTCAATTATCCCATCGATCAATCCAGTGCTTTCGGATACGGACAATTTGTAGGCAGCCGATATTTAACCATTAATATTAACCACTAATTGATAAATAGGAAAGCACGTGCTGATTCACTTGTATTGTTTTTTCAATGAAAATGATACGCCTTGGCTACCTAGATATTTAAATAATGATTTCGTAACATGCCACCTCGACTCTACGGTAGAGTCTATGCATTTCTTATGGGTCATCGGTATAAGAAAATATCCACTTCTCGAAACTTGTCTGAGGTGTTTAAATGAGAAGGCGTGTATAGTGAACACTCAGCTTATTATAAGGCGTGAGGTGCGTTCAGTCCATCTCCTGGTACTGGTTACATCTTACTGTTGAGAAGAGAGTTGGGGGAGAACCGTTGGGGAAGACAGGGAGAAAGAAAATGCAATGGTTCGGACACGTAAAGCGAATGGATAACAGCATGCGCGAGAAAATGACTGGACGAAGAAACAGAGAGACACGAAGAAGCGAATGATAAAGAAGAGGTACAGAAGCGAGATTGAGGACGAACTCTTTTATATACAGTATATAAATATAAAAAAAAAAATGAATCGGACTGGTACAAGAGAAAGTGATAAAAAATCAGAAGTGGAGGGAGTAGAGGAGGCTCGTGCATTACACCCGGGCGACTGGAGTGGTGGATTATTGATGATGATGATATTAATTGATTTTTTTATGTTTCAGGAACACCTATGACCCCGCACGGGGCTACGCCCTCTATGATGACTCCTTCGACGGCCACACCCACTGGCAACAAGGCTATGGCTATGGCCACGCCCACTCCAGGTGTGTACAGTGCCAGCTATGGCGCCCATTCCACCGACCGGCTAGGGCTATTTACCAAAACGGTCACGTGGTACCAGACATTCAAGACTTAGGTGGCGTTGCAGAATGCAAATGACATTGACGGAAATTAGAATTTTTCTTTTTATAGAAATCTATTAAAATGTTTGTACATAACATATCCCATGACGCCATTTTTTAATTTTAGTTTGTTTGTATGTGATTTTACTTTATGATCATTGATCAATTTTAACTATGGCATAGAGGAAAATGTTGTTTCTAACGCCTGCTTTCAGCATTTCTGCTTTAAGCAACCCTGTCAGCCTGGCGGGGGGAGTGAGTCTGTTTGTTAACTTGAGGCACCCTAAGGGCAGACTCTTTCACCTCGGGGAAAGGGGAGTTGACTAACAGGGTGGACCTCCTGATTATAGTGGATTCCGAACCACTTGGGGAACATGGTAAAGTCACACGATTAAATCGGAGGTGACCAGGACTCGACTTATACTGCCTGAGCGAGTTATCATGTCCCACCAGGTTCCCCTGCCAACGCTGTGCACACTACCAAGTTGCCGCAGTTTGAAACATGCTCTGCTCTAATGGAATCAACATGGTAAGGCCGTTGGCACATAGAGGAAAATAAACATTTCCGTCAATTCTGCAATGCGAGGTTGGTGGAAACCCCGCCCAAGTCTTGAATGTGCTACCACGTCACTGTTTTTGTAAATAGCCCTTGCCGGTCGGTGGAATGGGCGTCTATCCAACATTTATGTGTTGAGCCCTTTAATGTATCAGTCTGGCCCTCCAAAATTGGGCTCAGGTTATATGAAGGGCTATACATTAAATTCAGAACTGGGGCGAAATTGGCCGAGATTGCCTGACTTCGTTGGTGTTCTTTGTACACAGTAATGGGACGATGAAGCACAATTAAGAACTATCCGAAATTGCTTTATAGGGGAAGAAAGTTTTTTACGCTGCCAGTGATGTCGTTGATCAATCAGCTATTTTGTGGATATGATGCTATTGTATTGATCAGGGACGATGGTGGGGGAGAAAAATATCACATCTCTCAGCAAAAATGCTCCTCTACACTTTGATACATGATCTGTGCCCATCTACAGTACCGATTATCAATTTTGATTTGTGCCGAAAACGGTTGGTGAGAGTTTCAGCAAGTTGTTCGAAAACTGACCAGTAGGTGTTACAGTCACATCATAATCAAAATGTAGACGAGTATTTCATCTCAGGGATGCTCTACAATGGATAGTTTCAGGGAAATTCGACTATGTACAGAACACGTGTAGTTGGGTGTCTGATTTGCTCTAAAAACCCTCGCCAGACTTAGCGAAATATTGCAGAGATAATTTTTCCTACCGGAATAACGGGAAGTAGACATACTCGCTAGCAGCTGCATACACACTACTGTTTCACTGGTTCGGCTACCTCAGTACCATAACCACTGACTCACTAAAGATAACGCATTCTGTAGCGAAAAAATACTTGGTCCGAGCCAGCAGACGTCATTGACCCAACTGTATGCTTAGTATCCTTGTTGGATTTCACTGCGAATCAACTTCATTCCTTGCAATGCGAGACTGTTTCATGTGTCTGGGGGGTGTTAAATGCACGATTATTAATTGTAATAATGGTATTTTAGGACACTTGGCGGCCATGACACCAGAACAGATTCAGGCGTATCGTTGGGAGAGGGAGATTGACGAGCGGAATCGTCCGTACACCGATGAAGAACTTGACTCGCTGTTTCCACCTGGCTATAAAGTGCTTACCCCACCTGCAGGGTATGTAAATAAATAAAATAATGACTTAATTTATCGTAGCCCCCTGGCGGACACGGACAACTGAAGTGATGTGTATTTCATTTCGAACTGCAGACGACCAACAGTGTTGTCCACACCTTCTATGTAGCTCGGGCATTATTATCTCTCGACGCGTTCCTGGCTAACCTGCCTGGCCGCAGAGCCCTCCTGCCGCTTCCTTACACACTGCAAAACCTGCTTGGAAGCGACCTGTCATCATTGTGGAACTGAAGTCAACGCTACTCTTCAGAACTCTCTGACAGCCTGAGGTTAACAACAACATGAGCGTGACAGCTCAAAAAGGCAAAGTGTCTATTAAATGGAAAATTAAATACTTTTACTTTTTCTTCGCTTTTTTTTCCCCCTAAGTGGGGTCAGCGATACTGCAGGTTCCCTTCCACTCCTTGCGATTCTGTGCTTCGGCTGCAGTTGCTCCTACAATCCTGAGCTGTTCTTCTTTAGCTTCTACTGTCAGTATTAAATTGAAAATTAAATAAATATAATAACCATTTCTTTTATTGTTTCAGGTACATTCCAATCAGGACACCAGCTCGCAAGCTGACGGCCACACCGACCCCCATGGCCGGCACACCTACAGGATTCTTCATTCAGCAGGAGGACAAAAGTGCCAAGTATATCGACAGTCAACCCAAAGGGAATTTGCCCTTTATGAAGCCTGAAGATGCACAGGTAAAGCTTGTCATTGGAGAGAACCATAAAAAAGCCAGAGAAATTTAGTTTAGATCTCTGTTTCGTTCTACTAGTCTTTTCTATGAAATATTTTTGACTTCAATTGCAGTGGGGGGTACACTGCTGTGCTAAGCTATAGCTAACTTCAAAGTGAGGATTACCTGCTAAAATGCGAAGTATTCTGTAACGTTACAGTGAGCACATTAGATTTTATATTTTATATACGGTAACTTACTATATTTAACATGTAACTTTGCGTTATGTACAAGTGCTATCGATATCTATTATTTTATGTGTTATATTGTAAGAGATGTCGTTTTGTCAACACATTATAAGCTTATTTATTTAGAATATTGTACCCTTACGAATACTCTGGCGGAAATATGACGCTTACCATAAATGAAGTATTTTCACGGCAATCAATGTCAATATCTTTTTTGCAGTATTTCGACAAATTGCTCGTGGAAGTCGACGAAGAGTCGTTGTCGCCAGAAGAGCAGAAGGAGCGGAAAATTATGAAACTGCTGCTCAAAATCAAGAACGGTACTCCGCCCATGCGGAAGGCTGCACTGCGGCAAATCACTGACAAGGCCCGCGAGTTTGGCGCCGGACCGCTCTTCAACCAGATTCTGCCGCTGCTTATGAGTCCCACCCTGGAGGACCAGGAGCGACATCTGCTGGTCAAAGTTATAGACCGGATTCTGTACAAATTGGACGATCTTGTGCGACCCTACGTACACAAGGTTTGTTGTCTATGTTGTATTATTATTGCGTTGATTGTTAGGTGAACACAGTCTATCGAACACCTTTGAACCCTTCTAGCCTTCGTACTCCCCCAGCCATACGAACTTACCCCGTGTGGATCATATCCACCATAGGACCCTACTGGCATATTATTTTATTATCCATGTTATTTCAACAGATACTGGTGGTCATTGAGCCCCTCCTAATCGACGAAGACTACTACGCCCGTGTGGAAGGCCGTGAAATCATCTCTAACTTGGCCAAGGCCGCTGGCTTAGCAACCATGATCTCCACCATGAGGCCTGACATTGATAACATTGACGAGTACGTCAGGAATACGACAGCGCGAGCGTTTGCTGTGGTCGCCTCTGCTTTGGGCATTCCCAGCCTTCTGCCCTTCCTGAAGGCTGTCTGTCGCTCCAAAAAGTCGTGGCAGGTGAGTGGATTTTGTAAGTGGGTCATTGGCGAGCGGTCTTAATGGGGTAGACCCATTTCAAGGGTATTCGGTGTAAAGAGGTGGGAATCTGAAATTAAAATGGAAGTGAGAATTTTTAATATAAATTTTGATGGATTTATCCGTATGGAAAGTTACAATAATTGCCCAAGCTGTTGCATCTAAACCTCCGAGATACAATCTGAGAGGTCTACGTGGTGCCACTGAACTTGGTTGACGTTGACGAAACGTTTGAAAGTTTGCTTTCATATTGAAAACGGCCCATCAGCCATCACCCACTGCTTCATCATCAGACTCCCAGTTTGAAGGCCTTTGTAATTAAATTATTTAGCGTTAATGTCGACCGATAGGGTTAAATGCACTGTAAAAACCCAAACATTTAAGAAATAGCTATCTCCCTGCTCGGTGTGAAGAAGCACTTGTTATAGTATGAAAGACTCTGCCCATGTTTGCACGCTGAACGTGGCAGCTATCAACTCTCCATTGCATTTGCTTCATGATTTTTAACAAAACTTTGCAGGCTCGGCACACAGGTATCAAGATTGTTCAACAGATTGCCATCTTGATGGGGTGCGCCATTCTTCCACATCTCAAGTCACTGGTAGAAATCATTGAGCACGGCCTGGTGGATGAGCAGCAGAAGGTGAAGACAATCACTGCGTTGGCTATAGCTGCGTTGGCAGAAGCTGCCACGCCTTATGGTATCGAGAGCTTTGATTCGGTCCTCAAGCCCCTTTGGAGAGGTATGTAATGTACTTACTTTTACTTTTTGTTATAGTGAGATGCACGTTCTTGTGTTGGTCTCTACACACCATGCTATCTGGACGTATCGTAACTAAACACAGGTATTACCAACAGGCGACTGAAGAAGTTATTTGGATTTATTCATTCAATTGTTTGTTTGCAATTACCAAGAAAATTGCAGAAATTTACATTATCCATCCGTTAAAAATAACAACATAAGGGACGCATCGTTTTAAGTATATAAACTCAACAGTGTCCGTCCATTCCTATATAACATTTTACGAACAGGCATGGTGCCGTTATTACACAAGATCTTCATTTCATAGCACCGGTTTCAACTAGTTAACCCCATATTGTTCCAACAAACATAGAATTGTTCTGTTGCTTTTGCGCCCTCCTGTACCTCTAGATTGAAATTTCTTCTCTCTCAAGCTATAAAGGTTTAAAACAAATATTTCCTTAAGATCACCGAGGCTCTATGAGAATATAGGACCTAAAGATGTGTACGTTACATTTCAGGTATCAGAACACATCGTGGTAAAGGTTTGGCTGCGTTCTTGAAGGCTATCGGGTACCTTATTCCGCTTATGGACGCCGAGTACGCCAACTACTACACCCGAGAAGTAATGTTGATTCTTATCCGAGAGTTTCAATCGCCTGATGAGGAAATGAAGAAGATTGTACTGAAAGTGGTGAAGCAGTGTTGCGGTACGGACGGTGTGGAGGCACAGTACATTAAAGTAAGTACATTATCTGTAACATGCTATCATCGTCATGGTTCGTGTCTGTAATTGGTTAAGTCATGCTTCCCCCGGTTACACTGCACCAATGGTAAGCTTGTCGCAGCTTGTCTTTAATCGCTTGTAGCCGATTTAGGTTAGCATTGAGGACGTATACCAGTTTGCCAATGGACCAAAAGGCGTACGGAAACAATATAAATAATGCCCAAAATCCATGGGGTCGTTGGCATTGGACAAGGGACCGATGGGCCACTATAAGTAGGCCTAGATCCATAAAAGGTCCTTCAGGCCAGTACATTACACATTACTACATATACCCAAGATTGTTAGCTTCGGGGCAAAGCTCCCCTAAAATAAACACCATTTCACTGCATTTCATTGTTTTAGGCGATGGGCTATAATTGTGACCCACGCAATAAAGTAACGAGAGAATTCTTAACTTCCCAGTTACCATTATCGTTCTATAGTTACTCGAGCTTTTAAATTATAAATTCCTGCTTGAAATTCTCCGTTTTATCATAATTTTGATTTCCTGCTCTTTTTCCGTTCAGGATGAAATTCTGCCGCACTTCTTTAAACATTTCTGGCACCACCGTATGGCACTGGACCGACGTAACTACCGCCAGCTCGTCGACACCACTGTCGAGATTGCCAACAAAGTCGGCGCGTCCGAAATGATTAACCGCGTCGTCGATGATCTCAAGGACGAAAATGAACAGTACCGGAAAATGGTGAGTTTTGGCGGGTATTCCATTACCTCCATAATGGAGATCCAAAATATCCCTTTACTAAGCTGAGGAATAGAATTGTAAATAAACGCTTACAAGAGGCTATATTTGCTTATTGGCTGAAAATAAGGGAAAGGAGAGATTTGCGTTCCCTACGTGTTTTGCATAATGTGCTTGTAAAGAAATTACTCCTCTATTTAACACAATATTTCAAATTTTTATCGACATTAATGCCAGGGTAAAAGACAAACTATCTATACCCATCCATAGTTCGCAGGCGCAAGGCGGTTCGTTTGCTGTGCAGGCGGCGAGACTTTTCAACTCACTGCCTGATCCCACCAGAGATGATAATAGTTTGGAGAGTTTCAGGGTGGCTTGTCATAGTTTTCTCATGCAACGGTATGAATGAGGAGCGGATGTTGAGTGAATGTTGCGTCCGTGCATACCTCATTATTTTTACCATTATGTATTTATTTATATATTTATTTTTATAATGATATTGTAATATTTTGTAACAATATTGTGGGTTAATTGTAAGAGTGGGCCGAAAGGCCCACATGGAAAATAAAGACAATTTTCTTTCTTTCTTATATATATATATTTTTAAGAAAACAAAAACAGAATTTGTTATTTATGATTCAATTGTCCAGAAATTCATTGACCCCTCTCAGTAGTGCTGTTGTATTTTTTCAGGTCATGGAAACCATCGAGAAAATAATGTCGAATCTCGGAGCGGCTGATATCGATTCTCGTCTTGAAGAACAGCTTATTGACGGGATTCTGTACGCGTTTCAAGAACAGACCACCGAGGACGTGGTCATGCTCAATGGCTTCGGGACCATTGTCAACCAGCTGGGCAAGCGGGTTAAGCCGTACCTGCCGCAGATCTGCGGTACCATTCTCTGGCGTCTCAACAACAAATCTGCTAAGGTATAGTCAAGTTTTTTTATTTTTATTTATTTAATAGCTTTTGGCTTCCGCCATCAGCTTGCAGCCCAATATAGCTATTTGAAGTGTACCTTCTTATGGTGAGCTTTTGAAAGCTGGATTGTTGACTATTACATGAGCCGCAAGAGCAGACACAATATTAGGAGCTTATAAGGTATAAAGTGAAAATTGAGTTAGCCTGCTAAAACAGAACGAAAATGTAGTAGGGGCGGCCCAAAGGATTTCTCCCGTGCTGGGCCCCCCTTAATACTAATAACTTAAACTTAAATGTAACTTAAATAGTTTCACTTATATCATATTTCACTCCTATCACTCTGTTGAATCCGCGGTTGTTATGTTATTGCTGTAATATTTGACAGTTGGTTTTGGGACAGATGAAATCTTAGTTTACTGTTGAATTGTTTTTTTGTGTCGTAGATGTTTTATGAACTCAGGAAGGCTGTTATAGATTGAAACTAATAGGTAAATGTGAGAATGTTAAAAAAGGGAAGTGTTATGATAGGGGATCTTCAGATTGCGACCAACACCAAGTCTTGTGCCATAGTCATGTTATATGAAATCTGATTGATGAGTCATTATCAAAAACATTGACAAATCTGAATTGCTTACTTTTAATTATTTTATCAACTCAAAATTGCCCGTTAATATTTTTTTTGGGTCCTATTATAACTGACGTGGTTTGTCTTCATTTTCAACAATAGCAGTTTTAAACGTGTTTGAAGATTAGGAGTTACCGAAATTTGTCATGAGTGCAACGAGACAACTGCAAATATTTTGCATCTTACGTAAACTTTCCTTAAGCATTTTTCCACCCAATTAGTTTTGCCATGTGTCCTATCCCCCTGCCCTTCTGCTAAATGTCTCAATATCTGTAAGTTGCTCGATTTTCTACTAAATCGAAGTCATGAATGTCACAATTGCTTGTAATGAGAAGGTCTTCAATTCTGAAAAATATTTTTAAACGTAAGGGAAAAGTTAAAGACACATAAAAAACGTATGAGACCTTACAAATTATAGCAATTTATTGAAACCCCGTCTAAGAAAAGTCATAAGAAAGTTTGGAAAAATATTTAAAACAGGCTCGTTGCACTCATGATTATCTAGTTGCACTCATGACTGGTGGAGGTTTGACTGACTAGAAGAAATAGAAACAAAGGTATCTTTTCGAAATTTCTATTTTTCGAAGAAATTTACGTCGCATTGAAACTTAAAAAAAATTCTTTTCTCCTTGTTCTGAATATTAAGAGATTTCAATAATATCTTCGAATTTGATGCAGGCCCTATGCCATATCATTATCGCCCAAGCGGAATATATTATTCTTGCACACCTTCATGAAAACAACCACCTTCTCTCCTTCATCGTCATCGACAGTTTCTCTTGCAACCGCAGAACGTTTTTCATGTAGGTGAGTTCCGGTTTGTAGCTTGTCGACAGTAACTGCTCGATCGTCTGCTACTTTTCTGACACCTTGATGGGATGGTGAAGGCTGGCAAATTCTTGGTTTTTTCTGTTCAAGTTTTGTCAAATCTTCTACCTTCTTCCTTCTACCATTCCTCATTTACTGCTTTGTCTTGTGTAGTAATTCTCGCTCTGGGCCCAATTTTCTATTCATTCGGCATTTTCTTGCTTTCTGCACTACTCATTGTCATATTTATAAAAGAAAATGAACTTTCAAAAATCTTATTACCATAATGAGTGCAACGCTCGATCATGAGTGTCACGAGTGGCTTTGTAGCACTCATGACTCGTTGCACTCATGAGAAAACCGAGAAAACTAAAAATATCTCCGGTATTAATAGCCTGATAGGGCTAGGTTAGTTGTGAAGTTAAGCTTAATGGCTTCATTGTTAAAAATAATTATGTTCCAACAAACAATTCTTAATTTTTATAGGTTAACCTTATGTTGCTCTCATGAGATCAAATAAAAATACGCAAACGCATTTTTTTAGTAACTGCTATAAAATTTTTAAAACACTTGCAGAAGCGTCTATAGGTAGACAATAACAATGCGAACATATATGGCGACGACTTTGCTCTAGTGATACGTTTTCACGCGCCTTTCTAAGTTATTTCTTAACGTTGCACTCATGACGTAGCAATCAGGTCTAATGTCACAGACAGTCCAATAACTTCGTGTTAACAGCTCAAGACTGGATGCAGGACTCTTAAGACATCACAAAATGTAAGATGGATAGTTGTTGCAATATATTACACTACCGCCAAAGTGATCAGTCTTTTAGTTTAGGCGAGAAAAAATCATGAAGTATATTATTTTTAGTGTGGACACACATTTTGAGCCCACTTTCCAACTTTAAAAATGCCCCAAATACTTAAAAAATGGTTATTTTACACAAATGTATATTAATTTTTTTAGTTTAAGAGTATGGTAACAAAGTCTGACCAATCTCATTCCCGCAACCAACTACAAAGCGCCACTAGATAGTCTAATATACACTGGACAGGAAATTGTCAATGTTTTTGATAATGACTCTGATTGCTTGTGTCTAGTAATTTTTGTACCTGTATAAACAAAGCTGTCTGCCGTAAGGAAAGCTTTGTGATGATAGAAATGTTCGAATTCGAGATTTCAGTGAATTTTCACGTTTTGAGGTCCCAGCGAGTCTACTATTGTATATCGCTTGGTATTAACTTACTCATGGGGTTAAAAATGTAAAAAGAAGAGGTTTGAATAGCACTTTCCATTATAAAATGTATCTTGTTTACATTTTTAATCCCAGGTTAAGATAATAATCGGCAGGCCCAGAGGAAGCCAAAAAATGGGGTTTGACTCGTACCTATTCTTTTACTTTGCCATCTGATTTCTCACTGTTACATCGATTTTCCTTTGAAATTAATGTTGTGTTTTTGCATTCAGGTACGACAGCAAGCGGCTGATCTCATCTCCCGCATTGCCATTGTAATGAAGACGTGTCAGGAAGAGAAGCTGATGGGACATTTGGGTGTTGTGCTGTATGAATACCTGGGTGAGGAGTACCCTGAAGTACTTGGATCAATCCTCGGGGCTCTCAAAGCTATTGTCAATGTTATTGGCATGACCAAGATGACGCCTCCTATTAAGGTACGTTTAAATAAAGTCGTCAGGTAGATGTACTAAGTTAAGGGACACACAGGTGTTGTTGGAGGCCCTCTGCCTGTCCTAGAAGAAAAAACCGTAGAGTTGAAAACGCCGTATGCTGGATCCGAACCAATCAGAGGTGAGGTGCTGCGCTCGGACTGGCTCGGGTCTAAAATAACCTCGATAAATAGCATGGACTCCAAGCTGATTTTTTCGCTAGATTTCGTTGCCCATCTGACTGCCTTCTTTCGACGTGTCCCCGCCATCTCAGTCACCGTTCTCGAGCGGTTTTTTTTGTTGTTTTTTTTTAATAAAGCGCCCCTGTCGAATATATGCACCGGTCGGTGCTTAGAGCTTTATCGGCCATGCTATCACAGGTGATCCCTGTTCACCTGAGTGAGGAGTATACCTATGTTCTTGTTCTAGATGTAAATAACAATAATATATAGTATATAATTTTGAAATTTACCATTTGATCGGAATCAGCAGCTAATTTATTTTATTTTTAAATTTCTTTCTTTAGGATCTGCTGCCCAGGCTAACACCCATCCTGAAAAACAGACACGAGAAGGTCCAGGAAAACTGTATCGACCTAGTGGGCCGCATTGCTGACAGAGGGCCCGAGTACGTGTCAGCTAGGGAGTGGATGAGGATATGTTTTGAATTGCTGGAACTGCTAAAGGCGCACAAGAAGGCCATTAGGAGAGCTACTGTTAATACCTTTGGGTACATCGCGAAAGCTATTGGGTAAGCTTATCCTGCTATTGAAAAGCCGTAGATTTAATTGTAATTTTCCCTTTTCACCCCTATAAATCAGGAAAAATAAAAAAGTTACATCGCATATACCTTTACGAAAATCAACTACAGATTAGTTGAGAAAATAACCATTTCATTTATGGCCTAAACAACTTAATTTCAGTATGCCAGCCGAGCTTCATTATCGATCTCCTTTTGCTTATTATTATATTTGACAGCTTTAGTTGATAACTGTAATTCTTTCTAACTTCGTTGGTTTGTTGTCATTTTACCAATCATGAAGGGCCGGCCGCCATACCATGTTGAATCCAAGGGACCAGAGCAGGTTCAAAGATGCAGATAACTTGGTCGTGTGCACAGTGCCGGTAGGGAAACATGGTAGGACTTGTCCTGGTCACCTCCGAACTAATCGTGTGACTTCACTGTGTTTCCCATGAGGTTCGGAATCCACTATAATCAGGAGGTCCACTGACCACACCGTGGCCTGGGACTGTGTTCAACCATTCTACTACTACTACCAATCATGAAAATAATTTGGGGGGGGGGCGTCTGCATCCTCCTAGTCCCCCTGTTTTACACTGTGGCCTGCTGTCATAAACGAGTGCCTCACGTCCTAAGTGATCACCATGGATCCTTAATTGATAATTTTGTCTTGCTTAGGGTGGGTCCCACCATCGCTTAAAAATTCTTGGTAAAGAATACCGCACGGAACCGCATGGATTAGTAAATGGAGGTGCCGCCCAGTAGTTAGTAACGATACTTTTCATACTTACGATCTAACAATCAAAAAGTGCAGAAGTGACGACAGACCCGTTTTCGTGTCATGTAGCCATTGACATCAACGCTGAAACTGGCTCGCCGCTTCCAGTTTGCCAGCTCGCTTCGAGCGTAGCTGAATTTTCAAAATTGCGTCGTAATTGATAAATTGTCTTGTATAAATTGTAACTTGTCTTGTTTAGACCTCACGACGTCTTAGCAACGCTGCTTAACAACCTGAAAGTGCAGGAGCGGCAGAACCGTGTATGTACCACCGTAGCCATTGCCATCGTGGCAGAAACCTGCTCGCCGTTCACAGTGTTGCCAGCTCTCATGAATGAGTACCGCGTGCCCGAGTTAAATGTTCAAAATGGCGTCCTCAAGTCGTTGTCGTTTCTCTTCGAGTACATTGGCGAGATGGGCAAGGATTATATCTATGCGGTCTGCCCGCTGTTGGAGGATGCTCTGATGGACAGGTATGATTTCTTTTGATTTTCAATTTGTCTTGTTTTACGGTTACCTTTAAAGCAGCAGCTATAATCTAATAGCTACTTATTTTAGTAGTTAGCATACTTTGTCAAATTGGTGGTGGGCCGGCAGTTCTGCTGATAAAGCTTTAATAGTAGGACGAAACCTGCCTGACCCGGTGTTTTTATCAATGTTTCCAAAAAGATGGTTGACCGCAATGTGGTCGGATCAAGTCAGGTCTGCTTCCCATTTTTAACATTTGACCTTCAGCAGTGAAATTTACTGCACCTGACGGCGCCAACGCCGAGAAGAGCCCTATTCTCATAAGCAGTTCCTTTCCAATCATCTGGGTTAAGAGGCAATTGTAGGGGGACAAGTCTTATTTGTGTAAAAATCAAATATCTCATGAAATAGCAGACGGAGAGTAATAAAATGAAAAAACGACTTTGTTGCAAATAAAACAAAAGGCGAACAATAAGACTATAAAGTCTTGTTTTCATGCTAACCTTAATAACTAAAACATTGTATTATAGATGAGTTGAAATTAAATGAATTAAATGGAGAGAAAAAAAAAGGATAAAATGTATACGGGGGGGGGGGGGGGGGATCCATTGTCATCACCATCACAGGACCGGAGAGAGTCTCCAGCGTTATCTAAGATATAGAGTAGTCAAAAATATCAGGATATCAGGGCAAACATAAGACATTTTTCTGAACATTAGACACATGATTTGTACCTCTTTCTAACACAGATTAGTAACAAATTATTGAATTTGATTTGTAAAAAAAAATACTATTGCTGTGGTTGACCCGAGGAAGGAGTCCAAGAACTGTGGCCAGTTGGTGTTACTAAACGCCACATGTAATTTATTGAAATGTAGAGGAGCATTTTTTTCTGCTACTTTTCCGGACCTAGAATAGACAAATATCTGTATTGATTCATTTTTAACACAATAGACGTTCAAACCACTTAAAACTACGTGTAACATATGTACCGACAACGTACAAAACACGACTAGATCCTACGATTGATAGATATTTCCTGTTAAAATCGACTTTGTAAAAAAAATACTTATTGGGGCTGCTCTGATTTGCTCTTAAGATACAATCTGTAGTTTTCAAGTGTAAAAAATCAAATTTTACAGGAAATATTGATGGTAGAGCTAGAAAAATGTCAAATCCCTTAGAAACATTGATCTCCTCTACATTGTGATGTACAATGAGTTGGCCACTGTTATTGTAAAGAATAGTGGACAATGCCGATGTCTGGTTCAGCACATCTACTCACAGACTGTTTGTTGTCATTTCAGGGATTTAGTTCACCGACAAACCGCATGCGCTGCTATCAAGCATATGGCCCTCGGTGTCTTCGGGTTTGGGTGTGAGGACGCCCTTGTACATCTACTTAACCATGTGTGGCCCAACATCTTCGAGACAAGTCCGCATCTCGTTCAAGCGTTTATGGACTCGATAGAGGGACTACGAGTGGCTCTGGGGTCTATCAAGATTTTACAGTATGCTCTGCAAGTAAGTCTCTCATTTGCCAATTTCTGATACATCGAGATTTTATTTAGTTCGTAGCCGTAGCGTTACCACTCAGCAACCGTCCTACTCACTTGCCACACCTATCAGACCAAGTGTCGGCACATTCTGACAGGTTTTTTTGGCAGTCTCTATCGTGTACATGGTCATTGAGGCCATCGAACGAAGCAGCAGCAGCAAGATGCAGTGTTCAAATTGTTCAAGTCCTTTGGGATAGAGCAAAACATAACGACGTGTGGCCCAACTCCTATCCTTCACAGTGCCACTCCCAATGACATTAAAAAAACATTCCTATGTGTTCTATAATATTCTCTCAGTTTAAACGTTTTACTGTTTCGTTTCAGGGTCTGTTTCATCCGGCTCGAAAAGTTCGGGACGTCTACTGGAAGATATACAATTCTATTTACATTGGTGGGCAGGATGCGCTTATTGCCGGTTACCCTAGGATACACAACGATCCCAACAACCAGTTTGTTCGCTACGACCTAGATTATGTCCTGTAAACACCGTGCTGTTAACATGAGTTATAGCTTATTTTAATTTGGTGGAAATGATAATAATTCAATTATTTAAGAGAAAACAGATCTTTGGCAGTACCTAATTTCCTTGGTCAAAGTTAAATACAACCACTATGATGTAAAGCGAGCGGTGGTCCAGAATTCCGTCTTTAGGTCCACTTGTCCATTTTTCTTCAATTTTGATAATTATGACATTAATGTCATTGACGGAAAATCATCAATGTTGCATTATTTATTTTTTACATCCCATTCCACTTGTCTTCAAAAATTGACCATTTTTGTTTTCAATTTTTTCCAATTTAGCTTACGGTTGACATTGGCCGCCCCTGGACCACCCCCCAATAGGTCGCTTTATATTTTTTATTTAAGTCAACATTTATATTAAATATATATTTAGTCCGTTCAATTAGCAGGGGAGTATTTCATGCACCATAAGGTGTTTTTCATTTTAATTTTGTTAATATTCATCGAGCACATACGAGATTGTACATAGATATTATAGGTAGTGCGATAAACGTTTTATAAGTATTGAACATGTGCGACGATAAGATTCACGAAGTGTGTTAACTATGTTTAAACCGTGGGAATAAATAAATAATGACTTTTTGTTCTATTACTAAGCCAACTTTGCAGAGCTATGGCTATAAAGCATTCTCGTACACTCGACTAGGAAGGCCCGTGACTATCTCCTTTACGTGACCCCTGAAGCATGGCCGGAAAATGTAGCAAGTATGAGAAGAGTCCGTACGAATACTCTACACCAGGGGTTCCCAAACTGTGGTCCATGGACTACCGGTGGTCCACAGACCAAAGTAAGAAAAAAGAAAATAAAACAGCTGAGATATTGGAAATTTGGATTCTTGGCACTGAACTATTAAATCCAACCGATACCAGTCCTAAGCAATTAATGAAATATTAGCATTTTCCTGTCACAGCCATGGTGGTTCACGGACAAAAAAGGTTGGGAACCCCTGCTCTACACGTATAACTTTAAGCTGGCTTTGTTAGCATTGTTTAATCCATAGTTTCTCGACAAAATAAGAAAACACCTGGCCGTATATAAGTGCCAACTTATACTGTATATCTACTAGATTTATTGGTAAGTTTACTGCTTAAGCCCTGTTTAATATGCAGCCGGGTGTTTTCTATTAAAAGGAAGCTTCTGTCTCTTGAACCATTGGCGGGCTTTGGTCTGCACAACACTCCTCCAGGCATTCCTACATTCTCGGACTCCCAACTCGTGGAGGTTGGTTTCTAATGCGTCCTTATATATAATACCCCTATTGTGTCACGTGGCCTATTATTGTGTGTTTTGGCAAATTCATTAAAAGTGGCGTTTTTAGTTATTTATGGACTTCTAAATATATTTTCCCTGTCCTCAATATAGACTCGTGTCTGTATGGTTAAGTCATGCTTTCGCCTGTTTCATTCCTTGTTCATTATCCCTTGCAGCCGGTGTAGGTTGATATCGAGAACGTATACCAGTTTGCCAACGGCCAAAAATTGATACGGAAACAATACAAGTAATGTCCGAAATCCATGGGGTCGTTGGCATTGGACAATGGACCACTAATCCGCTATAAGTAGGCCTGGGTCCAAATGCCGCGGAGCATCAACTAATTTAACAGCTCTACGATCGATATGTCCTATGAAAATCGACTACATAAGGAAATGCGTAGTGGAGGTACAGTCTCTTGATTTGCTCTTAATTAAATAAGAAGTGATTTAAAGATTTATTCCATTCAAGTTTTAGAAGACTACTTCATGCACCATAATAATATTATGGGGTATTTTTAATTTTTGTTTCATAAACATTATTGGGGACTAAAATTGTACGCGAAATAGAATTCAATGAAAAACTACGGTTCCAAAAATTAAAACACCCTATATTACCCAATGCATGAAGCAGTCTTGTACGACTTTTGAATGGGTTAACCCTTTAATAGCTTGCTTAGTAAATTAAATAAAAAGTATTGAAGTTTTATGGGTGCCAATTTTCTACGTAGCATCCTCATTATTTTATTCTCCTAAGTTTGAGAAAGTAATTCACAGACAAAAAAAACAACGCTCCATATCACTGCTAAAAATGCAAGTTTTTAATGATCAATTATTAAAAGTGTAATCCGAGTAATCAAATAAATTTTTACTCCTAGACTAGATAAAGTGGTTACCTTATGGACGGAATAAACAGCATTTTGCCGGGATCATTGGTAGATATTAAGTTTTAAAGAAATGAATTAAAGAGATGAATATAAATAATTAAATTATAAAAGCTTGAAACGGCAATAAATTTTCTCCAATTATCCGAAAACCGAGGTCACTGCACTGCTCACTTTGACCGTGATTTTCATTAAACTTTCTTTTGTGTACAGTAGTGTAAAACCACATTAATTGATAAAAAAAATACAGTAGAAATAATCAGTTTTCGTGCAAATTACAGCCTTATTGTTTTTAAAAAAAAATCCAACCATCCTATTCGAATAGGATCCGAACGGGATTCGGATAATTAGTTGGACTTCTTTTGATGTTCAACCCACCATATTTAATATACTATTTGAAACTTACCATTCACATTTTGACTTAAAACCCAAACGATTAACCCATAGAAATATATTAACTGGAATTGTAGGAGCTTTAATATCCCTTACGGGGCACCCGTTAACCATGAGCCAACTATTAGAGATAAGTACCAACGTAAAAAATATCGAAGTTTTAAGCATTGCAGCATAGCAGAACGAATACCTGAACTCGATCACAACTGAGTACTTCGCTTGAGCAGCGAAATTGCGTACTTATCTTGTGCAGGCCCACTCTTAGACCATATACAATAATACTCTAGACACGGCATGTAGCGTAGTGGTACGGACTCTGACTTTCATCCGAAAGGTTGTTGGTTTGAGTCCCACACTGGCTACATTTTCTGGTCATGCTTCGGAGGGCATGTAAAGCAGGCGGTCCCGGGCCTTCCAAGTTGAGTGTAAGAGAAGGCTTTATGGCCCTAACTCCGCTAGGTTGGCTTAGTAATAGAAACAATAAAAAGTTCTTATTAATTTATTTATTATTTATTCTAGATGCACTGCATGAAAAAGTTGGGGGACCAACATAATGCTTACTTTTTGCCATAAGATTACGTCATGTTGGCATGGCAACATAAACAACACAAGCTTATAGTGTAGAATCTATTTGGACGGCAAGTTTTTATTGTTTTCTCACTATTCTACGTTTATAATTAATTATGGTTACTTCTTGTGCCACTTATAACTGTACTCAGTGATTCCAAGAAGGAATTACATTCCACAGGTAGGCAATGCGTTACAAAAATTATTATGTGCAGCTCTTACAATTACAAACCATTGTGATTAAAAGCGTCCAAGTGGTTTAGGCCTACACAAGAAATTGCAATTAATTCAACTAGGTAGAAGTGAACGATAATAAAAATAACCATTCAACAAACCCGGATTTATAACTTGCCACACAAATGAGACAGAGACATTGTTGCTAGGTAACCCGAGTGTTTTGCCATAGCGTGACGTCATTTTAGGTTGGTCCCTCGGAAATTTTAATATGGTGTGTCAAGAGTGTTATATGGTCTAAGGCCACCTAGTCGCCATATTGATAACTGTCTAAAGCCACGCGATGAATTAACCATATTTACTTACAGTAAGTGCCATTAAAAACATGAAACATATAATAGACACAATAATTTAGAAAAAACAAACAAAGAAAGCCGTCAGTACAATTGAATGGGACAATATTAAATTAAATTCATTACTTCAAGTTTTTTTTTCTCGATTTATGACTCTTTTTTTAGATTATCCTCCAGGTTTAGACTTTCCAGCAGCTTGAACGAGTCGACCATACTGTACTCTGTCCGTTTAGCGGCCAGGGACATCTCTGAGAATTCTTTCAGATGCGAGAATGGTATGAAGGTCGCTGTTGGCAGACCAGCGGGGTCAAAAAATGTGAGCAGGTCGTTAATGCATACTTCGCCGTCTTCGTTGCGGTCCAGTCTGTAAACAAACAAAACGAACCGGTACGAGTGATGTGAGTATACGTAGGATAATTTAGGTTAGGGCTTTAGGTGTTTCCCCACGCGCCATTAGGCTTGGGGACGCCCTGATATTGTAAAAAATGTACATATTTGGAAAAAATAAAGAATAATTATTATTATTATTTATTTACTATTAGTATATTCCTTCCTATTTATCAATTGGAATAGAATAATTCCATAGTAAGTAATTATCCTATGGTTAAATTTCCGTTGCCTCGACTTTCACTATCCCAAAGCACTGAACTCGCCGTTGGGACGATCGCATAGTAGTCTAGAACGGGCAGAAAAATTTATTACAACACAGTAATAATGGCAGGGTACGCAATGTATTGGGATACGAATTATCCATAATTTTTTGTTCAAAACCTAAACTTTACTTCGGAAAGTTACCTGTTTGGTTCGGTTACTCTAGTTAACACCTAAAACATACCTGAAGTCAGTAAGCATTGATTGAAAGGTTTCGCAGAATAATAATTTTTTAGTATTTTTCATGATAATTGAGTTTTTTTTTCGCCCCCAGAACCAGCTATCAAGGGACCTATTGCGTTTTGTTTGTATTAATAGCGACCACAATATACAAATGTGAATTTACAGAAAATAGTTGTGGCCGTGAAAAAAAAAATATATATATATTTTTTAGGGGTACTGAGGTAGCCCAAAATAAGACCAACTGGCAGACATTTCGTAATAAACACTTTTTTGGGTTCCTGAGACCTCAAACGTGTAAATCCGCTGATATCTCGAAATTTTTACAGTCACAAAGCTTTCTTTATACTAACGTAAACATAGGAAAGCAATAACAAATAACAATGGACTTTTTTCGTATGGGAAGTATGGGAACCAATTAAAAAATTGGAATTTGACTTTATTTTTCTATAGTTACATTTACGAGCATAACTGGCATTTAGGATTTCTGCAGGAAAGAGTTGGATTGTCACAAAATTGTTCGAGATTTTTGTTTGAACGAGTCGGGCAGAGGGCACAGCAAGGCACTCATTGACAATTCAAACAGTTTTGAGACAACTTACACTGAAGACGGGTTTTATAAATAAAATAACGTCTTCAAAAGTATATAATTCGACGTGCAACTGTTAAATTCTTGTGGCAACCCCCAACCGCCGAGTTAGTCATCTATGGAACTTAGAGACATGAACAAACATCAAGAGGGAAATCTTTCCAATTTTTGAAAAACATGGGATGAGAGCTAATTAGTTAAGGTCCACCCCTTATAGTGACAAAAAAATTCTCTTTGAACACCTAAAATATCTAACTGTGATAACATACAATAGACTTTGCCTTGTGAACTATCGTTAGTCCATGAAAACATGTAATAAGTCCTATTTTTGGAATGGTCGTCTGCTTCCTACTTTCAGATTAGCTTATTTTATATTATTTCAGTACAGTGTACAAATTTACAATACAATTTACAATGTACAATTTTGCCAATACAGCCACTGTGGAAGGAGAATTTAATTAATTAGCTCTCTCACGCCATGCTGTTTTCCAAAAATTTGTAAAAGATTCCCCTTAAATTGGTATATTTCAAAAACATTGTGAAAGTGGAGAAATATTCCATCACTTGTTGCGCTTAGGTGTTAGTTTGCTTATTTGGATTGGAAAAATTCAACTAATATAACTTACTTGTTGAGTATGAGCTTAATAACGACAGAGTCCAGTGGGACCTTCGCACCGCGGCAGATGCTGTAGACTTCGTTTTCCGACAGGTAACCGTTTCCTCTCATGTCCCTGTAGCGGAGATTCTCGGCCAGTCTTTCCTGTCCAGTGAACAGCAGTCTTCGGCACTCATTTCGGCAGATTTCTCTGTTGAATGTAACAAAAATCAAAAATATTGAAAACTTAATGGACTAAACCACATAACTGTATTTTTAAGCCAACCTCGAAATCAAGGTCGGCAAAAGCTTGTACAAGCTTTTAGTTTGATGACAGCTTTACGAGAAAAATTAATTAGCCAGCATTTGCCATGGTAGATCTATAAAAATGTCGCATCCCATAGAAGAAAAACTTCTCAAAATGTTGATACATGATCACTGTCACCGATTGGCTATTTTTCAAGCCCCCTTTCTCCAGACGCC
Source organism: Psococerastis gibbosa (assembly GCA_963971405.1). Taxonomy (NCBI): domain Eukaryota; kingdom Metazoa; phylum Arthropoda; class Insecta; order Psocodea; family Psocidae; genus Psococerastis; species Psococerastis gibbosa. The sequence continues at coordinate 43,537,408 of OZ020489.1, read as the reverse complement.
CTCACCAGCCGTTTATTGCACAAATCAAGTTCAATAATTGTGGCCATTCGGTGTTTTAGATTGGAACATATATAACAAAATGTAGAGGAGCAGTCCTGATAAGGGATGTTATATTTTTGACAGCTCTCGTTGGAATATTTCCCAAAGTTTTTAATTTTGTACACTTGTAAGCGTACCTACATACCTCAGTGTACACTTAGGGACGCCGTCCTCAGGAGGCGCCACAGCAAAGTGCCGGGCTACCGTGAGCATTTCCTGCGGCGTGAAGTCATCACCCAACAGCTCTCGCAGCGCTGTCCACAGCTGGTGGTGGCTGATCAAACTAACGCCGTCAGGCAGCAGGTATTTACAGGTGAATGCCTTGTAGATGGGCCGCAGTTTCTCGCGAATCTTTGGCAGAATCAGATCGATATTGCTCTTAGGAAACTGTAATAAAACGTAACTATTGATAGAAAAAAATTAGACTTCGTGGTATATCATTTTGATGAACAAACAGAGAATTAGTGTTTTAATAAAACTTGTTAAAATAACTAGTTACTAGTATAAAAGCGCTCAGGGCTTTACACTAATACTAGTGGGATTATTTTAAAGTTAATTTATTAACGGTTATTTTTGTTTTACTAACTATAGTTATTAAAACCAATGTTATTAAAACACTCATTTTGTTTGTTGCTCAGTAACCATTGAGAGGGGCTAAAGCTCGCAGGCCTAATATAAAGCGTTTGCTTTATACCTACTAAAAGTACTGTAACCTGTCCACTAAGTTCGTCTAGTAACCACTACTAGAGTTCTATATGAGAGACATTCAAGATGACACAATATATTTTTAATAAACCTGGGGCCACGTGCTACAACGACTGGTTATAGGAGACGTGGCTGGTGGCGCCAGAAATAAAAAACTCATTGGCTGGAAGTGAATGTCTCATCTCTCCAATATTTACGTCAAATCTCTACTAGTATGTATACAGCTGTAGCTTAGTAGCGTATTGGATTGCACGGTACCCACCTCTTGGTTGTTTTTCTCCATATAAGACAACGTGTATTCATCCGCTTCAATTAGTTGATACATCTCATTTTCAATCGTTATTAAATTTCCCACCCAAAAGTCTTCTTTGTTTAACGTGGCCGGTTTCCTAGCAACGAACAGGTCCGATACACGGGTCTTCCACGCCTCTCTCCGGTGAAATAGCTTTCCAGAGTTGAAACCTATCAAAAAGAAAACATAATTGTTCTTATTATCAACTGTTTTTTTAATGGTTGCATTGGACCTAACGTCAAGGATGTCATGGATTGTTGCCACCTCATATTCATTTACTATCCGACAACGATAGGATGCCATTTGGAACCATAGAAATATATTAACTGGAGCGGCGGGAGCCATAATATGCCTTACGAGACACCCGTTAACCATAAGCCAACTATCAGAGATAAGTACCACGCAAAAAATATCGAAGTCTTAAACATTGCAGCATAGCAGAACGGATACCGGGACCCGGTCAAAAACTCTGTTCTTAGCTTGTGCAGGCTACACTAGCAGCCATATTGATAACGGTCTCCAGCCACGGGATGTTTGGAACACTTATAATAATTGAAAAACTTGGTGTTGTGCTAGTTTTCGAGTAAGCAAAGTGATCCAAATGACATCCTATCGCGCTAGGGTATACTCTAACAATAGATTAATTGGAGCGAGTTGACTCGTACCGGTTAGTCTTATCTAACACAGCCTACCTGAGTTTCTTGCAGCCACCTGGTAGATGGAGACAGTGTCGTCAGCAATGTAAAAGCAGACAATAAAATGTTTGCCCTTCTGCTCAGTAACTTCAGGTACAAGAGTTGCACAGTAGCGAAGGATCCGTGACTCCAGTCCGTTGCTGCAACAAATTAATATATATTTTTTTTTTCATTGTGGGCTCACATACAGCCATGGTGGGTAACAAATTAATTTAGCTTGCTTATGACCGAGAAAGTTAGGCAACGGATTTTAGGGGCTGAATTTTATAACTTAGACCATCCGGGGGTCTCTCACACATCTATCTCTCTGTCTCTTTGCTGGACAGTCCATTTAAGATGGTACGTAAGCTTTCCATAACAGAAAAAAACAAACAGTTTTTGTCTCCAAAAGTAAGCACTTCATATGGTATCGGATCGATGGCAGACACAAGATGGTCTGGGGAAAATTTAAACGAAATGGGGACACCCACACCTACAACACGAGGCAAATAGAAGACTTTGTAAGGCCAGCACTTGTCTTTATTGAAAAAAAATTAAATATGGATACAACGAGATTAGGACCTAACTGTACACATCAGCGATAGCTAAATGGAAATATTTTAATATAAATTATCTACATTCATACCGAATATCAGTCACACTAATTTTGGATTAGAAAAAGACAGGAGAAAATGCAAAAATTAATAAAACCTTTACCTTGTGTAAGCCAGTTTCTTAGCGACCGCATACATCCTCTAATTTCCGTTCCTCTTCAACTTAACTTAATTTAATGTCAGTGTTACGTCAAGACGATCCTTACGATACAAGGCAACGACTCTTTACAACGTACTCACCCAGGACTTACACATGAACAAATACATGACTGTATCCCCCCTTAGACAACACTGACAGTAACACAATAACAGCAACATACAGGACAATTATAAGACTATGGACCAGCAGCCTGATCGAGGCGATTATAATACCGGTATTTATTTAATCCCCTGGTAAACAAGATAATTTTATAATGGAACGTGCTATTCAAAATTTGTTTGTTTACAGTTATAATCCAAGGGTATTTATTAAACCCCGGTATTAAAATCGCCTCGATCAGGCTGCAGGGACGAACTCCACAAACTACATTAATGGGATGAATTAGGTATATTTAGGTATTGAGTGCTACCCTCGCACGCCGCTGGCATGAGGGGGCACTTCGATAGTCTTTGTATTTGGATAAAAATGGTTTTAGGAAAAATACACGGTTATTTATTTATACTTATTATTTATACACCGCATATACTGTATATAATCATGTCACATAATTTCCAGCTGTATCTTCAAAGGTTCCAAACCCGTTCCACAGCGGGCAGATTCCTTTTAGCAGCCAGTTCCACACCCTTATACTTCTCCAGTTCTACAGGCATAGCGAGTAGCCTCTCTCTAAAGGTGTTCCGCGGGCCTATTTACTATATAATGTCCATAAAAAGGCCTATATTACTAAAACCCGTACCTCGTATTAGCCAGTTTCTTAGCAACCGCAGGCATATCATCCCGTTTTGGAGTAATCTTCACACAGTTTCTGGCTGAATCTTCAAACGTTCCGAACCCATTCCACGGCGGCAGATCTCTTTTAGCTGTTGGCTCCAAACACTTCTTCTTCTGTAACTCGCCAGGAAGGGGAATGGGCTCTCCAAACGTGTCCAGCCCGTATTTGGCGCGGTAATACTCTTTGGTAAACAGATCGCAGCTGGTTAGAACTATGGCTCTGCCGTACACGTTGATTACCGTGCCAATAGAAAAGTCGTTGTCCCTGTTGGCAATAAGTCAATTAATCAAAATACTTCTATTTCTATGTTTTGCCTTCTACAGCTCAACGGCTACAATGGCGTGTTATATTTAATTCAACCGGGTTACTCGGACAAGGAACAGTGGTTAAAAATGAAAACAACAATTTTAGAGTAGCACTTTGCATTCTAAAATCTTGCTTACATTTTTAATCTGAGGTTAAGTTATTCTTTAAACGGCATGGCAGGCCCACTGGTACGCAGCTGTTCAGAAAAAGCGGGTGTGCACGCTCCAAATTTTCCTCTATCTATCGTACATTTAATACCAAAAGTATTAAAATTATGTGCTCCTCTATTTCGCAACCAAACGAGTGCTACTATGTATCGATACTTGACGAATGCTACAAACGCAACAATTAAATTTGTGTACATTAGTTTAGGTTAGGCCCGACTATGTCGCGGGCGACACGCTGAGAAGCCCCTTATTGCAGCAAATGGGCTGATGAATGGTTCGTGCAACAATAACAAAAAAGCAGTCTAGTATAATCCTAAATACTTACTTGTAATACTCAATAGTGCTGGCACCAATATTCAGAGGGTCCGCGACCACTCTTTTCTCAAGGATGTTTAGAATAGTGACCGGCTGGGTAGCTCCGGGCGGTGGAAGAGCACAAGTGGCGGGGAACTTGGGCAGGCGGCTCCGCGCAAGCACAAAACCCCCTCCCTCCTCCCTTAAATCTACGGTGTCATCTGCTAGGTAGTACTGTACAACTATCTTGTGAATGTCACCACCCTCTGAAGTCCTGCAAGTCAATTATACAAATATGGCAAAAGGCATAAATTAGCTAAGAAAGAGTGTTAAATAAATAAATAAGGACTATTTGTTCTATTACTAAGCCAACCTAGCGGACTTAGGGCTATAAAGCCCTCTCTTACACTCAACTAGGAAGGGCCGGGGCCGCCTGCTTTACATGCCCTCCGAAGTATGGCCAGAAAATATAGGAAGTGGATTATTAGAAATATAGGACTCGGACCAACAACCTTTCGGGTGAAAGTCAGAGTCCTTACCACTACTCTACATGTCTTGACATGTGTTCCCACAGGAGGGTGGCCTATCTCTTGGCTGTACCTGGTTTCAGTTAATTGCGCATAAACATTAATTCATTTTAGAGCCATCGTCACATATTGAGGGAGTTCGCATGGCATAAAACAAATGCTCATTTACACGGTAATATGTGGGCATCACTAAGAACAGAGACGGCCACATTTACTGAGTTAGGAGACGATCGGAGGGGAAAAGTGTAAAAATCAAATATCAATCGTAAAGTTGTCAAAAATATCACAACAGGAAAATAATTTCTAAGCATTTTGAAAAATTATATATACCTCTTTCTAACACAGATTGGCCACAATTATTAAATTTGATCTGTATAAAAAAAGCTTGGTGTGGTAGTCACGAGGAAGGAGTTCAAGAATTCAGGCCAATTAGTGTTAGTGACGGCCAAATCGAAATGTTGTTTCTAACACCTGCTTTCAACATTTCTGCTTTAAGCAACCCTGTCAGCCTGGTGGGGGGAGTGAGTCTGTTTGCTAATTTGAGGAACCCTAAGGGCAGACTCTTTCACCTCGGAGAGTTGACTAACAGGGTGGAACTCCCTATTATAGTGGATTCCGAACCACTTGGGGAACATGGTAAAGTCACACCATTAAATCGGAGGTGACCAGGCCTCGACACGCACGTAGACTGACTGGTATAGTCTCAGCGCATTATCAAGTCCCCCCATGTTCCCCTGCCACCGCTGTGCACACTACCAAGTTTGCCGCAGTTTTGAAACATGCTCTGCTCTAATGGATTCAACATGGTAATGGCGCCACATCGAAATGTAGAGGAGCATCTCTGCTAATTTAACGGATATTTTCGACGGCTCTACGATCGATATTTTCTGTGAATATCGACTACATACAAAAAACAAATAGAGGGGGTACCCGATTTGCTCAAAAGTAGCGTCCACATATATTATGCATGTACTGTATGTATATAGTAGAACTGTACTCACCTGTCGTCCCAGTAGCCATTAAACCTGAGAACGTGCCGATCAAAGTTTAAAAACTGCCGATATCTGTCATCTCGAGGTGCACATTTTTTCTTCCCACTTAGCGCAGCTTTACGCTAAAAGCAAACCGCCAACCATGCTGTATTATACGAAGTAGTAAAAAATAACTACCTGGATTGTTAGGTTGGTTTACAAACCGAACATTTCTACGGAACCGCGCATGGTTCTATGACAGCAAAGACCCGAGGAGGCTTGTCCTCCCCTCCGTACATACGCCTTGCGGAGATCTTTCAAATGCCGCATTTTTGAAGCGTCTTTTCAGCACCGTCTGTTGCGACGGGACTTATGACGGTCTTGTCTATTTTACGACTAACTATTCTGGATAGTGACCTTGACGCAAGTGTAAAACCCACTGCCCTAATAATAAGAACGACAACTACAAAAAAGTTGTCTGCAGAGCAGCTGAGCTTCTTAGCAATGCCCTATGGTATCAGAGGTCCAAATGCCTAATCTGTAGTCTGTACCTCGTCGTGGTGAAGATGAAAGCGCGTAAGGGCGACTGGACTGATGGGGGATAATTGAAACACAGTCGGTTCTGTTTAGGTGTTGGGAAACAGGCTCTGAAGGCAGAGGAACTCAATGAAGAGTCAACGGCATAAGGATGCACAAGGCAATGTGAAACCACTGCATTACAATTCCCTAACATAATCATCAAGACATCACTGTTTCAGGTCCAACTTGCCATGATGATCACCAATCTTCACTAGAAGAGACACATAAAGAAGAAGCAGCTTACGCGCTTTAGTTCGTCGACAAAAGGATCGTGCGGTGGGGGCAGAGGATCCGGGACGGCAATGCCCGCCCTGTTGAGCCACTGCCTTGTAAATTTGTCACAGTTGATAATGTGGAACGTTCTGCCGAACAACACGACGTCCTTTCTGATATTAAAGTCTATTATCTCGTGGTACGCCTTCTCATTGGGCCGTGGGAGTGGAATTCTCTGCCGACGAATGATGGTCCCTGAAAAAACAAAACACAAAATACAGTATTATTCCAATGTTTTGTTCATGAATCACGCGATTTACTGAGATAAACGAACCAGAAACAAAAACTTAGTGTTTTAGAAAAACATGTTATAACTCATATATAACTAGAATATAACACTAACATATATAACTAGAATTAGTAAAACCCAACTAAACGTTAAAACAGTTTATTGTTAACGGTTTACTGAGACCTGAAAAAAAGTAATTTTAATTAATATTCCTCAATTTGCAGTATGAACCCTCCCCTCTCTCCCCATATGAAAAAATCTAAATCCGCGCGAGCTGACTAGTACTTGCACATCCAACCATCATACAAGTTCATCAGAACTTTACTATTCGTTAAAGGACAAGGGATGAGTTTAGAAATGAAGTGTTGAGAAGAGAGTTTGGGGTGGCAGAAATGCTGCTAACTTCCCTAAATTGCTTAGAGACCATCTCTTAGAGAAATATATATTTAATTATATTTATTTTATTGTTGGTGGAGAGGATAGCGAGAAAGAGACTGCAATCGTTTGCATACGCTAAGCAGCAAATGGATAATAGCAGGCAAGCCAGGAAAGGGCTCGAGGAAGGAGAGAGAACACGAAGAACAGGAAGCCCAAGGAAGAGGAACAGAACGAGAATGAGGGCGATCTTAGAAGAGTGGTACTGGTACCAGAGGGGACATTGAATAATTTGTATAATCAGAAGGAGAGAGCGGACAAGAGACAGTTAAGGACGTTTGCATACGTCAAGCAGCAAATGGATAACAGCAGGCAAGCCAGGAAAGGGATCGAGGAAGGCGAGAGAACATGAAGAAGAGGAAGCCCAAGGAAGAGGAACAGAACGAGAATGAGGGCGATCTCAGAAGAGTGGGACTGGCACCAGAGGGGACATTGAATAATTTGTAAAATCAGAAGGAGAGAGCGGACAAAGACAGTTAAGGAAGCTCACGTATCACAACTGAGCTGATTCTTAATGGTGATACAAACCATCCTGGGCTAGCTGCAGAGGTAGCATCAACAGAATTTAGAACCAGGAGTGCGAAAGACGCTTTAAAAAGACGTGGAACACATGAGCCCCTGCCCAAACCAGCTGCCCATATGAGCTTCCTTCACTCCCTCCTACAGCCCAATCATGGCGATTTGGGATTATTATAATACCGGGGTTTCTTTTTCAATGCCACAGTAGTAAGGTGTCAGGAGACGGTGTTTAAATATGCGCGGGAAATTCAAATTAATAAATTATAAGAATCCAAGAGAACGGTTGCATTGTTTAATAATTGAAGGAAATACTAATAAACATTAAAATGTACAGGTTGAATTTCGAAATATTATAATAATTTTAACTAATATGTCCACATCCAAGGGAGAAAAAATTGAAAACTCACCAAAAATATTAATTTACCAATTTGAATTTCCCGCCTATTATGATAAGCCCCGGTATTATAATAATCCCAAATCGCCATGATCGGGCTGCTGCCCCTCCAATTCTAATAATTCAGCACCTTCTGCGGTTAATTCCTCCTCTCATGAGATCGTCCAGCGACCTAGTTTCGGTACCTCTTCCTTGGTCATACCCTCCTTTGTGTTCCCTCTATTGCCTCTTTCAGCCACTTCTTCACGCACCTGCTGTTCTCCATTTTCTTTACACGACCGAAGTACTCGTATTGCAGTCTCCTCACTATCCTCCCTTCCCAACGTTCTTCAACGTAGAACTCTCTTCTAACCACTTCATGCCTCATCTTACCCCTTATCATCCTCCCACAGGCTGTTCTTATGAATTTAAGTGCATATTAATTATAAACTCATAATATCTTCCACTTGGCTTGACGAGAGCTGTTAGCTACTCCGTGCAATAAAGTTCATGTTAGCCAAGATAGTCTTGAAGACTCGTTACTTACCCTGGGGCAAACCGCTGTTGTCGATTTTGGCTTCATTGACTTGGACTGTGCCGTCTTCTAAAAAGTAAATTATTTTCACTCTACGAACTTGAATGGGTACGAGGCTTTCCATAGGAGTCTCGTGAAAATACGCTTCGAAGCACAGCACCTGCAATAAATAAATTACTAAATGGCAATTTATTCGCAATTGACATCAATTAATCGAGAAAAAAATGCGGTGGCTTGATAGTCCATTGGGACTGATGAATATTTTTCCTTCTTGAATAGCACTATCTTCAAGATACTGTGGTCATCGAGAAACCCTGTAGTAGCGTTTTTTCGCTACCGATAAAGACTACCGACGGAATGTTTTCCTTTAAATCCAAGCTTTTAGACGCGCTGTTTCCAATCCCCTCTCTAGCCAAAGTAGAAAGGCGTCTGTAACTGCAAAGGCTTTCACGGCAGGACTCGCTACGGAGCCACCGAGTTACAATCTTCGAAGTCTGTGCAGCGCCACTGATTACGTCGACCGCAGATGTTGACGAAACGGTTGGAAGTTCACTTTAATAATAATAATAATAATAATTGTTTCTTTATTGCACTAGCAGGGCTGGAACCAATTATACTCATACGAAAATATGACTTTTATGACCACCAGCAATGAAAGTTATGACTAATTTTTGACTTAATGCAGTACAAAAAAGATGTCTTAAGAAGTAGAATAGTAGGTAGGTAGGCCTACATATCGAAATCAAAAGAGGCAATATCAAAACAAAACATGCTACTATAATTACAAAATGAAAAATTAGGCTACTTTTTTTTAAAAAAATGTGAAATAAGCATAGTTTTTTTCTTTTCTACAGTTTTTTTGGTTGCATCAATGTTTTTCTTTTCTTTCTCTACTTCTTTTCTTACTTTGGAGACACCATCTAGGAGTGCAGTAGCAACGGCTACTTCACTCAGGTCATTTTTTTGTAAAGCGGTCTTTAATCTTTTGTTGGCTTCTTCGAATAGTTTATTTTCTATTTTCCTTTTGGCAGCCTCGTTGTTTTTCATCTCTTTTAATTTCAATTCCTCGTCTTGAAGCACAGTTCTAGTAGCTGCCATTTTAGCTTGTACCTCTTTTTCTTTCAATGTTTGCTCTTCTGCTTCCTTAATTTTCTTGGCTTCTTCCACTTTTCTCTTCTTCTCATCTTCAAGGTGCATTTTATATGTACTGCAGGCGTTTCTCGTCAATTTCACTAGATTTTGGGTGACTGGCACCAACTGGGCTTGATTTCCATATTTTTTTAAACTACTTTTTACCTGCATAGCAGCATTGAGCGTCCGCTCGCTCATACTTGCCCTATCTTCCAGTAAATAACGAGCAGAGTCAGAGAATCCTCTCTCTACGTTCGCGTTACCATGCGAGAGAGATAACACTGCCTTGACAACCTTTGTGACAGTTGGATAGGACAGCTTTCCAGTAGCAGTTTTGATGAAAAAAAACTGAGCCCAATAATCATCAATGGGTATCCTTTTACCATTCTCTTCAAACTTGATAGAGTCTGTTTCTAACTGTAGAAGTCGCCACTCGTCTTGTAAGAGATCTTCATCGATTTGAAGAGGCAGTGAGCGAGCTACTGTCACCAACCACCCAATGCTAACAGCTTTCCTGCGCTCATCAGGATGCAAGCAGCGGCAGGTCTTTATGAACTTATTATTGATTGAGCTTTTCTCTAGTAAGTGCTTACAAGCGGAAACGAAATGGTTTTGAACATTCAAGAGAAAAGCTGATCTATCAATATCGGTTAAACGGCCGATTTCTTCAACTATCTCTTCATCTAGAATAATTTGAGTAGACGGAAGTAGGTGATTTTTTGACAGAACATCCGTGCTAACTCCAAGTTTAGCCACAGCATCAGGTTTGCAGACCTTTAATATTAAAGTTTTAGCCAAGCGATTTAACTCCAAATACAGTAAATGAATCATCGGATCAGACGACTGGAAAAAGCCAGTAAAACGAGTGAAAATCCTCGCGCTTTTGCAGATGAATATTATCTGAGCACGCATGTTGCTGGTTTTCAAGAGCGAAACGATGCGGATGTAGAATCGGCTCTTCAGTAGCTGGCTTCTTTGTGTAGGTGCAAATGACAAAAAGTATTTCTGCACGGGCTTCCATTGTTCAATAAGACGCATTCCTGCTCCTTCAAGTGTCAGCCACCGAGATGTCACATGCTTGATAAAATTATGTTGCGGAACACCACACTCAAGCTGTATAGCTCTAAAGTCTTCAACCCGACTGGGCCAACCGTCAAAAAAAGCGTGGACTTTTATAATCAAATCTGAGACATCTTCCCCTATACTTGAAAATCCTTTTTGAAAAGAATTATGTAACACATGGATATTGCAGGAGCCTATATCCAATAAAGGCTTATCTCGCAGTTTCATAATTTCATCGGAAAAGAGGCGATGTACCTTTTTATTAACGTTCGGGCCGTCCATCCCAAGCATTAACATTTTTGAAGCTGAAAGATTGGCTTCAGCGATAACTTGCATGGTCTTTGCCATTAAAATTTCAGATGTCGCACTACCAATGTAATAAGTCTGTAAGTGCTCACTTATCACCTTTTGCTGTTTTTCTGAGAAGTATGTAAGAAGATATTGCAGTTCTTTGGCACCTGCGTTATTTGTGGTTTCATCGAAACTTAAAGTAAAGTACGCTTCTGATATGTCACTTAAGAGTTGGTCTCGAAAAAATGGGGCAAGTGCATAGGTCAAAAGGTAACGAAACTTCGTCTTGCTAACTCCGAAGTCTCCTGCAGCTTCCCCAAACATGCGCCTAAACAATTCACCTTTATTTTCACAAGAAGCCGCCGATTGATTATGGATAACACAGTCCATTACCCACAAGACTTCTGCAATAGCAATTTGGTCCCTGTTGCTGGCAAGTTGAATAACAGAAGAATTCGGTACAATATTACCTGAAGTCGATGGTGCAGAGGCAGATGGTGCTTTAGCGAGAACAAGCTGATTTTTGTTGAGAATTTCATCGCATAGCTTTTTATGTTTGTCTCCACCAGCGTGTGCATTTACAGACTGAAATCCTCCAGTTACACTGACCGACTTGCAACACAAAGCACAAAAGATCTTGTCATCGTCTTGTCTCTTCGCCCATTCCTTCACTAAAACGTTATTGACATCTTTTTTTTTCCAGCCAAGATGCAGAAAATTTGCACTTCCCCATTGAACCTTTGTCTTGTTTACCGCCAAGAAATGATCAACTCTTCTACCCAAAGCTTTAAAACAGAATAGATTGACTGTTACAATACTTAGCTTACGATGATCCGTGTGGCGACCACAATTTTTCCATCCAAGAGTTGCCAACCGAGTAAACCCAAGCTGTGCGCAATAGGCATAGAAATATATTAACTGGAACGGCGGGGGCCATAGTATCCCTTACGGGGCACCCGTTAACGATAAGCCAACTATCAGAGATAAATACCAACGTAAAAAATATTGAAGTCTTACATATTGCAGCATTAGCAGAACGGATACCTGGACCCTGTCAAAACTATGTACTTGGCTTGTGCATGCTATTTTCCCAGCGAAATTGCGTGCTTATCTTGTGCAGGCTACACTAGCAGCCACATTGATAACGGTCTACAGCATAGAAATATATTAACTACTGGAATGGCGGGAGCCCTTATGGGGCACCCGTTAACCATAAGTCAACTATCAGAGATAAGTACCAACGTAGAAAATATCGAAGTCATACACATTGCAGCATAGCAGAACGGATACCTGGACCCGATCAAAAACTCTGTACTTAGCTTGTGCAGGCTATTTTCCCCGCCAAATTGCGTACTTATCTGGTGCAGGCTACACTAGCAGCCGTATTGATAACGGTCTCCAGCAACGGGATGAACGTAATAGGGAGTTTTTATTTTGACTAACGTAGTCAACGTGCAAATAGATCAGCTCCATCGAAGAAGGGCACAATTTTATGCAAGTGCATGTGAATGTCAGCATGTTGTGCCCTTATAATATGGAGGCACGCTTGCAAGCTCCCGATGCTTCTACCCAAAGAACTTCTAATATAAAATAGGTACAATAAGTATAATGCTTCTACTACGACGTTTATGTTGGCGCCAATTACTTTTAAATTTAAAAAACGTGAAATTTACGGTTTTAAGTTAATATATAATAAATTTATTATTTCCGACAAGGGAAAATATGACTTTTATGACCAAGCAAAGAAAATAATGACGTTTTATGACTGCCAATGGAAAAAATGACTTTTTAGGAAAAATATGACCTGGTTCCAGCCCTGCACTAGGCTCCCCTAGCGGAGTTAGGGCCTTCGGACCCTTTCTTACACTCAACTAGAGGGCTAGTTAATTATTGTTACAGAGCTGTAAATACAAAAATAGTTGCAAATACACAAAAAATGATAACACTCATTCACACACTCATTCACACATGGAGAGCGAGACCACATCAGATCTTGGCGAATCTAGTGTATTAGTCTAATTAGATGCTCCCGATAGCGAACTTTGAAAATTGGAAGAGAGGGAGATTCTTTTATGTGGGTGGGGAGGGAGTTCCATAGGAGAACTGACGAGACGAGGAAGGAGGCATGAAAGGTTTGGGTTAAATGAGTAGGTATAACGAGAAGATCGTCCCTTCGAGTGTTGTAGTGACGGTTTGACAGAGGCTGAAAAAAGGACCGAAAGTATGAAGGAGCAAAGCCATTGAGGATTTTATATGTTAAAGTACCTTGATGCAGCTTCCTTCTACCTTCGAGTTTAAGCCAAGGAATACTAACATAAAATGAGGTGACCCTGTCTCTGTAGGGGGTATTGCAACAAAAGCGAATACAGCAGTTTTGTACACGTTGCAGTCTTGCTTGCAAGTCAACGGACCACGGACCATCAGCCCGGATTCTACCGGTACCGATAAAGCTATTTACAATTACTTGACTTGTGATTTTGGGACTTGATAAAGGCGAAAAATTTGCTGCTTCCTACATTGATTTAAGCAAGTGTTTCGATGTTATTAGTAGAGATCTACTGATAAAAAAAATTGCGGCTGCAGGCATAAGAGGCAAACCATTAATGTGGATTAAATCCTATTTATTAAATAGAGTACAGATTACAAAAGTTCATGGTCAGTATATAGGTGATAAAAGACCCCTAAAATATGGAATTTTGCAGGGTTCTGGGATGGCTCCATTATTTTTCCTTATATTTATGGGTTAAGCAACTTGAAATTAAAAAATAATAGTCATTTTTTAAGTTTCGCGGATGATTGTGCAATAATTTGTTCTGCTTCAAATCCATCATTGCTACAGTGCTACTAACTTGATTCTATAAAAAGAGTCATGAAGTGGATTACGGAACACCAGCTTATAATAAATTGGGGAAAAAAAACTAACATTATCGAATATTCTTATAATTATTCACCTTATAGTGTCTAGTATTTCGAATACGAATGAAATGAAATGCCATTTGTTTAATTGTTATCATTCAAACATGACCAATGTAATGACAAATTGTTTCTGTCCAAGTATTCTAATCGTTAACATCAAATATCTGGGAATAATAATTGATAGCCATCTTCCTTGGGATCAACATGTTAATAACGTAAATAAAAAGCTAAGGCTTATAAATTTACTTTTTTACAACCTGAGTAAATTCATGACTACAAAAGACGTGGTACCTATTTATTATGATTTTTATCAATCAATATTACAATATGGAATCTGTTTTTTTGGGGGGGGGGGGGCGCTGGAGTTACAAAAACTAAAAAAATTGTTACTTGCCAAAAATTTGCCATGAGGATGCTTAATAAAACAGGGTACAATGTTAGTACGGGGATAATTTTTAAGGAGGAATTTTGTCATTTGAACTATTGTACAAGAAAGTTTTACTATCAATGGTTGTAAGTAACTTGAGTAACTTTCAAGGTGACAGAATTTCTGCTAATAACATAAGCACTATGCAAACAAGACGTGGTTTCCTTACGGTTCCTAAATACAAATTAACACACAGCAGAGATTCTGTCAACTATAGAGGTTTGAGTTACTATAATGATATGATCAGGGCCGGATACCTAGAAAATATTACATTGTCGGCAATTATGAACTATATTTTAATTCTACTCACTGAAACAGATTAAAGAATCGGTCCGAGTTTACTCAAACATGCTTTCCAATTTATCAACATTAGTAGATAGAGAAAATGAGTAATTTCATGGTAAATAATTTTCCTATGGTTAAATTTCCGATCTCTCGGGGGGAGGGGGGAGGGGGTTGTCCACCTGACGTCACTGGAGGTGAGGTAAATTCTAGATAGGTCAGACCAACAAATTACCACACAGCAATAATGGCAGGGCACGTAATGCATTTGACCGTGAATTTTCTATCATTTTTTCAAAAACATTTTTTTTTGCACAAAACCAAATAATTTTTTGGGAAAGCAACCTGTCCGGTTTCGTTACTCAATTTAACACCTAAAACATGCCTGAAGGTAGAAATCATCGATGGAAAGGTTTCACAGAAAAATTATTTTTTAGTCATTTTTCATTAAAATTTAGTTATTTTTATTTTTTTACCCCCAGAAGCAAACTATCAAGGGGCAAGCGACCCCCCGCATTTTGTCAACATTAATAACGACTACAATATATGTGAATTTAAAAGAAATCGTTGGAGCCGTTTTCGATAAATAATTGTTGTAGACGTTTTTTATTAGTTTTTTTGAAAATAACCCCCCCCCCCCCCAAATTGAGGTAGCCCAAAATAAAAAAAAATGGTCCCGAGGTATGATTTTTGTGAACCTACATGCCGAATTTCATCAAAATCGACGCACAGATAGACAGAGCGACAGTCAGACAGACATTTCGTTAAAACCACTTTTTAGGGTTCCTGGGACCTCAAAACGTGTAAATCCGTTGAAATCTCGGAATCGAAAATTTCGACATCACCAAGCTTTCCTTATACTACGTATAAATTGGAAAGCAATAAAACCTGTACATAGAATTGAGTGCTTCTAAAACAGTGGTTCCCAACCAATGATGATCTGTGGACCACTCAGACCGACAATGCGTCGCTGCGGACCACCAGAATCAGAATTAGAAGGGTTTCAATGATATCATTATATTTAGCTTATAGTATGATTTCGATGTCCGTCAAAGTTAATATCAAACTTGGGTACGCATGTTTTTTATTTTACAAATTGTTGCATTCTCAGCTTAATGTTCCCGTTAATAGAAACTCTTAAGTCCAGCAGGCATTCTCACAGACCACCGGTTGGAATCCACTGCTCTAAAGAGTCTAGGGCATGGGCTTGGTTTTCAAGCTGTCAACCGTGACACTGCTACCCTCTGATTTTGCCGAAAGAGATAAGGTAGGCTATACGGCGGCGGGGTGAACAACTTACTTGCTTGTCGAAGATGATCCATGAGGGCAGTTCCGGTTGATCTTTTGTAGGATAGAGGGGGGGATATTTTCCCGGTGTCGGATCCCAGTAGAATGGTTTGTTCCCCACAGTCTGCGGAGCCCTCTGTTCCACTGAGTAGGGTATTGTCCCGTTGAGCAGATCCAGAGTAGTCGACCTGTGCCATCTCTCACAACCGACCTGAAATATTACTGTAATTAATTAGTTTGAAAAATTGACCGTTTACTCTCCAAGTTTTTTAAAATTATATTTATTTATATAAAGATAAATTGCTAACAAACAATTTAATTTATGTATCCCATTGACCTCTTTAGTTGCATCGGTAGGAATTAGTACCCAAGTTGAGTTGCGACATGTCTCCGATCACATGGCGCGTAGAGACTCGCAAAGTACTAGCACGCTACCACCTGGCAGTTTTATTGGTATTTTCCGGCCGGCCAGCATCCCGAACATGTCTCGAAGCTTTGTCCATCCGGTTTTTATTCGACTTTTGATATCTTGACAGCCCCCATTAGGTTAGCTTTGCTTTTTCTTCTTTTTCGCAGCCCCCCTGGGAAGCGTATGTGCTGACGACGTTCATCACCAGCTGGTTGGTTAGTACTGAGTTACAGAGTATCAAACTGTCACTTTGCCTCACCACATCTACCACTGATGCACGGTAGTTTGGGTCTAACACTACACCATGTTATTTACTTTCCGTACCAGAGTAGATTAGTTTGTACCCATCTAGTCTCTTGGACGCAGAGCACGTTTATTTTCCTCTCCTGTATCGTCTTTGCTATTCCATTCCTTTTCCAGTCATGGCACTGACATTACGTGAGGCAATGCGGATTTTCGTCTCACCTACTGCTTCTTATTATCATCTTCTTCTTTGCCGCTTCTCTTGTGTCCTTGTCATGCGGGGGCTTCGGCCCCAGGGTTCTGTTCACTGTGGCCGAGCACCTCCGCAGCGCGTCACTAACTGACGCCCTAATTATGTAATACGAGGCTCTCCTTTACTACTACTGCTCATGCTGGGTGATTGGTCACTTTTTCACTTGTTCTGTTCGAGTAGCCTTCTCTAGCCTTTGTGGATCCCTCCACATCCTACAAGGCAGTAAGTTTGATGCTACATAGTGCATCTGCCCCCCTCGCCGTTGAAAGTGTTTCTAGGCATTCCCTTACGCATTTGAGCCATTGACAAATCGCACAATCTTCCGTCAGAACCCTGTTTGCTGGATTTTCAGGATGGTCAATGGGCCCTCACACCGTAGCGGTCACGGAGCACTAATCCCCAATGTACTTCACCCCTACCAGGCAGTCCCCTGTTTTGCCGTATCCGTCTGTCACTACGTGGAAGTTGGGTTGGACATTGACATTGACTTTGATATTGTAATAATATTATTGGTAACAAATTGTAATAGCTTTTACGTTAAGGCAAATAGTTGTAAGTAAACAAGTGACGATGGAGTCGTTTTGACGAAATTAACTATTTCCTCGACGTCAATAAGACGAAAATGGTCTAATGAAAAATGCATACAAATTAAAAGCTTTCTCAAAACGCAGGCTAGGCCCATACAGCTAACTGAATTACTATGCTACCATTGAAGAAACTCAGTAGAAAATACATGATCATAGTGATTTTTAGAGTTATTAACATTTCAGGTCAAAAATTTTTTTATCTGGCCGCTGACATGCGAGGGGCGTCTGAAAAGTTCATAGCATGGGATATTTCTGATGGGCCAGGGAAAAGTGCGGAGGAGATCAGAAGTTTGATGCTTCCTGTGTACGGTGACGCTTGCCCTAGTTATTCAAGAACAACACAATGGCGCTGCTATTTTTTGTTGGGGAGGGAAAAACTAGTGCTAGAAGACAGAAGATTTGAAGGTCTGGCAGCTAGCTGAGACTGTGGGCGTTAGTAAAGAGCGAGTTGGAGAGATCCCACATGAATATCTGGGTATATCCAAACTATCGGCGCGTTGGTTCCCCCAAAATCTTTCCGCCTTTGTCATGAGGCGGCGAATGGACACTTCCCAAGCATTTTTGGATACCCTAGCAGCTGAGGGTGAAAATGTCTGGGGTCGGATAGTTACGGTAGATGAGACCGGTCTACCAATATGATCCCGAAACCAAACAGCAAAGCATGCAATGGACTAAGAAGACCTAAATGCCCCCCATCCAGTTTCGAGCCCAGAAGAGCGCCCTCAAGGTCATGGCCACGGTTTTCTGGGACGCAGAAGGTGTAATACTGGTGGAATTTCTTCCTAATGGAACTACGATGAACGGAGAGTATTACGCTGGTCTCCTCCGGGAGGTGCGTAAGAATGTGATGGAGCTGAGGCATGGCAAACTTAACGTAGGGGTCCTGTTTTCACAGGACAATGCTCCCGTGCACACAAGCCGAGTTGCAAGGGCGGCCCTGAAAGAGACAGGGTTCGATGAGCTGGACCACCCGCCCAATAGTCCTGACCTGACCCCGAGTGACGATTTCCTCTTTCCAAATTTAAAAAGAGTTGAAGGGGAGGAAATTTTTAGACGAAGAAGAAATCAAAGCAGCCGTTCATGGACACTTTACATCGAAAGACAAGGATTATTTTTTGAATGGGTTAAAAATGTTAAAACTTCGTAGCGAAAAGTGTATTTGTATGAAGGGAAATTATATTGATAAATAAAAGAAACCGTATACATCTATCATTCACCTAACTCTTTATGCTATGAACTTTTCAGACGCCCCTCGTACCTTTGTGGCTACAGAACAAGGAATTAATTGATCTCCTCAAAAAGACTCGAGAGTCATTATTTTAAAAATATTTTGAAACCTCTGCCTTAACCTCGGAAACCTTAATATTTAAGTAAGTAAGTAAGTAAGTAAGTAAGTAAGTAAATAGTATATTACAGTTTTTCTTGTGCAGTTTACAAAGTCTACCCCAGTACTAAGTACTCAAAGAGACTTGTATCACTGGGGTAATTTCAAGAATACATTAAATTTTAAAGGCTTATTAGAGAACAATTACAATTACTTACGGTCAAAATAAAAATATAAAAAACGATCAATATTATAATTAAGGCTCTGATTGAGCCTTAGTCAATGTAAATGTACATTTTAGAATATAAAATTAAATATTTACAGATGCTGGTCCAGTATAAAATATTTAAGAAATGTTAGTTTAAAAATACAAAATGGAGTTGAACAATTTAAGAATACTATATAAATTAACAAATTAAAATAACAGCAACAGTAAGTACATATAGGTTAAAATACTAATTAAACATCTTAGCAGTGCAAATATAGCCTAATATAATTATTGGAATAGTAGCATTTTTAATGTTAAGTCATCACAGCCCGCTACGTATTCTTTCAATAATTTATAGTATTGCTTGTTTGGATTTCTTATAGATTTGAGGCCAGTTGGTAACGCATTAAATAATTTGCAAGCTATAAAATTTGGAGCATGTTCGTAAATAGTTTTCAATGCAGGTTGAGTATATATGTTATGCGATAGACGATGTCTTGTATTTATATGGTGTCTTTGCATTGAACTAACAATCAATTCGCCATCAGCATTAAGATTACTTGCATGTGTAAGTAGAGAACTACAGTAAGTTTGCAGAAATGTGGGGACATTTAACTCCTTGTAGATTAGTTCAGTCGGGTATCTGCGAGGGTGGCATAATGCAACTTTAATAATACAATTAAGAGTGGAATTTAATTGATTCAGGTAGGATTTATAAGTGCCACCCCAAGCAACCACAGCATAGTTAGCAACTGAATGAACTAATCCGTAGTAAACACTGCGAAGTAGGGATTTACTCAGGATGGAACGGAGATCGTGAAATTTATAAATTGTTTTCCTTAATCTTGATACAGTAAGTTGAATATGATTCTTCCATAGCATATTTTCGTCGATTATTACTCCCAGGTATTTGGTTGAGTTACAACATTTAACCATAGTACAATGAATGTTACATTGAGGGTTGCAATTAATGCAGGTTGTAATTGTATCGCAGTGGTTACCACATGGTAAATTGCCATATGGACATTGGTGGAGAATTAAATTGGTATCAACAGGTCGGCAAACATTATTAATAGAAAAGTATATTGCGCATGTCTTGGAAAGGTTAAGGGTCAATTTATTGTAATCTAGCCATTGCTTCATGATTTTAAGAGCTTTTTGTGCTTTTAGTTTAGCAGAAGCCCAAGAATTGCAGGAACACAATAATACTGTATCATCAGCGAAGCATATAATTTTACCATCAATTAATGCTGAACATAGACTGTTTATGTAAATTAAGAAGAGCAAAGGTCCAAGAACTGTTCCTTGTGGAACTCCGTACTTGATATAGCAAGACTTACTCAAAACATCCCCTCCATTCGCATCTTTAAATTTAACACGTTGAGGTCTGTTGCTTAAGTATGATTCTAGCAGTTTTAGCGCAACCCCGCGAATACCAGCTTTTTCGAGTTTCTCTATAAGTTTATAATGCGAAACTGTATCGAACGCTTTCTTTAAATCTAAGAAAATAGCTAGACATGTTTTTGAATTGTTTAATTTATCGTAGACAAAATTGCAAAGATTTAGTACTGCGTGCTGCGTACTCCTTTTTGCCCGGAACCCAAACTGCATGGGAGAGAAGAAATTATGGGAATCGAGAAAATGTTCAACCCGAGATTTCATACATTTTTTAATGATTTTGGATAATGTAGAGACTTGTGAAATAGGTCTCCAATTGTCGACTCTTTTTCGGTCTCCAGTCTTGAACAGGGTTGAAACATAGGCTTCTTTGCACACATCGGGAAAAATTCCCGTCGTAAGGCAAACATTAATAATATGAGCAACAGGCTTTCCAATTAACGTTGCTATTTTTATATATATATATATGTAGACAAGCCATCAGGGCCAACAGCTCTGGTATTATTTAAGGCGGTAATATGCTTAAAAATTTCTTCTTCTTGCACTTGATCTAAAATAATATTGTTGTTGTTTCTTATGTCAGGAAACGTATGAACATCAGGAGGAGGGACTTGGGGTATACTTTCAGCAATTTTATGAGCTACATTTATATAATAATTGTTCATATGGTCAGCTATATCATGGGGCTCTTTTAACAAGGTTCCATTGTGTTCATTATAAATTTCTGAAATATGGTTTTTATTTTTAACGCTATTTGTAATTTCTCGTATGGTTTTCCATGTCTTTCCGAGGTCACCATGACAGTCGGCAATTTTTTCTTTATAATAACTTTGTTTTGTAGATTTTATTAAATTATTGACAAAAGTCCTGTATGTTGTGTACTGATTTTTATATTCCAAATTGTTAGGATTCTTTTTTGTTTTGGATTGTAACTTATCTCTTTGTTTAATGTGTATTATCAAGTCTGCTGTAATCCAAGGTATAATTTTATGTTTTTTACTAGAATGGCGTATCAGCTTACTTGAATCCGAAAGATAAGATTTTAGTATGTGCAGAAAACAATTTGTAGCTATATTTGGCTCGTTACATGTTAAGACACTAGTCCAAGTTTCATCCTTAAGCAAATTTTTTAGAATATTGAAGTCGATAGAGCAACTGAAATTTGTTTTCGTTGAATTTTGGTTTGGTGATGCGATACCGGAGGTTACAAGTAAAATTGTAGCAAAATGATCGATAATGGATAATTTTGCTATTACTCCTGTTAAATTTGCATTATTTTTATCGGAACGAACAAATATATGATCGATACAAGACATAGTCATAGCCTGAGTACGAGAGTCAAAACAAACTCGAGTGTAGTCGTTGATTATAGACTTAAATGCAAGCGAAGCCATCATGTTTAGATATTCAGTAGCATACTGACATGGTCTCTGGGTATGAGTGTGTGTATTTATTTGATCAGAGAAAATATGACTGATATCAATATTCATATCTCCAACCAGGACATGGCATACCGGCTCACTAGCTTTTGATTCTATGTAAATATTGAAAGAGCTAATAAACTGCTCAATATCACATGACGGAGGGCGATAAACGCAAGTTATTAGGTATTTATTGACGCCACTCATGCATTTATATTTATACGCTTATAAGCTCGTATTTCCTTCCTCATTCATTATTCTCCGTAACTCACCAGCGTCCCTTTTCTAATACCTACACAGAATGTTGCAGAAGCTGCGTCTGCCGAGTGCCGTTTCTATGGTTCGCAATCGAAAAGTTTTATCAATACAATAAATTGCCCTTTATAGTATAAGATGGGCTAGTGTAGCGTACCGATTGCGGACTGCTAAAAAAATATCCATTGCAAATGCTTGATTTCCAACTGTAACTGTAAATATGAGTTGTATTATTTATATTACCCGACAACGG
The DNA here is from genome assembly GCA_963971405.1 of Psococerastis gibbosa. Taxonomy (NCBI): domain Eukaryota; kingdom Metazoa; phylum Arthropoda; class Insecta; order Psocodea; family Psocidae; genus Psococerastis; species Psococerastis gibbosa. The sequence continues at coordinate 43,515,197 of OZ020489.1, read as the reverse complement.
TAACAATCCGGCTTTGAAGTGAACCTGCCATAAAAGTTAATGGAGCAACGGTACTTTTGACATTTGTCAAGCCCTAAATGAAAATAACTGACAATAGTTTTCAAAATGAACCGCTTATTGTAAAATCTTACCTTTTTATCGTCAAAATTAAACCAAGGAAGACGTGGCAAAGAAACAGGCCGATACATATGACTGTATAGACGGAATAAAAAGATTTTTCGTTTCCTTGAAAGTTTGAATTTTTTAACGTACAATATTTTGTTTACAAATGGCCGTTTAAGAAGGAAGTAAGCCAACATAACAAAAACGATTTCCCTAGCTTTTTTTATTCCCGCCATTACTGTAATATAAAATCAAATGTATTGTATTAGTTTTTACTTTTTGTTACTTTCTAGATTTCCGATTTTTAACGGTTAATCGCATGCTAACAATTTAAATGAATGTATCCGATTGACTTCTTCAGTCGCCTCAAAAAAAGCAACTTAACAGGTACTTGTGTTGGGTTAAAACGCGTCCCCGATCACTTGGTGTGTACAATAATAATAAAATTTCAAGCACTCTACAGTTTACACCAACACCTTGCCATCTAAGCCGATAACCTAGACAGTATTGTTCCGTGCCCGAATTTAGTTAATTCGGGTCGGGCTGACGCCTGTTACTGACTTGCTGTGTCACAATGGAAAGTATGTCTGACCATGTTCATTGTCGCTTGTCTCTTGATATCCAGGACGTATCGAGGCTATAATTAATTCAGAAAACTAGTTCAAATTATTCTTATTTTAATTTCCCCCATTGTTTTTATAAAGATTGGAAATAAATAACTCATTCATTCATGCAATGGGCCACGCACCACAACTAGGCCTACGTCCCTACAATTGTTTCTTACTTTAGTATTGCTTGAGGGGGGGGGGGGGGGCAGAGCTTTGTAATAAAATTCACGTTCTGGTTGTACATTTTTTTTTATTAATACACGGATTTATATAAAAAATCTATCATTTGCCTCGGTACCAAACCACTAATAAGAGTCGTAAGTAAACATAGAGCGAAACTGATAGCACTAAACGTTTCTACTGCTGTTGTGCTATGACGCTGAATGATTGCAATTATTGTGTAATAATTAATTGCTGCTTTAGTATTTACAGTATGTAACCCTCTTCGAAGGCGGCCATGACAAATAGTCTACATTTTTGACGGAATGAAATAAAAAATAAAAATTTGTAGAGTCAACAGGCATTGGCAAAAATACAACAAGAGGTGGTGGGTACCATGAAATATAAAAAATAATGACAATGAATATAGTTTATCGTTTACTGGCAACACTAATACCGGCACAGTATTTTATATACATAACGTAAAATGCCTACATTTTCCCAAATAGATTCCCTTGGAGGCAGTACACGATAGGCTGCTACAAAAAAAAAAAATACAATAGTTGGATTCCATATAAAGCATAAAAACAGGTTGTGCTATGTAAAGTAAAGTAAAGTAAAGTAATTTTTATTTCCTTCAAAATATAGATTAACAATTATTTTATAAGTGTAATAGCAGTACCCTAAAATTGATAACATAGCCTACTTGATACTGCCAAAACTAAAAAAAAACATCTCGAATCCATTCGAAAATATAGACAATAAACTCCATATTAATCTTTAGGCTATTTTGCAAATATAAAATTAGATAATGCAATGTAGCCTACAGTATGAAAGTAAAAGAATTAAACTAATTAACTACAAGTACAATGAAAAACTTAATTAAAAAAGTTATAAATTAGATTTTATAATAGCCTAATAAATACATATAACATTGCATTTTCAAATTATTAACAGCCAAACATCGGTTAGATGTCTTTTGGGGTCGATTTTTCACCAAGATCTGTAACTGGAATTTTATTTAACTTTACAAAGCTACTACTAGGCTCTAGCTTTTTTATTTTTATTTTATTTTGGGCGTTCGAAATAGCTAACCGACAAGAATTGTTCTTTGTTGCTTTGATGGAGTGAAATAACTGTCAGATAGTGTATTCTAAGGTTTATCTGATATCATTCATGTACTCGAAACCGGTTACATGCTGTCGGCTGCAGCTATGACCAATGGCTGATAATGCGTCAACAGATAATTTGGCAAATTCCAAGTTGCGACACCGAACCACAGCCATGATGTCACCAACTTGGAATCTGTCGGTTAACTACATAGAAATAATATTTAGGCACTACCGTACAGAAGGAAAATTGGGCAATCGCTATAAAAATATCAAATTATTATTATTTATTTTTCTGACATTCACGAGTTAGGGATATTGGCAAAAAAAAAACTACTGTAATCGTAGTAAAAATACATACATCACCAATTTCTACTATAAGTCCTTTAACAAAAAGTCACGACACATTTTTTGCTCCAGTTTCCTAACTTACGTCAGAATAACTATGCATTGGTTTGCCCATTAGTCTTTTTGAGCAGAGCATCTACAGTTCTCCCATATTTTTGGGGTATAGCTTAGGTTCAGTCACGCCCAAGACAGCCAAGATCACAATGGATTGATGATACCTTAGAATATCTTGCGACGCTTACTGTGCGGAACTGGACACGGAAGACGGCTTCGAGAGGAGAATGGCGGCATGATGTTACTGGCCCAAAGTTCTTCAATGACTATAGAACCACGCCACGACGATGATGACAACAGAACGTTCCACATCACAAAACGGAATTTTTGGACGACCCCACTGGACCGGATCGCTCGTGCATGGGGGCCTTCCATTTCTCCATGCCAAAGACATTCAACTGGATACGGCCCCCATTAGCAAAGCTAATCACGTGGTCAGCGAACAATCAAATCCTCTTAAGAGACTAAGAAGCACCAGTTCCACATCTCGTTTGATTCCTGCTCGCTCTCATTATATCCTTCTCACTCATCTCTGCACTGTTCACTCGGAAGTCTTGCTGCAGGGCGACAACATTACAGACACTCCAGAGTTCATCGGTTTTTCAAAGCAGTATTGTAATCTATAACAATAAAATGTAAACAATGAAAAGTTATAAGGGAGTGAAATGCAATTAATATATGGAAAATAAATATCTATTTGACGAAGCAGTAGAATACGGGATGATACGCCGTGGTCGTTCTGAAAGCGTACTTCTAAAAGTTTCGTCAGAACGACCACGATTCTAATGGTTCGTCACGTAACTCCGGCCGTGAAAGCCTTTGGAAATATATTAAAAATCTATTTTTTTCTGGCCCAACAAAGTGTCATTTCCAATTAAGATCTCCTGCGCACCGTGGTAGCAGACAGTTTATTAATAAGTTAATAATTTAATTGTCGCATTGTATTGTATTAAAATATATTCATTCATTCATTCAATAATCGGCAAAAGCGATTAAATTATCGATAAATCGTAAAAAGTATAAAAACTCCCAAACAACTTAAGCCTGTGTTCCTTAACTTCTCTATGTTCGCCATCATCTTCATCGACATTAATAAACAGTATGGTATGTGAGCTTCCTCCACTCTCTTTTGTCTCTCCACTTCTGATTATTCAGCACTACCCCTTTCTTGCCTCTACCTCGATTGCCAGTCACTTCTTTGCACACCACGTTGTCCATTATGGTCCAGACCCATTGCGATTCTCCTTCTAGCTGTCATTTTAGCCAACCATTGCTTCCTCAACCCCATATCTTCTGCTAACAACGTCATCGTCCAACTGTCCAAGACCGTTTTCATGAACTTCATTTCAGCAGCTGTTAGTAGTTAACTGCCCGAGCAGTACCCCTCCCCCTTCCTTCAACTTAAACCTACAATAAACTGCGCAACCTCCTTTTCGTATAATACTTACATTTCGCCGTGACCAAGTGCCTCCACCGTAACATGGCCCACTTTTATCGCAGGGGCTACGAACCTCCACGTCAGTGGGTTTATGAAAGACGTTTCGTGCGACCATCTGAGATGGGCCCCTTGAATTGCACCAACAGATGGCCCTGCTACCACTATCGTGTGACTCGAACCATACTCAAAGTATTTGGACCTGCAAATATCATATAAAAGATTAAAGGAGACATACATACTTATTTTTCTTGGACGCAATAGCTAGCTCGGGGTGAGCTTTGGCCTCTCCCACCACCTTTCTCCAGGCATCCCGGTCCTTGGTCTACCTTTCCAAGCCACCACTGACATCTTCCGTACGTCACATTCCACCATCGGTTCCGCGGTCTGCCTTGCCCCTTTTGCCCTCTATTCTCACTCTGTATACGGAGTGAGGAGCTCCGTGTTGAGCCATTCGCTCCAAGTGCCCAATCCACCAAATTCTTTGGGCTTTTCATACACCCAGGTATAGTATCTTCAAAATTAATCCGCAGGGGCCGCTGCGCGGCTTTGACAGATAATAAGGTCCTGCGTGCACAAACTACACATATGAGATATTTAAACTTTCCTGAGAATCCCAGGAATACGCCGAACATACAACCCATTAGGGTTGGGTGGCCCCCTAAAATCTTTTCTTATATGTGTAGTCTCGATCCTCAACTTTCCGTTCCATAGCCCAATTGTCTACCAACAAACCGTCTCTTCGATATTTAAATTTACTTACGGGTAATGGAGCCTTAAGTGGCCAGTATCCTTCTTGTCCTCCCCCACCAATTTGATTTCAAAATGGCCGAGCTCCCGTGTATCTGGTGCAACTTTGACCGTCACCCTGTATTGCATTCCTGTAACACAATATAACACCATATTTAATCATTATATACATAGTAAGTAGCGTTTGCAATTTTGGTCTGCGGCAGCAGTATTCAAGGTGTATATAAAAACCAATACTGGAGAGGATAGCGGGAAGGAGACTACAGTCACGTAAAGCGAAGTCAGGTTAGCGAGGAAATGGCTGGAGGGAGAAATAGATGGAACAGGAAGTAGAGAAAGAATAAGAGATACTTTTTTTTCTAACGCCTGCTTTCAGCATTTTTGCTTCAAGCAACCCTGTCAGCTTGGCGGGGGGGAGTGAGTCTGTTTATTAACTTGAGACACCCTAGAGGCAGAATCCTTCACCTTGGGGAGAAGGGGAGTTGATTGACAAGGTGGACCTCCTGATTATAGTGGATTCTGAATCACTTGGGTAATATAGTTAAGTGTTAACTATTAATTCGGAGGTGACCAGGACTCGTCACGCCCGTAGACTGACTGGTATAATATCAGCGCGTTATCATGTTCCCCTGCCAACGCTGTGCACACTCCCAAGTTTGCCGCAGTTTGAACACGCCCTACTCTCGTGGATTCAACTTGGTAAGGCCGTTGGCTTAAAGAGATACTGAAACCATATTCAGGACGATCTCAAGAGAGTGGGACTGGTACCAGAGGAGGTGAAGAGCCATGAGGGAGTGGAGGAGGCTCATGTATCACTCCCGGGAAACGTGCTGATTATTGATGATGAAGTAATAATATTGATAGAAATTATGTTAAAAGAGCGCTTTCTTACCCTCATCAAAGTCTGGTCGTCACAGAGAAGAGCTTTATTCGATGATAGATTGAGTACCCCTATTGATCCTAGTTTATTATCATATCCTAGAAGATAGTACAAGCAAACTATTAAAATTCATTGATAATTTCAATAGTTTTAAGCTCGAGAAATGAGGAATTTTTCACTTGTCTAATTTTCTATTTCTTTAAAATTATTTTTATTGTGTGTAATTATTTAATATGTAACCATATAAGGACATGCAGAGTAGTTGTAAAGACTTTCACACGAAAGGTTGCTGGTTTGAGCCCCACACTTTTTCTGGTCATGCTTCGGAGGACATGTAAAACAGGTGGTCTCGGGCCTTCCTAGTTGAGTGTAAGAGAGGGCTTTATTGCCCTAACTCCACTAAACAGAACAAAAAAAGTCCTTATTTATTTATTTTATTTATACTACATTACTTACTGTAGAACGGCGCAGTTTCATCAGTAGTGATATACCACGAAAGGAACTTTCTTTTGGGTGACTCTTTTAACATTAGATCGTGTGCTCCTTTTTCTCTTATCTTTCGGGCCTTCGGAGTTTGTGGCCTGAAAAATAACAAAGTTCCAAGAGTAATGCAAACGTTCCCAACAGTCTGTTGTTGTTATGAATGACGTTCTATGGACTGCTTATCACCACAACTATATTATTCCTCTAAGGCCGTTGGTTTGCATACAAAATAATGTAATGAATGTATCCGATTGACCTCTTCAGTCGCCTCACTAAGTAACTTCATACAGTACTATCTTTTCTTCTGCTATTATTGTTTCTCTCCTTTTTTCTCTCTTTTTTTCATGAAAATATTATGTTACGTATAATAATAATGTGAAAAATAAAATAAATTGTAAATAGGTTAGCTGGTAGAGTAGCCCTTCGGGACTTAAGCTCATCTAATATAAAAAGACGTTTTTCATATTTTCATTTCATTTCAAGTACTTATATTGAGTTACGACACATCTCTGATCGCATAGTTTGTAGTGACTCGCACAAGTACAAGCACGCTACCCCCTTGCCACCGAAGCCTCCCTTCCTCCCCTACACCTCCAGCCGTTTCTCTTTATGAGTCTCAGCCATCATCCTCCAGACATACTGAGGTCAATCGTCTCTCAACAGCTAACCAGATGGGCAGTGCCGGATACGGGGAACTGGCTCAGTTTTAGTAGTATTTAAAGTTATAGGGACTAGGGAGCAAATTAGAATCCGCTCCAAGTTACTTACGGCGCAAAAGCAGTTATAGAGTTGAATCCCATCGGGACACATCGTGGGTAGTCAATACCCTCGGTATCGCAGCTAAAACAGGAGCCGTTGACGTAATGTTGGTAAGACTGGCACTGCACCGACATGGACGGAAGTTGGCCGTTGATGGTCGGCATGAAATACTGGTAGCTGCGGATGTGGTCGCAATTTAGCCAACGACGCATCCCTATATTGGAAAATAGAGAAAAATAAGTCCAAGAAAACGTTGATTCGATCAAATAAATAAAAAATAAATACACAATAATGTCCCCAGTCCGGAGAGAACGAGCATATGTACCTTATATATACTGTATATACATGTATGTACAGTATGTATATCGATTTTAGGAAACACTATAACTTCCGTAAATATTGTCCGATTTGGAGGAAACTTGGCACAAAAATTTATCATACAAATATCATGATCGAGTTTCTTCACCAGCGTGATCCACCATTTTGTTTCAATATGGCGGCCGACCAAAATCTTGAAAAAATGCATGTCTCACTTACCATTGGTCGTAGAGGGATAGGATAACATGTGACTGAAAGCCCGTAATTAATAAAATAATAATAATAATAATAATAATAAATAATAATAAAATGATGGTAACCAACACTTTTTACGACAAATCAACGATTTCTAGATGGTGACCATTTAAAGTGAAATTGATCAGACCAGTTTTATGGAATCTCCCTACACCTGATCGGCCAGAGCCGAAGGGGATTTTTTTATATTTTTACTATGATGGATGACTTGATGAGGACGTGCGAAGTTGCCGGCGGAAAGTCCACCACAGGGACGGATGGGGAGGCTTTTCGAAGAGGCCAAGGCTCTATAAGACCGTAGCGCTGGCGGGTAAAGTAGGTAAAAAGAAATAGTAATACCCCGACTTACGCTACCCCGTTTCACGCGAATTCGGAGATACGCGGTTTTTCATTTTGATTGCCGCGCGCATCGGCTGCCTCGCTCCACCCTCTCAGTGTTCAGTTTGCGACAGGTTTAAATGTGTTCCGCTTGGAATTGTTTTACGTGCGCAGTGTGTTTTACTTATAATCTCTAATTATGCCATCTAAAAGAACGAGTCATTTGAGGCTAACAACTAAAGAAAAACACTGTCTTTGTAGTGTAATCTTGTTGAACCCCGACTTAAGCGAATTCGACTTACACTGCAATCGCCCGAACCCACCTACCACGTAAGTCCGGGGTATACAGCAGTATATGTATATTTAGGCGCCCATTCCACCGACCGGCTAGGGCTATTTAAAAAAACGGTGCCGTGGTAGCAGACATTCAAGACTTAGGTTACGTTTCCACCGACCTCGCACTGCAGAATGCAAATGACATTGACGGAAATTAGAATTTTTCTTTTTATAGAAATCTATTAAAATGTTGGTACTTAACATATCCCATGACGCCATTTTTTAATTTTTGTTTGTTTGTTAGTGATTTTACTGTATGATCATTGATCAATTTTAACTATGGCATAGAGGAAAATAAACATTTCCGTCAATTCTGCAATGCGAGGTCGGTGGAAACCCCGCCTAAGTCTTGAATGTCTGCTACCACGTCACTGTTTTTGTAAATAGCCCTAGCCGGTCGGTGGAATGGGCGCCTTATTAAACTTACCATCAATAAACGAGCCCTTTTCGCGGTTAACCGAGCCTTGAATGCCGTCAGTGCACCCGGGCTGGTCTTTGCCGCCATTGGGGTAAAAATCAACATGGCCGACCGGAGAAATCATACCAAGGCCCCATCGGATGAAACCCAGAGTGTCTGTGTGTATGTTGTCAACAAAAATGGCGTCAGAAGGGTCGAGACGAACGATGGGGTCGGTTTCAGCGAAATGAGGCTCAGCCGGGTCGAGACCTGAGAAAAAGAAAAGCTGACGATGAGATTGTATAGTTGTTAAAACACGGAGCAATCTTCTTCCATCAGCAGGGCAAGTACGAGCAAAGATGGGTGTCATTTTTCCCTAGTGTATCTTCTTTTCACTAACTACAAGCAAAAGCAATGAGTTGGTTTTCAATAATTTTTAGTAATTGGAAATTACGATTTGTTTTCCCTAGGTTTCACATATTAACAACAAACAAACAGCTGTCTTGATAGTACACAAAATAATTGAAGGCTTTGGCGGAAGAAGGCGTTATGTCGCATGAGTGGTTTTTAAAAACCCCAGTCTATATTAGAAGAAGGTGGCACACACATAGAAATTATATTAGGCGAAAGAGTGGGGTATTATCACTTCTTCCATGACCAGATCTGGGGTTTTCAAATTCGACTTCATGCCTACTTCTTCAATTTAAACATTAACATTTTTGGCTTTGATGCAATACGCCGATCCATAAGCTCAACATTAGATGTAACTATTTTAGACCCTTTCCATAGGAACTGTATTTTATTTTCCTGCCATAAATCAAACGTAACCCATCACCCGGAAAGCAAAGCTTTGCTGGACTTCGCTATCACTAATCAATCAATCATGGCATTAGCAAAAGTTTTTGGACTTTGTATTAATAATAATAAATTGTTTATGCGTTATATATTAAGTCAGCAATTCGTGTGAGTCACTATTGGACAGGACAGCGATGACGACACAATATGGCGACCCCGGCGAACTCTATGTAACATTTCAGCGAACTCAAGTCCATATAAATATTCCATGACATCACAGCTCCCGACAGCTCTCAGATAACCCTGTCAGCAATAGACGAGACGGGTACTTATTAATTTGTTTCTACACAAAAGCTGTTGCTCAATAAAGTTGCTGATTCAGTATTGTCTTTAGGCGACGCTTATCAGATTGTTTTTCACTAGAACGGTCATTACGAAGATTAAAGTAGTAGTGGTAGAAGGTTTAAGGTTGGAATTAAACTAAATTAATAATTAGATAAAAAGATTTAATAGAATAGTAGATAAAAATAAATAAATAGACACTGCCATCCTGGGCTTCTGCGCTCACGTTGTTATCAACCCCCGGTTCAGATTCTGAAGAGGGGGAAGGGTTGACTTGAGGTACGCAATGACGAGAGGTATGAGTTATTTTCAGGTGTTGTAGAAGAAGGGCTCTGGCCGGACATGTCAGAGGGACGTCACAGTTATGGCAACTCGGTAGCGGGTCGTTTGCCATAAGATGACCGTGTGTAAGCCTGGATTGGCCCACACGCATACGCCATAATAGAATTTCCTCTCATCTTTATTTATTAACTTATTACGCGAGATTAAAGATTTAGTCTATCCAAGTTGTAGAAGACTATCTCATACATTATAATAGTGGTACAGATTCCGAATTTCACCCGAAAGGTTGTTGTTTCGCAAAGCAAAGCAGGCCAGGACCGCCTGATCCGGGACTGATCATCCTAGTTGAGTGTAAGAGAGGGCTTTATAGACCTAACTCCGCTAGGTTGGCTTAGTAATAGAACAACAAAAAGTTATGATTTATTTATGTATAATATTACAATAAGGTATTTTTAATTTAAATATTTACTTTTTATGTTCTATTACTAAGCCAACCTAGCGGAGTTAGGGCTATAAAGCCCTCTCTTACACTCAACTAGGAAGGCTTTACATGCCCTCCGAAGCATGGCCCGAAAATGTAGTAAGTGTGGCACTCGAACCAACAACCTTTCGAGTGAAAATTGGAGTCCATACCACTCTACATGTCCTGTCCATGTCCCATTTACAGAATTATTTCATGGTTTAACCGAAAATGCATGAGTGCAGATATGCAGTAATAGCTCGTAGCGCTGCAGATCAAATCTTCTAACCTTCCAGCTGACATTCTCAGTGTCCATTGTTTTTCTTACAAAGTCCCAAAACTGTGGCCTATTGGTGATAGTGACGGCTGTATAATGTACATCGAAATGTTAAGGAACATTTCTTTCGAGCTCTGTAACCGATATTTCCAGTGAAATTTGATTTCCCCCTCCGGTTACCACTTCAATTAAAACAGGAAATATCAACGATGACGTCATGTCTTTCAATGTTCTATTCGAACCGTCGTTCTAATAGAACAGCCGGAAGAGCTGACAGAATTTTTAATCTAGTCCCCATCAGCCAAGCAGGCCTTACCAATCAACCAACAATCAAATCAATCAATACGACAGCCTGACAGACCAGCTCCGGGTCGTCTACGGTCACTTAAAACAACGGTCCAATGGTCAGCCATTTGCGTCAGCAACAAGCCCCCCAGACAACAGCCAATCAGAGGAGGCCTTTCCAATGACTCACAGCCAATCACAGACCTACATTGCTGACTCAAAGCCTCTAATCTGTTTATAGCCTTAAACTTTGGCCCAAAATCAAAATAGACAAGCCTAATTAGAGACTATCACATGAGAAAAAAATGTCTGTTAGTTATTCTTGGCATTTCAGAGCTATCAGATTTATTTTATTTAAAAAAAATTATAAATACCATACAAACAAGATAAATTTGTTTGGTTTAAAAGTTTGTTTACAAGATAGGGATAGATAATTTAAATAACGGTCAACCCACAAAGGGCGCCATTGTTCAGGCTGCTTTCTCCTACGTAGCCCCCCCCCCCCCCCCAATAGTAGGAATATCCATCGAAAGTTGAACCCGAAATATCCGGCACTCCGATATATAGTTTACAAATTCTCCGGTTAGGCGGCTATTCCCCTTTAAGAAGGTTTATTCTCGCACTAGACGCGTTCATGTTTTTTGAATTCACGCAGAGCTCAACTCAGGGAAGAGAGGGGAAAAGAAGGCACATTTTAAGTTGACAGCTCAATACTGGAAAAGGCTTCCAAACGCACAGTCTTTCTCATTTTCTCTCAGAAGACAGGTACAGATTACAGATTGGAGATTCTGCAGATACTTATGAACGCCCCAAAGGGTAGGTCTATTGTTAGGACATGAATATCCCAAAAATTATCTCCAAAGCTGTTGGAATCACAAACAATACCTCTCTGGCATGAAAAAAAAACAGTCCTCAATTTTTCAAACCGGAACTTTACGGGCTACCCACAGATAGGCTTATCTAATATCAATACCAATAGTCTGTGTACCAAAAGGTGGCATGACTCCGACCTCAACATACCGTAAGAAGTAAATAAACATCCGTTATACACGTACAGTATGTAACGGATTGTTAAATTGCCATATCTCGAATCCGGGAGCTGTAATTTATAGATAAGGCAGCAATTCAGTTAAATCAATAAACAAGAAGCCTAACTCCCCATAACATAAATGCTACCTATCTAAAAAAAAAAGTTGTTTAAAATATTAGTTTTTTTACCAAATCAATTTTTTAGCCGAATTGATAATAGAACTATAACTCGGTACACTTCGTTCGAGTCACGGATGTACTGAGAGGCACGGCGTCAAATGGCTCAAATTGGGGTCAGCCTCGGAATTGCTGCTAACTCGCGGTTTTTTCACTGAAATTATCCTTATGTTCTCTAACTAAAAATCCACAGGTCTAATATAAAATCGGACCGGAGAATCTTTACTTAATTCAAGATCGGAGATCATCATCGTCCCTCGTTTCAAAATAACGTGTTTCCTTTCACTCGAATGATGTTTTACGTACCTGTATATATAAAAGTGGTTGAGCATAAAATTGCCTATCAAAGTATCAAATGATACACAAGCGAATGTCATCCGCCATCATTGTAACTGGGATGACGTCATGCACCAAGTATAAACCGACTACGGCCCGGTACACACGGACGATTCTGCCCGTCACGTTTTCCATTGTAGCCATCGGGCTTGTAAAAGATTTCTTGTCACTTCCGAAGGTTTTGTGACGTTGACGCGTGTTCGGGGCTTGTCTAGGGGGGAAAACCGTGCAGTTTTGTGCGGTCGGCTTGACGCGAGCTGGCGAATTCGTCGAGAAAACGACAAGGAATCTTCTCCTAGCCCAGTGGTTCCCAAACTGTGCCCTTAGGGCTTAGGGCACCGCAGCGCCATGGGACAAATTTAGTTCCATTCTAGAATTTAGATTAGATAAAACATAAATAAACGACAATTTAAAAAGATAAAAGTTTTTTTTCCCCCTCTAAATTGAAAGCATTTCTTTATCCAACCAGAATTTGTTGAGTAAAAAAATAAGCTGAATGCTGAAGCCAAATATCAATCACCTGAAAACCAGAGGCGGACGCAGCGACCGGAACTTCCCCCCCCTCCCCCCCATTTGAAAAGCAGTTATGTTCTTTGCCACTAAAATCAAAGTGTTACTTACTGCACTCAAAATTCATAAAACTCCACTATTTCAGCCCTAATTTTCAAATATTTTCAGCCCCCTTGTTCACAATTATATTAATTCCTTTAAAATATAAACCTTATTGCTTTCAATATGCCTACTTACTTTTACTTTTACAACGCCTTTGTCCTCAGGGAGGGTCGGCGGCACGGCAGCGGCGTTTCCAAACAACTCTGTTTAGAGCGTCTTCTTTGTTCAGGGCGAGAGTCCTTATGTCTTCTTCGATTTTTCTGAGGAGTGTCATTTTCGGTCTTCCCCGGGGGCGGGGTCCTGGGAGTGTCATGTTCTGTATACGTTTTAGGAGGGATGCTTCCTCCCTCCTCTGGACGTGGCCCCACCAACTAAGTCTTCTTTCCCTTAGCTTCAGTGCGACATCACCAGTTCTCATCTCCAACCTTATGTCCTCATTTCGTCGCCGGTCTTGCAGGGTCAGTCCACACGCCCTTCGTAGCATTCTCATCTCCTCCACGTGGATTTTGTGTTCATCTCGCTTCCTGACCGCCCAACACTCCGCACCGGATAGCATGCATGGTCGGATCACTTGCTTATATATTCGGCCCTTGAGCTTCTTTGGCATTTTTCTGTCTGTGAGGATTGGTGCCATTTCCCCCAGCCTGCTTTTATTCTTCATTTCACGTCTTCTTCACATCCACCGTTTTGTTCAAGGGCGCTACCCAGATACTTAAATGTCTCCACTTTCTTAAGTTGTTGGTCACCTATTTTTACAGTGTCTGGTTCTGGTTTCCCGCATTCCATGTACTCGGTTTTGCTCCTGTTTACCTTCAGGCCCTCTTTTTCTAGGCGTTCCACCCATTTAATTAGCTCTGCTTCGCCTTCCCTTCTCTCTTTCGTGCTTACTACCACGTCATCCGCGAATAACAGGCTTGCAGGGGCTTCCCCTTGGATGCTTTTCGTGATCGTGTCCATTATAATGACAAAGATGAAAGGGCTAAGTGCAGAGCCTTGATGTAACCCATACTAGACGTTAAAACCTTCACTGAGTCCTGCAGCGCTCTTTACCCTAGTTGTGCAACCCTCGTACATGTCTTGGATAGCTCGGACATACTCTAGCACAACACCTCTTTTCTTCAGGCATTCCCAAATCAGGTCTCTAGGTATTCGGTCGTATGCTTCTTCCAGGTCAATAAAGTTATAGTGCAGCGGTGTGTTTGCCTCTCTGTGTAGTTCTAGCATAGTTCTAACTGCGTATATGCCATCCGTCGTGCCTCTACCCTTCATAAAGCTGAGTTGGTTTTCGGCGATGTCGCCTTCTAGCTGGTCTCTTAGCCGAGTTTCCAAAAGTGCCTCGTACCATTTCATACAGTGGCTCATTAGCTTGATCGGCCGGTAGTTGTTGCATTGTTGCACGTCCCCTATTCTCTTGTATATCGGGATTGTGACACTCTCCCTCTAAATATCTGGCAAACGCCCTCCTGTCATTATCTTATTGGCTAGCTTTGTCATTAGCGAAACACACTCCTTCCCAGTGATTTAAATACTTCAATTGGGACCCCATCCGGTCCAACTGCCTTTCCATTTGCCATTTTCTTAAGGGCTTTTTATACTTCCGATTCACGGAACTCTAGTATAGGCCCCACACACATATGGTTCTACATCTTCGCCTTGTCTCGTCTCAAAATGCGTAAATACCCACTATTTCCGCCCGATTTTTCAAATTATCTCACCCGGGTCCCCCTTGTTGGCAATTATGGTATTGGCTTGTAACATCTGACAGTTACTGCGTTCAAAATCCGCAAACTCAGACTATTTCAGGTCTCGTTTCTCTAAACTTAGACCTACATGAACAGTACTGAATATGCATTCGGGCCATGCTGGGCACCGCTTACTAAAAAGTTTGAGAACCACTGTCCTAGCCCTATGGTTATAATTGAAAAGACGTCCGCAAATCGCCACTGGCAGAATTGTATGCGTGTACCGGGCCTATATCTTTGAAAATCTGACAAATGTTCTTGGCACATCAATTCACTATACCAATAGCCATTGACCGATAATTATAGGGAGCGTGGCAGCGAACGAGACCAGCTTCCCGGTAAGGAACTTGCGCACTTGACTTTTGATTTTGATTTTGTTTAGTTTGAGGTTTGGCCACGGTCTAGGATCAATTTAATTTATTTTAATAATTTATATTTTTTTTTAGAAAAAATCGTTATACTCATTAGGAAAAACTTTTTGTTTGTAAAAAAATTTTTCACAATGAGTGACAAGTTTTACAAAGTTACTAAGGAGACTATTATGTACTATATATAAAATCATTATAGGTCTACCTAGGGCGACCTTAGAATTTTTGTGTATTAATTGTTTTATGTCTCAATACACGTTCACTTACTTACTAATATTTCATGGGCAATTTGATTTTGAGACTGATAGTAGTGTCCGATTTGCTATGAACCTACGGAAAGTGGAAGACAATGTATTTGCGCTCTCTTAGTGGAAAAAGCATCACATACTATAACTTACCAGTAATCCGACCAATGCGTTTATGGAAGCTCTTCTGCATAGCAGTTCCAATGTAGGCCGCCAGGTGGGCACCAAGTGAGTGTCCGATGACGTGAACGTTCTCGGGGAAGAAGCCCACGTCCTCGGAGGCCATCATGTTCATGAGGTGAGCCGTCATAACGCCGACAAGCCGGATATTGGCCACTGCCTGAGCGTAGGGGGGTTCCGAACCACCCTTCCAGTCGATGACGATGACGTTGCACGAGGAACGGTTCAACAGCTCCGCTGTCATTTCCTGCAACATTCAAACAACAAGATTTAAGTATAGTTCTCTCTTTGTTAGTAGAGACTCAAATAAGTGTGTAATAAAGCCATGCGATCGGATACGTGTCGTAACTCAACATAGATAATAATCGGATACACCCATAAAATTATCATTAACCTTTTTTTAAACAAAAGCAAAAAAGCAAAAAAAATATCGCTCGTGAAAAGTAGAACCTAGAGCGAGATTCGAAGTAGGGTCGTCAGAACTTACATGGATCCAAGGCCGACCTCCATGCTCCAAAAACCCGTGAGCAATGAAGTAAACCTGGCCACCCCTCTTGTAGCTACTCCTGTAGAGCGAAGACGGATCCTGGATCAGGAGCTTGTCAGGCGTGTATGGGCTACGGCGGGTGTACAGCAGGTATTGCGGTCGGATCTGGTCGGGGCTCAAGGGAAAGAGACTGACCGGCCGCGTGATGGGGTTCTTCCACGGGCCCGTCGTCGAAAAACAGCCAAATGTGTCGTAGCATTTCCGCAGGAGCTCCTCTGGAAGCAATTGAATTGAATTGAAAACGACTTTATTGAGAAAAAAAGGCGAACAATAAGACTATCTTCTTCTTTTCATGCTAACCTTAAAAACAAAAAGAAGAAGGGAGGGGAAAAAGGTGGTTAAATATAATAGGAAATAATAGGACAAAATTATAGAAATAAATAAATATTGACGTTTTGCTCTATAATTAAGCCAACCTAGCGGAATTAGGGCTATAAAGCCCTGTCATACACTCAACTAGGAAAGCCCGGGACCGCCTGCTTTACGTGCCCTCCGAAGCATGGCCAGGAAATATAGGAAGTGTGGGACTCGAACCAACAACCTTTCACGTGAAATTCGGAGTCTGTACCACTAGTCTACATGTCCTGACGAGGAAGGGTTAGACCATCGGGCTACTCGAACATGGTTGAGCATGGCAGATACCCATGAAACCAATGGCAGGGATATCTCAGCTTGTCCTGTATTCCACTATTTTGTGATGGTTGTGATGTCGCAGCATTCAGAACAACCACCGGACATGACTACCTGGCATCTCACCTGCACCGCATTGGGGTCCTAGAGTCCGATGCGTGCCCTATGTGCGACTACGCCCCAATGACTGCTGCGCACCTTCCTAACTGCCCAGCCCTAACTGACGACGCAATAGAGGATGATGAGGACGACTTCGCGGGGATAGCTCGTCTATACTGGTCAGCGCGTCACCAAATGGCTCAGATGCCAAGGGTGGGCGTTGGCTAGTAAGTAAGTAAGTACTATTTTGTGATGGTACAAGGTCCACAAATGAGAGATTTCTCGTACAAGAACCGGTACTGAGAGACTCATAGGGAATTGCACTGATAAGAAAGAACGATTTAATATTATGAAGAACTTATTGACCTCTTATCTGCAGTGTCTAGCAGGGAAACCCAATTTATTGCCCTTCAACGAGATACAGTAGTCATCAGACGAGCAAAAAAATGTTATAGAAGCCGCTAACAAGAAACTGCATATATTCGCTTTACATTTTTTGCGGTCATTTCAAGCTACGCAAAGTAAGAATGCAAATGAAGAACATAGGGAGATGCGATCACTCTCTCAGCCTTTTAAATGTATATTGGGTTTGCTCATTTATGTGAGGATGGACGAACTTTTAAAGGGAGGAAAGGGGATTTGACGCTAGCATCGGATGGATCCTGCCTTGTTGAAGGGTACCAGCGTGTTTTTGTGAGCAGGGTACAGAGGAAATCAGAGACACGGTAGTAGGTAATTAACAGCGAAATTTTGTGTTGAGCAATATTTTGATAATCAATAACATCAATCCTCAGTGTTAATCTATAGAGTATTAGTCACTCTATAAATTTGGTCAAGGCGAACGAAATAAATAAGAACCGGTCCGAGTTTACTCGAACTTGTTTTCCAATTGATCAGTAGATAGGCCTAGATAATATAAGTAATTTTAAATAGATATGAGGGATTTAAAAAAAAAATCTGGCTAGGACCATGGGGATATCGAGGTATCCTAAATTTAACCATCTGACGTCAACCTAAATACATTTAAAATTCCTTGAATTATATCTGATCTAGTATTATACGCCGCAAAAATATCGGGGTACCAGGGGGCAATTTAGAGTTAAAAATTGATCAGTAAATCAGCAATTAGCATCCGCGAATTCATACAAATACCAGTAGTTACAGTATAATATGGTTTTCACAATTCTGATTGATCGCTCGTTTATGAACTCCCTCATAATTTCAATTCACTTTTCTAATATTCAAATTATCTTCCATACATTTCAAATGTCTACCATCCAGTGTAAAGCACGTTGTTGCAATGAATACAGACACTTGCTTTTTTCTTTCTGTACCAAATTACTAGTAGGCTATATTGTAATCAGTAATCTCACTGCTAGACACCTAGGATTCTACTGAGTAGAGGAAAAACCATTAAGCAAAGTGAACTGTCCGTCAAGCTCCAACACCTAAATAAGCTACCTAACACCAAGGACACGCTTTAAAAATCCTGCAAGATAAAAGCGTAAAGCGTATGCAACAAAAAGTAACAAGCAGTGGCGTCTCGTACCAAAATCGACGAAATTCCCAGTGGCGGTTTTAACAAATGAGTTAAAATTGGTCTCGGCTACGTTCCAACTCTGACCGACGTCCCAAATGGAGAATGAAAAAGGTCCTCCTAAACCATGTGGAATGAAATGAAACGAAATTAGTATGAAATATGTGAAATTAATATGAAATGAAAATGGAAAAACAAATAATGACTTCTTTTGATAGCGGAGTATAGCACGCGGGAGCGGGTCAAACATAGGATAAATTTGCGATTCCGTGTTTAAAACGGGCAAAGTGTCTCTTCTTATAAACCTTGTGAAACTTATCCTAAAAGCGCTATGATCTACGAATGTATATAAATGAACTGCAAGCTTTTCTTGTGTTTATTTTATGCTTGACCCGTACCCGCACCCGCATGTTATAAAAGGGCCTTTAGAGTGCCCTGTACTAGCCTACACTCAATCAGAATGGCCATGGACCGCCCGCTTTTCATGACCTCAGGTATTGCATATTGACTTATTTCATGTACTTCTTGTACTTTTTGAAAATGAAAGTTTACACTATTTTATTCGATAGCTTTTGGGAGGAGTGGATATACAGAAAATGTACGCAAATAAGTACCGACCTGAGTCAGTGCTACTTTCATCCGGCAACAAAGCTGCCGTCTGAAGGCACAAAAACCCAACTATGACCCGATACATTTCACTGTTCAAACAAAACTAACTGATATCGCGCAGGCCACTCGGTTTAAGAGAGGGGCGCGCTGTGCTCAAACCAACGTCAACTAAGTGAACTTTACTCGCTTAGTTTTTAATAATTAACGACACCCCTCCTCCTGGTGGTCTCTAACACTAGTTATGGCAACAACAACGTTGTGATATGGAAATTACGCGCGACTTCTTTTTTCATATTGCGATGCTGAATTTTGTTATTATTTGCTTTCATGTAGACGTAGGTCATCGCTTATTGAACCGCCCTAAAGCAACTACGTTGTTTTCAATTGCTTTTTTCTTATTTGGTCCAGCAAATCGCTGACAAAGAGGCGATGGCATGAGAATGGTGTGAGACTGGTGGATGTTGCTGATAGGACAATATGGCAATTAGTAAATGTCTATTTCAAAAATATTCAGTAGAAAAGATGCATTAATTTATTACTATTTTCAATGAGAGTCAGTAAGAGGGCAGAGATAAATCTTAATATTGTTCTTTGTACCAATACTGGTATCCCGGATGCATTGTAAACAGTGAGTGGGTGGTTAGCCGGGAAATTATAAATAAATAATGACTTTTTGTTCTATTACTAAGGCAACTTAGCGGAGTTATAGAGCACTCTCTTACACTCTACTAGGAAAGTCCGGGACCGCCTGCTTTAAATGCCCTCAGATACATGGCCAGAAAATGTGGCAAGTGTGGGACTCGAACCAACAACCTTTCGGGTGAAAGTCGGAGTCATTACCACTACTCTACGTGTCCTTCTGCATCTTATAGGTCAGTTCAGGTTAGCCAATATAAGATAGATATTCACCGTGGCGAATAGTCGCAGTTTTAGGTTTCGTATAATCCAAGGGATGTTAGAAGGACTGAGGGCTCCCTGCAGAACAATCAAATCCTGGTTGCAAAACTTGCGGTACTGGTTTGGCAAGAGTAGGATTTCTCTTTTCAAAGAAGCCATCCCAAAGGTCGAAATTGCTATGATGATCGCCAATCATCGCCACAAGAGGCATATAAAGAAGTTTATTTTTTCATTGAATGGTAAACTTCAATTTTTATTCGTCCCCTCATCGTCAGTTATCAGTTATCAGCTATATTCATGCCATTTTCAAGCTAGCTGGGGCTAGCTTCTGGGCGTCGTCATCAATTTCTGTCGTCTAAAACAAAATAATAGTAAATAAATAAAGAACACAATTACCGTACTATCGGGTTCGTCAAAAATTCCCTAACCGAGTAGGGAACTTGTTCCAACAGTAGCCGACGGACGGCCCCTGAAAAAACCTTTACCTCATCCAGTGTCATAATCACCCGGGGTAGTTTGTCAAACAACCGGATCCCCATCTCCCTAGGAGACCTAAGGGTAGCCGTAAGACGACTGCTCTCCCGGAGGAATGAGTCCCTATTTCTGGTCCCATAGGTATGGGTATCACCTGATACAATGAATACAATACAATACAAAAATTAGAGTCCCTGACCAGCCAAAGCCGGATCGACCGTGTCAAACAAAAATAGCCGCCCGAGAGGGGTTTGTACGAAAGAAGGAGGAGGTACTTAAATAGTCCAGCTCCTGGGGTCGTACTCATCCAAATTATATAGTGAGGCGTCAATAAGTCTGCTCTTAATATATATTCTGAAACAAGCTGGATCCAACTGACTTACTAAAAATGGTAGCTTATTGTAAAGCCGGTGTGCAAGTATCGGATAAGAATCCCTCGACTTGTTTAGGCGACAACTAGGCATATCAAACCCTTTTGCCGATCGGGTATTATAGGAGTGCACTGTACTCAGAGCTGGCAATCCAGGATTCATCTTTACGGCCATTAAACAATTAAAGACATACTGGTCATGAACAGTGAGGACTCTAGCGGCTTTAAAAAGGGGTCTGCAGTGAGCAAGATACGAACTTTTTGTGACAATGCGGATAGCTCGTTTTTGTAGTAAGAGTACCTTCCTTACTCCTGCAGAGTGCCCCCATGCCAGTACACCATTATTTACATGGGTATGAAACAGACCATGGTATGTCATCAAAAGTTACTGCTCCGGCACCAGTCTAACAAGTTTACGTAGCAGGAAAGCAACTTTAGCGAGTTTACTACATATGCTATTAGTATGGTCCTCCCAGGATAGTTTGGAGTCAATCATAAAGCCCAACAGCTTAACTGCGCCAGTTTGATGTACACTAGCACTACTAGACAAGGAACAGATAATTCTTTGTGTCTTATCATTGTTAATTTTAAGTCTGTTATTGACAAACCATACTGTAGCCTCAAGTGAAAGCAAGACAGAGTCACTCATCGCCATTTCCGGGCTACCCCGGGAGCACAACGTTGTATCATCTGCAAATAACAGTATAACTGCAAAGGCTTTCACGGCCGGAGTCGAATGAGGAACCAGTAGAATCCGGGCTGATGGGCCGTGGTCGAAGTGAAAGTGAACTTCCAAACGTTTCGTCAACATCCGCGGTCGACATCTTCAGTGGAACTGCGTAGACTTCTAAGATTGTATCTCGGAGGCTCAGCAGCGACTGTGAGGGCAGGAGGTTGTGCTCTGAAATTTATACTAAGATGCGGGGTGGTGGGGGGTGGAGGCGGAGTCATCCTCGCTCCTGATTGGCTCCCTACTACCTCAACCTGATTTTCGGATGATGACACCAGTTTCTTTGCTGTAGTCTTCTTTAAGGCTGGATACCAAATTCTATTGACCTTTAATCCTTCTTCTTTCCTATTGAAGTTATGCGGGTGCTTGTGGATCTCTATAGCCTCTCTGTGTAACCGAGGGTGGTATGAAGAAGTTGTAGAAAGTACTGTAGCATCTTGAAATTGTATTATGTGACCGGTTTGTGTTAGAACATGCTCAGCGATTGCAGACTTCTCCGACTGTAGAAGACGGCAGTTTCGTTTATGTTCATCAATCCTGGTTTTTAAGCTTCGTTTTGTAGTACCTATATAGACTTCTCCACACGAACACGGAATCCTGTAAACACCTGCTGACGTCATCGGGTCCCGGCTATCTTTGGCTGATCTGTACAAACTATTTAATTTTCTCGTAGGCTTGTAAATAGTCTTCACATTGTGCCGTAAGAAGAGTTTACCTATACGGTCTGAGACTCCCTTGATGAATGGAAGGCAGAGTAGGCCAGTAGTACTTGGGGGTGCGTCTTGCCGAGCGGATCTATTCATGCGGGGTCGGATGGCGCGGGCTATTTCTCGTGCGCTGTATCCATTCGATTGCAGTGCCGTGTCTAAGTGCTTGAGTTCCCGTTGAAGAAATGTTGGTTCGCAGATCCTGTTGGCACGGTGGATGAGTGTCTTTATCATGGCTCGTTTTTGGCTCGGATGATGGTTAGAATGTCGATGTCGATGTCGAGTCGCGATGGGCAGCCCAATCAGTCCAGTAGTCGCTAACTTCTACATGGAGTTCTTTGAAAATACAGCTTTGAACTCAGCCCCTCTACAGCCGAAATGTTGGTTCCGGTATGTTGATGACACCTTCGTGGTATGGAGTCATGGCCAAAAGAACCTGGAGAATTTCCTGAATCATATAAACTCGATCCATGCAAACATCCAATTCACGATGGAACAGGAAAATAATGGTCGGTTGGCTTTTCTTGATGTGTTGGTAACGAAGAAAGAAGACGGAACTCTGGGCCACACAGTGTATCGAAAACCGACCCACAAGGATAGATACTTGAACAAGAATTCTAACCATCATCCGAGCCAAAAACGAGCCATGATAAAGACACTCATCCACCGTGCCAACAGGATCTGCGAACCAACATTTCTTCAACGGGAACTCATGCACTTAGACACGGCACTGCAATCGAATGGATACAGCGCACGAGAAATAGCCCGCGCCATCCGACCCCGCATGAATAGATCCGCTCGGCAAGACGCACCCCCAAGTACT